>CP126893.1:19377500-20588333 GCA_030440675.1 Furcifer pardalis
CAAATGGCATATCACTCCTGAGTCCAAACTGCTCTGACCCCATTTACAATGGGCCAATCTGCACCAAAGAGCCAGTAAAGACAGGTACCTACTCATAAGTAAATGAGTACACAATTATAGTCTTCAATAAAATGTCAATCTATTGGGAAATTATCAAGTACAAGTACAGTACATCAGATCTGCTATACATAATGTTTGCTAACTGGCCTGTTAAACCTTCTTCTGTGTCTAAGCCAGACGTGAACCTGCCAAAATGAGGCTACCTATTGATGAGTCCATTCTGCAGTTCCTTTGGCCTGACCTAGTGTGAGAAAGATTAGCTGGCAACACAACATTACCGTTACCAAGGTATGCCCAATTGTGGGTAAAAAAGAACAGAATCTTCGAGAAGGCTCTTTCTGTTTTTATTTCAGAGTCATTTCTCTTGTATTTTAGATTTTGGACAATATGCAGAATGTCTACATCATCATTATTAAGTGCTTATGTTGTGGCAAAGTTAACATTACTACCACACAAACAATAAGCTAACTTTTATGTAATCCATGCTATAGCTAACTATGGTTACTTACTCCCTATTTTTAAACAAATGGGCATTTCTCTTATAAACCCTAAAGAATTAACTATTTCTAGCCTTCCAAAGGTAACTCATACACATCAACCCAATGCATTACCCGTAAGTTCTTAAAGGATGGCATAGCTGTCTTCAACAGGAATAGAAGCCCAGAAGGAAGGAAGGATTGTGCTGCTTCTGATAAGCCAAGGACCCAGATTCAGATTCTGGGCAACGTTTTCTTCCAGTCTGAGTCTGTATAATCAAAAAAACCCTGAGTCCATTCCATGTACCTATCTCTTTAAATGGATATTGGCTTCAAGAGAAGCCAGACTCAAATATTTATTGCTACTTAAGTGTGTCTTCTAGACAACTGTAAAAACAGGATAAAGAAAGGGGAACAATAGAACTAATATAGATACTCTTTCGGTTAGTTTTCCTCACTATCACTTCTCTGGCCACCTATCATTACTATGACAGCATGGAACATAACTGCATGGAGATTCCAAAACAACCGTCAACATATTGGATTCTTTCTATCCCATTGCGCTTCATCTTAGAGAATCTTCTTGAAAGGCTGGAGGGGATAGGTATCATTTGAGTCTTAAACCAGTCTTTCCACAGTTTTCTTGATACTGGAAATCAATACAAAGCACACTGGGTTTCATCATACTCTTCATCTGGTAAGTTGGCTTTATAATTTTCATTGGATATGTCACAGCCACACCAAAAGCTTTTTTTTATTATTGTCAACCTTCTTATTGTCAACCTATTGTCAACCACAATGACTTCTCCTTATGGGAGCTCTACTAGAATTGCCCTTTGTCTCTTAGGTTATCTAAACTATGAAACTGGCGTACATTATTCCCCCTTGCTCAGGACATGTGTACACTCCAGTTGTAAATACAGTACTCAGCTTTGAAAATGGCCAGCTGAGCAAATATATCCCTTATCAGGGTCCAATCAGTGCCCTCTTCCTACTTTATTCTTCATATTTAACCTCAAAGTAATACTCAGACTATTTTAATTCAACATTGAAGCCAATATGTACACTACATTTAATGTAGCTGAATGTTGATATTAAACATAGCTCAAACTGCATACTTACACTACATTTTGGTAGTTTAATTAGGAAAAATATATTTATTTATGCAATCATTATCCAATTGAAATCTCCTATCAAGCTCTAATAATAATAATAATAATAATAATAATAATAATAATAATAATAATAATAATAATAATAATAATAATAATAATAATAATAATAATAATAATAATAATAATAATAATAATAATAATAATAATAATAATGTTCTAATACATTTATGGCAGCTTCAGACTCATTTACTACTGTTGTAAACACATTTGCAATAGCCATGGACTCATTTATGGCAGCCGTAAACGGTGTGGGGACCACCAGGCAGTGGCAGTAGCAGTGGCAGTAGCAGTGGCGGCAGCAGTGGTGGTGGATGTGGCAGTGGCTGGAGCGAGAGCAGAGGCCAGGTTATTTGGTGCTGTGGGCCATATCCAGACCATGAACCATAGGTTGTCTATCCCTGGACTAGATCATATAAGATAAACAAGAACAATGGAATAAATTGTTTCCAACTATGAAGCTCTGCATTGGAGAATTGCCTTAATGGCACAATGTTAATTACATAGAGAATCTGGTATAAGGTAATAGAAGCTAACATTAAGCTTAGAACCTCAGTTTCAACTTTTTTTTTTTTTTACAAAAAGAAGCTAAGAGCTTCAGGTGGACAATGATGGATGAAACCAACAAGCCTCAATGTCTTGCACTGATCCCTAAGTACTAGTAGAGTCTGAGCATCATTTGCTTAGATTTATGCAAGCCCCATTGAGGCATTTGATTTCCTCTTTCAAAAGCAGATATCTGAAGAGGACACCCTCTTAGATCTCTTGAGGCTGGGTGTATTCTACATTTCCAAGCCAAGATCTTCTTCGGGCAGTATAGCCTACTGCCCCATAGCACTTAGTGCACAAGTTAATTAGCATTTTGCCCCAAACATGCTGGCTATTCATTTTACTGCACTCGAAAAGCTGAGTCAACCTTGAGTCCTGGTCAGAACTGAACTCACAACATTCTGGCAGCAGTACAGCAGTTTAACCATGCCGCTGCCAGGGCTTCTTATTGAATCTAGTTTGCCATCTCCTCCATTTGCACAGTCATTTCCTCCATCTGCACAGTGTATGACACTGATGGCAAACCTTGGCACTCCAAGTGTTCTTGGACTTCAATTCCCAGATGCCCAAGTCAGCACTCCTGCTGATCAGGGTTTCTGGGAATTGAAGTTCAAGAACACTTGGAGTGCCATGGTTCGCCATCAGTAGGGTGTGATACTTATTCTGTGCTGATTGCCAAAGCTAGGGTCATTGTCTTTGTTTAGGGTCATTTTCATTATAGCTTGTTTCATTAGGGCAGGGGTTCCCAAACTTTTCAACCTGGGGGCCGGATCACATTCTCTTTCAGCTTTGAGGGTCGGATGGCCATTTTACCCTGCCTGCACAATGGGGTGGCAAATTTGTCCCAACAGTTTCAAAAGGGTGGCCAATTTGTTCCTTGAATGCCTTTGGAGGGGTGGGGACCCACATGAAATGGTGCCGGAGACTGGATTCAGCCCACAGGTCTTAGGCTCGCAACTCCTGCACTAGGGTGATCCTCTTACTGTTCTCTTCCTTTTATCATCACCAGTTTAAAGCTTTCAGTATGTTTAATTATTATTGTAGTAGTGCACCCATGTTAATGTCATCTGTGTCCCCACCCAGCTACAGTGACCAACATTTAAATGGTTCTTTAAGTCAGACCCCTGCATGTTCCCTACTCTCCAGTCTTTTTACCAGCCACTGTATTTTTAATCTCACCTTTGTTGATGTTTCTCCCAGCAATTTTGATCTCAAATTGTGATTTTTCCATCCCTGCAATGTGCATTATGTGCTCCATATATAAGTTGAACAGATAGCGTGACAAAATGCAGCCTTGCCTTACTCCTTTTCCTATTCCAAACCACTCTGTTATTCCTTATTCTGTCCTAACTGTTGCTTCTTGACTCACGTGCAGATTTCTCATGAGGCACATAAGGTGTTCTGATATTCCCATATATTTGATTATTTGCCACATTTTGTTGTGGTCCACACAGTCAAAGGCCTTGGTGTAGTCAATGAAACAGAAGTAGACTTGTTTCTGATATTCCTTTGTTTTCTCCATGATCCAACATATGTTGGCAATGTGGTCTCTAGTTCCCCTGCCTCTTTGGAAATCAGCCTGCACTTCTGGTAATTTTTATGTACATCTGATTTTTTTAAATTTGTTCTAATTCTTGTTCAGAATTAATTAATTAATGGTTTTCTTGTTTATTTTTGTATTCTTATCAGTTTCACTAGGAAACCCAGCCAATCTTCTGTGATTCCTATAACTGTCATGCATTCTAATGAAATGGCATGAAGCCATTTTATTACTCTTGCAAACCATCAAGCTTGCCAATTTTCAGATGGGATGATGAAAAGATCCTCATTTTAGAGACAAATTTAGAACACATGCACTCTATAAATGTCTGCCTTTCAGCTGCTGACCCACCAACACTTCTCCTGTTCTTAAATCCTGTGCTTTCCATCTCACTGCTCAGAAATTTTCAGGCATTTTGCTACCCTTTGGAAAAACCACAATGCCAAATTTCAGATGCATAGGAAACTGATAAATCTCATATCTTTCAATTTCATTTCACTTGCTCAACCCCAATCCTCCTATTATTATTTTTTATAAAGAGTAACAGTGGTCCCAGAGTTTTGTAATTTTATATCAATTGAAGCCATTGGGAAATAAATCAAATAAATGAAAAATTAGTTGCAGTTTTTGTTTTGTTTTTTTCATTTTACCTTAGTTTGATTTTCCACTCTTTATAACTAAAGAAGTGGTCTATCTTTTGGTTTCATTTTTCATTAGTTATTGCAAGAAATGCATGTCCCAGCATCACTATGAATTCCAGAAGACAAGCTACTGATGGCCCTGTAGCCCCATTAAATAAGGAAACCAAAGTGTTGAGGGGGGAGGGTTGGTCCACTGGTTTGTGTTGAGATTTCATATCTTCTACAAAAGACTAGATCAGGGATTGCCAATCTTTTTCAGTTGGGGGCCGGGTCACACTCCCTCAGACAATTGAGGTGGCCAGACAGGTGGTCCCCCTCCCCACCCACCCCCACTATTTACGGCTGCTGTAAATTAGTCCATGGCTGTTCTGTAGACGTTTTCCTGGACATGACAAGACATTGCACATGGAATGCTGTTACCTTTCTCACCCAAGTGGTACCTCTTTAGCTACTTGAAATGTCTTGCTTTCGAACTGCTAGGTTGGTAGGAGCTGGGTCAGATGATAGGAGCTCACTCCATCATGCAGCACTCAGGTCTCAAACTGTTGACCTGTCCACCTTCCACTCATCAAGTTCAGCATCTTAACCACTAACCCACTGCAGTCCCTATAAGGTATGGTATTACCACCTTAGTTTGAGGCAGGGGATTTCGGTGATACAGGTTCTAATTTAGCTAGTAACTCCTAAATTAATAATAATTTCACATCAGAAATTATTCTGGGTTGAAAGGGTTTCAAAATTGTATTTTTATTTTCATGTAAGATTTGTTGACTGCATTTACTCTATTGTATTTGTTGTACTATTTATATTATGTTGTATTTATAGCTGATTTATTGTAATATATGTTGCTCATGTTGTGTTAGCCACTCTCAGTAGCTTTGGCAAGGAGAGTGGCATATTATTATTATTATTATTATTATTATTATTATTATTATTATTATTATTATTATTATTATTATTATTATTATTATTGATGATCTAAATGTATTTATGGCAGCTGCAGACTCATTTACTTACTTAATGGCACACTGTTAATTAAATAGAGAATCTGGTATAAGGTACCGGTAATAGAAACTGACATTCAGCTTAGAACCTCAGTTTCAACATTTTTTTTACAAAAAGAAGCTAAGAGCTCCAGACTATAAGATGGACAATGATGGATGAAACCAACAGGCCTCAATGTCTTGCACTGATCCCTAAGTACTAGTAGAGTCTGAGCATCGTTTGCTTAGATTTATGCAAGCCCCATTGAGGCATTTGATTTCCTCTTTCAAAAGCAGATATCTGAAGAGGACACTCTCTTAGATCTCTTGAGGCTGGGTGTATTCTACATTTCCAAGCCAAGATCTTCTTGGGGCAGTATAGCCTACAAGATCATTCACCAAAGAGTCTTTAAAGGAAGCTTACCTTTCGCAACTCTTGTGAGCTGCCCTCCCCCACCCACAATGTTCCACAGACTATTCCTCAGCTATCATGGACCCACTTAATATCCCAGTTTGTCTTTTGTATATTATTAAGCAAAATATGTTATTGTTTTTTCCCTATTACAGTACTTGCTTACTTACTTACTTACTTGCTTACAGTCTGTAAAGACAAACTATAAGAGAAAAGATAGTGGAGAAAGAAAAATTAAAAGGGGGGAAGAAATGGGGTGGCTAGTGTCCAGAGACGAACTTCAGTTCAAAACTTCAAAGGGCTCCTTGCCTAGTTACTGTAGCCCAGTGTTTCACAACTTTTGGTTTTTGGACTTCAATTCCCAGAAGCCTAAATCAATTCCCCAAGCACTGATCAGCCAATGTACTGACTTAGGCTTCTGGGAATTGAAGCCACCCTGTGGGGCCTGAGCCCCACATTGGGAAACACTGCTCTAGCACATATAGAACATGGCCATGAATGCTCAAATGTTAGATGAGTAAAATATTTTGTTGCCTGGAATGAAGAAGAGAATTATCATGGTTAAACTGCTGTACTGCAGCCAAAGTAAGTTCAATCTTGACAAGGGCTCATGGTTGACTCAGCCTTCCATCCTTCCGAGGTTGATAAAATGAGTACCCAGCATGTTTGGGGCAAATGCTAATTAACTTGTCAATCCCCTGTGACAATCCACTTACTCCCAAGTAGGACTTGGACGTCCTCCAGCCTCCTGGTAATGGGATTGTGTCTGATCCTGCCCAATTCCCTGGCCCAAATCAGACCCAGCAGTTCAGGCTTCTCCTATCAGTGTGCCCTATCACCCCTGACCTAAATACAGGTGGTGAGCAAACGGTGCACATGAAATTAGTGTATATTCAGATAATCTGAACCAAGAAATCACTCCAAGTCTCTCCAGGTATTTTAGAAATATATTGAAATCAAAGCATAGTACAGAATAAACTCATCAGCACCTTAGAAAGCATTTCAAAACAAAAATAAATAAATAAAGCTGCTTATTTAGGGATAGCCCATGGCCCCCTTCTGGCTAAATAGGCTACATGATTGCAGTTAGATTCAACGAGAGTGTCTGACTTCTGCCCCCACCTTTTAGCTTATATCTCCTCCCACCAGGTCCACCTTCCAGCCATCCCCCTTAGGGATTCCAGCCAATGATCTTACAGGATGATATGTCAATCACACATTAGGTTTCATTTCTTCCAAACTATGAGGCCAACATTGTTTACATACCAGACCTGGTATGAAGGGGCTCCTACACACCAAATTCTCCATCTTGGCCGAAGCTAAAGCAAGGGTATAATTCATTTCATTACACACACACACCCTCAGAGAGTACACTAAGCACTTTGTGGCGGGATTTAAGTGTAATTGCTATTGCAGCCATTCCAAATTCAGAAGACCAGCAGTCTTGGCCACTGAATCTCACTTTAGCAGCAGCTGTAGGACAACTTTCTTCTCTGTACCAAAGAGCAACAGGCTACCTTAGCTAAAGAAAGAGCGCATGCACACAAGGGCCAGCAACAAGTCTTCTGCTACCAATGGGGCTTCAGTTCAGGAAGCTGACAGAGGTGTGCCACATCCAGTGGTGGGCTTCAGCAGGTTTGTACCAGTTCACCAGAAGCGGTAGCAGACATTCTGGCTGGCCTCACCCATCCACATTTTGAAATAAAGTACCTGTAGTCCTAATTTGGGTGCAATGCAGGATTTTCCCCCGGCCACGCCCACCATGCCACGCCCACAGAGTAGGTAGTAAAAAAATTGAATCCCACCAGTGGGCAGGCATGACTAGATCACCCACCCAGTCACATGGACACACCCACAGAGTAGGCCACACCCACAGTGTGGTAGTAAAAAAAATTGGAACCGACCACTGGCCACATCCCTCCAGTGTATGCCACTTTGGGTGCCAGTATCATTCTGCCTGTTTTCTCACTGCTGAAGGTGATACTTGTGTGCTAAAGCTGCCCTTGTGACCTTTATATGCCAGTCATCCATATTTCTTTGAAGGATGCAGTGCTATAACTATGGCTGTGTAAAATGAATTAATTGGTACATGGCCCAATGAGCAGGACAGGTGTTGGGAGTGGGTGTACCTATGGCAAAGAAAAGTCAGACATATGATGAGAATTAATTCATCAGTGAATGGGTTATTATCTACCAATTACTATTGGCCCCAGCTTATATTTCACCACCCACTGGATCTATGTCATTGGAGGTAGTGAGGCTAGATAAATAAGGATGATTAATGACTGTAAAGAATAAGCCATCTTCCTTCTCTCCTTGTGCAATCTGCATCCTTAAATTAGCTCCACTCAACAGCTGTGCTTCTCCAACCAAGCCAGTGGTGGGTGGGAATAGGGTTATCAATGGATGGGTGTCATATATCTTTTAAGCAGCTTGATTTTCAGAAACCAAATCAGATGAAGCTTTTCACCCTGTGGTATAAGCACTATCATCATCTGTCTAGGTCTCAAGGTGAGATTAAAAATACAGTGGCTGGTAAAAAGACTGGAGAGTAGGGAACATGCTGGAGTCTGACTTAAAGAACGGTCACTGTAGCTGGGTGGGGACACAGATGACATTAACATGGGTGCACTACTACAATAATAATTAAACATACTGAAAGCTTTAAACTGGTGATGATAAAAGGAAGAGAACAGTAGGAGGATCACCCTAGTGCAGGAGTTTCGAGCCTAAGACCTGTGGGCTGAATCCAGTCTCCGGCACCATTTCATGTGGGTCCCCACCCCTCCAAAGGCATTCAAGGAACAAAATGGCCACCCTTTTGAAACTGTTGGGACAAATTTGCCACCCCATTGTGCAGGCAGGGCAAAATGGCCATCCGACCCTCAAAGCTGAAAGAGAATGTGACCCGGCCCCCAGGTTGAAAAGTTTGGAAACCCCTGCCCTAGTGAAATAAGCTATAATGAAAATGACCCTAAACAAAGACAATGACCCTAGCTTTGGCAATCAGCACAGAATAAGTATCACACCCTACTGATGGCGAACCATGGCACTCCAAGTGTTCTTGAACTTCAATTCCCAGAAAACCTGATCAGCAGGAGTGCTGACTTGGGCATCTGGGAATTGAAGTCCAAGAACACCTGGAGTGCCAAAGTTTGCCATCAGTGTCATACACTGTGCAGATGGAAGAAATGACTGTGCAAATGGAGGAGATGGCAAACTAGATTCAATAAGAAGCCCTGGCAGTGGCATGGTTAAACTGCTGTACTGCTGCCAGAATGTTGTGAGTTCGGTTCTGACCAGGACTCAAGGTTGACTCAGCTTTTCGAGTGCAGTAAAATGAATAGCCAGCATGTTTGGGGCAAAATGCTAATTAACCTGTGCACTAAGTGCTATGGGGCAGTATATAAGTGTAATTGCTATTGCAATTGCTATTGTCACAGGGCAAATAAATGTGAGCACAAGACAAAATACTGACATGTTATGTCAGATACATACAGCCATACATGTCAAACCAACATTCCTTGTGAAGGACCAGAAAACTGCATTTACTTGGAAGCCCAGTTGCCTCTTGACAACATAGAGATGTTTTCACTCAGTTACTTTCTACCTTGGTATACAGGATGAGCTGCTACGGCAGGGGTAGGCAACCTATGACCCATGGGCCAGATCCAACCCATGGCACCAAATAATCCAGGCCCTGCCCTAACTCGAGCCACCGCAGCAGCAGCCAAGGGTGGGATCAGCCACAGACTCATTTACGGCTGTTGTAAATGCATTTACAACAGACATAAATGCATCTGCGGCTGTTGTAAACGTGTTTACAGCAACCATAAATGATGGGGGTACCACCAGTCCGGCCCCCTCAACTGTTTGAGAGAGCATGACACAGCCCCCAACTTAAAAAGTTTGGCAACACCTATGCTAAGGCATCCCTACTAATGTTATTTTCCCCCAGAATGTTAACTAGAATGGATTCCAATGCTCTAGCTCTTTTATTTTGTTAGAACTTGGTAATTTGGCGTTTAAAAGTAGTTTATTATGCACTTGATGCAAAATTCCAAAATATAATGCAGAAATTGACTCACTCACTACTTTGCTTCTTACAAAAATCCTTAGCATTGGTAAGAAAATAGTATGAAGCTTGAAAAACTCTACTTAAAATGCTTCAAAAAATATACACAGTTTTACTTTAAAGTACAGTACTGTATTTTTAAAAGAATTAGGAAGTGCTGAAAATAAACACACTATTCTCCTTTTGGAAATGTAACTATGTAATAAAAGTCAGAACAAAGATGGCCTGGAGCAGTTTCATTAAGGGTAACTGATACAGTCAGGTTGGTGGGATATAAATAGAAATAATTAAATAAACAAATAAATATAAATTGAAACTTGAGTTGGGAAATCTGCATTGTGCTTGGATCTATTAGCAGAAGTTCTGTTACTTAGAGAAGTGAGCTGCAACTGGAGTAATACTATTGAATCAGTGAGGATTTGGTGAATCAGTTCCCATAAGCCCCATTGATTCAGTGGACCAAGTGGCCAATTTGCAACTTACTACAGGATTTCAGTCACTATGTAGCAACAAACTCTGGACTTTAACACAAGAGGCTGTAAAAGAAAGGAGAACTTGAAATGGGGATTTATCTTGATAAGAATGTTCTTTGCTGACAGTGTGACCCACAAAGGAATAAAGAAGAAATCATAAAGCACACAAAATACTGGAAAGGGGTTACTTAATGACATAAAAAGAAATCAGAACAGATACTTACAGACACAAT
This sequence comes from Furcifer pardalis, assembly GCA_030440675.1. NCBI lineage: Eukaryota > Metazoa > Chordata > Lepidosauria > Squamata > Chamaeleonidae > Furcifer > Furcifer pardalis. Next base: position 19,388,115 of record CP126893.1, read on the forward strand.
CGTTCAAGACAAAACAAATGGAGGAGAAAGGCAGAAGAACATGAGCTTGGATGCAAGACAGCATCTGTGTTAATAACTGTTGCATCCAAGGTCAGAATAGTAACAAGAGCATACAGCAAGCGTTCCCAACCTTTTCAAGCCTGGGGGCGGGTCATGCTCCCTCAGGCAGTTTCCAGGGCCAGAAGGCCATTTTGCCCTGCCTGCAATATTGGGGTGGCCATTTTGTCCCAACAGCTTCAAAGGGGTGGCCACTTTGTTTCTTGAATGCCCTTGGAGGGGTGGGGGGCTACATGAAGTGGTGTCATGGGCCAGATCTGGCCCACAGGCTTAGGCTGGGAACCCCTGGCATACAGCCTTCCAGGACAGGAAGAAAAGGTTTCCCTTTAATTTACCAACCGTCCAAGAGGCATTATATATGAGCACACAGAGATAAGGAAAGAATTGAGGGTGGAGAACCATTTCCAAAACATCACATCCATATAGAGGGAAACAGCAGAATAATAAACATACTACAGATTTGCCAGAGTCCAGATCTGCCTATTGAGAAGTAATCTACTGTGTTTCCCCAAAAATAAGACACTGTTTTATATTTTTAAAAACTCCAAAATATGCACGAAGTCTTATTTTCAGGGGATGTCTTATTTTTCCATGACAAAGAATACAGTACACATTTATTGCTGATACAGTGGATTGCCAGGGCAAGATTTAGGTGAGTGCCTTATTTTCAGGGGGGTCCATATATTTCCGAGGTGGGGGAAAATGGGCAGGGTGCCTTACTATACGAGGAGGTCCTATTTTCGGGGAAACAGGGTAGCTATGACAAGAGAAGCCTGAAGTTCCTTGAGCCCTGGTGGTACAGCGGTTAAACTGCTGTGTGCTGCAATCAAAAGGCATTCAAAGTAAAAAAAAAATATTTGTACAGTCACAGACCAGAAAAAATCACACTTAAAAGAAATGGCACACAGCTATAAATGTACAAAAATATAAAATAAAGTCTTTAAGAGACTCTAGAACCATCCTTAAAAATACTAGATATATCTCACGGATAAAATTCAGTTTCTGGGAGTAATCTGGTCTGCAATTTAAGATGATTACAGAATTTATGTGAACATTTAAAGATAAAATAATTTGTTAGAGGGGGGCGAATGGGAGTGGATCAAAAGGTATTTATTTTGCACCTTCTTAGGATTGGTTTCAATGAGCCTCATTTTTCTTTAGGGTTCTTTCAAATACCATGTGACCTAAAATAGGCCACTTTTTGACCACCACCCCCTCTGTGACTTTCCATGACCTTTGACTGACTCCCCCCCCCAAAAAAAAATCACATGGTTCAAAGATAGATCTATGGCCAACTGGATGCAAAAAACAAATGATAATTTTAAAGTTACATGACTTTACACCGAACCACCCTCTCCCCCATGACTTTCTGTGACTTTTGGTTGACCCCCTCCACCCCTAAAATGGTCATGTGGTATTTGAATGACCCCTTATACAGTAAAATGTTAGGCTACTATGACAGAGGTCCTTTCCAACAGCTTCCATCAGCATCCATAGGGATACATTGAAAAATTTAAAAAACCAGTCCTGAATTGATAGTTGTAAACAAAAACAAAAAAATACTGGTACATTAAAAATTTGTAAACCAGGATGGCATATCCATAGGATTTGCCATTGTAAACCACAGCAAACTTAAACCGAGGCGGTTGTAACCCAGGGTTTTACTGTATATTTCTTATCATGTGTATCTGCTGCTTTTCTTAGAGAACAAAAGGTTGACTCAGCAAGAACAAGTCGTAGAAAACACTTTTCCCCATGGAGTTCCTTGCAGCTCTAAGAGGAAGACACTAACTGCAAAGGCAGCCACAGATGGCAACCATCCTCGTTGCTCTACGCATCTCCCAATCACTGGTTGTAAGAGTCCCACACCTCAGGAGTGCTGCCTGTCCCCTTTGGCCCCTTCCCAGATTTCATTTCCCTGGGTTAAGTCTCAGGGAGGAGTGCTCCTACGCAACAGAAGTAGAAAAGATTGGTGAGCGGCCTGTCCTTGTCACTGGCTGCGACTCAGGCTTTGGCTTTACACTGGCCAAGCACCTGCATGACCAAGGTTTCCTTGTTTATGCTGGCTGCCTGCTAAAAGAGCAAAGCAGAGGGGGCGCCAAGGACCTGGAGAACATGAACAGTGATCGCATGAGAACTCTGCAGCTGAATGTCTGTAGCAGCAAGGAGGTAGAGCAGGCAGTGGACTATGTGGCTACCTCCCTAAAAAATCCACAGGCAGGACTCTGGGGCTTGGTCAACAATGCTGGGATATCCACCTTTGGGGAGGTCGAGTTCACCAGCATGGACACCTACAAACAAATGGCTGAAGTCAACCTGTGGGGGTTGATTCGCACCACAAAGGCCTTCCTGCCTCTCATCCGCAAAGCCAAAGGCCGTGTTGTGAACATCAGCAGCATGATGGGGCGGATGGCAAGCCCTGCACGCTCCCCTTACTGCATCACCAAGTTCGGGGTGGAAGCTTTCTCTGACTGCCTTCGCTATGAGATGCACTCCCATGGGGTGAAGGTGTGTATTGTGGAGCCAGGGAACTTCATTGCTGGCACCAGCCTATACAGCCCTGAACAAGTCCGGGCGATTGCCAAGAAAATGTGGGATGAGCTCTCTGATGCTGTGCGCCTTGACTATGGCCGGAAGTACTTTGATGATCAGGTTGCCAAGATGGAAGCGTATTGCAGCAGTGGTTCCTCAGACCTGTCTCCTGTCATTGACAGCATCACCCATGCCTTGACTTCCACTTCCCCTTACACTCGGTATCACCCCATGGACTATTACTGGTGGCTGCGCATGCAGGTCATGACCCACTTGCCAGCCGCTTTTTCAGATCGCCTCTATATTTATTAATATAGGCAGCCTATCTTGCCATAAATATGACCAGGAAGAAGAAGCCTTTGTAAAGAGTGCAGTGGAAAAAAATTCCAATAGTCACTTGGTTTTAGTTGTTTTTAAAATACTCTGTTTTAGTTTTAAACTGTTGCTAATTCAGATAACAGATGTGTTACTTCAACATAATGGAATATTCATTTTAGATAATATTGTTATAAGCAGGAATATATTACATTTCACAATTAATTTCAACTATTCTCATTCTCCTCTCTCCAATTCAGTTGTTAGGTAAAGTTTCTGTTGCATTAACGATTGCTCTAAAGCAGTTCTCACCCTTTCAAAGCCAGGGGCTGGATCACACTCCCTCAGACAGCTTTGGGGTCCAGACAGCCATTTTGCCTTTACCACATAACACTTTCTGGTGTGGTGGAGGTGGTAGGAGACCACATGAAATGGTGCCGTGGGCCACATCCATCCCATGGAATGCAGTTTGAGAATCCCTGCTCTAAACAGCTGTGTGGTTTAGAATCTGTCTTCTTCTAAGATCATCCTGTAGAGAAATAGCTCCTTTTTTCTTCTGTTCAGAACTCAGAGGCAAAACATTCCTTCGACTGCCAGATTCCTTTTGCTTTATGAGTTGCAGAGAGATTGAGGAACTGAATCAAAGGAAACTCCTGGACATGCATCTTGTCTTTGTGCCTGGTTTTTGCACACTTCTTTTCAAAAGGCAGCTTAGCTGTTCCCATGTAACTGCAATGCTGTTATCAGGCCACTTGTGCCTGTGGTGAAGCAAGTGTCTGTTTATGACTTGTTAACCATTCATTTTCCATTTCTCTCTTGCTCCAACCTTATTGATGAAAAATGCTCCCATAGTTTATAAGCAAATTTTTCAAAGCAGTTGAAATTTCCAGCTTGTTTTGTTTGTGCTTCAGGGTTTTTTCCCCAATGCATCAAATAAACTGAGAATAATTAGGACTTAAAGAATACAAAAGGTATTGATTCCCTGCTAGCTTTGGAAGACTTTTCACATCAGTTGCCTATAATATAATGTCAGAGAGCAGGATGAAGAAATACAGCCTGACTTTTACCACCTACGAAGTGCTTAAAAGCTTAGCTGGCTCAGGATCTTTTCCCCTAGGAAATTAGAATTCATGCAGTACAATTGGACCATATACTCATTCTTACTATTAGTAGTAATACAAATTCTTACTATAAAATTTTAAAAACCTTTCTGGATTGTGTCCTCAGAATGCTGTCCAGAAGTGCATTGATTATTTTTTAAAAGGCAGCATGCTAAGATAAAGTCCTATAAGAGTCCTAGCAAAAGGTACTTCTGTGAGTTTCTCTTTAATTCTTGGTTTTGTAACTTGCTCAGTCATGATGGGAAAAGCACTTTATGTGCACCTCATTTTTTGTTTCAGCATCTTTGAAAAAAATGTAGGCATCTCAGAAAGTCAATTGGGTGTGCTTACATTCCCCTGTAAATTAATTATAAAATAATTTTTAAAATCCTATTGTATACCCTTTTGTGCAACCTTACATTATAGATAACACATTGTTTTCAAGATAATTATCATAATTCCTTAATAAAATACATTATTCCTATTATAAAAATGGTCTATACCTCTGTCATTCCTTGACCATGATTTAATAACAGCACTGTATGGCTGCTTAAAGGAACTTTGCTTTAATACATGTGGCTGGTCACACTCTTGACCAGATATTCTCTAGGGGCTCTTGAGACAATGATCTAAACGTGGTAGAGGTTGTTCCCACCATCTTATCATGATCAGATAATACTCTGCTGAAGTTTAAAATTATGACATCAACTCTCTCCCATGGGGAGCCAGGACCAATTAGAATGGTCTGCCCATGAAGGCTTGCTGGATCCAATTGGTTTCAAAGCACCTTGGGTGGGTTCCCAACTGACTTGGCCCGGCACTCCTGTCAACGTTTAGGTTGCCAGGAGGCAACCCTGGCAGTTGACACGATAGCTCCTAAATGCCCTCTCCACTGCAGAACTTGGTCTTCCCCATGGTTCATGGAGGAACTACAAGTAATGTAGCAGCAAAGGAGAAGGCTGGAGAGCAAGTGAAGACAAGCTCCCTCGGATGAGAACTTGAGACTAGTTAAACAAGCAACCTCAGTATATCTACAACACATAAAGAGGGCAAGAAAGACCTATAATGTCCTACAGATTCAAGAGGCCTTGAACCAACATGTGGAGCTCTATAGCATAGTCTGTCACCTCACTGCAGGAGGTTACTCAAGTGGACCTCCATAGTCTTCAGAGTTGTGAAGATTTTGCCAAATGTCTCAGATCTAATGTTGAGGCTATCCAACAGGCCTGTAGATCAGGTTGGGATGGACAATGAGCTACCTGGTCTTGATTCTTGGGATCAGTTTCAACCTGTGTCATCTGAAGAACTGGACAGTGCACTTGGCACACTGTAAACCCGCAACCTCTCATTCTGATCCTTGCCCATCATGGCTAGTAAAATCCATGGGGGTTGCTGGGGAGTGGGTGCAGAACATTGTTTATTCTTCACTGGAAGAAGGAAGCTGCTCTCCTATTTGAAAAATACTATTATTTGCCCAATTCTCAAGAAGCCAAATCTAGCTACAGAGATTTTAGAAAACTATAGACCTGTAACAAATACCCCCTTTTTGGGCAAGGTCTTCAAGAAGATAGTGGCAGATCAACTGCAGGTGTTCTTGGATGAAACTAACTGCTTGGATCCATTCCAGTCAGGTTTTAGGCCTCACCATGGCACCGAGACCGCGTTGGTCACACTGCAAGATGACCTTCTCCATGAAGCAGACAGAGGAGCTTCATCTCTCCTGGACCTTTCAGTGGCTTTTGATACTGTCAACCACCGTATCCTCCTTGGATGCTTATCAGAGCTGGGAATCTGTGGCACTGTACTATGGTGGTTCCACTACTTCCTTGGTGAGCAGACCCAGAGAGTTCAACTCAGGAAGGGTTTTTTTGGCCTCATGGACACTCCAATGGGGTGTTCCACAGGGGTCAATCATCTTCCCATTTTTGTTTAATATCTACATGAAGATTTGGGGTTTGGTGTCTCCAATATGCAGATGACACCCAACTCTGTATCTCCTTTTCATCGTCTGCAGTTGATGCAGTCCAACGTCTTGATGAGCAACTGAACTCAATAATTGAGTGGACAAAAAAATTCAGTAAAATTATATCAAATTTATGTATACCCCAATAGGATTCTGATTGATATGTCTGAAAGCATATGGAGACTATTAAAAAAAGTTTTATGGGAATTTGTTTCAGATATACAAAGTACAGTAATCTCTAGTAATCTAACTTTTCAAAATCAGAATCAGAAGAACACAGATCTGTATAATGAAGATGAAAAACAGTTAAAATAAAAGGTTGTGCAGGAAGATGATGAAGTAAAATTAGAAGTTTAAGACTTAAATTAATTTAAATGAATATTACAGTATGAATGGTATAAGAGAATGAAAGCCAGTACAAAATAGAAGAGATATTTATATAAAGAGGAGTGTAACATGAGTAATGTGGCTGTTTTTTTTTATAAAGAGTAAACCTAATGAATATACTGATGTTGTTGCCAAGTAGAAGGTGCTTCTCCCCATGGAGGACTTTAAGTAACACCCACATTGCAGGCACAGCCAATAACTGATGCTACAAATATTTCAGTGATGCTATTTTCAGTCCCAGAAACTGTGTGGTTTCTGTTGCCTTGAAAAAGCCGTTGAGATGTACAGAATCAGTACAAATGATATATGTATTGCCTTGCCTTAGACTCTTTCTTTGCACTGTTTTTTGTTTTGTTTCATTCCTTCTCCAAGGCCGAATCTGCTCCAATTCCTTCTTTGTGCTTGGAAAAATTGGTGTGTTCAATTCCTCTCTGCTTCATTAAGAAGGGCGGCTTGTACTGAAAAACCCGGGAGATTCAGGTGGCAATTGCAATTCAGTATGACCTTCAAGGCTTGCATAGGTCACATTGATCCCTGTTGCTTTGTATTCTCTTTTCCCTTCCCTCTATAATCTCGTCCACATAGTTTACTAGAGCATAATATCTGCCCTTTCTTGCTTAAACAATGTCTGGCACCATGGAGCTTTACTACAGAGCCGCTGGTGATAATAGGCTTCCTATGCCTTTGCTACTGTTGTAGCTGTCTTCCCATCATTGTAAGAAGAAATCTACCAGATCAAACAGGATACTACACTATAACTTAATATTATTTGCTTACAGTTAATTTATTGTTTGTTTGTTTGTTGCACTTTTTTTTTTGTTCCACCCAGCCCATCTGGGATGGACTCCTACTCTGGGTGGCTTGCACTATTAAAAATAATAATAAAATAAAAGTGAAACAAACATCATTAAGACAACAAAACCACCACCACCCCACCTAATAAAAATCAGAACTGAGGACCCCAAACTCTTGTGACAGAAAGGCAGTGGTCTTCAACAAACTGCTAAAGACCTCCTCAAACAGAAAGGTTTTCAGTTGTTTCTTAAAGGACCCTAAGGAGATGATCAAATGCAGCTCCAGCAGAACTGGAGCTGCCACCAAGAAAGCCCTACGGTGGGTAGTGGACTTTCTAGCTAACCTGGGAGTTGGTACTTGGAGTTGAGGTGGAGTTAAGAGCTTATAGGACCAAATAGCAGTAAAATGTTGAGCAGACTGAGCACTTGACTTTCCCCTTGGAAAGTTCTGGGTTCAAATTTCAGATGTGGGTGCTGTAAATGACCTTGGATAAGATCCTTGGAAAAAGAGTTTACTAGCAGTTTCACTACACACCATGTGTTACTACCAGCTTGAAATGATACAGCAGAAATACAGTACAGTACAGTATTTGGATGAGGTCTAGGAAGAGAAATTAACATACAGTATTATGTGAAACTGACTGGGGAAGAGTATTTCAAATTGGGCTCACATCACCTCTGTCTACTACATTTAGAGCATAATATTGAAAAAGAAAAGGCAGAGTTTTCTAATAGAGCATGTCTTTTTATGCAGGCAATCACAAATTCAATCCCCAGACTGTCTAGCTAGAGCTGAGGAAATCTGCTGGCAGTCACCGTTGACTCATCTAGGTGGACTTATGGTCTGATCTAAATCAGATTCATGTGTCCTGAATTTAAAGATAGCCATTGTATCCTAGGAAATAAATGTACCAAGTGTTACCATGCTAGCCTAAAGTTAGCTGGAGGTAAGATCACTTTAAGATGTGATTCTAGATGCCATACTTGATTCTCTGACATGATTTTTGTACCATGTTTGGATGAAGCTAATGTATATGAAAACTCTAGAGTAAAAACAATTTTGTTAAAGTAGGTTTTACATTCACATTAAGTTAGCAATTAAGCAATTCTACCCCTAAGCAGACTTAAGCCTCATTTATATATACTTTCAGTCTACAAACCTATAGATCAGGGATTCTTAACCTGCAGCCTGTGGGCCAGATGTGGACTGTGGCACCATTTCATGTGTTCCCCCACCGCCTCCACCACACTAGGAAGTGCCATGTGGTGGAGAAAGGGCAAAATGGCCATCCAGCCCCCAAAGCTGTCTGAGGGTGTGTGGCCTGGCCCCTGGCTTTAAAAGGTTGAGAACTCCTGGTTTAGATCTTTAAAGAGCTCTGAAATTCATATGTAGTTTTGCCCTTAGCCCCACTATATCCTTTCTTAGCTTGGAAAAAAAATTTCCAGTAAAAGTTCATTCTGTACAGGTTTCCTCTTCTATAGATAACAATGAAAATACTGTATAGGAAAACAGAAATAAGTTTGAAAGTCTACTTTAATACTGAAAAGTGTTTTCTGACACATATACAAGCTAAGAAAGTTCTCACTCTTAGAAGTACAGTATCCAGTTAGGAATTTTCCCACTAGCTAACTTAAGGAAGATGCAAAGACAAGATCCTCTTCCCTTCTTTAGTAAAGAAGTAATAACATTGGTAGAACTACTGGAGAATAAATGGTATTCAGACTGTAATAAGTAAGTACAAGTCTCATTAGCTGCTTTGGGATTCAGGAGGTCAAACCAGCAAAATACCAGCTGAAAATAAGAAAATCATACAGTATAGCACAAAATTAAACTCTGGTTTTAAATTAATGATGGCAATAGAGTGTCATGTCGGTACATTCAGAGGCAACTCTGTAATCTGGTATTACTTCTGATTCTTCTGCTGACTAGAAGCTCTTCAGCCCCTCTCTGTCTTTCCCATTCAGTCGCCATAGCTTGCAGGTGTCACTTAAGAGTTGGCTTTGCTGAAATCAGAAGTCAGCCAAAGGATCCTTAAAAGCAGCCATCCACTTGCCTAGCGGCTCACAGCTAAATCCAAAGAGGTGCATGTATGCAAGAGGGATGCAAACTGGAATCTGATTGTGTCCTGTTTATAATGTATCCATGGCACACACAAAATGCCCATTGATAATGAAATCCACCTAGAGAAGATTCTCTCTTTTGTTTTGCAAAAACAAAAGCCTGTTTTTACATTTCAAGGAACTGTGCTAGTTTAGGAAAGGTTTTTGCTGCTGATGAGAAGTTTGTTTTTTTCTTTGGGGGGGGGTCACAAACACAAGCTCCCCATCATTTCTGAAAACTGTTTTTCTGCTTTCCTAAGTGGCTAAGATGCTGTCTGGAAGGCAGCAGGTCAGCAGTTCGATACCCGAAAACTGCAAGACGGAATGAGCTCCCGTCTCTGTCCCAGAGCCTGCCAACCTAGCAATTTGAAAGCAAGAAATTGCAAGTACTGTAGATAAAAAGGGACCACTTCAGTGGGGAGGTATACAGCGTTCTGCGCGCTCAGGTGTCAAGGCATGCCACATGACCCACGGAAACGTCTGCAGAAGCAGACAGCGCTGGCTCTTCGGCTATAAAACAGAGATGAGTACTGAACCGTAGAGTCGGATACAACTGGCTTTCAAGCAAGGGTGACCCTTACCTTTAAAGCCAGATACAGGACTCCAAAGCCGCCTAAGACACACACACACACACACACACACACACACACACACACACACACACACACACAGTTGGAGGCGAGAAGAGAAGGCCCCCGGCGGCACAATGGTTAAACTGCTGTAGTGTAGCCCAAACATTGTAAGTTCGATCCTGACAGGGATCAAGGTTGACTCAGCCTCTTCCACCCTACTGAAGTCAGTAAAATGAGGACACAGCATGTTGAGAAGGCAAAATGTTAATTACTCTGTTAATGTTAATTACCCCGAGACTGCACTGAGCGCTATGGGGCAGGTCGATAAGTGTAGTTGCTACTGCTAAGCAACGAAACTGGGGTTCACAGAAAGAGCCTCTTGGAAGATTGCAGTATTTTTTTTTTATCCACAATCGGGCGTATCCTGGGAATAATAATTTCGTGTCAGACAAGGCCAGCTTCTTAACCACTGAGCCACCGCAGCCGGCATACCCTGGTAACCACCTCTTTGTGTTGCCGGCTCATCTTTCTCACACTAGGTCAGTGCGAAGGGAATGGCAGAATGGATTCTCCAAAATAGGGATGCCCAAAATTTTCAGGGCACGGGTCGGTCATATGGTTCAGGGGTCTGGTCACGATGGCCCATGGGCCAGATCCGGCCCACAGGCCGTAGCTTGAGCACACCTCCGCTCCAAAAGGTGCCTTTCGGTGTGTCAGTTTCACGTCTAGCCTAGACACGGCAGAAGCAGCAGCGAGGGAGCTGGATCGCTGGAGATCAAACGAGGACGCTCGTGTGCGGTTCCTTGCGCTTCCCCTGCAGAGCAGGTGGCGTCTGTGGAGCCCGAGCCCAGCCGCTCCCACCCGACACCAGCCTCTACACACAGAGAGACAGACACACACACACACCTCGCCCAGTCCGGTCTGGAAACGGCGGCTTCCCGAAGGCTGCAGCCCCCTCTCCGCCCGCCCGCCCGCCCGCCCGCCTGCCTGCCTACCAAAGTACCACCGCCTCTGGAAGGCGAGAGACAAGAGTCCCCCACTTCGCCCTTCGGCGGCCCGGCTCTTGCCCGGAGACGGGCTTTGCCGCAGCAGGCAGCCACCCGCCCGGGGCTCTCCGACCCTCCCCAGCCCCTCCCCCCAGACGCGCGTGAAGGTGACATTGCGGCCCCGGCCCGGGAAGGCAGGCAGGCCGTGGGGGAGGGGGGGCTGACCCTCTCGGCGCCTTTCCCTTCCCTGCCGGCGCCAGACCGGGTGGGCGTCTCACCTGGTAGCTGAGGAGGCAGCCCGGCTCGTTGCTTTCGGCCGGCATGGCGGGCGAGGAAGGGGGCGAGGAGGCGTCTCCCGCCTCCGCTCGGGGCCCGCGAGGCGACTCTACAGGAGCGGGTCCCCACTCACCCACCGGGAGCCCCGGAGGAGTCACCAATGCCCGGCGCCGCCTTTGCCCTCCTACTCCTCGCCGTTACCGGCTCAGGCCCCGCCTGGAGAATGGAGTGGCGGGAGGAAAGAGGGGAGGGGGGGAGACGCGCTCGGAGGCGGCGGGGAAGAATAGGCGGGAGAAGGAGGGGAGGCCGGACCCCGGTTCTCTGGGGAAGGGGGCGAGGACGGGAGTGGCTTGGAGGGGTGGCGAGGCAGGCGGGAAGGAAGAGGGGGGGACACCGGCAGAGCCCCGGGCGGGAGGTTGAGGGGAATAATAATAATAATAACAATAATAATAATTTCGTGTTAGAAATTATTCTGGGTTGAAAGGATTTTTGCGGGAGAAATTCCCCTCAGGGAACGCCCACACGAGGCTCCTTTCGTGACCCCAAGAGCTGGGGCATAGACGGGCGTTCACTCCGTCGTGCAATACCCGGGTCCCGAACTGCCGACTTGCCAGCCTTCTAGCTAACAAGGTCAGCTTCTTAACCACTGAGCCACCGCAGCTCAAGGGAGGGAATGAAGAAAAGGTTTTAAAGGCTTCGGAATATCTGCTTTTCCCGGCCGAGTGTGTGTGGCTGGGGGAGCCGAGGCAGCCCGGGTCGAGTCCAGGTCGTTCACGAAGTCCGGGTTTAGATTAGAAGCGGTTCCTGCCGTGGCCGCCCTTCCTGGGAAGGCCGGGGGTGCCTCCGCTGTGGCCCGAGCCAGGCCACCCTCCCAAGCCTGCTGCCTTTTCTGACCTCCACCCTTTCCATCCTTCCACCTTGGGTCCAATTCTGCCTTCCCGCTCCCTTTCGCTCTGTTGCTTGGCGCCTTCGCCGCCCAGTGAGCTCCGGATCCTCCTGCCGAGCAAATTGTCTCCCTGCTCTTTTTATTCTCGTCTCCTGACCGCAAATGCGAATGTTACAACCCGCAGAGACACACACGGCGAGCTGCCTTGCTCTTCCTAGCAGCCCTGTGAGGTAGACCTGGCTGGAGGGAGGCGACAGACTTGGGACGCCGGCGGGAAGTTCATTTTCATGTCATTCTTCGACTTGTATGCCGCCCCACTTGCCAAGCGACTCTGGGCGGCTAACAAAGATACACAATATACAGTAGCCAAACAATATCTCACAATTACAAGATATCACTTCACAAAAACGTTTCAAAACATCCCCAGTCACAGTTACAAAATAGCAAGTCATCATAAAAACACTTCAAAAATACATCAAAAACAATGGGGAGGGGCTCACAAACTCCACCTCACCCAACTCTGCCCCCCCCCCTCGTCTTGGGCCACTCATAATGATTTCGTGTCAGAAATTATTCTGGGTTGAAAGGATTTTTGCAGAAGAAACTCCGCTCAGGGAACGCCCAAATGAGGCTCCTTTCCTGTCTCCAAGAGCTGGGACAGAAGTTGTTGATCAGTCCATTATGCAGTACCGGGGGATCGAACTGCCTTCCAGCTAACAAGGCGAGCTTCTTAAACACTGAGCCACCACAGTCGGCCACTGTAACTGCTCCTTTGCCCTAATAATGGATGCCCACCATCAGGGCAAGGGAGGACTAAACCCCTGGGCTGCAAGATCTCCAGTGTTCAATAAACATCTGCCCACTACAGTGAGGTGGGAAAGGGATTTTGGTTTGAGTACTAGGACTAATGCTAACTAGTAGTCGAAGTAAAGGTCAAGGTCTCCCTTGCTTGAAAGCCAGTCGTATCCTACTCTAGGGGGTGGTCTTCTCCATTTACAGTCAAAGAACCAGGGCTGTCTGCTCCCACAAACATTTCCGTCATCATGTGGCAGGCAGGACTAGACATCAGAATGTCTGAAACACTGTTAGCTTTCCCATCAAAGCAGTGCCTGCTAGAAATCTTCTATTTTCCCTACCTTCGATTTTGCAATTTCTTGCCTTCAGACTGCTAGGTTGGCAGTTGCTGGGACAGATGACAGGAGCTCACTCTGTCTTGCACCACTTGGGTCTCAAACTGCTGACCTGCCAACCTACAAGTTCAACATCTTAACCACTAAGCCATCACTGTCCTCCAGTGATCTAGGTATCTGACTGATAAACCAGACCTTTTAGGCTTGGACCAGTTGGCCAGTCCCAGAGCACCCCCAAGAAGAAGGGAATGAAGACCACCCTAGAAAACCCAGCAAAGGTTGCCATAAGTTACAAATGACTTGATGGCACATCATCATCATCATCATCATCATCATCATCATCATCATCATCATCATCATCATCATCATCATCATCATCATCATCATCATCATTATTATTATTATTATTATTATTATTATTATTATTATTATTATTATTATTATTATTATTATTATTATTATTAATCACACACTCCTCCACAAAACAAGTAAGCATTGGTTACACCTCCTTCCCTCTATCTTTCTTTATGTCAGCAATATTATGTGAGAATAATTTAGCTGCTTCTAAAGTTAAGTGGGTGTCCAAAATCCTTGTTGACTTACTAAAGATATCACCTCTCAGGTAGTCAGTAGATCCACATTTTCTCTCCCCTCTCGAAACTGCCCTATGGCAATTCACAACTTGATTACTTGTGCAGGTTGGGGGAGGGAGGTATTCAGATTCCACAACTCCTATTTTTATTTTTCAGAGACACATATTTTAAAATTTTGTTTGTTTCCTTGCTTGCTTTGTTTAAAGTATCTACATACTGCCCTAAAAATACTGTTCTGGAGGCAACTGAGAATGTTTTCATGTTATTTTTAGCCAGACTTCTCTTTTTTTAATGTTAATGAAAATAGAAAAAATTATATTTAATTTTATATATAATAATAATGTATGATGTATAAAATGCAATAAATACACAACTACGGTAACTATCCATTTGTCAACTTCCTGCGTCTCCAAAAAAAGGAATTGGATCAATGGAAATTTGAGGCAAATAACTTAGAAACGCATTTATGTGGATGAGTAGAGAAAAATCCTTAAATGAATTATAAAGTGACACTACAGAAAGAAAAAGATTTATATCATGGTAGTCATTGGAAAGAAAAGTCACTGGGTCCTCATAAAAATGTCATAGAAATATATTTCAAATATCTCTTGTGGGACCTGGAATATATTTTTTAAAAGAAACAGGGCTTGGGGGCCTTTGGTCTTCCAGCCAACATTTTAATGATGTCCCATTTTCCTCTATTCTGGCAAGTTTTAGCCCTCCTGACAAGCAAACCACTCTGACTCTGTTCCTGCTTGTAGGAGCACTTGCAACTATCAAGTAGGTTGGGCACAGGCTTTTGCTGGCCAGTCCGGATGGCAAAGGAGACTATCTCTCTGGAGTGACAGCATGTGGATTTTCATTATACGGTACCTGAAACTGACTGCTTGGCTCTGTCTAAGAGTTAGGCTGGGCATGGAATCAACCATGGGTTTTTTTTCCCTCTGAAATCCTGGGTCTCAAGAATAGTAGCACCTAGCTGAGCCTAACCTAACTGCCTGCAACCTTTGTCTAGAGACCCTAGTCAACTATGTAGCTATACCATAAAATTATCTCTCTTTTTTTAATAGCTTCTGTTTCCCCTACACTCAGTCGTGCATGACAAGCAACTTGATGAAGAGTATGAGATAAATTAGAAGTGTGCTTACTGTTTTGTATCTCCTTCCTAATTAAGGCACAAGTGTAACCTTTTGATTATTTTTGTAACAGAAAATTAGTAACCTGAAAATTAAGGGAATCCACCAATAAAATATCAGAATAAGCAAACAAGTGGACTAGATCCACAAAAGCTAATGTTAAAATACAACTGTTAGTCTTTAAAGCACCACAACATTTGTTTTGTTGTTGTTTATTCTGATAGGCTTGAAACACAGACTAAAATGGCTACCATTTCAAAAATTTCACCAATAAAATGCTCTTTTCTTCTCAGCCCTCACTGTTTCCAGAAATGGATCGAGTTAAATTGGCTTTCAGTGTTTGTGTCTGTGGAAACTGAAATGTGCTCTTACGACTGTCCCAATGGATAAGGGGATGATATCATTATATTATTGTACTTAACAGAGTCTTCTGTGCATCAGGAGAGTTTGTTTTATCACAAAAGGAATTGGAGGAAGCAGCACTGGAAGAGAGTAGCATTTTGAAGTTCTAATCTAATCCCTCATATAATAACATGCTAGCAGAAAAAGGCACATGTCTTCTGCTCTACAATAATGCAAGATAAACGAATGTTGTGTAGTACTTCATGTGAGGTGCAAAGGTATATCGTACCAAAAACCTGGGCCAGCTCTACCATTAGACAGAATGAGTCAGCTGCCTAAAGAAGCAGATCTTGTATGCCCTGGAAGAGCAGGAATGTGTCAGTTGTTTGCTTTGTTACTGTATTTTCACTGTCGAGAAAGGAAGGATTTTCTGCCTCCTGTGACAAAATCACTTGGCTGGGTTTGGGATGCTGTGCCGCTTGATTTGGGTGAATAGGAGATACCATTGACTGTCATGCAGCAACATATCTTGAGCTGCTTTTGACAGGGCATGTAATTTCAAATGTTTCTAGAAGAGCATCTGTATATAAATGTGGCATTCAGGTAGCCAGCAGGAGTACACTAGTTTAAGGAGAATTGACATCCCCCCCCCCTCTCCTAGCCAATTGCCACGTTGCCTACTGTCACCTCATGGCCTCAATGAATACAAGCTCACACTACCTCCCCTTCTCTGAAGAGGACAACTTAAAAGGGGGGGTGGCAGGTAGAGTCTAAGGACACTACCGTCAGGGATTTAGCGCATGAATTTGAAGTGTTGAATTATGCTCATTAGTTCATTTATTTCTTTTATTTCATTCATTAGTTAAGGGTGATGTTTCAAATGGGGGAAAATAAAGACATTATGTTCATAAAATTAAGGTTTTCATAAAATGTTCATTAAATCTAAGGTTTTCTGAGCTATGGTAAAGGTCACCCTTGATTGAAAGCCAGTCATATCCGACTCTAGGTTTCAGTGCTCATCTTTGTTTATAGCCAAAGAGCCAGTGCTGTCTGTGTCTACAGACATTTTCATGGACATGTGGCAGGCATGGAATGCTGTTTACCTTCCCACCAAAGTGGTCCCTATTTATCTTCTTGCAATTTCTTGTTTTTGAACTGCTACGTTGTTTTAACCCAAAACCAGAAATCCTAATTTCATTTGTGTTTATTTTTTTAATAGTTTATTTTTCAATAAAGATGCTTTTAACCTTTATTTTCCATTCTCCCTGACTCTACTCACTATGCACACGTGTCCATAAACCAGCCCACTGTAGAAACAACAATTCACCACAGGTGAATAACTGCAAAGGACCTATTTTTAATAAATAATTCAATAGTCAAACTGCAAAGAAAAAGAGTTTTTCTTTCATGATTCCTTGAAAGCAGTTCTTCAATAAGAGGGAAAGCCAAAAAGGAAACTGGTTATGACTTCAAAGGAGAAACTTCCTACAATGTATCCATTATCACACCATTGTATCTATTCTGGAATGGGGAGATACTTTTTTTTTTAAGGAAAAAAAGTTAGAAAGAAAGTGTGGTTTTTTATTTAAACCTTCACAGAAAATGTTTCTGAAGTCCAATCAAAATTGTATAAGTATCAAAAGAAAGGTTATTCTGTCCTCTTTCAAGCACACTTTAGATCATTTTGATCAATCAATTGGTTTTTTGTTGGATCACTGCCAAACACCTCTTCCCCCCCCCCCCAAGGAAATGTCATTTCAATGTGTCACATTTTTCCTCAATATCTTTTTTGTGGATTCCTGCTTTGGCATCATTTTTCTCCACATGTTGTATGTGAACTGTATTCACCTCGGTAAATTGTCATATTCACTTTTTGGGGGGTTTGTGTGACCTCTTTTTAGTGGTTTTTTGTAAAATGCTTCATAGATTATGTTTCCGAAGTCCGATTCCAAATCTGAAAGTGTCCCCACAAAGGTTAATCTTTCCTACACACTTTGGATCATCTGAATTGGTTGGGTAGTTTGTTCGCTGGACCCTCGACAACCAACTCCCCCAGCAAAACTGTCACTTTTCCGACACTACTTCCAAAAGCGATGACGTCATTGCTTTGCATTTTTTGCTTTTGGGTTCTACCAATTCTTAAAGTCGCCAAGACGATCTTTCAAATGACATAACCTTTATTTTTGTGGGTGCCTTAGTTTTGGTGTTGCAGCTTTTGAAAAGTACATGATATTCATTACATCTCAAGAGCTGCCAAACCAGCCAACTGAAACGTAAGACGTTCATTGAATTCATGTCAAAAACCAAAAAACACAACACTTTCCCTATACTGTACTTAATTCTTCTGTTCAGCAAAGATGGAAGACTGAGCTAACCTTGATCCCTGTCAGGATCAAACTCATGATGTTTTGGCTGAAGCGCAGCAGTTTAACCATTGCATTGGGTTTCCCAAAAGTAAACTGATTTAATGATTGGGAACTACACGACGTACAGCTAGGGCTGCCATTTTTTTTACTGGAAAGAGGTTTATTTTAAACAACCCAGTAGGGTTTATTTTTAACCAGTTCTGTTCCTGGATTATTTTGAATTGTCGTGGCATGTGCAATTGCCAGTTTCAGGCTGAAAGGTAAGGAGTGAATGGGCAAGCTACAGATGAGGTTAAAAGTGCTGCCAGCAGGGAAATTTGGGGTTGCCAAAGACACCTGAGGGAGATGGAATCTTCCTGACACTTTGACACGCCAAGATTGGGTGTGGGTGGAGGTGAAGAACATTTTAACATTTTGTATATATATATCTTAAGTGGCACGGTACATAAGCACTTATGCAAGGAGTGCTGCAATGGAAATTGTTTAGAGCAAAACATAAGAGTCTGCCTGCCATCACAGCACCCTCAGAGCAGTTGCACTGTCACTTTGCTCATAAGTTGTATTTGAAATTATTTCCATTGCAACAATGCAGTGCTGTGCCACTACAAAATAACTAAAAATGTTAAAGATATTTATGTCCTGCCACCCATCCTGGAGTGTCAAAGTGCCACATTGCTTGACTTTCTAAGTCAGGGGTTCTCAACCTTTTCAACCTGGGGACCGGGTCATGCTCTCTCAGTCAGCTTTGCAGGCCAGATGGCCATTTTGCCCTGTCTGCATGATGGGGATGGCCATTTTGTCCCAATAGCTTCAAAGGGGTGCCATTTTGTTTCTCAAATGCCCTTGGAGGTTGGTGGGGCTACATGAAACAGCACCTTGGGCTGGATCCAGCCTACGGGCCTTAGTTTGGGAACCACTGCCCTACGTTGTCTCCTGAATTGATAAACTGCACCTCTTACAGTCAAATGAAATGTTTTCCCAGTAGGATGAGCACACATGGCAAAAAATAAACAAATAATAAATTGACTACCCCCAAAAAAAATTGAAAGCAGTTCCCAATTTATTTTTACAGTGTAGGTGACCTTTAAGTTGTATTTATGTTGGAAAAGAGTCTGCAACACGCGTTGAAATTGGCATTTACACTTGTGTTTCATGATTACACGTGACGGCGATGGCTTAGTGGTTAAGATGCTCAGCTTGATGACTTGAATCTTGGCAGGTCAGCAGTTTGAGACCCGTGTGCTGCACAATGGAGTGAGTTCCCATCTGTGTTCCAGCTCCTGCCATTCTAGCAGTTTGAAAGCAAGAAATTGCAGGTAGATAAATAGGGACCACTTCAGTGGGAAGGTAAACAGTGTTCTGTGCACTCTGGTGTTTAGTCATGCCTGCAACATAACCATGGAAACATCTGCAGACACAGACAGTGCTGACTCTTTAACTGTAAACAGAGATGGCATTTTGGCTGTAAATGGAGATGAGCACCACATTCTAGAGTCAGACACCACTGACTTTTTAGCAAGGGTGACCTTTCCCTTTCCCTTTCCCTTTCCCTTTCCCTTTCCCTTTCCCTTTCCCTTTCCCTTTACCTTACTCTGATTGGGAAACCTTCATCAAAAGCCAACCTAATTGTAAAATTCCATTGAAAGCACAGTTGCAGATATACAACCACATCTATGACCTACACCAACTAATAATCCCTGGCTTTTGTAAATAAGCAAGAAAATTTGATAATAAATACTAAGTTAATTCATAGTTAAGTAGACAAGTTAGTCTGGAGCAAAAATCACATTTTAATTCATCATTTATGCCTTTCTAACAGAGTTATGCAAAGTGAGCAACATGCCGAGCATTATTTCCATGTTAGAGTTTCTTAATTGCTCTATGAGTATTCATTTTTCTTCAAAATCCCACTTATTTTTATCTTTACAAAGGTCATTTTAAATGATGCAATTTGCTTGATTCCCAAGAAGAGGCAGAATTACCATCTGGGTCTGTGGGTGTGGCCCAACCTGGTTTTTAAAAATCTACTGTGCTTTTTAGTGCTGTTTCTTTGTGTTGTGTTTCTTTCCCAAGAACAGATGGGATAAACAGAACAGTTTGAGCATCCTGGAAGCAGTACTGTTTCACCCAGAAACAATGGTCCAAAGAACCACAGCTGTACTGTCTTTCCAAATCCATCACCAAACTAATGGTTTGACTTGGCCTGAACAGATATGGTGATGCCCCTGAGAAGTTGCCATTTGGTCTGTAGTGAACAACCATCTCAATATGCTACCATTAACAGACCAGCTCAATCTCTTACAAACTCAGCTTGAACAGTAAGTTCTGCATTTAATGTGTTTGGGTGCAGCCTATAGTTTTAGTAGGTGTGCCAGCCAGCCGGCTGATGTGCTCAGAGATAGTGCTACAAGTGGGGGGGGGGGGGAGAGTGGTGTTGTCCTACGTATTATCAGGTATTTGTTGTTCAGTCACACAGTCAATTCTGACCCTTTGCGACCCTATGGACCATTGCCCGCCAGGCACCTCTGTCTTCCACCATCTTCCTCAGTCTGCCCATCTTTGTGCCCATTGCATCTACAATACCATCTAGCCATCTCATTTTTGGCCGCCCCCTTCTTCTTTTGCTCGCCACCTTTCCCAGCATCAAGGCTCTCTCAAGTGAATTGGGTATAAACCTGACTAAAAATACACTTTCCACATCTTTTGGAGTACTATATTCCAAACTCGACATTTAGATTCTCCTTCAAGCATATAATGGAAATCCCCCCTTCTCCCACAAGGTATACTATTCTCATCTCACCTCCTACCATATCTTTCTTCTTAAAATATCCCTCCCCAAACCCCATTTTCTTCAATACATCTTTGTTCGAGGGTGAATTTTGGCTCCTCTGCTGCTTCCCTTTCTAGTATAGGTCAGCAGTTTGATACCCGAGTACTGCACAATGGAATGAGCTCCCATCTCTGTCTCAGCTCCTGCCAACCTAGCAGTTGGAAAGCAAGAAATTGCAAGTAGCGTTGTGAGAGCTGGACCATAAGGAAAGCTGAGCGCAGAAGAATAGATGCCTTTGAGAAGTGGTGTTGGAGGAGAGTTTTGAGAGTCCCCTGGACAGCGAGGAGAACAAATAGGTCAATCTTAGAAGAAATTAACCCTGACTGCTCCTTGGAAGGTCAAATAGTAAAGATGAAGCTAAAGTACTTTGGACATCAAATGAGAAGAGAGGATTCGCTTGAGAAAGACTTGATGCTGGGAAGGGTGGAGGGCAAAAGAAGAAGGGGCGGCCATAAATGAGATGGCTAGATGGTATTGCAGATGGAGTGGGCACAGAGCTGAGTGAGTTGAGGAGGATGGTGAAGGTCAGAAGTGCCTGGTGGACAGTGGTCCATGGGGTCGCAAAGGGTCAGAATCGACTGTGTGACTGAACAACAACAAAAATAGGGACCACTTTGGTGGGAAGGTAAACAGAGTTCCATGCACTCCAGTGTTGAGGCTTGCCTACCATATGTCCATGGAAATGTCTGCAGACACAGACAGCACTGGCTCTTTCACTATAAGCAGAGATGAACACTGAACCCTAGAGACGAATACAACTAGCTTTTGAGCAAGGGTGACCTTTACATTTACTTAGGAGAACATAGCTATTCTTTGCAGCAGCTTGAACTTCCCATGCTCCTTTCTGTAGCCAGCAGGTTGTGTGTTGGATTGCCCTTTCTGCTAGACACCTTGCAGCTTCTTCCTGCTGTTTCGGCAACTGTCAGATCTGTTCCTCTGCATTGGATCCTTCCTTTGCCACTTTTGCTTCCCATTTAGGATGGGTGATTTATGGTGCATAGTGACATTTAACATAAAAAAGGAGGCACAAGATGTTCAAGTGGCCAGTCTCTCTGTTTTCTTTCCTTCAGCTCCATCATGCCTGTGTGTATGGAAATCATTTTGTGGATGTAGAATCAGGATAAATGGCATGTTCTCGGAGGACAAAAAGAACAGAAAGGGCATAAGGAGGTGGCTTACAACATACGCCCTGCTACAGGCTTACAACATATGCCCTGCTACAGATCGGCATTAGGGCCACGGCAAGCCAAGCAGAGGGGGAAAGGATGGCGGCAGTCATGGCGGAAGCGGCAGACACATGTGGCCACCTGCCTCTTTCCAGGGTGCCACTTTGGCCAAGCGCAGGCAAGGACAGGCAGAACTCCTCCTTCATCCATTGCAGGCCAATAAGCGGGGAAGAATGGGTGTGGGCATGGGTGTGGGCATGTTGGTGGGCCAGACTGGTGTGGGGAGAGTGTTGGTGTGGGTGTGGGTGTGGGGGGGGGAATGGTGATGGTGGGGTGGACACAAGTCTGGCCCACAAACAGTCTGAGGGGGCAGAGGGGTGGGGCAAACTCTGTGCTGGGGTGACTGCATGGGTGCCCACAGAGAGGACTCCGAGTGCCACCTCTGGCACATGTGTCATAGGTTTGCCACCACTGACTTGTGCTGTAGAGAGCCTGCCCATCTATATTCTCATGATGCTTTTACTGAGTACTCCCTCACAATACAAGAAAATAACAAGTTCGCCACAGCATCCTTAACCTTGCAGAGAACCTTGCCCTTCATACCACCTCTTCGCTTTCTGGTTATAAAAGGACAGAGAGGAAGAGGAAAGCTGGCTCCACCTTGTGGCACTATTGGCCTTGGACGGCCGCTTGAAAAGGTTGCTACAATTGCTCTGTGGAGAGAGGATCTTTCTCAAGAGATGAGTAATCCAGAAGCGACCAGCTGAATGTAACAGCAAGATCCTCTGCCACGAGATTTCAGAACCAAAGTCTGAAATGAGAGCAGGCCCTGGTGATGTCACAGAAACAGGGTAGGCAAGAATTAAGCACAGGAGGTTCAGGACAGTGTTGGGCAGGAGGAGCTTGTCTTCTTTTCCCTTCCTGCTTGGATTTTGCCCTGGGGCTCTGAAGATCCAGGCATTGTGCTAGATGCACTGTTGAAATACATTTGTGCAGTTATACAATACAGTACTGTGCAAAAGTCTTAGGCCACCTCCAGCCGGTTTGGGGAACATTCAATTAGTGATTTGGGAGGGGGCAAAACTCAGCTCCAGAGTCCCCTAAACACACCAAAAATGGAGAGAGTCTTCTGCTGACTCTTCTTTCAGCCCTCTCCAAGGTTGGTGAAGTTTGAAGTTAGAGTGTCTTAGTTATGGCCTTAAAGTCCCACAAGATCTTAACAGTCATTGATCTTGTTCTCAACCATCTTTTCAGGTTTGTGTTCCCACCAGTACTTTAAAGACGGTGTTCCATAATTCTTGCACAGAGTCCAATGTAACATTGCTGCAATTCAGTTATGACATCTTTTGCAGTCAGTCTATGACTATGATCTTACTGCATCTACTAATAATGTGGTCCACTGTTTCATCCATTTCTTTACATGGCCTACACTTACTGTCAGTTCCAGTCTTTCCAGTTTTGCTTTAATTATTTTGGTTCACAGTGCTTGTTCTTCTGTCTCCTTTTTAAGGATACCAGATTTTAGCCAAACACAATTAGTAGCCATATCCATTTAAACCTTTGATTTTATATAAATATAAATATAAATTGTGCACTTAATAGTTTATTATTCAAAGTATTTATTCTGTTCCTTAGCACCTCTTCCCTGTATACATCTATTGAGTCTGCAGTCTTGATGATACCTTCCCTATAAACTTTGTTCAACATCATAAGAACATATTCATCAAGAGACCTTTCCCCCTCTTCCACTGTTCATTTCACTTGTAGCAATCCTCATCCTCCATCGTCCTGCAGCAGATACTGTATAATCTATCCACATCACTTCACAATTGAAAGCATGGTTTGCAGTCATCATTTTCCCTGTTCTACCAGCACTATATCTTATCACTGATACCACCCACATATTTATTGCTTTTATGATATTTCCACCATCCAGGCTTGATTTCAGGATTTTTCTAGCTCTTCTTAAATATTCTGTATTAGTTTTCATTTTCATTATTGCAGGGTTTACGTAATTTGCTTGCAAAATTCCCCAATACTGTACTTATATTTTTCATCATATCCAAGTTTTTGTATGGTTCTACTCTCTGAAAGCTGTATTCCTTCCAACTCATTTTTTTTCCTTTTCTTACTGATAGAGTTGCACAGTTTTTAATTCCGAAATCCATTGCAATATCAGTGCTGAATTTTCTGACTGTGTGCACAAACAATACAATTTCCTGTATTGTTTTTCCATAAAATGTAAGGTCATCCAGATACAGCAGGTGCAAAATCCTTCCAGCTGTCTTCAATGCTTGATATCCATGACCTGTGTTATTCAACAGTATCATCAGTGGTATCACTGCTATTGCAAAAAGCAAAGGTGATAACAAATCACCATGCAATATACCTATCTTAATCCCTAACTCATTTCCATCTGCCATCAGGGTGGTATTTCATTGTTTCATCATCGTCGTTGTTGTCGTCATCATGATCATTAATTTCACCATATGACATGGAAGAAGAAACTTCAGTTTAGGCTGCTGTAAAAACGGTATTTGAAATGTGGGTATGTTGTTTCCTAGACTGAGAGGGTGACCAACAAAGCAGTACTAAAGCAAGTGAATAAAGAAAAAGAAATCATAAAATATATAAGATGCAAAAGCTAAAACACTGTACAGTACTTTGGTCTGAGAAGGAGATAACAACCTGAGATCATCTGCCATTACCAGTGGTATAAAGCCATATTGATTTGTATACTTATCTGTTATACTAACCCAGGAGTTCTCCACCATTTTAAGCTATGGGCCAGGTCATGCTCCTTCAGACAGCTTCAGGGGCCGGATGGCCATTTTGCCCTTCCTCCACCACATGACACTTCCTGATGAGGTGGATGCAGAGGGGGGCACATGAAATGGTGCTGCAGGCCACATCCAGCCCACAGGCCACAGGTTGAGAATCCCTGTGCTAAACCAATCGCACTGAACCTCTGTATTCAATGTGTATAAATTGATGGCATGAAGTCTCACTCCCATATCTGACAAAGTGGACTTGATCCACAAACACTAACATTAAAATAAAATCTTATTTAGTTATCATAAAAAGGTATCACCTTCTTCTTCTACATTAAAATAAAACAGTCTTCAAAGTGCTACAATGTTTTTGTTTTTGATTGTTCTCTGATATGCATGAAACACAGACTAACACAGCTACGGTTCCAAAAAAAAAGTTACACTGTAGTTGATAATTCAAGGTAAAATAAACACGGTAAACTGCAAAAAGGAGAAGGACACCACCACCCCTTGAGCAACCTATAGTGGCCAACCTACAATATTTCCTCTACATCAGTGGTGCCCAAACTAAGGCCCGGGGGCCGGGTGCGCCCTCCGATGCTAATTCATCCAGCCTGCGAAGCCCTCATCGCTTCTGGAAGCAGATGTAAAATGTGCCTGTAGGGGGCAGATGAATTGGCGTCAGGTGCTGCACCCAGCCCCCAGGCCTTAGTGACTGGCTCCCTGAACCACATGATTGGCCCACGGCCCAAAACGTGTGGGCACCCCTGCTCTACATCACAGAGGAGTAAAGGTGGAGGTCTTGGTGGTGCTTTAAAGACAAACAGAAATATCATGTTCTGTGCCATGGATGGGGTTGCAACCCATATGCTAACCCTGCCCCCTCTTCGTCTAGGAACAGCTTCTGTTG
The DNA here is from genome assembly GCA_030440675.1 of Furcifer pardalis. NCBI lineage: Eukaryota > Metazoa > Chordata > Lepidosauria > Squamata > Chamaeleonidae > Furcifer > Furcifer pardalis. The sequence continues at coordinate 19,413,327 of CP126893.1, forward strand.
CTCATCTTTAAACACTGGAATGCTCCTGTTCACTTTAATAGCTGGCAAAAGGCACTGCTTTAAATTGTGCACTCAGCTGGCCTTTGACTTTTGCTGAAATAAATTTGTGTCAGCACTCAAGAGACTGATATGGGACAAAGTTCTTTCATAATGTATGAGCTGGCAGTTTAGTCATAATCCTGCCATCCTTAGCTGGGCGTGAAAGGTGACTGTGTCTTTTAACAATAATTTATTTGACTGCCTGCATTTTGATATTTGCATTTCTGCAAAGTGGGATTGGAGTTTTTTCAGTGAAAAGACACCGCTGTGACTTTCACGGTCCTGTAATTGGCGACAAGCAAGGCAATTGCATTACTACCCATGATAACTTCCAACGGATCTGCTAGCACTTCAGCTACAGGCAAGGAGCTGTTTTTAAATGTAAAGTAAAGCAAAGCAATCACACTTACATGCCCGTCTCACAGTGCTCAATGCACTCTCTAGGTGTGTCACAAGTTAATTAGCATTTTGCCCTCAACACACTGGGTACTCATTTTACTGACCTCGGAAGGATGGAAGGCTGAGTCAACCTTGAGCCCTGGTCAGAATCGAACTTCCAACCTTTTGGTTGCAGGACAGCAATTTACCCACTGCGCCACCAGTAAGTTTTCCATGCATATAGTTAGCTAGCACATGGTGCTGGGGAGAACAAAGGGAGACCATCTTGGCTGTGCTAGGTAACCACATACAGGGATCTGTTTTGCTTTGCTTTGCTCTGCTTTGAGGCATGCTTTCTTGGGTTTGGGGTTTTCATGTGTGGGGAGCACCAAACTTCCAGTCTGAAATGGTAGAGTTAGATAAGTGCACACCCTTTACCTTCTGTCTGAAAATGTAGTTGTTTTTCCCTACCATATCACTCTGGACAAGGAATCCAAGGGCCGAAAACTCCTCATCTAAGCCCTGTAGCCACAGGTCAATATGCAAGCTTACTTAGTAGGTATAGAACAAATCCTAAATATAGTTTGTCATACAGATCTGGAAAAGGATTTTCAGCCTGAGATCCTTTTGCTTAGCACAGCAAATTGCCTAAAGTAAACCCATTGGATCTGTAGAGACTTAGTGAGTCAACTCATCAGTATGTTCCCTCGATTGAAATGGGCCTACTCTAGTTGTGATTTACTTTGCTAACCAACAAGACTTCAGCCAGCGTTTACATTTTTTTACACATTTTTATAAGCATGGGAACTTTATATTGCTTTGCTCCAATGACTGCAGACTTTTCAACCAGGCCTTTAACAGAAAGTTGTTGTACAGTAAAACCCCAACTTACATATGCCACAAGTTACATAAAATTCAACTTACATAATGATTTTGTGCTAAAATCCTGTCCCAATTTACATAAATGTCCTGATTTACATAAATTTACATAATATGATTTCCTATAAGTTTGCTTCAAGTTACATAAAAAATTCATTTTTCCTATGGGTTTGGTTCAAATTATGTAAAAAAATCATTTCCCTATAGGTTTGCTTCGATTTACATAAAAATTTCATTTTTCCTATGGGTTTGCTTTGAGTTACGTAAAAACTTAATGTTTCCTATGGGTTTGTTTTGAGTTACATAGAACACTGATTTAAGCCAAAGCCTGTGGAATGGACTTTTTTACATAAGTAGGGTTTTTACTGTATCTGTCTCAATGCCATGAAAATGTTAATTTTGTGGTTCCTGTAGATGAAGCTGCTGTTAAAAACACAAGATCCCAGAATAAAGAGGGCACATATATATGTTTTTGAATTAAAAGGTTGGTTTCAACCTAACCATTCTACAGGGTGGCCGAAAAGTCCCTACCCTTCCTCTCCATGGGTATGCACCCTGCCCCACTGCCCAGCAGTCCACTTCCTCCCTCCTCCCAGCACAGAGTTCACTCCACCCCTCTGCCCAGCAGTCCAATGGGAGTGTTTCCTCTATCCCCTAACAGAGCCCTACTCCCTTTGTGGCTGGGTAGGGATTTACGGGCCATCTTGTATATAATTTGGGGAAGGTTGCCTTTTTTGGACAAAGCAATTGAAAAATGAAAATACAGTAGAACCTGAATGACAATAATTGGTTCCACAAGGCACTTCGTTATACAGTGTTTTGTTGTTGTTGTATGATGCATTCATCATACAACGAAAATCTATATGGGAAAAATTGTACAATGAAAATCCTTATGGGAAAAATGGTACAACAAAATATCTATGGAGGAAATTGTACAAAGAAAATTTTCATTGTACGATTTTTCCCATAGAGATTTCCGTTGTATGATGCACCCATTGTTCCAAAATTCTCTTCATTGTATGATTTTTTTCATTCTATGATCCATTCATTATACGAGGTTCCACTGTAGTACAAATGGCTCCAGAGTTTATTTGAAACATAGTTTCTGGATTGACAGTGGTTGGCTTTATGTTCAGAGGTCTAAACTTCTAACCTTACCAGAACCCCTGGCTAAGAATTTCTCTCCACAGCTGAACCAATGAGGTCTAATTTTGCCCATGCTTTTTTCTTGGCCTCAAGGGGGTAAAAATGTGCAATCTATTTTGCCTGCATTTTAACTGTGCTTCGTCTCATTCTTCTATCAGTTTTAAACTAGGGGTGGAATCTAAACGTATTGACTGCTGGGCTTTGTTTTTTTATCAGAGCTGTAAAAAGCCAGCCATCATGTAGGTATAGTATGCTTTTGTGCAAAATACAAATAATATCCTTTCCAAAGGACCAGCCATGGGAGCTTTTTATCAGGAAAGTGGCAAGAAGGTGTGGTTGTAAAAGGAGGTTGTTTCTTACATGGGAACAGGCTTTGTACAATTATATCAGAGCTGTCTTATCAAAAGAACACCTTTGTTGTAGGTCAGCAAAATATGTAACAAGCCTCCAAATCCTGTTAAAAAGACAACAAACCTCAAGATATTGCAGGGAAGGGGATACAGCTGTTGTAATACAGCTGGTTCTAATATGGATCTATTTAAAAGTGGCTTTTCCTCAGCGAGTGAAATTAATTGTTACCTGTGATCACAGGTACCACTCCCTGGCAAACAGAAGGGGAAGAAATGGAAGCAGTGACAGACTTTACATTCTTAGGATCCAAGATCACTGCAGATGTTGTCTGCAGCCATGAAATAAAAAGACGATTAATTCTTGAGAAGCAAGCTATGAGAAACCTAGGGAACATAATAAAAAGTAGACACATCACACTGCCAACAAAAGTCCACATAATCAAAGCAATGGTATTCCCAGTAGTAATGTATGGTTGTGAGAACTGGACCACAAGGACAGCTGAGCGCAGAAGAATAGATGCCTTTGAGATGTGGTATGGGAGGAGAATTTTGAGAGTACCTTGGACAGCAAAGAGATCAAATAAGTTGATCCTGAAGGAAATCAACTCTGACTGTTCCTTGGAAGGACAAATATTGAAGATGAAGCTAAAGTACTTTGGACACCAAATGAGAAGAGAGGACTCACTTAAGAAGGCCTTGATGCTGGGAAAGATTGGGGGCAAAAGAAGAAGATGAATTTTTACTGTGGGACTATTCTTTTAATGTGCTGTTATTCCTGTTACTCTGCCCTGAGTTGCTCTGAGAATAGGACAGTATATAAATGTGAAAAATAAATAAATACATAAATACATAAATGGAAGGGGGTGGCATAGGATGAGGTGGCTAGACGGCATTGTTGATGCAATGGGCCATAGAGCTCAGTGGGCTGAGGAGGGTGGTGGATGATGGGGTCGCAAAGGGGTCCAGTTGCTTACAATGATATGAACTAATTCCCTCAGATCTTACAAACTAAAGGCTGTGGTTTCCGTTATTGAGTCAATCATTCTCTTGAGATATCACCTTATTTTCCTGGCACTATTGTCTTCTCCTGTCATTCTTGCATGTCTGAAAGAGGGACATCTTGGCTTAGGCATTCTTAGCTTCTAGTGAGATTTCAAGCTTGAATCAACTGAGGATCCACTTACTTGCCTTGCAGGTAGTCCACAACATCCGTAAATACTGTACAAGTAGTTACTTGTTGTGAGAGACATGTTACGTGCCTGAGTCGTGTCTTTGTTCAGAATCTTTTGGGGTGTCTCACGGTCTGCTATATCACCTAGAGGAAAGTGAATTGTTCCCTATATTTTATAATATTTTTAAAAAGCCAATAGGTACTGTAAACAGTAAGCAGAATCTTGTTAGAGTCCCATAAAGTGTAACAACATAACCCAGTCTGAGTCTCTTGTTTATTGTTCCACAAGCTCCATTTAGCCCTTCAGTGCAAAGTTTTACACGAATTCATCAGCAGAGGGAGCATGCTAACCTCACAACTCCATCTCTTGCATGTCTTTACCTTAGGGAACATGAAGAGCCCAGATTTTGTGGTCTTGTGGCAAGACGTCAGGGACAGAAATTGGCTTCAGTTTCAGATGTCCCTTTCCAATATGCAAGACTGGGGGGGGGGGGGGAGCTAAGCTAATTTGCTCCATCTTGTCACTGGTTCAATTAACTCTTTTTTTGATTGACTGAACATTGCTAGAGTGTTCACATTTTATATCCAACCATATATCCAACATGTCTTCACACTGTTTGTTCACTTGTTGGATTGGCGGCGAGACTCAGTCTACGTGCAGTCAAACATGATCTGTCTCCAGTACTCCAGTTTTATTTAATCCAGGGTATAAGCCAAGTGTAGGGATGCTGTGGCGGCTCAGTGGTTAAGAAGCTCACTTTGTTAGCTGGAAGGCTGTCAAGTTGGCAGTTCGAGACCCGGGTACTGCATGATGGATTGAGCACCTGTCATCTGTTCTAGCTCTTGGGGACATGAAAGGCACCTCATCCCGGCGTCCCCTGAGCGGAATTTTTCCAGCAAAAATCCTTTCTACCCAGAATAATTTCTGACACAGAATTATTATTATAGTCAGGTGTTGAGCTGTACCAGGGTTGCAGAAACACACAATTCATTTTTTAAGCAAATGAGCCAATGATTGGTTGGTTGGTTGGTTGGTTGGTTGGTTGGTTGGTTGGTTGGTTGGTTGGTTGGTTGGTTGGTTTAATGAATGAGCTTGCATCCCTTGCAGGATGCCTGAAGCACAACCTTTTCTGTTTCTCAGAAGCAACCATCGAAGGAGGACTGTTTTGAATAGCAGTTCTTGGAACAGAGGACATGAGAGAGAGGAAAGAACTAAGGAGAGCGCCAAAAATAAAAGGCATTGAATAGAGACAACAGCGGAGGGCGGAAATATGCCTAGCGGTTGTTTTGAAGATCAAGAGTACAGTCAGATACTTGCAAATTGAGAGCTGTGTTCTAACCCAGAGTTCAGTAGTATAAAATTAAAAGGTATCTGAGGGTGGGCTGGGAGGTGTTCAAATACTACCCACATAGGTTTTGTTTAAATAGAAAATGCATTCCTGGATTCTTTCCAAAAGCAAAAATAGATATTATTTACTAATGATTTACAGTGAACCAAAGATATACGAACAACCAGAATGACATTTATGTAGACTGTGGCGGCTTAGTGGTTAAAATGCTGAACTTGACAACTGGAAGGTTGGTAGATCAGCAGTTTGAGACTCGAGTGCTACACGATGGAGTGAGCTCCCTTCATTTCCCAGTTCCTGCCATCCTACCAGCTTGAAAGCAAGAAATTGCAAGTAGATAACTAGGTACTGCTTTGGCAGGAAAGGAAACAGCATTCCATGCCCACTGGCATCTGGTCATGCCTGCCACATGACCAAGAAAATGTCTATAGATGCAGATAACGCTGGCTCTTTAGCTATAAATGGAAATGAGCACTGCCTCTTAGAGTCCGACACAACTGGCTTTCGAGCAAAGGAGACAATTACCTTTAAGTAAAAACTTAAACTGACACTGTTGTGAGTTTTCTCAAAAGTTTTCATCTTCTTTTTGCCACACGCAGTGCAACATATGATCAACCCTAGGATGTTGGTTTAGAAATCAGAGTCAGCATGACATTGCCTGGGTTTTTGGTTATTCTGCTCATGGCAAGATCAAGAGGGTTGGCTCCTATCATTTTGAAGTTTGCCAGGAAGCAGCTACCTAACGGAAATTTACAAACGGAATAAATGTCTGGAAATTCTGTTAGAGAATGTGTGTCACAGCCACTTTTAAGACTGAAAGCCATGTATTCCAACTTTTCTTTCAACAGTTTAGATCACGTCAACATAAAAGGATATTTCCAAGGGTACACGTTTTATAGACTTAGCAAGCATCCACAGTGTAGCCCTAAAGCTTAGGTCCGCCGCCTTTTTGGATCCCTGGCCACATTTGGAATGCTGGGGTGGTGTCATGGCAACCAAACAAAATGGCAGCCACTGTAGATGTGGCAAGCCACAGAACATACTTTCCTGGGGGAGCTCATTGCCTGGGAGAAGATGTCTCACTCCACATCTTGACCCATCCCTAGAAAAGCAACCTGGAGAAGATGAGAGATCGGATCCCCCAATAATGTGAGTAGAAACCAGAAGTAGGGTCAGGATCTCAGGGCACAACCCAGTCCTTTGAGTCCAGTGTTTCTTTTCCAGCAGACCACCTATTTTACAGAAAGTTATGCCATATACCACCTCCAAACCACCCCTAAAACAGGACCAAAAAAACTTGGAAGTTGTCCAGACAGATGTCCAGTACACTCTCTTGGATGACTTTTTGTAATAGTATCCACACACATTGGATTCCGGAGTGGTCCCATTCTCCCCCACTCCATCCCCCCCTTGAGCCCTTGTCAGGCAGTTCTACATTTTTGGTTCTTTCCTTACATACCATAATCAGTGGACACTGGGAATGGCATAATTGGGAGCCTTGCAAAGGCTGCTTCTGTGGTCAACTTCCAGTATGCAGAAGTGGCATATTAGAAACTAAACAGTTTGTTCCTCTGTTCCTCTATGAATGGCATGGGGAGGAGGAATAATGTTTTTATGTTTTCTACATCATTGCTGGTGTGATGCATCACTTTATTTTTATTTTTTAAATAATGTTTGTGTGTCTCTGTTGTTGGCTGAAAATGAAGCTTTTCAGTTTCTCAATTGGCAAAAAAAAATGATCTAGAAAACATAAAATTATTTCACTTCCCCTAAATGTTCAGAAATGATATGGGGAACTATTTAATTACATTGAAAGGATCAGTTCCTGTTGGGATGGATCTGTGTGCTGGATAGTACATAATTTTTCCCCCTCCCCACAAATAGGAACCAAAGCTTTTCTGGTTTATCCAAGGCACACCTAAATGAGCAGTCTGTGCATGCCCTTCCTTTTCACATTTTTTTATGTCAGCACCAAACAGTGGCATATTTTTGTTATGCTTTTCTCTCATTTGCTCCAATGTATGATCTGCTTGAGTAGATCCTCCAAGCACATTATTCTATGATGATCTATATGTTTTGTGGTTGTGTATCATTTGATTACATTTCTTTTGTGTGTGTGTTTCTGCAGGTCAGTCTTCACCCTCCATACTTTAGCCCCCATCCCACCTGTTTATTTTGCTAAGTTCGTTCGTTCGTTCGTTCGTTCGTTCGTTCGTTCGTTCGTTCGTTCGTTCGTTCGTTCGTTCGTTCGTTCGTTCGTTCCATCCTTCCTTCCTTCCTTCCTTCCTTCCTTCCTTCCTTCCTTCCTTCCTTCCTTCCTCATGGCGTAAATTTACCACTAAAGCACATAGGCATTAATGATTAAAATGTTGAATATAGCAGTATAGCACAGCCAATCAGCAACACCTGTTTGTTTTGTTTTTCTCTTTTTCATGTTGTTTCCTTAATGCGCAAAGCACCTTGCCCACTTCCTTTTTCTCCCTGCCAACTCCCCATACATGTTTTACTGCCTAGGGAGTTTGTTTCACAATGAAAGAAAGTGTGGAGTAAATGATGCAACACAGCAGTTCAAAAGCTGCAAAGTAAACATGTAACCACTGGCAAACTCACACAGTAAAACAGATGGTCAAGTAAAAAAAAACCATGAAGATTTGAGATAGGTGGGTGACTGAAAGATGGGCAAGGGAGGAGATAGGGTGGGCAAGTTGACAGTGAAGAAGACAAGAAAAGGGGAGGGTAATCAGAACTGGGAGGAAGATGATAAATATGCAATTTCAGACATGTATGGGCAGGTAATATCTAGATAACTTGGTTGTGTATGACAAGCAACAAATACCCTCCTGACCCAGAACAATCACACAATGATTGGTGACAATTCTATTAGGTTTACAAGCACAGTGACAACCAAATTAGGAACAAACCATGTAAACTGATATATTCATGAGCTTTTGACCTTGAAACTGCTTCCTCTGTGCGTGTGTGCGTGTGTGCGTGCGCACGCGCACACACATGTGTGTGTCCACGTACCTCGGTTGACCTAGCAAGACTTCATTCAAACATAACTTCTTGTTATATCAAGACCAGAAAATAATTATTTGCAAATCAGGAATCCACCAAGATGTAGTTAGAGGTTGATTTAGCTTCTTCCAAACCTTCTAATCATATTTTTTCCACTTTGGACATTGGAGTACACAGAAAGAGCATCTTCGAAGATTGTGGTATTTTTGAACCACAATCGGGCATATCCTGGTAACGGCAACCTTGTGTTGCCAGCTAATCTTTCTCACACTAGGTTAGGGGAAAAGAACTGCAGAATGAACTCACCAAAAGGTGGGTTCATTTTGGCAGTTTCATGTCTGGCCTAGACACTGAGGAAGAAACTTTGGACATTGTAGAAGATTCTCAACTGTGTTGTCCAGAGAATTAAGAAGAAAGGGGCCTGTCAGCATGGGCAAGCAGCTTATGCATATCTTAGTTTGTTAAACCACGCTATGGTCGTCCAAACTGGTTCTTTGGATAATCACAAAAATCCCAGGTTAAAAAGATTCAACAACTGGTCAACATTTGGCTATCCGAAAATAGGATTCGAAGTCAAAAATTATTCATACTTGTGGCCCAGCAAGCTCAGGCATGCTAAGGCTACATTTGTTACATTTAAAAACATACCTTTCTCTCCAGTGTTCATTTCCTGTTTGCTCCAAATTTAGAGTCTAGCTCTAAGACGTCTAATTACAGAACAATTTGAGTCAATAGGGAGGTGGGAAAGGAAGAACGATGTTAAGTATCTACTGCCACATCTGCTTTCATAGGGTTTACTGTTCTGAGATTGAATCTCAAATACAGTGCATATTTCTGGCCACTGTGCCTCAAAAAGGATACAGCACTGCTAGAAAAGAACAACCAAAACGATCAAGAGGCTAAACAGTTCTCTTGTGAGGAAATCGCATCAGGGCTGTTCATTATGCAAAAGGGGGGGTTAATATGCAACTCAGTATAATTATGAAGGGGATGAAAAAATAAGATAAAGATGAACTTCTCTACCTTTCAGTGTACCAGAACTGGCAGATTCACAGCAGATAGGCATAAGTACTTTGCCACACAACACACAATTCAGGTGTGGAAATTGTGCTGGTCATTCCTAACTACAGTAAAACCCCTACTTAAATAAAAAGCCAGTTCCGTAGGCTTTGGCTTAAATCAATGTAAGTTGAAACAAACCCATAGGAAAAAAATTTTTTATGTAACTTGAAGCAAACCCATAGGAAAAATGAATTTTTATGTAACAATGGCCTGAGGGAGAAGACTCCATGGCCTAGCAGTGGCTGAGAACATCGCCCCTTCCTCTGGGCCCACAACAACGGTCTGAGGAGAAAATTCCATGGCCTAGCAGTGGCTGAGAACATTGCCCCAACCTCTGGGCCCACACCAATGGCCTGAGGGAGAAGACTCCATGGCCTGGCAGTGGCTGAGAACATCGCCCCCTCCTCTGGGCCAACAACAACAGCCTGAGTGGAGTTAGTCTGTGTTCTGGTTTGGTTGTATCTTGTGAAGTTATATTTTATAATTTATATTTTACTGTTGCTGTTTTGACTGTAAGCCACCCTGAGTTGCCTCGGCGAGTGGGCGGCAATATATATCTGAATAAATAAATAAATAAACTCAAAGCAAACCCATAGGAAATCGTGTTACATAAATTTATGTAAATCAGGACATTTATATAAACCGGTACATGGTTTTAGTACAAAATAATTATGCAAGTTGAATTTAATGTAACTCAGGGCATATGTAAGTCAGGGTTTTACTGTACAGTGGTACCTCGCTTAAAGAGTATAATGCATCCACAGGATTGCTCTTTAAGCGTGTTTGCTCTTTTAACAAAGCACCATTGTAAGTGACCCATTGTGACTTCTGATGGGGGGATTGCGAACCCCAATTTATTTGTTAAGGTTTTAGTTGTCAAGCGAAGCAAACATTCAGAGAAAATTCTGCTCTTTAAGTGAGTTACTCTCTAAGCGAGGCACTCTTTATGCGAGGTTTTACAGTACGTAGGTCCATTCTAAAGGAGGAATGGACGTATTCATGGAGGATATGGCTAAACCAGTGGTGGGCATCAGCAGGTTCGCACCAGTTCGCCAGAAGCCATAGCAGAAATTCTGGCTGCTCCCGTCCATCCATGTTTTGAAATAAAGTAGTCCTAGTTCGGGTGCAGGGCAGGGCTTCCCCCCTAACCACGCCCATCATACCATGCCCACAGAGTAGGTAGTAAAAAAAATTGAGTCCCAACACTGGGCAGGCATGACTAGATCACCCACCCAGCTACATGGCCATGCCCACAAAGTAGGTCATGGCCACAGTGTGGTAGTAAATTTTTTTGGAGACCGCCACTGGGCTAAATGTGGTCACTGGTCTATGACGAGAGGCAATATATCTCTGTACAGTATATCAGTTGCTGGGGTCCATGAAGAGGAAAGGCAGTTGCATTCATGTTCTGCTTTTCAGAAATCTTTGGTTGGTTGCTGTGGGAACAGAATGGTGGAATGAAGAGGCTTTGGCCCACAGCCAGCTTGGCCGTTCATTTTATGTTTTTCACTTACTGTATTTATAACATATACCTTCCTTTTTGATGCTACATACGGTATATAAATCAACATGAGCTCTCTGGACCAGAAAAGACCATCTTAGACAATTTAGCTTGGGTACAGGCTATTTGAAGGACTGTATCTTCCCAAATGAACCCACTCAGCTTTTACTTTTATTTATTTATTCCATTTTTATACCATCCATTTGGGATGTTTCCCACTTTGGGCAGGGTATAAATAATTAAGCTAACAAACAACAATACCATATAATAAACAGTAATAATAAATCAAAATATCTGATGGCACCTGAGGCAAGTGAGCTCAAACCTAAACATCTAGCTCAATGGTGTTGGCAATGGTAAAATATCCTGAAGAGAAAGGCTTTATGATCTTCCAAATAGGCCCCTCACTTTCCCAATACCATTTGGTGAGAATACAAGGGAGGGCCTTCTCATGGAATGGGCCAGGACCTGGAATGCATTACCCCAAGAGCCGGGTTGGTCCCCTCCCTATTGTTCTTTCATTGTCAAGGGAAAATCTCTCTTTTCTAGCAGGCTTTTAAGTAATAAGTAGGGGCCTAGGGAACACTTTATTTCAAAAAAAAAATTTTTTTTTAAAAAACTTTATTATTCTGGTTTTTTAATTTAATATATGCAGTGGAAGTTCCATATATTGCCCCATATAACAACGAAATTGCATAACAATTAGGTTTTTTTGGGGGGGGGGGCGGAATGGCATCCCACATAACAATTTTCCCTATGGAAAAAAATCATACAACAATTTTTCAATGGGAAAAACCACTTAGCAAAAAAAATGTTGTACGATGCATCCCATAGGAAAGATTGCTTTACAGTACGATGCATGCATCATATAGCAATTGTTTTGTACAACGAGTCCCATGGAATGGATTAAAATCATTGTATTTTAGGGGGATTTGGTGGCTTAGTGTTTAAGATGATGAATGTGATGACTGGAAGGTCGGCAGGTCAACAGACCTGAGTGCTGCATGACAGAGTGAGTTCCCATTATTTATTTTATTTATTTATTTGCATTTAATATCCCGCCCCAATCGGGCGGACCCGACTCTGGGCGGCTTACAGCATAGCTCATAATATATATGGCCTTAAAATTCATAAAATTCATAAGAATTCATAAAAAATTTAAAACGTTAAACAGTAAAAACGGATAGAACCCATAATAACAGCTACCAGATGGGGGCGGATGGCTGCTCTTAAATTAGCCATCCCGTATGGGAACCTGCATTGCTATGTCCCCACACTTGACCCGCCAGCCATGTCTTCAGGCCCTTTCGAAAGGGCAGAAGCTCCGTCTGCAGGCGCAGCTCTGTCGGAAGGAGGTTCCAAAGGGCCGGGGCGAACACAGAGAAGGCTCTCTTCCTGGTGCTCGTGAGGCGAGCCTCCCTGGCCGATGGAGTAACAAGAGAGCCCCTCCGGTCCGCCCTGGTGGGACGGGCAGACATTCTTAGGGTGACGCGGTCTCTTAGGTATCCTGGCCCACTACCATGTAGGGCTTTAAAGGTAATGACCAGCACCTTGAATTGCACCCGGAGGCAAACTGGCAACCAGTGCAGCTCCCGGAGCAGTGGTGAGGCCCGAGCATAACGCCCGCACCCCATCACTACCCGGGCTGCCGCATTCTGGACCAGCTGAAGCCTCCGAATGGTCGCCAAGGGCAGCCCCATGTAGAGCGCATTACAGTAATCAAGTCTGGAGGTGACCAAAGCATGCGTGACCATGAGCAAGGCATCCCGGCCTAGGAGGGGGCGTAACTGGCGTATTACACGAAGTTGTGCAAAAGCCCTCCTGGCCACGGCTGCCACCTGCTCATTGAACAGTAGCCGTGAGTCCAGGAGGACCCCCAGATTACGCACCGGGTCTGTTTGAGGCAAAACTGCCCCATCCAGAACCAAAGCTGGTAACTCCCGTGTTAGCGCAGGGCCCCTTACCCATAGCCACTCAGTCTTGCCGGGATTCAGCTGTAGCCCGTTTTCCCCCATCCAGACCTTAACAGCCTCCAGGCACCTGGAAAGGACTTCCACTGCACCGCCTGGGTCCCCACGGGCTGAGATGTACAACTGGGTATCATCAGCATACTGATGATACCTTACCCCGTGGGAACGGATGATCTCACCCAGCGGCTTCATATAGATGTTAAATAGGAGAGGAGAAAGTACCGAGCCCTGAGGCACCCCATACTGCAGGGGCCTAGGGCTGGACATCTCCTTCTCCAGGCACACCGACTGGGTCCTGTCCCTCAGGAATGAGGAAAACCAGGACAGCACTGTGCCCTGGATCCCCAAGCCCCGGAGCCTTCCCAGAAGGATGCCATGATCGACAGTGTCAAAAGCCGCTGAGAGGTCGAGGAGAGCAAGGACAGACGGTTCCCCTCCGTCCCGCTCTCTCCAGAGATCATCCACCAATGCGACTAGTGCAGTTTCGGTACCATATCCGGGCCTGAATCCTGACTGAAACGGGTCCAGATAATCCGCTTCATCCAGGACATCCCGTAACTGCTGCGCCATGTCTGTCCCGGCTCCTGCCAACCTAGCAGTTCGAAAGCAAGAAATTGCAAGTAGATAAATAGGGACCACTTCGGTGGGAAGGTAAACAGCATTCTGTGCACTCCGGTGTTTAGTCATCCCTGCCACATGTCCACAGAAATGTCTGCAGATACAAACAACATAGGCTCTTTGGTTATAAACAGAGATGAGCACTAAACCCTAGAGTCGTATATGACTGGCTTTCGAGCAAGGGTGACCTTTGCCTTTATCTACTGTATTTGAACTTATTATCGTATGGTTTTAATTGTCGTGAGCTCCCTTAGGTCCCCAATGGGGAGAAAGGCAGCATATAAATAATAGAAATAAGAAGCGTTATATCTGCAACTATTTTTAATAATTAAAAAAAAAGAAGTACATTTTATGTTGAAGAAACATGTTCAGGCTGCCATCATTTACTCAAGGATTAAGTCTTTTTAACACAGTATGGTTTACTTCTGAGTAAACCAGGCTAGGATAGGATATTTTAAGGAAGTCTGGCATTTTGTGTATTTATAAGGAAATACATCCCTGTTAAATTCTAATATCGACAGTAAGAAGTACATATTTGTTAGAAAGTCCAGTTGAACTCAATGTTACTTCTGTGAGAATGTGCATAGGATTTAATGCTTGCATATTATAAGCACTGTTTTGATGCACACAGAGAACAATTGAGTATTCCAGACAATTCTTTTCTCTTATACTTCTTTGAATAATTTCTTCCTCCCAATTTCTGTGAAGAGATGAAAGTCAAAATAGTTCCAACTAAGTCTTCTAATTGATAATACAGTTGTACCTTGCTTAAAGAGCATAATGTGTTCCACAGGATTGCTCTTTAAGTAAGTTTGCTCTTTAAGTGAAACACCATTATAAGTGACCAATTGTGCAGGGTGATTGTGAACCCCGATTTATTTGTTAAGTGAGTTTTTGGTTGGTTTTGTTAAGCGAAGCAAACATTCAGAGAAAATTCTGCTCTTTAAGCGAGTTACTCTTTAAGCAAGGCGCTCCTTATGCAAGGTTTGACTGTACAGTACTAGGAATTAGCCATCCAAAAACACCCTTACCTTAGACATGTAGATGCAAAATAAATAGATATTTACACACAAAGATGTTTGAGCCTAGTTTGCTGATCTATCAAAAATTGCTAAGGTTGTCCAACAACAGTTGGTACATTCAACTTCTACTTGAAGTTTGTATGTTCCCAGATGAAAATCAAAATGTGAAAGTAACTTAGAAGAAATAGCAAAACTCAGCCACAGGATGCAGCATAACATAGCAGTGAGGAGTAAATTCATTCTATTCATAGATTCTGGGGTTTGAAGATTTTCAATTAGAAGTCAAATCACAAGTCTAAACATGGAACAAGTCACATTTTCTGCAGACTGAGATAATGTGGGCCTTCCCCTTTTGTATACTAAGAATCATCTGAGAAGGCAAAATTTCCAGTCCTGGTCAAAAAATGCATCCATGCCTGCATAAAGCAACATTCACTATACTGCGCTTTCCTGTTAGACAAAGATCTACGTCTAGAAATACCAGGTCTAGATTGTGAGCGAATCTTTGTACCTTAAAGGTTTGTACATTTGGAAACTTTTGACCTTTTAGGATAGCCCTGGTATTGTTCATGTAAATAAGGTCCACTGGTTCAGTGGCTGTAGTGGCTCAGTGGTTAAGAAGCTCACCTTGTTAGCTGGAAGGCTGGCAAGTTGGCAGTTTGAGACCTAGGTACTGCATGACAGACTGAGCACCCACTGTCTATCCCAGCTCCTGCCAACCTAGCAGACTGAAAGCAAGAAATTGCAAGTACCTGTACATATATAGGGTCCATTTTGGTGGGGAAAGATCTTGGGGACATGAAAGGAACTTCATTCGGGCGTCCCCTGAGCAGAGTTTCTCCAGCATAAATCCTTTCAACCCAAAATATTTTATGACATGAAATTATTATTATCAGATTCACAGGCAGGCAGTCTTTCCAAAGCTTTCCCAATAGACAAGTGAATTATTCCTGAGCAAAGACAGAAGCAAAACTATTCCATATGAGAACTTTACTGACAAGGTAAACCTTATCCTTTAGGAGACAAGGAATAGACAGTATATTTTAGAAATGCAGTTTTATTCATTTTTCTTAGTAATCTATGCTTGAATGCTTTGGACTGAAATGGCAGCTTGGCTTCTTTCTGTTTTTTCTCCTCAAATCTTTTTATCTCTATTTCTCATTCTCATTTCTCTGAGTTTGTTCTTTTGTCCATACTGTGGCATGTTTAAAAGTTCAGCTTAGATTCCAAAAGAAATTGAATAAAAATCTGGTTAAATAAACAAACAAAACACAATAAATCTGGTACAATTCTTCAAATCAATAAATCTTAATGCAAATTACATCAGGATTTTAAAAAAAACAATCTCAAGTATATATATACACACACACATACAGTAAAACCTCGGATAACACTAAAACCTGGTTCCACAAGTCTTGGTGTTATCTGATGCTAACAGATGTATTATTGATTGATTCAATAAAGCCAACCGGTTTTTTAATTCATGATATAAAGTTTATGGGTGGGACATAAACTGAGGGATAAGTGTTGGTGCCAGATTTTAAAAAATCTTACAACTGTGCTTTAAGAAATTTAATATGTATAAATTCAAATTTTCCATTACATAGAACTAAATTACTAATGAGCAGATGCACAGCCTGCTGAAATTCTGTGTGTCAAGGTTTTTGGGGGGAGAGGAATTGCCAGTTAGAACAACCTTTTATTATTATTATTATTATTATTATTATTATTATTATTATTATTATTATTATTATTATTATTATTATTATTATTATTATTATTATTATTATTATTATTACTTACTTACTTACTTACTTACTTACTTACTTACAGTACTTACTTACTTACTTAATTTGTAGCCCACCCTCCTCCAAAGACCCAGGGTGGCTTTACAACTAAAAGCAATTATAACATATTACATACAACAGGATAAAATTAGCTTAAAAATTAAAAGTTAAAGTTAAAAGTTATGACTCTTTATTCAGAGACAAGGCCTGCAGCCACATTCTGGGGATGCATCCGAGTGAAGAGGCTGAGATTGTACTGTTAAGTCATTGTTAAGTCTGATGAAGTGGACTTAATCCATGAAAGCTCATATTTAAATTCAGGAGTTAGTCTTTAAGATGCCAAACAAAATTCTTTTGTTGTTTTATTTACTCTCTGATATTGTTAAATCAGTAGCACTTTCAAATAAGGTGCATAAGATAACTCAGCATGTAAATGTTAAACTGAAGCTCAGCATTTGGGTATAGCCTGATCATGCCAGTACAACATCTGGGCGACATGTAAATAAAAGACTCCCTTGCTCGAAAGCCAGCCGTGTCCGACTCCAGGGAGTGGTGCTCATCTCAGTTAATGGCCAAGGAGCCAGTGTTGTGTCTGCAGATGTTTCCATGATCATGTGGCAAGCAGGACTAGACACCAGAGCAGGACTAGATGCCAGAGTACACGGAACGCTGTTACTTTTCCTGCCAAAACGGTACCTATTTATCTACTAGCAACCTCTTGCTTTTGAACCGGCAGGAACTGAGGCAGATGTCAGGAGAGTTGTAACACTCGGGGCTCGAACTGCTAATCTTCTTACCTTTTGTTCGTGAAGTTTAGCATCTTAAGTACTAAGCGGCAGTAGCAAGCAGGACTAGAAGCTTTAAGTTTATTAAAATACCTGGGAAAAGAGTAGGAAGTAAATAGCCCCCCCCCCAAAAAAACCCACCTGTTCCAGATGTTATCGAATGTAGACCATTAGGGATGACTGGCAATTATCAAAACAAATGGAGCTGTGCTTCTTACACAAGGCTATGCCCAGATCCAACCTGGGGGTCCAAACCAGGCTAATGTTTGTAGGAAAAGGAAAGACCCTAAAATGTTAGCTCTGCCATCACCTGCAACTCAAGAACAAGGGGTCTAGCAGCTGTCCCAGGTTTTGGGGGCTGTGTGCCCCCCCTTCCTGTCCCCAACTTACAGTTTTAAAATTTTTAATTATTAGCATTTTATTGGATGAGTTTGTGATTGTATTTTTATCTTGTAATAAGCCGCCCAGAGTCGGGTGTAAGCCCGATTGGGGCGGGATAGTAAGTGTGAATTAATAAATAATAATAAAATAATAAACTTTCATCCCGCCTCTCCTCCAGGAAGACTCCCGCTAGGATTCAAGAGCTTCCCTTGTCTGCCTGTCAAGCTGCGGCCGATCACACGAGCTCTCTCTCCCCCCCCCCTTTCCATTCTGCCGTTCCCACGTTCGTTTGCTCGTATCCAGTTATTGGACATTATACCGGTGGTGACGTCGCATTGGCCCAAGCCCCGGTTGCCCAGGGCAGTCCATCGCCTGCCATTCTAACGCGCCCCGAGAGCCGTTAAGCTGGTACGGATAACGGGTGCGGTGCCATCCCATTCATCCCTATGGGCCGGACCTCGTGGCGGTCTAGTAGGGTGAAAACCCGAGCGTTCCGGCAGGGCGCTAGGACCCCGCGGCGGTGACGGCGTCTGGACCGCGGAAGGCGCTAGGACCCGGCGGGCGGCGCGGCGCCACCGGCTACACCTGTGCCGAGGGCGGCGGACTTTCCCGCCGCCTCCTCTGGCTGGGGCGCCAGCAGGTGAGAAGCGGTGGCGAGGGCGGGGCGAAGGGGAGGCTCCTCCCACTCAGCTGGGCGCCGCCGCCGCCGCGTTAGGAGCAGAGCTAAGAAGTTGAGGCGCGAGGGGGCTCCCCTGAAGTTCTTGCGGAGCGAACGTCGTCTTTGCGTTTCTCGTGAGGAGGAGCGAGGAGGAAGCGGGTCGGCCGGCAGGTCAGTCAGTCTGGGGAGCGGTGGATCGGGCTCCCGAGGGAACGAGCCCAATGGGGCTCAACCTGGGGAAGTCGTCCTATTATTGGGCAGTCGTTTAAAACTTTTCTCTTTCGCTGCTGGTGGTGGTGGTGGTGGGGTGTCTTTCCTGAATCTCCCTCTTCTTTCCTCGCCCCCCCCCCCCCAAATTTGGACTCCCTAGGTTGGATCTGGCCATAGCCTTGTGTAAGAAGCACAACTCCACTCTTGGCTGGGGAGGAGGGGAGGGGTTCGGTTGAGGAGTCCGTCCTGTGTTTCCTTAACGCTTTTGGGAGGTTATGGGGAGAAGGGGGGGGGTGCAGTTATGATGGTTGGATTAAAATAGAAGTGAGGTAGATGGCAGGGATTGTGGATTTCATTCAGACACACATCCCTTCCTAGCTCTTTAATTCAGGGCTGCCCAAACTATGGCCCATGGGCCGGATCCAGCCCCTGACGCCAATTCACCCCGTCCGTGAAGCCCATCCAGCCTGTGAAGCCCTTGTTGCTCCCGGAAGCGGAAGTAAAACATACTGTGTTTTACTTCCGCTTCCGGGAGCAACAAGGGCTTCACAGGCTGGATGAATTGGCGTTGGGGACTGGATCCAGCTCATGGGCCATAGTGACTGGCCCCCTGAACAGAAGAGTAGCGTGCCTTGGCGGGGCCCCGTATAAAAATTTGTTTGGGGGCCCTTAGGAAGGGTAAAGATTTGTTTTGCTTACGCACGTTGGGGCCCCCCGTGGACCGGGCCCCCCGTATAATTGATATGGCAGATACGGCAGTAGCTACGGCTCTGCCCCTGAACTACGTGATCGGCCTGCGGCTTGAAAAGTTTGGGCATTGCTGCTTAAATTCAATAGCCATTCCACTTATCTACCGCCCCATGGTGCTTAGTTCACAGAGTAATTAGCAGTTCTGGGCAGTTCACAGAGTAATTAGCATTTTTGCCCCCAACATGCTGGGTCCTCATTTTACTGACCTCTGAAGGATGGAAGATGTTGAGTCCAGCCCATCAGGATCGAACTCACAACGTTGTGGCTGCAGTACAGCAGTTTAACATCTGCACCACCAGGGCTCTTAAAAGGACACACTGGGATTGCAACATTTACCTGGTTTCATTGCTGGATCAAATGCCTACACGCACACCTTTTTCCCCCTCTTCAGCCTGTCTTTCTCCTGCTTTTTTCCCTTTTCTCTTAAAATGTACTTGATAAAAGAAATTGCTGCTGCTGGACATTCCCTCCTTAAACTCAGCCTAAAGGGTGGGCGGGAACTGGCTTGAAAGTCCAATAATCAGTGGAGTTAGGGAAAGTTAGGTAAAGTGGCTGAATAAGGAAAAGGAATTAGATCTGTTTGCATTACCAGGTGAATTTCTTAATCTGTGTCCAATTGTGGCAAAATAGTCCTGTGGTATATCCAATCACTTAGGTTCAGCTTTTGTCTGGTTGTCTTGTCGGTATGGCAGCACCTTTACTTGCCAGTATGACAGCACTGGTAGTACTCTTGAGGTTTTGAAATTGTATCAAAATTTACAAAAAATTTTAATCTGAGGAGAGAGTCAGAATTACATAAATACAGTATTGAGCAACAATACTTACCTCAGAATTATTTTCAACTACAGTACCCTGGGAGAGTGTTAAAACACTCTATCTGTGGCTTTGTTTCTAATCTAGATTTTAAGAATAAGTTTAGGAGTGTTGAGGAGGAGGTTAAAATGTTTTATAGATGATCCATGTTGCATTGTAAAGAGTTGATTGGACTGCCATTAACTTGAGGAAAGCTTGCTCTGTATCCGCTGTGTTTCAGAACTGATCTCTATGCCAAATCATATTACAGTACAGTAAAACCGCATAAAGAGTGCCTCGTTTAGAGAGTAACTCGCTTAAAGAGCAGAATTTTCTCTGAATTGTCACCTCACTTAACAAATAAAACCAACCAAAAACTCGCTTAACAAATAAATGGGGATTCACAATCCCCCCCCCCCGCCGCCAGAAGTCACAATCGGTCACTTACAATGGTGTTTCGCTTAAAGAGCAAACTCACTTAAAGAGCAGTCCTGTGGAACTCATTATGCTCATTAAGCGAGGTACTACTGTACTGTACTCTCAAGTCTGGAGAATAAATGGGTTTCCTTTTTTAATCGAGCACAATTTGCTGCTCTTCTAACAAAACAGGTGCTGGAAAGCTAGTTTCACATAGCGACATTCATATTTCTTACTTCTGTTACACAGTGATTCTGATTTTGTACAAAAGTTACACACCTTTTTAATAACAATTTATGTAATGCTTTTTTATGCAGCAAAAGTACTAGACATACGTTATTTTGGTAATTCTCACACAAAGTATGTACCACAGGCCAGTGTTCCTAGGAAAGTAGATGATGATAAATTTGCCTAAGATTACAGAATGAGGCAATGACAGAAGTGCAGTGCAAACCAAGAATTTTGATGTTAACAGATTACCCATTGTGCCATGTATCTATTGTGTAGTGGGGGGAGGGGGAGCTTTGTGGCACAAGAAAATGGGGAAGGCATATCTTTTGACTTTCCAGACATGATGGGAAATGAGATTACCCCTCCCTGTGACTAGGAGCCAGAGGAGAATGCAGCCCTATAACATTTGGTATTTGATGTGCAGCTAGCTGGGGGGATTCAGTGAGTTAGTGTACAAAAGCAGGACTTAATCTGGCTTATTCTCACTCTAAAACTGTGATCACAGCAAAAGTTTGTTTTGAGTCATGTAAAGTATAAAAAGTGGATTTGAGTATGAAGGCCACTACCAGGAAGTAAGTACAGTACAGCCGGACTGTTAGTCATCCTATATTAAGGAGAGTAACTGATAGAACCAAAAAATATATTTCCTGAAAAGCTCTTGTTTCAGATGCTAAAATAGAGAAGAGGTGATCAAACAGAAAAGTATAGTGGGGAAAATGGTTCCTGTGGCTTTTCCTATTTTGTTTACTTGTGATGAAAGTAGATAACTTGCCATTGACCAGAGAATAATCCAGCTTTTTCCTGTGCTTTTGAAAGGTAGCTCTGTCTGCAGAAATCCACAGGTGATATACTTAAAAGTACTTGAAAACAGCTAAACATTAACATTAATAGCTGTTGTTTAGTGTAGTAAATTGCACTAGAATAAGCCCATTGAATTAAGAGAGAATTGGTGAGTCTGTACTTCCAGACATTTCATTGATTCAAAGGAGATTCCTCTAACTGCAACTTACTTTAGCACAGGAAGACACAAGTAGAGTAGGCCTAGTTGAATCCTTGAAATTTGTGGAGAGGTTGACTCACTAAATCCCCATTGATTAAATGGGCCTACTCTAGTGTGACATACATACTAAGCCACAGAGTATCAGTCATGGAATTCACTGTCTGCTGATAAACGCACATGAATAGAGGGGGAAGCCCCAGAGAGGCATAGGATAACACTGGAGAGCTAAGGGGACCCAGTGAGTTAATGGACAGAAGCCTTGTGTCCTAATATGAGTTTTGCCTGATACATATAGCATCCTTATGCTAATTGTGGCAGGTTATAAATCAAATAAATAAATAATTTTTGCCTGACGATGGGTTTTGGAATTTTTCTGACTGACACATCCATGTGGTTCCTTAGGTTTTGTAGGGTTAGTTTTTGTGGAATCTTTATGTCCTTATAGATTTGAGTGCTTTACAAAAGGTCTTCTAAATCCATTTGTAAGTAATATGTTGGAGTGGTTTCTATCAGTTCCACATCCTTTGAGTTTCCATGACTGAGCAGGAATTTGAACCTAGGCCTTTTGAGTCCTAGTATGTCACTCTATCCACTACACTGGGTATCTGCTACCTAACATAGGTTTGTAGAAAGCATACTTATTGTTACGAGGATGTTTATGTTGAAAAAGCTCTGTTGAATGTAGTATGCTTACCCAGTGGACAGCTTAGTTTGTGAACAAGTGACTTGGCACCCACCCTTGAATTGTTGATTTTTAGGAGAGGAGTGATGTGGCAGTGAAACATATTTTATTTGGACACAAATGAGCCTTCCAAGTTTTAGATGAAATATGTGGAAAGTTTTGTGCACCATGTTCCCTTGGAAGTAAAAGTGCCTTGCTTTGAGAAAATAGAGGAATTCCACTCATTTTTGTGTCACACTTTCATTTTTATATGTGTAAGTGAAGTTGATGTCTTAGTAATGACATGCCTTGAGTATGTGTATTTCATAACATGTCAATGTACTCCACAACTGAGCAGTTTCTACTAGTAGATGGTGCTGACTCCACTTGGTGTCTACATTTGTCAGAAATAGAGACTTTATGCAGCCAAAATGTACTTATGCCATTGGACCACTTTCTTGCTCTTCCTTTCCCTCAAGATCTGGATGTTGGTCATTCCCTTTCAAGACAGAGCAGGTTCTATATCTTTGTTGACCCTATCGTTAGGCATGGGATCTCACTAATGTTTCTGAATATCATTTGCAGGGCAGTGTTAAGTGTGCTTGCACATAAGCTCCCTCAAACCTTCTCAGCTGGCTACAGACCTGACATGTGCTTCAGGATGTTGTGCTGATAGCACCACAGTGCAGGACAGTGGTGGCAAACCATGGCCCTCCAGGTGTTCTTGGACTTCAATTCCCAAAAGCTCTGATCAGCAGGTGTATTGACTTGGGATTCTGAGAATTGAAGTCCAAGAACACTGGAGTGCCAAGGTTGGCCAACACTGGTGTAGGACATGAGAAAAAGGCAAGTTATTATGTCCTTCAACCAACAGAATGACACAGGCTAAGCCCATTAAAGGATGGACCTTGACAAGGTACTACTATCCCACTAACAGGTAGAACTCCACTAGAAATGTTATGTCAGTTAAAATATTCAAGGAATTGTGCATCAAGAACATCCATTGAGTTCTCCCATGTAAAGAGCTCACCTGTCCCAGGTGCATGTAAATGACTTGACATTTACTTAGGCTACAGGCCATTTGCTGTTATCTCATGGAACCATTGAACATGCTCACCTCCTGTGGAAAAAAAATTGTACAAGCCATGTGCAGATCATATATGCATAAATTAGTTTAAAGCTGCATTAGGAAGCTACCCAGAATAATCTCTATTGACCTAGTGAGACATACTTTGAGTAAACATGCGAAAGGTTGCATAGTAATAAGATGGATTTCACTGTGCTATACATTTAGGGTTTCCAACTCTGTGTGTATGTTACATTCCTGTGCATTCAAACCTCTAATAGGCAGAGGGTTTACAGCTGAAGCTTGGATGTGAAGTCAAAAGGTTTATTGTGATAAAAAGTTACAGATGGTGAAAGACTTGTCCTTGGGTGGCATTTAAAAGCAAGTAGGTTCTAATAGTTACATTAGCTGTCCTGTTTATATAGAGGAAATTCTGCTATGAAAAGCTAATTACAGTTAGCACAGTTATAAAAGCAATTAGTACAGAAGACCTAGGAGCAAGCTGTCAGCTCCTTGTTATGCTGCTATGTCTGGAGGTCCGTAGTACCTTTGGGGTTGATGCCCAGGGCCCTGTTTAGTGAAA
Source organism: Furcifer pardalis (assembly GCA_030440675.1). NCBI lineage: Eukaryota > Metazoa > Chordata > Lepidosauria > Squamata > Chamaeleonidae > Furcifer > Furcifer pardalis. The sequence goes on from CP126893.1 coordinate 19,437,151, forward strand.
TGTGCAGTAAAATCCCTTACGTGCAAAAAATGTAGCCTACCAGGTCTTGAAAGGAGGGACATAAAGCTATGAAGTGGAGAAGTTAAAATTGCTGAAGGTACACAGCTACTAGAGCTGTCTTTAAAAAAAAACCATGGCTTTCTTAGTGGTAACAGAAAGGCTACATTTCTTTTTAGATGCGCATTCATAAGAGTGTGCTTGGCATGTACTGTACAGTACTCCCTCTACAGGTTTGTGCTCTTTTCCTAGGCATCACGATGCACATTTGTTTCTTCCAAATTAAACTGCATGCTAGTAAGCCATCGTTCATGGAAGGTTAACATCTATTAGTTGGCTTAAGCCAGTGATGGCAAACCTTGTCACTCCAGCTGTTCTTGGACTTCAATTCCCAGAAGCCCAAGTCCCTGTGAATTCACATGAATGGGTTTACTGTGCGTACGCAGTAAACCCATTCGTCTAGATTCACAGGGGTTTGGCTTCTGGGAATTGAAGTTCAAGAACAGCTGGAGTAACAAGGTTTGCCATCACTGGCTTAAGATAACAGACTCTCACATGTAGAGTTAGTGATACACATGTTAAGTATACTGTATATAGTTTCCTCAAACCTGTCTTAGTATCTACAGTGATTAAGCATGGATGCCTATCTTGGTGCCATTTGCTTCCTATAGTAAAACCTTAAGCATAGCTACGCAAGAAGCTTTTGAGCAACCTATATTCTTAATTCATGGTTACTCTATTAGAACCCCAATCATTGTGAAGTGGCTTTATTTCTTTTTATTTTTTGCTGCTATTTATGCTACTTTTGTTGTTGCCAATATTTGCAAAGCATATTTTCACTTTTCAAAATAGGACAGGCTATTAAATACTGTATATATATTAAAATGCTATGTGAAAAATTAATAATAGCCTATAGACATGTAAAATGTATAAAACATGGCACAAGATTAGGTGTTACGAGCTTTTTAGTGGGAAGCCCTTCTTCCATGGAACATTGTTGTGAAGATGGCAATCTCGCCTTTGAAAAACTAGAGTTGCTAAATGAGGACCTTAGCTAAATATTGATTGCACAATCACTGATAAGAGAAAATGTTGCCAGAGTTTATTGTAAGAGGAAACTTTTAATTTAATTGATTAATCAGTCTTCCTTTGTTATTTTAAAAAGGCTTCACAGTCCTTTGTTACTTAAAAACTCTACAATTTCTTCTTCCACAGTAGCTAAAACGTACATTTTCAAAGTCAATTGAAATTGATGTTGTAATGAATTACTTTTCAAATCCCTTGACAGGGGAGATGTTCAACCTTGCATTTGATTTGTTATTAATTACATTTGTATCCCACTTTTTTCTCCAATAAACTAAAGACAATGTATAAGCTTTTCTTCTCCCTATCTTAAACTAGTCCTATACACTAGGTTGTGCTGAGAGCAGTCATTGATCGAAGGTCACTCTGAGTTTTGTAGCTTAGTGGGCCCTGAACATTGATCTCTGAAGCCTCAGTCTGACCACTACAATAAAAAGTAGGATGTGGCTGAAACCCTTTTGTTTAGTGTAGTCATAGTGTAATATGCTCACAGCATCAGTGGGGATCTGGTGACTCAATGGCGCCATAAGTTCTACTGATTCAAATGGTTAAAAACAACAATGTTGTAGTACTTTAAAGACTAACTGTGAAGTAGATTGGAGCCACAAAAGCTAACATTAAAATACAGCAGTTAGTCTTTAAAGTGCCATAAGGTGTTGTTGTTGTTGGTCTTTTTGTTTTGTTTACACTCTGATATGCTGAAACACAGGCTTAAACAGCTATCATTTAAAAAATGATTCAAATGGGCTTCTCTAGTTGCAACTTACTACACAAAACAATAGGATTTCCTCCAAAGCCATCACCTGTGTAAATTCTGCTGATTCAGTGAGCCTACTTTAGTTGTGACTTACTGTTGGATTTCTGTCATCAAGAGATGCCCTTGATTTTGTAACCGTTAAGGATTTTGAGTACAGCTTGAACATAAAGTGCCACCAGTGCTGTAGAAGAAAATTGATCTGAGTTTTATTATATATTTTTGTTAGCTACCATCATTATTTCAAACTCATTGACCTAAAATGTTGCTACATCTGTGTTACAAAACCTCTGTGTTGCCTGCATAAATTACAAGTACATACAGTATATCTGGATTTTTCAACAAGATAATTTGATTGAGCGTCAAATAAGATCTTAACTCACATCTATTGAAATGCATTTGCAAAAGTGATGTGGCAACCTCTAGTCTTGGCTGACTGTACACCAGGTGCCAAAATGGTTTCTTACTTTTTTGCTGAGTGAGCATTAAAGCTGGAATGAAATACAGCAATGTGGGCTTCTGTAATTCTCAGATTTCATCTCAATCCGCAAATAATTGCTGTACTTTCATGCCTGAAAGCAAGTTTATGGAGAGATCAAAGACTGTTCATGTATTTTCTCTGCCTGCCATTCCCTGTTTTGTGTGTGAGAGAGATAACTTTTTAGCTGAATGTTTTCTTGGCAACAAAGCTCCTCAGTTCTGAATTGGATTGGCATGTTTCATTAACTCTTTGTTCCCATATAGTGTCCTAATTCCTCATTTTAGCTTGCAGAAAGAAATCTGTAAGCATCCAATAAATGTGATATACAGCTGATGGAATCTTCTGAGTCTACACCAGACCATGTTAGAATTGTAGATACCACACAGGCACTCAAACAAGTTAGCTTACTTGTTTCAGTTAGTTTAGTTTGTTAGCTAAACTTTGCCCATCTAGTCCCAAAACCACTCTAGGCAGTTTTTGTTGTTGGTTTTGTTCAGTCACACAGTTGACTGCAACCCCATGGACCACCGCATGCCAGGCTCCTCTGTCATCTGCTATCCTCTGTAGTCTGCCCAGATCTACACCCACTGCATCAATGATGTCATCTAGCCATCTCATCCTCTGCCTTCTCCCATTCTCCTTTTGCCTTCAATCTTTCCTAACATCCGCACCTACTCCAGTGAGTCCTCTTCTCATTTGGTAGCCAAAGTACTTGAGCTTTCAGCTTCAGTATTTGTCCTTCCAAGGAGCAGTCAGGATTTATCTCCTTTAGGGTTGATTGATTTGATCTCTTTACAGTCCAGGGGACTCTCCAGAGTCTTCTCCAACACCACAGTTCAAAGACATCTACTATTCTGTGCTGAGCCTTCTTTATGGTTCACCTCTCACAGCTACCCTGTTTCCCCAAAAATAGGACCTCCTCGTATAGTAAGGCACCCTCCCCTATTTTCCCCCACTTCGGAAATATAAGGGCCTCCCCGAAAATAAGGCACTCACCTAAATCTTGCCCTGGCGATCCACTGTATCAGCAATAAATGTGTATTGTATTCTTCTTCGTAATGGAAAAATAAGGCATCCCCTGAAAAGAAAACCTTGTGCATATTTTGGAGTTTTTAAAAATATAAGACAGTGTCTTATATTCGAGGAAACATGGTATACATTACTACTGGGAAGACCATTGCTTTGACTATGTGGACTTTTGTTCGCAGGGTGATGTCTCTACTTTTTATTATGCTGCCTAGGTTTGCCATAGCTTGCCTCCCAGGAAGTACCATAGATACTCGAGTATAAGTTGACCTGAATATAAGCCGAGGTACCTAATTTTGACCTGAAAACCCAGGAAAATAGATTGACCCGAGTATAAGCCGAGGATGGGAAATGTAGCAGCTGCTAGTGAGTTTCAATAATACAAATACAGTAATACCTCGGGTAATGTTTGCACCGGATAGCGCTAGAATCGGATAATGATGCAAGATTTTTGGAAAAATCTTGCATCGGATAACGTGATTTTTAGTGTTATCTGGTACAATCGTGTGGGGGGGGGGTTTGGATTGGTTAGAATATCTACCCAATCCACACACACACCCAGCGATGGATAGCTGCTACTGAACTAGGGTCGGGCGAAAGGCAGGCGGGTGCTTGCCTCCCCCCCCCCCCCCAGTTCAGTAACAGCGATTGCTGGACGAAGCCTAGCAAACCTCCCAAACCTCCCCAACCCCAGCGCTAGCAAACCTCCCCAACCCCAGCGTTAGCATTAAAAGGAAGAAAATCCTCTGGATTTTCTTCCTTTTAATGCTAGCATGGGGGTGAGGGGTGGTTGGGGAGGATACCCACCCACCCCCACGCTAGTATTAAAAGACATCTCCCTGGAGCAGGCAGGGGAGTTAGAGATCCCGAAATGGGTAAAAAAAATGGACTTTTTTTTTACCCATTTCGGGATCTCTGATTCCCCTGCCTACTCCAGTGAGATCAGAGGAGCTGATCTAAGCTGTTTCCAAAGGTTTCCTGTTTCCACTTCAAAAATAAGCTGTTTCCACTTCAAAAATAGCGCACATCGGCTCTAGGGAGGTCGGGAGACCTGATGCGCGCTATTTTTGAAGTTCCCCCACGCTGCTGCAAGCTACAATGAGTCAAAACGTCAGGATTCAAATCCTGACGTTTTTGGCTTGTTACAGTTTCTAGCAGGGCGTGGTTTTTCAGCAGAAGGGTGGCTTATTTTATCTGCAGCTTATCTCCCTAGAGCAGGCAGGGAGGTTAGAGATCCCGAAATGGGTAAAAAAAAACTGACTTTTTTTTTACTCATTTCGGGCTCCCCTGCCTTCTCCAGGGAGATAAGATAATTCTCAGGTGCTGCTTGTTCTTATGAGTGGATGTCAGATCTATAGTTACTGGTTTTCAAGAAATGCTGTTTCATCCTGTCCTATGATTGAGTTGCCAGTCATCTGATTACCGTTGTGTATGCAGTGTTATTTGGTTTGAAATACCAGTTTTGCTTGTATGTCTAGATTTTTGTTTCACTGTGTTTTTGCGGGTTTACCTTTCAGTGTCATTTAAAGCTATTTTCAGTAAGTAAAGAAATACAAATCAGATGAAGCAATTAAAAACCTAGCTGCTCTCCCCTGTGTTTCGGTTGTGCACCTTTGAATTGTGAATGGGAAAATTGAGTTTTATGGCATGTTAAGTGGAAATGTAATTCCCCTTTAATTATTAAATAAAGAAATTAAGAATGAGATAATTAGAAAATGCATAAAATCTTATATCAAGTGACATGGGAGAAGTCAATGCTTACTTTCAGGGTCCTTGATGAGGTTTAAAAAAACAAAGTTGTGTGTCCTTACACAGTACAAAGCTAAAGACAGGTAATATCTTTATTAGACTGCTAAAAAAATTTTTTTAATGGTAAAGGTTGCCCTTGCTCGAAAGCCAGTGATATCAAACTCTAGTGTTAAGTGCTCATCTCTGTTTACAGCGAAAGAGCCAGCACTGTCTGCGTTTGCAGACGTTTCTGTAGACATGTGGCAAGCATTACTAGACACTGCAATGCACTGAATGCTGTTTACCTTCTCACGGAAGCAGTACCTATTTATCGGCATGCAATTTCTTGCTTTCGAACTGCTAGGTTGGCAGGAGCTGGGACAGAAACGGGAGCTTGCTTTATCGTGCAGTACTCCGGTCTTGAACTGCTGACCTGCCGACCTTCTAGTCGTCAAGTTCAGCATCTTAACCACTAAGCCACCACAGTTCTTTCATTGTTAATGGTAGCCTTTGACTTATAGAAGTCTTCATCAGACTGGGTAACACTATGTTGTAGATGGTGCAGAAAAAAATCATATGAAAGTCTCAAAGGTCATGGCAGATGGCTGTGCTAGGTCTGTTTCTTAAAAGTGAGTTCCAAAATGCAAATACAAATCATGAGTGTAGGTTTTAAATTCCACCACATTGTCTGCCATTTGGCCGGTGGCGCTATTTCATGTGCCCTCCTCCAAGGGCATTCAAGAAACAAAATGGTCACCCCTTTGAAACTGTTGGGACAAAATGGCTGGCCCCATTTTGGGGCCGTCGAAAACGGCCGTCCAGTCCTCAAAGCTGACTGAGAGAGTGTGACTTGGCCCCAGCTTGAAAAGATTGAAAATCCCTGGTGTAAATGGTCCTAGGTTCAACCTTTAGAATCTCTACTTAGAAAGATGTAATAGCATGGGGGGAAGGGATATTGCTTAATTTAATATAAAATTTTGAGTAGCATGCATTGTGGAGTTTACAATCCTTTTACATGTTCTCAAACAGGATGTGTACACAAGGAAGAAACGGCAATAAGAATGAGAGATGCTGATCAGGGTGCAGAAGGGTAAGGGAAGAAAATTGGGGTGGACAGCTAGACCTAAGCTCTTTTCACAGAGAAAAAAAAATCTCAAACAAACATTGCACCTGGACTTGAGGTAACTGGCAGGACTAGTGCAAAAGTGGTAATTGTATACACATGCACATCCCGTATACAATAGGCAGCAAAGCAAACTATCATTCATGCTTACATATACTGTACATACTTACCCACAAAGGAAGGTAAGCATTTCCTCAGACACTATCCGATCCCTTCGCCGTTCATTTACACCTGAACTTGGCTAAGGAATAGAAGACTGTGTTCTGCTCCTCTACCATTATAAATGTCCATGCCTGTTGTTTCCTTCTGTGTTTCGTTTCGAAGACAGGTAGGTGATTTATTCACTTATGTTCGTTCTTTTAATTTCCTCTCTCATTCTCCCCAGTAGCTCAACACAGAGTATGGTGAGGGGAGCACAGCTAGTATGGAGGCAAAGCATAAGAGGTTGGCTGGATAGCCTGATCCAAAGAGGTCAGCTTCTCCTGCAATGGTTCCCAACCTATGGTCCGTGTGTCAACTATATGCCACCATTTCATGTGACCCGCTGCTGCCGCACCCTGAAGTGGGAGCAGGCACATTTACAACGGCCGTAAAACATACCTGCACATGCATAAACATGGTTATATCAGCCATAAAGGTGCCCGTGGCTGTCGTAAACGTGGAAGTGGTCACATTTGCTTCCAGGGGGCATGGTCTGGCCCGATCAGCTGTCCATGGGGTGTGGTCAGGCCCACAACGTAAAAAGGTTGGGAATCCTTGCAATAGGAAAACAGTATGAAGGCCTTTCTGGCAGAAATTCAGTTTCTAGACAAGCCAGGCTTATGTCTAGAGTTAAATCCAGCATAGATTTTCACAGCATGATTTGTGCAGCAATTATTTCCCATAACAGGTAAGTTGCGTAGAGTAATCTCTGGTGGTGCAGTCAATATCAATTTAAACATATAAATTTGCTGTATATATTAGTTCTGATCTTTATGAGGGCATTCTTTTCTAGCTGGTTCTCTAAATAATTTTAAAATTACAAAGAGATGGTGGAAATTATCAAAGAGTGTTTTCAGACAACAGCACAACATTTTTCTATAGATCTTGCTGTTGTTGTTAAGTGTGAATTTCAGGATGTCAGCGCAAATCTTTAAGCCTCAGTTTCCAATAATTAGAACAGATTTACAAAGAAGAATGTAGGTTTAGCCTGATTCTCAACATATGGGTTAGTTACCAAATCCTATTAAAATCAATGGCTTGGGCTAAGCACTTGTGGCATGCCCGATGTTGCCACATTGTAAGTTAAGTGATCCATCACCAACTATATTGCCTAGCGCTGATGGGAGTTGTAATCCAAAAATGCCTAGGAAGCCACATGGTTCCTTTCTCTGGTTCAGGATTAAACAAATCTATATGAATGGGCTATTATGGTGTTGGCTACAGATTTCAGAGGGCCTTTGGTGGGTCTGTATTTTCTCTTTGTAGTTACTTTCTGCTGTCCTCCTATCTCTGTCCTTCCAAACCTTTTTACCACCCTGTATCGCTGACAGGTGATTGAACAAGCAGTGGTAGTTTCTCTTCTTTCTGTTTACTCCACCCCTTGCTTATACTCCTTATAGTCTAGGACAAAATGAGTTGAAACTGGCAAGAGAAGAAGCAGTACACTAGCTTTTGCTGGTCAACATTATTAAAATAAGTGCAACAACTTTGTATTTTTGAAAAAATGATAGTCAATATAAAGAAGTGTTTCCCCAACCTTTAGCTTTTTGACTTCAATTCCCAGAAGCCTGTGTCAGTACATTGGCTGGTCAGTGCTTTGGGAAATTGACTTAGACTTCTGGGCATTGAAATCCAGAAACCAAAGGTTGGGAAACACCGGTTAAGGTGATCGTCAACCAGCCAATGGGCACCCAAGGTAGCTTAGGGTAATTAACATTAAAAGCCTGATTCACAATAAAGGTATAAGTTAAAAGAGTGAAGTGGCTTAAAAGCTAAAAAGACTCACAACTGAGCTGAACAAACACACTGTTAGCATCAAAGCACTGACTTGTGTTCAACATTGTTAGCTGCATTATTTCCATATGCCAAATATTTGCATGGTTTTCTGCCAACTTACATGGTGTCACTTACCCCAGGGCTTGGAAAGTTTGCTGTGTGAGATGGGATGTTTTGGGAGCTGTATTTTGGAAAAGTAACTCTTCTAAGATTGGCATTTACCTGGTATTCATGTTAAAATCAGTAGTAGTGAGGGGAGTTATTAAAATTAATAATAGTAGGGAATGTATTTAGAAGTGACTCGCTTAATAAGCCACTTTATAATATTAGCTTTGAAATGGTGAGGCATGATTAGTTAATATTATCAAGCCCTCCCATTCCAAAGTGACTGAGGTAAGATTGCTCCTGGGTACTAAGGTAGCTACACCCATGCTCTAGTCTGTTCTGTTTGCTAGCCTTCCCTACGTATCAAGACACACTTTCAAATTTAGGCTCATTTTTTAGATTGCGGTTAACTTACAACAAAAGGACTGCAGTGGCTCAAGGGGCTAAGACTCTGACTGGAAGGCAGCAAGTCAGCATTTCGAGACCCGAATACTGCAGGACGGATTGAGCTCCCGTCCCAGCTCCAACTTAGCAATTCGAAAGCGAGACATTGCAAGTAGATAAATAGGGGCCACTTCGGTGGGAAGGTAAACAGAGCGTTCTGTGCGTTCTGGTGTCTAGTCATGCCTGCCACATGACCACGGAAACATCTTCAGAACCAGACAGTGCTGGCTCTTCGGCTATGAAACATGAGCACTGAACCCTAGAGTCGGATACAACTGGTTTTACTTTAACTTTACTTTAACTCACAACAGGAGAGAAGTAGTATATCATGTGCAGGGATTTTTACAGACAAGTAGTGGTTTAGTAAAACGAGCTGAATGACCCAATTAAATAAATCATTTGATACATTTTTTAAAATGAAAGGGCAGGGAGAAAATGTAAGGCCTGTCGAGACGAGGAAATGTGTAGCCGCCCAGTTAGTTCTGAAAAGGCTCTTACCTGTCACACAGTCTCATTTATCTCTCACTGGAGCAATGCTTCTGCCCACACTGGAAATGCTTATTCTCCCATGACAAGGGCCTAGATGGGACTTTGGGTGAATCTATTTTATCTCCTGTCTCTATTATTCGGGGGGGGGGGGTTCCCTGCCTGTAAAGGATGTATTTGGAGGTGCCCCCCCCTTCCACCCTTCTCAGCTTCGCTGCTGGGATTCTTCCCGTTCAGAATTTTTTTTTTCATGTAGGCAAAACGAGTGGGTTTTTCTAAGAAAAGCTGAAGATCAAGTATTTACTGTGTTCATCTTATCTTTTTGGAGTTTTTCATGGCTGAGACAGGTGTGATTGTGGGTGGGTGGGTGCACACCTGCGAGATCATTTTTGTGTCAGATGTCAGTCCAGTCCACTTGTCAAACATATTCTGGGAGTCACTATTAATTATGCTCACTGTTTTTTCAGATGTTTACTCATGGGTGTCTAGCTGGACATCCCGCTACCATAATGGAGTAGACCGTACAGCCATCGACTCAATGTCAAGTGTTGGGTGGTGGTAAATAACCTGACTCCCTAAAGGAGACAACAGCTCCAGGTGTATGAGCCCCTTTAGGTGGGGCGATGGCCCCCTCAGCAGAGGAAATGCAACTGGAAACCATCATATTAGGGCCAATGGCAAATTGAGCAGAGAAGGAACCACATCACTTTTCTGATTCCCAATGGTCACGGAGGCCGAAGAGGCTATGCCAGATAGACTGACTGTGAAGCTGCACCTTGTTAATATTCTCAAGGGTGCGGCAGTAAATTGTAGTCCCAGTGTTAAGTTCTGTATGTCTCATTTCATGTGTGCCGCAGGAGATGGCTCCATGATCATAGTGTGTGGGTCACTTCATGGCAAGCTGGGATCCACCTTAAACATATTCATGTCAATGGCATTTTTCCTGTTTGTCATTCTTCTTTTGTGAAAACTATGGGGGGGGGGAGATGTATACTCGAATACGCATAGCAGCTGATGATGACTCGTGAGTAAGGAGGCAGCAGCAACAGAAGGCAGCATGGTGTCTCCACCCATTTATTTTTAACCACCATACACATCCAAAGAGAGCCCTAATGTTCTCTTAGCCCACTCCCTTCTTCTTCTTCTTCTTCTCCTTCTCCTTCTCCTTCTCCTTCTCCTTCTCCTTCTCCTTCTCCTTCTCCTTTTCTTCTTCCTCCTCCTCCTCCTGCCATATCTGAACCCAAATATTGATGATCATCATTGCGATCAGCCATGAAGATTGTCCTGAGAATATAATGTAGTGGCCTTTCATTTTCCATTCACATTGCAGCATGACCCCCGTGCCACTGATCCAGTTGTGCAAGCCACATTCTGGTCCTGAGCCCTTTTGGCACACAAAGTCCTCCTCAGCTCCAGGTCAGTATCCCACGCCCAAGTACCACATACGTTGGGAAAGTGCTAAAAGAGAGACCTTCCCATGTGATCTCAAAAGACATATATTGGGCATATATATGGTACATATACGTCCGGCTAGATATATATATGGTATGGCCCATACCACCATCCCGGAGATGAGAGGCAGCTGCAGACGCCGTCTCCACCCTCCTGGCCCCGACTGGCCGGAGGGTTAAAAGGATGTAGTGACCAAGCGCTGGAGGACCTTGCTGCTTCTCCCCCCACCCCCATGGACCATACCACCGTCCCAGGACTCGTTCCACCTGCGCCCGGAACATATATGTATGTAGATGTGTGCATACTTTATGACTGTGAGCTGCCCTATAATTGATTGTATTATTGGGTATTTATTGTGTATTTTGTTTGTTGAAATTGTGATGATTTGTGATGCTTACAGTATTAGGATCGTGTGTAACTTGTAATTATATATTTGTTCTGTGAACCGGCCTGAGTCGGTTTTACTGAGTAGGGTGGTATATAAATCGATAAATAAAATAAAATAAATAAATTGGGAAAAAGCTGGACCTCAACAGCACCCAACACACGTGGACACTGTAAGAAAGAATGGACCATCTCTCTCCCCCCCCCCCCGACTCCAAAAGGAGTGGTCCTAACGCTGGTCTGGACAAGCTCATTGTTTGACTAGTACCTTAACTTGTAACCTGTTTTGTAAAAGTGTCTGAAGCTGGTGTGTTTCAGTGAACAATTGACTCCCTCATTTCTCCAGCACAAGCCTACTGGCATGAAATGGGAGTTGCCCTTTCTGGAGGATTTTTGCAAGACTTGAGAAAATTGCCATGTTGGGCCACAGCTCCCAGAAGTCCCCTCTTTCTAATAACTTGGAGGGGAGCAATCTATCTAAATGTTGGATTTCAGGCTTTGACCCTCAACATTTCCATGCACCGCATGGAAAGATGCAAGAATTTTGGTGACCATTTATACTTAGAAGATAAACAGTGCAGTCTTCCTGATGAGTCCAGCATATGTAGATGAGAGGCTTGGCTTTCCCTTTTTCCCAGGACAGTTAGTAGCCCATCGGACCTGAGAGAGAATTCTTTTCCCAGTCACCAAACCAGACTGCTGGCCCCATGCCCTGAATGCATAGCAAAAGGTGAAGTCTGTGGTAGACCTTGTGTTTGGCCAGGAAAGCTCACTCAAAACCCGCCATTCTGAGGAGAATCTCCGCATAATGTTTCATGTGTATGAGCAAGCTGCTCTTCATAAAGGGCAGACCTGTCACTTCTGTTTGCGGGCTGAAACAAATATTGTCTCTTCCTTCTCTGCTATGGGAAGGTGGAAGATTACCTGAGGGAATGACACACCCTGAAGAACGGGGTTATTGAGCAACTCAGCACCCAGCTGCTGATCGCTCTTTGACCTTCACGAAATATGAAGTACATTTTACCTCAAACATGCGGCGGGAATGGGAGGGCTTAACCTTAAACAAGCAATAGGCAGGGATGCTCAAAGGCAGAATTTCAGTGTCTAGTCACAGCAGGGGTGCCCAAACTTTTTGGGCCGTGGGCCGATCATGTGGTTCAAGGAGCTGGTCATGAAGCTGGCCTTAGTTTGGGCACCACAGAGTCACAGTGATTGTGAAAGGCAGCGGTGGGGCTTGATACATCTTTAAAAAGCAATAACGAAAGCACAGGAAGTGCTGCTCTGAAACTAATTTAATTTATTGTATGCCGCCCCACTCACAGAACAACTCTGGGTGGCTGACTAAGATAACACAATATCACAGTTATCGTACAAAGTATCAAGTCACAAGCATTTCAGAAACATTACATCGAATATCCCAACCACCATCACAAAATATCAACCCATCACAAAACACTTCAAAGAATACACAAAAAAAGTCACCAACTCACCCTCCCCCCAAAAAAAAAATTACAGTGGAACCTTGATTAATGAAATTAATGCATTCTCCAGGACATTTCTTACAGCGAAAATTACTTTAACTGAATTTCCCATAGGAATGCGTTGAATGCTATTTCCCATAGGAATGCATTGAAAAAATACATTCACCAAAATGCGGTTTCCCATAGGAATGCATTGAAAACCATTTAATCAATTCCAGAAAAAATTCCGTAATCCGAGCCACTATTTTTTATGGATTGCCTTTTGTTATGTGATTTTTATGTTAACCGAGGTGTTTGTTAACCGAGTTTCCGCTGTAGTTTGTTTTGCAAAAGAAAGCTACTATGGCCCTTGACAAGAGAACCATATCAGGCAAAGGTTAAAACAAATTTATTGTATCCCAGGAAATCCATTGGGGACAATGTAGGTGGGAAATGTGGTTTCTAGACATGGTTGTTGAACCCCCTAGAACATGGTTTCCATATACAGTACAGTATGTAGGCCTGCCTTTCTCACCAAAATTGAAGAGTAAGAAAAAACAGGAAATATTCTTAGGACAAGGTGGTAGGAGGAAGAGCCTGGGAAGTGTTATATTCTCATAGATCTAGGAAAGATAGGAGAATGATGATACAGTAAAACACCGGATAACACTAAAACTTGATTCTACAAGTCTTGGTGTTATCCGATTTGTAGTGTTATCTGATTCATGTTAAAATCCTATGGGATGGATCGGGTAATATTAAAGCTCCATAGAGATACATTGTAACCACACAGGCTTTAGCGGTTGTTATCCAATCCATCCCATAGGACCTTAACGTTATTCGATCCAATTCTCCTCCCCAGATTACTTAATGTTATGCAATTTTAGCGTTATCCGATCCAATCGTTATCCGGTGTTTTACTGTACTTGCAACATCCTCCTACCCTCCGCTTATTCACTTCAATGTGTTTGCACTGGAACTTTATTCTGGTATTTTTGGACTACACTTTCCAGCAAGCTCGGACAGTGAATCACCTGGCCAAAAGATTGTTGGCTTTCTATTCAATTTGCTGGCAAATCTTCCTTTGGGCACCAGAGATCTGAGTGGCACAGTTGAACATTGTGGCCAGATTATAATCCAGAATTGCAGGGGGAAAGGTTGAGGCTAGTTACTGGGTAATTAATTATATTGGCCCCTTGAATTTTATGTAGCTTCTGATGGCTGAAAACTTTAAAAGGTGCATCAGAAAATTAACAATGGTCAAACAAGAGGTGAATAGTATATACGTTCTCATCCTATAGCTATGCTCCAAGTCCTTTTCTCAACGTGTGACTTTTACCCTAAACAGTTCTGGCATTTTATGACTGAGCATGTGCTAGATCTACAAATTATACAATGCACTGATATTCATATGACTGTGCAAATAGGTTTGTACAAATTAATTCCTGCTTCCTGTGAGCCACGTAGACTTTTAACGCTTATGTTTGTTTCTTTTTTGAGGTTTTGTTCATGATTCTATTTGAAATGAAGGTGGAGCTGTGTAAACTTGTAGATGATACTTGCATGTCTAACAAATTCTTTCTCACACTTTAAGAAGTCTTTTGAAATATCTTTTCAACTGATAAAGACCCTGAGTGGGTGCAGAGAGATTCCTTGGATGTGTGCATCTTCCTGTATAGATGTATTTTTAAGTTGAATGCTCTTTCTAGTACGTATACCATGAGTTTTGAGATAGTTCTTTAGACATCTGACTTTAAGAACAGTCACAGTCTCTCTCTCTCTCTCTCTCTCTCTCTCTCTCTCTGTCTCCCTTCCACATGTATGCACACACACACTATACACAAGTGTGTGTATTCCACACCTGAGCCTTCTTAATATACACATTTTAATCTATTACCTCACTGATTGAAGAATGCTTGTATGCACATTTTAAAGATAAATAGTTTTAGTTTTGAGCATTTTACTTGCATATAACCTGGAAAGAAAAAAGGGAAAATACTCTTGTGGTTTCATTCTTGATGAATGGACCACTTGTGGTTTCATTCTTGATGAATGGACACTGAAAGATACAGTACCAGCACACTTCCTTTAATTACTCTGTAAACAACAAATTAAACTAATAAAGGGGGGGAAAGAGTTAGGCTTTCTGTTCCTTCCTTATATTCATGTGCCGTTGTATAATCCTTTTTAATTCAAAAAGGTTCTTGAAGTGCTGAACAGGAAGACGGTATGAATTAGTTCTTAGCTGTGAAATCTGCCAAGAAAATCAGTTTTTTTTACATTTCTTCCCCCAGGTTGAAATCAATGACTCAAGTCTCAAAAGTACAGTATGTGTTAAGTCTTAACATTATAGTAGACAGGAAGAAAGATGTCCGCATTCTTCTTACCGGTAGTGGTTCCTCCTTCCCTGTACTTGTTGTTCAGTCACATAGTTGAGTCCAACCCTTTTGCAGCCCTATGGACCACTGCACGCAAGGCACTCCATCTTCCACCATCTTCCTCAGCCCACTAAGCTCTTCGCCCATTGGCTCTGTATTAGGTAAATGTCACCATTGCACAAAAGCCAGTCCTATCTGACTCTAGGGTTCATGCTCATCTCTGTTTATCAGACAAAGAGAAAGCAACATAAGTACAGTACTGGGTTCTCCTTGCAGTTGCCCAAGCTTGTTAGGATCACTTGGTTACAAACGGTATCCTCTCTTCCATGGAGACCTTTCTCTTTTATGTCTTCTGTTGCCTGCTTGCTATTCAAAAATAACCTGTCTCCCACCCAATTTTCTCCCTCAAGCGATGGTTAAGGAGACACTCCATGAATCTCTAGAGGAATCCATATGGCTACTCAAAATATTGTGTCAAGATATTAGCAATGTAGTATGTGAAGAAATTAGGGTCTGTAAGCTGCTGCTTTCCCCTCTTAGAAGTTTGGAGGTGCTTCCACAACAGCTAAAGATTTCTTGAGTATTAAAGAATTGTCATGATACTTCCTTATTTACTATACTGTATGTTCTTGCTTGGGACTGCAGTGGCTCAAGTTGCTAAGACACTGACTGGAAAGTGGGAAGTCAGCAGTTCAATTCCCGAGTACTGCAGGACGGAATGAGCTCCTGTCTCTGTCCCAGCTCTTGCCAACCTAGCAGTTCGAAAGCAAGAAATTGCAAGTAGATAAATAGAGACCACTTTGGTGGGAAGGTAAACAGTGTTCCGTGCGCTCTGGTGTCTAGTCATGCCTACCACTGAACAATATAATATAAATATACAATTAATTTATATCACACAAAGATACTTGCACTTGATTAGTTTATAAGCAGAGCTAAGAGACTGTGACTGTTGCTAAAATGTGTTTTTTCCTCCATGAAACTGAGGAGAGGGTGTATCAAGGATAAGAAAGGTGAAGGCAGGAGATGTTGGGTTGCCCGTGGGAATTGTTCTGCAACTGCATATACATCTCTGCCTTTGCCAAAGAGTGATGGATGATCCTTTAGCTTACATGTCAACTGCTTGTAATTCTTGACCAGTAGTAGACTGTTCCTTCCAAGTCATAAGTCCTCTATTACTGTTAGAAGGTGCAGCTACATTGACAAATAATGCAGGAAATGATCCAGGATTTGGACATTCTGGTTTGCATTATTCTTTTTTATTTCCTACATGTAAAATCCAGTGCAAATCAGCCCCCACCCCTAGATTTTGTGCATAGTTTTTTCCTCCACTGCTGAGGCTTCTACATTTTTAAAAAGAAACGCATTTGCATTGGTTGAGATGGTGAGATTGATGGAAATGGTGTAGAGGGTTTCTCAGCATATTGTATTTATTTATTTATTGTTCATATTTAGTACCCCGCCCCAATCGGGTAGACCCAACTCTGGGCGGCTTACAGCATAAATTACCGTCATAAGTAATCTATAATCAAAACAATATATAGAACCTTAATTCATAAAAATTCATAAAAATTTAAAACATTAAAACATTAAAACAGATAAAAGCCACTTAATAACAAATACAAATACCAGGTTGGGGGGGGGGTGCCCTTAAATCAGCCATCCTGGATAGGAACCTACATTACTGTGTCCCCACACTTGACCCGCCAGCCATGTCTTTAAGCTCTTTCGGAAGGGCAGGAGCTCCGTCTCCAGGCGCAGCTCTGTCGGAAGGAGGTTCCAAAGGGCCGGGGCGAACACAGAGAAGGCCCTCTTCCTAGTGGCCGTGAGGCGAGCCTCCCTGGCCGATGGAGTAACAAGAGAGCCCCTCCGATCCACCCTAGTGGGACGGGCAGACGTTCTTAGGGTGACGCGGTCTCTTAGGTATCCTGGCCCACTACCATATAGGGCTTTAAAGGTAATGACCAGCACCTTGAATTGCACCCGGAGGCATACTGGCAACCAGTGCAGCTCCCGGAGCAGTGGTGAGGCCCGAGCATAACGCCCACACCCCACCACTACCCGCACTGCCGCATTCTGGACCAGCTGCAGCCTCCGAATGGTCAGCAAGGCAGCCCTATGTAGAGCGCATTACAGTAATCAAGTCTGGAGGTGACCAAAGCATGTGTGACCATGAGCAAGGTGTCCCGGTCTAGGAGGGGGCGTAACTGGTGTATTACACGAAGTTGTGTAAAAGCCCTCCTGGCCATGGCTGCCACCTGTTCTTCGAACAGTAGTTGTGAGTCCAGGAGAACCCCCAGGTTACGCACCGGGTCCTTCTGGGGCAAGACTGCCCCATCCAGAACCAAAGTTGGCAACTCCCGTGGTAACACAGGACCCCTCACCCGTAGCCACTCAGTCTTGCCGGGATTCAGTTGTAGCCCGTTGTCCCCCATCCAGACCCTCACAGCCTCCAGGCACCTGGAGAGGACTTCCACTGCACCGCTTGGGTCCCCACGGGCCGAGATGTACAACTGGGTATCATCTGCATATTGATGATACCTCACCCCGTGGGAACGGATGATCTCACCCAGTGGGATTTAAAGCCATTCCAGCCAGATATACAGTACTAGCACTGGGAAAAGCAGAGCAGCAGGGAATCTGACTGCTATTATAATCCTCTCCTTCCTGCACCTAGGTCTGGTTTCATCTTCTCCCCTTCCTTCCTTTCATTCTATCCATCTATCCATCCATCAGATTCATGTCCTAGAATTAGGGCAGCCAGCCAACCAAAGTTTTTTTTTAAAAAAAAAAAGAGCGAGAAATTGGGAGCAGTAAAATTACCATAAAACCCATGTGGAAGATGAAGGGAAGAGAGGGTTTAAATTAGGGATTCTCAACCTGCAGCCCGTAGGCCAAATGTGGCCCACAGCACCATTTCATGTAGCCCACCACCACCACACCCAAAAGTACCATGTGGTGGAGGAAGAGTACAATGGCCGTCCGATCCCTGGAGCTGTCTGAGGGAGCGTGACCTGGCCTTTGGCTTTAAAAGGTTGAGAACTCCTGGTTTAAATGATTTAACAAGCTGCAAACAAAGCTGATTTCCTCCTCTTTCTTTGCTAACATCTATGTTGTTGGCTGAAGCAAATTAGCCCAAAGAAGCCCAGTTTCCTGGGTATGACTTTGCATCAGATCCATTTGCATTTTTCCCATTGTGTATTTACACTCAGACTTGGTTTTACCCACAACCAAGGTACCTGTGAGTTTAGTTGACTGTTGGGTTCACCATGGAGTGTACATGAGGTGAATCAGCTTTTAGCCTCTCCTTTCCTTCATTGGCAATGTAGAACTATGTGCCAGTAGTTGGCCACGGCACAGTGGAAAAGATTGTGCTAGAAGGCAATTGCCTCACTTATAAAGTGGTCTTTGAAATTTATTTGCAACGTTGTCTTTTTCTAGGTTTAGAAGAAGATGCTGAGATTCCAAAGATTACCCAAAGCCTTGGAAAGAATTCATCTCTAACACCGAGGCAATTGCTGAAACATCAGCCACAATGAGGCTGCTCCGGAGACACTATGGCCCACTGAAGCTGGCTTTGGTGGGGATTGTCTTTGTGATCTTTCTCTTCATCATGCAAAGAGATGTGGGCAACGGGGATCAAGGTGAGGAACCTTGGCTAAAAAACATTGTTGACAGGAAAGACCAAATGATTGACATAATGATGGGAGCAGTCAACAACATCCGTGATTCGATGCCAAAGCTGCAGATCCGGGCTCCAGTTCAGCAAGAGGCACCTGTACAGGACAGCAATTCCTGCCTGCCAGGATATTACACACCTGCAGAACTGAAACCTTTCATGGAACGTCCACCTCAGGATCCAAATAGCCCAGGGGCGGAAGGGAAACCTTTCAAGAAGGACCAGTGGACAGAGAAAGAGACAAAGGAGAAAGAGCGTGGCTACGAGAAGCACTGCTTCAACGCCTATGCCAGTGACCGGATCTCTCTCCAAAGGGCCCTCGGACCAGACAGCAGGCCTCCAGAGTAAGAGCTCCTCCTCCTCTACTCACCAGACCATGTTAGTTGTTGTCCATATACTGTACATGGAGAACCTATTCATTCAGTTGACTTCTACACCACCTATCTAGCACAGTAGCTACACTAGGCAGCATCTCTGGGTTAAAAACATCAAAATAATAGAACAAAAAATGAACAAAACAGAATAACAAAATGACAACAATACGGTGGTGGCAGAGAGAGGCGATAAAATATAACTTAAATTTTGCACACCCACTGGCTTTTTAATATTTTAGCTCTGTTGCCCCGACAAGTCCACTCCATTTTTTGTGTTTCCAGATTTTAAACTCCCTCTCTTTTTACCTCAGGGGCTTCCCTACTCAGTCCCCATTAATTTTACCTCAGCCTTACCTCTCTACGCCTACCAAACCAATGTCCTTTTGGCTCAGCCTCTCTTTAATCTTTAATTTATTTATATAATTAACTTCTCTCCCTCCCTGCCCCCATTTCTCTCAAAGCCTCAGCCCCCTCCCCCTTCTGGTATTCTCCCTCCAGTTTTACACAATTTGCACAAGGACCACACAACCACTAGGACACTCCTACCCTCCAGTGCAGCACATATGGGAATCTAAGCTTTTGTCTCTCCAAGGAGGAACCCATTGGTGGTGAAGGGAAGAGAGGAACAGAAATTTCATTCGGTCTCTTCCCTTCTGTGCCCCTTTGGCTATTTCAGAATTATGCACTTTGCATATCCACCACTGCAGGGTTTAGGTGCAGATGTGCGGTTATTTATTATGTGAGGTGATGCTGCCATCGGCTGCTGCCCAGTTGCTTGTATGCACACAAGAATTAGCTTGTGTCTTACACTTACGGCTTTAAAACCTCTGAAGGTAGCAATTGATCAAGCAAGAGCTCTATTGCTGTTTGCCTTCCATATGCTCGGAGAAAAGAGGGATTATAGCATCATATTTGTATTTGTCTAGGAGCATAACATTTTAAGACAGGGATTTAAAAATATTACACAGGTCCTGTAGTGAGAGAGACACTGCAGGGAGCCTCAGGGATTGGTCTGCCGTAAAATGGAAGACTGAAGTTCAGATAGCCTAGAGCTGTGGTCAACAAACTTGGCTCTCCAGATGTTCTTGGACTTCAATTTCCAGAAGGCCTGATCAGCAGGTGTACTGACTTGGGTTTCTGGTAATTGTAGTCCAAGCACACCTGGAGAGTCAATTTTGCTGACCCCTGGCCTAGAGCAGTGATTTTCAACCAGTGGCCCTCCTGATTATATGGACTTCAACTCCAAGAAGCCTTCACCATTAGTCATGATATCTTGGGCTTCAAGACATTGAGGACCCAAACTCTGAAGGCTAGAGAGTGAAAAACCCTTGTCTAGAGCAGGGATCCAGCTTTCCAGATGTTTTTTCCCTAATTTCATTCCTTACCATCAGCTGTGCTGCTTATGGTGAGGAATGTTACTTTCCCACACCATCTGGAGGTCCGTATGTCACCAACTCTGTGCCTGAGGGAAGGATAGTTAAAGAAGATGGGTTAGGACGAGTGGGTGGATACAAGAAACAAGTCAGGTGAAAAACACAGGGACCTGCAGAAAAAGTTTGTATAGGCGGTACAGCCACTCTACCCACAGGTTTTTAAACTTAGCCTATGAGTTGGCTCATTTGCTATATAAGACATGCATATAAAGGTGAACCCTACTGGCTCTAGTTTCTCCAAGTAATGTTTTATGTCAGTCCTCTAGAGGTAGTAAGACTCGAAAGGCATAGGTAAAAGTAAAGTTTCCCCTTGCTCTAAAGCCAGTCATATCCGATTCTAGGGTTCAGTGCTCATCTCTGTTTCAAAGCCGAAGCTTCTGCAGACATTTCCGTGGTCATGCCAGGCATGACTCGACACCGGAGCGCATGGAACACTGTTTACCTTCCCACCAAAGTGGTCCCTACTTGTCTACTTGCAATTTCTTGCTTTTAAACTGCTAAGTTGGCAGGAGCTGGGACAAAGACGGGAGCTCATTTCATCCTGCAATACTCAGGAATTGAATTGCTGACCTCCCGCCTTCCAGTCAGCGTCTTAGCCACTTGAGCCACTGCATAGAGGGCTGTTAGAGGGCTTGTAGTTCAGTGGTTGGAAACAGCCTTTGCATGTGGAAATTCCCAGACTTCTCTATTTAAACAGATCAGGTGTAGTAATTCATCAGAAACACCTCTCTCTGCCCCAAATGGCAGAGAATTCTTGCCATGCAGAGTATATTATTACTGGTACTTTAAGGTGGCATAAGACAGCTGTCTGTGTTCTAGACGTCAGCTTCTTCCATGTCTAGACCAGATGTGAAACTGCCAAAATGAAGGTACCTTTTGGTGAGTTCATTCTGCTGCTCCTTTCACCTGACCTAGTGTGAGAAAGATTAGCTGGCAACCCAAGGTTGCCATTGGCAGGGTACGCCCAATTGTGGTTTTTTTAAAAACCACGATCTTCGAGGAGGCTCTCTCTGTGCACCCCTAGATGACAGCAAAGGAATAGCAACTGAACCACTTTGGATTCCTCCAGCTGAAACATACAAAGCTTCAAAATTGTGTCACTCTCCTAGCTGTTGCCATAACTCAGTGATGGTGAACCTTGGCACTCCAGATGTTCTTGGACTTAAATTCCCAGAACCAAAACCCCCGTGTATCCACATGAATGGGTTTATTGCAGTTCATCCGGTTTGCACCACCCTCATCGCTGCATACGTGCGCGTTTTACTTGCACTTTCGGGAGTGATGAGGGCGGCATGGACCGGATGAATTGCAGTAAACCCATTCGTGTGGATTCACGGGGGCTAGGACTTCTGGGAATTGAAGTCCAAGAACATCTGGAGTGCCAAGGTTTGCCATCACGGCCATAACTAATAGACCATGCTGATGTCTATGAAGGTAGCTTCCTCTAATTAGGGAAGGTATGTTTCCTTCTGCAGTTATCCTGTTTTTCACAATGTTGATTATGTCCTGTACCAAGTAGACACCATACATAGGGAAAGTAACTTTTTTCCCTACCATGCTCAGAGTCCCTCATATAGCACAACCTCAGGCTAACGTGTCAATGGCTAATAGCTGCTGATACACAAATTCCCAAGGGATTTGTCTAATCCTTTTAAAAGTCTTTAAGGCAGTAATATTGCCTCTGTGTAAATATTTGCTGTGGGTCAGTGCTTTTTTTAAAAAAAATCTTTTCCTGGGAAGAAGGGATTCTGCCGATACAAAACCAAGTTTTTTTAAATCTGATTTTTGTCATCTGAAATTTAATAAGCGCTAAGAGGTGCCATTTCTGATTCTAAATAAGGAGAGAAAGGCAGTTTTTCTAGAAAGATTTATGAAACTTCTCAAATTTGTTCATGGCTAAATTGCAAAAAGTAGTGTACTGTACAGTATTATAAGAGCATTTGAGAATAATTTTTGTTTAAAAAATTGTGCCAGCGTTGGCCATATTATCATTTAAAGAGCCAGTGTAGAATAGTATTTGAAGCAAAGAACTAAGTCCTAGAACAGTGATGGCTAACCTTGGCACTTCAGGTGTTCTTGGACTTCAATTCCCAGAAGCTTTGATCAGCAGGAATGCTGACTTGGGCTTCTGGTAAACCTGGAGTGCCAAGGTTAGCCATCACTGTCTTAGAAGATCTGAGTTCAAATCCCCATTTAGTTTTTTTGAAAAACCCACTTTCCATCTTTGGTTTAACTTGCTGCTGCCAGGATATTACATTTCTGTTCTATATTTCATTTCCCTAGGAGCAGGGGTTCCCAGCCTTTTCAAGCCGGGGCCGGGTCACACTCTCAGTCAGCTTTGAGGGCCAGACAATCATTTTGCCCTGCCTGCATAACGGGGTGGTGGCGGCCATTTTGTCCCAACAGCTTCAAAGGGATGACCATTTTGTTTCTCAAATGCCCTTGGAGGGGTGGGGGCACATGAAATGCAACTGCCAGGGGAAGAAGAAGCCAGGACAGGTTGAGGACTTTGCCACTCATTCCCCTAAGCCCCCATCATCATATTGTATTGTAATGGAACGTATTGTTTGTAAGACGCTCTGAGTCGCTACAGCGAGTGGGCGGCAATATAAATTTGAACGAATAAATAAATAAATGGCACTGTGGGCTGAATCCGGCCCACAGGCCGTAGGTTGGGAACCCCTGCCTAGGAACAACTGGTTAGTCACTGTGTATAGAGAACTGAGGCTGTGTGGGCTTTTGTTCTGATCCACTAGGCTGTCTTAGGGTCTTATGTTAGGAAAATACAGAAGAGAAAGAGAGAAATCCACATCTTCTACAACTACTTAGAAGTAATATCTGTATAGCTGACAACAGTAATATCTGATAGCTGACAACACAGCAGATTTCACATCCAGAGATTGCCAAATTCCGACAGGGTTTCCAACAGGTCTGATGTGTTGGAGGTTTGAATATTAAAATGCAACAGCATTGAAAATATAAATACTGTATATACTCGAATATAAGTCTAGGTTTTTAGCCTCCAAAATGAGATCCATAAAAGGGACTTGACTTATACTCGGGTCAACGACCCCGAGGGTCCCAAAACCGTGGTGGTGCAAAGTCAAACATACATTTTTTTAAAAGCACTAACACTACCGTAAAAATCTGAAAACATGCCCATACAAATGTCTGAATAAATTAATTGTACCGCATTTTCATGTGTTTTAATTGCTGAAACTCATTAACAGCTGCTGCATTTTCCACCCCTGACTTATACTCGAATCAGTCTCTTTTCCTAGTTTCACAGGTCCAGATTAGGTACCTCGACTTATATTCGGGACGACTTATAGTCGAGTATATACGGTATTGAGAGTTTCTTATTCAACATGTGAAAGCTTGATGATTATTGACTATTCTGCAAATAATCAGAAATCAAGATTGTAATTCAGTTATTGCCCTGAGTCACAGTTTTTGGGAGAAGGGTGGAATATAGCTCAGATAATGTAACTGGGATGTAGCAAAAAATCTGCTAGTGCTGGCTGAAGCCTGTGGTAGATCTGAAGAACTTCTGAGTAGCTTTCCTTCAGGCTTTTGCAAGCATAAAGAGAGGCCAGGGCAGAGATTATCATCTCCCAACACAGATTTGGAGGAACCAGCCAGAAGGGGTCAAAGGAACAGATCTTAAGAATGCTTTTACTCTGAGATGAAATCTGGCTGGCTTCCTTTCATCTATATAGTAAAGAAAAGGCCCAGAGATGCATTTCTGCTTTCCAGCTATCTACTGCTTTTCCTCCTGCACATTCTACTTTTTACGCCTCACTGGTGCATTACTTATCAAACAATAAACATTGACAATTGCAACCCTCTTTTTTTAAAAGTGAAGAATAAATGAAGGTTGATCAAGTTCAAAAACTTCCTTGATGCCATCTGGCGCCCGCCCTTGATTTTGGCCCGTTTCCTCCCACTTCGAAGTGCTCAGTTGCCCCCTTAATTTTTCACTTTGCTCACCAAGTGGAACAGACAAGGCTTACAGTACAGCAGGGGGGCCAGAAAGGAGTCAAATGTTCCCCCTGCCCCACCTCACCCCAGCTTTCCCTGTGGTCTCCATAGCCTTTCTAAGATTATTCTTGCTTTTCATAAGGGAGATAACTCAGTAAAGGCTTGTTGGGGAAGCGGGGGGGGGGTGTTGGGGTGGAGGAGAGAGGGCTGGGAAGATGGAAGCCAACAAAGACTTCTTGAATAATGACTCAAAACCAGGCCAGTTCTGCAGCCGGTTCTCTCTTTCCCCCCTCGACTTACCTCCTGCCCTCCTCAGGACCGATTATTTCTGCCTAGCAGGTGTAGATATCACAATAGAAGAATGTGGTGTTCAAGGCAGGGAGCACAAGAATGTTATTCAGCTGACCAAAGAGGCATAAACCAATTTAAATTAAAGTCTAAAGCCCTCCCAGGACCGAAACCATAAATCGGAGAGCTGGGGAAATTGGCTAAGATGGAAGGGAGCCCATGAATGAAGCTCCTTTTGTTGAGCACTTTGGGGGTGGGAGAGGAGGTAGGGGGAGAGGAGAGAAAAAACCACCACTGCTCTACCATGTGAAACGTTTTTTCCCCCCTTTTGAAGTCCAGCAGAGGTACGCGGCGTGTAAAAGACCCGCGGCGTGTAAAAGACCTGTCTGCCTTCCTGCTGAAAACTTCAGGAAAGGGTTTGGACAGTGGAATCAAAAGAGATCAGTAGGGAAGACGTTTGGGAGCTTCCGCTACAGAAATTATGCACAGAAACCCTCCAACTCGATCAAGTTTGCCTAATAAAGGTTTTTCTTCCATCCCTTAGAAATGTTGCGTAAATATCCAAAAAAAAATATATCAGGGAGTAGTTGTGGGTTGTGGAAGCTGTAAGCAAAAGTGTTTTAGTTAGCTGTCCAGTCCTGCCATGCAATGTGGCGTGGTAATCTGCTACAGACGATATCAGGATGGATAACAAATGGATATAAATTCTGTATGGTTGGCCTAAGACTGGGGTTCCCAACCTTTTCAAACCGGGGGTCTGGGTCATTCTCTCTCAGTCAGCTTTGAGGGCCGGACAAGCATTTTGCACTGCTTACATTATTTGGGGGGGGGGGTTTTTAGCCATTTTGTCCCAACAGCTTCAAAGGGGTTGCCATTTTGTTTCTCAAATGCCCTTGGAGGGCTACATGAAATGATGTTGTGGGCCAGATCTGGCCAGTGGGCCTTAGGTTGGGAACCCCTGGCCTAAGACAGGAAAGGGAAATCCCTGTTGGTTGGAAATGGCCATTGCCTTCATTAGGGCAAATGTGGGCTATTTTTTAAATTGGGCAGTTGCTTAGGAGCTATTCTCCTATGGCACATGTCTGAAGTAGGAAAGGACTAATTAGTGGTGATTCAATGTTTCTCTTTTATTAAATATGTTCCCTTAAAGAAAATTTATACTTTGTTTTCCTACTGGTTAAACATTCACATCTCACAAAGGCATGCATAGCTTATGAAGACACAAAAATGTTGTTATTCTTCTGTGACAAATTAATTCCTTCAGCATATGATTCATTTAATAAAGCTGACTATTTTATAGCTTTATGTAAGTAATCTTACCCAGATCAGTTGTGGTTATTTTGAAAAGCAGTTCTGAGTATAGAGAAATGCAAAAACAGAAACTCTCTAGGGAAAGTGATCGATGAATAAGGAACAAAGCTGAATTCTTGGAATATATAGGCTGGCCCCTAAGTCCCTACCTGGCCCCTAAGTCCCTACCTGCCCTCTCTGTGGGTATGCACACCACCCCTCTGCCCAGCAGTCTAATGGGAGCACTTCCTCCCTCCTTCCAGCAGAATCCTACTCTCTTTGTGGCAGGGTTAGGGACCTAAGGGCCACCCTGTAGGTTAACTGGGCACAGGAAATTAAAACATGGGTCTTTTACTGCCAGTTTTCATTAGGAAGTGGCAGTGCCCATTTTCAGTGTTGGGTCGCACTACCAAATTTCAGTGGTGTTATTTTTAATATGGGACGGGGCTGCAAAATGGTTTGTGTTTTGCTTGCAGGCCACACTTTCCCCATCCTGCTGTAGCTGATTTCTACAGAATCCTTCAGTAAGGGGCTTTGTAAAAACTGACTGTACTGAAGGGGGGTTACAGTGTGGGATCTTGATCAAAATGTCATGGCCCACAGGATGCCAATTGCCCCCATGAAATTTCTTGTATAGTTTGTAGACAAAGCCTGGGGTCATAAATCAAAGTTTAAGTCTGATGTTTCTTGGTAGTCCATGGTTTTTAAACTAACTACAGTTTGCTTTTTCAGATGAAATGATAAGCAGTGGTTAGTCCGATGCTTCCAATTTCCTCTGTGATTGTGCTCTGGAAAGATAGCCTGCATTAACGTGATCCCTGTTTGCCCAGGACTAATTTACCATTTTGTCCTGTGTGTAGATTCCAGACCTTAAAATTGGATAGCTGACCAAGATTGTATTCCTACAGCCCTGGAATTGGTGATGTTGGATTACAGGACATGGTAAAAATTGTATGGTCTGGAAAGAGTGGATTGTTCTGTGCATGCAGAAGGGATGTGCATGTACACGGGACAAAAGACTCTTCATTGTCTTCTTCAGCCTACGAGCTGAATTTTTACAAAGGCAGAAGGTATTTTGTCCCTGGACCTCAGGAGAGTAAATTCTCTTTCACTCTTAATTTTGTTTCCACTTAGTAAAGCTATGCCTTTTGTGTAACAAAATTTCTATTCACAGATTTATAGGGGGACAAATTGAAAGTACTTTGGTGACCTCTCTTTGGAGGAATGAGATCCATGACCTTTTTCTGTGACCCAGACACTTGAGTCAAGGCGAGGTCAAGGAGGGTAGCAGAAGCAAGTGACATGTTACTACAGAAAGAGACCTCCTAAAGAGCTTACGGGTCTTTCAAATGCCCTAGTAGAAAAGTGAAATTTTAGTACAGTGCAGTAGTTGCTATTTCAATTTCTTCAACAGTACAGTATTATACTGCAAACTGCACCTACTGAAATTTTCTCATACACAGTTGTTTATAATGTGTTCCATAGGATTGCTCTTTAAACGAGTTTACTCTTGAAGCAAAACACCATTGTAAGTGACCAATTGTGACTTCGGGGGGAGGGAGGATTGTGACCTTGATTTATTTGTTAAGCAAGTTTTTGGTTGGTTTTATTTGTTAAGCGGAGCGAACATTCAGAAACAATTCTGCTCTTTAAGCGAGTTACTCTTTAAGCAAGGTGCTCTTTATGCAAGGTTTGACTGTACTAAGCTCCAATGTTGTTTACTTACTCTCTAAGTAAGTGCTACTGACGTCAGTTGATTTTACTTTGGGCATTGATGGCACATAGCAACAACATCAAAATGCCTTTATATTTCATATGGGTGTGGGTTTTCTCCAATCATCCAATTAAAAGCTTCTATTTATACCAGCCTTGTATGTAAATCCACAAAAATTGCTGCTAGAATGCAGACGTATAGCCAACGTACTTAAAAGCCTAGCAGCCAGCACCTCATTGCTGGACATGGTGAATGGAAATATGGAAATGCAAGCTTGCTAACAAATTAACAAGCCAATTTTAAAAAATAAAATTGCTTTCCAATATGGTCATTGGCAAATGCAACGATCCTCTTGTCTTCTCCACTTCATCATGTTTGCTCATCACAGAGGAAGAAGCTTTGGCTAAATTAGAAAGCTAGTGACTGCCAGGGAATAACCAAAATGGTCTATTCCAAGCAAAAACCCAGATTCACAGATTGTGCTTCTTTACACCCATATGTGTTGGGTGTATGTTGAACTTTGAAACTTGATTTCCAGATTTTATTAATGGCCAGGAAGTATCTGCATAGATCGTGTGTCAAACAGTGCTACTTTGTGGAGATGTCAAATCTGCCTATGGCAACACGTGCCTTAATCACACCTTGTTTGTCTTATAGGAACACACTGTGTGGGTTCCCTTTGAACAGTGGTGGGATGTCAAAAATTTTACAGTGACGTCATCAAAGTGTGGGCAGAGCTAACATCATGACATCATGGGCAGAGCCAATGTCATGATGTTGTGGGCGGGGCCAAAGAAAAAAATTAAAATAATAAAATAATAATAATAAAATAAAATAAAAATAAGCACACACACACACCCCTCAACCCACCCACCCACCCACAACACAAACCCATAAATAAATTAAATAAATAAATAAAATAAAAAATACATTAAAATACACACACACACACACACCCGCCCCAAACACAAATCAACCAGAGTTTTTAAACCAGACTTTAAAGCTTATTCTGGCTAATCTTTCTCACAGTAGGTCAGATGGAAGGAACTACAGAATGAACTCACCACAAGATGGCTTCATTTTGGTACTTTTCAACAATTAAAGAAGTTATGTACTAAGTCTTTGCCTAACCAGTTCGCTAGGATAATATGCCTTAATGTAAATGTAAAACAGCTGTACCTCCTTAAGGGTTCTCCAATTGGAACAGCACAGGTGTAGCTTATTGATGAGGTAACTCCAAAACTTTGCTTAAAAACCCCAAGCCAGGCCGCTAGGCCTGCCAACTGCCAGGCCTTTTTAGGAACTGTGGTAGTACATCAATATAGGTAAAGGTATTAAATACACATTAAAATACACCACATCAAAAGGTGAGTCACTTACCCTGGGGAGCTTCAGGCTATAGGGAGCTTCAAGCTAGCAGCTTCTCTTCCTCCTCTTCGCTTGGGAGGACAGCAAGGAGGCTCTGCATTGCCAAGCACTGTAGGCGTGCATGCACACCAAGTGCTTGGCGCGCATGCGCAGTGGGGGAACCAGTGAAAAGGTAAGCCCCGAAGGTGCTTCCCCCAAAAAGCTGTTACCGGTTCTCCAGGACACTGGGAAAAGTTACTGCCGGTTCTGGCGAACTGGTGAGAACCTGTTACATCCCATCGCTGCCTTTGAAGCCTTTTTTGACTTCAAATTTATTTTGAACTAGCTAAAGTTTGTGGGCTGTGAATGGGGGCTATTATAGGGAGCACACAACTGCCTTGTTAGAAAAACTTTGCTTCTTTGTATATTTGAGAGTGCAGTTCAATGTGCTAGCTAGGCCTTATAGAGCCATATACTATTTGAGTCCAGGCCACCCAAAGGACTATATTTTCAAATACTGTATAAGCTTCCAATCTATGCAAACTTTAGAAGAAGTATTTCTTTTGCTCCCACCACTCTCAGAGGGATGTTTGTTGCTATTGTGAGATATGGTTTTTTCTTAAAACCTTTCCTATAAGTTTCAAAAGAAGTCTAGCCTGACCAGTTTCCTGTAATCATTCTGCCGATTAGCATAAATCTTTTTATCTGATAGGATTTTGCCAATTGAATGCACAAATAGAGCAGTGCAGTGGAGGTTCTCTCTCTCCCCCCCCCCCAGTCTGGAAGACAGATGGGGTAAAAGAAACCTTCTTCTTGTGACTATTTTGTGAGCAAGGAGAATCAACAAATTTAATGATGAATCACTTCATGTAGTTTTCTCTGAAAAAGTTGATTTAGAACACTGATGTGGACTTTCTGCCTAAGGTGATTTTCCTTGTTTCATGTAAATCAACTATACAGTAATTCTTTAAAGACCCAAAAGATGACTTAGGACACTCTTTCAAATCTTTGGATATATGTAAAGCCCTTTCATGTAGCCCTTGCATGTTATATTAATTGTGCTGCTAAACTTAGAAGGTATACCAGACTACTTTTTCTTACCAAGCAGGCAGGAAAGGGCAAAAAAAATCAAACCAGAGAAAATATAAAATAATAAATAACAAAAAAAGAGGTTAAAAATCACTCTTAACAATTTCACTGCTACATCTACTGTTTTACCTGGACATAATTAGGGTTTAGCAAAACCATCTAGTTTCAGATGCTCATTTACTATCTTTGACTGCATGAGCTGAAAGAGGAAAAAAATGTACAAGACTGAAAGTTTTCCAGATTGTTTGATGGCACTTAATTGTAGTTCAATATACTGTATTGTCTCAACATGCAGGTAGGTATTAGCTTTTTGGCTTATTAGTAGTTTGCTGCTTGCACATCAATTAGAGTGGCTTTGTATAGGAAGTGGCGCTTTGACAGCACAAAAGAGTTTTATCAGGACTTGGAAATATTAAACATTGTAATGTGTTGCTCGATAAAATTTATGAGCAGCATTTGTTCTTGTTGCCAATAACTTCCAAGTAACACATAGTGCAGTGTTTCCCAAATGTTGGGTTTGGGACTTCAATGCCCAGAAGCCTAAGTCAATTCCCCAAAGCACTGACCAGCCAATGTACTGACTTAGGCTTCTGGGAATTGAAGTCCCAAACCCAACATTTGGGAAACACTGATGTAGCAAAACAGAATAAGTAACATGAAACTGATTTCAGACTTAACATGGCTACTACCGTATATACTCGAGTATAAGTCGAGTTTTTTTGCCCCAAAAATGAGGTCCAAAAAGGTGACTCAACTTATACATGGATCAACAACCACGAGGGTGGCGAAACCATGCTGGATTTGGTGCGGTTCAGGAGCTTAAATGTGGCTTTCCACTTCAGGAGAAGGGGAAAGGAAAACATATAGCCACAAGAGGGCGCAAATCACGATTTCCCATTTAAATGCTTTGGAAACAAACAAACAGAAAAGCTTCAGAATACAAGAAATTAATTTGTTTGTTTCCAATTCATTTCAGTGGGAAACCAAACCTGTGCATAAAAATAAAGGGTTTCACTTACCTTCCTGTCTTTGTCCCTGCTCCATGTGGCCAAGATGGAGGGGGAAGCCATGCTTCCTGCTTGCAGACAGTGTAAGAGGCTAGGCTAGGGCATCGCTTCCTGCCTCAGTGCAATTGGCCTGCCTGTCCATTTCCCCTGCAGCGCCACCACTAGTTGGTGGTGCAAATACAGGGTGTTTTTTTAAATATATATATATCAGTAACTACCGTAAAAACTCAAAAACATGCCCACACAAATGTTTAAATTAATTTATTTTACTGTACAGTATTTTCATGTTTTTTTATTATTGAAACTTACTAGCAGCTGCTGCATTTTCCACCCGCAAATTATACTCAGGTCAATCTATTTTCCTAGTTTTAGATGTCCAAATTAGGTACCTTGACTTATATTTGGATCGACTTGTACTCGAGTATATACGGTATCCCAAACAATTAAACTGATTGATAACCTTGCAAATTATCTTTGTATGTTTTGTTTTTTACATTTAAATGATAGTGGGATAATTATATGGTATTTCATACTTTTGTGGAAAATAAGTGCACAATAAGAAATTATTGAGGACCTACTTTTAGATATAGTTTTTCTGGTGAAAAAAGTGCTAAAAAAATCCCTGAGTATGCTAGAGGTGATCTAATTCTTCTTATGTTTTAAAGAAAAACAGGTCAACTCTCTAGGCATGGGGGTAGGTTTGGAGCCATGAAGCACTGACCACCTGTTACATGTACCTGACATTTAATGTTCATCTCATAGGTGTATTGAACAAAAGTTCAAACGCTGTCCACCCCTCCCAACCACCAGCGTGATCATCGTTTTCCATAATGAGGCTTGGTCAACTTTGCTTCGCACTGTGTATAGTGTGCTGTATTCCTCCCCAGCCATATTGCTAAAAGAAATCATTCTTGTGGATGATGCCAGTACAGACGGTAAGTACAGTTTCTTTGAGGTTCTGTAGCTGAAAGCTAGAGTTGAACCCCTGGTAGCAGGAGATGTTAAAATGTTTGAATTTTACTGACATGTCCTAAGAGGGCTGCATTACATGCTCCTTCCCTTCCAGCAAAAGCCTGCCACTAATGGTACCAATGTGGCAAAGACTCTGTTTTTCATAGTCATTCATACTTTTTTCTTTGAGAATAGCAAACTTGTTTTTCTTCCATTCATCCCTAGTTATCTTTGGCCTGCTCATCTATCTCTGCAATAGTAAAACTTCAACTTTTCAAGCACATTTGGATAGTTCCCTGCCACCTTTTGTTCAACAGCTCTGCCAAAGAGAGTCTAGAAAACCATTTACATGGAGAGAAAAAGAAAGGTACCCCTTCACATGGACTCCATCATGACTAGGGTAGAATTTTGCTGGGCCAGGCTCCTGACCTAGCATTCTTCACCTGAAGCTTGAGATCACTTCCTGGGACTCTGTGCCAAAACCTGGACTTCAATGGCATAGTGGAACCACCACTGGGGGTTACTGCTGAAGAGGATGGCCCTCAAAATGGGATCAACATGACCCTTTCGGAGAGCCACTGAGGAGAAACATGAGATTGAGAGCCCTTACCTTCTACTTTACTGAGGGAGATCAGCGAGTGATCGATCAGTGATACAGTGAACTTATTACCTGCTGACTGAAGGAAAGATGTATTATCCTAACAGGAGGGTTTAGGAAAGGAGACAGGGAACCACCTGGAAAGGGAATGGGTAGAGGGAGATATGGAGGAGACAGAATTGGAATTGTAAGAGATCTAGAAGGTATGGGTCACCCCCCCCCCAAACTGTCCCCCAGTTCAGATACCTTATATAGCCTTGGAGACAATCTCCATGGGTTGAAAATTATTTTGCTCAGTGAATGGGAAAATGGTCACTATTCTGGATAAGATAAATGTGCCAACTTAGCTTTCCTTACAGACAACATGGCCAGGAGGAGCAGTGGTGCGTTCAGTTTCTCTCAGCTTTATCTACATGAGTTCTCTATGGAGCCTGGAGGAGTGAGAGATGGAGTCGGCAGCCAATCGTGATTCCATTTCCTCACACACCCCTTACCTTGTGCTCCATCCTTCAATTTTCTGGGTTCATGAGCTTCTGTTGAGAAGTGGGTGCCCAGACAGAGCAGAGATTCTGGTGGTGTGCTGCTCACCCTGTGGCTCAACCATCTCCCTTCTCAAACTAAGCTGGTTTTGGAGTGGTGCTGGGGGCCTTTAGCTTATTGCATTGAGAGTTTTTAACATCCACACCATGGTGACTTCATCAGAATTGGATGAGGTCTTTGTATCTCCCATGACTACTGTGGGTCTGTTAAGGAATATTGGATTCTGTGTCAAGTTACAGGGCTCATTTATAGTGGGGTTTAGGTTCAGTAGAGCCTCTGTTGTGGTGAAAGACCTATTAAGGTGACTTCTCTTGGACACTGAAGGATCTAAATGGGAGGATTCCTATAACTTCAGCAAGTGGTTCTTTTGAAGCCCTTGTTGAGCCATGGAATGGGGAAATTGCCATCGTGGAAGACACAGTTGCTTCTTGACGTCTCCTCTCAACTGAATGGAGCCAGATGTAGCAGATGTAGCTTTGGCTCCTGCTTTTCCAGATAAAATGAATACAGTACATTCTCTTTTATGCAACATATGGATCCTTAGAGAGGTGATAATCATGACATGTATGTTAGGTTCCTGTGCTTTCTGGCTGTGTTTGTGGGTAGCCGTGCCTGAGTGGGTAAAAAAAAGTTGCTCTTTTCAACAAGGTAGGGTTTAGCATACTGAAAGGAAACATTAGTAAGACCATTGCTGGAAAACTCATTGAATTCTACCATATAGAATAATTCTTGGCTAGTCTCCAGTATTTGGTTCTTGGACAAGGTACTAGAGTGTGTGGTGACTTCTCAGTTTCTAGATGAGAAGGGTTATCTAGATCCATTTCAATCTGGCTTCAGTTTTGGTCATCAAAAGTAGATGCCTTTGACTACCTTGGTGGACAAGCTACACCAGGCATCGGACAAAGAAAGGTTGAGCCTTTTGCTGGATCTCTAGGCAGGTTTCAGTATCATCAGCCATGGTATCCTTCTGGACCATCTCTCTGATATGGTACTTGGTGGCACTTTTTTGCAACAGTTCTAGTTGTTCCTAAATGTCAAAATCAGAATGGTGCTGGAATATTCCTATTCAGTGCTCTGGCTATTGGTTCCTGAGTATAGTTCCTTCCAGGTTCTATACATGCTATTTAACACGTATATATAAAAACTGAGAAGGGGCTGTCTGGTATTCTGGATTTAATGCACTAGTGTGCATTTGCCACATACCTCTATTCCCCCCCCCCCCCAGCCATGTCCAAGGAAGTTGTCTCTGTTCTAACCTGATTTCTGAGCTTAATAATGGACTGGTGTGGGTGAATAAACTGAAGCTTAGTCCAGACAAAAAAGAAGTGCTTTTGAGCAATAGAAAGGCAGTTCAGAGAACAGAGATTCACCCTATGGAGGATGAAGTTACATTTCCATTGAAAACTCATATTTGCATCTTGACTGTATCCCTGGAATCAGCTCCGGATTTGGCAGTGTCCAGGAGATGGTTTGTAAAGTCAAAGCTAGTGTGCCTTCTGCATCTGTTCGTGGAGGAGTTTGATTTGGCCACGGTGACAGATGCCTTTGTCGCCTCCTGATTGGATTACTCCAGTGCATTCTACCTGAGATTGCTTTCAGAAACTCTTTGACATATCCAGGACCCCCAAATTGCTGCATCTAGGCTATTGGCTGGAGCCAGTTATATTGAGAATAGAAATTTTCAGCTCCAACAACTTCACTGGCTACCAATCTGTTTCAGGTGCCATTCAAATTGCAAGTACAGTAATACCCCGTATAACGCGAGTACCGTATATCGTTAAATCCGCATAACGTTACAAGATTTTCGGAAACATCTTGTATCGAGTAACGCGATTTTAACGTTACACGAAACAGTCGTTCTTAGCAGCAGGGTGGGTGGAAAGCTGAACGGGGTTCTCCGTTCAGCTTCCCAGCCACCCTGCAGCTACGGAGGCAGGGGTGGGGTGGCTGGAAAGCTGACGGGGGGCTCCCCCATCGGCTTACCCAGCCACCCCACAGCTGCGGAGGCATGGGCGGGTGGCTAGGGAAGCCGACAGGGAGTCCCCGTCAGCTTCCCCAGCCACCCTGCAGCTGTAGATCGGGTCCTCTGATCTCTCTGGAGGTGTTTCTGGGCTTCCCCGACGTCCTGAGCCAGTGCAGCAAGCCAGAATGTCAGATTTCGAATCCCGATGTTCTGGCTTCCTGCACTGGCTCAGGACGTCGGGGAAGCCCAGAAACACCTTGGATCGGGTCCCCACACCTCCCTGGACCCGGGGGGGGGGTCAGAGCCCCCAAAATTGGTAAAAAAAACGTCCGTTTTTTTTACCAATTTTGGGGTTTCTGACCCCCCCCGCTGGGTCCAGGGAGGTGTGGGGACCCGATCCAAGGTGTTTCTGCGCTTCCCCGACGTCCTGAGCCAGTGCAGGAAGCCAGAATGTCAGATTTCGAATCCCGATGTTCTGGCTTCCTGCACCGGCTCAGGACGTCGGGGAAGCGCAGAAACACCTTGGATCGGGTCCCCACACCTCCCTGGACCCGGCGGGGGGGTCAGAACCCCCAAAATTGGTAAAAAAAACGTCCGTTTTTTTTACCAATTTTGGGGTTTCTGACCCCCCCGCCAGGTCCAGGGAGGTGAGCAGACCTGATCCAAGGTGTTTCTGGGCTTCCCCGACGTCCTGAGCCAGTGCAGGAAGCCAGAATGTCAGATTTCGAATCCCGATGTTCTGGCTTCCTGCACCGGCTCAGGACGTCGGGGAAGCGCAGAAACACCTTGGATCGGGTCCCCACACCTCCCAGGACCCGGCGGGGGGGTCAGAAACCCCAAAATTGGTAAAAAAAAAACGGACGTTTTTTTTACCAATTTTGGGGGCTCTGACCCCACCGCCGGGTCCAGGGAGGTGGGGAAACCCGCTCCAAGCTGTTTCCAAAGTTCTCCCACCTCCCTGGAGGCAGCAGCAAGGCAAAATGTCAGGATTCAAATCCCGATGTTCTCGCTTCCTGCAGCCTCCAGGGAAACAGGGCTTTTTTTAACATTGTGTGTTCAATGTATCGCCCAACGTTAAAACCCGAATAACGACGGGACTTGTGGAACCAAGTCATAACGTTATTCGGGGTACTAGTGTACTGTATGTTTAATGTTTTTACCCACCAGATGGTGCTGTTAGAAATAATACCTTTAAAGTAACATGGGGGCTCTCCCCCCCCCCCCGTTTTTTATTTTTATTTTTTGTAATTTGTTACATCTTTCATTATTTTTGATTTGCCCCACAGCTTATAGTAAACTATGAGAAGAGAAAACAAAGATGAGGCACCTTTGCCTGGCACTTATGTTTTCATTTTAATGACCTTGCTTAGTAGAACAGTGGCATAGCTGTCTTCTACATGACTATCCAAGCTGCAGTTTGAAAACTCCTTACGTTTTAAAGGGCTTTTTACTTTAATTCTTGTAAATGATCTGAGCAATCTGTGCATGCTCCACAGAGGAATCTTCACCACTTTATATGAGCTTGCTTTGGTTCTGATCCTCAGAAAAGAACCTTGTCTCTTTCATACTGGTTTCATGAATATACAG
The DNA here is from genome assembly GCA_030440675.1 of Furcifer pardalis. Classification (NCBI taxonomy): domain Eukaryota; kingdom Metazoa; phylum Chordata; class Lepidosauria; order Squamata; family Chamaeleonidae; genus Furcifer; species Furcifer pardalis. The sequence goes on from CP126893.1 coordinate 19,473,867, forward strand.
TAATACCTCGTGTAACGTTTACCTCGGATAACGCTAAAATCGCATAAAGTTAAGTAATCTGGGGAGGAGAATTGTATCGAATAACGTTAAAGTCCTATGGGATGTATCGGATAACAACCGCTAAAGCCTGTACGGTTACAATGTATCTCTATGGAGCTTTAACGTTATCCGATAGATCCCATAGGATTTTAACATGCATCGGATAGCACTAAAAATCGGATAACACCAAGACTTGTGGAACCAAGTCTTAGTGTTATCCGAGGTATTACTGTACCTGTATTTGGTAAGGACATGGGAGGACCACCTTCTTGGGGCTGGGTGCCAGAAGGCAAAGGAGAGACCTTGTATTCAGAGAGACCTTTGGCCCCTAAGCAAAGGGTGAGAGAAGCCTTTTTAATGGCACGTATTGAAAGTCAGCCTTCCCAGGAGACCAAATCTACTTGCGGGTCTGACAGTGTCAAGTTGTGGGGGAAACTGGAAATTGAATAACTCTTCAGCAATAGACTCTGATATTGATTCATTTTCTTACTGGCTGTGCTTTCTTTGATTTCCCACACACAGACTCTTTCTGTTGCTCAGGGAAAATTTCCCCTCAACAACTTTGTGTTTTAATCTGGGCATTTGCATGAATCGGCCCCTACAGCAATAACAGTAGCAGGTTTCCCCAGGATTGGTAAATTCAGCAAGCCATATTTAGCCATCATTGGGGAATAAATTGCTTACTTGAGCAAGTTTTAGAAACCGCAGGGTGTCACTTGGATCTAAATTGGTGATACTCCGGGTTGGGATAATGACACAGTACAGCATCAAGGCTTCCTGGGATGGGGAGCGGGTTATCTGTTCCCTTGACTTTTAGCTGTTGAAATGGCTCTAGCAGTCACTAGTGAGAAGTAGATGGAATTCTTCAGTACACATCAACAAGTTTGGTAGAAGCAATTTTTCAACCCCAGCTGTATAGATGTTCAATCTCCATTTCATCCCTTCTTCCTGAGATCTGGTTTGCTTGTGTGCTTTTTCTTCATTTGGAAAACCTCAAGCCCTAGCCACCTTTTGTATCTTTCTTCCTGCTCAGAAATGGCTGTATTTTTTATATTTTTATAACTCACCACAGTGCTGTTGCTCCTCCACTCCCATTATAATAGTTAATACTAGCTACAAAACCAAATCTAGCTAATAATAATAATAATTTCGTGTCAGAAATTATTCTGGGTTGAAAGGATTTTTGCTGGAGAAACTCCACTCAGGGGACGCCCGGATGAGGCTCCTTTCATGCCCCCCAAGAGCTGGGACAGATGTAATGAAATGATTTATACCCTGTGCTTTAGCCTCATCCAAGATGGAGAGTTCAATGTGGGGGAACCTTCGTGGCTCAGTGGTTAAACTGCTGCACTGCAGCCAAAACTGTGCTCACGATCTGAGTTTGATCCTGATGGGGATCAAGGTTGACTCAACCTTTCATCCTTCTAAGTTCAGTAAAATGAGTACCCAGCATGTTTGGGGCAAAATCCCATTACCTTGTGAACCACCCAGAAAGTGCATTAAGTGCTATGGGGCGGTATGTTAGTGTAATTGCTATTGCTATAAAGATTTGAAAGCTTTAGCTGACTGTCAGATGCCTGCAGTGGCCTAAAATGGAATACATCTCAGCCGCATACTTTACCTGGATGGTCACTTTCTTTCATAGTTATACTTTTCTTGGTACTGTATTGTGTTGTTTCGTTCTCTCAGTGGTTACTAGAGCACAACCACCCATTTCGTTCACAGCAAAGCTTAGCGCTGCAGGAGTGCAGAAGGCTTGCAACCTCTCACCACTTCCTGTGATGCTTTGCACTTAGCAAACCCTGTGGTTATCAACAAGGGCACTGCTCGTATGCAAAGCAAATCTGGGGTGAGAGAGAGAACCTTTCGCATTTTTGCTTCTCAATGGCAGGCAGGGTGGTTCTTCTTACTAAAAACATGGAAAGGTTTATGTACCATGTTGATGATGGCTTTGAAGAAAAAGCTCATTACAGGAGTGGCTTTCATTGATCTAACTGCAGGTGTACAATACTGTCAGTCATATGATGTTGCATGTAAAAGAAGCAGTCTTACCAGAAATAAAAAGATTACTAGGGTCATTGGCAGCTTTCTCCAAAACTGGAGATTCTATGTGACCGTGAATGGTAAGGACAGTAGATAAGAGATTGCAGAAGAACAGACTGCCACAAGGAAATGTATTGTCTCTGCCATTGTATAACATGTCCATGGATGATCAACCAGTTCCTGACAATACAGAATTGTTCATCTATGCAGACAAGACAGCAATGACCTTACAAGGATCAAGTTTTTATGAAATAGTTGGAAAACGTACTGGAGCACTTGGTGAAGAATAAGGATGGTATTACATTATCAACCATTTAAACCTAACCCACGCAAAACACAAGTACTGTATGTGCTTTCTACCTTCAAAAGCAAGAGGCAGGGTTCGACTTGGATGTTAGGTGGCAAGGGAATTAATTACAGCATTATTCAACACTGAAATACCTTGGCATGACACTTGACCGAACATTCTGTTTTAAGTAGCACTGCCTGAACGTCAAGGCTAAAGTCACTTCAAATAACAATGTCGCCAGGAAATTGACAAACTATACATGGGGAGCTCAACCATCCATATTGTGTACATCAGCTTTGGCTCTGACCATCTCTGCAGCATAGTATGCTGCTGCAATATGGAGCACATCTGTATGTACAAAACAAGTTGACATTGCTGTCAATGTAGTGTGCATAGTGACAGGATGCCACAAACTTACACCAGTTGAGTAAATATATCCCCTTCTCGGTATTATTCCACCTAAGATGAGATGTAGCAGCAGATGCCAAGAGAATTAATCAAGAGGATGACCCTCGGCATCCTCTGAATGGATCTGTGCCTCAAGTCTGCTGACTCAGATCCAAGAAGAGCTTTATGGCAAGAACAAACAGTCTTTGAGGGTAAGCTAGAGCAAAATCAAACTAGAAGATGGAGGAAGGAACAAGGGATAACATTAAAGGAGGATGTGTCACTTAGAGGCCCCAGAATAGGCTGAGGGTCAGAGTGCCTAAATATAAGACCAACTTGCTCAAGTGAGAGTGCAAGTGGACAACAAAACACTGTGAATGTGGAGAGATACCGAATCCGGCCAATACAGAATTACTGGTCTGCTCATTAGTAGAGAAAACATGTACCAATGAGGATTTAATTTTGGCCAACGACAAAACCAAGAAGGTGGTTTCATTTTAGCAGTTTAAAGTTTGATCAGAACACGAAAGAAGAAAAAGAATTGCTGTCCTTTTGCAAACAGACAAAGATATTTGTCTTCAGGCAGGCTTGTCTTAGTAGAACTTTTACAGTTAGGATGATTGGCATTTTGCTGTTTTTAACCTGGATTTTTGTATGGATGTGTGTGCTTTTGTTTGGTCATTTATAATAACATATTTAATTATTTTTAATATTTTACTATCTATTGTTTTTCCTTTGCTTTTTAATGATTTAAACTGTCTTGGGTTCTTTTATGGACAAAGGGGGTGAAGGTAAAGGTAAAGGTTTCCCTTGCTCAAAAGCCAGTCATATCCGACTCTAGGGTTCAGTGCTCATCTCTGTTTCAAAGCTGAAGAGCCAGCACTGTCTGCTTCTGCAGACATTTCTGTGGTCATGTGGCAGGCATGACTAAACACCGGAGTGCAGGGAATGCTGTTTACCTTCCCACCGAAGTGGTCCCTATTTATCTGCTTGCAATGACAGGTAGGATGACGAGTCAAGCAAAGAGGAACGCAAGTTAAAAATGTACCAAAGTCTGCAACTGGACCCAATCCTGGGTGTAGCACTTTTGGACCTGCTGGAGGTACTGAACACTTTCCAAAGACAGCCCCATGTAGAACACATTACAGCCTGTTTTCTGTTAAGAAGGAAAACCTGTTTACTTAAGAAAAAGAAAAGTGTTTAAATTGGTCCCCACTGTCTTCAGGAATGAAACGTCATTATCACTTTTTAACTGAGCACTGCACTCCTCTAACTCAATCTGTTCTGTTCCAGACTACTTGAAAGACGAGTTGGACAACTATGTGAAGCAGTTGCAGATAGTGCGGGTCGTCCGGCAGCGGGAGAGGAAAGGTTTAATAACTGCCCGGTTGCTTGGTGCCAGGGTTGCTACGGGAGACGTGCTCACTTTCCTAGATGCTCACTGTAAGTGATTCCCCCATTCCTGCTGAGATTTCCAGTCTTTGATGCTGGGCTTCTGGGTGCCAGGTTTTTCCTCAACACAAAGATGGTTCATACATGCACACACAGATTAGCTTATTGCTACATCATAGGGGCCATTTCACACGTGCACAATCACAGTTGGATAATAGCATTGTTTGATAATGAATTCCTTAACTATATTCTGTCTGATCACCAAAACAATAGCCAACTGATGAAGTGGACTTGATCCACGAAAGCTTGCATTGAAATGTAACAGTTAGTCTTTAAAGTAATACAGTGTTTTTGGTTTAGTTTTGTCTATCCTGTGATATGCCTGAAACACAGACTAACATGGCTTCTATTCATATATATCTATCTCTATCTCTATCTATCTTAGCTATCTATCTCTATCTGTCTATCTCTATCAGTCTCTCTCTCTCTCTGTATGTATGTATGTAAATACATACAGAGAAGAGCGAGAGCGCGCACAATGGTAACACAAGGTAACATTTTAATTAACTAAAATGTTTAGCTAAATAAAGTAGTCCAAGTTCTACAATACTAAGATTTATACTACAGATGTTATTGTGTTTTAATTTCTCTGTGCTATTCTATTGTAAGGTCTGTTAGCTATATACCTGTAACTTAAAAAAATAAAGATCTCACACAGGGATTTCTATAATTCATTACAGCCAAACTATATGTTATAGATAGCCTGTTATTAGAAGTTAGAAGTCCATTAGTGTAACAGATATATAATTTAGTTATATCTTCATGACTGAGCAATCAAGGCTGTCAAAGATGGCATTCTTTATATCCAAAGATGATTAGGCAATCAGTGTACAAACTATAGAATATATATTTAAAAATCCTGCTGTGACAGTTAGATCTTTCCAGATTTAAGGAATCCTCTCTTACAGGAATTACAGACCATCTGTAGTGTATAGTTTGGCTCTAGGTTTCCCAATCAATCCTGACTGCTCCTTTTGTTGTTGTTCAGTTGTACAGTCAATTTCGACCCTTTACGACCCCATGGACCACTGTCCGCCAGGCACTTCTGTCCTCTACCATCTTCCTCAACTTGCTCAGTTCTATGCCCATTGTGTCTACAATACCATCTAACCATCTCATTTTTGGCTGCCCCTTCTTCTTTTGCTCTCAACCTTTCCAAGCATCAAGGCTTTCTCAAACAAATCCTCTCTTCTCATTTGATGTCCAAAGTACTTTAGCTTCATCTTTACTATTTGACCTTCTAAGGAGCAGTCAGGGTTGATTTCTTCTAAGATTGACCTATTTGTTCTCCTCGCTGTCCAGGGGACTCTCAAAACTCTCCTCCAACACCACATCTCAAAGGCATCTATTCTTCTGCGCTCAGCTTTCCTAATGGTCCAGCTCTCACAACCATACATTGGTACCGGCAATACCATTGCTTTGAGTATACGAATTTTTGTTTTCAATGTGATGTCTCTACTTTTCACTATGTTCCCCAGGTTTCTCATTGCTTGCCTCCAAAGAATCAGTCGCCTTTTTATTTCATGGCTGCAATCGCCATCTGCAGTGAGCTTTGATCCTAAGAAAGTAAAATCTGTCACTGCTTCTACTTCTTCCCCATCTATTTTCCAGGGACTGATAGGGCCTGTTGCCATTATCTTTGTTTTCTTTATACTGAGTCTCAAGCCAGCTTTTTCACTTTCTTTATTCAACCTAATCAGGAGCTTCTTTAGGTCCTCCTCACCTTCTGCCATTAAGGTAGTGTCATCTGTGTATCTAAAGTTGTTGATGTTTCTCCCAGCAATTTTGATCCCAAATTGTGATTCCTCCATCCCTGCATTGCGCATTATGTGCTCTGTGTATAAGTTGAATAAGCAGGGTGACAAAATGCAGCCTTGTCTTACTCCTTTTCTTATTCCAAACCACTCAGTTATTCCATATTCTGTCCTAACTGTTGCTTCTTGATTCATGTACAGATTTCTCATGAGGCATATAAAATGTTCTGGTATTCCCATATCTTTAATTACTTGCCACATTTTGTTATGGTCCACACAGTCAAAGGCCTTAGTGTAATCAATGAAACAGAAGTACAGTAATACCTCGGATAACGTTTACCTCGGATAACGCTAAAATCGCATAACGTTAAGTAATCTGGGGAGGAGAATTGGATCGAATAACGTTAAGGTCCTATAGGATGGATTGGATAACAACTGCTAAAGCCTGCACGGTTACAGTGTATCTCTACGGAGCTTTAATGTTATCCGATCCATCCCATAGGATTTTAACATGCATCGGGTAACACTAAAAATTGGATAACACCAAGACTTGTGGAACCAAGTCATAGCGTTATCCGAGGTATTATTGTAGACTTGTTTCTAATATTCCTTTGTTTTTTCCATGATCCATCTTATGTTGGCAATGTGGTCTCTAGTCCCCCTGCCTCTTCTGAACCCCACCTGCACTTCTGGTAATTCTCTCTCTACGTGCTGCTGCCGTCTATCCTGTATTATCTTGAGCATCACCTTGCTAGCGTGTGGGATGAGCGCAATTGTTCAATAATTTGAACATTCTTTGGCATTACCCTTTTTGGAGATTGGAACGTATACTGATCTTTTCCAATCCTGTGGCCATTGTTGTGTTTTCCAAATCTGCTGACATATAGAATGTAATAATTTGATTCCATCATCTTTTAGGGCTTTGAAAAGTTCAACTTGGATACCATAATATCCGCTGGCTTTGTTGTTTGCAGTGCTTTTTAGGGCCTTTCTGACTTCACGCTCTAGGATGTCTGGCTCATGTTCAATGTGCTCATCATTGTGATTATCAGGGGTGTTGAGGTCCTTTTTGTATAGTTCCTCTGTGTACTCTTTCCATCTTTTCTTAATCTCTTCTGCATCAGCTAACTCCTTGCTGTCTTTGGAAGGACAGATATTGAAGATGAAGCCAAAGTACTTTGGACGTCAAATAAGAAGAGAAGACTCACTCAAGAAGGCCTTGATGCTGGGAAAGATCAAAGGCAAAAGGAAAAGTGGCGGCAGAGGATGAGATGACTAGATGGCATTGTTGACGCAATGGGCATAGAGCTGAGTGGGCTGCGGAGGATGGTGGAGGACAGGGGTGCCAGGCGTGCAGTGGTCCATGGGGTCGCAAAGGGTCAGACTCGACTGTGCGACTGAACAACAAAAGTTTTCCCATGTATTGCATAATGATGGTATTTGATAGCTTCGCTAAAGTTCATTGTGTATACTTGTGATGCCTTGTCCCATCTGGAATCTTCATTAAACTATGGAATTACTGGTGTCTAGCTAAACTACTGCTGAAATAACTATGGATTTTCAGATTTAAAATTTCAAACCTAGAAATATGAAGGAGATCAAGATGAATAGAAACTGGACATCTTAACAAAAGCCAACTCTGCATGCAGCTCTATGGTGCCTTTCATTAGTGGACTGAAAAAGACAGGAGAAGTTGTGCTGCTTGACTTGGGTTTGCAAAGCAGTTGCTGGCAAGGAAAAGTCATCTGTGAAAGGGCCAATGCAGTGGAAATGGTATAGGAAAATGTTTTGCACAGCATTTTGGAAGCAGGAAATCCTTTGTGTTGTGGCGGCAACAACAGATGAAGTGGACCTTCTCATTTTCTTTCCTTAGGTGAATGCTTCCATGGCTGGTTAGAGCCTCTCTTATCACGTATTGCGGAGGAGCCCACTGCTGTGGTTAGTCCAGATATCACCACTATTGACCTGAACACCTTTGAATTTTCCAAACCGATTCAGTATGGGAAGCAGCACAGTCGGGGTAATTTTGACTGGAGCCTGACATTTGGATGGGAGTCCATCCCTCAGCATGAGAAGCAAAGAAGGAAAGATGAGACTTATCCTATCAAGTAAGTCCATGGTAACAGAATCTCTCTCCTTACCCACCCCCACCCCCGAACTGTCAGCCGTAACACTCCAGATGGATTGGACTTCTTTCTCCTTGATCAGTCATCACTGGCTGATGGGAAGTGAAATCTAAAACATCTAGATCTCAGTTTGAGCAACCTCAAATGGTCCAGTGACCATTCCCTACGTCCTACAAGCCAAACCCTGAAAAACCAGATATGACAAGAAAATCACTTCTAGTTTGGGACGGGTTGTGTGTGTTGTTGTTTTTTAAATGAGGGTATGTTTGTAGTTTGTGCTTATGTCCTTAGCGTATAACCTGTCTATTCTCCCTGCAATGGAAGAATAACAATTTAGGTGCTTGCCTTCCTGGCATATTGTTAAACTATAATATAGCGGGGCATAAATCTCTCAGTATAATCAAAGTTCTTTGATGCACAGTAGTAGGATTTTCTTTTCTTCCTCCACCCCTTTCGTTCTTGTTTCTGTTGAATAAAAGGAGGATAATGAGAGCCATGACATGAAAGAATCAAAGCCCCCCCCCCCACACACACACACACACAGAGACTTTCTTTTCAAACTCTGCCAGCCTCTTGTCTGTTCTGGCAATGGGCAGCTGCAAAGTCATTAGAGTAACTAGTATCTCCACCTCTTGAAGCTTGAAATGACCTTGGAATTCATAAAGTGAAGACATTTAATACTGGTCCTTTAGCCCTTATCATTGCCACAGTGAGACAAAACCCGGTTCCTTTGGCCTCAAGTACAGATCTTCTTTGTGCAGAGGTCAGACGGGAGACTGTTCTGCGCCAGTAAAAGGGGCTTAGAAGATTCCTTTTTGTGTGTGGCTTATTTGGAGGGGGAGAGAGGCTGGAAGCTTTGCTTGTCAACAGTTTCTAATCTCTTCTGGCCCCCTTGGTAAGAACAGAACACTGTCTTTGAGAGGTTCATCGAAAGGACTTTTCAGCTGCAGTGATAGGTACTTCTCTCTCCTTTAAGAGAGAGACACACACAGAGAGAGAGAAACACAGTCCTGAGGAAACAACGTTAAAGTAGAGGGAATTAAAAAACTCAGTCCCCAAATGCTCCCAGGCCTGGCTCATTCTGGGTAACAATAGCCAGCCCAAATAAAAGATGCCCTGCTTGCTTCTAAGTTGCTGTCCTTGAACATCCTTAAGGATGAGATCTACCCTTAGCACGATGGTTGTTCCTTCTGGTTTTGATGTGATCAGGCAGGGCATGTCCTCAGATTCTCGCCTCCTTAGTTCTGCCTGCCCCCACCCCATTCCTCTATAACAACAATATGTTGTTCTAGACCTCTCTAATAGTTCTAGACCCAACTACTTGTGTTCTTCCAGGGCCCACCTAGCTCTTAGCATAGAAGTACTGTACAGTGGTACCTTGAGTTGTGAATTTAATGCATTCCCTGGGATGTTTCGTATTATGAAAAAGTAGTAACTCAAAATGCAGTTTCCCATAGGAGTGCATTGAAAACATTTTTTTCTGACCTCCGGAACAGATTGATTTTTCAATGCATTCCTGTAGAAACCACATCTCAAGTTACAAATTTAAATTCGTAACTCGAGGCATTTTTTCAATGGATTTTCATTTGTATCGTGAAAATTTCATAACACGAGACATTCGTAACTCAAGGTACCACAGTATTGGATTAAAGTGGGAGCAGAGGAGATACACTCATGAGTATTAAACATGACATGACTTCAGTTCCAACCTTATCTCCCCCTGCCCCTCCATGTACAAAAAGGGGTGACTACTTGGGCATTTCTCCTGCTGTAGAGACAGACCGGTTTGTTCCTTTTGCCAGCAACCAGACAACGTAAGTGCCAGTGCACTTCATTGGTGAAGTTAATAAAACAGGTGTGGGGCTGGATTGATGAGTCATTTCCTGGAGGCATGACAACCAGAAACCTTGCATGAGGAGACATTTATAAATAATACAATACAAGGTTCCCAGCCTCATTTTAAAAATGAGTAGTCATGGATTTTTTTAAAAAAAGTAAAGCTATGGAGCATCATAATCAACAGGAGATCACTTCTGAAAAGCTTATTTAAAGGTGCCAAAATCTTGTCTCAGAGTGATAGGGACATTGGGCAAAATAGCCTTTTCCTGTCCCACAATACTAAACCTGTTACATGAGCATAACATGGGCTGGGCTCTATTGACAGAGATATATCCTAAAAGATGCCGTTGTGTGCAGGGACTTAGTCTGGAAGGGACAAACCGTAGGCCTCGACCTGTCAAGGAAGGATGAGTGTAGGCTAACAGATTGTGGAAGCCTGTTAACATCCACTTTGTTGGGATTTGTATCACATTCTTCCATTTCCTCCTGTTTGCAGGACTCCCACGTTTGCTGGTGGCCTCTTCGCCATTTCCAAGTCCTACTTTGAACACATCGGCTCCTATGATGATCAGATGGAAATCTGGGGAGGGGAGAATGTGGAGATGTCCTTTCGGGTAAGAAGTTACAACAGGCTACAAGCAATAAGCAATCCTCTTATGCGCTGCAGAGGGGTCCCTGACAGACTAGACCCATGATGGTGAACCTTGGCATTCCATCTGTTCTTGGACTTCAATTCCCAGAAGCCCAAGTCTTTGTGAATCCACACAAATGGGTTTACTGCATGTCCGCACAGTAAACCCATTCATGTGGATTCACAGGGACTTGGGCTTCTGGGAATTGAAGTTCAAGAACAGCTGGGGTGCCAAGGTTCACCATCATGGGATTAGACCATGGATCAGCAAACCTGGCTCTCCAGGTATTCTTGGACTTCAGTTCCCAGAAGCCCAAGTCAGCACTCTTAGAGAGCCAAGTTTCCTGACCCCTGGACTAGACTAGACTATTAGACACTGCATGGGACAGAGTATTTTTTAGCAAGTCAAGAGAGAAGTGACAAGCCCGTTTAATTCAACTGTAGAAACATTTTTGTTGCACACAAGCAGAACCACCTAGATTCCTTCTTGATTCTGGGCAGTTGTCTGAGGTGAGATCTTGTAAGAGAGAACAAAAGTCCAGGTTTTTTTCTTGGTCATTTTCCAAGATAGAGGAGGTTGAGCTCTCCTTTGGTGTCATCAGTATCATCATTTCTGGGTATGGTGCTACATCTCCTTGGAAGAGGGTTCATGATAGGACTCCACCCCTCTCTCAATCTCTGATACCCTTGGACTGGGAACTCATCTCTGTCTCAACCTTTTCTTGCAGCGGAATCCTTGAGATTTTGATTATGGTGCAGTTGGGCCAATCTAATTACCTTATTTTTGGCTGAAATCCATTATGAAGATGCAATTAAAGTAGGCCCATTGCACCAGTAGAGGGGCTGGTGAGATAACTTCTCCATATTCAGTCATGCCTGCTTTAGTTGCAATGTACTGTCCCGAAGTCAGTCCCAACTTGAGAAGTCCTACTTGAATCAATGGAGCTTAAAGTCAACTTTAATGTTGGGATACTGGTGTTATGCCCATGCCTCACCGCTGCTGAGGGAGCTGCACTGGCTTCCAGTTTGCCTCCTGGTGCAATTCAGGGTGCTGGTTATTACCTTTAAAGCCCTATATGGTAGTGGACCAGGATACTTAAGAGACCGCATCATCCCAAGGACATCTGTCCGTCCCACCAGAGCGGACTGGAGAGACTCTGGTTGTGCCATCGGCCAGAGAGGTGCACCTCTCTGGCACTAAAAGGAGGGCCTTCTTGGTGTCCGCTCCGGCCCTATGGAACCTCCTCCCAATAGAACTACGCCTGCAGACGGAGCTGCTGTCCTTCAGGAAAGGAGTGAAAACCTGGTTGGCAAGTCAGGTCTGGGGAATGGATGGATCAATTTCCCCAGCCGGCTGGATGGTTTAAACAAATTTACACCCCATGCCTCCTAGCTACAATGTTTTTAATGTCAAGTTTTAAAGCTTCTTTTAAAACTTTTAATTTTTGAACTGGTTTTAAATTGTTGTCGATGCTGACATGTTGTGAATTGCCCTGGATCCCTTCAGGAAGGAGGGTGATAAACAAATTTAAATACATAAATAAATAAATAAACTTGATTGACCAATCCTCACTGATTCAAATGGGTCAGATGTAGTGATTTAATTCTGGATTTCAGCCATTATGTCATACTGCACCTTTTTGCTCCAAGGAGTTCAAAGCAATCTGCTTACTTTTCTCCCAATTTATTCCAAGAGCAACCCTTAGAGCATGAGTTCTCAACCTTTTTAAGCTGGAGGCCGGGTCACGCTCCCTCAGACAGCTTCTGGGGCTGGATGGCCATTTTGCCCTTCCTCCACTACATGGCGCTTCCTGGTGTGGTGTGGGGCCACATGAAATGGTGTTGTGGACCACGTCCGGCCCACAGGTTACAGTTTGAGAAGCCTTACCTCAGAAGGTAGGTTAGACTGACTGAAATGTCTAACCCAAGTTCTCATATTTCCCTGAAAGCAGGAATGGCCAGGCTCTGAGAGCTTGGGAACGGAGGTCCTCAGCCCCTGCTGCAAGCTACATCAAGACCCCAAGATGTTTTTTTAAAGAAAGGCATGTTAATGAAATATGAAACAAGAAATGCTCAGGAGGGCAATTCCTAATTTGGGGGGGAGTAGACTAGGAAGGAGAACACTCAGAGTAACTACAGGGCCACAGAACTGCACCTTGCGCTGCCCAAGGGCTGCACTTGACCCATCTGGATTTACGAGCTCGTGGTTTACTGTTGGCATGAAATGACACAATTTTGCAGGTCTGGCAGTGTGGGGGCCAGCTGGAGATCATCCCATGCTCAGTGGTAGGCCACGTCTTCCGTTCCAAGAGTCCCCATACCTTTCCCAAAGGAACCCAAGTGATCTCCAGAAACCAGGTGCGCCTGGCAGAAGTCTGGATGGACGACTACAAAGAGATATTCTACAGGAGGAACCAGCAAGCCTCACAGATGGCTAGAGAGGTAGGAACGCACCTTTTCTGGAAAGCTGCCTGCAGAACATTTGAAACGTTTTGCCAATGTTTCAACTCTTAGGGGCTTCTAAGCACTTACTACTAAGCCCCACTGTGCCCTAGTACCCAAAGTGCCCAGCCATTAGCCTTGATAATGGGGAGGTCTACTCAGCGGTGGGCAGCAAAAAAAAAAAAATGCTAACACACCATGGGTGGAGCCTATGTTGTGGGTGGGGCCTATTTCATGGGCAGAACCTATGTTATGGGCGGAGCCTACTTAATGTGCCTATGCCATGGGCGATCTAGTCATGCCCGCCATATGGCCATGTATACATCTGCAAACACTGGCAGCACTGCCTCTTTGGCTGTAAATGGAGACGAGCACTGTACCCTAGAGTCGGATATGACTGGCTTTTGAGCAAGGGAGACCTTGAACCACTTGCAGGGACAAAACCTGACGTCAAATTTGAATACCAGTCGGGGATCTTCTGTTATTAGGTAAAGGTTACTCTTGCTTGAAAGCCAGTCGTTACCAACTCTAGTGTTCAGTGCTCATCTCTGTTTATAGCCAAAGAGCCAGTGGACTTGATCCACAAAAGCTCACATTAAAATGCAGCAGTTAGTCTTTAAGGTACCACAAACATTTTTGTCTTTTTGTTTTGTTTATTCTCTGATAGGCTTGCACAGAATAAAACTTTTTAAACGGTAGCTGTGTTAGTCAGGGCAGGGCAGGGAGGTGGGCGTGGCCACCCAATTTCACGCCCCCCCACCCGAAGGCTACCCAACTTTCCTTTACCCACCGCCGGGGTGGGGGTGGGGGGTGGAAACCTGTTACTGCCCACCATTGGGTCTACTGGATATTTACCCAGTGGTGCTACTATCAAACTCTAGCAGTCTCAAAGGCAAAGCAGCTTAGAAGTATGACAGCTTTGGAGACTATAGATTTGGGTCCCATCAGTTGATGCTGGTTCTAAGGGCCAACCCCTAGCAGAATGTGGCTCAGGATTATCCAAATCAAAGAACAAAGAAAATTGAGGTATAGTTTGTTCCATGTAGTTTGTTCCATATAGCTTGTTCCTGAGGAATAAATAGGTTCTCCCTGATAATGGATTTTGGGTGCCCCTTTGTTATGTTTTATTTTTAAAACACAAAATATCATTCCCCCCCCCCCCAGAAAACCTATGGTGACCTCACTGATCGGCTGAATCTAAAGGAGCGATTACACTGCAAGAACTTTACCTGGTATCTACAAAGCATTTATCCTGAGATCTTCATCCCAGACCTTACTCCAGTTTTCTATGGAGCGGTAAGTGCCGATGTGGTGACTTTCCCTTAGATTTCCCCAAATATAAGAGCTATCATGCCCAGACTGTAGTAAAAACAAACAAACATCTAAACTTAGCTCTCTAACTCTAATCGGGAAAATGACCTAGACGTTCATATTGAAAAATGAATCGCTCTTCTAGAGCCCAAGTGTCTGTTCTGCTGCAGCCATAATTGATCACGTCGTAGGTTCAGTCCTGATGGGTTCAAGGTTGACTCAGGTCAGTAAAATGAATACCCAGCATGTTTGGGGCAATTGTGTTAGTTGCATTGTGAATCACCCAGAGAATACTCAAAGTGCTACAGTGTGGTATATAAGTGTTATTGCTTCTGCTATCTTGTTGTTTTGCCCCAGCTCTGGAAAGAACGTATCAAGGCTTCTACTTGGCACTCTTTCATCATTTGACTGATAATGTGATCTAGACTGAGGATTGAAACCACTGCTCCAATATAACAAGAGAGAGAGTATTCAAGAGGAGTTTTCATTCTCTATGAATGGAGTCTTGCAAGGCGAGATGTCCATTCTACAAGCCAGGAGTTCTCAACCTTTTTCAGCCATGGGTTGGACCATGCCCCCTCTGACAGTTGAGTGGGCAGGACTGGTGGTTCCCCCTGCCATAAATGCTGCCGTAAAACGCATCTGTGGATGTTTTAAACAAATTTACAATGGCCACAGACTCATTTATGGCTGTCGTAAACATGTTTACAACAGCCGTAAATGAGTCTGCGGCCAATTCCAGCAGCAGGGATAGCTCGAGCAAGGCTGGGGGCTGGATTATTTGACACCACAGGCTGGATCTGGCCCACAGGCCATAGGTTGAAAACCCCAGCTACAAGCATTGCTGTTATTTCTTCTGTGAAAGCTGCTATCCATTCTTATCTGTCTGACCGGACATCCTGCTATGGTAATGGAGTAGACCATACAGCCAGCGACTCAACACCAAGTGTCAGGCTGCGGTTAATTAACCTGACTCCCTAAAGGGGCCAACAGCTACCTTTAGGTGTAGTGATGTTCCCCCTCAGTGGAGGGAATGCCACTGGGAACCATCATATTGGACCCAACAGCAAAATAAGCAGAGGAGGAACTCTGATTGCCAATGGTCATGGTGGCGGAAGAGGTCATGCCAAATGGACTGGCTGTGAAGGTGCACTTTATAAATTTCCTCAAGGCTGCGGGAGTCCATTGCAGTCCAGGTGTTAAATCCTGCACATCACGTATCATATGTGCCACAGGGGATAGCTCTGAGATCATAGTGTGTGGGTCACTTCATGGCAAGCTGGGATCTACCTTAAACAAATTCACACCAATGACATTTTTCCTGCTTCAGGGGAAAAAAGCATTCTCAGATACAAATTGCAGTCAACGATGACGACGATTCTTATAGCAGAAGATGAAGTTTTTTATTTGGGAGCAATGTTGCAGTGTGGAAAGAACCAGACCACCATCTTCCCTTTCTGAAGGGCAACTCCTGGCCTGTGAGAAAAGTGCAATATGTTTTTACTCCCAGAAGTTCCCAAGAGGTTTTCTTTTTTAAAAAGGTCCAGAGTCAACATAAATTACAACTTTATCTGTGAAATGTCACTCATTAATCCATCATAACTATGGAGGGAGATCCTATCTGTTCTTTCCTGTTCTTTCCCCTAACTACTTTTATCCCCTGAAGGGAGGTTATGTGTTTGCTCGCTTGCCTAATGCGAATTTGGCTCCATAGCATAAAGAAATCATAAAATAACCAGAACAAGGTATTTAAAAAGCAATGATAGCTGGTTTGTCAATATTTGATTTTCAGCTTATGAGTTCTTGGCTCCTTCTTGCTTCTTGCCACACCATCTCATTGGTTCTCTTAAGAAACCTGTCTGACAGCTTTCCCCACTGCCTGGAGTTATGTTTTGAAACCCAACAGGATCTTCTTTGCATTTACGTTTGCATTCACTTATGATAGCCTACAGACTTTGTGTGTTTCCTCCTCTTCCATCTGCCCCAGTGCAACAGTCAAGGGGATTGGTGTACCCTTTGCATGGTTGTCTGTTCTTCCTCAAGAAAATCTGCAGCATTAATAATAAGGGAGGGGAGAGAGAATTGACAGAAACCAAAGCATTACTTTAACAGATTTAAAGAGCCTGAAAATGACATGGGAGGATGCCCAAGGACTCGCCCAAGACCAAAACCATTGGAAGATCCCTTACTATCTGATATGCTACATATAATGGAAGGATCTAAGTCTAAGTAAAGCATTGCTGGCTTTGCTAGTGTGGTAGGAAAAAAACTATTGGGACACTTTTCATTTCTCAACTTAAATTATCTAGAGTAAGGAAGGTTGGCCAGTTAAAAGGCAGTGTAAAGCCAGTTGTATCTGACTCTGGGGTTCAGTGCTCATCTCTGTTTCAAAGCCGAGAAGCCAGCGCTGTCTGCTTCTGCAGACGTTTCCGTGGTCATGTGGCAGGCATGACTAGATACCGGAGCACATAGAATGCTGTTACCATCCCACCAAAGTGCTCTCTATTTATCTGCTTGCAGTTTCTTGCTTTCGAACTGCTAGGTTGGCAGGGAAAGGCAGTGAGTGAAGCTCATTTGCCTAGTTCAAATACAGTCAAACCTCGCATAAAGAGCATTTCGCTTAAAGAGTAACTCGCTTAAAGAGCAGAATTTTCTCTGAATGTTTGCTTCACTTAAAAAATAAAACCAACAAAAAACTCGCTTAACAAATAAATTGGGGTTTGCAGCACCCCCAACAACTGGTCACTTACAATGGTGTTTCGCTTAAAGAGCAAACTCGCTTAAAGAGCAATCCTGTGGAACGCATTATGCTCTTTAAGCGAGGCACCACTGTATTTATACACTGCCCTGTAATCACATTCTTACGGTAGCTTTCAGGAAAAACAGAGTCAAAAAGGGTACATGCACACTTATGTAAACATATGCATACCCATAAGCTAGGCAAAACCGATTTTGTATGGGTACAGATTTAAAGGACTTGCAACATAAATGTGTATATTCCTGGCATCACAGTCTCGTCTACAAACTGCCAGTGCCATTTCAGCTTCTGAAAAGAAAAGATGAATTGCATGTAGTTAATGATTTAAATCCGGTCATAGGTAGCAGTTAAAGTAAGCCCATTAAGCCAGTGGGCATTGGGTGAGTCAACACCTGTATGAGTTCCAGCTCTTCAAATGGGCCTTCTCTATTGTGACTCACTCGTGGATTTGGGGGTGCTGTAAGGCAAGCAGAATGGTTGAAGAGTTCCAAAAGAGAGCTGTGTGTCATCCTTACACAATGCAAATGTAGGAGCAAGGGGATGCCTTCTTCATAGGAGCACTGGAAAATGAAACATTACATGCATTTTCATGATTCAAGTCCCATCTCTTGTTCAGGCATGCACCAGTTGCTTAGGGATAGAGCAGGAAAATTATCAATAAGAGTTCCAAAAGTTCATGGCAGATGTTAATACCAGCCCTTGTTTCTTAGAGGGGAGTTTGGGGAGTGGGAGGAGAGAACAGGCTTCTTCCTGAGGAAGAAGAGTCAAGACTGCATGCCCAGACACCATGAATAGAAATGGAAATGCAGAGTGAAAGGAACATGTCAGAGTGAAAGGGAACGTGTTTGGCAACACTGGAGTCTCATTTCTGACTCGGATGCTGGATGTGTGCTTCTCATTGTGTTGGGTCCATTTGGTTGCAGATTAGAAATGAGGGTGCCAAACGCTGCCTGGATGTTGGGGAGAACAACCATGGAGGGAAGCCACTGATCCTGTACCCCTGCCACGGAATGGGAGGCAATCAGGTATGGAAACTATGCCACCTTTGGATACCTTCAGTTGTTATTGCGTATATGTTTCTGGTTTTAACTATTGTGCACTGCCCAGAATGGGAAAACATCCCAGATGGGTGGTATAGAAAATGAATGCATGAATCAATTAATGGATCAGTGAAAATGCTACCATCCCTATTTCTTCTCATGCGTAGGCATACTAAATTCTTGCTCCAACTCATCAACAGAGTGAGGACGGGGATTCGCATAGGAAGCAGCTGCTGTATAAAAAAGATAGATTGACTCCTCAAACTTTGTTAGCTTGCCCTTCTAAGCTTTTTAAAAAATAAATCGTCACTTTGCTTTGCTTTATAGCTAGGAAGGCATTTTAGCCAGTAGTGAGATTCAGTAGGTTCACCCCGGTTTGCCAGACCCGGTAGCAGAAATTCCGGCTGGCCCTGCCCATCCAAGTTTTGAAATAAAGTACACTGGTACCCCAGATAACGTTATGACTTGGTTCCACAAGTCTTAACGTTATCCATTTTTTAGTGTTGTCCAATGCGTACATCGAACAACGCTAAAAAAAAAAAGCCCTGACTGCTAGCCTAGGGTCAGCTTGACTTTGGGGACAAACCAAGCGTTTGTCCCTGAAATCATTGCTGTGCTTGGGGGGGGGGCATACCCACCCACCCCCATGCACAGTGATGGAACGCTGTGTTTGTGGGGTGGGGTGTGTATTTCCCCCCCTCCCCAAGCACAGCGCTCTCTGAATCGCTGTGAAAGAAGAAGGGGTAAGGGGAATCCTGAGTGCACACACTGAGGATTTCCCTCACCCCTTCTTCATTCACAGAGGTACTGCTGTGAACAAAGAAGGGGTGAGGGGAATCCCCAGCGCGTGCGCTCAGGATTCCCCTCACCCCTTCTTCATTCACAGCTTTAAAAGCAAGAAAATCATTGGGTTTGGGGAGGTTGGGGGGGGAATACCCTTGCGGGGGTGGGTGGGTATTTTCCCCCCAACCCCCACCCCAAACCCAGCGGCGAGTTTTAAAAGCAAGAAAATCCAGAGGAAAGAGACAATGTAGGGATGCCAGAGTAGGGATGTCAGACTGGCACAAGTCAAATTCTAAAAACCACAGCTCCAGAGAGATCACAGGAGCCGATCCAAGCTGTTTCTGGGCTTCCCTGACATCCCCGGCCAGGGGAGCAAGCCAAAACGTCAGGGTTTGAACCCTGACGTTTTGGCTTGTTGCAATGGCCGGGGATGGCAGGGAAGCCTAGAAACAGCTTGGATCGGCTCCTGTGATCTCCCTGGAGCCAGCTCTAGGGAGGTCGGGAGACCTGATGCGTGCTATTTTTGAAGTTCCCCCTCCTTCCTGGAGGCTGCAATGAGTCAAAACGTTAGGATTCAACGTTTTGGCTTGCTCCACTGGCTGGGGACGTCAGGGAAGCCCAGAAACAGCTTGGATCGGGTCCTCTTTTAATGCTAGCCGGGGGGGGGGATTCCCCTCCCAACCACCCCCACCCCCACCCCCACGCTAGCATTAAAAACAAAAAAATCAGGATTTTCTTGCTTTTAAACGACTGCATCGGATAACGCTAAAATGAACATTCTCTGGTGCAAATCTTCCCCCCAAATTTGTCGTCGTTATGCGGTTTTAGCGTTATCTGGTGCAATCATTATCCGGGTACTACTGTACTGTAGTCCTAATTCGGGTGCAACACAGGGGTTTTCCCCTGACCACGCCCACCATACCATGCCAGCAGAGCAGGTAGTAAAATTCTTTGAAGCCCACTACTGATTTTAACCCACTGTTTTAACTTTGTTTTCTGGGTTTCCCCTCCTCAGTACTTTGAGTACACCTCCCAGCGAGACCTGCGGCATAACATTGGGAAGCAGCTGTGCCTCCGATCCAAGACAGGATCTGTAGAGCTGGGGGACTGCCACTATACAGGGAAGCACTCCCGTGTGCCAGAAAATGAAGAATGGGACATGACAAAGGTGAGGTTAATCACTCTGCCAAGCCACCAGTCCTTTACCACCTGTCGGCCAGGTATTTCTCACTGATGCCATGATTATGGAGTGGCCAAGGACATGACCCTCCCAGCTCCTTAGCTAGGGACTAGGGCTGCTCTTCTGATCTTGGCTGACATGGGTGATCCAGATGGTGCTGTCAAAAGCTGCAACAGCAGCAGCAAAGCACTTTCCAGAGAGAGCTCTGGGGAGTCATTTTGGAAGGTCCTGTTCTTGCAAGGAAACGTACAAGTTAGAAGGGTTTCTGTAGGTTCACAATGTCCCATGTTTGCATACAGCAGGGTAGAGAATTCATATTTCACTACTTCTTGGGGAGGCAAGCAATGAGAAATCTAGGCAGCATAATAAAGAGTAGAGACATTGCCCTGCCAACAAAAGTCTGCATAGTCAAAACAATGATATTCCCAGTAGTAATATATGGCTGTGAAAGCTGGACCATAAGGAAGACTGAGTGCAGAAGAATAGATGCCTTTGAACTGTGGTGCTGGAGGAGACTCTTGACAGTCCCCTGGACCGCAAGGAGAACAAATCAGTCAATCAGAAGGAAATCAACCCTGACTGCTCATTGGAGGGACAAATGCTGAAGCTCAAGTACTTTGGCCATCAAATGAGAAGAGAGGATTCACTTGAGAAGGCCTTGATGATGCTGGGAAAGATCAAAGGCAAAAGGAGAAGGAGATGGTAGAGGATGGGGTGGATGGATGGCATTGTTGACGCAATGAGCATAGACCTGTATGGGCTGCGGGGAATGGCAGAGGGCAGGGGACAAAAATGTCCAGACCACATTACTGAGGGCTGCTCTATGTGTAGGCTATCTAGTATGACAGCTGAATGATTTAAATGAATGTGAGAGTTAAAAGACTTACCATCTGGTTTTTAATGTGATGGTACATGATCATAACTTCTTCTGACACAGGCTGGAGGGCTGAGAGGAAAATAGTTAAAGCAGTTAAAGTTTGGCTAATATCTGTTGGGGAAGGAGAGAGAATTCAAGAAACCTCAATGAGGCCATCTGGTGGTCATATTTACCATTTTCTAACAATGGCAGGACATATTTAACTCGGCAAAGGATTTATTTGTTTGCTAAAAATCAATGAAACAATCCTTCCCATGTCTGCTGCCCAAAAACACAAAATCCAGGTGGTGTGAATTTCTGGAGGGCAGCCATCTGCAGCAGCCCTAAGGAAATGTGTTCTTCTCCAGTCTTGGTGAAAGATCTTGTAGAATTGATGGATAAATGTGCAGCTTGTATCCCTCCATAGCCTCCTCCTTTCTGGATAGAGCTGATGGGATTTGGAGTCTAAGAGTACCTAGAGGGCTACAGGTTCCACAATGATGGCTTAAAGCAGGGGTTCTCAACCTTTTCAAGTTGGGGGTCTGGTCCCACTTTCTCAAACAGTTGGTGAATCCCTAGCTTAAAGGAATCACCAAATACAGAGGTATCCTGCCTCTAAATATCACATCCTGGAAAGAAAGCAATAGGGAAAGATAGTCCTAATCGTTGTTTTTTGTGTCAAGACTATCTGTCACCCTGCTGTTAAACAGAATGTTGGACTAGGTATGGCATCTAACAAGGCAGATCTTTCTTGTTCAATCAATCTTTATTACAGTCCAAGACCATTTATAGTAAAACAAAAGGGACCAAATTTAAATTGAGGGTACTTAAAATATATCAAAAGACAGGAATTAAAATGAGGGTACTGTATATACTCGAGTACAAGTTGTCCCAAATATAAGTTGAGGTACCTAATTTGGACCTCTAAAATGAGGAAAATAGATTGACCCGAGTATAAGTCGGAGTGGAAAATGCAGCAGCTACTAGTAAGTTTCAGTAATTAAAATACATGAAAATATGGTAAAATTAATTAATTTATACATTTGTGTGGGTATGTTTTGGAGTGTTTACATTGACCCAAGTATAAGTCGAGACCCACTTTTGGACCTCATTTGGGGGAGCTAAAAAATCCGACTTATACTCGAGTATATATGGTACTTAAAATATATTTTGAAAGGAGCGTTTCTGCTCAGAGTTAAGGAGTAGTAAATTTAGTGCATAAGATTAATAACCTTAGAACTACTACTAAGCCTGTGACGCAGCACTAGTAGTTTATTTAGCTGAAGGACCTGCCAGGATTGTTCTTCTGATCTTACACGCTGCGATGCAGAACTTGGCAGCGTTTATATTTATTTATTTATATATTTATACCTCACACTTGCTAACCCGCCCCAATCGGGCAAGCCCGACTCTGGGTGGCTTACAGCCCAAATTAAAACACATCAATAAAAAAAATTAAAAATTTATAAACTAAAACAGTATCTGGGGGTGTCGTCAGAGGGGTAATATCCCTAGACTAACCACCCCACATGGGAGCCCACATCCCTGGAACCTTTCTTCAGAGATCTTTCTTGTTGTATTTTATATGAAGACTGTACATTGCCCAGAGAATGTCAGTTACTGGCTAACTTAAAAGCAAAAATAAATAAGCTGTTCTTATTGTTTAGGATCACCTGATTAAAAACATAGCTTCCGACAAGTGCCTATCAGCAAGAGGCGAACACCCCTCCATGGCACCCTGCAACACTGCAGACCCCTATCAGCTCTGGTATTTCAGCTAATATTTGGCAAATATCTGAGCAGCACGGCCTGATGCTAGGGACTTCCTGCAGAGACCTTCCGTCCTCTCACCTCACTCTCTAAACACAGAGGACCAATGGAAAGCGAAGGAGAGAAGACCCGGCCAAATATGCTGCATGACCACACCCTTGCCCGAAACACTCTTGTGCCTTGATGAGACTGATTTGGTCCAGCAACACACAGCGAACCTTGTTGTATGTATATTGTTTTTAGTAGGAGTTGCAAGTTGATGTTTGCTCATTCGAGTGCTGTACATTTTGTTAATTGAACCTTCTTGTTGCGAGATGAGCAACGTAGGTGATTTAAATCCTCCATTAGGTAAGAAGTGATTGTTTTGTAACAAGTGAAATCAAAAGTTTCCTTTCGTTTGTATGTATGCTGTCACCAGTGTAGGAAATAGCACCTTGGAGAAAACAACTATCCCTGTCCTAAGAGAGAAAGTGTCCGTGGGATAGTTCAGAAAATAATCAAATGCCAAAGATAATTGCTTTAATCACTATTACCCAAGGAATGCACTTTTTTTTTTTACACTACCGAGCTTTGGAAGGAGACACTGCACAATGAAGTCAGAGGGAGAGAGTTCTCTTTTTAAAAACAGAAATAAATTCACACATTTATTTTATTCAAGTAAATTTTTGTGCCACATTTTTACTTTCCTTTTTTATTCATTTTTTAATGTGCAAAGAGAAACTAAATGCAAAAGCGTCTCCTTAAACTTAATAGACAGAGAGAGAGAGTCCTAATGCTCTTTCAAAGCTATGCTGGAAGACACAGGCAGTTGTTGCTCCTGAAGATGTAGTAGATTAGTGTGCATTTAAAGCAGCAAACACTGGAGCACGGTAGTGTTGCACGACTGATATTCCCCAGCCCCCTTTGCACAGGCTGCAGGCACTGCCTTACCTCAGGCATGGGGAACTCTCACCAGCATGCTGCCAAAATGTGCTCTCGTCACAGAAGAAGAACAGGGCAGTTTCCCCCTCTAAACCAAAGGAACGCGGAGCTGGGCCCAGGATACCAGTTCTTGGATTCATGCCGAGGAGGGAGGTCTAGTGTTTGGCACCTCCTGAAGTCCTCAGTGTCCAAGTCTGGATAGGCTGCTTTAACCTTTCTAATCCTCGCAATCCAGGAAAGCGGGATTGCCCCAAGGGATCCTGCTGCCCCTCTCTGGTCTGTGCGCCTTGTGAGATGTAGCACAGGGTTTGCCGTTTTATAGCTTGACTTCCTGTACCAGGGGGAGCTTCCTGTTTTACTTCCAGATCCTTCACTGACCTCAACTGTACATTGCAATAGCACAAAATCAGGAACACTGCCATTGTGCCTTTTAAACAAAAACCTTGTGGAGGGAAAGGGTTGTTAGATCCCTTCCGACAACGGTTGCTGTTACAAGCCTGTGAAAATCTCCTTGGTGGATTGAAGTTAAGCCTGGAAAAGGTAACAAGAAGGCAGAGTGTATGTTTACAATAACATCCGCAAGGATTAGGCACAAAAGGAAACTGACATTAGATAGTGCCAGCTATGGCCGCCTCTAGGACAGAGGTTCCCAACCTTTGGATTCCTTGGGGCTGACTTTGCCCCCCGAACAGCCGGGTGGGCCTGACCACGCCCCCCAGAAGTGGGCACATTTCCAACAGCTGTAAATGCACCCACTTCCACATTTATGACAGCCACGGGTGTGGCACGTTTTACAGCTGACGTAAACATCTGCTTCCAATTGCTGGTGCAGCAGCGACGGGCCAGATGAAATAGTACTGTGGGCCTGACCCGGCCCACTAGCCGTAGGTTGGGAATCCCTGCTGTAAGATACAGCTTTGTTCTCATTATTTGCTTTGAATGCGATTGAGCAAATATTGAAATAGCACCGATTTCCCGATACCTCTTGTTACCTGTGATTGCTGCTTAGCATTTGCACTGGCGGTGTGACCCAAAGGCACAGCTAAACCCAAAGGGAATCAAATGCTAAATGACATCTTGGACTCGTGTAAAAACTGTGTGCTGACAAGCACACTACATGAGTACATTTAAAGCTTCACAAGGCGATTGGTTGATATTTTGGATCAAAAAGCCACCTGTCCAGGTGAGGGTCCTTTTCTTGTTCCCTTCTTTAAAGCACACAGCTAGTTTCTGTTCCACTGTTGACCTCTGTGTAGAAAGCAGACTGGTTGGAAAAAGTGAACGTGCAAATACCCTTTCTTGGTATTTTGAATGCAGAAGCTAGTGTTTGCATTCCCTGTGACTGTGTTTATTTCCACAAAACATTTAGGTCACAAGGAAAAGCCTTGTCTTGTAATCCAAACTGGAAACAATAAAACTGAAATTATGTTTTACAAAAGAATTGAGTCTGTCTCTGTTCCTTTTCAGTTGCTTTTCTGTAGGTTTTTTTTTTTGGGGGGGGGAGGTGTTAATTGGTCAGTAATGTTTGCAACATTCTTCACACTGACTTGCCTCTTTCATTCTTGCATTGACATTGTTTACTTGATGGGGATGGTAGTTGAATAAGTTACCTGTAAGACTTGCTTGTGTATGGAACATGAAGTCTACAACTAGAACTCATTATTTATTATTTATTTACTTGTTAGTTCAAATTTATATTACATATAAATTTGTCATTAGGACAAATCATCCCTAATTGCGAATCCTTTCCTCTGCTTTCTCATCTGTAGTCTCCCATCATTTGCTTGAAAGCTATTCTCCATGATTCCTGTTCACATTGGCCTACCAGGGATATAGAAGGGCAGATGACTGGAAGAGTGCTGCCTTATCCTTGGACCAAGTATTTTGTTCATCTTGCCAAGTACTGAACCTGGGAATTTTGTATGCAAAATCATGTCCTGTCACTAAACTATGCCTCCAGAATGTGCCCAGAATGTGCCTTAGTATGGCTAGGGATACATTACAGTCTCAGGATTTTTCTCTCTCTTAGGTAAATGTCCATGAAAATTTAACCGTGCTTAAGTGTGCTGACCTACCCCAGCAGGCAGGGTTGCTGCGCTGCAGCGCTACACAGGAAGAGTTCTGGCAACAGTCTTTCCAAGGAGGATCCAAAGTGCAAGGTCTAAAGAGAAAGCCAAAGTCAGGTTACCGGTTTAGTTCAGAGCAAGTGTCTAGACCAAGGGATGTCCAGGGGCATTGTCAGGGTTAGCAGAGAAGTCAGGGTCACTGCAGTCTATCATGAGAGGTATTGGGAACACATGGTTGTCAAGCAGGGTGTCAGTCTTTGCACAGAGAAATTGTACTGACACCTAGCCAGCTTAAGAGGCCTCCCAGCTAAGGACTATCAGCTGGGAGCCTTCACTGGAAGCCAGCCCTAGCCCTTTTACAACGCAGCTGCAAGTCCTTTTGGCACTGTTCTCTGGCTGAGGGATGATCTGACAGGTCCTGCTTCTGGGGATGCAGAACTGGGCCAGGAGCAGGCTGAGGTTCCTGATCCAAGACATCCTCAGAGTCTGATGAGAGCTGGATCAGGACACTTACTTACTTAACTTGGTTGGTTGGTTGGTTGGTTGATCGATCCATGTTTCACACATCAAGTTGATGTGACGGATCGAAGCATCATCTACTGTTTTCAATTATTTAAATTTATAAAATAAAGCAATTTTTATCCATGGCAAAGTTACAAAAATTACAGGTAATGAATGTCCAGGAAGTCCTAGATTCTTGCTTTCTTTTTCCATTAGCTTAGGTTTAGATTTAGCTTTACAAATGGTCGGAAGCAGGTTAATCATAGAATAATTGAGTTGGAAAGGGCCTTTTCAGCTATCTAGTCCAACACCCTGCTCAAGGCAGGAATCCAATTCAAAACAGATCTGACCAATGGTTGTCCAATTCTCTTTTGAATGCATAAGTATTGGAAAACTCATCACCTCTGGCACTACATGAACCTAGACCTAAACGTACTCCCAATCAACATGTTACTAAACCCAGCATGATTTGCCATGAAAAAAAATCCCAAGGTGTCTAAACTGTCACCCAAAAGGAGAAAAACCCTTGACAGAAACACAGAAAAGTCTAAATCAAATTGAGGCAGTTGCCAAAACCAAGCTTCTTCTCTCACTTCTACCCTACTGTAACAATCCACTGATGGCAATGAACTGATAGATCGCTGGGCAGGAAATGCATGCATTGGGAAAAGTAGGAGGAGCTCTTTCACAGTTCTGGAACATTCCACGTTGTCTGTGCATGCACAGGAATTTAGCCCATTGGTGTGAATTCCCAGGTGACCACTTGAAGAAGTACAGTTACAGGTGAGCAAAATTTCCTTATATATACTGTACTAATATATATTAGAGTAGAATGATACAGGCAAAAAAAAGTTGCATAAATGGTTTTTTTTTCCTGAACAAAGAGGAATGGATTTTTGTATAACAAAAGTTGCAAGATAAAAAGAAAGGTGGTTAGGGTTGGGTTTTTTTTTTTTTTTACAAAACCTGTGTTGATGCTAAAGTTTTTATAATGTCATATGCTGTTTATTCTTGGAAAAGTGTTTCTGGCATGCTCCAAGGGGAGAGAGACCATGAAAGATAATAGAAGAAATGCAGCATGTGTGTAACAACCATGAACACAAACACAGACAGGGTCCTCTGAGATATTTAGGGTAGATAAGGAGAGGAAGCTGCATTTCAATCTGCCTTTGAGATTGACTTCTTGATCCAGCTTAATTGGTTTGCTCTAACGGAGTTTTGCTTTCTTCCCAATTTATGGGCCCAATTCTGTTACGCATTCTTTCTCCATAATTGTTACCATTCATCATCAATTAGTATCCCTTTTTGAAATATTTATCCAATGGGAAACTAAAATCTAACAAGCATATATTGAGATTTGCAAATAAATGCGCAGTTGTGTTCCAGGGTGCATGTTTGCAATCACAGTTAAACATGAGATTAAGAAATAAATGCAAATAGAGCTGACTGTGAAAATCGCTGGTTAAGCAACCCACAGTAATTTTACTAATTGTTGAAACATTGGTCCATCTAGTCTAGTAAGAGCCAAAATCCTGTTTGTTAGAGTAGCAAGTTGCAACTACATTAGGTCCAATGAACCAGTGGGAATTTGGTGAGTCAACGCTTCTATAGAGTCCATTGATTTAGTTGTGACTTAGTATGCTATGCAACAGCTGTTGTCAGTTCTTGCCTAGTAACAGCTCTCCTATAGAAAGGATAGAAATTTTTCCTGTCCCCTGGTTTTTTTATCTGGAGCTATCAAAAGCAAAATTGGGGACTTCTATGTTGTATCAAACTAATGGTCCAGCATGAGGGGCAACTGTCCAGATGTAGTTCCATATGTAGGTTCCATTCATTATTCCATATGTTGGTTCCATTCATTTTGGCTCTTTTTGATAATTTAATTTATCCTGAGATTTTGCTGCAAATAATACTTTAAAGGACAATGCTTGATCACATTTAGATACTTTGTTACACAAGCAATAATAGAAATCCATGGGGCAGAATCGGGGGAAGGAAATCCTTTTCCACAAATGGATCCAGACTCATATTTCGGACAGCTTGCCTGATGGATTATGTTTCCTTACTCCACCTGTAGGTCCACCTCATTTCAAACTGAATGACATTTGGATAAATGCTGTCAGGGATCTTCCAAAGAAAAATGACTTTTTAAAACCCTTGAGATATACAGTGGAACCTCAGTTAACGTAATGAATGTGTTCTCTGGGACGCTTCTTACAACGAAAATTACTTTAACCAAATTTCTCATAGGAATGCATTGAATGCGATTTCCCATAGGAATGGATTGAAAACAAAAATACATTAACCGAAATGCAGTTTTCCATATGAATGCAACGAAAACCAATTAATCTATTCTGGGGGAAAATCTGTAACTGAACCACTATTTTCTATGGATTTCCTTTTGTTATGCCTTTTTTTGGTTAACCGAAGTTCCACTGTACTACTATTCTACTGATCCCAGCTGTTCATTCTAACTTCTGTGCTTATTGTTTTACAGATTTGTATTTTGGCTTTAATTGCTATATTTAATTTGTAAGCTGCCTTTGAAGTAGATTTTTTAAACTGGCAAAGTACTGTGAGTGTTAATTAAATAGGTGTAAAATTAATTAGGTCTAGGTGCCTCAATCTACAACTAATCTTGTTTATTTATGACCAGTTCTCTGCCACGGGGAGTAAATGAAGGTATGTTGGATTGCAAACTCCATTGAAAAACAATGCAATGAAATAGAAATTTGAAGAATAAATAAATAAATAAATGGCATCTGTCAAAGACACATCTGGATCTGGATCCCCCTTGCAGCTGGTTTGCCGGTTCTAACAGGTGGTTGGCGGAGGGCGGTTTCCAATGAGAAAATGAGAAAACCCACTCTGAAGAGACGGGATCTACTCAAGAGTTGAGTTGCCAAAGACAAAGGCCAAAATGACAGTCAGCAAAATCCCACGGATTATCACTGAGTTCAGGGAGGGTAGACAAACAAAAATCAGGATGTAAATGTTGGCAAGCATCCCCTTAAAGCATTTCAAAGCGGGGAAAAATAGTGGCATCTGAGAATGTTTTTCTGCTCCCAAACTCCCCATGCCATGCCAATTAATTGCATGTGCTTCTAAACTTTGTCCTTCAGCATGGACATAGGGGAGAATTGTTGGTGGAAAAAGAGCAAGGTTGTTTAGTGTTTGTGTTTCCACGTCAGCTGCTTCCTTTCTCACCACCAAATGGTTATGTTAAATTCTACTATCTCTGCTGGGTGGGATTACCAGACTATAAAAGGAACCATGGCCAAAGGCAACTACTGACATTGAATTCATCATGCTGAGGTTTCTTGTTTTTGCGACCCTCGTCCTTTGTGGTAAGTAGTTTTGCACTAAAATGTTGGGGTTTTTTGGTAGCACTGAAGTGAGAGGTACTGTACTTCCTACATTCCCAATTGCACAGAAAAGTGCTTTCAGCTTCTCTGAGTGTAACATGCGCGTGCACACACACGCACACACACGAAGCTGACTTAGAGATGGTCCCATATGGTCCACTTTGCTGTCTTGCTCAGCACCTACTAGCTCTTACATCTTTTACTAGAGATTCAATTAGACTGGCAAGTGTTCTTTCACACTAAATGTTAGTCCTCTAAATTGAGAACTAAGGAACAGCGTTCAGATTGCAATCAGGAGACTATGGTCACTAAAAGTGCTGTAATGCATAGAGAAAGTAGACATTCCTTCGCATGCACACACCCAAAAAA
Source organism: Furcifer pardalis (assembly GCA_030440675.1). NCBI lineage: Eukaryota > Metazoa > Chordata > Lepidosauria > Squamata > Chamaeleonidae > Furcifer > Furcifer pardalis. The sequence continues at coordinate 19,503,789 of CP126893.1, forward strand.
GTCACAACTCCTGATTTATTTTATGAAGTTTTCACCCTTTATTTCAGGGGTGCCCAATCTACAGCCCACAGGCCGGATCCTGCCAGTGGTGGGATTCAAAGGTTTTTACTACCTACTCTGTGGGTGTGGTATGGTAGGCGTGGCCACCTGAATTAGGACTACTTTATTTCAAAACTTGGATGGGCAGCACCAACCACAATTTCTGCTACCGGTTCTGGCGAACTGGTGCGAATCTGCTGAATCCCACCACTGGATCCGGCCCCTGATGCCACATCATCCAGACCTTGTCGCTCCTGGAAGCAGAAGTACAACACACCTGCGCATGCACAAAATGCTGCCATAAATGCACTCGCGGCTGTGGCAAATGCGTTTATGACAGCCTCGGGTGCATTTACGCCAGCGTTTTGCACATGCACATTTTACTTCCGCTTCCAGTGGGAGGAACCATGTGACCGGCCCGCAGAAGCCCAGGGGGAGCTACGTTTGAACCTTGGTTTAAGAGTAATTATAGGATTCTCACAACTTTTCAAGATACTCCGGGCACCCACCAACAGCTGGAGGGGAGAGAGAAATCTATTACTGTATTGAGTTAGAAAAATGTATTAATTTTTTTGGGCTGCTGTGTTGTTTTGCTAATTGTAAGCCGCCCTAAGTCGCCATGGTGAGTGGGCAGCGATATAAATGTAAATAAATAAATAAATGTGACTGGCCCATGGCCCAAAAAGTTTGGGCACCCCTGATTTATATGATGTTCTCAACTACTTAGATTGTGACGTTTGTGATAAATGTTAATGGTTGCTTGACATGTGATATATGCCATCCCGCCTATCTGTAGACACAAATAATGGCATATAAATGAAAAGAATAAATAAATAAATCATAGACAAAGGTAATTTACCACCACCACCACCAGCACTGGCAAAATGTGATGATTCTTGGGTTCCTTCAGAAGCTGCTGAAGTTTCTCTTGTATCTGATGTCAGAGTTCACTGTTAACCTCATTTTACTCTTGAAGGACATTGCTCAGAAGAGTCACTGGAGGCAAACGGGCGTGTCGTTGGGGGCTATGAGGCATCGAAGCACACATGGCCATCACAGGTAAAAGGCATGCCTCCTTTCCAGACTGTGAAGGTCTTCCAAACCCATCCCTCTTCCCTTGGCATGTCAGTGCAGGAACAGACACCTGGGATGTGACAGTCTAACTTAAATTTCATTCCTCAGTTCAAAGTTTTCTCTTTTTTTTTTTTTTCATTTCATTTCAAATTTATACCCCGCCCTACTCAGGTAAACCTGACTCTAGGCAGCTTACATATTATAAAAGTAACAGCATTACAATCACAAATTCCACATTATCATAATCACAATCATCACAGCATCAGAAAGTATATATAAATATCAATAACACAGTAACAATCCAAAAGTATTAATATCACAATAAAATGTTACAAGAAAGTATTACAAAAACAACAACAGCAAAAACAAAAATCACATATACTGAGTCCCACAATGATTATAAGCAAAATCCTACAAAAGGTAGCTGGGAAAAGTCCAAGAGAAGTCTGAAAAAGGAAGAATCCAGTCCCCGCAGCATCCTTTTAAACTGGCCCGTAGCTGGGTGGGGAGCCGGTGATGGAATGGCCCTGGCGTCCCACAGCTGACGTAGCCACTCTGCTCGGTGGAGAGTCTGGAGACGAGCAGCTAAGCAGCTATTTTTTAATGTTCAAGCAATGTATATAATAAATAGGCTGGTCACCTAGAAAGGGCAAAAGACTAGAGTTCCACTGTGAGCAGATGAAATAGGAGAAGCCAGGATGTCCAGAATTCAAAGAAGATGGAAAATCTGTACATATAGATAATTTGTCTCAGAATTAATTATAACCCTTAGTGGAAGCTAGTAAGATTTACTGCATATACTCGAGTATAAGCCTAGTTTTTCAGTCCCATAAATGAGCTCCAAAAAGGGGAAACGGCTTATACTCAGGTCAATGTCCACAGATTGAGACACTCCAAAAATTTAATTAATTTTACCATATTTTCATGTATTTTGATTATTGAAACTCACTAGCAGCTGCTGCATTTCTCATCCTCGGCTTATACTTGGGTCAATCTATTTTCCTGGGTTCTCAGGTCAAAATTAGGTACCTTGGTTTATATTTGGGTTGGCTTATACTTGAGTATGTACAGTATTTATTAAGTCTATGATACACAAAAAACAGAAGGGAAAGCTGCCTCTACTACCGAGATGGAAAAGACTTACAATACTGGTGGGTTGTAACTTGAATCAGGTCCAGTCTTTTCCTCTCCTGTTTCAATTCACATGGCTATAGATATGTTAAATGCCCCTTTTGGCGGCAAGAACTGCAAGACTCTCTTTATCTTCCCATCTAGATATCCCTCCAGTACTACTCAAGTGGCAGCTGGTACCATACGTGTGGTGGGTCACTGGTAGCACGCAACTGGGTGATGACGGCAGCTCACTGTGTGGACAGGTGACAATGATGAACTTGTATCTTCACTACCAAGCCTAGAGAGCAAATGCCCTTTAATTGGAGCTTAAATGATTAATGGCTAAGTGGAGAGTGAAATACAAGAAGGAAAGGATAATATTAGTTAAATATTTGAAGGGAAGCATTCAATGCTCTTTTAATTTTTTAATATATAATGTTAGAGAAATGTCTTTTCTTGTGTGTTTTTTCCCTGCCCTGTCTTCAAACTGACAACTAGACAGAGTCTCTGGGATGCAATATAATAAATTGAATGTTAGATTGGAGATAGCAAGCAGATATTTACAATGTTCCCTGCAGTACAAGAGTGCTAAACTGACTTTTTTTACTTTTGCTTTTCCCAAAAAGTGCCAGTTTGTTCATAAATTATTTATTTATTTATTTATTTATTTATTTACACTTATATCCCGCCCCTCTAGGGAAAAAAACATCCCTACTCAGGGCGGATAACATCATAAAACCAGTCATATAACTATCAAAAGTTAAAAATTACACACAATAAAAGTCCCAATAAAATCAGTTGGTATCTCCTCCAGCTGCATCATATTATCATCTGACATCACATATCATAATTCCATAGTCTATGGAGCACCTTGTGTTTGCTGAACCGTATTCTCTGGAATGACATAGAAGCATTCAATTTACTGGCCAGAATCTATTGGTGATTTACACTTGTGTTAGGGCAGGAGTTTATTTATTTATTTATTGTTCTCACTAGTATGCCACCCTACTCGCAGAGCGACTCAGGGCGGATGACATAGCATCAGAGAACAACATCAGAAACACAATAATCCAGCCATAAATTCATCAATAAAACCATGACTAATCCAATAAAAATTAAAAGATTAAAAGCTTTAAACAGTTAAAAATTAAAAAATTAAGAGAAAGAGGGGAAATATCAGATCAGCCGGCAGACTGGGGTCACCATGTTACTGGTACCCCATAACTGCCCCGCCAGCCAAGTTTTTACGCTCTTCCTAAAGGGCAGCAGCTCTGTTTGGAGATGCAGATAACTTGGTAGGAGGTTCCATAGGACCGGAGCAGACACAGAGAAGGCCCTCCTTCTAGTGCTAGGGAAATGTGCCTCTCTAGCAGATGGCACAACTAGAGAGCCACTCCAGTCCACTCTGATGGGATGGACAGATGTTATTGGGGTGACACAGTCTCTTAAGTATCCTGGCCCACTACCATGTAGGGCTTTAAAGGTAATTACCAGCACCTTGAATTGTACCCAGAGGCATACTGGCAACCAGTGCAGCTCCCGAAGCAGTGGTGAGGCACATGCATAACGCCTGCAACCCATCACCACCAGAGTAGCTGCATTCTGGACCAGTTGCAACCTCCTAATGGTCATCAAAGGCAGCTCCATGTGGAGTGCATTACAATAGTCAAGTCTGGAGGTGACCAGAGTGTGTGAGATCATGAGTCCCGATCTAGGAGTTCTCAACCTTTTTAAGCCTGGGGCCAGGTCACGCTCCCTCAGACAGCTTTGGGGGCTGGACAGCCATTTTGCCCTTCCTCCACCACATGGCACCACAGTGGTGGTGGGCCACATGGAATGTTGCCGTGGGCCGCAGGTTGAGAATCCCTGTGTTAGGGAAACTGCATAAATCTCAGCAGTCTGTGGTTCTTATTAAGAAGCTGCTTGCTGCATTGCTGGGCATACATGCAATCATACTCAGGAATACATCTAACCCATTATTGGTTAAAAACAATTTGCCACCAAGACTCAATAAATTTCCCTGACACAAGTGTTAAATAGCAAACAGAGAAAGATCTTTAGCAAAATCAATAGATCTGATAATCGCTAGTAGGATTCTAGTTAATATATTTTATTTGGTGCTACAGACTCAGGCAGAGTGTGTGTTATCTTATTTTCCAAAGAATGAGTCCCTTATTGAGTAGACCACTTTTAATTAATGAAACCTACATACCGGTAACTGGTACACACTTACCTATATATACAGGGCAGCCCGTAAATCCCTACCCGTCCATATGTTATTATGTTATTGTCAATTATCCATTTATTATTATTATTATTATTATTATTATTATTATTATTATTATTATTATTATTATTATTATTATTATTATTATTATTATTATTGTTGTTGTTGTTGTTGTTGTTGTTGTTGTTGTTGTTGTTGTTGTTGTTGTTGTTGTTGTTATCTCCCCCCCCCCCCGAGAAATATGGCTGATTTAAGTTATGTTGAGAGTAATGTCTCACAGAACATGGTGTCGCATAATATTATGTAGTGAGAATGAGGGACAGCACACAGATACACTGGATACATAAGATATATGGACAGGTAGAGACTTATGGGCCATCCTGTAGTATAGGTTCCATTTCACTATGGAAATTACTTATTCAGTTGATCTCAAAAAGAAATAAATTCATTTGAAAGCTATGTTAATGGGACATACCTAGAGTTGCCATAATTCTTTCCCACAAAACCAGGACAGAAGTATACTTGACAAAAATGAGCGGGTTATCTACAAAATAGCCTTTTAAAAAACAAACATAATATAATGACAGCTATAAAACACTAAATATATCAGTACATAAATGAATTTATTTACAACAGTTAATTCTTACTGTAAGATGATCTGTTGTACTTTTGAGAAGTTGAGTTGCAGTCAACTCCTAACGTCCTCGATTCCAGGAGAAATTTATTGGGTGGTGGTGTGAGGCAAGGACATTAAGATTTGCCTGCAGGTATACGCCAAATACAATGTAGCAGGAAATTGCTCATTTGATGGCAAAAGTTTGAATTTATTTTAATGGTATGTTAATATAATACACAATCAGTAAGTTTTTAAAATCCGGGACTTTAACATGATTTTTATTGAACTGGCCGGGACAATTTTTCTGACCTTGAGTCCAGGACAATCCCGGTTTTCCAGGACGTATGGCAACCTGAGACATACCTCTTTTCAGGGAGTTAGAAGTGGGTCGGGGGACTCTTGTATTACCACATAATGACTATATTATTTATTGTCCTTGGTCTCTCCTGCAGAGGGCTAGAGGACATTTTTTAAAAAAAATAAATGAAACTACTGTGGCTTTTGGAAAGATTCCAAATTTTTTGCAACGGTTCCCTTTTCCTGTCCTCTTGATCCACAGCAACATGAATTTCCGTGTGGTTCTCGGTGACCACAATATTTATCAGCAAGAAGGCACAGAACAGTACATAAGTGTGAGCCGGATCATCATTCATCCAAACTGGAACAGCAACAATGTTGCCGGAGGGTAAGTGTCATTATCACGGAAGCATTCCTTGGAGGCACATAACTTCCTCCATTTGAAGCAACAACCTTCATAACATGTCTGGAAGAAAAAGAGCTACCAGTAATTTAAATAAGAGTATAGGCATGGCTAGTGAGACTTTAAAAAAAAATTCTGGACATTAACCTGCAAAACCACATCTTAAAACTGCTTTTGAAAGTCCTTTCCATCCTGAAACCATTTTATCATTGGCAGAGACTACTAACCAGTAATGGGCAGACAGGCCCCAGAAATGCATCTTAAATTTAAAATTACACTAGTACCTCGGATAATGTTATGACTTGGTTCCACAAGTCATAACATTATCCGGTTTTTAACGTTGTGCAATGCATTGATCACACATTAAAAAAAAAGCCCTGTTCCATTTCCGATGAGGAAAGGGAACAGGGAGAGATCCTGTTTGCTTCGGGAGACACCCCCCAGCCACCTGGATCCCAAAGCAGGCAGCCCAAGTGGGCTGCCTGCTTTGGGATCAGGGTGGCTGGAGCACTGAACCCTAGAGTTGGTAACGACTGGCTTTCAAGCAAGGGCAACCTTTACCTTTACCTAGTAACAGAAGATCCCTGATTGGTATTCAAATTTGCTGTGAAATTTGGCTCTGCTTAGTTTAAAGTGATTAGTAAAGGTAAAGGTCTCCCTTGCTCAAAACCCAGTTGTATCTGACTCGAGGGTGCAGTGCTCATCTCTATTTACAGCCAAGGAGCCAGTGCTGTCTGTTTGCAGACTTTTCCATGGCCATGTGGCAGGCATAACTAGATCGCCCACCCATCACATGGTCCTGCCCACAAAACAGGCCCTGCCCACAAAGTAGGCCCTGCCCGCAGTGTGGTAGTAAAAACTTTTGGTGCCCATCACCGGTTGTGGACCCCTGCTCTACAGCCCTGCTGGTTGCACTGTTCAAAGGAACACAAGCATATACAACGGGAGAGGGATTTTTGGTTTCAGTTGTCACATTCCTATGCAGGGCTTTGCCTAAAGCTATTTAAATGATGGTAATGATGATGGTAAAATAACAGGAGTCTTGTGCTGAGCACCATGGGAAGGCGCTGGACAGGGAGTGGTGGTGGCGGCGCCTATTTGTGGGTGGGGGGAATCCCATACATTGCTGTGTGCCATGCCAGGTGGACCAAGTGAGGGGGTGGTCAAGGAGACAGGGGAGAAGGCTGCGGGAACCACTTGGTCGCCACCCCTTGCTAGCTCATCCGCCATCCAGCACTTTAGAATAAACCATTGCTCCAAGCTCCCTCCTTCAGCTTGGAGCAATGTTTTAATCTAAAGTGCCGCGTACGCGGAGCAAGCGAGAGGCAGCAACCAAGGGGACCGGGGGGGGGGAGAAGGCTGCTCCCAGGAACTGCTTGGTCACCGCCCTTTGCTAGCTCCGCCCGGCGTCCAACACTTTAGAATAAACCATTGCTCCAACCTGAAGAAGGGAGTTTAGAGCAATGGTTTAAAGTGTAGCACGCCTGGTGGATAAAATATTAATATTATTATTGGCACCCCAGGGTGCCAAAGGCAAGGGTGGGGTGGGACAAAGCTCGACTGCCCGATATACCAGCACGCGCCTGTGTGTGTCCACATCACAATCTGACCTTTTCTAGAAACAAAAAACCCCAGTCAGGAAAGGAGAGGTCAGGATTGGGGAGATTGTGGCTTGCCTATGTTGTGTCACTAGAAGAGGTCAGATTGCTTCTGATTACATTATCTAGGGTAGGTAGCAGAGAGGGCAAGACTCGTGGCTGAGTCATCGCCTTTGTCTGTTCTACATTTTTATCTACTTTTCATGTGTGTAACTGTCCAGCTAAAGGGGGGAATGGTTAATAAATACCTTAAATTAAAAAAAAAGATTTAAGGGTGTGGTAGTTGAAACGTCTAATTCAGGCTTGCCCAAACTATGGCCCATGGGCTGTATATGGCCCCCCGAAGTCATACCCTCACCAAACCAGGAAATTAATGCATATTCTTCTGCACATGTGCAGACACGTCGATTTTTACTTCCTGGATCGGCACAGAAGTGCTCACACATGCGCAGAAGCATTTGCACCGAACCAGGAAGTAAATATGGCTGCTTTCGCGCATGTGCAGAAGCATCTGTGTTGAACCAGAAAGTGAATATGGATGTGCATGCACAAACACGCCCTGTTCTGGGGGGTGAGGTCTGGCCCGTTCAGCTGTTCCTGGGGTGTGGTCAGGCCCCCGGTCCAAAAAGTTTGGGCACCCCTGGTCTAATCCAATGGCAAAGTTTGTTTCTGCATTGTAATTAAAGAGAGCTCTTAAAGAAAAGATTCTCATCGTTTTCTTGCTCCTCTCCCCGCTTTCCTCAATTTTTCTCAACAGATATGACATTGCAATGCTGCGTCTCTCTCAAAGTGCAACTCTCAACAGCTACGTGAAACTGGCTTCTTTGCCCCCGTCTGGTCAGATCCTGCCCAACAATAATCCCTGTTATGTCACTGGCTGGGGAAGGACCAAAAGTGAGTGCTGCTCTTACAGTAAAAGGCACAACGTTTCCAGCCACCTTTCTGGCTGACTTAGTTCAAGCCGTAAATGCTGAACAATTCCGTTCTGAACTCAAACTATGATGTGTAGGGTGAGGCTGCAGCATGTTTTAAGAGCCAGTAGAAGATCTGCAGTTGAGAATGGTGGAAGACACATCTCCAAAACTCAAACGCGTTCTTGCGCTCAGCACATCGGACTCTTAAAAACCTATGCATGTTGGTGTACATCTGCTACTTTGCTTGTCATGGTCTCCTTATGGCTCAGAAGATGAAAGCACTGGTAAATCAGAGTTTGGGATTAGGAAGTTGCCGACATAGAATGTCTTGTTCACAAGGGCATAATAATGCTGAGAAAATGAAGGGAAGAGCCGGGAGGGGGAAGGGATAAAAAATGTCAAAGAACAAATGTTGGAGAGCCTGAAAGACATTTCAAAAGGTACATAGTGTATATACTCGAGTACAAGTCTAATTTTTAGCCCCGCAAAAAGGGACTCGACTTATATTGAGGTCAACAATCCCGAGGGTCCCAAAACCACAGTGGTTCAAATTCAAACATACATTTTTTAAAAAGCACTAACACTAACATAGAAACTCAAAAACATACCCACACAAATGTCTGAATAAATTAATTTTACCATATTTTCATGTATTTTAATTACTGAAACTCACTAGCAGCTGCTGCATTTTCCGCCCCCGACATATACTTGGGTCAGTCTATTTTCCTAGTATTAGAGGTCCAAATTAGGTACCTCAACTTATATTTGGGATGACTTATAGTTGAGTATATATGGTAATATGAATTTATTTGGTTGGGGCAGGGAGATTTTGCTGTAATAAATAATGTGTCTATTCCCTGTTACTTTTAAAGAAAACCAAGATAATGGCAACAGGCCCTGTCAGTCCCTGGAAAATAGATGGGGAAGAAGTAGAAGCAGTGGCAGATTTTACTTTCTTAGGATCAACGCTCACTGCAGATGGTGATTGCAGCCACGAAATAAAAAATTCAGATAGTCAAAGCAATGGTATTCCCTGTGGCAATGTATGGTTGTGAGAGCTGGACCATTAGGAAAGCTGAGCACAGAAGAATAGGTGCCTTTGAGATGTGGTGTTGGAAGAGAGTTTTGAGAGTCCCCTGGACAGTGAGGAGAACAAATAGGTCAATCTTAGAAGAAATCAACCCTGACTTCTCCCTAGAAGGTCAAATAGTAAAGATGAAGATGAAGTACTTTGGACATCAAATGAGAAGAGAGGATTCACTTGAGAAAGCCTTGATGCTGGGAAGGATGGAGGGCAAAAGAAGAAGGGGGCAGCTCAAAATGCGATGGCTAGATGGTATTGTAGACACAATGGGCACAAAGCTGAGCGAGTTGAGGAGGATGGTGGAGGACAGAAGTGCCTGGCGGACAGTGGTCCATGGGGTCGCAGAGGGTCGGAATCGACTGTGCGACTGAACAACAACAACAAAAAAGGAGCATTTTGAGAAGCATTTCCACGATGCGTGCCACTTTCTTATTCTAATATGCTACAAAGGAACAAAAGCAAATAATGCACTGAGTAAATTGTCAAGTTACTGAAAAAGGCAACAATAATGAATTATTGGGTGGGTGACTTTGGGGTGATTTACATAGTGTTAAAGAAATTTTCCTCCCAGCTTTTTGCCAGTCAGCTTATTTATCTATGGTGTGTCTTTGCACAGCTAATGGGCAGCTAGCAACAGTCCTGCAAGAAGCCTATCTCCCTGTTGTAAGTTATTCGACCTGCTCCAGTTCGTCCTACTGGGGCTCCACAGTCAAGAATACAATGGTGTGTGCAGGAGGTGATGGGACACGTGCTGGATGCCAGGTGATCTTGCATTAGCAAATGCTAACACATATTTTTCAGAGTGAAAGCTCTGCCCTTTAAATCTGTACATGAAGCTCCTCAAACAAGTTTGCAAATGATGCGTGACGTACAGTGCTGCAGTATTTGGGGGAAATTCACGCAGAAAATATCATTTTCTAGCTTTCTTAGCTACATAGATGCACATTATGGTGTGTGGTGAACAGCTACTGAAAGTCCTTTACTGTATATACTTGAGTATAAGTCTAGTTTGTTAGCCCCCCAAATGAGGTCCAAAAGGGAATTTGACTTATACTTGGGTCAACGACCCTGACGGTCCCAAAAACGGCAGTGGTACAAATTCAAACATACAGTAAAAAACACTAACACTACTGTAAAAACTCAAAAATATACCCACACAAATGCCTAAATTAATTAATTTTACCATGTTTTCATGTATTTTAATTATTTGAAAGTCACCAGGAGCTGCTGATTTTTCCACCCCTTACTTATACTTGGGTCAATCTATTTTCCTAGTTTTAGAGATCCAAATTAGGTAGCTCGGCTTATATTCGGAACAACTTATAGTCGAGTATATACAGTACTTAGTTTTCATAATTTGCATAAATTACAGAAACTGGATTGGAGAAGGACATTGTTTGTTTAATTTGGAATAGGAATGGGCTTGACTGTAACAGCTGAAGAAATCTTCAAAATTTGATGGTAAATTTTGATATTCCACATCTGAATTCAGAATGAACAAATAGTGTTCTTAATAGAGTTCATCTATTCATAAGTATTTCTGCACAGGCATATCTTTGTAATAGTGACAAGGTTTCAGCAGAATATTTAAAAAGTATGATGATAAAAATCTATTCTTAAACATCTTGACCAAATATTGCTGAATTTTTATATTGGCACAATGTGTTTGGTGTAAATTTGCATGGCAAATTGCCACCAATTAAAAAGTTAGCAGATATATTCGTTTTTGAGTATCAAATCAAGACTTACACCAGTGGTCTTAAACAAGCAAACGTAACTAATAGGGATTTGGCCATTTTATGTTTCTATGGTTTCTCCCTTCCTTAACTGAAAAGCCAGTCAATTAAAATAAGTCTCTATGTTTCCTTTGCTGTCTGGAGCAGGAAGACTGGGACCTGGATCTAACTGCTAGTTCCAACCCAAAGAGTTAAGTTAAGGGATGGGAACGTATTTATGTGCAAGAGTAGAATCAAATTTAAATTAGTTCAATTTGGGTTATAAGCCAGAATCCTGAGACAGTTTGCATGCACAATAGTATTCATACTCATGTCACTCTGGCCAAGCATCCCGCTATGGCAGGGGTGCCCAAACTTTTCAGGCCGTGGGCCAGTCACATGGTTCAGGAGTGCCCATACTGCGGCCTGGGGCCTAGATGCAGCCCCGATGCCAAATCTTCCGGCCCACAAAGCCCTTGTTGCCCCTGGCAGCTGAAATAAAACACACCCATACGGGCACATTTGACTTCTGTTTCCAGGAGCAACAAGGGCTTCGTGGACCAGATGAACTGGCATCGGGCACCACATTTGGTCTCTGGGTCATAGTTTGGGCATACCTGCGCTACGGTAATGGAGTAGACAGTACATCCGGAGACTAAACGCTGAGTGTAATGCAGCAGTTAACTAACCTGGCTCCGGCTAAAGGGGCCAACGGCTAAGGGCAGATAAGCCCCTTTAGGTGGGGTGATGGTCCCCCTCAATGGAGGAAATGCCACTGGAAACCACCATATTGGGCCCAACGGCAAAATGAGTGGAGGAGGAACTCTGATTCCCAACCGTCATGGAGGCAGAAGAGGCCACGCCAGATGGACTGACTATGAAGGAGCACCTTGATAATATCCTCAAGGCTGTGGCAGTCCACTGCAGTCCCGGTGTTAAATCCTGCATGTCGTGTTCCATATGTGCCGCAGGAGATGGCTCCGAAATCATAACGTGTTGGTCACTTCATTGCAAGGTAGGACCCACCTTAAACAAATTCACACCAATGACATTTTTCTTGCTTCAGGGGGAAAAATGCATTCTCAGCTATGAGTTGCGGTCGACAAAAGTATTCATACAAGTGGTTTCCTGGTTTTGGAATGATGTCTACCATACTGGCTATGAAATCAGTCCAGTAAAGAACAGCTCACCAAAGGAGGCAAATGGCTTGCATTGCAGCTATTTATTCCCAACATGAGGTCTGGCCAAACTAATTATGAGGAAACTCTTTACTGTTCTCAGTAATATGTACCTACAGAAGAGATTAACTAAATAGTGCTGAGTTTTCATCCTGCCAGTATAATCCTACATAATTTCCAATCTGTTTTAAAAGCCAGATAAATAGGGGGGTAGTTCTTTTGGAATTTCCCCCTTCTCAGCTCTTAATTTTGTGTGGGTTGGTCTTGTTTTTCACAAAAACATGTGTCATGAGTGTCTGAGAAGGGCGACTACAAAGAAACCTGCATCGAAATACAGTAGTTATGTTGATGAGAATAGCATTTTCCCTCCTGGAAGGGGAAAAACAGCTAAGGGAGGGCAAGTTTATCATATCCACAGTCTGCTGTGAACATGTTAAACTTCTCCCCATATAGACGAAATATTTTGTCCCTCCATCACCATTCTGCCGATTTCTTTTAAATTGGGACCCAAAGTGCAATCCATAAATTTCACATACTGTATCATAGAAGTATCCATCGATGTAGTCATTAACTAAATAGATCATTCTTCGTAGGAAAGGTAAAACAAAAATATAATGCACCAGAAGTGCTGATGGTATTCCCCCCCCTTTTTTTTTTTTTTGACTCCCAGGGCGATTCTGGAGGACCGCTGAACTGCTTGGTGAATGGCGCATACTATGTGCACGGAGTCACTAGCTTCGTTTCCAGCTCTGGTTGCAACGTCGCCCGGAAACCCACTGTATTCACCCGTGTTTCTGGTTACATCTCCTGGATCAACAGCGTGAGTTTAGGCTCCTGTGTGAACCCTACAGAGGAGAAGCCCAGATAATAACAGCGCGGTCACTTTGTTTTTGCTTTACCACAGAATGTCAACATCTGCCCAACAAGCGTAGCTCAGTTTGCTTGTTTGCTTTATTTAGTACATTTCTGTCCTCCTGCTTTTCCTCTGAAAACAGTGGTCTAAAGTGAAGCCGTAGTTTTAAGGCCAAATTGTTTGTCTTATGGCAGTGGTGGTAAACCTATGGCACACATGCCAGAGGTGGCACTCAGAGCCCTCTCTGTGGGCGCACGCCCAGTGGTGGGCATCAGCAGGTTTGCACCAGTTCACCAGAACTGGTAGCAGAAAATCTGGCTGGGCCCACCCATCCAAATTTTGAAATAAAGCAGTCCTAATTTGGGTGCAACGCAGGGCTTTCCTCCTGGCCACGCCCACTATACCACACACACAGTGTGGTAGTAAAAAGTTTTGGAGTCCACCACTGCACACGCCCTGTTACCCCAGCACAGTTTGCCCCGCCTCTTTGCCCAGCAGCCCAATGAAAGCGCTTCCTCCCTCCCCCAAAGCATATTCACCCCACCCCTCTGCCCAGCAGCTGAATGGAAGCACTTCCTCCCTCCCCCCAGCACAGAGTTCATTCTGCCCCTCAGTCTCTAAAAGGTTCACCATCACTGTCCTATAAGAATGCTTTGAGTGAGTCAATGAACTTCTGATAGGGTGAGACCCTCCTGCACAACATTTTTCCCACAAAGAGGAGGAAAGAACCGGCAGGAAAAGGGAGATGAATAGGAGAAAGAATTAATGGCCTTGGTTCCAAGAGTCCTCACTGTACCAATGAGGACTAGGAGATAACAGCCTGTATTTTGCAGAAATAGTCAACAGTTTATGGAGCAGCCGTCTAAGACTTTAACTGATGCCCACAGCACCTCTGGGACTGCAAAGGTAAAGGTATAGGTCCTCCTTGCTCGAAAGCCAATCATGTCTGACTAGGGATCGGTGGTCATCTCCGTTTACAGCTAAAGGTTTATGTGGCCATGTGGCAGGCATGACTAGATACTAGAGTGCACAGAACACTGTTACCTTCCCACCAAACTGGTATCTATTTGCAATTTCTTGTTTTTGAACTGCTAGGTTGAGAGGAGCTGAGACAGAGATGGGAGCTCATTTGATTGTGCAGCACTTGGGTCTCGCACTGCTGACCTGCTGACCTTTTCATCATCAAGTCCAGCGTCTTATCCACTAAGCTACTGCAGTCCCTGGGACCACCTAACATACCCACAAATTGTTAGCTTCTAGGAGAAGATGGCTCTAAATTATAAACACCAATATTGTGGTTTGCAGGGGAAATGTTTCTTGGAACTATAATGTCCATATACTGATCTATCACAAAATGGTATTTTTTAATTTCCCCTTCTCTTCGACTAATACGACTGTCCTCTGACAAATAATATTTTCTTTTCTTTCCTTTTGTCATTTTACCCAGGCCATGTCCTCATACTGAACAATCTAGGAAGATGAACTACACCGGGGGTTAATCTTAGAACACGCTGAACATCCTTGATTCTTCAACAAACTTGACAAAAATAATAATAAACCCAATTAATTAAGCAGTTTTGTTTCTTCTGTTTAATATACCATATATATTCGAATATAAGCTGACCCGAATATAAGCAGAGGAACCTACTTTTGACCTGAAAACCCAGGAAAATATATTGACCCAAGTATAAACCGAGGGTAGGAAATGCAGCAGCTCCTAGTAAGTTTTCTATAATCAAAATACATGAAAATATGGTAAAATTAATTAAATTCTTGGCACATCTCAATCCAGGACAGTTCTGGGACCCTCGTGATCATTGACCTGAGTATAAGCCGAGTCCCCTTTTTGGGGCTCATTTTTGGGTCTAAAACATTCAGCTTCTACTCAAGTATATACGGTAGTTGAACTGAATATGTACAATATCAAGAACGTAAGAAAATTACAAAATGAATGTGCATCAAGAATCCAGTCATCCCATGTTTCCTGTTCGTATGTTTTTCACTGGTTGTCCAAGAGTTCTAGTGGTACAGTGGTTAAACTGCTGTATTGCAACCAAAACTGCTGACCATTGTAAATTCAATCCCAACCGGACACAAGGTTGGTAAAATGAGTACCCAGCATTGGGGGCAAAATGCTCATTGCCTTGTGAACAGCCCAGAGAGTGCATTAAGTGCTATGGGGTGGTATATAAGTGTATTGCTATTGTTATTGTTTCATAAACTCTCTCTACTATATAATGGAGGTTTAAAAATAGCTTCTCTGTTTCTAAACCAAGACCACACTTAGGGATGTTAAGTATGTGTCTATTTTGAAGCTTTGGCAAGGCTTTTCTTCTCAGTCAAACATTTTACAAGGCAAATGTTTGACCGACCCAGCTAAATAAATAAATTTCATGTCAGAGATTACTCTGGGTTGAAATGATTTTTGCTAAAGAAACTCCGCTCAGGGGACGCCCAAATGAGGCTCCTTTCATGTCCCCAAGATCCGTTGTGCAGCACTCGGGTATTAAACCCCAATCTTCCAGTCTTCAAGCTCAGCGTCTTAACCAGTAAGCCACTACAGTGCTGCAGCTGAACCAACTAAGTAGTAATTTTTTAAAAGTGCTTAGGTCAGGGATCCAGATTCCAATTTGGGATGAGTCATAGGATGAGTCATAGGGATGAGTCCAGCAGGGTGAAAGGCTAAGGACTCAGCAGTATGGTTACCTGAGGCCTACCGTGTCAGATACAAGGTGTTAATGTTATCAAACAAGGCCGTATACGGTTTGGGACCTTGCTATCTGTCAGAGCGTCTCTCCCTCAGAACAATTCCCTGCATCACCCATTTATCACAATCCACACAGCTCCAGGTGCCAACCCTGAGGACAGCTCGAAAGTCTTTAACTATAAATAGAGCCTTCTTGGTGGTGGCACCAACACTGTGGAATACACTACCAGTGGAGCTGTGCCAGGCTCCATCACTGGCTACCCTTTTAAAAAATTAAAAACGCTCTTCTTCAAGGAGGCCTTCCAGGGCGTTACTGATAAATTAGCCAGTTAGGTTTAGTCCCAATGTCTTCAGATGCCAATTAGTTTAGTTTAGTTTAGTTTAGTTTAGTTTAGTTTAGTTTAGTTTAGTTTAGTTTGTGATGTATTTGTTGGTGGTGGGTTTTGATTTGTTGTGGGTATTGATGTTATATGTTTTCTGTTTGTTCACCACCCAGAGTGGGATTAACACAGAGATGGGTGGTATAGAAATTCAATAAATAAATAAATAATGGTTGGGTGCAGAGACATTATCCACCTGGACTTTTTCTTGCCAAACATAGAAAGCACACTAAAATTTTGTGCATACCACTTTGGGAATAAGACTCAAGGTAGCAGCTTCTAACATGCCAATTGGAGCTTCCAGAGCTTCGTACAGTCTGACTTCTAATCATTGATCATGCTTGCGTTAACTTTTTAAAAAAACACCAATCTCTCCCTATTTCAGCATCTGACACACGTGCGCATAAAGAAAAGGAAATTTTTTGCGATGGTCATGGAGTGATTCACTTGTTCTCTTCTTCAGTCTCAGGCTAACTAAATGCTCGAGGAAAATGCTCTGTCACCTTTAGCCATTTAGACAGGAGTCCTCAAGTGCGGTGGTTCAAGTGGTTAAGATGCTGAACTCGCTGAATGGAAGGTCGGACTTCGATTCCTGGGTACTGCATGATGGAGTGAGCTCCCATCTCTGTCCCGGCTCCTGCCAGCCTAGCAGTTCAAAAGTAAGAAACTGCAAGTAGATAAATAGGAACCACTTTGATGGGAAGGTAAACAGTGTTCTGCGCACTTCAGTGTTGAGGCATGCCTGCCAAGTGTCCATGGAAATGTCTGCAGATGTAGATAGCGCTGGCTCTTTGGTTATAAACAGAGATGAGCACTGAACCCAAGAGGCGGATATGACTGGCTTTCAAGCAAGGGCAACCTTTAATTTAATTTAATTTTCTTTACCTTACCTCTATTGCAAGTAAGTTGAAATGAGTTCTTTATGCCCTGAAATTTCAAATATCTCTGAGATGAATGGCATCTGATGAGTTTGGCTATAAATCCTGCCATTCTGAGCATGTTGGTTAAGAATGATAGGAGTTGCAGCACATCAAAGAGGTCAGATGTTTAGAGAAGACTGATGTATATGATGGGCCACCATAATTATTCTCACAAGACTCTTTTAAACTATGGGTTAGTATATGAAAGTGGCCCTGGTGCAAGGTACATGTTGAGCTTTATAACTAAGATTTAATCAATAATTAATTAAAAAAATTTAAAATAAGTTGAGTCCCAACAGAAATTGGGATCATCTCATAAAACAATGCCTGCTGTTTATGCTATTTTCCATAACTTTTTTAAAAATAAAATAAAATAATATATGGGATGAGCAGAAAGAAGCATCCAAGAGTTGCATACTATCAACAGCAAAATACATCCCTCATGATTTTAATTGGTTTTATTGTTGATTGTGTTTTTAACTGTTGTTCGCCAACCTGAGTCATTCATGAGGAGGGCGGCATAGAAGTATGACGAAATAAATAAATTTTGGCCCAGGGCAGCAGCTTCTGTGTGTGTGCATCCTTGAGCGTGTGTGCCTCTACAGACCATTCTGTGGTTGTGTAGCTGGCATGACTAGACGCCAGAGTGCACAGAACTCTGTTACCCTTCCCGCCAAAGCTGTACCTATTTATCTAATTGAAATTTATTGCTTTTGAACTGCTAGGTTGGCAGGAGCTGGGACAGATGACCAGGGCCATAGTCAGAGGGGGCCCAGGGCGAGCTTGGCCCGCCCTGAGTTAGCAGTTTCCCCACCCTGGCAAGGCATGGTTTCCAATAAGGATGCATTGAAAAGAGGCTTCATTGCCCACCCTGAAAAATATCCGCCCACCCACATCTAGAATCCTGACTACGGCCCTGCAGACGACAAGTGCTCACTCCGTGATGCATCATTTTGGTCGCAAGCTGCTCCCCTCCCTCTCTCATGCACATGCATGTGTGTACATAATTAGCATACAACGCTACTCTAGACAGTTCACAATAAAAACAAGACATCCAAACAATAAAACATAAATAAAAGCAGGGCCATAGCCAGGGTTCTAGATTGGGGGGGGGGGGCTAAAAAAAATTCAGGTGGGACAATGTCACACACACATAAATAACATTGACATCCCAGGGTGGGTTGGGGGGGGTGCAGGCTGTTAACTCAGGAGGGTTTTCGACTCCCCCACCTTGCCCCTCTCTGGTTACTGCCCTGAATAAAATAACTGAGTGGGAAAATTAAATTTAAATTAAATTATAATCAATACACAATATAAGAGCAAAGCCATCCAACCCAATAAAACAACTGCCAACCATAATGGCACCAGTATCCATAATAATATATCATAAAATCTAAAAATTAATTGACTCACAATGGTTAAAAGCTCCCCAGTATCCTATAGTGAAGAATTTACTTGGCTATAGTGGCTCTTGTCTGATATTACACATGCTCCCCATGTTCCTCCTTGTAAAGGAAGCCACACTTTTACCCAGCATTCACCTGGGAGGCAGAAACGCCCCCAAACCAATGTTTAAGTGGAGGCCAAAACTGGCGACAGCTGACACTTCTTTCATAGACTTCCTTCCACAGATGTTAAGAACATAAGGAAAGGAAGAACATTAAACCACAACTTGGTGCTGAAAACAAATTGCGCAAAGGGCAGCCATGGCAGAAAGCAAGACGGGGAGCGCCGGGCAGTTTGCAAAGAGAGTCCAGAAACAACTCTGCCGAGCTCAAGAGAAGGTACTTGGTGCTGAGATGTTTCTTTGAATTGAATAGTTTTGTTTCACCAGAATAAGAGATTAAACAAAACTGGGGGGGGGGGGGGGGAGAGTCTTTTGCTCCATTGCTTCCATCACCTCCTTACTCCTCTGAAGTCCCTGAAGCATGTCAGGCCACTTGCACTAATCAGTTTGTATTGTGTGTGTTTTCATGTCAGAGATTACCCTTGAAAGGATTTTTGCAGGGGACGCCCGAACGAGGCTCTTTTTCATGTCCCTTATCATGCAGCTCTCGGGGAACCGAACCCCGTCCTTTTGGTCTCCGACCACAGTGCTTTTACCCACTGAGCCACCAGGGAGCTGCAGTTTGTATTCAAACCTGGCTTTTACATCATACCATGGACATTTGCCTGAAGAAGTGACCTGTAAGTTACGAAAGCTTGCATTGCTTTCTTTTTTGAGTGACCCTATAAAAGGTACGGCCTCCGTTCTGCTGTTGTTGGGTTGTATTCAAACCTATTTCTGCAGGTTAGTTGGTGACCTCGTCATGCCTTCTCTCTTTTCCTCTGAATGATTCAAGTACCAGTGAGATCAACAGCACTTTCCTCCAGTGGTTCAGTGCATATGAAATGGTGGGTCTAAACAGATTTGTAGTACATTTGCAATTTTGATTATGTAGCCGTGGATGTTTGCACACGTTCAGCTTCTAGACGGAATGATTAGAGAAGAGAAAATTCAGCACAACTGTGGAAGAGAATTAACACTATTTGAAGAGTTACTGTATATACTCAAGTATAAGTCTAGTTTATAGCCCCCAAAATGAGGTCCAAAAAGTGGACTCAACTTATACTCGGGTCAATTACCCTGGGGGTCCCAAAACTGCAGTGGTTCAAATTCAAACATACAGTAAAAAAAAAAACACTAGCACTACTGTAAAAAATCAAAAACATACACAAACAAATGTCTAGAGTAATTAATTTTACCATATTTTCATGTACAGTATTTTAATTATTAAAATTCACTAGCAGCTGCTGTATTTTCCACCCTGACTTATACTCGGGTCAATCTATTATCTTAGTCTTAGGGGTCTAAATTAGGGACCTCGCCTTATATTCAGGATGACTTATAGTTGAGTATATACGAGTACATTCCAGTACTAAGGGATTCTCAGAACTCTCATTCTATGTAGGGAGTCAGAGTTCTGTCATGTCCTCGGGGACAACTTAAAAGTACAATTGCTGAGGCGTCAGAAAAGGAGATATCCCTCAACAAGGAATGCTCTCCTCTAAAGGAAGGATGTGGCGAAGAAGGTTCTGCTTACTACCTAGACTTCTACAGGCAACAGTTAATAGCATAGTATTTTATGAACATATTACAAAAACAAAACTAAAAACAAAGGAGACAAATGCATTATAGCAACTTAAAGACTAACCACTATACAGTATTGTAATGTGAGCTTTTTTTTTTTGTCTAAAGAGGTGGAGTTGATCCTTGAAAGCAATCATTAACATGTAATGGTGCCACAGCTTTTTTGTCTTTTTTGTCTTCTTCTTTTGTGTCCAGGTCAGACTTTACCTGCCAAAATGAAGCCACCATTGGGTGAATTCATTCCATTGTTCCTTTTGCCTGACCTAGCGTGAGAAAAATTAGCCAGCAAAAGGAGGTTGCTGTTGCCCTTTTCGTCTGATATGCCTGCATAAACTAACATAGTTATGTCTTTTAAAAAAACCATTTTATGAATAGCCGTTCACATGTATGTGTGTGGATATATTGATTTCACATCATGCCTTCTCAACACTGGCAACTCCTAGGTAAAAGCTGTTGAACAGTTTTGCACAAGACTAAAGAGAAGGTGACATGAATGCTTACCATCTGGCATTTGATATGCTAGACCTGCCATGCCAAGTCTAGTAGAGGACCAAAGTGTCCTTGGTGGTGAAAACCTTCCAGAAGATAAGGGCTGGAAAGCAACTGGCCTTCTTTGGATCTTTCAATCTACTGTTCTTCAACCCTTTGTGATTAGTCCTGCTAGGCAGGGCTTGTGGGAGTTATTGGGGAAAAACATCTGGAGAGCTAAAGACACACATACACACACACACTTCTCCCTCTTAAACAAGTCTATTCCATTCTATTCTATATTCGATTTATATCCCGCCCCAATCGCGAAGTGTGACTCTGGGCGGCTTACAAACATATCAATACAATATCATACAATATAAAAACATTCAGTAAATAATATCAATGGCTTTAGAGCAGAAGTTCACAACCTGCGGCCCACAGCACCATTTTGTGTGGCCCACGTCACAAGCGGAAGGAGACACATTTACGTAATTTATGCAATTTACAGCAGTGTAAATGTGTCCGTGGCTGTTGTAAACACATTTACAATAGCCACGGATGTGTTTTATGGCAGCATTTATGGCAGAGGAAAC
The DNA here is from genome assembly GCA_030440675.1 of Furcifer pardalis. Classification (NCBI taxonomy): domain Eukaryota; kingdom Metazoa; phylum Chordata; class Lepidosauria; order Squamata; family Chamaeleonidae; genus Furcifer; species Furcifer pardalis. The sequence continues at coordinate 19,525,101 of CP126893.1, forward strand.
CACCAGTCCGGCCCACTCAGCTGTCTAAGGGGGTGTGTTCCCCTGCTTTAGGGGCTGGACAGTAGCGTAGCGTGGGATTCAGCCGCCTGGGGCGTAAGCCAAATTTGCCACCCCCTGGCGGTGGCCTAGCATGTTGGCACCCGCTCCCGCTAGGGCTTCTGGGTGGAGCTGTAGTCCAAGAACACCCATACACCCAAAAAGTGCTGCGCAGGCGGGGGCCCTAACGCCAACGCCCCCGCCCCCACGCTACTGGAGCTGGGGGTCTTCTGCCTGCAGAGCACACGCTCTACTGGTGAACTACAGGTTAAGTCAGCCAAGGGGAAGAAGAAGTACATATAAAGGGAAACTTGGCAGTCAGAACTGCCATCCCGTACTGTGTCAAATGTCATTATCACAGCCTTTCATTTTGCTACCTTTCTCTTTCCTGACCACAACTTCAGATTGGTTACACCCTTTCCACGGGACCAGTAGGTTCTTTTTCAAACCCAAGCAAGTGCAAAACATCTGTATTTCCTCAGCTAGCATAGAAAGCAGCAGCTGAAGCCTGTGGCCTTTCATTGCCATGAGTTCTAAACATTTACTTAAAAACCCTATCAAATTAGTTATCTTATGGGCCAAGTAGACGTGATGCAGAAGGTTAAATCAATGACATGTTTCAAAATGTGTTCAAAGCAGCTGCAGTGGACTGAGAGAAATATGAAAAGGAACCGTGGCCTTGGAGTAGAGAAGGTGACTTCCTTTAGCTGTGCCATTTCCCAGCTATCAAATCCTCCCAAGTTTGGTATAAACGGCAAGAGGTGGCATGAGGAACTTCCTGTTTCGTTTCTGCCTTTCTCTTTCCTCTCCCCACTTGCTAAGGAAACACAAAACATCCTCACAGCACCAGGGTCTAACTCTAAACTGTATCTCAACCCTTCAAGTTCAGCAAAACTACTGTTAACAAATGAGGAATATGCTGGGCTGCACTGGCTCCCAGTTTCTTTCCGCATTAGGTACAAGGTGTTGGTTCTAACTTTCAAAGCCCTAAACAGTTTGGGACCTTCCTACCTGGTGGAACATCTTACCCTCAGGGCAACAGCCCACATCACTCACTCCTCCTTGACGATGCAGTTGCCAACCCAAGATTAGCTAGAAAAGCCGTGACTAGGAAGAGGGCCTTCTTGGTGACGGCACCAATGCTGTGGAATTCCCTCCCAGTGGAGCTGCGCCTGGTACAGTGGTGGGATGTCAAAAATTTTACTACCCCACCGCGATGTCATCACAGTGTGGGCGGAGCTAACATCATGACATCATGACATCGTGGGCAGGGCCAAAGGAAAAAATAATAAAATAAAATAAAAATAAGCACATACACATACCCCTCAATGCAATGTAAACCAAGGGTGCCCAAACTATGGCCTGGGGGTCGGATACAGCCCCCCCACCAGCCCATATGGGCGTACTGTATTTTACTTCCACTTCCAGGAGCGACGAGAGCTTAGTGGGCTGGAAGAATTGGTGTGGGTGGGATGGATCCGGCCCCCAGGCCATAGTGATCAGCTCCCTGAACCACGTGACCAGCCCACAGCTCGAAAAGTTTGGGCACCCCTGTTGTACACCAAGGGAGGGTTAATTTACAGGCTATTTTTGACAGATAGTGGATTTTTTTCCTCAAGCAGAGGGAAGGAGATAACCACTCCTGGGTTTTTTAGCCTCTAGCTTTTTCTGTTTTCACAGCCACTATATGCATCTAGCCTTGTTCTTCTACAGCTACAGAGTTATGATGTGCGGAAAGCTACTGGGTTGTTGTTGGGTTTTTCCCCTGAGACCCAAGAATGCAACATTTATTTCAGAGTGCTAAAATGCACAGTCTGCCAGTGAGGATTGTCAGATTGCATATGTGTATGGGAAGTGGACAGCTTCTCGCCTCTTAAATGGGTGAGTTACAGCCACAGCCCGAATATCTTCATTGGCTCAGTATAGCAACCTTGACTAATAGGGGCCTGCTGGATCTCAAGCCAAGCAAGGTTCCAACTCAGGCAGTATATTTTAGGTACAGTACAGCTGTACCTCGCTTAAAGAGCATAATGTGTTCCACAGGATTACTCTTTAAGCGAGTTTGCTCTTTAAGCAAAGCACCATTGTAAGTTACCAATTGTGACTTCTGGCCGGGGGGGATTGTGAACCCCCAATTTATTTGTTAAGCGAGTTTTTGGTTGGTTTTATTTGTTAAGCGAAGCAAACATTCAGAGAAATTCTGCTCTTTAAATGAGTTGTTCTTTAAGCGAGGTGCTCTTTATGTGAGGTTTGACTGTATTTGTCTTTTCCAGAAAGTCTTGGCTTCTCATGATGTTCACAAAGTAGGACAGCTTCAGTTTGGTCATTTTTGCCTCCAGAACAGTTCACCTTGGTTTGCTCTAGGACCCATATGTTCAGTGCTCATCTCTGTTTCAAAGCCGAAGAGCCAGCACTGTCTGCTTCTGCAGACGTTTCCGTGATTATGTGGCAGGCATGACTAGACACCGGAGCGCACAGATGACTGTTACCTTCCCACCGATGTGGTCCCTATTTATCTACTTGCAATTTCTTGCTTTTGAACTGCTATGTTGGCAGAAGCTTGGACAAAGATGGGAGCTCATTCAGGTATCGAACTACTGACCTTCCACCTCCCAGTCAGCATCTTAGCCACTTGAACCACTGTACCTCAGTATTTTATTTTGAATTCTCCTACTGCTACATTCCATATCGTGTTTCCACTGGCTCACTATTAACTATGTTAAATTAAAAGGATCCCTTGGTCTGTTCCAACAAGGAGATTACCTTAGCTAGCAGTTTGGAAAGGGGGGGGGGAGAGAGAGAGAGAGACTTGTTTCCTTTTAATGTCCAGAAGCCAATTTGTTGGTCCTGATAACTATTGAAGGCAATCCTTTTATGGTAGGGACTCAATTTCCCCCCTGCATGGTTGAGAATAACTAAAAGGAGTGGAGAGAAGAGAAAGAAACCACAAAAAGGGACATGTTTGAAGGCAGGATGTATAACTACAAGGAGTGTAAAGATTGCTCTTGACATGCATAAAAGCCAGACTCCTTTCTTATTATAGCAACTTCTTAAAAACAGAAGGAAGATAAAGATTCCTTCTCCCTCCCAAAACTCAAGCCTAAATTTTTTAATAAAGAATGAAATAAAGCTGCCAAAACAGACAGCCTGAATTTTAAGGAAAAGCAATTAACAGATAGGATGGGACTGCTACACATCAAACTTGCTGTGGTTTAGCTCTCTCGCCCTTTCCATCTGGGAGATTAACATGTCAGTGCTACCAATACATGTAATTCTATGTTTTCAAGCTGGTTTTAACGGTGATTAAACTTGATGAGAAAAAGGTTAGCTTCAAGGTTAGCTTTCTTTGCCCCAGTTTGCATCCCAAGATCCTAGTTGTTTAATCAATGGCAATTGATTAAACTGATCCTGGTTTTGCATCCTTCTTTGGACAGACGTCCAAAAGGGAGCATTGGTTTCCCCTAGCCTAGAGCAGTGGTTCTTGACTAGGTGGGGCTCAAGCGATTCATGACCATGACTAAGAAAGAATTCTGTTTCTATCTCATTCTAAAATATGATGTGTTGTTTCCTCTTGAACTTACCTGACACAGATTATCCACTTCTGGCCTATGTTTGGGCCTTAGACATGCTGGATACACTCTTAATCCCCAGTTCCCCTTGCCTATAAGTATTGTCTACTGCAACTCATATCCGAGAATGCATTTTTTTTCCTGAAGCAGGAAAATTGTCACTGCCATGAATTTGTTTAAGGTGGATCCCATCTTGCCATGAAGTGACCCACACACTATGATCATGGAGACATCTCCTGCGGCACACATGAAATGAGACCTGCAGGATTTAACACCGGGACTGCAATGGATTGCTGCAGCCTTGAGAATATAGACAAGGTGCGCCTTCACAGGCATTCCATCTGGCATGGCCTTTTCCGCCTCCATGATGGTTGGGAATCAGAGTTCTTCCTCCGCTCATTTTGACGTTGGGGCCAATATGATGGTTTCCAGTGGCATTTCCTCCACTGAGGGTGACCATCACCACACCTAAAGGGGCTCATCTGCCCGTAGCCTTTGGCCCCTTTAAGGAGTCAGGTTAGTTAACTACTGCCTGACACTCGGCATTGAGTTGCTGGCTGTACAGTCTACTCCATTACCATAGCAAGATGTCCGGCCAGACAAAGCTATAAGTATAATAGCAGTATAATAGCAGACAACTTGAAGACATCACACCCTTTTCAAGGAAAAGTGTTTTTTTCTTGTTTGTTTCTCTCTTTCATGGTAGAGTTATTTGGTAATTAGATTCAATGCAGCATGAGAATAAAGTACCATGAGTCAAGCACTACTTTCCTACAGAATACTTTATTGAAGATGTGAGTTTATGGATATCCAACACATCACTTTGTGTTATCTCATAAGGTACACTAAACGTGCCACCAATTTCTTATCTCTACTTATCCCGAGCGGCTATACCATAATAAATCTTCTGCAAAGTTTAGTTTTGATTGGTGAGAATTATTCTTGAATGGGACAATCCTCTGTTCAGAGAGGTAAAGAATGTGGGGTAATCCAAAACTGCTCTTGCAAGGCAGAGGCCTAGAGCTGGTTTAACAGAGGATGGTGTGGACATGACAAAAGTTTCATATGAAACTGCTCTGCTTCCACTGTTTTGAAATTCAATGCAAATAACATAATCTAGGAACCAATTCTGCCATCGTGTCTGGATGTTAGATTTCTCTGGAAATGGGCGTCAAAGATACGTAGTCCTTATTCCTATTGCATTACATCCATGACAGAAGACCTGGGCCCAAACAGCATAGATGATATAGGGTTTTAAAAAGTGATTGGGAAGGTTGGTGTAGAGAAAGAGGTTTAATATATGGTGGGACATATATAAAGCTCCATAAAACTGACTGATTCACCTATCCAGTACTTTTACCACAGATCCTTCCAAACATTTTGCACAAGTTTCCCCAATCCCTACCCACTCCCTGCCTTTTGAGTGGCGCATTATCTCAGCACATAGTCATGGTATCCCATGCTCCCCAACACTACCGCTGACTTTGGTAACCACACTGTTTTGCTAGCAAATATGGACCATCTTATTTGGCATAAAGATATCTGGTGGAGCGTGCCAGAGCGGCATTCAGAAAACTCCCATATGTCTGTCTAGAAGTCAACTTGCCAACTTTTTTTACCAATCTCTGTAGTATTGTCAGCAGTTTTACCTATTGCAGTTGGCTGGTGGTGTTTATCTTGAGTCTGTGAAAAGCTTTTTTTTTTTTTTGCTAAATCCTTCCTATCAAGCCACTGCTATAGACACAGAGGTACAAAGGCCAGCTGAAAAGTGAAGGCTCTCAGAAAATTCATGTTCATGAAACCTATCAAGGTTTGTGTGTTTCTCCTGCAGGTGTTAACAGTGCCATGACAAGTAAGTACTTGACAACTGAAGCTCTTCTCAGAACCACAGCAGGATAACATCAAGAGCTTCAGCTGCTGAGTTCCTGTTTCTCATCCTTTAAAAAACACCATTTAGTGGTCCTATTTATTTGGGCGGTGGAAGGCTATAATGCTTTAACTTAATGATGAGAGGACAGGATGTTAACAGTATGTTAATTTTAATTTTTATTGCTCTGTCTCTTCAGGTTTTGCAGAAACTGGGGAAATCGGTAGAAACAAAAGATGAACAGTTTGAACAAAGTGCATTCAACTTCCAACAGCAGCAGGTCACCACCACCACCCCCGCTTTCTCTAAATGCTAGGATGATGGAGGCTATAACATTGTGACGTCCCCTATATTTTTCAAGCATTTCTAGCACACCTGATGTAGAATTGCCTCTTAATACCAAGCTTTACTTGGGCTTCTTCATATTGCTTGATACTAGCTAGACCCCCATCAGGGAACCATGAAAGATTTTGTTAATTCTCCGTCTAAGAATTTGGCTGATACTAAATGTGCCCTAGTAAAATATACCTGTACTCTGAAGAACCTGCATACGGGTGGGTGTGCTTATAGCTCATTCACATAAAGGAGGTGGCTACTGGGACAGGACCCTCTGTCCTTGAGAGGACCCTTCATGCACACATTTCTGTGTGTATAATACTCTTTCACATGCGAGCTGAGCATGTGGAAGGGAACGTTGTGTGCCTAGCCCTACTATTCCCTCATGCATTCTTTCTATACCAGTGTTTTCCAACCTTTGGTTTTTGAACTTCAATTCCCAGAAACCTTAAGTCAATTCCCCAAAGCACTGATCAGCCAATGTACTTTGGGAACCACTGTTCTATACGTATATGAATCAAGAAGGGGGCGGCCAAAAATGAGATGGATAGATGGTATTGTGGACACAATGGGCACAGAGCTGAGCGAGTTGAGGGGGATAGTGGAGGACAGGAGTGCCTGGCGGACAGTGGTCCATGGGGTCGCAGAGGGTCGGAATCGACTGCGACTGAACAACAAAACATGGAATATGTAGAGGGAAGCAGGTAGAGAGGAGACAAACAACCTTCTGAAAGTTATATTACATACAGTAGAACCCCGCATAATGAAAAAATTCTGTTCCACATAGCTCTTCATTGTGCAATTTTTTTCATTATGTGGTTCCCTATGGGAGATACTCCACATAACATGGGAAAATGTTTGTTAACCGGGGCTCCTATTAAGCAGATATATCCTGGTTACCAAAAACCCCGCATAATGAAAAATATTTGCATTATGCAGGGTATCGCCATTGCATAACGAATGCTTCGTTGTGCAAATTTTTAGCTATACAATGCATTTGTTATGCGAGGTACCACTGTATATGTCTGGGGATGGAAGGTTAAGCAAACTGAGCAGCTGGGAATTTCTTTACATTTGTTTCTAAAAATTACTAAAGTAGAGGGAAGGGGCACTCTCTTAAAGAGATCCATAGTTAGGATATACACTATGTAACTTGGACTCAGAAGTAAATCAGAGCTGGGGGGGGGGGGATTTAACAATAAAAAGTACAATGAACAAAACAGTAAACAGATCAATAAAGGAAAATAAACAAAAAAGGATATATATAAAAAAAGACTTACTGTAGTAAAAAAAATTTAAAAATTATGTGCCCCCTACATCAAGTGTGGGGGAGCCTGTTACATTTTAAAATATAATGTTATTATCATGGGGAAATTACTTTTTGTGGCTATACTGGCTGGAGGATTCTGACAGTTGTAGACCACAAAAGTAATATAACTAAGTTCTGAGTAACTGCTCTATTAGTGATCATACTAGAGGACTATGCTCCATTCTTTGCGGTGGACTGCTGTTGTTTGCCTTCTCCATCTTGTTCAGAACATCACAAAGGAAGGCTCCAGCTACTCTAGCCCTACAGTAGAAGGACCTGTGAAGGACACTCTGGTTTCTCACGTTCCAGCCCTGCCTCCTGATGTGAATATATCTAAAGGTCACACTCATATCCCCTACCATTTGCACATCTGCCTAGTAAGCAAAGGTGCTTTATGCATTGAGAAACCCTGGCTGAAACATCATCTATGTTGCAGGGAGGGGCTCGAGGTTCATCTAGCCACCTTTCCAAACAGCCAAGGCCCCACCACTGCAGGCATTTGGAGCAGGCCTAAGAGAGGGCCACCTCAACTCCTTTAAGAGACCACTTAGAAATGTACAGATAATAATTCTGACAGTATTATATTCCGAGTCAATTTTTTTCTTTTTAACAGGCTGAAGGTCACAAACTCTATAAGGACCTCAGAGCTTTCCTCAATGCAGTCAAAGGTACAGAGAACCAAATTCATGAACTGACATCTTTGCAGTACTAATGAGTCAACTATCACAGCTTCTGGAGGCAATTCCTTTCTTATGCAATCATGCAACATATGAAGTAAAGACAAGCAAGAGGTTCTCACTTTGCTTTTCTACTTAAATTTCATCTCTTCTTCTATGTCAGAGGTGCCCAAACATTTTGGGCCATGGGCCAATCATGTGGTTCAGCGGGTCAGTCATGTGGTTCAGTGGGCCGCTCACGTGGTTCCTCCCACCGGCAGCAGAAGTAAAACACGCCTTGCAATCTGTTTTGCAACAGGATGAGATAGATTTTAAGTTGCCATTTTCTCTGCTTAAACCAGGGGTGCCCAAACTACGGCCCGTGAGCCAGATCTGGGCCCTGATGCCAATTCATCTGGTCCATGCTGCCCTCATTGCTCCCAGAAACGATGAAGGTGGCATGGGCTGGATGAATTTGTGTCAGGGACCAGATCTGGCCCCTGGACTATAGTTTGGGCACTCCTGTTCTATGTGTTCAGAAATCTTGGCTGAGGACCATTTTCTTTTTACATAAATTCTGCCAGAACCTCTCCAAGCGCATGTATTAAAAAGCTCTGCCATCTTTCTTCAAGGACCTCATAGTAATATATATGTTCCTCTTACTCCTTTTGCCCAAACAACAACTCTGAAGTAGATTAGGCTAAGAGTTATTAATGAGGGCCACCGGATTTGAATCTGGATCTTGATGAGCTAAGTGCAATAATTAAGCCATCCTGGCCCTTCCTTTAAGAAGGCCCATCTCCCCCAGAATCCTGTTTATTAGAGGTTAGAGCAGTGGTGGTGAACCTATGGCATGCATGCCAGAGGTGGCACCCGGAGCCCTCTCTGTGGGCACCTGTGCAGTCACCCCAGCACAGATTTTGTCCCGCCTCTATGCCCAGCAGCCCAATGGGAGTGCTTCCTTCCTCCCCTCAGCACAGAGTTCACCTGTCCTTCTGCCCAGGAGCCCAATGGGAGCGCTTCCTCCCCCCCCCCCCGCACAGAGTTTGCTCTGCCCAGCAGCCCAATGGGAGCATTTCCTTCCTCCCCTCTTGCTGTGTTGACACTTTGCAATAAATAAATGGATTTTGGGGTTGCCGTTTGGTCACCCGGTCTCTAAAAGGTTTGCCATCACTGAGAATAGAGCATCTTATGCAAACAGATACAGAAGCTGAAGTTTGGCATTGACATTAAAATGTCTTCAGCGAAAAGGAAAGGTACAGAGAACCAACACTTGGGTGGGAGACTGGGAGAAAAATGCAGCCTGCTTCCTCTGACTAAATTTCTGGTGGAGAGAAAGGAAGGAGGAGAAAGAGGCACCAGAGGAAGATAAGTCAAGCCAGGGTATATCTGTCTGTGGGACCACAAAACCAAAGAGGAAACTTTATAGGAGGGGAAACAGCTCGGTGTATCCATCTTGGTTGCACACTAGGGCAGAGAGTTTCTGATGCAAAGATGCTTGCCTCTTTCTCTGCACTTTAAGCTCCTAATGGAACGTGGGAAAGCACCAGGTTGTCCCTGAGTAGGGCCATGTAGTCCTCAAAGTTGTTTATTTATTTCTATTTCTAATCACAGTTCATAGACTGTTTTCAGCTCTGTATCACAAAGTTCCTTGGAGAAGGAACAGAGGAGGGACAAATCCACGAGCCAGGTTGAAAAAGGCCATAAAGGCTTAGAGCAGGGGTTCCCAACCTAAGGCCCACCGGCTGGATCCGGCCCACGGCACCATTTCATGTGCCCCCCCCACTCCTCCGAGGGCATTTGAGAAACAATGTGGCCACCTCTTTGAAGCTGTTGGGACAAAATGGCTACCCCCATCGTGCAGACAGGGCAAAATGGCCATCTGACCCTCGAAGCTGACTGAGAGAGTATGTCCCGGCCCCCGGCTTGAAAAGGTTGAGAACCCCTGGCTTAGAGGAGCCTATCAGATGAACGTGGAATTGCCATTTTGCTTAAAGACCAAAGATTTTGGTAGAAAGGTGACTTGGCCAGATTCTGAAATGTCTAATATAATCACTTCTGCTTCTGTTGTTTTCTGTGTTGCCTTTTCCAGTGATGCATGACAGCTCTAAGAAAGTCTCCGAGACCCTGCAAGAAATTTACCATGAGGAATGGGATGGATATGAAGACTTGAAAGCTATTGTACAAGTGAGTGTCCTACTCTCTCTTGCCTCTATTGTTTAGGGCATATTGATATTAAAATGGAACACATTGTATAGGTCTGAACATTTTTTTGCCATCAGGCAGTTGATATTGTTGTTTCTATGTACAGGTTGGAGCTGAGGCAAGAGTAGTGCCAGCCACCTAGTAAATTTTTAGCTGGGTTCAGATTTGAGCCATGGCCTTCTAGTAAAGGTAAAGGTTTCCCTTGCTCGAAAGCCAGTCGTATCCGACTCTAGGGTTCAGTGCTCATCTCTGTTTCAAAGCCAAAGAGCCAGCACCGTCTACTTCTGCAGACATTTCCATGGGCATGTGGCAGGCATGACTAGACACCGGAGTGCATGGAACGCTGTTACCTTCCCACCAAAGTGGGCATTATTTATTTATTTGCAATTTCTTGCTTTCGAACTGCTAGGGACAGGAGCTGGGACAAAGACGGGAGCTCATTCCACCCTGCAGTATTTGGGAATCAAACTGCTGACCTTCTGCCTCCTAGTTAGCATCTTAGCCACTTGAGCCACTTCTACGGCTATCAAAATTCTATTTCTTAAACCAGGGGTTCCCAACCTAAGGCCTATGGGCCAAATCCAGCCCACGGCTCCATTTCACGTCCCCACCCCTCCAAGGGGATTCAAGAAACAAAATGTCCCCCCCCCTGAAGCTTTTGGGACAAAATGGTCACCCCCATCTTGCAGGCAGGGCAAAATGGCCATCTGCCCTTCAGAGTTTACTGAGAGAGTGTGACCCAGCCCCTGGCTTGAAAAGTTTGGGAACCCCCTTCTTAAACTATCCCAGCATATATTTTTTCCTGAAATATTTTGGGCATATCAATGTTTCTGATATATAATGGTGGAACAGCTGCCCCCATTTTGCTGCAGACTGCAATTCCTTCACGTCACCCGCTTCAGCTGGAATCCTCAAGATACTATAGGAGGGATGTGCTACTTAGAGTCTAATTAAGAGTTTGAACAAGCATGATGTTCAGCATCTGTGACTCTGATCTTTCAGCATGTTCTCCCCCTTTTTAACAAAAGACTGGGGAGGACCTGTAATGTAATGGAGCCAGGGTTTACAGGGCTGGAGCCTGGAACTTTCTGATTAGCGCAGATTATCATATTAACTGCCACTGCCCACCAGATTTCCCTGTTCCCTTGGAGTTTAGCTAAAATTCTCTCAGTGACTGAGAAAGAAATGGATTTCCCCCAAAAGCTATAGGCTGTGGCACATTAGTCTTGTTCTGATGCAAAACATGTGGTCTCGAGTGGGCAATTAAAAGCTATTGGCTTTACAAAAGACCTTTGAAGCTGTTGGGACAAAATGGCCGTCCCTATTGTGCAAGAAGGGCAAAATGGCCTTATGACCTTAAAAGCTGACTGAGAGAGTATGACCCGGTGCCCGGCTTGAAAAGGTTAGGAACCCCTGCTATAGAGGTTTGACGGTAGCAACATCACCACTAGGGGAAACAGTGGTCAAACCTTCCTCCTGTACCCTTTCCCCAATCACAGTTCTCTTATGTATGTATGAATGAATTGCTTGAGTGGAGCAATGGGTTATATATAAATACTCTGTCTGTCTGTCTGTCTGTGTGCGCACGCGCATCTTGTAGACTCAGCCAAATATAGTACTCCTGATGTTGGCAGGTTGCCAATTCCATCTAACCTAGCCAATAGGGCAGTGATTAATGTTATTGTTCAACAACAATGGGAGGGTCTCAAGTTTCTCAACTCAAAGAAGGAGATCAATGGAGGCTGGAGGGGCATGTAGGAAGGTGTGGGAAGATGGCAGAGGCATTTGAAAATATCTCCATGTCTTTATGTCTGCAGAGCAATGATCTCCTGTGGGAGGATTATGAGGAGAAACTGGCAGACCAGGCAGTCAGGACCATGGAGAATTACTTGAGTCAGTTCCATGAAATTAAGGTTTGTACATTTCAGAACGCAATGTGGCACCCTGATGGGTGTTTTGTTTTCTTTTAAACATTCTCTGAAGTCCATTCAAAGTATTTCTGATCTTCATGTGGGTAAAGGTCGCCCTTGCTCAAAAGCAAGCCAGTTGTATCCAACTCTAGGATTCAGTGCTCATCTGTTTACAGCCAAAAAGCCAGCACTGTCTGTGTCTGCAGACATTTCCATGGACATGTGGCAGGCATGATTAGAGTGCACGGAATGCTGTTTACCTTCCCACTGAAGTGCTACCGATTTATATACTTGCAATTTCTTGCTTTTGAACTGCTAGGTTGGCAGGAACAGGGACAGAGATGGAAGCTCACTCCATTATACAGCTCTCGGGTCTCAACCTGCTGACCCTCCAGTCGTCAAGTTCAGTGTCTTAACCACTAAGCCACTGCAATCCCCTGATCTTCATATACCTTATTTTAAATACTAGTTTTAAAATGCTATCAAAGTTGTTTTTTGCTTCTACCGTACTTTCTTGGTGTCAGAGTATTTCTAGATCCTTCCTATCTTTTTTTAAGAGTCAAACTTATATTTTACCTTATATATATAAAAAAGAAGTCTCTTTCCAGGGATTTCCTTCGTTTTAGTTTTTGTTGTACAGTATGTCTTTCTAAAGTGTTTAGAATATACTCTTTGATGATGTGGTGGTAAAGATGAAGAACTAACAACAACTACAACAACAATAGTCAGTGATTAGTGTTGGGGTGGTAGAATCCAAATTTTCAAAAATAAAAGAGGTCTTCCAGAAGACAGAGAAGGTAGGAAGATTTGAATACTACCCTTTGCAATTTACACAGTAAACTTCAGCCACTATTGTCATTAGATATTGCTCATAAAAGTGTTACTCTAGTAATTGTATGTAAAGGAAAGACATCAGTTTGTGCTAGGACTTTTATTGTATAATATACTTTTTTTGGGGGGGAAACAAGTTGTATGTGGCAATCGGCAGTGTCCCAGAATCAAAGAACATCAAATTATGAATTTATTACTCTTATTGTTTGCTTGTTTGTTTGTTGCATTTATGCCCCACCCATCTGAGATATTCTCCCACTCTGGCTGGCTAACAATACATTTTAAAAATCTATATAATTAGAAATTAAAAACACACACGCACACACACGCACACGCATGTGTGTGTGCGTGTGCGTGTGTGTGTGTTACGGGTACTGTATATAATAGAGAGAGATTGAGAGATTACCGGTGTTTGGGGATGTCTGTCTGTCTGCCTGTCTGTCTGCCTGTACACACACACACATGCTGTGTTTCTTCACAGGAGCGAATAAGTAAGAGGGGACGGAAGCTTGTGGATTATGATAGCAGCAGGCATCATTTGGAAGCCCTGCAGAATTCCAAGAAGAAAGATGAAGCAAAAATTGCAAAGGTATGAAGGTTACCTAGAGAGCCCATCAAGACCTAAATCAAGGAAGAAGGTTTCTTACAGCCAGGAATATATAATCTCTCATACGTCTGGTTACCCATGGGTTAGATTCTATGTGTTCTAGATTAGGCTCTAGATTCTATGTGTCAATTTATATCATGCAACTAGCAGCAGAGCTCCCCTAAGAAATTAAAGACATATATTTATCTTAAATATGATATTTCCTGAGCTATATATGATGCAAATGAGCTTCCTGTGTTTTGGATTGACCACCAGAAGGTAAACACAGGTTTCCTTTGCAAGTCTGATTGCGCAGACATGAATCTTTAAGAGAGGAATGTGCAGGAGAAATGTGCTATCAGCTTCTAATTTTACTGCCAACTTTTATAGCTTGATATTAGCTCATGTCATTTTACTTTGCAATCAGGTAATCTGGAAATCTCAGGATTCTGAACTGGAATCAATTTAAGATTCTCATTGAAGAAAACCTGAACTCATGTGGGCAAAATCCATAGAAACTACAGTTGTTTCTGTAAATTGGTGCTACACCTACGAAAACTCTAAAATGCATGTAGGAAGCAAAGGATGTTACACTTATTCCTTTATTTTCAGGGTGCACAGAACTGAGCGTTCTTTTGAGCCCCTGTGCTTTGTTACAGTTGGTTTTACGTCAGAACAGATATGCATACAACTGAATTGTTCTTTGTAGGCTGATTGCTATATCACAGTACTGTATTCTGACAGTTCCCATCTACAAATGGAAATTGCTACTTTTGTTTGTACTGATTATTCCTGGAAAGATCATGGCAGTGTTTGTATTCTTGAAACATATAAATATGTTTCATACATACATAAATAAATAAATATGTAATACCTCGGATAACGTTTGTACCACACAACGCTAAAACCGCATAATGTTAAGGAATCGGGGGGGTAGGGTTTGCATCCCACAATGTTAACATCCTATGGGATGTATCTCATAATGTTTGCTGAAGTCTGTGCTAGTTACAGTGTATCTCTGCACTTTTAACGTATCGCATAATGTTAAAAATCGGATAACGCTAAGACTCATGGAACCAAGTTTTAGCGTTACCCGGGGTATTACTGTATCTGTAAACATCTAGATCAGGGGTTCCCAACCTAAGGCTCGTGGGCTTGATCTGGACATCAAGGACATTCGAGAAACAAAATGGCTGTTCCCTTTGAAGCTGTTGGGACAAAATGGCCATCCCCATCATGCAGGCAGGGCAAAATTGCTATCTGGCCCTCAGAGCTGGCTGAGAGATTGTGACCCGGCCCCCAGCTTGAAAAGCTTGGGAACCCCTGATGTAGATGTTCTTCTTTGAAAGAAAAAAAAATAGGCTTTTGACTCTGTCATGGTAGGAGCCAATTTCTACCAGTGGTGGAACATAAGAAACCAAAGGCTGAGAACTACTGGCAATTAAGTGTCCATGAAAAGGTACGCTGAGAAAAATGGCAGATAGCGGAAGCAGTAGAAGCTCTGGAGTTGTTGTTTTTCCTCTGCCTGGTTCTGGGAGGAAGAACCTTCCAGAGTCCAGCCTCCTTATGTTAGCTGGGCTTCTGCATTATCTAATTGGTAATAGAAGTGTGACAACAAACTGAACCTGGAGTCCATTAATTTGGCTGAGCTTGTTTTTTATGCTGTGATTTCCACGGCTTCAACTCTTGGTTCTTGTAGGCTGAAGAGGAGTTCTACAAAGCTCAAGCTGTGTTTGAAGACCTCAACAAAGAACTGAGAGAAGAGCTGCCAGTTCTTTACGACAGGTAAACCACAAAGGCGTCTCTCACCAGAACGTGAATCTGAGAAACCATGGTAATAATAATTTTGTGTCAGAAATAATTCTGGGTTGCTCTCAAATGAGGCTCCTTTCATGCGTCCAAGAGCTGGGACAGAGACGGGCACTCAATCTGTCATGCAGTACCTGGGTCTCGAACTGCCAACTTGCCAGCCTTCCAGTTAACAAGGCAAGCTTCTTAACCACTGAACCACCTTTCAGAAACCGTGGTTTCAAGTAGAAATCACCAATGAGAACAGGTACTTCACCAGCATTGCAGGCAAGTTTATTTCCTGGTTAACCTCTGGATGCCACTTGCCAAAGCTAAAAGTAGGAGAGGTAAAAATGGACTTTAAATACAATTTACAATTATTTCATGACCAAGAGCAGGGTTCATCTCGGGACAGACACAGGTTTTAGGGCATCAGGTATGTTTGGTCACCTTATATTACGAGAAGCACTTTTCCTAAGTACATTGAGTGCTTTTCGCGTATTGATGAATGGCCCCTGTCATCTCCCTGGTGTCTACAATTAGAGAGACTGTGACTTTCAAGTTGGCAGAGCCCTAGTACCTTTTAAAAAATATACCACATAAAGCTGATGTTCAGGACTGGGTTCGCAAATTTAAAATAGGATTTGAAAAAAATTACTTGTGGAAGCAAAAACTCCCAGAATTGTTATAGACAGCATGGGCAGTAGCATACTCGGGTTGTGCAGTTATAATGACCGTTGCTAATTAATTTTTGCTGGGCACAGGATCCTGGGAACTATAGTCCAAAGATGTTGCTTTCCGAAACTTTGTTTTAGAGTAGTGGCTTCCAATGTGGGGTGCACACACCCCATACACAGTGGTGGGCATCAGCAGGTTTGCACCAGTTCACCAAAACGGGTAGCAGAAACTCTGGCTGACCCTGCCCATCCAAGTTTTGAAATAAAGTAATCCTAATTTGGGTGCAATGCAGGGCTTTCCCCCTAGCCACACCCACCATACCACTCCCACAGTGTGGTAGTAATTTTTTTTGGAGCCCACCACTGCCCATACACACAGGGTGACTTCAATTCCCAGAAGCCTAAGGCAGTACATTGGCTGATCAGTGCTTTGGGGAATTGACAAGGATACTCGAGTATAAGTCTAGTTTTTTAGCCCCCAAAATGAGGTCCAAAATGGGACTCGACTTATACTCAGGTCAACATAAACATTCAAAAAAATAACCACACAAATGTCTAAATTAATTAATTTTACCATATTATCATGTACAGTAAAACATCGAATAACGCTAAAACTTGGTTCCACAAGTCTTGGTATTATCCGAATTTTAGTGTTATCCGATCCATGTTAAAATCCTATGGGATGGATCGGATAACGTTAAAGTTCCATAGAGATACATTGTAACCACACAGGCTTTAGCGGTTGTTATCCGATCCATCCCATAGGACCTTAACGTTATTCGATCCAATTCTCCTCCCCAGATTACTTAACGTTATGCGATTTTAGCATTATCCGATCCAATTGTTATCCGGTGTTTTACTGTATTTTAATTACTGAAACTCACTGGCAGCTGCTGCATTTTCCACCCCTGACTTATACTCAGGTCAATCTATTTTCCTAGTTTTAGAGGTCCAAATTGGGTACCTTGACATATTCAGGAGGACTTATAGTTGAGTATATACAGTAGGCTTCTGGGAATCAAAGTCAAAAACAAAGGTTGGAAAACACTGATCTAAATAGAGTTAAGTGACCAAGATTGTAAACCAGGAATTGGCTCAGGTCTTAACAATGACATTCAAACCCCTATACTTTTTAGGACAGTGATGGCGAACCTTGGCACTCCAGGTGTTCTTGGGCTTCAGTTCCCAGAAGCCCAAGTCTCTGTGAATCCACACAAATGGGTTTACTGTGTGTATGTGCAGTGAACCCATTCGTGTGGATTCACAGAGACTTGGGCTTCTGGGAATTGAAGTCCCACAGTAGCCAGTCCTCATTGGTGCCGCAGCTCTGGGTGTCAACATTAAGCATTCAAAAGGATGGAAGGCTAAGTTACCAGGTGACGTACCCTGGCATGTGTACTAGCCCAAGACAAAAATCTGTGTCTTGAGATTAGATCTTGACGGTATGTCTCACAATTCTGATCACAACATGAACAGTTTGGAAGGGAGAGACCCTTTGGATTGTCAGAGGCTTTCCCTGCAGCATGAAACCCTCATTGTACAAGTTGTCCGGAAGCTTTTTCAGGTAGAGCTGGTCACAGGAAGGTTGCCTCTTTACAAGAGTTCACCCAGTCCAGCCACATGAGGGACTGGCTAGTGTTCTTGTTATATAGCAGGCTAAGCCCCAGTAGTGCCTTCTACATCACAGTGAGCATCCTATGATTCCCAGAATCAGACAGACCGCTTTACAACCATGGATCTGGAGAAGCGGTGGGAACTAGTGACCACACGATGGCAGCAACATCCAGGCACTGAAATTCTAGCAGTTCTGTCCTTCATCAGTACAGTAAATTAGTAGTGATTTAGATACAGTCAAAGGGACATTTGCTGTCCAAAAAATAGCAATCCTGCATGCCACCCACAATTCTTCTCTGTAAACTTTGGATATGTCTTGATTAGCAAATAAAAAGACTACGTTTGCATCAGTTTTGCCTAGTTTGAAATCAATTAAAAGACTCAGGAATACATGATGCACAACCGATGCAGGTTATTTTAAATCATTCAAGAGGGGTCATTTATTTTGGACTGATTTCTGAACCAATGTATTCTTCTGTGTGCATGCATGTGTCGGCATATATTGTGCCTCCCATAACATTTGCCGCATGAAGTGTGCAGGGTTACCCACACCCTGAAAATGATTCCCCCACCTATCTTTACAGTTATAATGCTACAACAGCTCCGGTTCATTTGTTGACGTGTCAAAGAACAATTGCAGGATTGTAACAGTTTAACAACCCACCACCATGCAGTAATAGTAACAACAACCCAACAAGAACAACCCAACCATCACCACCACCCAACAAACCACAACATCATCATCATTCAGGCAGAGTTTCACAAAGACACACAAACCAGCACAAACACCACGTGACCATCACTCAGTTAAAAAAATATTGGAACCCTGATTCTTTTGACAGCCAAGACACACCCATAGAGTTGCCAAAATGTGTGATGACATTTAGCTGAGAACTTTGCTGCTTTATTCCATCAGCAATCCATGTTGTGGCTTCGCTGGCAAAAGACTCACCTGATGATAGAGGTTAGGGTGTCAGTTCGGCCATAAATCAAGAAAACCTAAGTTCAGGTCTCCATTCAGCCTCAGTGTTAGTCAGCTGACCTTGGACTGGGCATTCATTCCTATCCAACTGGTCTATCTTACAGGATGGTTGTGAGAATACAATGGATGGGTAAATAGACCATTTAATCAGTGTACTTCAGAAGCTAGCATGTTCTGAGGCTCCCATGGCAAGATAATGTCTAGCAGGTCACTCAGGGTTGAATAAAAAGAATCAATAAACAGACTTGCCAAATTTACCAGTGAGCCCAAATTTGATTTCACCACAGGCTTTTGCTTAGATGTTACCAGATTTCACTCAATTTTCCTTTATTCAGCTGAACAGTCTATCCTGAAAGTACAGCTTGCAAGACAGAAAGTGCCAGAATCCACCAGCCACCTTACAGTCCAAAAACATAGCATTCCCAGGCTCTGCTTGGATGTTTCCTTGGAAGTAGACTTCATGCATTTCCTGCACTTGCACATCCACACATGCAGGCAGACACACGCGAACTGCCTCTCACGCTGCATGCAAGCTATGGGCCATATGCTTTCCACCCTTATTTTAAATCCCTTTGATATGTGACAAGGCCTGCCTTCCACCTAGAAGGCCAGTATAGCAGGATATAATGTTATAGCCTAAACTCAGTGATGGGCAGCAACAGATTCGCACCAGTTCGCCAGAACCGGTAGTAACTTTTCCCAATGTCCCAGAGAACCGGTAGTGGCTTTTGGGGGGAAATACCTCAGGGGCTTACCTTTTCACCAGTTTCCCCACTGTGCATGTGTGCCAAGCGCTTGGTGTGCATGCGCGCCTACAGCGTTTGGCGCGCATGCACAGCCTCCTTGTTGTCCTCCCAAGTGGGGAGGAGGAAGAAAAGCTGCTAGCCTGAAGCTCCATATACCCTGCTCTTCAGGATAAGTGGCTCACCTTTGGGTGTGGGGTGAGTGGGTGTATTTTAATGTGTATTTACTTTTAATGTGTATTTTTATGTGTTTTATGTGTATTTAATTAGTATTTTATGTGTTTTTGTCTATTTAATGTGTATTTAACGTGTATTTATTTTTAATGTGTATTTTAATGTGTTTTATGTGTATTTAATTAGTAGTTTTATGTGTTTTATGTCTATTTAATGTGTATTTATTTTAATGTGTATTTTATGTGTACAGTACAGTATTTGTATGTCTATTTAATTTGTATTTTTATGTGTACTTATTTTTATGGGTTTTTTATGTTGACTCCGCCCACATCATTGGCTCCGCCCAAGATGTCATGATGTTGTCTCCACCCACAATGTTGGCTCCACCCACAGTGTGGTAGTAAAAAATTTCAGCTGCCCACCACTGCCTAAACTAATACAGTAATACCTCAGATAACATTAGCATCGGATAACACTAAAATCGCATAACATTAAGCAATCTGGGGGGGGGGAGAATTGCATCGGATAACATTAAGATCCTATGGGATGCATCGGATAACAACCGCTAAAGCCTGTGTGGTTACAATGTATCTCTATGGATCCCATAGGATTTTAACATTCATCGGATAACACTAAAAATCGGATAACACCAAGACTTGTGGAACCAGGTTTTAGCATTATCCGAGGTTTTACTGTATGCTAAAGTAGTTTTCTACCTAGTGAAACCTATAGTTTGCCCATCAAAGCACATAGCCGCTTACCTGCATCTGAAATAATTCAATACAAGGAACTTTTGTGATTCTCCTGTATGTATAATAGGCTGCTACAGAATCTGTACCTATCTTGTTTTATTTTTCCTCTTCATTGTTATACTACAATATATAACGTTTGCTATACTGTTGCTTGTTAATAATCAGGAGCAGGCACGTGCTGGTATATTGGGCAATCAGGCTTTGTCCCATCCTGCCCTCACCTCTGGTGCCCTGGGACACCAATAATTTAAATTAAATAATTTAATTTAATTTTCGCACTTGTATGCCGCCCAATCAGGGAACCTGACTCAGGGCAGCTCACATGATAATTAAACAATATACACAGTAAATACACAGTTATACAATATACAATAGCAATGTATGGGATTCACCCCAACCAACCCCCCCCCCCAGGCGCCACCACCACTCCCTGTCCAGCACCTTCCAATGATGCCCTGCACACCCCTGGTCAGGAGTGACGTCGTTGTTTTATTATATCTCTTTCTTTCTTCTCCAGTCGAATTGCATGCTATGTGATGATATTCCAGAATATTTCCAATCTGCGAGATATCTTCTACAAGGAAATGAGCAAGGTAGGTAGGTAGGCAGGCAGCAAATAATCCAAGATTTTTAGGTGATCTTCTTCTTTACTCCATCTTTTATCCCTTTGGGTGTCGAAGGGGATACAAGGTTCTTGATTATCAGAGAGTAAACAAAACAAAACAGCCAAAAAGAGAGAGAGAGAGAGAGAGAGAAATGTTCTGGCACCTTAAAGACTAATTGCTGTATTTAAACATGAGGGTTTGTGGACCAAATCTTCTAGCAGCCTCCACCAGCATTATTTGGTGTTCTAGGAATATTTCTTTGACATTATTTTGTGATATTTCTTTGGTGTCTATGCGATGAATGGGAAAATTGTGGTCCATTCTCCTCCATTTTCTTCTTCCCTCCCCTTGATCTTGATTGAGAATAATCCAACTTTGGAAAAGCTATATTTTGGGACTAAATTTCTAAACCACACCACCTGGGGAATCTGGCATCAAACTCTCAAAAGTTGTAAGCTGTACAGTAGCTTTTGAACTTGGTCCTCCAGGAGCAATGGAACCACAGTTGATTCTGTGGTAGGAATACATCGGGAGTTCCCAACCATTTCAACCTAGGGAACGGGTGTCATATCTCAGTCAGCTTCGAGGACTGGACGGCCATTTTGCCCTGCCTGCATGGGGTGGGGGTGCGGATTTTGTCCCAACAGCTTTAAATCGGTGGTCATTTTGTTTCTTCAATGCCCTTGTGGGGGGGAGGGCTGGATCTGGTCTGCAGGCCTTAGGTTGGGAACCCCTGGAATAGATGGACTTTCCCTTTGCTGTTTTTATTTTTGCGTGTCATTATATGTATGTTTCCCTTTCCAGCTAAATCATGACCTATATGATGTGATGAGTAAATTGGAAAAGCAACACTCCAATAAAGTGTTCATTATCAAAGGGCTATCAAGGTAAGCGATTTCCTTCTTTTTGTACAGGTGTGCAATGATGTCCGAAAGCAACAGGCAGGGCCAGCTGTTCTCCCCTACCCCCACCTTTCCCAGATGTAACTGTTTCCAGTTCAAGAGGCCAGTATTTTGTCACCATGGCATATGTCCAGGAAGTGGGAGGACACCTAGGCTAAAATGCTGTTGCCTTGTGTAATAAGGCACAAGTAGAGTAGGCCCATTTGAGTAAATGGAACTTATGGAGCAGATGACTCAGCAAACTCCCTTTGATTCTGCTCTAGCGTGCCTGAGGATGCGATCAAACAGGTTCACCTGATCACACCAGAATAGGTCATTTTAATGTGAGTGATCTTCTTTGCAGTGGTTCTTCCGCCTGGCAAGAAGGAAATCACACTAGACCAGGGTGTCCAAACTTTTTGGGCCATGGGCCAATCATGTGGTTCAGGGAGCCAGTCACTAAGGCCCAGGGACCAGATGCAGCCCCCAACTCCAATTCACCGTACGGGCGCGTTTTACTTCCACTTCCGGGAGCAACGAGGGTTTGCTGGGCCGGGTGAATTGGCGTTAGGGGCCACACCCGGCCCCCGGGCAATAGTTTGGGCATCATTGCACTAGACTGCTCCACAAGTGATTGTTTAGATTTCAGTTATCTAGTCGATTTAAAGATACCATGGCCCAGCTTGATCACTTCTTAAGTGGCTATAAGAAAGAGTGACAGCTATTCCTATTATTTCTCACTGTCTTTAGAATTAGATAGGTATCTGCAGAAATACCCTGTCAGGATCTAAAAACATTGCAATCATTTCATTTTTAATTCTAGCTCTTACTATATATATTTTTCTGGGCTGGAGCAACACACTTCTTTTGTGTTTTATCCTCAGCATTGTTATTACATATGCCATCTCTACAATAGCAAGCTTGTACCATATGTTATAGATCTAAGAGGATATCCCTTTCTTATTTTGATATTCAAGAGGCAATTTATTTTGGAACTTAAGAGGTTTCCTTTCAGTACAGCTCCTCAACAGACACCCATCCATTTCAAGCTGCACAATCAAATTAGAAGAGATATCAACTTTGCAATTCAAGCTGATAAAACATTCTTTGTCTAGTAATGTAGTGTCTTCAAAACTGCATCCCTGTGCATTCAGAATTCCTAATGAAACTGGTGTTTACCTCCCAATGACTCATTAAGACTGGAAGATTGGCAGGTCAGCAGTTTGAGACCTGAGTGCTGCACGACAAAGTGAGCTTCTGTCTCTGCCCCAGTTCCTCCCAACCTAGCAGTTCGAAAGCAAGAAATTGCAAGTAGGTAAATAGGGACTGCAGTAGCTCAAGTGGCTAAGACTGGAAGGTGGCAGGTCAGCAGTTTGATTTCTGAGTACTGCAGGATGGAATGAGCACCTGTCTTTATCCCAACTCCTGCCAACCTAGCAATTTGAAAGCAAGAAATTGCAAGTAGATAAATAGGGACCACTTTGGTGGGAAGGTAAACAGCGTTCCATGAGCTCTGGTGTCTAGTCATGCCTGCCACATATCCATGGAAACATCTGTATTCTCAGACAGCACTGGCTCTTTGGCTATAAACAGAAATGAGCACCAAACCCTAGAGTTGGATACGACTGGCTTTCGAGCAAAGGTGACTTTTACCTTTACTAATTTGCAATACGTGGAGGTGAGGAAAGCTTATGTTATGATTAAAAAAATATGTCTTTTACTCCTGAGGAAGCTCTGCTTCTAAAGATATGCACATATATTGTCTGGTTTGACTCTAAGACTACTTGTGTTTTCCCTAATACAGTAACAGAGGCTCATTGGTCATCTCATCTCCAGTAAGTCCAACCACCACCTTTTTCATACCTGCAGAGAACAGCGTAAGTGAGGCTCAAGCATCTGCTTCTGACACCCCTTCCAAACAAAATAGAGGATCTGCTTCAGCAGCTGAGGCAGCGCCTGTGTCTAATAGTGCTACTGAAGCAGAAGAGAAGGCCCCTGCATCTTTGGCCACAGAATTGCAAAACAAAGTCATCGGCGTGGCTGAGATGTCCAACTCTTCAGCTGTTAGTGAACCCAAAGATGATGACCGAGCTATGAATCTGGAGACACCAATCAGTGTTTCCAGAGGAACCCCTCAAAAAGTTGAAGAAGTTGCAAATCATATAGTGGCAGAGATGTTGTCAGAGGCAATAAATGAGGCTGTTGGCAAATCTCAAAACTTGGAAGACACTGCAGAGTCACCTTCCATTAATAAGGTTGAAACTGGTGAGATCTGTGAAGAAGACAGGGTTTCTCTACCACAGGTGAGGGATGACGTTCCCGCTCTGAAGACACAGGAAGTAGAAGACAGCAAGGATGAAACTGAGGAACCAGAGCCTAAGGGAGAAGGTTTGCAGCTCAGTGAGAGGTTGGTTTGTCCTGAAGAAAATCCTCAAGATCCTTCCATCCAAGCAGAAGTAGCCCAGCAAGAAGCATCCAGCAGCACTAAGAGCTGCATGGCTCCTGCTCTGTCCAAAACAGAGGCCATCCCACAGCAGAACCCAGGGACAAAGGAAGTGAGTTGTCAGGATTATGCGGATGCTGAATTTGACAGTAGCAGTGATGGCAGCATTGAAGAAATAGATATTTCCCCAAAGGCTACCAATACTCAGGTGAGACGAAGATATAAGGGAACTCTCTCCTCTTTCTCCATCTGTTAATTACATGTCATATGCAGTACATTAAAGAAAACAATATTTTTTAGCGATAAACAGATGTACTGTATTGCCATTTTCCCCATAAAAGCTTGTGAAGTTCTGTATATAAATGTGTAATAAGATTTTTAAAGACAAAAAGTAAGCAAGTACATCCATAGAGCAGTGGACAAAGAGAGCAGGGGGGGATCTGTTGGCTACCAGCTTGTTGCATTTAATTGCAAAACTTTAATAATAATTTAAATTGCTTGACAGAGCAGGAAACCTAGTGTTTAACAACAACCACAACAAACCAGAATCTAACTGAAAATTATGACAGTGTAACACAGTTCAGCTATGAATGGCCGCAAATTGTGAACTTCTTAACTTGCTGCAATTGTTAGCTAAAATTTACAATAATGGGATCTCACTGGCTGGTGTCACCAGTAGAATTCTCACCAATGCCGTTCAAGGTACAGTATTTGCAATAAAATGAGGAACATCCAGCCCCAAGGAGTTTACATTACTCCCATTATTTCATTAAAACAAAGACTGCTACGGTAGATGAGAACTGCTGTGCACACAAATAAACTGAGACACTTTCTAGCCGACAAAAATGGCATAGGAGAAATGAAGCCAAGTTGTGATATGTCACAGGTCAGTGTTCGTGTCACAGACATTACTCTTATTGGTGTCTTCAACCCTTTCATAGGCCTGTGATGGTAAACCTTGGCACTCCAGATGTTCTTGGACTTCAATTCCCAGAAGCCCAAGCACCCTGAGAATCCACACAAATGGGTTTACTGAGATTCATCCAGCCCGTGCTGACCTCATCACTCCCGGAAGTGGAAGTAAAATGGACCCGTACGGTTAGACTTCCAGGAGCGATGAGGGCAGCGCAGGCTAGGTGAATCACAGTAAACCCATTCGTGTGGATTCACAGGGTGCTTGGGCTTCTGGGAATTAAAGTTCAAGAACTTCTGGAGTGCCAAGGTTCGCTATCACGGTCATAGCCTATCAGTATATTTTTAAACGATGTGACATAGCCAGGAGAACACTAGGATTAACTGGCTGCCATTGCTTTCAGGCTTCAGAAGTTACCTTAACCTCAAAATGACTGTTCTTTGGCACCACCCAGAGGACACGTATGACTTAAGGAATGTGAACAGATTTTTATCTCTTGTGGTTTTACTTTTATTGAAGTATGATGTGAATGTGCCATATGATAAATAAATGAATAGATATCAGCAGCCAGCTACTTTGTAGTAGCAGGAGAGAGGAAGTAAGGCCATGGAACCTCTTCCGTGAATTGCTAGGCCCGACCAACACTTGGCTCCCTTTCCACAGAGCTGTCGCTGCAACTAGCAAAAGAAAGGGGAAAAGATGTGACTTCAGTGTATGCCTACTCTTGGCACATCCATATAGTTGATCCTATGTGCCTTAGTTTGCTTATTTTGAATATAAATACAGTGGTACCTTGCTTTACAAAATTAATGCGTTCCCCAAGACGTTTTGTATTATGATAAATTCGTAAAGCAAATTTCCCATAGGAATGCACTGAAAACCAAAATTCATAAAGCAAAACGTAATTTCCCACAGGAATGCATTGAAAACCAATTAATCCATTCTGGAAAAAATTAATAAAGTGATCATTGTTTTCAATGGATTTTCATTCGTAAAGCAAAAATCACATTAACTGAAGCATTCGTAAAGCTCCCCAATGTCTGTTTTAATGTGTCATTTTTAGGGATGGGCCAAATGAAAAATGTTTAGTTCTCAACCTTTGTAAACATTTCATTTGGGTTATTTCAATGTACAGTACTGTATTGTCTGATTATTGACTTCCCTGTCTTACTCATGAAAAGTTTTCTTTATGTTGTACTGAAGGAAGATTGATCCCTAAAAGACAATCCTTCCCAAGGTTCCTCTACTGTACTTCTTCTTTTTCCATGTCTAGCCCAGAGTCCCAGACATGAAACTGCCAAAATGAAGCCGCCTTCTGGTGAATTCATTCATAGTTCCTTTTGCCTGACCTAGTGTGAGAAAGATTAGCCAGCACAAGGTGGCCAATGCCTAGGCCACACCCAGTTGGGGTTCAAAAATACTACAATCTTGGATACTTAGCTATGTGGACACATTCAGACTACTTATGGAGAATCATAGAAATCTCTTTCACCTCTATGGGCCAGAGAGGGATTAGCCTAGAAGGGAGTGCAACCAATTGGACTGCACATATTCGTTATCTTTCCACCATTTTATTTTTACTATCAACTTACTTTTATCAGAACGGCCAAATTCTCTATTTATCTCAAATATTTACATACAATAAAGTACCTGCCTTGCAGACATTTGTGCTAAGCAAGACTGTATATGCTCTAGTATAAGTCTAGTTTTTTTAGCCCCCAAAATGAGGTCTAGAAGTGGACTCCACTTATACTCGGGTCAGCGACCCTGAGGGTCCCAAAACTGCGGTGGTTCAAATTCAAACATACAGTAAAAAAAACCCACTAGCACTACTGTAAAAACTCAAAAACATAACCACACAAATGTCTAAATTAATTAGTTTTACCATATTTTCATGTATTTTAATTATTAAAACTCACAAGCAGCCGTTGCATTTGCCACCCCCGACTTATACTCGGGACAATCTATTTTCTTAGTCTTAGAGGTCCAAATTAGGTTTTGTTGTTCAGTCGCACAGTCAATTCCGACCCTTTTGCGACCCCATGGACCACTGTCTGCCAGGCACTCCTGTCCTCCACCATCCCCCTCAACTCGCTCAGCTCTGTGCCCATTGTGTCCACAATACCATCTATCCATCTCATTTTTGGCAGCCCCCTTCTTCTTTTGCCTTCAACCCTTCCAAGCATCAAGGCTTTCTCAAGCGAGTCTTCTCTTCTCATTTGATGTCCAAAGTACCTTAGCTTCATCTTTACTATTTGCCCTTCTAAGGAGCAGTCAGGGTTGATTTCTTCCAAGATTGACCTATTTGTTCTCCTCGCTGTCCAGGGGACTCTCAAAACCCTTCTCCAACACTGCATCTCAAAGGCGTCTATTCTTCTGCGCTCAGCTTTCCTAATGGTCCAGCTCTCACAACCATACATTGCCACAGGGAATACCTTTGCTTTGACTATACGAATTTTTGTTTGCAATGTCATGTCTCTGCTTTTCACTATGCTCCCCAGGTTTCTCATCACTTATCTCCCAAGAATCAGTCACCTTTTTATTTCATGGCTGCAATCACCATCTGCAGTGAGCTTTAATCCTAGGAAAGTAAAATCTGTCACTGCTTCTACTTCTTCCCCATCTATTCTCCAGGGACTGATAGGGCCTGTTGCCATTATCTTGGTTTTCTTTATATTGAGTCTCAAACCAGCTTTTTCACTTTCTTCTTTCAACCTAATCAGGATCTTCTTTAGGTCCTCCTCACTTTCTGCCATCAGGGTGATATCATCTGCATATCTCAAATTATTGATGTTTCTCCCAGTAATTTTGATCCCAAATTAGGTACCTTGACTTATATTCGGGATGACTTATAGTCGAGTATATACGGTATTTCTTTTACTCACATAGCAGACATGTAAATTAAATTTTAACATGACACAGTCAGA
Source organism: Furcifer pardalis (assembly GCA_030440675.1). NCBI lineage: Eukaryota > Metazoa > Chordata > Lepidosauria > Squamata > Chamaeleonidae > Furcifer > Furcifer pardalis. The sequence goes on from CP126893.1 coordinate 19,552,905, forward strand.
AATTAATTGAAAAAAAATCTCAGAAGGGAGAGAGAGAGAGATGAGTTCTGAACCATTTCTCTCTCACTCACTCTCTCACTCACTCACAGAGAGAAAGCTGTAGCAGCAGCAGATGGTAAGCGATGTGTTTTAAAAAGAGGTGAGGCAGGGCGAATAGTCACTTATATAGCACAACTCAAAGTCCTGTTCCAACCCTGGGCAATCTACCCCTAATTCACATCCAGAGAGTTCCGGGGGGGGGGGTGAGAAAAGGCTGTGAAGAGGGAGTGATTATTTCTTAAAGGCAATTGGGTTTTCATCACCATCAGGCATGTGCTGGGCCACTGGGACATAAAGATCCATCCCGGTGCGCCCTCTCCTCTGGCACCCTGAGGCGCTCTGGAGTGCCCATCATAATTATTATTAGGTTGGGTGTTTTTCCCCCCAATTTTTATTTATTTATTTTATTAGCCAACGGGAGAGCCTGGGGAGCAGCTGGGCTTAGCACCGCCCGGAGCCAGCCCTTCCCTGCCTCCATTATTCCCCACGAGGAAGTGAAGGGCCAGCTCTGGCGCTAAGCCCAGATGCTCCTTCTTTCTGAGGGGACGGAGCTGCCGAAGAGCTGCACCACAGGCCCCTCCCTCCCCCCCTCCATAACCACAGATCCCTTCCCACAGACGTGGGAGTGAACCACCGCCACCATCTCTCAGGGAGAGGCCTAGTGCATTTGGGGGCACCTAGTTGGGGGTGGGGGCCAGCAAGGGGAGCCCCCCCAGCCACATGCAGAGCACCCCCTCCCCACGTCATGGCGGCTTTGGGGAAGAGACAGATTCAGACCCAGGGCAAGGTGTGTCTGGAGCCTGATCCTCCAGTGCCATCTGCCTAAGCTTAGGAACCCGCCCCAATCCCCCCCCCTCCATAGCACCCTCATCACCTCTGTCCAGCGCCCTTTCAATTTGGCCTGCACACCCCTGACCACCATAGGATTATTTGGAACTCTTTTGAGACTTCAGAGATCTTAAGACAAGGCTAGCCTTGTTGAGAACCACCTTACTGTAGCAAAAGTCATCACACTTGCTGCGAAAGCTACTTAAGTGCACAATCATCTGAAAGGAGAACCTATCATTTGACAGGCTCCATCGTGTACACGCCAGGCTTTATAAGGCGTGGCAATCCTGTTTGACAGGAAAAACCAGCTGGACTTCTAAAACCAGCCCTCAATTGTATTCATTGCTCAGAGCAGGAATGCCAACTTTTAGTGTATTTTCTGGCAGTGGTTTTTTTCTAAGGTTTAAAAAGCTTCATTAGTGAAGTCATCCAGTGCAGATAGGTTAAGTAAGTGTTTTGCCTTCAGTGCAACAGGTGAGGATCAAGGACAGGAGAACAGTGGCTTGCCTAGGGCAGTGATGGCAAACTTTGGCACTCTAGCTGTTCTTGAACTTCAATTCCCAGAAGCCCTTATTATCAGGAGTGCTGACTTGGGCTTCTGGGAATTGAAGTCCAAGAACACCTGGTGGGCCAAGGTTCGCCATTACAAGTCTAGGGCAAAGGGAGGGACTGGCCAACCAACATGGAGGTGGAGATCAGTACAATTTAATTTAATTTAATTAATTTAATTTAATTCTCACACTTGTATGCAGTAGTGGGCAGCCAAAAATTTTACTACCACACTGTGGGTGGAGCCGATGTCATGGGAGGAGCCAACATCATGACATCATGGGTGGAGCCGACATCATGACGTTGTGAGCAGAGTCAACGATGTAGGTGGAGCCAAAGTAAAAAAATAAAATAAAAATACAGTACACATAAAAATAGAAATAAAAAACACATAAAATACAAATTAAGTAGACATTAAATAGAAATAAAAAACAAAAATAGAAATTAGACATTAAATAGAAATAAAAATAAAAGACAAAAATACAAATTAAAATAGGCATTAAATAGAAATAAAAGCACACTACATAAAATACAGTGTTTTAAAACACACACACACACACCCCAAATACAAACCCTTGTCACATACCCTGGCTGGGGTAGGGGAGCAGCAGGCAGACGGCAACAGCAGCGGCACAGCAACAGCAACGGCGCAGCAATATGGGCAGTGCAGCAGACCGGCAGCGTGGCAGACCGGGCATGCAGCCTAGCCCGGCCTGGCCTGGCCTGGCCCGGCAGCGCGGCCTGGCCCAGCGGCGTGGCCTGGCCTGGCGGTACGTTGAGGGAAGGCCACCTCCAAAGAGGCTGCTGAGGGCATCAACAGCCAGCTGCTGTGCCCTTCCTTGCAGCCCAAAATAGCTGCTTGTAAGTGTGCATGCATCAAAATACCATTTGATGCATGCACGCCTCCAGTATTCAGCACACATGCGTCAAATGGTGATGGTATAAAGGACCGTTAAGAAATAAAGCAAAGAAAACCACTATAAAACTAGCAGCAAAGTAGAACTACATCAAACACCTACATTTCCCCATAAATCTACTCAATGCAGACTTTGGCTTAGCAGATGCATGAAAATAGAAAACAAGACTACACAGCACTTCACTGTTCTGTGGGTGTGGAGATATTATATCTTGTCCCTGATCATCTTCAAAGGCAAATGAGAATAAAAATCTTATGTACCTGTACTTGCTCAGTTGCAATGTGTTTCTAGTCATATTTCAGTAATTTTATGTACATTTGTGTATTATTATGTATTTGCATTTATCAGCTTAATATCTGACAAATATCTGCAACAAGGGAGTCCCTGCAATTCTAATTTCATGTGTGGAAGCAACTTCAGGTCAAAGTTCAGGTCTACTTTTGAGTAGGTTGCCTCCATTACTGAAAGGTCTTTTTGTTTCAGGTCATCTCTAACTTCTTCTCAGATGAGAAAACAGAGGACTTTGCCAAGTTACCCCTGGGCTTTTTGTTCAAGGTAAGAAGCGCTATTAATAAGTTAGGTACACTCCCCAAGAGGCTGGAGTCAGCAGACAAGCGGGATCTGGCCTTGTGTTTTGGTTCGCTATGCAAACATAGAGCCTGGCCAAGTTATCCTGCTATGACAGGGATGCCCAAATTACGGCCCATGGGTCAGATCCAGCCCCTGAAACCCATTCATCCAGCCCACACCACTCTCGTTGCTCCCGGAAGTGGAAGTGCATTTTACTTCCACTTCCAGGAGCGGTGAGGGTGGTGTGGGCCAGATAAATTGACGTTGGGGACCAGATCCAGCCGATGGGCTGTAGTTTGGGCACCCCTGGTTTAAGCAGAGAAAATGGCAGCTTAAAATCTATCTATGCCCACCGAACCACGTGACCGCCCCATGGCCCAAAAAGTGTGCTATAGTAATAGAATAGACCAGTGATGGCAAACCTTGGCACTCCAGCTGTTCCTGAACTTCAATTCCAGGAAGCACTGATCAGTAGTAGTGCTGACTTGGATTTCTGGTATTTGAAGTCCAAAAACACCTGAAGTGGCAAGGTTCACCATTATGGGAACAGACCATACAGCCAGCGACTCAACACCAAGCGTCAGGCGGTGGTTAGCTAACCTGGCAACTCTGAGGACTAGTGGCCTTGGCAAAGTCCACAGGGAAGTGTGATGGTCCACAAGTGGGTTAAATCCCACTTGAATCCCTCTTAATGGACGGCAACAGCTTCATCAATACTGGCATGGGGCTGAGGAGAACTTAGTGTGCCATGAGGGCTCAGGACCAGAAAGTGACTCACGGAGCTGGATAGGTGGTGTGGGTGTCATGTTGCAATGTGGAAGGCAGATGAAAGGCCACTACATTATATTCTCAGGACAGTCTTCATGGCTGATCGCCATGATGGTCGCCAATATTCGGAATCAGATATGGCAGCGGCGGCAGCAGCAGCAGAAGAAGAAGCGTAGGAGAAGCAGAAGAAGGAGCTTTATGGAGGAAGAAGAGCCTAAATTGCAGGTCTTAGGTTAAGTCCTGTGCCAGAGATTGGCGGATTACCCCTACATCATTTGTAGCCTAAATTACTCTGTACCATAAATTACTTACAGTATCTATTTTATACTATTTAACTACTGTTGGGAATTTTCAGCAAATATGTCAAGACTCCCAATGCTATATCAGTTCATTACACAGATTCATTGCTGTATTGGTTTTGTGTGTCTTGCTCCAGGCTCAGTCAATTCAAGCTCATACTTCGGAGGATGAGAATCACCTTCAGTTTGGAGAAGGAGAAGCCATCTTTGTGCTATCAGATGCACAGGCCGAGGTAACATAAGGGCAGCGGCCTGACATAGCTATTCAAAATGTATATACAGTATAGCAAATGCTAATGGTACCGATGTAATATCGGATGCCCTACCAAAAACCAAAGGTAGCTAATTTATGGTACTAAAAACCTACATACGTAAATCCCAATGTGTACTCCAGTATACCTAGGCTCCCAGCCCACCTACACTTAAAAGTTTAAAAAAAAAATTGCTGGGAAAGGGCCTTGCACCCTTTATGGAGGGATGGGGAGCAGTTCCCCACATAATCCCCATTTTAAAAGTGGGTTCCGCTAAAGGTGTAAGAGGGCTTTTTCAGTTAACCTCCTACCCCTTTTTAATTGCAGTGGTACCTCGCGTAAAGAGCATAATGCGTTTCACAGGATTGTTCTTTAAGCGAGTTTGCTCTTTAAGCAAAACACCATTGTAAGTGACCAATTTTGACTTCTGGCTGGGGGGATTGCAAACCCCAATTTATTTGTTAAGTAAGTTTTTGGTTGGTTTTAGTTGTTAAGTGAGGCAACCTTTCAGAGAAAATTCTTCTCTTTAAGCAAGTTAGTCTCTAAGCAAGGTGCTCTTTATGCGAGGTTTTACTGTAATTCCATTTTTTTAGGCAGCAGATGCCCACTTTTGTGTGAGCACTGCATTTTTTTAAAAAAGAAAGAAAATATTAGATATGTACATTAGCCCTTTTGGAGGGTCGTGGTGGCTTATTGGTTAAGACCGTGATGACCAGAAGGTCGGCAAATCAGCAATTCGAGATCTGATAGCTGCACATCGGCTGTTCAGCTCCTGCCAACATAACAGTTTGAAAGCAAGAATTTGCAAGTAGATAAATAAGTACTGCTTCGGTGGGAAAGGGAGCAGTATTCCATGCACTCCAGCGTCTAGTCATGCTTGCCACATGACCATGGAAACATCTGCAGACACAGATAGCACTGGCAGTTTGGCTGTAAATGATAGAGATGAGCACCAACTTCTAGACTTGGACACAACTGGCTTTCAAGCAAGACCTTTATCTTACATTAGCCCCACTAGTCCTATCCCCTTCGGCGGTTGGCCCTTGGGATGCCAACAGACCTGCAAAAGGGCCTTGAAGTTGCCCATCTCTGACCTAAAGGAACAAGCCAGGCCCAGGGCAAAGTTTTACCTGGCAAGCTGTTGTCGCATCAACAGATTTTGTCATCGGTCAGAAAATTATGTCTTTGTTTTAACAAATGCAGCACCACTTCGGTTTGGGTACTTTGCAATCTGTTGTTATGGTATGCAGCCATTCTGCAGTGGAGGGAGTACTTCTGCAGGTGCAGTTTCCATGCATCTTGCTTGTTATGGAATTGGATGAGCTGAGAAGGCCTTTCTTCCTGTAGTTATAGGAAATCCCTGACTAATTTCCCTCCCCCCTTACTTTTCTAGGAACAAGGATTCTTGATGGGTATAAAGGAAAGTGACTGGAAAAAGAACCAGGATATGCTACAGAAAGGCGTCTTCCCTCCAGATCTCATCAAATCAGTTCCCCCGGAATAGGTGCAATATTGCTACACAAGCGGAGTAAAAAAGGGAGAACTCAGATAAAGAGAAACCTTTTTGTCTAAATGACTGTTTTTATATACTTTTAAAACTTTTCTCCTTACAAGTGAAACTTATGTCAATGTCATGCTATGTAGATTACTGAATTTCCAGTTGTCTTTTCCAATGGTTTGGCTCATACTAGAAGTTGGTGACTGAAATTCCTTGAGCCACTCTGAGGGCCATTATTTGCCTTTTCAGTAGTTTTATGAACTGAAGATGGGATGTGGATGGAGATGATAGTTTGCTTTGTGATATGGGAGTTAAAGGGGGCGAATGTTGGCCTATCTTCTCATATCTTCTCAAAGTAGCCAGCCCTCTGTCCACAACAGTTGTTGAACTTGTGCTAGTTTGTCGTACACATTTGTGTATGAATTTATTGGAAAACAGTAATGTTGATGTATATAGCCAAAGAGTGCTTTGCCAAAGAACATTTGTTTTAGGTTGTTTTAACTTGTTATGAAGGCCTCAGAAGGGAAAGTGGGGATTCTGCTGAGCATCAAATGAAGGATGGTCGTGTGTGTTTGTAAATATAGTAATGGAATAGATTTGCTTCAGCTTTATAGCAATGAGAAGAACTAAAAGCAGAAGCGCATTTAGGCCTGGCTCATCCAAACAGCAAATCAGAAAATAATTGCAGGACCAGACCACTTCAGACTGGAGAAAGGGAACCTGAGTGACCAAATGCTTTTATGGAAGAAAGTCAGCATCAATAGAACTAGTTTTTTTCTTCCTCCTCCTCTTTGATATGGCAATCTTGCAATGTAAGGAAGCATCTCCTCCCTCCCTTCTCAACACCTAAAAGCATTCCATTGTTGTTCTTGGGCCTGAACACTGATCCGAAGAATAGATGTCCTGTATTTCTAGCTTGCCCTGTTTTAGTAACCCTATAAAAGCAAAGAATTTTGTTTTTTTCTCCTTGGATGTTGTGAACAAGCATGCATGTAATCAACAGTAATGTCCCAGGGAAAAGGTGAGGCATCTCCATATCACACAATAAACCAATTTTATTGCCTCTACCTGCAACAAAGGGTTTGTCACACATCCTCAACCTTGCAAAGTTTTTTGTTAATTGAGTCAGCATGTACATGTCTTTCTGCCCTAAAAACTTTGGGAATTGTGTGTGTGTGTTAAATAAGGAGTTAAAACAGTTAAGATGCGGGAATTCCAAAGACCCACACCAGTATTCAGAATCTTCTCACCACTGTGGCAAAATAAATAAATGTTTTTATTTCCCTTACATCCAACTTCTGCATATTTCACTGTCTGTACAGGAGAAAAACTCTGTGTATAGATTTTATAATAAATAAAGCCAATTTGCAGCTTACTTCAACTGTGACTTCAGGGAGAATGTTGTCAGGCTGGCCCAAATCAAACCATTTCCAAGAAGGAGGTTGGGTTTGTGTCAATCATATTGGTTTGGTTGCAACATTGCCTGCAATTTTTCTTTTTCAGAATTTGGATATTTTTGGTATTTTTTCAATATAGTGTGTATTATTATTATTATTATTATTATTATTATTATTATTATTATTATTATTATTATTATTATTCACATTTGCATCCCGCCCTCATCCAAAGACTCAGGGCGGCTTACAAGGCTAAAAACACCATTAAAACACATTGATTACATTAAAAGGTTAAAAATTTAAAAATATTAAAATCTGCAATTATATGCAGATTTAGTGGGGGAAATACCAAAAATTTGCTTTTTTTCCCCTTCAAAATCTGCATATACTGTGTGTATGTTTGTATATATACAGTACATCTATATCTATATATACTGTACTGTATCTATATATGCAGATTTTGGAAAAAATACCACACACATTATTATTATTATTATTATTATTATTATTATTATTATTATTATTATTATTATTATTATTATTAATTCAATTTATATGCCGCCCTACTCGGTGCAACCGACTCAGGGCGGCTCACAAAACTCACAAATATAACATTCAACACTATAATCAATTAATAAAACATTTCAGCAACACTTCAAATAATACAAAATCAAAAACATATCAGAAATTCCCAATCCCCAATCACAGTTACAGAGATAGAAAGATACACACACACACACACACACACACACAGATTTTGAGATATATTATGCAGATTCTGCATATTTTGGTCTTTTTTTTCCCCCTTCAAAACCTGCAAAAAATAATAATAATAATTTTGCGAAATGGAGAGAAACGAATTCCCCTGTGGTGGACCCTCCTCGGCCTCCTCCTACGGACACTCCGCGCAAAGGGTTAAGCCGGGACGGAGCCTTCGGAGGCGGCCTTTCCTGGCGAAACGAGGCGGAGAGGCGACAGCGGGAGGGACCGGGCGAGGCCGAGAGAGAGACGCCGGCGGAAACTCCGAGCCGTCGCCGGGACCAGGTAAGGGAGTCCCTTCCTCCTCTTCCCCTTTGCCGGTCGCCTCACCGCCTCACAAGCTCTGCCCACCCACCCCACCCACCCTTCGGTCCGGGTCCGGCTTGGCCACCTGCCCGACCGAGAGTTAGGAGTCCGAGGCAGAGGGAGGAGTGGCCCACCGAGATAACGAAGAAGGTGCCACAGCGGTGTGTATGTGTAGGTGAGGGGGCACCAGTGGTGGTGGTGGGGAGGCTTTTTTGGAGAATTTGGCGGGAAGAGGGCTTTGAAAGACGGCGACACACACACACACACACTGCCTTCTCCACGTGGACCCGGGCATGAAGGGACCCCCCCCCCCCGAAACCGGCGCTGTTGTGCCACTTTCTGCCCACCTCCTCCCCAAGCAGACAGTTCCCGGTGTTAGCCGCGTGGCGTGTATACGTGTGTATCTGTCTGCAATTGCGTCGCGCGGGAGCCTTCCGATAGTCTCCCCCCCCCCCCGACCTTTTCCTTTCCAAAACCCCTTGGGGGGACTGGAAAGCAAGAAAGGGGGGTTTGAGGGGACAGAGTCCCACCCTCTCCTCCATGCGGCTTCTCCCGTTCAAAACACACACTCTTCACCCCTCCAGGAGATGTGGGGCTATATGGGACACTGGTCGTTATACACAGCGGGAAAAGCCACCTTGAAGATGCCTGCCACATGTCCACATAAACGTCCGCAAGAACGCAGACAGGGCTGGCTCTTCGGCTAGAAACAGAGACGAGCACTGAAACCCTGGAGTCGGATACGAATGGCTTTTGAGCAAGGGTGACCTTTACCCTTTACCTAGTGTGAGAAAGATTAGCCGCCACAACTGGGCATACCCTAGTAACGGTAACCTTGTGTTGGCGGCTAATCTTTCTCACACTAGGTAAAAGGTAAAGGTCACCCTTGCTCAAAAGCCAGTCGTATCCGACTCCAGGGTTTCAGTCAGGGGCGTAGCTACCGCCGTATCTGCCGTATCAATTATACAGGGCCCCCGGGCCACGGGGGCCCCCAACGTGCGTAAGCAAAACAAATCTTTACCCTTCCTAAGAGCCCCCAAACAAATTTTTATACGGGGCCCCGGCAAGGCACACTACGCTTCTGGTTTCAGTGCTCATCTCTGTTTCTAGCCGAAGAGCCAGCCCTGTCTGCGTTTTTTTGCGGACGTTTATGTGGACATGTGGCAGGCGTGCCTGGACACCAAAATGCATGGAATGCTGTTTACTTTCCCACCAAAGTGGTGCCTATTTAAAGGTAACCCTTCCTCGAAAGCCGGTCGTATCCAACTCTAGGGTTCAGTGCTCACCTCTTTCATAGCCGAAAAGCCAGCCCTGTCTGCTTCTGCAGACATTTCCGTGGTCATGTGGCAGGCGTGACTACACACACCTGCCACATGGCCACAGAGTGCTGTTTACCTTCCCACCAAAGTGGTCCCTATTTATCTACTTGCAATTTCTTGCTTTTGAACTGCTGGATTGACAGGAGCTGGGACAGATGGGCGCTCATTCTGTCATGCAGCACTTGGATTTTGAACTGCTTGACTTTCCGCCTCCCAGTCAGTGTCTTAACCACGTGAGCCACTGCAGTCTGACTAGGTCAAGGTTCTCCCAGTAGGTCAGGGTTAAAGGAACTGCAGAACAAACTCACCAAAAGGTGCCTTCGTTTTGGCAGTTTCACGTATGGCCTAGACATGGAAGAAGAAGCCTATCGTTACACCTATTTGTGTTTAAGTTTTAATTCTTACATTCCTGTATCCCGCCTAGCAGTCACACTTAAAATGCAGGAGAATTGGGGCACAATTTGTTCTCCATCACCCAATACTACCGCTGCCCTCTCCTAAAGCTTGCTAAGTTTTGAATTTTTAAAGTGACCTGAGAAAGGTATTGTTTCTTTTCTGCATTTATTTGAATTCCCCTAGTCTGATGTTTTAGTTGGTAGAAATTTAGTCTGTGCAAGTCTATCAGAGAGTAAACAAAACAGACGAAAAAACATTTGTGGCACTTTAAAGACTAACTACTATATTTTTAATGTTAGCTTTTGTGGATCAAGCCCACGGCGTCAGACATAAGAGTGAGATTTCATCAATTTATACACATCAGGTATATTAGTTGGTAGACTTCAATATACTGTACTAGCCTTCAGTACTCCACTTGGCCATAGCATGCAAAGGGATGGTTGCTTCTCTTGGCCAGTGCAATATCCCTTGCTTTCTTTTAAACATCTCACATGATCTGTCTTCATTTTCCTGCTGATTGACACATTACATTCAGGACAGCCTTTTAATTTTTGGTTTTGCTCCCATGAGACAATGCTGTCTAACCAGAAACCCACAGTTCTAAATGTGATTTATATCAGCTGTTTCCTAAAACAGTACAGAGGGTGTTGTCGTCTGTATAGGTTGCTGTCCTAAACAATAGTTTTAAGCCCTATCCAAATGACTAAATATAACCCACCTGTCAATGAATTGTGGCTGCTCTGAGCTATAGTTCTGTGATGGTGAACCTTGGCACCTCAGCTGTTCTTGAACTTCATTTCCCAGAAGCCCAAGTCCCTGTGAACCCACACGTGTATGCATAGTAAACCCATTCTTGTGGATTCACAGGAACTTGGGCTTCTGGGAATTAAAGTTCAAAAACAGCTGGAGTGCCAAGGTCCACCATCAGTGCTATAGTTGGTCATCCTCTTAAAATTTTCACCCACTCATTGTGGGCTCCAGTTAGAAATCGGTTTCTACTTTCACATCATCTTGCTGCCATTCAGCATTTTAATTCCAGCAACAAGTGCAAGATGTTTAAGCCCTTCCTTCATTCCTCCAGACTCAAAATTATGCACATGCACAATTCCATATCAAAAATGGTTGCACAGAGTATGGTGCATGGACTTAAGACTACAGCTGCTCTAGATGTTGGTTAGGACTACTGATGGCTTCAGGGTGGGAGCTTAACATCATGTCAGGCATCGTAATCACAATTCTTCGGTACTTCAGTTCCTGATTGATGTGATGCGGATAGAGTGGTTGGGCTCATCTGCTATGGGGCAAATGGTTGGCTGCTGTTGGAGCAGAAGTTTGGACTAGCTGAGCTTCTGTTCTGAATTAGATCAGGCTGGCAAAAGGTGGAGGTAGAATGGGAGAAGGACCTACTAGGTCAGTGATGGCGAACCTTTTAGAGACTGAGTGCCCAAACTGCAACCCAGAACCCAATTATTTATTGCAAAGTGCCAACACAGCAACAGGGGAATAAGGAAACACTCGCATTGGGCTGCTGGGCAGAGGGAAGAGGTGCTACCATTGGACTGCTAGGCAGAGGGGTGGGGTGAACTCTGTGCTTGGGTGACTGCACAGGTGCCCACAGAGAGGGCTCTGGGTGCCACCTCTGGCACATGTGCCATAGGTTCGCCATCACTGTACTAGGTCAACTTGGTGTAGTGATTTACTATGTCTGCCTCAAACTGCCATGTAGTTTATTACTAACAAGATGATGTGATGGTTCCAGTACAGGAGTGCCCAAACTTTTTTGATCACATGGTTCAGGGAGCCAGTCACTAAGGTCTGGGGGCTGGATGTGGGGGTGGGGGGAAGCCAATTCATCCTGCAAAACCTTCATCGCTCATGGAAGCAGAAGTAAAATGCACCCACATGGGCACATTTTACTTCCACTTCCAGGTGTGACAAGGGCTTTGCAGGTTGGATGAATTGGTATCAGGGGGCCACATCCAGCCCCCAGGCAGTAGTTTGGGCACCCCTGTTCTAGTAGAACTGCATAAATTCAATACAATGACTCAAAAAAACAACAACACCTTGACATTCTCTCCTTGTTCAATTGCTAGTGTCACCATGACTCCAGAGACATAGTATGAGTGACATGAAATGAAAAGGTGAGGACAATTTACAGTGTCAAAAATAGCTTCAGAAGCAAAGCACCGCTGGTGATTTATCTGCTTAGTACAAGTAGGTTATACTGTAGTTAGGAAAATATTTTTTGTCAGGGGGGAAGCCACAAAATTATGAACACAGCACAAAATAGGATTTAAAATTAAATCTAAAAAGCATAGGAAAATAGAATTTTTTTTCATGGGTCAATAAAATAAGTGCCAAATTGATATTTAGATATCTAGATATGTAAATACAGGTAGATCTCTTTCTCTTAAAGAATATTTTTTATGTGAAATGGAATGTGTTTCTTATATTTCTTATGCACAGAAATCTAGTTAGCTAGCTAAGTAAATAAATCTCTCTGTTTACAACATAGAGAGATCTATTTAGGTAAAGGTTGTCAAGTTTAGTGTCTTAAACACTAAGCCACCGCAGTCCCTAAGATCTATTTACATATCTACAGAAACTGAATTCTACAAATGCATTTCATCTTTAATGCATTTACCTCTAAATGGATGTGGTATATTACATATGAATCAGGCTACCAGACTTGCATCCAAGTACTGTATATGAGTTTATTATATTTCAAATAAAAGAAATATGAAGCAGAGACACATCTTCTCCGACATCTCCTGGAAGAGGGAGGGTTGTTTGTCAAGGGAGATACAAGGTTCTTGCTCTGGTCCTTCTAGCGGCCTCTACCAGTGTTATTTGGTGTTCTTGTAATATGTCTGCAGTGGCTCAAGTGGTTAAGATGCTGAACTAACTGACTGGAAGGTTGGAGTTTGATTCCCGGGTACTGCATGGTGGAGTGAGCTCCCATCTCCATCCCAGCTCCTGCCAACCTAACAGTTTGAAAGCAAGAAATTGCTAGTAGATAAATAGGGACCTCTTCAGTAGGAAGGTAAACAGCGTTCCATGCACTCTGGTGTTGAGGCATGCCTACCATATGTCCATGGAAACATCTGCAAATGCAGACAGCACTGACTCTTTGGCTATAAACAGAGACGAGCACTGAACCCTAGAGTCAGATATGACTGGCTTGAGCAAGGGTTACTTTACCTAATATGTCTTTGATTTTGTCTTCCTCTGGGTCTGCCTCGTGCTATTTATCCTTTTTCACATATACCTTGAATGGTATGGAATTTCGAGACATGCAGTGGTGGAATGTCAAAAATTTTACTACCCCACCATGATGTCATCAGAGTGTGGGCGGAGCTAATGTCATGATATCATGATGTTGTGGGCAGAGCCAAATAAAAAAATTAAAAAATAATTAAAAATAAAATAAAAATAAGCACACACACACACACACACACACACAACCACCACCCTGCCCACAACACAAACCCATAAAATAAATAAATAAATAAATAAATAAATAAATAAATAAATAAATAAGACATTAAAATACACCCACCTACCCACCCACCCCAAACACAAATCAACCAGAGCTTTTAAACCAGGGCTTAAAGCTTATTCTGGCTAATCTTTCTCACACTAGGTCAGATGGAAGGAACTACAGAATGAACTCACCACAAGATGGCTTCATTTTGGCACTTCTCAACTTTTCAACAGTTAAAGAAGTTAGTTACTAAGCCTTTGCCTGACCAGTTCTCTAGGATAATATGCCTTAATGTAAATGTAAAACAGCTGTACCTCCTTAAGGGTTCTCCAATTGGAACACCAATTGGAATAGCACAGGTGTAGCTTATTGATGAGGTAACTCCAAGATTTTGCTTAAAAACCCCAAGCCAGGCCACCAGGCCTTTTTAGGAACTGTGGTAGTACGTCAATATAGGTATAGGTATTAAATACACATTAAAATACACACAGACACACCACATCCAAAGGTGAGTCACTTACCCTAGGGAGCAGGCTATAGGGAGCTTCAGGCTAGCACCTTCACTTCCTCCCCGCTTCAGAGGAGAGCAAGGAGGCCATGCATATGCGCCAAGCACTGTAGTCGTGCATGCACACCAAGAGCTTGGTGCGCATGCACAGTGGGGGAACCAGTGAAAAGGTAAGCCCCGAAAGTGGTTCCCCCCAAAAGCTGCTAGCAGTTCTCCGGGGCACTGGGAAAAGTTACTACCGGTTCTGGCGGACTGGTGAGAACCTGTTACATCCCATCATTGGAGACATGGAACATTATCAGAAATCAAGGGTTTGCAGAAATATATATTTTATTTACAGGGAGTTTAAGGCAGGGTCTAAACATGTCTAAACTGAACTTGTTGATTGCAGAATGCTAATATATTGGGGGGGAAGGAGGGAATGCACTGTATTATATTAAAAAGGGAATGTCTGTTTGAGTGAATAGTTGTCAGGAGCTATTATTTCACAGGGCAACATGTTAGTGCAAGAACCACATGCCTTTCCCACATTACATCTCATTGTTGCACTGCTGTGTTGGGTCACACCTGCTTTCAAGTTCTGGTTTTGGATGCTGAAACTTGGCTCATTTCTTTCTATTAAAAGATTCCCACCATCCCTCTTTGAGGTTTCAAAATTCATGCTAATCTTATTCTCTGACTCAACTGCATTTTGTCATAATTGCATAGTGAATTTGAGTATGATTATCAGTATTGTGCAGGATGCTGTTTCCAGAATTTTAACCGGTACTGCTTGCTTACCTCAGTTTACTTAAAATGATTTTACAGAATGTCTGTGTGCTTTGAGCCTTAATTCAAAAGTACTGGGGTTCACTGCTCAAAGTCCTACATGGCCTTCTGACTGAAGGTATTGAAGAAATGCCTCTCCCGGTAGCAGTTTGCCCAGTTACTGATGACCAGTCTGTTTTGCAACAGGATGAGATAGATTTTAAGCTGCCATTTTCTCTGCTTAACCCAGGGGTGCCCAAACCAATTCATCCAGCCTGTGCCACCCTCATCGCTCCTGGAAGGAGAGGTAAAATGCACCCGTGGAAGCATTCTACTTCCGCTTTCAGGAGCGACACAAGTGGCGCGGGCCGGACGAATTGGTGTCGGGGGCCAGCCCTGCCTTAACAGAATGGAGGATCACATTTACATACATAGGTGAGCAAAGATAGACTTCCAGATGTTTTTGAATGGTGATGCCCACCATTCCTTACCACTTGCAGTGAAGGCCCACAGCTGATGGATGTTGCAGTCCAAACCCCAAATACATAAGGGGGCTTTTTAAGTAGTAGCACCCTCTCAAAGGCCAGCATGCTGTCTGTTAGGTGCCAGGCAAAAATAGTTTCCCTTCCCCCTCAGGAGTTTTAAAACATTTTTTCCAGCATTAAACATTTTAAACATACTAAATAATTGTGTTTTTATGTTCTGCTTGTTTCCATATTTTCCTCTGTGGTTTCATTTGACTTGATTTTTACAAATTGCCTTGAATTAATTTTTCTAAATCAAATAGCAAAATACTGTTAAAATAAACAAAACAAATTACACTATTTAGTGAGAAACGAGGGCCGCTGCTTTCCTCATAGCTAATTCCCTAGTAATGTTGATGACTGGGGTGTTCACTTATTTATCAGTAAGAGAAGTGAGAAGTTTTAAAAAAGCATTTGATAATTTTGAACACAAAGAAATCAGCAACGCCCTAAGAGATGTTATAGGTTTCTCTTATCAGTCACGTGATATCAGAAAATACCTGATAATTTTTCCCTCTCTGCAGCTTTGAAGATTCACAGGCTTTCCAGAGTAGACAGTCTAGAGAAGAAAAAGTGATGCCATGGGAACTGTTCCAACAACTCCACCACTTGCTATAGGTAAGCACACTGAGGAGCCCCCCCCCCCCCGAAAGATCATTGGGGATGATGCAGATTTGACTCATCCCCAAGAAAGTGGATGGAGAGAATCAGATGCAAGGTGGTGATGGTGAACCTTAGCACTCCAGATGTTCTTGGACTTCAATTCTCAGAAGCCCAAGCACCTTGTGAATCCACGCAAATGGTTTTACTGCGATCCATCCGGCCCGCACTGCCCTCGTCACTCCCAGAAGCAGAAGTAAAACGCACCCGTATGGAGCCACAGGGTACTTGGGCTTCTGGGAATTGAAGTCCAAGAAAATCTGGAGTGCTAAGGTTCGCCATCATGGCCCTATAACCAAAATGTCTTTTCTGAGTACAGTGCTGATCCTGTGCTCCTCCTGGGAAGATCCACAGCAGGTCAGCATGCCAGTTTTTACTTTGTGCTTAGCCAGCACTAGGCAATCCTGAGCGCTGGGTTACAGAAATACAGTACCAAGGGAGATGTTGACAGTGCAGTTCATGGCACCTGCTATGTTGAAAGCAGTGGGCAAATCCCAGAGTTAATCTTTCCCAGCTGTGGGTCACATGGCACAAGGGTGTTCCTACTCTATCTGCAGCACCACCTACCATTGTTGTACCTCCTGGCTAGAAGAGAAGCAAAGGTGTGACGCATGCATTTAACACAACGAGGTGATTTGAAATAGAAAGGGTAAAAATAGAACTTGCCACTTTGCACGGCAAGTAAAAGATGCTATGTCTGCAGGTGCTTCTCTATTTTGAATGTTTTCTGTATATAAATTAGCACTCATAACTGGGGAGAAAATTTCTGGCCATTTCTTGTCCACATTTGGGTGGAATCCACCTTATGCTGAAGAAGGTGCCTCTTTCTGCATTGGTAGAGAAGTAGAGGGAGAGAGAATGGCTGTGGGAATTCCTGGACAGCTCTTTACCTGCTCAAACCTCACTGAATTTTGCTTCAGCCTTGACTGGTATTCTTAGAGTTTCAGACAGTGGTCCTTGGGGTAAAGACTGGATCAGGATGGCTGGTGTTGCTTGAGGACTGGGTGGGGAGGGGCTACATAATTTTAAGCCCACTTTTCCGATCCAAAGAGCATAAGCAACTTAATTGCCGGTATCATGAATCTGCTGCTCAGCCATTTCAGTAGCAATTCAAAAGGGAAGGAGTCTTTACTTACTGTATATACTTGAGTATAAGTCAGGTTTTTTAGCCCCAAAATGAGGTCCAGAAATGGGAGTCGTAAACACTCAAAAACATAACCACACAAATGTCTAAATTAATTTTTACTGTATTTTCATGTATTTTAATTATTGAAACTCACTAGAAGCTGCTGCATTTTCCACCCCCCACTTATACTCGGGTCAGCCTATCTTCCTAGTTTTAGAGGTCCAAATTTGGTACCTCGACTTATATTCAAGACAACTTATAGTCGAGTATGTACAGTATTTGTATTGTTGATGAAGAAACAGCAGTGGTCAAATGTAGACCGGTCTGATCCAATCTCTTTCCCAATGATCACTTGACATAGAGGGAATTGTGCTCCAGCCTGACACCAGTCCATGCCCAAGCTGGACTTCTTTAGTTGAGCTGTGGGGCTTCTGCCTTTAGGGGCTTAGCTGGAGTGATTTCCTGCAGACAGAAGTGTTGCTTTAAAGGAGATTGCAAAGCAACCTATTCCAGGCACTTAACCTTTCCAGTTGTCTTGCTGCTTGTTTGCCAACAGCTTGCCTCCCACCACCAAGCCTGACATGAGCATCTAATGCGCTTTGGGCAGCTGCCACTTTCCTGGTGTGCCATAAGAAACACACACCCCAAGTTCTCATGACTATCTGAGCCAAGCAGCTCATTCTCCAACCCACCATTCCAAACTGCTTGCATGTTCTTGGTGCACAGTCTCTCCTGGATATTGTGGGAAATTTTAAACGAATACTTGTGGTGCTGTGGTTAAACTAGTACTGAAACCAAAACTGCTCACTTTGTGCATTCAGTCCTGACAGGGTGCCAGGTTGACTCAGCCTTTCACCTTGCTAGGGTTAGTAATATGAATGCCCAGCATGTTCCAGGCAAAAATGCTAATTGCCTTGCGAACCACCCAGAAAGTGCTCCAAGTGCTGTGGGGTGCTCTGTAAGTGTAATGGCTACTTCTATGATGTGTGCACCTCATCTGCTAACTCCATGGCTAGGGTAGCTAACCAAAAGATAATTTGGTCAAAGGTCTTTTCAAACCCAGAATGTCCTCTATGTGTTCTATCTGCTGCAAATGTTTATGCAAGGGATCATTCAGAAGTTATGTATGGCAGTCTGCAATCATAATTTTCATTTTCCTTGATGGATCAGGACTCTCTCAGTCAACTGCACACCTAGGCTAAGACAAATAGACATTGGCTGGGAAGAAGAGGCTATGGCTAGAATATTTCAAGCACAAGCCTCCCATCTCCTCCTCTCATAACACCAGTTTCCCACCAGTAAAACTTTTTTGTTACTCATTGGCTTCACTTCACTTGAAGGTTTGCAAATATTATGTTGTTATGATTTTATGTAAGAAATGCTGTCTTTCCTAATATTATAACACTGTTTTCATACACCCTTCCCTTTTATTCAGTTTCTGGATAAGCTGCTGAGATATCGCAGAAGGTTGATAGTTGCTCTAGTACTTCAGGAGTAGCTGTGGCCAGTAGGATGTTGGCAGTGAAAACAGGTTCTTTGAGAAAAGATGAGTGTAGCAGTAGATGAACCTGGCAAGAAGGTTCAGGCCTGTCTGTTCATAGAAAGTAGGTACATTGATTTGAGTGTTGGGTAATCTGGAAACTTAATTGGGAGGAGAACTTCAGAACAAACGATCTGGGAGGTCAATAAGGCAAGGTGAATTAGAAGCAGAATCTTGCAGTGATTTCAACTTGCCAGACCACTCTATTGAATGTTAGGATTTTATTTTATTTTTGTGATCTGCCTTGAGTCATCCTAATAGAATGATCAGGGAATCAGTAGATTCCTGCAGATTTTGAGTCAGATAAGCCTACAACAGATGACTTTTCATTATGAAACGAAGGGAAGAGGAGGCCTGGATTGGCAGCCAGGTCCTGCAGAAGGAAACATTATTATTTTGGTAAGGCAGTGAGAACCCTTGGACTGTTGCTAAGGTCCTCACGTAAATAACTTGATGTCAGACATTCTTCTAAAGTGTTCTGTCCCAAAAGGATGTCAACGTAATACTGGCGAGTTTTAGAAATCTTTAGAAACAAGTTGCTGGCAGAACATTGGCTCCTGCTGGCCACTCAGATGTTGTTCATAATGAGATATTCACTGAGAGAGCCTGATTACCTAAGCCTTGAAAGGACTACTGTGCTTAACCCGGTTTCTGCCCTTTACAATCCAAGCCAAATGTTGAAATCTTTAATTGAGCAAATCTTCCATCAGCTTCAATTGCTCTTTTTAATCTTCCGGCATTTTGGCCTCCAGTACCAGTTTATTCTCTCAAGACTACTTGGTCATAATCAATTTAATTTAAGGGGACAACCTATCTTCCTGGAGATCATTAGTTTGTTTGTATTGCTGTAGTTGCTACAAACCTCCTAAACATTTTAATATTTTGAATAGACAATATTTGACAGCGTGCAAAAGGAACACCTACTGCAGAAGGCAAGTGTCATCATTTTCTGGAAAACAGTACAGTAAAACCTCGCATAAAGAGCACCTCGTGTAGAGATGCTCTTTATGCATCTCTAAACGATGCATAAAGAGCATCGTTTAGAAAAATTTGCTTAAAGAGCAAATTTTTCTCTGAATGGTCGCCTCGCTTAACTAAAACCAACCAAAAACTTGCTTAACAACTAAATCAGAGTTTGCAATCCTCCTCCCAGCCAGAAGTCACAATTGGTCACTTACAATGGTGTTTCGCTTAAAGAGCAAACTCACTTAAAGAGCAATCCCATGGAACACATTATGCTCTTTAAGTGAGGTACGACTGTATATCTATTACAATTTAATCCCACCCTTCCAGAAAATTTAGGGTGTCCTTACTCCCAATTATTATCTCTTTAGCACCCCCTGTGGTAGACTAAGTTGAGGAGAGATTACCATCTCATTGATTTCTCTGGTTCAGCAAGGATGCAAAAGTGAAGCATTTTGCTTCAGGCCAGTGCTCTGTCCACTGCTACACATTTTAAGATGTCCCTGACACACTTCTCTCTTTCTCCCACCACAAACAAGTACTGACCAGTCCATTTATGAAGAAGATGAACACACCAGCTTCAGAAGAGGACATCAACATGGCTGTTATAGGAGGTACCAGCGGCAGTATTACTGCAGATCTAAAGTGAGGCATTTCAAAGCTGTTGTAATAGAGGGTCTTAGAGAACTTTATGGACTAGCATAGCATAGTATGAAATTATGTGGACTAGTCCAGCGCCTCTGATGAAGCAGAGAACAAGCCCCAGCAGTTTAAGCCAGTTAAAACTTCTAAGGCTTTGAAGGTGCCATAAGACTGAAATTTATCCTATAATAACAGACTAACAGGGCTACACCCCAAGACATTTTGGACCAGCATTAAGCACCAATGAGAAGCTAGCGGTATAGAGTGCTGCAGGTAGCATAAGGGCTAATAAGCACTGGAGCTATGGTTACACTCCTACTCTACATCAGTGACAGGGGATGTATGCCTCCCCTCCCCAGTTTGTTGGTGGCTGCAGTAACCAACAGACACAGTAGCCAATGCTTGCTGATGGCAGTTGTAGTCCACCAACGACTGGAAAGCTGCAGGTCCCCATTGCAGCAGTAAACTAAGCACCCTTCCATATTCTACAGATCTGTAACTTGCCACCTAGGCAGAGTTCTGCAGCCTTTGCACATAATGCACATCGGGCTAATGTTTAGGGCTGGAGTCTTTTAGTAAGTAAATCTAAAAGCAGTACGATGCACAAGTTATATGTTCATTGCAGTGATGGGATGTCACCGGTTCCAGACGGATCTCTGGAACCGGTAAGACCAATCCCGGAGGGTTCTCTGTGAGGGGAAGTCCACTTTTGGGGCGTCCGGTTCCGGACGCCTGACCGAAAGAAAAAAAAAATTAAAATCGGAGCGAAAATGGCTCTAATTGACTGCGCATGCGCAGAAACTCAATCTGACGCATTGCACATGCGTCAGATTGAGTTTCTGCGCATGCGCAGTCAATTAGAGCCATTTTCGCTCCGATTTTCAAAACATTTAGAACTTTCAGGGCAGCGGCGGCGGCAGCAGCCCCCTGAGGGGGGCGCCTCCCCGCGGCACGTTGAGGGCTGCCTCGGCCGTCCGCTGCTGACAAGCCCCATGCCCTGGGGACGCCCGGCGGGGTACACCGCTGCCGCCGCCTCCGCCGGGCGCCTGTGGGCCGGGTGCCTGCAGCCGCCGTCCACAGCCGCCGCCCGCCGCCGCCGGAGCTGCCGCTGCCTGAATCCCTGTGGACTCCTTCTTGGGTCGGTCCCTTTTGAGCTCGGCTGCCGCGCGCTGCGGAGGAGGAAGCTGTAGGCGGCGGCGGTGCAGCATGGGGACGGCCCAGGGAGGCGCGGCAGCCGCGGCTGCCCATCGCCCCTCGCCATGGCCGGAGCCGGGCTAAAAAGGTACCGGCCCAAGGAGGACGCCACAGGGGTGCAGGCAGCTCCGGCGGCGGCGGCGGCTGTGGACAGCAATCGGGGTGCCGGGTCCCAAGAAAGGTAAGCGAGGGGTTTTTATTTGGGGTGGGTGGGTAATTTATTTGTGTTTTGGGTGGGTGGTTGTTTTTATTTTATTTATTTATTTGTGTCTGGGTGGGTGGGCTGAGAGGGAGGGGTGTGTGTGTATGTTTATTTTTATTTTTTATTTATTTTTATTTTGGCCCCGCCCACAACGTCATGACGTCATGACGTCGGCCGTGACATCATGACGTCATGCCATTGGCCACGCCCATGACGTCCGTGACGTCATGGCGTGGTAGTAGAATTTTTGTCATCCCATCACTGGTTCATTGTGATGCTCAGCACAAATCATGCAGAGTCCTATTATGGAAACCTGGTATATAATCCTCTCCTTGATTTGCTTACTAATTTATGAACCTGAATGCTGTTGGAAATGTGGTTATCAGTGTAATTGCATAAATCACAGGGGCAGATGGTTGCTACCTAACAAGTTTGCTGCTCACTTTTCTCATCCACAAAGTTGTGCTAATAGCATGCAGTAAGGAATATGAACTACAACTCAACAATTAGCAGCAATCGGCTGCCACAATTTATGCAGTCACACTTAATGCTGGTTTAAATTGTTTGTATTGCTATCCAGCTTTTTTAAAAACTAAATTCAGCCTTCAAGACTTTTTAAGGGCTCTTTCAAATACATGACCTAAAATAGGCCACTTTTTTACACACATCCTCTGTGACTTTGTGTGACCTTTGACTGACCCCCATCATGTGGTTTGAACCTAGGTCTATGGCCAGCTGAATGCAAAAAGCATATGATAATTTTGAAGTCACATGACTTCACGCTGAACCCCCCCCTCCCCCATGATTTTTGGTCGGCTTCCCCCAAAAAAGTCACGTGATATTTGAACGACCTCTAAGGTTTTAGTGATTTTAACCAGAGACTTTTTATGATTATTTCTATGGAGTTGTTTTTATGTTGGGTTTATAATATGTCTTGTAAGCCGCCCAGAGCCGTCCCGGCAAATGGGGCAGCGATAAAAAAATAATAATTAATTAATTAATTAGGCAGCCTAAAGACATCACCAAAAACAAATTAGTACATTAGAGCAGGCTTCCTTAACCTTGGCCCTCCAGCTGTTCTTGGATTTCAGTTCCCAGAAGCCCGTCAACACTCCTGCTGATCAGGGCTTCTGTGAATTGAAGTTCAAGAACAGCTGGAGGGCCAAGGTTGAGGAAGCCTTCACTAGAGCCAGTACAAGGAACAAAATGGTTTTAAAGGTTAATTGAACAATGCATCTTCAGATCCTTGGTAGTGGCAGCAAGGGAGAGAAATGCATAGACGAGACTGCAAAGTGGGAAGCTGGCATGAGTAGAAACACACCAGGTAGCCAAATGTAGTATTAGTGTTTGTAGCTCAAAGAGTACAGCATGGGTAATTAAAGAAGAGCCACTACATACCAATTTCTCCAGTAGTCACCAAAAGTGGATAACTCCATGAATTACAGCCTTACTGGAGGCTTATTCCAGGAAAAGACTGGAAGTCTAGTGTATGGTACAAGTTTGTCGGTTTCCCCTTAGCATAATGTAGTTTGTCTCTTCGTCATAGCTGAGCATTCAGGAGTGGGCTGCACGCTGTTACTTCTCTCTCTCTCTCCATAAATTCCCCATCTTACATGAGTTAGCATCAAGTATGATGAGTGTACCAGTTTCGCGGGTTCTACTGAAGAATTATGAAGAGCAGCTACTGGTATAACTTCAGCGTAGCCTCATTTACTCTTTAATATTCATTTGGCCAGAGCACTAATGATTAACATTATTCAGGACTAGCAAGTTAAGTCCAGTCCCCAGGTTTCAAACTCTGCTTTAAAAAGGGTAAAATGGTAAAAAAAGAAAAGGGGGGGAAAGACCAGTTATTGCTGGTGAAATCATAGCATTAACCTATTATGGAACAAGTGGGGGGAAATGTGTGCGATGGGGAAAAGAAGGGTAGATGCTGCTCCCCTGCTCCTACCCTTGTAATCGTGACTAAGAAATGGCGTGTTCCATTTCCACCAAGCCTGTGTAAGCTGAAGTTCTGCTTTTCCATTTCTTCCTTTAAAAGCCGTTATCGCCGTGGTTCTCGTGACTCTCCTTTCTGTCATTGTGCTGATTGTCATTTACCTGTACAAGAACAAAGGCAGCTACCACACCTATGAACGGCAAGAAGCAGATCCTGAGGAGTCCATCCAGATGGGAGAGCTCTCGTGTAAAAGTGGGAAGGAAGAATATTTTATATAGAAGATTCTAGTTTTACCAGCATACTTTGGACAATGTGATCTTTTAGTAATGTTTGATGTTTTTTATGGTTCATACCTGTTTAAGAAATGAAAGCTTTCATTGTTTCATTTTCTATCGTACCATAGCCTAACATCTGAGGAACTTTAAGCCTAAAATGTCCCATGGAATAAGAGTTAAGGATGTTTCTCACATATGAGCTTTTCCCCTCCAAAGACTTGGCGATTGGGATCCTGGAATGTTCCAGTCAAGTGCAAAAGTCATCTATGGCAAGAATGGAAAACGTGTCCTATTTAGCTGTGATCTGAGTGCAGCTCCCATTGTCTGTCATTGTCTGCTGGCTGAGGCTAATGGGAATTGAAATCCAAGTCTTATCAACCCTTACCAGTCCGATTCTGCTTAACCCCAATAAACAGAGCAGGCAAAGAAATAGGAGCCAAGGATGTCATCAGACAGCAAGCAAGGATCGTGTAGTACCACACCAGGAAGGGTTGTTTTGCCAAAAGCAATCTACTTTAAAACAACCCTTTAGTATCTCCAGGCATTGCGCCTGCCAACCCTTGAAACAAATTAGTCCTGTCATTGGTCCAGAAAGGTTCAACCTAGGCATAATGGCGTTGGGCTGTAGCACTACTACATATACATCACTGACTGATGTGAAATAGCATTGCGCTAGTCTAGTGCAGTGATGGCGAACCTTGGCACTCCAGGTGTTCTTGAACTTCAATTCCCAGAAGCCCTGATCAGCAGGAGGGTCCAAGAACATTTGAAGTGCCAAAGTTCGCCATCACTGGTCTAGCATGATGGGGAAGTAAACAGAGTCTAGTGACTATACAGTGTCACAAGTGGCCCAAAATGTGAGCTCTTTCCCCATTTGACTGCACCCTAAGCCTTACTTAGAAACCTGGAAAAGGGGAACATAGCTGATCATAATTACAGTAGGCCTTTTTTGTGTGTGATTCTACCACCTGTAAGGAAAATTGAAAGCCTGCATGGGGAAGAATGTATGTCATATTTGAAGACAAAATACTTTTCTGAAGTTTTCCATCGTGCAGTAATAAACGCCGATACCTCCAACACCAAAAGGCACTTTTAAGTGTCACTTGGAACTGCCCTGTCAGTCAACAGTCCCTTTATTAGCTGCCTACAAAGTTGGGAAGCCTTACTAAGACCATCCTTGTTTTCAAGGCTTGCATCTCTAAAGAACCCGAATAAAAAGCTATCTTCAGTTCATGCTGTAGTGACTTTTTACTCACATTAGTCCTTCCGCAAAGCTGGGTTTTGTTCGCTGTGCTAGAGCAAGAAGTCCAGAGTTCATGTGCAGCAAATCATTGGCTTTCCGGTGAACATCTGTCATCCAAGTAGTTTCAAACACACCTCTATCAAACTTGTGCTTAAAATTTTAGAAGAAACATTTAAAACCATCGGTGTGTACAGACCAAGGTAGCTAAACATTAAGCTTGTATACAGCATTCAGACTAAAAAAAGCCAAGTGGGGCTCAAAAGTGGTTAACTATTCAAGTAGTTTAAGCAACTATTAAATGTAATATCTTGCTTTCCCAGCCTATTTTAGATACTGTTAAATTATTGGTAACTAGTCACTTTTTATTTTTGAAAAAGCCTGAAGTGAGGAGTTTCATGGAAATCGTAAACCATACACTCTTGAGGCTTCTAGTGGTATGTTTTGTCATTTGGAGGCCCTTTAAAAAATTCTGAGTAGGAATTGTCATTGGGAAGGTATGTCCCTCCCAAGCTTGGAGAAGAACAAAATCGTTCCTCAGACATTGCTTAATCCCAACTCAAACCTTGCCCTTGTTTGGGCTTTTACATTTTATTCACACTTTCTTAGAAATCCAAACCAAGCAGCCCGGTATATATTGATGGGTTTTCTTCTTCATCTTTTTAAATATCCCTGAGTCACAGTTTTAGGTAGTACCTTGAGACAGGGGCACCCTGTGTTCAGGTTCTTATCCTTTCTGTCTATTGACACACAACCAATATTCAACCTCTTAGTACAGTGATGGTGAACCTTTTAGAGACCGAGTGCCCAAAATGCAACCCAAAACCTACTTATTTATCACGAAGTGTAAACACAGCAACAGAGAAGGAAGGAAACCCTCCCATTGGGCTGCTGGGCAGAGAGGTGGGGTGAACTCTGTGCTGGGTGCCCACAGAGAGGGCTCCAAGTGCCAACTCTGGCACGCATGCCATAGATTCACCACCGTCTTAGTATCTTGGCATTCCCAATCACTGTTAGTGGTAAGGAAACACATAAAAGCTGAACTGTTGCTTTCCTTGTTTTTTCATTTTCCACCTGTATGTGTGAAATGCTATTTTTAAAAGATTTTTAATTAACATTCTGCAAGCACTTTTGATCCTCTAATATGGAAAATCACACTTTAACAACGGTGTAAATACTCATGTTACAGAAAGGGAAAGGTTTGCCATGAGAAGGGCATTTTGATGGTAAAAACCCATGTCTTGACATAGAATAATTGATCTGTTGAGGCTGAAGTAGGTGCTCACTTCAGAAATGCAATCAGTATTTGCCTCTAGGCCTGACCAGGCAGTGGCCAAGTCAGATGGGTTGTTAAGAGTACTGTATCTCTAATTAGGAAGCCCACAGCTTTTTTTTAAGTAGTCATAACTGACACAGAATGTGAATTGGGACAGCAGTTTATGCAGAAAGGGACATTTAAGCCTTCCGAACCTTGCTACAATCCCAGTGAAAAAGTGTTCTTGCTATTACTGTTCCTCGAAAATAGTTCCTTTGGCACCTCTAACATTTTCTTTCTGTGAACTAAGAGCAAAGAAAAGAGCAGCATTTTCATTGGGATCACTTCCCCATTTCTAATCCCAAAGAAAATCTCCACACACCATATTGATATAAATAATGGATGTGTTTTCTGAAGATGCATTTAGCATCGCATGCAATTTGGCCCCCAAAGTTGTATAAAATAATAATAATTTCATGTCAGAAATTGTTCTGGGTTGAAAGAATTTTGCTGGAGAAATTCTGCTCGAGGGATACCCAAATGAGGCTCCTTTCATGTCCCCAATATCTTTTCCCACCAAAGTGGTCCCTATTTATCTACTTGCAATTTCTTGCTTTCAAACTGCTAGGTTGGCAGAAGCTGGGACAGAGACAGGCTCTCAATCCGTCATGCAATACCCAGGTCTCGAACTGCCGACTTGCCAGTTTCCAGCTAACAAGGCGAGCTTCTTACCCACTGAGGCACCACAGCCCCTCCTGTATAGAACAGCCAATATTCCATTGCTAATCTCGATTCAAGAGTAGACCCACAGAAGCAATTGCTACATGGCAAGACAATTCTTTCTAAATCTCACTTGAGTCAACTGGTCAATTCTGGTTGGACCTCACAATAGGATGCTAGCCAATATTTCACACTGGCAAAGCACAGTGAACCAAAAATGAAAGATATAAAGGCAGATAATTTTTTTAAAAATTACAATATTCCAAAGGCAGGAATTTTAAGAGGCTAAATTCAACTTTGTCACTTTATTCAAATTTTCAAAATAGCCTTTATTCTACTTGTTTTTAGTATAAAAAGTCCACAAGTTAAGTGCACCACAGTGTTTTACAGAGACCTAGAATCCCAACCTTTCATTAACAGTCAGCTGTATGGTTGACCATGACACGTACAAGACAAGAGAAAATTAAGATAAAATATAGTCACCAAATCTTGATAAATTTTAATTCATAAAAACAAAAGCAACAACGACAACAACAAAAGATTGAGGATCCCTGAAATATTCTTCTTAATCCTATAAGACTTCATTGTACCCAAGTCACTTTTTTAAAAGTTTTATCTAAAAAAAAAATAACAACAAAAAACCCAGCAAGTGTACACATTGATTGATCTTCCCCAGATTATTCCTGTCTCTCTAGCCTGAATAATATTCCATACAGAATTCTGTTTACCAAGACACCGGGTTGCTTTCCTCACTCCACCCCACCCCCTTTTTTAAAAAAAACTGATTTCGTTGTAAGCATGTTGGTTGGTTTTAAACATACAGGAAGCATTTAATGAAATGTTGTATTTCTGGCACCAAAACATGGCTTCGGTTAGATTTTTTTTAATGTGCAAAGGAGTCCAAGATCACTGAAGAGTGTATAAAAAGAATATTTCAGCCCAACACTCTAGCTGCATACCTTCTTGGCAAAGAAACAGAACAAAGGTGGAGGAGGAGCTGGCGGAGGGGTTCTAAAAACGAAGAACGCAGCCCTGGTCCTTCCCTAATAAGCATCCCCCATAGATGCCCCTCCCACATACACACAAAAATAGAATTATATGTGGCTACCTTTCTCTCCAGCACCATTGATTCTGTGGAAGAGGAAAGATGACACACTCTTTTATTATTCACTGGCAACAGATGCCTCTGCAAGCGTGATATTTTTGAGAATTAAAAGCCAGGCTTTCTTCCAAATTTTCATTTTAAACCCCCAGCCCAAGCCTTTCTTCTCCCCCTCCCCCCCATCTGAAATACCTGGTCTTATATATAGATGTATTATTAAAAGCCAGAGAGAGAGAGAGAGAAAGAAAGAAATGCTGCAGTGAAAGCATTTTTCCTGTGGAATTAAAAGGGAAAATCTTGGGCGCAGTTTAGGTCATGTTCATTTCACTCCTGCAATTCCATGGCTTTTATTTAAAGTTTTGCCGCTGCCTTTTTTCTTCTTGTTGTTTCTCTTTTTAATTTTTTTTAATTTTAAAAGAAAAAGTGCCTGAAGGGTCAGGGCACCAGGAAGACACCCCACATCGTCATGTGTCTAAAACTGCAACTCCGGGTTAATACGACTAAAGCGGTTACATTGTGAGAAGTGCTGACAGTATGTGATGTCGTTCCTTTACACCAATGTAGCGCCCTCCCCCCAACCCTCTCCCTTCACCAGATAGTGTAGCCGCCATCGGAGCCCCCCATGAAGAAGTTGCCCTTCCGTTGCGTCACTAACACGTTGGCGCCCTGCATGACAGCCAGCTGGGCCGAGTTGGGAGGACAGCCAGGAGGAGGAGGCTGGAAGACAAGAAGAGCCACCAGTTAGGAAAGGGCCTTACAGAAAAGCAGGACCAAGGCAAAGCACCTCCAAGCAATACCTGGGACCCAAAGAAGAAGAAAAGCAATAGAATTTAAGAAGCCTGGGATGGGCTTCTACGCCACCTTTTTGGTGTCTGAACAACTTTGCTTTTGGCAAACATGTTCTCTAGAGGCGATTGCTCAGGGAACCATAGAGACAAATTCACTGCAACTGGTCCTGTTTAGGTACTGAAGGCATTAAACCATGCAGTCCAGAGTAGCCTGTTTCCCAAGAGGCACAGATTAGCCCCCAGGACCAAGCCACAACTAGGTGTTCTGGGGAGCAGATGCCTCGTACCATGGCATTTAGCCTCCCCTTTCCTTGGCATAATCGTCCCCTCCGAGCCGAGAGAGATTCATGTGGCTCTCTGCACAGATAGTGCCCTCGCTGTCTTAGACCAGATATTTCCAACACTTCTCGCCTTCCATATGAGAAAGTGAACTAAGAGAGAGGCAAGACAGGAGTCGTTCCTCCCCTCTCACATCTCCCTAGGGCAGGGGTTCTCAATCTATGGCCCAAGGGCCAGACCTGGTCTGCAGCACCATTTCATTTGGCCCACGTTGACGCTGCCACCAGAAGCAGACAAGATTATGACAGCGGTAAATCCACACATAGCTGTCGTAAACACGTTTACAACAGCCACAGGTGCATTTTATGGCAGCATTTACAGTGGGGGGAGACCACCAGTCCGGCCCACTCAGCTGTCTGAGGGGGCGTTGTCTGGCCTGCAGCTTCGAAAGGTTGAGAACCCCTGCCCTAGGGAGTGGGAAGGAGGAATCCTACCCATCTCTCTCCACTAAAGGCTACTCCACAATCCCTAGTGGTCCAAATCCAGTCACCTGACCTAACTCAGATCTACTGACCACCAGGAATTTGCAAAGTCTGGGTGTGCTACTCAAGTTCATATTCATGGGCAAAGGACTGAACTGGGTTCAAAAACAATTGACAATATAAGTCATCTACTGAAAGTTACTGCACACCTGAGCAAATTAGAGCATCTTTGCAAATCTATCTGCTCTAGCTGGAACTCAAGGAAGCTAGCTGGTTTAATCATCTCTACCCAGTAAAAGAAAGATTGAGGAGACTCATGTTGGTAGGTCATTCACCAAAGCCCAATTACCAGAAGTCCAAGTCAGCACTACTGCTGATCAGGGCTTCTGGAAACTGGCAGTTCAAGAACATGTAGAATGCAAAGTTTTGCCATCACTGCTTTAGGCTGTTCTATCCTAACCTGCAAATAAAGCTTGTGGATGAGAAAACTCATGATCCCTGCAGAGCAATTCACACTTATAGCTTTTGGATGAAGAGAAATGAATAATTAACACGTGAACACAGCAGGGATGCTACTAGTAACTGTTCAGTTTTCACACAGGATTCTTCTATAATAGTAAGCAAGATCACTTTTTGAGGCCTGGTGATAGCTAGCTACTATCACTCTCCCAGACCATTAAAACTCCCCGGCAGTTAAGAAACAAGGACTTCGGCTGTGCGGGCAGCCACGGACATCTCCACCCTCCCCAGGCCTCAACACCTGTCCAGGGGGTTTGAAAAGGGACGCCGGCAGGAGCCTCGGCTGAAGACACTGCCCCAGCTGTGCGGGTGGCCGTTTTTGCTGCCCCGGCCATGCGGGCAGCCATGGATGCCTCCACCCTCCCCCAGACTCACAACACCTGTCGGGGGGGGTGTTGTTGAAAAGGGCCATCGGCAGGACCCTCAGCCGACGACGACGCCCCGGCTGCGTGGGTGGCCAAGGATACCTTAGTCCTATTATTCGAACTTTGTATTCTCCCTCTCTTGGCGTTCTTGTCTTGTCTTTTTGTGGTCTTATATTTAATATGTAAGCCGCCCCGAGTCGCCACAAAGTGGCAAGTGGGCAGCTATATAAACTGAATTATAAAATAAATAAATAAATATAAAACACTCACTGGGATATTAGCAGTGGCACCGGGTGCAAACCTTGCTCCAGCATCAAAGCCCCCATCCACGAGGACAGTGGATCCAGGAGGATAGACTGGCCCCACTGGGTAGAAAGCCACTGGAACGGAAGAACCCATGGGGCCCACAGCAATGGACTGAGCCATTGGGAGGTACAAGGAAGCACCAGGGTAAGCGGCAGACATGGTTGGTACAGTGGCAGCAACTGGATGCACAAAATTTGGGCGATAAAGCTGGTGGGGAGAGAGAGAACACACAGGGTGAAAATGGCTTAATCCGGAGCTATACCTTCAGAGACTTTATTTATTTACCACCAAAGGCTTCAGATCCCTCAGGAAAACACCTCCATCCACCCAATCATCAATGGTAACAACTACAGTATCTCTTTTAAATTTAAGATTATATGAATTGAGCTTCTGGAGCAGACAGGGCTCCATTGGGTGCTTATTAAGAACAGCTAGGAAAACAGTTCTGGGAACATCATAAGGAGAAGGCGTAAAATGGACAGCTAGCAACCTTTTCACCTTCTGACTTCTGGTGTCCTCTTACAACCTTGCCTTTGGCCTAACAGGGCCTAGAGCCATGATGTCGAACCTTGGCACTCTGGATGCCCTTGGACTTCCAATTCCCAGAAGCCCAAGCACCCTGTGAATCCACATGAATGGGTTTACTGTGATTAATCCATACGGGCGCATTTTACTTCCGCTTCCGGGAGCAACGAGGGCAGCGTGAGGCGGATGAATCACAGTAAACCCATTCGTGTGGATTCACAGGGTGCTTGAGCTTCTGGGAATTGAAGTCCAAGAACATCTGGAGTGCCAAGGTTCGACATCATGGGCCTAGAGGATGTAGGCAAAACAGGGAACTAATGCTCCTCAAAAATATGTATTTTTAAAGTCTGCCTAGCTCTGGGTTCCATTCCTCTAAACTGGGCACTGGACAGAGGCTTTGAACAGGTCAGCCTTTTCTGAGCTCCCTCCCCTAGATGGATGAGAACCATTTCTGAATTTCGGTCAAAGCCATCTCCCTTGGAACTGATTTCCTGTGTTGCCTTGGCATAACTACATTCTGATACATACTGTCCGGGGTTAGAGAACAATGGTGTAAATGCTGGTCACCGAAGCCTCTTGTTGCTCCAACTGCTTTCCCTTTCAGCTGCCCTAATCTCTTCTCAAAATTTAGAATTAAACTCTTCTGAATGAAAGGATGTTTCTACAACTTGTGTTATTCTATACGGACATGAATTAGTTGCACATTTATGAAGTACCAACAACAGTGATAACTTTAACATGTGACACAATTTCTCTTACTTTATTTTTTTCATTTAACACCTGACCCCTACCCATCATGAAAATGACAAGATGAGATACAAACTACAGAAATATCTAGCTGCACCAAAAATTAAATAGAATGGGGGTGGATGAGACTGCAGCATTAAGCCTGTCTCAGCAAAAACTGCAAAAATGTTTGAGAAATTTTAAAGGCTAAGCAATCCTTTTTTGTTACATATTTTTATGGATTACAGCCCATTCCAACAGATGGAGTCCATCTATGCTGAACCGGTCCATAAGCTGTATAGGATTTTTTGACTTTTTAAACTTTTGGTCTTTTAACTTTAGTTTTTATCATAGGTAATGTGTTTTTAATTGTTTTAAATTATAAGCCGCCCAGAGTCCTTGGATAAGGGCAGGGTATACATTTAATAAAATAAAAATAAATAAATAAATAAACTAACATTACCTAGTATTTAAAATACCGTAATATTTCTTCCTGTTTTTTCAATAAGCAAGCAAGCACAGCATTTCATCTAAGAATCAACCTCCCTATTAACTATTTTCTAGAACAGTATTTTCCAACCTTTGGGTACCCAGATGTTCTTGGACTTTGAGTCCCAAAAGCACCAATCAGCAGTGGACTGACTTGGGCTTCTGGGAATTGAAAGCCAAAAACACCTGGAGGACCAAAGTTGGGAAACAGTGGCTTAGAAGATAAGAATTACTTTGAAAAAAACTTAATGCTTGACTTCTGGTGAGGCTCCAAAGGAAAGGGCATACAATGTACTGAACTAACCACAGTGGGGTTAAAATGAAGCATTCTCACATGGAACCAGTAAGTACATGGCTGACATCTCTAGTCAAATCTGGTTTAAAAAAATCCTTACAAACACTAATAATGCTTGACTTAGAAACATGCTTTTATATATTAAAAAAGTTAGTAGATGGACTAGTAGGTAATATTCCCTGGAAACTACCAGATACTTATCACGCTAACTGTCAATCACCTCTGTAGTTCTTATTAAGCAGAAAGAACATTTGTCAGATCAGAGTTCATATTATCTTTTCATAACAGAACACATTACATACATCTGAGTAAGCAGGAGGGGCCTCGGTGTAAGGTGGAGCCTGAGGAAGTGGAATGGTCTGCGGGAACACTGATGGATTACCAGCAGTCTGAACTGGGTAGGAAGGCTGTGTTGGATATTGACCTAGGAGAAGAAGTGTATCAATATTAGCATAGCTTTACATGCTGCAAAAGGAAGGGAAGTGCTTGAGACCAGGGAAACTCCCTCTTTTAAAAGTCTTCTCTGAAAGAAAGATATTTCTAAGAAAAAGATACATAATCAGTGGAAGGTTCAAAGGCCACAAAACATGTCATTCTTTATTAGCAAATAGCTAGAAGAGTAAACAAAAGCAACTCCTTGGATGTCAGACAAGCCTCTTTTATCGAGTTTAAGAACCAAGGTAGTCAATATTTACATTTTGGAATAATGGATAGTGCCATCTCACGGGGATCATAAATATTTTTCAAGTTAATAAAAGAATAATTGCTTACCTATTATCTGCATGGTGCTATACCAAGCCCACCTCTATCTGCAAACCACTGAGTTAACACTTAAACAACAACAAAACATTAAAATCTGTGATCAGTAGTCCCAAACCCCACAATCCTAGTAAGATCTACCCAATTCTACTTTCTCCAATTTGTTTTCTATTCTGGCAACAGATCTCTGAGATGATTATTCTTGGATACAGCTTTGAGTGTCTACCTTTTTAGCTGGCAAGAGTAAACAAATTACAGCTAAGGGGGGGAAGAGAAGAACTTTAATGAATGACATCATCCTGAACTTTCCTGAATGAGTTGGCAAGCAAAATTTAAAAAAGTCACAGTGAAAGCACAGACTCCTCAATGGGACTTATTCACAGGTTTTTAAAATTGTGTCAGAAGCACCCAAAGGTGCTTTCTGGGTTGAAAGGATTTTTGCTGAGAAACTCCGCTCAGGGGACACCCAAATGAGGCTCCTTTCATGTCCCCAAGATCTTTTCCCACTGAAGTTATTTATCTACTTGCAATTTCTTGTTCTCGAACTGCTAGCTTGGCAGTAGCTGGGACAGAGACGGGCACTCGTTTCATCATGCAGTACTCAGGGTCTGGAACTGCCGACTTGCTGACCTTCCAGATAACAAGGTGAACTTCTTAACCACTGAGCCACCACAGTCCCATCCACAGGTAAAGGCTTATGAGATTGCAGCATATGAGCCCCAAGCATTCAGACTGGTTCTCTAAAAGCTTAGGAAGCTACAGAAGAGCAACTTAATTCTGAAATAAATTGTTATAAGAGCCTGTGGGAGCCAATAAGGAAATACCATCAGCACCTGAGGAATGCTACCTCTGACCAGAATAAATTTAACTGTGGCACCCTTTCCTCTAACTTCTCAGGTGCAAAAGGACAAGAGTTGAGGAAAAGAGCAGGCCTGTTCCTGCTATTGACTGCTTACATAACCAGCTGCAAGCTATGATTATTCCATCAGCACATTCTAAAAGTTATATATCTTATTAAGTTTTCAAATTGTGATACATTCTTTAGAGAAAGTGGCCTATAAATTAATTTGTTAAACTTTTATGCTGCCCCACTTGCCTAAGCAACTCTGGGCGGCTAATCCAATGCCATAGACTCATCTTTCTTAGAGATTTTTCAAGAAAGAGTGAACTGTTGAGGATTAAATACAGGCACAGGAGAGTTAATGACATTACCAGGGTCTAGACTACAATGGCTAAAATTCTATTGCTTGTTGTATTAAGTTGCAGTAAAGCAGGCCCATTTGAATCAATGGAATTTACAGAGGAGTTGACTTACCAATCCCCTACTGATTCAGTGGGCCCACTCTGGCGCAACACACTACAATAAGCAATGGGATTTCAGACAATGTTTTGTATAATCATCTGGACTTTGTTCAGTTTGCACAGGACTGAACTCACCACACTTTTATAACCCTGCAACTCATCTCAGACTTATCCAGTGATACTATACATTACTCATCCTGTTTAGCACGTGCCTTTCATTGTCAGGTAACCTGAGTCAAAACGTATTTGAATGGCCAGATGCCAGCTGTATGGGAAGGTTTTTTTAAGGTTTTATATATTGTTTGTTTATAGATTACCTATTACGGTAATTTATTCTGTAAGCCGCCCAGAGTCGGGTCTTCCCGAGTCTGGCGGGGTATTAAATGCGAACAATAAATAAATAAATAAATAAGCACAAAATAGGAGCCAAGACAGAGTTATACCTGCTAACAGGCCATCTAGATTTTGTGATATGCCCTTATATTCCTTATGCCCACTATTTATCCCAATGCCCTCTTCATCTGATAGCAGATGCAATCCACTTTCCCTTCTCTTCCCTCCCCACTACCAAAAAAAAACCCCTGGCTTTCAGCTGTCCTGAAGAGGTACACAGAAAGAGCCTCCTGGGAGATTGTGGCATTTTTAAAATCTCAATTGAATGTGTGTATCCCTGGCAATGGCCACCTTGTTATGCCAGCTAATCTTTCTCACACTAGGTCTGGCGGATGAACTATGGATCAAATTCACCAAAAAAAAATAAATGGGTTCATTTTGGCAGTTTATAAAGTCTGGCCTAGACACGAAAGGAGGAGAAGAAGCTGTCCTGAACTTACGGCACTACAAGAGAAATGAGCAGTATTGCATCTTCTCTATTCTGCCTCTGACTGATCATACCGGGCCCTTGGGCGCCTTTTTCGCAGGGTCATCCCTTGGAGACGCACATCAACCAGCTCCCAGGGAGGAAGGACAACATGCAAACTGGCCCACACTTTGCAGAAGCAGAGACCGTGGGGGGTTGTTTTTTTTCTGTGTTTCCTCCGTAGGCCCTGACACCCTAATCTGCGGCTGGGAAGAGGAAGGAGAAGAAGATGGCTCCATATCACCTTGGCGCCCCAGAGCCAGCAAGCCTGCCTGGCAGTGCAAACAGCTGCGATCCCCCCCGCCGCCCTTTAAACAATCCAACCCCAGCCTCCTCTCCTCCTATTAACTCTGGCTTGCAGTGCCAAATCCCAGCGTCTTTTCTAGGGCGGGCTCCCCGGTTTGGCGGGCCCCACTTGGGCTCTTCCGCCTCCCCTTTTTAACCCACCGCAGCAGCCAAAGAGTTAATCCCCGGGCCAGGAGGGTTGCGTCATAGCAATCCAACATCCCGCCC
This sequence comes from Furcifer pardalis, assembly GCA_030440675.1. NCBI lineage: Eukaryota > Metazoa > Chordata > Lepidosauria > Squamata > Chamaeleonidae > Furcifer > Furcifer pardalis. The sequence continues at coordinate 19,589,129 of CP126893.1, forward strand.
TCCCCCCACTGGCTTTCCGAGGCCTCCCATTGGCCAAGGCGCCCGTCAGTTACGGCCTGGGGCCCGGGGATAACGGGACTGCGGCGCCAGCCTTAAAGGAGCGGCGCCCCTGGGAAAGGGTTAAAAAGAGGGCCGGGGTGGGGCTGTGCGGAGGGTGAGGGGAGGAGGAAGAGGAGGAGAAGAAGACGGCGACAACAACAACAAGCCTCTTGCCTTTGCTGTTCATGATGGCGGCGCCCAGAAGGGAGCGAAGGGGAAGGACGGCTGGCCCGGTTGCGGAAGGCTCCGCCGACGGTGGGGCTCTCGGCAGCGGCTCTTCGTCTTCCTCCTCCTCTTGGGTCACTTCCTTGTTGTTGTCGCCGCCGCAGCCCTGACGAGAGGGGTTACGTCGAGCCGCGTGACGTCACTCCGCAGCGCGGCTGGGGAAAGAGGACGGGCAGAGTCCAGGGGGCGGGGCCAGACCGGCCGTTGGCCCCGGAAAGGGCGGGAGTTTCCGTCACCGCCGCGGCCTGGTCTGGGCTGGGGGGGTGTTTCCCTAGCAACGCTCCTTGGTGAAGTTTTTGACGTGTTAGCCTGTGTTTCAAGCATATCAGAGAGTAAACAAAACAACAAAAGTGACAAAAAACACACACCCCTTTTGTGGCACCTTAAACACTCAAATTCTGTAATTCAATGTGAGATTTCGTGGATCAGGTGGTTACTGAATTTCCTCTCTTAATGCCAGGGTGAGAGTGTTCACAGGAGCACTTGTGGGGGAAACTCATGCTTTGCAAAAAATAAAATAAAAATCAAACATTTTGGGATGGGAAACCTGAACAGAATGAGACAGCTTTTCTTGCTTGAATACCAAAAGTTGCTGGCTACTGGAGTGCACCAAATAATTTTGGAAAATCAGTTTATGCTTTATTCAGGGGTGCCCAAACTTTTTGGGCCATGGGCCAGTCATGTGGTTCAGGGAGCCAGTCACTATGGCCCAGGGGACGGATGCGGCCCCTGACACCAATTCATCCAGCCCACAAAGCCCTCGTTGCTCCTGGAAGCGGAAGTAAAACATGCCCATCTGGGCGCATTTTACTTCTGCTTCCAGGAGCAATGAGGGCTTCATGGGCCGGAAGAATTGGTGTCAGGGGCCACATCAGGCCCCCAGGCCGTAGTTTGGGCACCCCTTGCTTTATAGGTTGCAGCAAAGCCTTTGACTACATAGCCTGTATTATGGATAAGAAATTACTGTTTAGAACAGAATATGGAGATGGAATGGTTTCCTGTAGGCAAAGGGGCCAGACAAGGATGCATTTTTTACTTCAAATTTGTTCAATCTATACACAAAACATAAAGCAGGTCAAGATTCGGATGAAGGAGTGAAAATTAATGGAAGAAACATCAGTAATTTAAGATATACAGATGACACCATGTTTCTGGCAGAGAGCAGCAATGACTTGAAGCAGCTGCTGATGAAAGTGAAAGAAGAAAGTCCCAAAGCCGGAATGCAGTTGAACATTAAAAATACAAAAAAATATAGTTACAGTCTAGACTACATAATTCTAATGTTGACAATGAAGAAATTGAAATCATGAAAGACTTTTTCTACCTTGATTCAGTCATCAATCTAAATGAAGAGTACAGCCAAGAAATCAGAAGATGACAGACTTTTAAAAAAGGCAGTAGTAAAAGGATTAGAAAAGATCAAGGGATCATCGCTGGACGCCAAGACAATCCATATTATTGTATTCCTGATTGCTGGAATACTGGATAATGAATAAGGCTAACAAGGGGAAATATTGATTCATTTGCAATGTGTTGCTGGAGGAGAGCTCTGCAGATATACAGTCAAACCTCGCATAAAGAGTGCCTCGCTTAAAGAGTAACTCACTTAAAGAGCATAATTTTTTTCTGAATATTCGCTTTGCCTAACAAATAAAACCAACCAAAAACTCGCTTAACAAATAAATCGAGGTTCATAATCCCCCCCACAATTGGTCACTTACAATGGTGTTTCGCTTAAAGAGCAAACTCGCTTAAAGTCTAAGAGCAATCCTGTGGGACGCATTATGTTCTTTAAGCAAGGTACAACTGTAGTACAGTATCTTTATTGCTAGAAATATGAACAAGGGATCCTAAGCAAATTAAGCCTGACCAGGCTCTGGAGGCAAAAATTATGAAACTAAGGCTGTTATTCTTTGGGCCCATCATGAGAAGACAAGATGCTCTGGAAAAGACAGTAATGCTGAGAAAGGTGTATCAACTTCATAAATGTGGTGCAGGCCTTGAATTTACAAGAGTTCAGCAGGTTTGCTGAGGACAGAATATTTCCCTATCTCTCTTCATAGAGGCAACTTCACAGCATGTAACAACAACAAAGCTAGGAATGTTTTTGGTTTGCTTCACAAGGGGTCTCGTAGTAATGTGCTGTCAGAGGCTTTTGACTTAATGGTGCCCTTATGAATGAAATGATCTCTGAAAGGCCCTATCATTAACAGCAATCTTCAAACACACTACATCGGCTGCGGCTTCCATTGTTGAGTCATTCTCTCTCAAGTTTAGACTTCTCCTTTTCTTGCTGCCTCTAGTTTTTCTCAATATTGCTGTCTTCTCTAGACAAGGCTGCATTTTGTCACCCTGCTTATTCAACTTATACATAGAGCACATAATGCGCAATGCAGGGATGGAGGAATCACAATTTGGGATCAAAATTGCTGGGAGAAACATCAACAACTTGAGATATGCAGATGATACCACCCTAATGGCAGAAAGTGAGGAGGACTTTAAAAAGCTCCTGATTAGGTTGAAAGAAGAAAGGGCAAAAGCTGGCTTGAGACTCAATATAAAGAAAACCAAGATAATGGCTACAGGCCCTATCAGTCCCTGGAAAATAGATGGGGCAGAAGTAGAAGCAGTGACAGAATTTACTTTCTTAGGATCAAAGCTCACTGCAGATGGTGATTGCAGCCATGAAATAAAAAGGCGACTGATTTTTGGGAGGCAAGCAATGAGAAACCTGGGGAACATAGTAAAAAGAAGAGACATTACATTGCAAACAAAATTTGTACATTGAAAGCAATGGTATTTCTGGTGGCAATGTATGGTTGTGAGAGCTGGACCATTAGGAAAGCTGAGCACAGAAGAATAGATGCCTTTGAGACGTGGTGTTGGAGGAGAGTTTTGAGAATCCCCTGGACAGCAAGGAGAACAAATAGGTCAATCTTAGAAGAAATTAACCCTGACTGCTCCTTAGAAGGTCAAATAGTAAAGATGAAGCTAAAGTACTTTGGACATCAAATGAGAAGAGAAGATTCGCTTGAGAAAGCCTTGATGCTGGGAAGGGTGGAGGGCAAAAGAAGGGAGTGGCCAAAAATGAGATGGCTAGATGGTATTGTAGACACAATGGGCACAGAGCTGAGCGAGTTGAGGAGGATGGTGGAGGACAGGAGTGCCTGGCGGACAGTGGTCCATGTGGTCGCAAAGGGTCGGAATCGACTGTGCGACTGAACAACAACTAGAGAATCTGATCTTCTTGTGCTGATGTTGAAACTATAATAGCATCAGTTTAGTAATTTTAACTTCTAATGAGATTTGGGGATTGATATGACATAGGACCCATTCATTTGTGCTTCTAATGCCACATTTCAAATAAATCTCTCTCCCCCGCCCACTTTATATAGCAATTCCCAAATTCATTAGAGGTGAAAGGTGCTCTCATTAATAATTAATAATTACATGCCGTTGAGTCAAAATGTGATGTACAGTAATACCTCATATAACATTAGTATCGAATAACACTAAAATCGCATAACATTAAGGAATCTGGGGGGAAGAATTGCATCAGATAACATTAAGATCCTATGGGATGCTTCAGATAACAACCAGTAAAGCCTGTGTGGTTACAATGTATCTCTATGGATCCCATAGAGGATCAGATAACACTAAAAATCATATAACACCAAGACTTGTGGAACCAGGTTTTAGTGTTATATGAGGTTTTACTGTATTATAATTAATAATTGAATGCCTTCAAGTCAAATTCAACTTATTTTCCAGGGCTTCAATGTGCTTTACCATCTCCATTCCCATTCCATTTTGGGCCAAACCCATTAGGCTCAAAAGATGTAAACGTAAGTGTAAAAGAAATTATAAATGTAAAGTGGCAGGTTTTAAATTCATTTGTGTGGTCTCTTACTACAGGTTGCTCTTACTTACTATGTTGCAGCTGCTGACCTCAAGTAGCACTGTTATTAGAACAGTGATGCTTAGTGAGGAGTAGGCATTATTTAATTATTATTATTTATTTATTTTTACTTATTTGTATTATTTGTATTTTTGCAATATGAGCCTGTTCCAGGAGTCTTAGCATAAATTACAATAGAAAAATATATCTAGAAAGAAAAATATATTGTTGGAGATAAAACTCTCTTTTGTCAATAAAGTAATGCAAACATTTACATACAGTACTTTGATTTTACTCTTTCCTTAGCTTGCTTTTAAAAGTGCAGTGGTATTTTGATGTGATTTATTGATATGATGAAGAAAGCATGTTTGATTCCTGGTATTTTTTTTTCTTTAGCCAGATGTGCCTCTGGGTCACTTTGGTGCAATTATTACAGTAGAGTGAACAGCTATTTTGCATCACTTTATAGCTTAGCATGTTTATTTATGTAAATTGGGTTGTGAACAATGAAACCCATTAGGCTCAAAAGATGCACACATAAGTGCAAAAGAAATTATACATGTAAAGGAGCAAGTTTTATATTTATTTTTAATCTTAAGATATAGTTCTCTACATATGTATTAACAAGTCCACTCCACTGTGTTTGATATGGAGCTGGTTCTAATATGTTTGCATGTGACTGTATTCTATTATTTGTCTCCTAGATAGCCAAGGCAATCTTGTCTGTATTCAGTCCTCTTAGCATGATATGTCAGTAGATAAAATCCCTGAGACTGCAAAATTTCTGTTAGATGAATAGAATGAGATTCAGGCATTCCCCGAGCAGAGTTTCTCCCACAAAAATCCTTTCAACCCAGAATAATTTCTGACCAAATATTATTATTAGTAGTAGTACTGCAGTGGCTCAAGTGCCTAAGATGCTAACTGGAAGGCAGTAGGTCAGCAATTCAATACTGTACCTGAATACTGCAGGATGGAATGAGCTCCCGTCTTTGTCCCAGCTCCTGCCAACCTAGCAGTTCGAAAGCAAGAAACTGCAAGTAGATAAGTAGGGACCACTTTGGTGGGAAGGTAAACAGCATTCTGTGCATGACATGTCTAGTCATGCCTGCTATGTGACCACAAAAATGCTTGCAGAAGCAGACAGTGCTGGCTCTTCAGTTTGAAACAGAGATGAGCACTGAACCCTAGAGTTGGATACGACTGGCTTTCGAGCAAGTGTGACCTTTACCTTTACTGTAATGCTGAAATGCCACCTTTCTGCCCAGAAGGAACAGGTCTGATCTACAACAGTTTTAACAAGCCGTTTGCCAGTTCTGGCAGATGTGATGTCAAAAATATTCCATGAACAACATAATAAAAGACTGCCAAATGTCTCCACCATTCTCCATGTATGCTAATAAAATGGCTGCTGTAAAAACACAATAAGTTCCTTTTCAACACTATTGCAGACAATAAAGTCTAGTGGCCTCTGTGAGTGTGTATGTGTGTGTGTGTGAGAGAGAGAGAACCTGCGAATAAGCATGTGTGTGACCTGTGTGGGTCCTTGACAGTTTATTGTTCTTCCTTGTAACTGTTGCAAAGAAATGAGTTAAGGCTATCGCATATTCTCTCTCTCTTTTACATTTTTAGCTGTTAATATCATAGGCATTTCATCTTCATAGTACTCCTGTAAGGTAGGTCCAGCTGGGTTGTTGGCTTTTCCAAGATCAGAATGATGGATTATATACTTGCAAAGGGCTCAATCATTCCATTCTAGGTGGGGCTCCCCGCTTTGCTTGTACATAATGAGAACAAATGATTCCATCCAGTAGCTATCCCTCAGCCTAATGTGCTTGTCATATCTTCTGTATTAAAATAATATTTCCCATACATTGATCAATGCCAAAATACTTTGGATGGTGCTCTTTCTGGCTATCATACTATGTTCTCCAAACATTATGGGGGGAAGCCATAAATTCTAGCTTCAGTGAGATGAAAAATTCTTCCAAGAGTTAAAATGAGTTAAGAAACTACCATTAATCTCCCAAGAGTTACTTTTCTCTTCTAAAGAACTGAACTTTGGGTAAAAAAAATCAAGGGACATCCACATTCATGCATAAGAGATCAAGAGAAGGAAAAGAGAACATGCAAATATGTTTAAGTTTAATTAAGCCTTAAGGCCATTAAACCTAAACCAGCAAGATGATCTGCTTATTAGCATCAAGCTAATGCTTTGTTAGTTATTCTGCATCAGCTTCAGGTTATGTTAGTTATTGTAAAACCTACCCTCTTAGAGTTTCTCAACATTTTTAGGTTGGGGGATTGGTCATGCTCCCTCAAACAGTTGAGGGGGCCAGATTGGTTGCCCCCCCACTCCACCATTTATGGGTGTCATAAATGTATTTACAACGGCCGTAAATGAGTCCGCAGCCAATTCTGGTGGTGGCTGGAGTGAGGGCAGGGACCAAATTATTTGGCACTGTGGGCCAGATCCAGCCTATGTGCTGTGGGTTGAGTACCCCTGCTCTTAAATGTTGTTATAGCCAAAAGAGAGTATGGTGATCTCTACCCTCGGCTGCCTTTTTCTCAGTGCACCATGATTTGCGTAGAAAAATCAGGCTACATAAATGATTTCTCAATTTCTTGTAAATGCACATTCTCTTCCTACACATTTACTTTTCAGGATGCTTATCCTTGCTTGTTTATGCTCTGAAAATCAGAATCTTCAGCCAAGAGCAGTCTGTCCAGTTTCAAGCCTTGAAACATCACATCTTTCAGAAATGGAGTTGCTGTTACACATGTCTTCCACAGGTAACTTACCCTGTTCTAGAGCAGCCAATTTTACTGATAGAAGCCAGATTTTGTTTTACGGGCTCAGAGATTCTAACTTCAGGAGTCCACCATGATGAAATGAAATTGGAATGTATGCACATGGAACTGCCGCTGGAGACTTGTCAGAAACATCTATTTATTAGTCACGGTTACTATACTATGTTCCTCCTAGTTTCCTAATTGGAACCAGTTTCTTCTTCTTCCGTGTCAATATCTTACATAGTCCATTTCAGCGCACCTCTTCCAGTGGCTTAGTGGTTAAGATGCTGAGCTGGAGACTGGAAGGTTGGGTTTTGATACCTAAGGACTGCAGTTGGGGACATGAAAGGAGCCTCATTTGGGCATCCCCTGAGTGGAGTTTCTCCAGCAGAAATCCTTTCAACCCAGAGTAATCTCTGACACGAAATTATTATTATTATTCAAAGTTAGTGTTTATTTATAAAGCTCTAGACCATGTTTCAGAAAACTTAGCTCTCCAGATGTTATTGGACTTCAATTCCCAGAAGCCCTGATCAAGTAAACCAAAACACAACTTTCCCAAGCTTTGCAGTTGTTAAAGTCAGGTGGGTAGAGTTTAAAAAGCAGCCTTTACATCTCATTAATTGAAAGCCCTATCCTGAGAAGGTTGCCAAGTGCCAATTATATTGACAAACTAGTTTTAATATCAAGAGATTTTCATTTACCTGAAATTTTTAGCAATTATAGTACGGTCAGTTGCCTTTATAATAACTTCATCCTATCGTTAATGTTCTTATTGAATTTTACAGTGCCATACTATATGTTTATTTTTATGATAATGTTCAAATTTTTCCTGTATGTTTCCCTAATGCGTTTTGGCCTCTAGTTTAGTGCAATTGTTGCTTTCTAAAGGGCTTCTGGTCCTTATAATTGAGATGTGTGAGTTTCTTCAGCTCATGTTGGTTCTTGCAATTCCACGAAGTGAATTTTCTTTCCAGGTTAGTGTGAATAGGATTGCAACCGGCATAGGTTATTCATTCTGTGCAGTTTTGTTTCTGTGTTCAGTACAACTTGCCCAGTAATGATACCTATTTGCTCTGGGATAGTGAATTTTCAATTTTATACCTTCCTAGTACCCTTCTCCATCATCTCTGTTGAAGAGCCCTGTGTCTCAGAGGCCTTAGGGACATCTTATAGGACAAATGCTTATTTCACCTGGGCTACTGAGCCTAGTAATCTTCACATAGGCAAGCAGTAACCTCAAGAGTTTGGTATTTAAGACAACCGTGAAACAGGGTGACATTTGCAGATGAAATTGCATCCTGGACCTCTGCACTGAATGTAGCACGTCCAAAGGATCATTAAGTAAAAATATATACTGTACTCTATTTCAGGGGTGCCCAAACTTTTTGGGCCATGGGCCGGTCATGTAGTTCAAGGGGGAGGGGTCACTTTGGCCCACGAGCTGGATCCGGCCCCCAACGCCAATTCATCCAGCCTGCGAAGCCCTCGTCACTCCTGGAAGCGTATGGGCATGTTTTACTTCCGCTTCCGGGAGCAACAAGGGCTTCGTGGGCTGGATGAATTGGCATTGGGGTTAGATCCAGGCCCCAGGCCATAGTTTGGGCACCCCTGCTCTATTTGCATAGAGATCATTAGCAAGGTAGATTATTGGTAGGCACACTGACATTTTCCTTGTCCAATCAAACAAGATTTTCTTACATTTATTAGTAGTTATTTATGGAATAGGAATACTGTACTAATAAGGGTTCAGCTGTGTGTAGTACATTAAAGACTGATTAGTTGTATGTGTGGTTTGTATATAATTAGAGCATGTTATTACTTGAGGGCATCTACTACTTTGGAATGTTCCAGCTTCTCTTTCTATAGCTGCCACCTTGGATACATCATACCTTTATTCAGAGAACCAAAGAAGGCATAAGTCAAAATATCTTGGAGCAATATTTGAGTGTTTCTTGTTTGTTAGAATATAATCACTTCAATAAAGGTTGCCTTGCTCAAAAGCCAGTTATATCTGACTCTAGGGTTCAGTGCTCATCTGTTTATAGCCAAAGAGCCAGTGCTTTTTGTCTCTGCAGACGTTTCCATGGACATGTGGTAGGCATGCCTCAACACCAGAGTGCACTTCCCACCAAAGTGGTACCTATTTATCTACTTGCAATTTCTTGCTTTCAAACTGCTAGGTTGGCAGGAGTTCACTCCATCGTGCAGTACTCGGGAATCGAACTCCAACCTTCCAGTTGTCGAATTCAGCACCTTAACCACTTGAGCCACTGCAGTACCTTTATAAAAATCAGGGCTTCAAAGAATGGCCCTTGTCAAAAATGTATAGAATAATTTCATAGAAAAGAAGCTTATATTATGAGTATAATCTCCCCCACCAAAACCAAAAAGTAGCAATGTATAATTTGAAATACATGGTCAACAAAGGAATAGTCAGACCTATGAAAGAATTCTATTCAAAGTATTTTATAATGGTCAGAGAGGAGAAAAGGATTTTCTTTGAACTACTAATTTTAGTATAATTGTCCTCCTTTCCCTGCTTGAAGCTTATTTGCAAAGGAAGAAAAACCTAGGTAGTATAGTATACCAGAAAGAATCCTGCTAATCTCTCAGATGAATTAAACATTAATGTGTTCCATTTTCCTGAATGTATTATATTAATAGTATGCCAATATATGCAAATGAGCCTGAAATTCAACAAGAAGGAGGTATTTAAATATAATCACCATGCAGGATGTGCAAACTACATTCTCAGCCAAATTGCACTATGCATCTGAACCAGCTGCAAAAGCAGTTTAACATAATGGATTCAGTTGTTACTGGAAGTGTTGACAATGTTCTCTGGGGAGATTTTTATGTGCATATGTATAGCACTAATATTTGTGTACTGCCTATTTCAGACAAGAATTCTTTTCTGTGCAAGCATTTGCACACATGCCTTGAAAGGAAAAGTAGATTTACTTTCACACTTTCAGAGTAGAGGGTACATGTGGGAAGCTGACCACATTCCTGAAGATCATAGGTTCAAATCTTGGATTTTTGCCCACTACATGGTCACCTTCATTTAGTTAGAAAATGGTTGTAGTCTAGTGATTTTGCAAATATGAAGCAAGCTCATTGGCAGGTGAAGTCAGTCATGGCCAGTATTTTATTACAGCAAAAGAGTCCACTTTAATTCACAAAGGCTAGTGTGGAAAGCTTTTAAACTGAAATTCATACTAAACCCATTTCTTAACAAGACCTGGCTCATGGGCTCAGCAGTAGAACACATGGCATGCATGCAGAACTGAGGTTCATTCCATGGCATCTCGTCAGGGCCAAGAAAGACATCAGATAAAGTTTAGGAGAGTATTTATAGATGTAAGGACATTTTTCCAGAGTCTTGCTTTCTCACGATGTTCCCAAAGTAGGAATCTTTCAGGTCCATGATTTTTCGCCTCCAGAGACAATTCCAGTTTGACTTGCTCTAGAAGGCCCACTTGTTCGTCATTCTGGCAGTCCAGGGTACCAACAGAAGAACTCTCCTTCGTTGTCTGGCAATGTTTTTGCCTTGTTTTGCTGTTCTATTTACTCTCAAATATACTCTTGCTTAGTTCTCTCGGCATCCGCTGCTACTTCTCTCCTGATCTTTGGTGGAGCAATACCAACAAGAGGGTATATTTTCTCAACTGGTGTAGGTTTGAGGCATAGCTGATCAAGTGGCTAAGACGCTGAGTGGAAGGTGGCAGATCAGCAGTTTGATACCCGAATAATGCAGGACGGAATGAGCTCCCGTCTTTGTCCCAGCTTCTGCCAACCTAGCAGTTTGAAAGGGACCACTTTGGTGGGTAAGGTAAACAGTGCTCCGGTGTCTAGTCATGCCTGCCACATGACCACAGAAACGTCTGGAGAAGCAGCGCTGGCTCTTCAGCTATGGAACAGAGATGAGCCCTAGAGTCGCATACAACTGGCTTTCAAGCAAGGGTGACCTTTACCTAGAGGGCCCACTTGTTCGTCATTCTGGCAGCCCAGGGGTACCAACACAAAACTCTCCTCCGTTGTCCGCCAATGTTTTTTGTCTTGTTCTGCTGTTCTGTTTTATTTACTCTCAGATATGCTCTTGTTTTCAGTGGTGGGATGTCAAAAATTTTACTACCCCACCGTGATGTCATCACAGTATGGGCAGAGCTAACATCATGATGTCATGTCATGGGCGGGGCCAAAGAAAAAAAATACAAAATAATAAAAATAGGGAGCTTCAGGCTATAGGGAGCTTCAGGCTAGCAGCTTCTCTTCCTCCTCCCCGTTTGGGAGGACAGCAAGGAAGCCGTGCATATGTGCCAAGCACTAGGCGTGCATGCACACCAAGTGCTTGGCATGCATGCACAGTGGGGGAACCAGTGAAAAGGTAAGCCCCGAAGGTGGTTCCCCCCAAAAGCTGCTACAGGTTTTCTGGGACACTGGGAAAAATTACTACCGGTTCTGGAGAACTGGTGAGAACCTATTACATCCCATCACTGGTTTAGTTCTCTCGGCATCAGCTGCTGCTTCAATCCTGATTTTAACCAACACAAGAGGGTCTATTTCAGTGGTGGCGAACCTTGCCACTCCAGCTGTTCTAGAACTTCAATTCCCAGAAGCCCTGATCAGCCGAGGGTGCTGACTTGGGCTTTTTGGGAACTGAAGTCCAAGAACACCTGGAGTGGTATATAAGGTTCGCCACCACTTTTCCCCGAGGCGTCCCGTCGCCATTCCCGCCTTGTTCAGGCCGCCGTTCGTTCTGCAATTGGCCAAGGCTTGCATTTGTCCGCCGCCATGAAAAGGGGGGGGGGGGCGCCCTTTGCACACTGTTATTATGCCTCCCTGCGCTCTCAAATGGCGCCTGGCGGGCATTGCAGGATGCGGCAAAGGCCTTTGCATAAATTATGTTCATGACGCAGCGCCCCGCCCAGCCAAACCCCGAGTGTCCAAGGCTGGGCCGGGGGGGAGGGAGCTTGTGGGGACAGGTTTCATAATACCAATTATTTTTTTTTGAGGGGGGGTCCCAAGCCCTTGAGCCCTGTTGGGCACCGGGGGGGGGGGGGAGCGCCGCCTCTGTGTGTGTATGTGGGCGCCATCGGCTCCACCTCCTTCCCTCCCGCCGTTGTGACGGGAATGTTTAATTATTCCCGGGGAAGGGAAAGGGGGGGGGGGAGGAAAGGGGCGAGGAGGAACCGCTCGGCTCGGAGGAGCCCCGGCCTGGCCTGGCCCGGCCCGGTCCCGTCCGGGAAGGGCGCGGGCAGGCGGGTCCCTCCCGGCTGCTCGGCGGTGAGTGGGGCGGGAAAAAGGGGCCCGCGGGGCGGCCTGGACCCGGGTAGGGAGGCGGCGGCGGCGGCGGCTGGGTGAATATGCAATGGTCTTAATTAGCATAATTTATATATTTATGATAAAGAGTGAAGGGGGGGGGAAACATGGGTCCGGGGCGCTCGGGAAGCAGGGCAGCAGGGGCAGAGCCCCGCGGGTGGGAGCAAAAGGGGGGGGATTATTCCCCCCCCTCTTTTTGTGGGGTAGGGTAGGAGGAGAAGCAGGCATCTGAAGGGAGGCAAGGATCAAACGCCAGGGGAGCCCAGGCTTTTAGGGGAGGCAGGGGGTGGGAAAGGGTCTTTGGGGGGGGACCCCCCCTGGAAGAAATATGGTTAGGTGCTTTGGCAAGGGCGGGAAGGAGAAGGGGACTGGGGTGGGGAACGGGGTGTCGGGGGCAGCTCCCCTTTTCCAGTCGAGGCGGACGGTAGGGGAGTCCCGGGGGAAGCTCAGGGCTCTCTCGTAGCATAGCTCCCGTGCGTTTGTCCCGGGGTAGGAGTAAGAGGACGAGACGAACGTGGGGACGGGGATACTTGGAAGGCAGAGGGCAGGGGTTGGGGTTGGGGGGGAGTCAATGGGTGGTGACTGAGCCTCTAAAGGGAAATGTCTTCGAGGAAGCCCCCTGGAGAAAAGGCTACCCCTGCCTGCAAACTACTTGGGTGGCGAGGAAGGGCTCTGTGGGAGCCTGGACTGAGCTCTAGCCTCCTGGTAATGCTGAAACTCGGCCTCCCCCCTCAAATAAGTAATGAGGGGACTCCTCTTAATTGCTGGTCGAGAATCCTGTGGCATCATGGAGGCTCACAAAGTTGTTACCCTACCAACTGGACAGCCACACATGTTCAGTGGGGCAGAAAAGGAAAGGTTACAATTGTCATTATTATTACTAAGAGGCGAAGGAGGTTTGTAAAGGAATTGGTAAAGAAATGCAAAGAGCAACAGTCCTGGTGTCACATTTTGGCCAGCATAAATAGAGCCATCCTTAGTGGTGCTTTGCAACAGGCTGTAGAAGAACAGCGGTCAAATCTCCGGATTTGTTTTGCGCCACCATCTTCAAATATACCTTGAAAGTATGTACGGTTGTTTGGTTGGGCTTGGTGATCTATAGCTAGAAGTATCTTAAGAAAGCAATAGAGCGGGGACTTGGATTTGTCTGCCAGTTCAGAGTGCTTTCCCCCAATGGTTTTGGGGAAATGTAGAGAGAAAAGACAGATGTGATCCTGTATGAGCTGCCCATGGCACATAATAGCTCAGTGAAATGATTCATATTTCAGAAGGTGACATAGTGAAGCAAGCTGATGTCACTCCTTTCCCAGAGCAGTGCCTTGCCATCCATTTTGGTCTCTCTCACTAGATTGTTGTTGAGATTTTAAAACAAGACACTATTGCATCATTGATCTCTCCTGTCGTGCATACCTGTATTTGGAACTGGCTTAAACCTCTTGAGATTAAGAGTGAATTTAAGGTCAGGGGGCATACATTTTAAGACAAGGCTGAACTTTGTGCTTCATTCCTTCTATCTCTTTCCGCTTTCTGCCTCGCTAAACAAATGCAGTTGCAGAGTGGAACTGGTTTTCATTGTGATGGCAAAGCTGAGTGTGGACTGGACTGTACCACTTCATCCTGTAAGTGAGTTAATATGGGAATTAATGCATAACAAAAAAATAGGCATGAAGGGAAAGATTCCCCTATGTGACAAACTAGATGTCAGAGAGGAAAATTCTAATCTAGCCTTGCCGCCCCGCACACCCCAAAGCTTATTTCCATGCATTCAGTCAGAAGAGTTCTCTGCTAAAATGCAACATAGCACAGGCTAGACACAGGCTTGCTATTTTAAAACTGGTCTAAGACTGGTAAGAATAATGGCCTTAAGACAGGAAGAATGTAGCCCAGACTTGGGTGGGTGATGGACTGTGCTTCCTACAAAAGGAGTTGGCTACAGCTACACTTGGCCTTTCATTACTAGGGTTGCATTGCGTGGGCACAAATCAAACACCTGTGCAGGTAATAGTATGTGCATTGCTACTTACAAAGTGCAGAAATTTTCAGTCTTCTTGTCACACGTGCAAACATGTGAGACTCCTAGGTTGACTACATAGATGTATTGTAGGACTAAAATATGTTATTAGACTGTGACTGAAATAAAGTATGAGTACATGTCAAATCTGGGATTCAGCTTAAGCTGTGATACACAGATTTGAAATGATAGAAGGTGGTACAGCTAGGATGTTCCTATGCATGAGACGGGGAATGTCATTGCCAGTCAGGATGACAGTGATATGGATAACGATATGTCCTGTTCTTTCACTAATTCCTTTTCTTTGCAATGATACAGTGAACTAAATCACCCTAAAAGGGAACTCGGAAGGGGCACCGAGTCCAATTTGTGGTTGAGTAGGAGACTTGAAAACTGGGCTCTTCCTTCTGACATTCTGGCTGAAATCTTGTTCCTCAGCTCTGCATGCACAATGCAAAACAGCGACAATGTTCAGGGAAAGTGGCAGGGTAGAAGAGCAGATAAAATGGGGAGTTGAATGTTGATTACATAATCCAGGGGTCAGCAACCTTTTAAAGTCGGGAGCTGGGTCACCCTCCCTCAGACAGTTGAGGGGGCCGGACTGGTGGCCCTCTGATGTAAATGCTGACATAAATACATCCACGGCTGCCACAAATGTGTCCACAGTGGCTTCTGGCAGCAGTGGTTGGAGCAAGGGTGGGGGCCGGGTATGGCCCATGGGCCATAGGTTGCCAACCCTTGGTATAATCATTTGGACTATCTGGGTGTAACAACCCACACACTTATGCTGGTGTAACCTTACTTTAAGTGAAGGTGAAGGATATTTCATTTTCTGTTTAGTAAGATGTTGATGAGCTGAATGGGTAACTCATCTGATTCAGTAAAGAGCCAGGGAGCAAACAATTTCTTTGTACGGTGTCCAGCTGTTTCCTTTATATCCTGCCTTTTCATTGTGAGCTATGCAACTTTATCCTCACTAATTCTGCAAAGTAGTTTGTCCAAAGAAAGGCACAACGTCATTCTGTCAAATTGCCATTTTCAGTCTCTCTTTCAGGGAGGGAGTAGGAGCAAAATTATTATAAGACTATTTTAAGCCCATATTCTACCCACTCTTTTAGGATGGGGTTGTCCCTTAAGGCCAACTTCTGCATTAATAGGACAGATCTTTAATGGTTGAAATACATGTTGGAGCAATGTCTTTAAAACAGAAGTACAGGTATTCAAATCTAGAGATCAGTTTAGTAACTCTCCAGTCTATATTTGCAAAGGAGAGGGGTCTGGTGGGCTTTTTTCTTTTAGAAGTAATGCACACTCAGAAAAATATTGAAAGCAAATGGATTTCAGTAACATTTAAATCATTTACATGGGAGGAAATAAAGTTATAACAGATTTACATACTGTCAAAACCTGTTACTCATCATTGGTTGACTGTAGTGTTAGTGTAATGCTAGCCAACCATTGTGTGCCTCTGTACCTGAGGTGTATAAATTGATGCCATGAAGTCTCACTCTTAAGTCTGATGAAGTGGATTTGATCCATGAAAGCTAACTTTATTTTAAATATAGCAGTTAGCCTTTAAGGTGCCACAATATTTTTGTCTCTTCTTAAATTATTACTCTCTGATATGTAGTGCTTCCTGCCAACCTAGCAGTTCGAAAGCAAGAAATTGCAAGTAGATAATTGGGGAGTACTTTGGTGGGAAGGTAACGGCATTCCATGTGCTCCAGTGCCTAGTCATGCCTGCCACATGACCACAGAAACGTCAGCTTTGAAACAGAGATGAGCATTGAACCCTAGAGTCGGATACGACTGGCTTTTGAGCAAGGGAAATCTTTACCTTTACTATTTAGTGCTACAGACTCCAGTTTCTCCCATCTAGACCTTGAAATGTGGATATAATACCCACATTTAATGTTATGTTGCATTGACGGGTTATCTTCCATACTCCTTTATAAGCACTCTCCCCCTCTCCCTCCATGACTTCTCTCTAGAGATCAAGCAATCACTTCCATCTCCTCTTTGCTTTTTCAGCTTTTACTGTAAAAATGACCAAAGGTTATTACAGCTTTCATAAATGGGCCCCAGTTCCCTCCTTTAATCACCTTTTTAGAGTAGATTTCAGAAAAAGAAAAGCCAATATAAGACCATTGAGAATTTATTTTGTTGCTTTTTGTTTTACCAAAGGTGAACTATCTGGTATGAGTAACAAATTGCCTCATGTTGGAGGGTGGAGGTCCCCTGCCCCACTGGCTAACTAGCAAAAATTACATCATCATTATTCTGTGTAGTTTTAATACACACACACAATAAATCAGTTTTTAAAGGTCTGTGTGAGACATATTCGTCTGTCCACACAGGTTTGCCATATTCCAGTCTTTCAAATCCAGGCATCCTCATATGCACTTTAGTCTTATTTTGCACAATTTGCATATTATGGAGATTATTGTCGTTCCCATATTACACAAATCAGGTTTCTTCCTCTGCTAATTTCTCTCCTGCTTTCGCCCTGTCCTGCAGCTCTATCAGGCTATATACTTATTTCTCCTGTGCAAAAGTGTCTCCGGACTGTTTTGTGACAAATCTTTTATTATGTGTATTTGGCTTCACTGTTGACACGAACTCCTTTTAAAAAACTCACTATCAATTCATCGCTAAAGTAGGAGTAGTGGTAAGTTGGTAGCAGAGGGCAAATAATTGTGTGAATAGTGCTAATGCCTTTAGTCACAAAGCTTACATGGTGTTTTTGGACCAGTCCCCCAGCCAAGCTTCCATTACACTGTTGGTTTTGGCATAAAATGAGGGAGGGAAGAACCGAGTGAAGCATTAAATTGGTACACATAAATAAAGAATGATATTTTGTCACATAAATGGGCTTTGGTGAGGTTTCTTCCAAGATGACTGTTGCTTTTGTCATCCAGTGTTTATCCAGGATCTTCGGATAGCATCCATAATTTACTACTTACTTGGAGAGGCTGCACTTTTGCAGCACATTTGACCAAAATTGTGACTGCATGTTTTGCCCAATATCTCTACTTCAGGGATTCTCAACCTGCAGCTCATGGGTCAGATGCAGCCCATGGCACTATTTCATGTGTGTGTGGGGGGCACCGCCTCCATCACACCAGGAAGTGCCATGTGGTGGAGGGAGGGCAAAATGGTCGTCCAGCCCCTGAGGCTGTCTGAGGGAGCGTGACCCAGCCTCCGTCTTTAAAAGGTTGAGAACTTCTCTAGTTCAATAAGGACGACATAAGCTGTTTATTTAATTCAAGCTCGGAGTCTGGAGCAGTTGATGGGCTAAACGGGCACATCTCTAAAATTTGGCTGACCAGCTAATGTTGCAGCCCTAAATACCCACCTAATTGAAAGTAGATTCCAGTGACATAAGCAGGGGGGCTTCCGAGGATATGTAATACCAGTCATTTATTCATGAAGACTGTCCTGAGAGCAAAATAATGCAGTTTTCTTCCCCAATCTTCCACATCGCAGCTTGGCATCCATACCACTGATCCATTTCCGTGAGTCACTTTCTGGTCCTGAGCTCTTTTGGCACACAAAGTCCTCACCTGCCCCAGTCCAGTACGGATGAAGCTGCTGCCCTCCACCAAGATGGATTCAAGTGGGATTTAATCCACTTGGGGACCATCAACCTTCCCTGTGGACTTTGCTGCCGAAGGCCGCTAGTCCTCAGAAGAACTGTTCTGAGGAGTTAAGAACAGGAAGATTATTTTCATGACGATAGCCAATATCAGGGATGGATACACCCTGGAAAAGAAGAATAAATAGGGGTTGCTTTTAAGTGGGCTTGAATAAGTTACATTGCACATTTATTCTTCACCAAATTTAAATTTTTTAGAACAATCTTACTGTATATATTGTGTAAAAAAAGGGTGTACAGTATTTCCATTTACTATATTAAGCTTTTCAGTTTATTTATTTATTTATTTCCTTCGACTTATTACATTATTTCTTCACAAATATTTAATTTGCTTATATGTATGACTTGACTCCCTTGTTTTCATGTTGGCATGTCAGCGTGATACCATTTACACACTGATTCCAAATTCATTGCGACATAATTTCACATAATGTGTCACATTTGATTCATCAGAGAGCATTGATATGCAGAGCTTCAGTAGACAAAATGAAGGTTAAAAATACAGACATGATATGATCAAAGTTTTTCTTTAACACCCTGGCAACAATATGAAATGAAAATAAGTTGACTGTCAATCAGTATTATGGTAACTTGGAAAGAAATACAGAATTAGACTTACTGAGTAGAATCTGAAATGCTAAGTTTCACTTTGTGCTTTTTTAAATCAGGATTTATGTGCTTCTGGTCCTTGTGTTTATAGGAGGAAGAACTTAAATGATTATGGTTTACTTGTGGTGTAAAGTATCAAACACAGAAAGAGTCAGAAGGGAAGACTGGAATTGGATCTGGGAGATGAAAGTGCAGATATGTTAGCTAAGGTGACATTGAGGCTTCCTGGTGGGTTTTGTAACAATCACCAGTAGTTCCATATGAGCTGCATGGTAAGCATATTCCCATCTGCAAAGTACTGTATATTGAAATTACTGTAAGTGTAAGTAAATAATGGTGAAGTACAGGATATATTGATCCTCTATGCCAGGGATGATCAAACTTCGAGCCGCAGGCCAGTCATGTGGTTGAGCAGGCTGGTCACATGGTTCCTCCCACTGGAAGCAGAATTAAAATGCGCCCACATGTGCAAAACACAGCCGTAAATGCACCCGTGGCTATCATAAACATTTTTATGACAGCCGTGGATGCTTTACACCAGCGTGCGCATGGGTGGGCACATTTTATTTCCGCTTCTGTGGTTAGTGTGGGCTGGATTATTAGACACTGTGGGCTGAATGCGGCCCATGGGCCATAGTTTGGGAACCCCTGCTCTATGCTATAGGATACTGAGCATAAAGCTAGGCTTTTAAACAGGGAGGTTTAAAAGCTCTTTCATCTCAACTTTGTTCTCTAGAGAGTGTAAACGAGAATGTTGTCTCTTTTAAGGGTTACTGCTCATCTGTTTCAGGCCTACACTTATTCATATGGAACAAAAGTCTCACCATTTATTTGCTTTTCTTTCCTAAAATAGAAAGGAATATTATTACATGGCTGTGCAGGGTTAAAAAAAATAAAACATGGAACATGAATGAGTTATTTACAATGCAAACCAGTGTGTGTCATTTCAGCGCCAGTGAGTTCAGTTGAACCTACTCCCAACAAAGTGGCTGTAGAATTCCAGCCTTAAATGAGTTTTCTCCTATCAGAAGATTCTAGGTTGAGCTCCAGATCGGCTTGCTGAAAATGTCAGGTCAGAAATTTTGATACCTGATCATACCTTGTAGACCTCCAGGGAAAAGTCAGAAGCCATCTCCATCATAACTGGCATTTATTTCAGTTAATGACTAAATCCAGAATGAAATCTGACAATCATTTGCAATCATGTCAAAATTATCATTCTAGGTATCGTCAGCTTATTTATTCCTAGTAGCTTTATTTATCTACATTGTTCGGTACGTATGAAATGCTTCAAAGGTGTAAAAAACCCCTAACTTCTATAGTTATGAAAAACTGTAGGCCCAAATGCTTCAAAAGATATGAAACCTAAACTTAGGTTGCAGCTTAATGCTTAAATCAGGATTCAATTCAAATTACACAAGCATGGAAAGGAAAAAACAAATAAATACAAAAACTGCTTCAAATACAAATCCATTCTTGCATCATATCTAAAGCTACTGATTTGTTATAAAATCTCAGAACCAGAAACTGAAGTGTCTCTTACTTACAAAATGCAAACGCTAAAATGTAGCTGGGCATTGCCTAAAAAAGGCATATTAAAAAACAGAATCTCTTGGGTATCAAAGTCCTCAAAAGTATTTTTTAAAGTATTTTTTTTTAAAAAATGGCATTTTGATCAATAAAATGTATAAAACAAAATACTTCTTAACATTTAAAATCTTAAAAGCAAATAATATATAAAGTAAAAGCATTTGCTAGCCTTTTAAGCATATTAAAATGAACTAACGCACACAAAAAGTACATGCTCACCCATTCTAGCCAACTTGAATCGATGAAGAGATATCATGATTTTTCTACTACTGACTTGGGAGTGAGAGAAGCTATGTAAACAGTAACATACTGTACAGTACAGTACTTTATTTTGTCTAGATCCCAACTTCTCAATGCTACGGTACCATCCTGAGTGTTACAAATTCCTGTTGCTGCCAGACTGGAAGGATCCAGGAGCTGTGGGATCAAGGTGCTATGTAATGTACAGATTTCAGTAGATGGTGCTATAGGTTACAATTTTTTCTCCCCCCACCCCCAACATGTTTATATTTTACAAAGTAAAAGGTGTTCAGCTGGCATAAATATTTTGATTAAGTAATTGGTCAGTTGCAGGGCTAGATAACTGCAGTAGTAAATTTTTCCAACCCACACATTTAAAAGCACTTTTCTTTTTTTCTTTATTTCCGTGTGCATTTTAAACTCTCATTTTTTATGAAACGCTACAGTGTCCATTTACTTAATGCAAAATAAGATACATTCAGCTGGCACAAAATATTTGAAGAAATAACAGTAATAAGCAATCAATAGTATTGGTCAAACTTCAATATAAAATGAAACATATAGTTAAAGGCTGATTTCTTCTGCACCCTTATAAATATTTTAGTACTCTATACAGTCATACCTTGCAGAACGAATTTAATTCGTTCTGCGAGGTTGCTCGCTATGTGAAAAATTCGCTTTGCGGGTCTGACTCGCATAACGAATTTTTCGCTATGCGAGTCAGACTTTTCCCTATGGAAAAACTTGCATAATGAGTGTTTCTATGGGGAAAACTCGCATAGCGAAAAATTCGTTATGCAAGTCAGACCGCTTAGTGAAAAACTTGCTCGTTATGCGAGTTTTTCACTAAGCGAAACGCTCATTATGCAAGGTTTGACTGTACATGTTTCATAGCAACCTTTGACAGTGATACATTTGCAACTTGAAATACTGTGCTGCTTTGCTGGCAAGATATTGTATTTAGAATAGCAACAGCAATTACACTTCTATACCGTCCCATAGCACTTAGTGCACTCTCTGAGCGGTTCACAAGTTAATTGGCATTTTGCCTCCAACACGCTGGGGACTCATTATTAGGATGTTCATTATAAACAAGGACTGTTGCTCCTGTGTTTTTGTACTTAACTAAAAAGTCAAATGAAGCAAGATTGCTTCTTGGGGTGCCACTTTTTCCACCACCCATGTATGCCAGGTTCAGTGCCTGTCTGTTGTCAGCCACTTTATTTCATATTAGTTCACCCTAACCGTTGAGCCAAGCAGCAGCTAGATCTGATGACAGCTTGCTTCATAACTTTGGTCTCACTCTCACTCACTCTCTCACACACATACACAGAGCTTCAAACAAATGCTGTAGAATCTGCTTCTGTTTTGTAAATGTGTTTTCAGGGAATTTGCCAACAAAGGCTTTTATTAGCTGGCTCATCCCATCACAGATTTCCCAGGAATGAGAATGAATCACCCTGGTTGAGAGTAGAAAATGAAAATATTGGGGGGTAGCCAGGTATGACCCAAAGACTACAATGGCAAAACACAGCCATTTCTCATTTGTTTTGATTATTTTTACAGCTAACAGTAGTATGGCTGTGGTTTGAGCATTTCTTTCATTCAGCAAACATTTGTATCAGAGGGATGAAACGCAGTTATCTCTGTACAGTGCAGAACATGTATATGATAAATTCATTTTAAAATTAACACCCATCTCTCCTTCCCCAAGCCTGCTCTGAAGTTCCTGCCAATATTTAAAAATGCAAGAAATGGTTTTAGGGGCTTGCTGATGAGAGATTTTGAAATTGACAGGTATGTTTTTTTAAAATCTCAGTTTACTTTGCTGTTCATTATTCATCATGAAGCATTGAAGTTGGTTGAGAGGAGTCTTTGTGTTGCTCAGACCAAAAATAACCATCTTAGAAAAACCCTGTGAGGCTGCTGCCTTGTCAGGCAACCTACTGGGACTTATTCTTGGACGAGAAAACTACACTGCTGGTTTTCAGAGTGGTAACTGTCTGTCTGTGCAAGCATATCAGACAAGAAACAAAAAGCAAATAAAGACAAAAACATTTTGAAGACTAGCCACTATAGCTTAAAGTGAGCTTTCATAGATCAAATCTGCTTATTCTATCATTCCCTCTTTTGGCCAGAGCTCAGTATTGCTATATAGGTGACATCACCACCTGATAGGAATTAGTTTAAAAACTGCTATATGATAAGAATGCCAATATGTTGAAGTAGACAAAATAACAAACTAGGACTCAGGCAACCTAAGATTGAATCTTTGCCATGGAAACTCAGTGGGAGTATGGAACTGATAAAACTTTTTAAATATCCTCTGTAAATATCTCACTTACTTTGAAAGCTGTGTTAGGTCACTGTGAGTCAGACGCAACAATGACACATAACTGCAACCTCAACCTATTTGGATTCTGACAACCGCTGTGTGGGGGTTCTTTCTTAAGAGTTGTGTTGGTTGCTGCGTAACACGGGCAGGAAATGCCCTATGATGAACTGCCTCTTTTTGCACTCCATTGTTACTGTACATGTAACTTGTATACTGTATTTCCTTTTGGAGAATTGCGGCAAGGTATGTACGAGGTGTTGTTTCCACACATTCTTTTTCTGACATCTGATTCTAAATATTGGCTATCCTCATGTGGTTCAGCCATGAAGATTGTCCTGGGAACAATATAATGCAGTGGCCTTCCATTTGCCTTCTGCACCGCAGTGTGACATCTATACCACGGATCCATTTCCGCAAGTCACTTTCTGGTCCTGAGCCCTTTTGGGACGCAAAGCCCTCATCAACCCCAGGCCAGTATTGATAAAGCTGCTACCTTCCATCAATAGATTTAAGTCGGTTTTAATCCAATTGGGGAACATCACACATCCCTGTGGACTTCACCCAAGGCCATTCGTCCTCAGGGTCGTCAGGTTAGTTAATCGCTAACAGTAGTAGTAGATCTACTTTATTACCATAGCAGGATACCCTGGCCAGACACGCTTCCACACATTACTGCAAAAGTCAAAATGAAACAATGCCTCATCAGCCTGCAGATCCAACTTTCTTGGAAATCATCATTTCTCTCTCTCTTAAGTGGGAGAGCATTTCTGGATAGGTACACACTGGCCTACTGTCTGCTTAAAGGGCCAGATCTCTTGGGGTTAAAATCTAGGACGCTTTCAATTAGGAATATTCTTTCTGGTGAAAAGTAAGAACCCCACAGAAGGTAACACTCTTCTTACTTGCGGTGGGCTCGAGATAAGATTCTCCCTGGAATGGTATCTAGGACAGTTATATTTCTGACTTATTGGGAACTTGTAATTAAACTGTAATTATATTCACTTTGAGGCAAATCAACCCCCTTCCTTCTTTAAGATTGGTGGTTTGTTGCACATTTCATATTTTTGTTTTTGTTACCATCTGCTGTGAAATGACTGGTTTTTCCCCCTTGCATTGCACACTTAGCATTACCATCTGGGCAAAAAGTATTTGTCCCATTAACAGCAAAAATGTGTAAAGAAGCAAAACAGAAATGCTACCACAAACCAGCAGAATGTCTGCTGAATGAGACCCAGCCCACTTGTGAGCCGCAGAACACGTACAGAGCTTGACATTATGAAATGTCTATTTTAATAGCCTCTTCTTGCTAATTGGCCTCTGTGCAGCATCAAAAAATAGCTCTCTGCTTGATGCTTACCCATGGGGAGAAGGGCTGGGAGATCTGAGTCTCTTTGCAAATGATAAATCTCTTCATCATGTGACTATTATCCTACTGTGGCAAACTTCAGGCTTCATGATCGCTTTTGTAGTCAAAAATGGGAAGTTGTGACAGTAGCTCTTCTGACTGGCTTTGTTGCTCTACTGCCCTGTGTAAAAAAAACCCCTTCCTTTTGAGGGCTCCAGTGTTTGTTTTTATCCCCTTGCCCAAAATACATTCAGGTAAACTGGTCTGATAGCCATTTCCTCAGTTCTGGGGCCCTGTTTTGGCCATTGGAAACTGTGACACAGGAAGGCATGGTAAATGAATATGAAAGTCCATGGTAGAGTGAGCTGTAGATTTATCGTTTATTTATGCACTTTCTATCCTTTTTTTCCAACAAATGAACACAAGGCGGCATGCAACAATTTAAAAGGCATGTATAAAACCACAGTCAATTTAAGGGATTGTCATTGAAACAGAATTAAAAACAGTTAATTAAAATGGTGAGAGAAAAGTGAGGCGAGAGGTGGCCGTGAGACGCAGCAGTCTGCCGGAGTCAGAATCTGCAGTACTTGGACAGCTCCCAAGCAAATGTCTGGTTCCAATAGCTTTTAGAGCAGATGGGAGCCTTATGTTCTGGTACAGACCTTGAAGACTGGTTCATACAAAAACATATCGGAGAAAATTAGCTTTCTTTCCAGCTCCCACAGAACTTGAAGCCTAGGGCTTCATTGTCTGTATTCTCTTAGATGGACCTGTGGTCCTCACAGGTAGGGAATGAAACAAGGGTTCTTGGGCAATGGAAGAGATGGGTCCTTGGAGGTCTCGTACAGTACTGGCCTTTCTACACTTTTGGCTGCTATTACAGGATGCGTGTGGGGACAGGGTGGAATTTGATACGCTTGTGACTACCAGACCAAGTAGAGAAATACAGGAAAACCCTGACTTACATATGCCTTGAGTTACATAACATTCGACTTACGTTTGCTTCGAATATTTGCTCTAAAACCATGTCCCGATTTACATAAATGTCCCAATTTACATAACACAATTTCCTATGGGTTTGCTTTGAATTATGTAAAAAATTGTTTTTCCTATGGGGTTGCTTCAGTTTACATAAATATTTTCCTATGGGTTTGCTTCAAGTTAAATAAAAAATTCATTTTTCCTATGGGTTTGCTTTGAGTTATGTAAACTTTGAGTTATGTAAAAATTCATTTTTCCTATGAGTGTGCTTCAAGTTAAGTAAAACACTGAATTACATAAAAGCCTACGGAGCAGACTTTTTATGTAACTAGGGGTTTTAATGTATTGGTGCAGTGTCCTTCCGGTGTAGATTTTCCTGAGTAGACTGTTTTGTTGTTCTCTCAGCTTTTGAACTGGTATAACATTTGCAATATTTATCACACATGCTAGAATAAGATACGGTGTTTACTAATCTTGTCATTGTTTTAATAAGATGGTAACTTCATTGATAACATTGCTTTATAAAAAGGAGGATTCAAATAGTTACCTCAGAACAATACACTGTTCTTTCAATGGAACATTCTTCTGTTACATACTCTACCCTGCCCAAAAATGTCTACTACTGCAAATGTACAATAATAGTTTAGATCAGTGATTTCCAACGTGGGGCACATGCCTCACAGGGGGGCTTCATTTCCCAGAACATTGGCTGATCAGTGCTTTGGGGAAATGACCTAGGCTTCTGAGAACTGAAGTCTAAAAACCAAAGGTTGAAAAACCCTGGTTTAGATCCTTCATATGCTATGAATTTTTTTACGAACATGCACCATTATATATGTGTGTCTTGCTTCTTTAAAAAAAATCTTCTAGAAGATGTATCTCTGTGTGTTAACGCTTATCTGCCTTTTCTCTTATTCTGTCTAAAGTTGGCAAAGCCTTTTGTTCAATCCATGCTGGTACTCTGGAGATGTAGTAACAACATCCTTCATAAGTCATACCTGCTTACCCCATTGAAAATAATGGGCTATATATATTTCATATATACCTCCATACAGTCAGCAAAAACAAGACCAGGAGCAGATTGTGGCTCAGATCACAACCTACTGATTGCAAAAGTCAGGCTTAGACTAAAGAAAATAAGAAAAACCATTAGGCCAGACAGATATGACCTAGACAACATTCCTTGGGAATACACAGTGGAGGTGTGGAACAGATTTAATGGCTTGGACCAGATAGACAGAGTGCCAGAAGAATTATGGACAGAGATGTGGGACATCATACAGGAGGCAGCAAGAAAAACCATACCAAAAGAAAAGAAGCGTAAGAAAGCTAAGTGGTTGTCTGATGAGGCTCTCAAAATAGCAGAGGACAGAAGGAATGCAAAATGCCAAGGAGAAAGGAAAAATACAGTCACTTGAATACAGAATTTCAAAGAAAAGCTAGGAGAGATAAGGAAACCTACCTGAATGAACAGTGCAAAGAAATAGAGGAAAACAATATCAGGGGTAGGACTAGAGATCTTTTCAAAAAAAAAATTGGGGAACTCAAGGGAACATTTAAAGCAAAAATGACCATGATAAAGGACAAAGATGGCAAGGTGTTAGCAGATGCAGAAGAGATTAAGAAAAGATGGAAAGAGTACACAGAGGAACTCTACAAAAAGGACCTCAACACCCCTGATAATCACAATGATGAGAACATGGAACATGAGCCAGACATTCTAGAGAGTGAAGTCAGAAAGGCCCTAAAAAAACACTGCAAACAACAAAGCCAGTGGAGTTGATGGTATCCAAGTTGAATTTTTCAAAGCCCTACAAGATGATGGAATCAAATTATTGCATTCTATATGCCAGCAGATTTGGAAAACACAACAATGGCCACAGGATTGGAAAAGATCTGTATATGTCCCACTACCCAAAAAGGGTAATGCCAAAGAATGTTCAAATTATCGAACAATTGCGCTCATCCCTCATGCTAGCAAGGTGATGCTCAAGATAATACAGGATAGACTGCAACAGCATGTGGAGAGAGAATTACCAGAAGTGCAGGCGGGTTTCAGAAGAGGCAGGGGGACTAGAGACCACATCGCCAACATAAGATGGATCATGGAAAAAACAAAGGAATATCAGAAACAAGTCTACTTCTGTTTCATTGATTACACTAAGGCTTTTGACTGTGTTGACCACAACAAAATGTGGCAAGTAATTAAAGAGATGGGAATACCGGAACACCTTATAGGCCTCATGAGAAATCTGTACATGAATCAAGAAGCAACAGTTAGGACAGAAAATGGAATGATGGAGTGGTTTGGAATAGGAAAAGGAGTAAGACAAGGATGCATTTTGTCACCCTGCTTATTCAACTTATACACAGAACACAAAATGCGCAATGCAGGGATGGAGGAATCATAGTTTGGGATCAAAATTGCTGGAAGAAACATCAACAATTTACGATATGCAGATGATACCACCCTAATGGCAGAATGTGAGGAGGACCTAAAGAAGCTCCTGTTTAGGTTGAAAGAAGAAAGTGAAAAAGCTGGCTTGAGACTCAATATCAAGAAAACAAAGATAATGGCAACAGGCCCTATCAGTCCCTGGAAAATAGATGGGGAAGAAATAGAAGCAGTGACAGATGAAGGCTTTGCTATCCCAAAGGGCAGGGTTAGATCTGATCCATTTATATTACAGACAATTTAGGTTCTGGTGGAACTTTTGGGGGAAATGGTAAATTATGATGGTTGAACAGTGGAACCAGTAAGTTGGATGGAACCAGTAAGTGGGGTAAGTGAGGGGAGGGTTGAACTAGGTGCCCTACAATTTTTCCATCTATGTGGCTCTATGAGCCTTTCTATCCAATTATGGTTTTGAGACACAGACTTAGCTTGAACTGCTTCTCCAAATGAACAGCAGTGGAAGCACTGTTGGATTTCCACTCCACCCTATTCATTTCAGCTGCCTGTGTGTGTCCATAAGCCAGTTGACAGGGGTTAATAGAAGTCAGCGACTGAGGGTTACAGTAGGAGAATTTTACAAAGGCCTTCATTGCTGCCTACGCTGGGCACGAAAGGCTTAAAGAAGCTTTGTGCCTCAGCGAGAAAATGGTTGTGTCAAAGTCACCGAGTGTACTTTAGGGAAAGGAAGAGTGATTTGTTTGTAACTTGGATTTATGCTGGAGTGATTTTTTTTTTACCAAAGAAGGAAATGTTAACATTTAACTGTATGCTTAATTCAAAATATGGCCTCTTTTTAAAAATTGACAATTGCCAGCACATAAGATTCAGCAGATGTTACACATAATAATAGTCAGGCCTTGTAGCATTCTGTTGTGTCTGACTGCCATATGGCTCTTTAGCTTCTTTAGTCCATATAGGAAGATGAATCCATTTTATAGGTCTTAGATTCCTTCATTGAGGTGCTTCTTCCAGGAAAGAAAGTGGGACCACAGCCACTGGAAGCCCACAGAGAGCAAACTCAACAGCTGGATAGTATATTATAGGTACAGTACTTACTACCTATCAGGGCTGCAGTGGCTAAGAAGTTCACCTTGTTATCTGGAAGGCTAGCAAGTTGGCAGTTCAAGACCCAGGTACTACATGACGGATTGAGTGCCCGTCTCTGTACCAGCACTTGGGGACATGAAAGGAGCCTCATTTGGGTGTTCCCTGAGCAGAGTTTCTTCTGCAAAAATCCTTTCAACCCAGAATAATTTCTGACGTGAAATTGTTATTGTTACTACCTATCCAGGGTGAGTCTTGCCCCACAGGGAGGCCTGTTGTTCAGCAGGCACTGGACCATATAGGGCAGGCCAACTGGGACTGGCATTTGAAGGGACTGCCAGAAGCAGCTCTATGTGGTGTGGATGTTTGTGTGAACTTGGAACATGGCTTGTGGTGTTCTTTGATGACACTGGGAGTCCATTCTGCCAGAGATGGCAACTCCTTTAAGATAACAAAATAACTTTGACCAGCCTTCCAGGGCTTGAGATAAGGCAAAGTCAGATGGTAATGGAGGAGGCAGTTCAAGCAAAAATGTAGGTAGCTTAAGGAAGACTTGGCTAGGTCTCTAGAGTCCCAAGGGCCACGTGTTAAGTGTAATTGCAATTGCTACAAAAATTCTAAGAGAGATTTTAGTCTGTAATTTTTGGACTACTTCCTGGATTACTAGCTACCGACCCAATGATATTTGTGTTTCTTGCGTTTGCAGGATGTGACCCTCCAAAGACTGCTCTTGCAGTTTCCATCAGTCAGTCATGGACACGGAAACTATCCCCCCTCAAGAAGCCTCCCTGACAGTTAATGAACAAGTATGTGCCTCTGCCTCTGTGTCTCAGAGATGGGTTGGAAAGTGAACAACATAAGATATTTTTCTCTAGATGCCAGTTTTCTGCATTAAGCTACCTGTTAACACAGCAGACTCTCAATAACCCCCTCTTCACCATGGTTATCCTTTTGCATATATGTGTCTATGTATTTATCACCATCAGCAATATCTGTCTATTTGGATGCCTTTACCCGGCTGGTGCCACCCAGTTGGGTTGGACTACCTCTTATGTTATCTCTAGTGTAGTCAGTGGCCCTGAAGTGGGAAGAAATATGCATTCAGATTGGAAAGTGAGCAAAGATATTTCTAACTTTTTAAATAAGAAGAGGAAGAGAGAGACACTAAAGCAGGGATTCACAACCTACAGCCTGTAGGCTAGATCCGGGTTGTGGCATCATATCATGTTGCCGCCACCCTCATTCCTGCTGTCGCAAGTGGCAAAAGCACTAATAATAATAATAATAATAATAATAATAATAATAATAATAATAATAATAATAATAATAATATAACAACAGATGCAGTACAGATAATGCAATCAATAAATTTTACATAAAAAGAAAAAAACAATACAATAAAATACAGTGTAAAAAATACAGTACAGTCAAGAGAAACAGCAGTCTTCGGCCAGCCTGCCAGTTCACACAGCTGCCCTATATTCTCCCTGTCTGACCAGCAGGAAGAGTCCTGGGGTGGTCGTGGAGGCAGCAGCAGCAGCAAGGTCTTTTATGGCTGGGCTGGCCAGCCAGAAACACATGAGAACACATAAAATCTCACAAGAACTTGCAAAATCTCACAAGAATATGCGTGAGAACTCATGAAATCGCATGAGATACGCCTGAGAACTCACAAATATCTCAAGAATACGCATGAGAACTCACAAAAATGTGCAAAAATATGCACGGAACCATGTGATCAGCCCACTCAGCTGTCTGAGGAGGAGTGGTCCCGCCCTCAACCTGAAAACGTTGAGAACCCCTGTACTAAAGAGACACTGGGAATGAATTGCCATTCAGGCTTGACAAGTCAGTGAGTTAGGTGTCTTGCTGCAGAGCCAGAAGATGGGCATTTGATTTCCCCACTGTGCCTCCTGCAAGAAAGGCCAGCCTGTGTAACCTTGGGCAAGCTGCCCAGTAGTCTCAGGGCACCCCAGAAACAAGGGCATGGAAACCATCTCAGAGTTATCTCTACTTAGGAAATCCTGGAATGGGGTCTCCATAAGTCAGAATTGATTTGGTGACACAAAGTTATTACTGTATTATAATTCTGTTGAAGATGATGTGCGTTCTAGTCTGATTCATCTGAAGAGTGTTAGGTGGGAGAAGGTCACTATAATAGAATGCAGCTTTATAAGTCCACCAGCCTATTCAGATCTGGTGAGGCTGAATGCATTTCATGCCACCTCCAGTTTCATTTCCCCTGTTAGTATCAAGAATGGCTGCAGCTGTCTCTGTGGCTACTGTGCATATTTGATTGCTGTAAATTGCCCATGAATATTTCTTAGGGAATAAAATCCTTAGTCCACTTAGGTCATTCGACTGCCAGAATCTGTACAGGATTTCAAGAGTGGAACCATTTCCTGCCCTAGCTGAGAATATCAAGGACTGAAATGGGAAATTTTACTTATAAAACATATACCAGTGGTGGCAAACCTATGGCATGTATACCAGAGGTGGCACTCGGAGCCCTCTCTGTGGACACCCATGCTGTCACCCCAGCAGAGAGTTTGCCCCACCCTTCTGTCCAGCAGCCCAGTGGGAGTGTTTACTTCCTCCCCTGTTGCTGTGTTGGCACTTTGTGATATATAAGTGCTTTCTGGGTTGCAGTTTGGGCACTTGGTCTCTAAAAGGTTCACCATCACTGACATATACCATACCCCTGAGCTGTGGCCCATCCCCATTTGAGCATCAGTAGGCTAGCTCTTCCACCCCTGCTTTTCCTTACTGTGCTGAGGACTTTGGCCTGCTCATGTCCTTCTTATTCTTTGTGGTCTCTTCTCAGGTGATTGTGATGTCAGGCCATGAAACAATTAGGGTGCTGGAGGTAGGAGTGAATGCTCCCCTCCTAGAGGAGAACAAAGAGAAAAGCAAGAAAACAATGGAAGCTGGAGGACTGGATCCTATGAGCGGCTCTTCTGAATCGAACAAATCAGGAAAGGAAAGAGAGGAGCAAAACCCAGAGAGGGCATGTAGAGAGTCAGGTGGTAAGTAGTACCTTTGGGGTTGTTCCTTTTTTCCCCAGTGATTCTCTTGCCTCAAAGGTCTATGCTGATGTGTTTTAAAACCATAAGACATAGATAAAGTCCTATTGTGTCAAGGGATGACTTCAGAGATGGGCCAGAACTAGGTCAATGAGTGACCTTGTAAAAGTCTGGTGAAGGTGGAGGAGATGGGCCAGAACTAGGTCAACCGAGTGACCTTGTAAAAGTCTGGTGGAGGTGGGGGAACGGTAATGTCTCTGTTTAGAAGATGCCCACTATCTCTTGGATTGTAGAAAGAGAGTGACGAGCCTCATGTAGTCAGGACTGTAATTCTGATCTGGTCCTTGGGGTTTCTGAAGTATACTGTTAAACTGTTCCCTACAACTGCTTCAAAGATTAATCAGCCACTCTGAATACAGGCCACGGTGACTCATTCTGAGGAGTAACACACAATTAGGCTCTGCAAAAAGTGTTTGGAAGAGCCTTCTTGCAAATTCTGTGTTCATATATTCTCTGGGGGCAAAGCACACCCACATTCTCAAAGACCTTTATCAGTTCAGAAGCTATGAACAGAGAACTGTAACCCAGATTTATACAGAAAGTTCTATTTGACAAAGTGTCCAGACCAGGCAATCGGGGAAGTCTAGGACACCCATGAATGTGCTTTGTCAGCTTCTGGATGGGAAGCTGCAGAAGTTCTCACGAGGGAAAGAGGGATTGGTCCATTTTAATCAGGAAATGCTGCTAGCAGAGGGGTAGTTTGCATTGGAAAAAGAGGGATGGGTGAGACAATTAACCTGGTGAGTATTGTTAGGATTTCAAGGATATCTTTGAGGAAAAAACACATACTGTACCTTACTCAATGTTCTCATGCTAATGTCTTATTAGGAAAATGGGGGAAATAATCATAGGATTTTGCTTTTGCAGTATGTAGCACATTGCATACCTATTTGAGGCACAACAGCATTTACACTCAGTTTCTAAATTTACAGATAATTTGGATTGCTTTTGGCCAATTTTCTAATTTAATTAGCAAGAGAAGCAGTTGTGAAGACAGCCTGAGGGATTTATGTTTATTTGAAAGTGGGCAGTGGTGTAGAAAAAAATTGAAAACCAGTAATATAAACCTGAAGCCTGCTCTTCTATGTTCTCTCCCTGCACTCCGCACAGCAGGCTGTCATGGTGACCCCACTAGTTATGCATCCCATCTACAGGCAGTGGTACTAAGTTGACTTGACATGCTTTGGACTCACGACTACTGTTCGAAGAGGAGGTGGCGGTCGTGGCCAGGAGGGCTTTTGCACAACTCCGTGTAATACGCCAGTTACGCCCACTCCTTGCTCATGATCACACATGCTTTGGTCACCTCCAGACTTGATTACTGTAATGTGCTCTACATGGGACTGCCCTTGGTGACCATTCAGAGGCTGCAGTTGGTCCAGAATGCGGCTGCTCGGGTAGTGATGGGGTGCGGGCGTTATGCTCATGCCTCACCGCTGCTTCAGGAGCTGCACTGGTTGCCAGTATGTCTCCGGGTGCAATTCAAGGTGCTGGTTATTACCTTTAAAGCCCTACATGGTAGTGGGCCAGGATACTTAAGAGACCGCATCGTCCCAAGGACATCTGTCCGTCCTACCAGGGCGGATCGGAGAGGCTCTCTTATCATTCCATCGGCTAGAGAGGTGCATCTCTCTAGCACCAGAAGGAGGGCCTTCTCCGTGTCCGCCCCGGCCCTTTGGAACCTCCTGCCAACTGAGTTACATCTACAGACAGAGCTCCTGCCCTTTCGGAAGGGCTTAATAACCTGGCTGGCAGGGCAAGTGTGGGGCTCCAGGAATGTGGGGCCCCATGTTGGGTGGCTGATCTGATGGGACAGCCACCCCTCCCTCACTCTTTTAAACCTTTTAACTTTTTAAATTTTTTAGATTTTTGTAAATTCATGGTTTAATTCTTTTTTAATTGATTTTTAAGTAATTTTGAACCTCAAGGTTTTAATTTATGAATTTGTAGAGGGATTGTTTAATTGTTTTACATTGTGTATAGTCTCTCCCCCTTTTCTGTAAGCCGCCTAGAGTCAGGTTTGCCTGATTGGGGCGGGATAATAAATCTAAATAAATAAATAATTTTTTTTTGATAAATCCAAATGGGTAAACAAAATGACTTCTTCCCTCCTTCTCAAGGTCAAATAAAATCATTGCCTGAAGTTGTGCCAGCACCCATCCCTGGAGTTCTCCCCTTCTGCCAAGTGACAAGCCAGCAAACACAAACGACAATTCCTGTCACAGTCCAAGCCCCACCGCAGGTAACTACCCTACAGTTCTGGGTCAGTAATCCAGATGTTCACCTGTTTGTCCACAAAAACAATTGAAATAGTGCCTTTGATTTCTGCAGTGTGTGTGTGTCCAACATTGCATTGGGAAGCCTAATGTGAGCACAATCTTTATCTAGAAGAAAGTTTGCAGGAAAACCTCAGGGTTGTGGAATTGTTGTGGTTCCAGAAAATCCAGAATCTTCTAGAACTGACTTAGGAGGTGTCATTACCGTACTAGGGGAGCTGTGGTGGCTCAGTGGTTAAGAAGCTCACCTTGTTAGCTAGAAGGCTGGCAAGTCAGCATTTCAAGACCCGGGTACTGCATGATGGATTGAGCGCCCACCTCTGTCTCAACTCTTGGGGACATGAAAGGAGCCTCATTTGGACGTTCCCTGAGCAGAGTTTCTTCCACAAAAATCCTTTCAACCCAGAATAATTTCTGGCACGAAATAATAATAATAAGCACTTTGGAGTTTGGCTGTTCTGAAATAATTACGTATATTCTGTGAAGTTCTTTTAAAAGCATCTGTTCAACAAAGCTTTGTAGAAATCAAGTGCACTGTTCCATTGTTTTTCGTGAGTACAGTAAAACCTCATATAACACTAAAACCTGGTTCCACAAGTCTTGGTGTTATATGATTTTTAGTGTTATCTGATGCATGTTAAAATCCTATGGGATCCAAAGAGATACATTGTAACCACACAGGCTTTAGCGGTTGTTATCTGAAGCATCCCATAGGATCTTAATGTTATCTGATGCAATTCTTCCCCCCCAGATTCCTTAATGTTATGCGATTTTAGTGTTATTCGATACTAATGTTATATGAGGTATTTACTGTATTGCTGTTTTTAGTATATACAGAGTGCTATAGGTGCTATGCAAACTGTACCATCGCATGTCAGAATACAGTGAATGCCCTTGGAGGGGTGAACATTATGGACACAGTTTTTCTCCGAGTCATACATAGGAAAGCACTTGCCCTGAAAATAATCCTGCCCTTCAGTTGTAAAACCTTGATCCCAAAGTTGAGATGTATAATTTTTTTCCTAAGAAGAGCCCCCTCCTCCACCCTTTATTAATCAAGGCGTGGTAGGTCATTAAGCCCAAGAAAATTGAAGGAGGAGGGCAGTGTAACATAAAAATGCCAAGGCTTAAAAATGTGCGGTTATGTTTGCTTTGCTTTTTACTTTTAAGTATAAAAATAGTTTTCTGGAGCACTTTTTGATCTTTTTCTGTGGTTGTCTCTTTATCTGACCCACACAATAAGATAGCCTTCTGCTCCCACACCATCTGTTCCAGTATACTGTAATAAGGTGTAATATTACTTTTTGCACTGTGTTGGAGAGGTGCCACACACAAGGCAATAAAACAGTGTTGCATTTAGGATTCAGTTGATTGTACGGAAAGGCTTTTGGCG
Source organism: Furcifer pardalis (assembly GCA_030440675.1). NCBI lineage: Eukaryota > Metazoa > Chordata > Lepidosauria > Squamata > Chamaeleonidae > Furcifer > Furcifer pardalis. The sequence continues at coordinate 19,624,426 of CP126893.1, forward strand.
GAGTATTCTTTATCAGCACAGAGGATGCTAAGTCTCATTCTAGTCTGGGCATTTAGCTAGAGACCGATGTTTTTCCGTCATAGCGTATTTGCGAACACTGGGACATCAATACCAGCTCTAAGGCTGAGGCACCAGGAAAGAAATGCTTCTCCAGGCAGGGGGCGTACACAACTTGATATTTGGTGTGTGTGCTCTGCCTCCTTCTAGGGCAGGGATCCCTAGCCTTTAGCTCAGGGGCTCCCAACCTAAGGCCTGTGGGCCAGATCTGGCCCATGGCACCATTTCATTCAGCCCCACCACCCCCTCCAAGGGCATTCAAGAAACAAAATGGCTGCCCCTTTGAACATGTTGAGACAAAATGGCTGCCCCCATCAGGCAGGCAGGGCAAAATGGCCGTCCGGTCCTCAAAGCTGACTGAGAGGGCGTGACCCGGCCCCTGGCTTGAAAAGGATGGGAACCCCTGCTTTAGCCACATGAACTCCCTCTGAGCTCTTTCCATGCGGCCTTCTTACAACCTGCTTCTTTCCTGCTATTACCCTCAAGGCTTCCCCCTCAGAGCCATCCTGTTATTCCTGTCTCAAGTGGCCCCATTGACTGCTGTCTTTCCTTTCCTCATCATTAGACACTGGGGATTCCAGTGCAGCCCCCATGCCCAAAAAAGTGGGACCACAGTCCTAGAAAAGCCCTCCTTCCTTGTGCCTCTCATTCCCAGAACCCGCTAGTGTTTGTACCTCAAAAGAGAAGCAAGTGTAACAAATATACCATACCTCTAGTGAGGACAGCTCCTTAGACTGGGGCTTTTCTTAGCAGGCAAATCTGCTATGTAGCTTTATGAGGAGCAAATTATGTTATGATATGCTGTGAATCACCCTGGGTCTCCTCAGGGAGGAGGGAGATGAACAAGTACGACTAAATAAATAAATAAAATAAAATAAATCCATTACTCTTCCCTTCTTCTGCTGTGTCTAGGTCAGACATGAAACTGCCAAAATGAAGCCATCTTTTGGCGAGTTCATTCCGCAGTTCCTTTTGCCTGCCCTAGTGTGAGAAAGATTAGCTGGCAACACAAGGTTGCCATTAGCAGGGTATGCCCGATTGTGGTTCAGAAATATCCCAGTCTTCAAGGAGGCTTTTTGTACCCCAAATCCAATCCTGACTTGTGGTGTATGTTTGGAAAGTCTTGTGGAATGTGGCTGGGAAATGGGTTCCTCTCTATGGAAAGACCGTTTCCCTGTCAAGTACACCTGTAGAGTTGGACCCCTCCTCTTTTTCTTCATGGTCTCTGCGACTCACACAAACAAAGGTCCTTCTGCACCTTTGCAGAGGAGGATTCTGATCTCCCTTTGGCTGTTGTGGAGGGAGGCGCATCTATAGAAATGGTGGTTGGCACTGATTTGCTGCTAGATCTTTTGTGATGGGTGCATGGGGGAAGGGGACAAGTTTGGCGGGAAAGCAGCCTAGATTTTTCTGGGCTGCCAAGATGTCCCCCTCCCTGCTGACTTTGCCACCAGTCCCCTCACTTGAGTGTTACAGAGCTGGCTCTGCCCAGCGGCTGGCACATGGGGCGCAAAGCCACACGCGGCACAACTCAGGCAGGCACCTCCTGGCTGGGCTGGGCCTCCCGTGGGCTCATGAACGTGACTGCCGCGCTGATGCTGTCTGCAGTGGCGTTGATTTTGTCTTTCCCTCTTTTTTTTCTTTTTTTAAATCTTGTTTACTTTTGCAGGTCTTGACTCAGGAAAACTTAGCAACAGTTGTGACAGGCGTAATGGTTCCAGCAGGGGCAGTTACTCAACCTCTTCTTATCCCCATCAGTATTGCAGGTCAAGTGGCAAGTCAGCAGGGGCTGGCTGTGTGGACATTTCCTGCAGCAACGGTTGCGGCCCTGCCGGGATTGACGGCTGCCTCTCCTACGGGGGGAATGTTCAAAACACCTATAGCCAATCTGCAAGGTAACCTACCCAGGACCCACTCCTTAGTTCCTTCATTCGTTTGTTCGCTCGATCCTTACTTTTATACCTTGCCTTTCTATTAAAAAATAAAAGATAACGCTCAAAAGCAGCTCACAGGCATCGTAAAAGCAGGTTAAAAAACAAATTGCAAACCAATTGAAAAACATTATATTCACCCTTATAAAAATGATTGAAATTGTAAAGCACACACGCGTGCGTGCGCTGATGCGCGTGGACACATACAAGCAATGAAGGGAAAAATTAATTGAAACTCAGAAAGGAGTGCATTCCACATTGCATTGAGACTGAAATTACAGTTATAGTGGAACATCGGTTAACTTAATTACCGTATATACTCGAGTATAAGCCAAGTTTTTTAGCCCCAAATATGAGCCCTGAAAAGGACTCGGCTTATATGTGGGTCAATGACCATGAGGGTCCCAGAACCACGCTGGATTGAGATGTGCCAACAATTTAATTAATTTTTCCATATCTTCATCTATTTTGATTATAGAAACTCACTAACAGTTGCTGCATTTCCCACCCTCGGGTTATACTCAATCTATTTTCCTGGGTTTTCAGGTCAAAATTAGGTACCTCAGCTTATATTCGGGTCAGCTTATACTCGAGTATATACAGTAATGTGTTCGCCAGGACATTTCTTACAGCGAAAATTACTTTAACTGAATTTCCCATAGGAATGCATTCAATGCGATCTCCCATAGGAATGCATTGAAAGCCAGAATACTTTAACTGAAGCGTGGTTTCCCATAGGAATGCATTGAAAACCAATTAATTCGTTCTAAAAAAAGTTCTGTAAACCAAGCCACTATTTTTATGGGTTTCCTTTTGTTATGCAATTTTTATGTTAACCATGCTGTTTGTTAACTGAGGTTCCACTGTACTGGGATAGTGACCAATTGGTTGCGCAACCTTGCTTTGGGAAGATCCTGAAATATTGAGCGGTCTTGATGAAATGTGGCATCAGTTCAAGAGTACTCAGCTAAGAAGGATCCTCATTGACAGGAACATCTGGCGATGCTTTTAGCTTTATTAACTGAGCAGAGAAATAATGCTGCGTATTAACAGACATCTATTTAAAAGAGGATTGAACAGATCTGTGAAAAATACTGGCTGTTAATCACAAGGACTATCTGCTATATGTAGGAACAGGGGCAATGTGCTTCTGAATACCAGTTACTTAGACTCATCAAGGGAGCCCTGCGTGGCAGAGGCATTTGGGTTAGCTACTGTGAGAATGGTAGAGGAGGCTGGAGGCTTCTTACGTTGTTCTTGCATCAATCTATGGCTGCGGTGACACTGTGACTGACCTTCCCCTTCAGCTGCAGTAGAGATATCAAATCCAGTGGTGCAAAGGTACCTCCTTCCATCAGTTCTGCTCCGTCAGACTACACGTGCAGTGATTTGCTGACATCTTGCCAGCTTCTAGCAAGAGTATCCAGGGCGTCTTTGTGTGAGGACAAATCCCATTCATTCCACAGAACACAGCGGCATATAAAACTCAATTGGCAGAGTGTGATGCTTGCTGGAGTTCAGCGGGTGTTTTGGCCACAGCCAGTAATCTTGACAAATTCAGCTGCTTAATCAAGAAGCTACAGTAGCGGGTTGTCAGTTGGCAGAGAGGCAGTAGCAACCGTAGGAATCCATCTAACAACACCTGACTTTATCTTTCAGCAGCAGGGAGAAACTTGGAAGCTGGAGAGAGAGAAAGAGAAACAGACTTCTGTCCAACTCAAAAGCTTTCATGTGCTTACACCAGGGATTCTCAACTGCAGCCGGGGGGCCGGATGTGCCCCACAGCACCATTTCATGTGACACCCCCCCACTGCCTCCACCACACCAGGAAGTGCCATGTGGTGTAGGAAAGGCAAAATGGCCATCCTCCCCCCATAGCTGTCTAAGGGATCGTGACCCGGCCCCCAGCTTTAAAAGGTTGAGAACTCTCGTCTTACACGCACATGTTGTGGTTTAAATATACAAGTGCCAGTGCAGCAACAGCTGTCTACAGTATCTCTTCTGTATACTTGTCTGAAGGTACGGCACCCACACTTGTTAGGTGCATTAGATCATAGGTGGGCAAATGTTACAGACCAGCACCTTTTTGACTTGTAAACATACACCACTTGTCATGACACTGCATTGTTAAATTTCAGTATCAACCTTGCTCCCCCACCTCTTTTAATTTTCAAGACAGGAGACCGAAAAGAAAAGAAAGAGCCCTGGTGGTACAGTGGTTAAACTGATGTACTGTAGCCAAAACATTGTTAGTTTGATCCTGATCAGTGCTCAAGGTTGACTCATCCTTCCATCCTTCCAAGGTTGGTAAAATGAGTACCCAGCATGTTGGGGGCAAAATGATAATTAACTTATGAACCGCCCAGAGAGTGCACTAAGCACTATGGGGTGGCATATAAGTGTAATGTTTATTGATAAAAAGCACAACACCACGATGTCAGTGTTGAGTCCCTCTGTTTTCATCTTGTTCCCGCAGCTGCTACAGTGCTGAACACGGCTATACAAACCCCCTTGCAGCCGGCCCAGCCTTTCCAGGCTCAGCAAACCGTCCAGCCGCGGCCACCGGTACAAGCACAGACTGTGTTCCAGCCTCAAGCGCAGCCAGCCATTTTGCCACAGCCTACCACGATGCCCACCCCACCTGTCGCCAAGCCACTGGAAACTCAAGCGCAGATTGCACTTCAACCGGCAGGATTTGCCTTTAACCCTGGAATAGTAAGGCGATGAAAGCAACCTTGAAGGAAAAACTGTTCTGTCACTCAGGGACCTGTGGTAGGGATGGGCAGATTTTCAGCAGAGGTAGCTCTGATCTTATCTGTGATCGCCTGCACCTTGTTTAGTTTGGCCACAAGGCTCTGCATTCCCTGATCTTTCTGGGGGGGGGAAGCTCCTTCTTTAACAGAACTTCTGTTACAAAAGTGAGCAGCAGCTTTTGCGATAGCTGGTTACGTAAACAGCAAATATCAGATAGTTGATATAAAGCAGTGACTACAGCAGGGGTGGCCAACCTTTTTGCACCCTGGGCCTGGCCACGCCCCTGGAACAGCTGAGTGGCCCGGACCACGCCCCCAGAAGCGGAAGCGGGCATATTTACAACTGAAGCAAATGCACCCACTTCCGCGTTTACATCAGCCTGGTCATGTTTGCACATGCGTGGGTGTGTTTTATGGCTGATGTAAATGTGCCCACTTCAACTACTGGGTGTGGGGGAGATGGCAACAAGCTGGTTGGAATGACGTCACAGGCCAAGTCTGACCCACAGGCTGTAGGTTGGGAACCCATGGACTACAGGATGTAGTATAGGGATTGCGGTGGGTTAGTAGTTAAGATGCTGAACTTGATGACCAAAAGGTCGGCAGATTAGCAGTTCAAGACCTGAGTGCTGTATGATGGAATGAATATCCGTTGTCTGTCCCAGCTCCTGCCAACCTTAGCAGCTTGAAAGCAAGAAATTGCAAGTAGATAAATAGGGCCCACTTCGGTGGGAAAGTAAACAGCGTTCCGTGTACTCTGGTGTTGAGTCATGACCATGGAAGTGTCTGCAAATGCAGACAGCGCTGGCTCTTTGGCTGTAAACAGAGGTGAGCACATGAACCCTAGAGTCGGACACGACTGGGTTTTGAGCAAGGGAGACCTTACAGGATGTAGAACTGAAAGCAGGGAAGGCTGGTTTGGAATCATCTTTTTTGACTGGACAATCGTCTGTTTATATTCAGCCACTGAGATGGCTTAAATTTGTTTCATTCGGTTTGATACAATTTTTGGCTTCTTTCTGCCCAGCGTGGATTGCTTGATCTGATGAAAATAGGCTCATAAGAGGATTTCCATTCCCCTCAACCCAACTCCCCAAGTCTCCTAAACATTTCTTTAAAAATAAATGTTTTCAAGTCTGTACTGGAAGAGACTTTCACTAGGGCACTTAGGAGTACAGTGTTTAAAATAGAGGAGGAAACTGCCAATTAGCACTTTTTAGCACCTTAAGGCAGTTTCTTCTATTGGAGTTCTATCACTGTCGCTGCTGACTCATGCAGTTTGATTTGGACAGGATACGGTGATTTCATCTGGGTGCAAATTATGGCAAATCAGATCATAATTTCCCTGCTTTCGGGTTGAACTGTCACTTGAACAAAAAGGGGGGAACAGGCAGGGCATAGAGAGAGAGAAAGCCCACTATGAAGATAAACACAATAATTCTAATTACACTGTACTGTATAATGTTTTGTTTTCTCCTACAGATCAGTGCAGCTGCTCTTGGAGCACAAACCCAGCTTCTCACCTCTTTGGCTTCCACTCCAGTGATTGCCAACACCATTCCCAGTGTGCAGGGGATAACTGGACAGATCTTGACCAATGCTCAGGGGCAAGTAAGTGCCAGAAGAATTCAGAACTGTAAATTAGACACGTTGCTTTAGATACTTTAGATCAGTGATTTTAGAGACCAAGGGCCCAAACTCAACAGGCTGACATCCATGCTGCAGAGAGGCAGGGCAAACTCTGTGCTAGGGGGAGGGAGGAAGCACTCCCATTGGGCTGCTGGGCAGAGGGGCGGGGCAAACTGTACTAGGGATAGGGCGAAAGCGTTGCCATTGGCCTCTATTTTAAATATGAACTTTTGTGGATCAAGTCCACTTTGTCAGACTTGATCCACGAAAGCTCACATTTAAATACAGAAGTTAGTCTTTAAGGTGCCACAACATTTTTTATCTTTTGTTGTTGTTGTTTTGCTTACTCCCTGATATGCTTAAAGCACAAACTAGCAGGGCTACCACTTCAAAAAATGTATTGGCCAAGTGTAACAAACACAGAAGAAATTTCACCCTGGTACCAAAACTCAGTGTGCTGACTGATCAAAACAACAAAATAGTGTAGTCATGTAACAGCAAACATGATTCATAACAATAGTGTAACAACAAACAGAATTTTTTTAAAAATATGAAAAAGTATTCACTCTATCCTAGCAATAATATAACTAAGTGTTCAGCAAGGTGTTATTGTCTGTGTTGATGAAGCTATGAAATCTCATGTTTCACAGTCTCTTTCCAACTGTGGTTTCTCTCAGCACTCTCACTTTAGTTTTCCCTAGCCAAGGTGGGAGAGTGAAGAGTAAAAATAAGAAGACGTTTTGTGCTCTGTACTGAGGTATCTTCCTCTGTGTTCTCTTCCAGGTTATTGGGACGCTGCCCTGGGTGGTGAACCCAACTGGAATTGCTGCTGCAGCTCCTGCCCCACTGCAGGCCCAGAACCTACAGGTGCAGGCGGTGACCCCACAGCTGCTTTTGAATGCCCAAGGCCAGGTCATAGCTACCTTGGCTAGCAGCACCGTCCAGGCAGCGACTGCTGTGAGGAAAGCGAGTACGCCGGAGTCTCCAGCAAAGACTGAGGTGAGTGGTTTCTTTGGCTGGAAAGGGGCAACGATCCTGTGCCCATGAATCAAAAGAGCCAGCGTGCCTGAAGCGTGGCAGTCATAGATAAGGGGAGAAGAATGCATACATTTGACTGGATCATAGGAATTTTTAAAAACAGATAAAGAAACTGGCAATTAGCACTTGTTAACACCTCCCCCTTTCTCTTTCTCTCTCTCTCACACACACATACCACTTCCTTCAGGAAGTCTCCATTCCTGATCCTCAGGAGGGGCTTCTTGCGGGGAGGAAAGCCATGGAAGCCTTCCCCTGTCAACATCCTGGTGTGAGCAATTTGGAAAGGATATTCTTGCCCTTTGATGGCAAACCTATGGCATGCATGCCAAGAGTGGCATGCAGAGCTCTTTCAGCTGGCAGGTATGAAGTTCGAGTTAAACCCTGCCCCACCACACCATCCATTGGCAGTGCCGTTTATCAAGTCACCCAGCTCCCTCTTCCAATGGGGAGGAGATGGAGAGACTGAAATCCCTCCCAGGAGGCACAGCGAGATATCCTCAGATATCCCCGTCCTAGGAGACAGTGTTCACATGCACTTCTCCTCTTCCTTGTACTGCTGTGTGTGGGGTTGTCTTTTTCCCTCACTTTGTCCCTGGCACCTCCAGGTAAGAATTTCAGCCTCCCCACCTTTTGGAGGGATGGGGAGACTGGAGGGGGCTGCCTTGCACACCAGCCACGACCTTTTCTCTTGTCTTCCCCCATTCATTTGTTGTGCAGCAAAAGTTGGGAAGACAAGAGAAGCGGCCGTGGTCTTTTGGCTCTGGCTTTCAGCCTCCCCACTGGCACATGCTCATGTGACATCACTGGCATGCGTGATGACTGCCCACCTCTCACCTCACTTTTTTTGGGCCCTCAAAGGCTCACCACCACTGTTCTAGCCCATCTTTTCCTATTCTAGGGAAATGTCTGGAGGCAAACCTCAGCTCAGGATGACTCAGCTTTGGAAAGCTTAACTCTCTATAAAGGGTCACTTTTAGTTAGGCAAAACAAATGTCTTATCTGTGTTAATTAACCTATAACCGCTCATGTGTCCATTTAGACCCATCACTTGATGCTATATGTCAGTGATGGTGAACTTTGGCACTCCAGGTGTTCTTGGACTTCAATTCCCAGAAGCCCATGTCAACACTCTTGCGGATCAGGGCTTCTGGGAATTGAAGTTCCAGAACACCTGGAGTGCCAGGGTTCGCCATCACTGCTATATGTCAAGTTAGAATAAATTCAAATGACCTCATTCTGAGTAAAGGCAGAGAGAGAGAGATAGAGAGATATCCTTTTCAGAGAGATTGGTCCACCTGAGATAAACCTTCACCACATTGGACTGCAGTGTGACTCTGCTCCCCCCCCCCCCCAGGCCCCATCTTTCCTTCATGGGGAGATTCTGGTGGTTGTGCAGCTGAGGCCACAGTGGATGGCATTGAAGGCCAGGCATGGGGTTTTCTAAATTAAAGGCCTTGTATCTAGCAGTTCAAAAACAAGCAATTGCAAGTAGGTAAATAGGTAACACTTCAGTGGGAAAGTAAACAGTGTTCCGTGCACTCCGGTGTTGAGGCATGCCTGCCACATGTCTACATAAAATGTCTGCAGACACAGACAATGCTGGCTGTTTGGCTGTAAACAGAGATGAGCACTGAATCCTAGAGTCTTATATGAGTGGCTTTCGAGCATGAGTGAACTTTACCTTACTTCCCAAAGAACTTAACAATGCCTCAGCCATTTTCTCTGTCTTCATCATGTCCGAGAGAAGCCATTATTTCTCAGCTGGAAGGGGACTGCATTGTTTGACTAGAGGCCATGGAAGGTCTGGCTGGGGTGGTGATGGTGGAGGGTCTTGCAAATTCCCAGGGATTCTAATCCACCATTGCTTCATTCAGCATTACTTTAAAAAAAAAAAACAAATATGGCCAATCCTCTGAAGCTTTGGGAAGAAACAAGATGTGGCCAAGCTGAGCTAGTACTGAGTTAGTGTTTTGCATGGCTGCAAAATGGAAAGAGTTGGAATTCATGTGGTTGCTCAGGGCCCTGTTGGGTTGCTGACTTTTTACCTTCTAACTTGTGGCATGTCTGGCCGGACAGCCTGCCATGGTAATTGAGTAGACTGTACAGTCAGCGACTGAACGCCAAGTGTTGGGCGGCGGTAAATAACTTGACTCCCTAAAGGGGCCAACGACTATGGGTGGATGAGCCCCTTTAGGAGGGTGATGGTCCCTTCAGTGGTGCCACTGGAAACCATCCTTTTGGGCCCAATGACAAAATAAGCAGAGGAGGAACTCTGATTCTCAATGGTCATGGAGGCGGAAGAGGCCATGAGAGATGGGCTGGCGGTGAAGGCGCACCTTAAAATATCCCCAAGGCTGTGGAAGTCCATTGTTAAATCCTGCATGTCTCATTTTTTATGTGCCACAGAAGATGGCTCCGTGATCATAGTGTGTGGGTCACTTCATGGCAAGCTGGAATCCACCTGAAACAAATTCACGCCAATGGCATTTTTCTTGTTTCAGAAAAAAAAAGTATTCTTGGATACCAGTTGCAGCCGACAAGCATCAGAGAATGGGGCTTCCAGCGAGAGGTGTATAGGCTTCTCTCAGGCAAAATGAGGAAATAGGGACACACTTTGCTTAACTTGCCACGCTTCTGGTAATGTAATTGGGCCTTCCTTAGCTGTGACTGTGTACAACCTTGTCAAATGAGGCTGTGCTCTAGAAGACACCATTTTGCAGAGGTTTGTTTCTGAATATTCCTTTCTTTTCCTGTGTTGCCAGGTCCAGCCCATTCAGCCTGCCCCGACTTTACCCCAGCCGGCGGTGGTCATTGCAAGCCCTGCCCCCACAGCCAAAATAGCTTCTGCGCCTGTGCCCATCACCTGCACAGAGACCCCAACTGTCAGCCAGCTGGTTTCCAGTAAGCGTCTCTGCGAGTCATTTTCCTTTTTCTAGCAAAGAGAAGGTGAATCTCATCAGGCTGGTAGCCAGAAGTGGTTCTTGAGCATTATATTTTGTCCATTTGTGGTGGTGTTACCAACTGTGTTTTCTTTAGAATAGGGTTCTCAAACTACGGTGCTGCCCTCATTCCTCCCAGAAGTGGAAGCAGACACATTTACATCAGCCATAAAATGTGCCCATACATGCATAAATGTGGAAGTGGGCACATTTACAACTGTTGTAAACGTGCCCACTTCTGGGGGACATGGTCATGCCCGCTCAGCTGTTGGGGGGGGCATGGTTAGACCTGTGGTGTAAAAAGATTGGGAACCACTGCTTTAGAAACTGACCCAGGGCAGCATAGGGCATAGCATTTGTTACCTGCACAAAAATTTGACTTGGCCTCTGTATTGAGTGGTATCCACCACGAGCCCCAATGCAAGGTAATTATGATCAATTAGCACTGGTGAAACATCCTAGTAACCGGGGTTTTCACCTCTGTTCCTGCTTAGTGATACTGACTGTTTAACTTGCATGACTTCTGCTTTTCTTGTAAAAAAAAATCTGGATGTTTTAAAAAACAACGAAATAGCTCTTGCACCAGGGGTTCTCAACCTATGGCCTCTGGGATGGATGCGACTCACAACACCATTTCATGCCCCCCCCCCCCGCCTCTGCCACACTCGTTAGTGCTATGTGTGGCAGGCAGGGCAAAATGGCCATCCAGCCCCTGAAGCTTTCTGAGGGTGCATGACCCAGCCCCCAGCTTAAAAAGGTCGAGAACCCCTGTCTTGCACCATCTAATGGCTTTCAGAAACAGTATTTGTAAAAAAAAAAGTTCAAGGTGGGAATATACCAGGAATTGAGGCCATACACAGTTTTTCCCCTGCAGATTTATTTTTGTGGTTTGGGGGAGGGCAGGCAAGGGAGATGGTGGTCCCAGAGGTGTTTGGGGTTTTTTTGTATATGAGGAGGGGGAGATAAGTTAGCTACCTCTGCTCTAGATACGTACTGTTGAATCTCAGCTGTCGGCCAGTGTATCCAGTGGATATGGAAGATCTGCAGTAACTTCAGAAGTTTACATCTTCACCAGTATACAAGGCAAGGCTTTTACAAGTGAATACAATTTCCCATAGAAATGCATTGAAAACCAAAATACATTAACTGAAACGTGGTTTCCGATAGGAATGCATTGAAAACCAATTAATTTGTTCTGGAAAAAAATATATGTGAACCAAGACACTATTTTCTATGGATTTCCTTTTGTTATGCGATTTTTATGTTAACCGAGCCATTTATTAACCGAGGTTCCACTGTAACTGGTTATCATTTGCCTCCTTTCCCATATTAGAGCCTCAGCCCTCAAACAGCGGAAGTGATGAAGATGGGATCAATCTGGAGGAGATTAGAGAGTTTGCCAAGAACTTTAAGATCCGACGCCTGTCTCTAGGTCTGACGCAGACCCAGGTGGGGCAGGCCTTGACAGCTACAGAGGGACCCGCGTACAGCCAATCTGCAATATGCCGGTAGGCCCAATGTTGCACTTCTTCTAGGTTCGTTCACCTGTTACTTTTTAGATTTACAGACAACCCCTCAGGTAGAAAGAGATACTGCACCTATATTTATCAGTTCTTTCGAAGTGAGGGTGGTCAGATGAGGTGGGTTGTTAAGTGAAGAAAATGAAACTTCCCCAAACTCTCTGAATTTAGGGAGTGATTTGTTTGTTAGTTAGATTTTATACTGCCCATCTGGGATGTTTCCCACGCTCGGCAGAGAACAAACAGTAAAATAAACAACAGTACCATACAAATGCATCATTGATAATCCACACATGCTTTGGTCACCTCCAGACTTGATTACTGTAATGTGCTCTACATGGGGCTGCCCTTGGTGACCATTCAGAGGCTGCAGCTGGTCCAGAATGCAGCAGCTCGGGTTGTGATGGGGTGCGGGCGTTATGCTCGTGCCTCACCACTGCTTCGGGAACTGCACTGGTTGCCAGTATGTCTCCGAGTGCAATTCAAGGTGCTGGTCATTACCTTTAAAGCCCTACATGGTAGTGGGCCAGGATACTTAAGAGACCGCGTCACCCCAAGAACATCTGTCCGTCCCACCAGGGCGGATCGGAGAGGCTCTCTTATCATTCCATCGGCTAGAGAGGCGCATCTCTCTAGCATCAGGAGGAGGGCCTTCTCTGTGTCCGCCCCAGCCCTTTGGAACCTCCTGCCAGTTGAGTTACGGCTACAGACAGAGCTCCTGCCCTTTCAGAAGGGCCTAAAGACCTGGCTGGCAGGGCAGGTGTGGGGCTCCAGGAATGTGGGGCCCCATGTTGGGTGGCTGATCTGATAGGACAGCCACCCCTCTCTCTGCTTCAAACCTTTTTAAAACTTTTTAAATTTTTAAATTTTTAAAATCTTTTTTAGTATTCAGGAAATTACAGTTTAATGTTTTAAATTGATTTTAAACCAAATTGTTGGATGTGTGGGGTATAGTGGGATTGTTTAGCTTGTATGTGAGATTTTGCGTGTTTAGTTGTTTTTGTACTTATGTTGTAAGCTGCCTAGAGTCGGGTTTGCCTGATTGGGGTGGGATAATAAATTTGAACAAACAAACAAACAAATAAATACATAATACTATTCCTGAAAGAAGAGAACTCTCTATCCCAGTGATGGCGAACCTTGGCACTCTGAAAGTTTTAAAACTTCAGTTCCCAGAAGGCCCTGATCAGCAGGAATGCTGACTTGGGATTCTGAGAATTGGAGTCCAAGAACACCTGGAGTGCCAAGGTTGGCCATCACTGCTCTATCCTAAGGTACACTAATAGCAATCGCACTTCTATACCACCTCATAATTCTTAGTGCACTCTCTGGATGGTTCACAAGATTATTAGCATTTTGCCCCCAACATGCTGGGTCCTCATTTAACCGACCTCAGAAGGATGGGAAGCTGAGTCAACCTTGATCCGTGGTCAGGCTCAAACTCATAACCTTTTGGCTGCAGTACAGCAATCTTAACTATTGCACCACCCGGGCTCTTCAAGTAAAGTTCCAAATCCCACTTTTTAGCTGCTTGAGAAGATTGTGATGTTCTTAGAAGAAATCAGTTATTTTGACCCATGTTTGGCTACGTCAGACTTGGACAAGAGCTCAGGTTATTTTCACGATGAGGATTACCTGTTACCTGCCTTGGCGGGTATGGCAATGGCATCCTTTCCTGCAGAGGGGTAGTTCAGGCACTGTTAGTGCGTAGAAAACTGGCACACAGTCAGTTTCATAAAACAGCATGGCGTGTCCTGATTCAGATCCCTGGCCCGTGATAAAGGGTCGCCCCCCAGCTGAGAGGGAAAGGCATTTAGTGTGACAGTGGCTTCTTCCGAGGGGAGAAACCCGCCATCCACCCCTTTTGTTTATCTCTTGTTCCTGCTGACTCCACAGGTTTGAAAAGCTGGACATCACTCCCAAAAGCGCCCAGAAGTTGAAGCCCGTGCTGGAGCGGTGGCTGAGCGAGGCTGAGCTGCGGAACCAGGAGGGCCAGCAGAACCTGATGGAGTTTGTGGGAGGCGAACCTTCCAAGAAGCGCAAGCGGCGCACCTCCTTCACGCCCCAGGCCATCGAAGCCCTCAACGCCTACTTCGAGAAGAATGCCCTCCCCACCGGCCAGGAGATCACGGAGATCGCCAAGGAGCTCAACTACGACCGGGAAGTGGTCCGGGTCTGGTTCTGCAACCGGCGGCAGACACTGAAAAACACCAGCAAACTCAATGTGTTTCAAATCCCTTGAAGGCCGGGCCAAAAGCCTGGCATCCCATCCTGCGTTGCCGCTTGTGAGCACGTTGTGGCGAATGTTCCCTCTGCCCCGTCCTTTCACAGTGAGGGCCGGAGAGGATTTTGGACCCTGGACGGGATTTTTCCTCATGTTTTGATGTACCCCAGCCGTTTTCTCCCTCACATGATCCCATCGTGTCGTACACATCAGCCATGTTCTCCCTGGGTGTCATACTGGAGCTGTGAAGGGGTTAGGGACACACGTACATTTAGCTTCTGTGTCAGGTGAAACGTCCTCACTTCATACTCATCGCCAAGGTTTTCCTGTGCGGTTCTTTTGTTTTGTTTCAAAAAGGTAGCATTAGGAACCACCACTAGAACAACACCTGCCAGAAATTTCTTACTTCATTTCAAAAAGGATATTTCATTTCAAAAAGGAAATGTGTGAAACCCTTATTCATTTCAGTCTTTTCTCCCACACAGAGACACTTATCTCTTCATACACAGTAACAGGCCCAGTAAATAGTATTTAAAAAGATTAGTGGCATAATTTATATCTCCTTCTTGTGAATATTATTATTATTATACAGAGCACTATTAAACTAAATGACTTTTTAAATCATTGAAGACAAATTTCAATTTTTCCCCCTGTCATAATCTTCAGGTTTGCAGCTCTCCAATGTTGCTGTTGTTTTAAAGCAGGAGTGCCCAAACTACAGCCCAGGGGGCAGATGTGGCCCCCAATGCCAATTCATCCGGCCCTTGTTGCTCCTGGAACCAGAAATAAAACGTGCCAGGAGCGATGAGGGCTTCACAGCCCATATGAATTGGCATTGGGGGATGCATCTGGCCCCCAGGCCATAGTGACCAGCTCACTGAACCACGTGACCAGCCCATGGCACCCCTGTTTTTAAGTGTGTAAAGTCAGTGTGATTACAACCATGACTTGCTGGTTCTAAACCCTGCCTCCCAACCCCAACCCCAATGCTGGGAAGAAGAGGGGAAGCACCATTTATCTTTCCTTCAAGGGGAAACTCATGTCAGCATAGTAGAGATGGTAACACTGAGCAACTTTAGTACAGAGACCTGTTGGAGCATCAAGGAGAATCTAGCTAGGTTCCAAGATAGGACAGGCCTTTGCAGGACTTCCAAATGGGGGAACATCTAGAAGAGTAATTCACAGCAGGCAATTCACTCTTGTTGTATTAGTAGATCTCTGGTCGGTTTGGAATAGATCCATAATGATTTCTCCCTCCTTGTTGTTTGACAATAGAAGCCACAAAATAACCCCACTCACAAGTTTTATTGCTGAAATGAATAACATTTCTGGCATATAGAACAGGGGTGCCCAAACTACGGTCTGTGGGCTGGATCCAGCCCGTGGACTGTAGTTTGGGCACCCCTGGTTTAAGCAGAGAAAATGTCAGCTTAAAATCTATCTCCTCCTATTGCAAAACATTGCAAGGTGTGTTTTACTTCCACTTCCGGTGGGAGGAACCACATGACCGGGTGCACTGAACCACGTGACTGGACAGTGGCCCGAAAAGTTTGGGCATCCCTGATCTAGAAGCTTATTTGTGTGTGGAAGGCTGCATTTAGCCCAGTACTTAAAACAAATTCCTTTGGCTCAGAGTTATTTAATCCTAAATGTATGCCACTTGCAGTGGGCTCTAGTTGGTGGGTATCAGGCTTCTGCTGGGTCTGAAATACAGTACAGTTGTACCTTGCTTAAATAGCATAATGCGTTCCGCAGGATTGCTCTTTAAGCGAGTTTGCTCTTTAAGTGAAACACCATTGTAAGTGACCAATGGGGGTGGGATTGCAAACCCCAATTTATTTGTTAAGCGAGTTTTTGGTTGGTTTTATTTGTTAAGCGAAGTGAACATTCAGAGAAAATTCTGCTCTTTAAGTGAGTTACTGTACTCTTTAAGCGAGGCGCTCTTTATGTGAGGTTTGACTGTACTGTAAGTCCTGCAAGCCTGAAGTTTGCCTGTGGCTGCTTTAGATCTAGTTGATTGTGGAGCTTTTAACTAGTATGGACTGATGATCCTGGCTTGGTGATCTTGATCAGAAGAGTGGGCAGTCAGAGATCTGGGTATTAGCAACATCCTTGCTCTGTCTCTTGAGCAGAGAGAGGTAAAATGGCAAACTCTCCTTATTTTTTGTGTGGGCGAGGCTTCGTCAGAGATTCAGGCAGCGATTCAACTTTGCTGCAGTTTGATTCACAGCCTGTATTGCAATCGGTGCTCACACAGAATCAGCCTACTGATTTGGGAGTTCAGTCCAAGCTCAAGGTCATTCCACACAGCAAGAGGAGAGATCCTGCCCCTGCAAGTGAACTGACCCTGCAGAAAAATTGGGAAAAGACAAAAGTACATTCTCACAAGTCTTCCAAAAAGTCTTCTGGTAGCTTCTACTGGATTTAAAGTGTTTAATTTGGCCATCGTTAACACATGTAGTTTTCTGTGTTCAACAAGTCAACGATGCATGGAGCCAAGGTTACTGTCTCCAGTAGGTGGCAGTATCATGCAAATGATACATGACAATAGTAAACGTTTTAGACTACAACTTCCATAATCTTGGATGACAGGCCATCGTAACTGGATTATTGGAGTTGTTGAAACATCTGGAGAGCCAAAGTAAAGAAAGGGGGACAGTAACATTTCACCTTTATAACTTGGTTATCAATAAAGTTGATGCGACAGAGTTGTGAATCAAGAATCTCACTTCTAGTAACTAATGGGGCTGGGGTGGCTCAGTGGTTAAGAACTTTGCCTTGTTAGCTGGAAGGCTGGCAAGTCAGCAGTTCCAGATCTGAGTAGTGCATGATGGATTGAGCGCCTGTCTCTGTCCCAGCTCTTGAGGACATGAAAGGCACCTCATTTGGGTGTTCCCCGAGTGGAGTTTCTTCCGCATAATTCCTTTCAACCCAGAATAATTTCTGACATGAAATTATTATTATTAGTAACTCACTGAGCTGACTGGATTGTTCAGTGTTAGTTGTCTGGCTGTGGTGCCCGAGGTTGGGAGTTTGATTTCACAATGTGTCTCCCAGGAGAACAACCAGCCTGTGTGGTTTTGGGCAAGTTGCAGTCCCAGGGCAACCTCAAAAGGAGAGAATGGTGAATCACTTCTGAAAGCTACCTAGAAAGCACTGAGAAGAGTTACCATAGGAAAACCACTCTTTCAGCCTGTTTGTAAAATATGTATAATAATATACATTGCCGTTTGAAGAGCTTTCTCCAGAGGACCATTCAGTTCCATAACCATATGACTTCTTTAAAAATGCTATTCAAATGTGAAATGTTATTTTCCACTACACCTCAACCCACATGCATGTTTCCAGTTTGCATTTCCTTAATGCAGATTGTTTGTTCTATGAAGTTCAATCAGTAGTATTGATGTGGACACTGTATCAGCCCTGGAGATTTGTCCACCCCTTGTACCTCCCTCATCCAAACAGAATAGCCACTGACATCTAGATGGAAGTGGAGCAGAACAAGCAGCAGAAGACGACCTGCTGTTGACCTAAATTGCAACGTCCTTTTGGGGAGGGAAAAAGGTGAGGAGCTCCACTCAACACCCACATTCCTGGTTTTTCGGGCAGTTGTGTCCCACACTGAAAATCAAGGGAACTGAGAGGATGCTGTTGAATCTTCAGTGGAGGAGAGAGCATTGAGAAAGAAAACTGAAGCCCCAAGTTCACCTTTGATGCCTGTGTGGCAAATTCAGCCTTTGCAAACAAAAAAAAAAGTTAAGCATCAATGTGATCATGTTAACCACTTAAAACAGTGCTCTTATGTGCCATTACCTGGACATAACTGAGGCTCATGTCTGAGTAAAACCTAAATGTGAAGTAGCAGGAGTAAATGCAAACACTTGTAGAAAGAGACAGGTATTTATCTCAGTGGCCTCTGAAAGTCATCAGGGTCACTGCCCAGTTTATTTTATACAGGTTTTCTAATTTATTCTTACTGCAAGTTTAAAAAGACCAATTTTTATTTAAGATTTTTAAAAAATGAGGAAAAATGGGTGGTTCCAGACAAGGCTTCTTTTCATGGATTTGACTTCTCTTTAAAGCAGCAGAAACAATGAAGGCACTTCTTGATGGAAAACTCCCAAGGTCTACCAACCCATTGACACTGTGCAGTTTTCTTTGCTTGTTCCTCTACACCGCAGATGTTCAGGAGAAGAAGGGGAAAAGTGGCAGAGTTACACACGCAAGATAGCATCATGAGAACTCTATCACATTTTGTGTGTGGGAAAGCATAATCACACATGAAAAACCTCATGGTGAAGGATACTGAACCTAAATCCACGTGAAAGGGTTAGTGACCAAGAAAGAGCCACAAGGAACATTTCCTTAGGGCCCCCAAGACAACAATGCTTTTCAAACCCAACAGGTTTAAGTTCAAATAAAGCTAATTGTCTGGTAGGTGACATAATATATATCAGGCATTTGCATAGGGCAGACCCCACCCTACAGATCACTAAGGGGTTTACTATTAAGATGGCATGTATAAGATTCTGTTAGTGTGATGGGGCCCAATCTAGACACCAACAGTGGGACATGTAACATATAGTAAAGAGATGGATGTTCAAGTGTGGCCATCCTCCTTCACCAGACAGAACTTTAATTATCACTTTAGACCAGGGGTTCCCAACCTTTACAAGCCAGGGGGCCTGGTCACACTCTCTCAGTCAGCTTTGAGGGCCGGACAGCCATTTTGCCCCACCTGAACAATGGGGGTGGTCATTTTGTCCCAACAGCTTCAAGTGGAATAGCCATTTTGTTTCTCAAATGCCCTTGGGAGGGGTGGGAGGCCACATGAAATGGTGCCATGGGCCAGATCCAGCCCACAGGCCTTAGGTTGGGAACCCCTGCTTTAGACACAGACACACTACAACATTCTGTTGCACTAATTGATTTATTATTGTTGTTGTTAAAGCCAGAAATGTGGGTGTGAGCTGCCTGCTGGGCACCTTTTATAATTTGTAACTGCTATTGATGTGGCTCAAGTCACTATGACGCTGACTGGGAAGTGGAAGGTCAGCAGTTCGATTCCCGAGTACTGCAGGACGGAATGAGCTCCCGTCTCTGTCCCAGCTCCTGCCAACCTAGCAGTTCGAAAGCAAGAAATTGCAAGTAGATAAATAGGAACCACTTCGGTGGGAAGGTAACAGCGTTCCATGCGCTCTGGTGTCTAGTTATGCCTGCCAGATGACCACGGAAACGTCTGCTGAAGCAGACAGCGCTGGCTCTTCGGCTTAGAAACAGAGATGAGCACTGACCCCTAGAGTCGGATACGACTGGCTTTCAAGCAAGGGAAACCTTTACCTTTACCTTATTGATTACCTTAGGGCACTTGTGAAGAAAAATCATCAGGAATTGAACCTGCACTGGATGATAACCTTAGGTTCTCATAGCAACAGAAATTACAGTTACAGTATATACCTGCCCCATAGTGCTCAGTGCACTCTCTGAGCCGTCCACAAGTTAATTAGCATTTTGCCCCTAACCTGATGACCGACCTCGGAAGGAGGGAAGGCTAAGTCGGCCTTGTTCCCTGCGTCGGGCTCGAACTCGCAACGTTCTGACTGCACTACGTCACCAGGATTCTTCTTAAGCAAGGGGGGGTGGTGCTTTGCCTGCTACCCGACTCGCCCCGCATCTTCTTTTATCTCCGCCCCCATTGCCGTCTCCCGGGCGGGATTTCAACCTATGGGGCGTGCGGCGAGCCTCGTCTCTCGCCTTCCTATTGGTGGAGAGAGAAAGGTGGGTGGGGAAGCGGCGCTGCCATTGGCGCCGGCGACCCAGAGGTGGGGCGGGGCTTGCCCGGCGGGTCCCGCTGCGTGTAGCGGAGTTTCCTCGCTCTGGCCGCCTCCATGTTGAGGAGGTCGGGGCGGGGGGGGGGGGGCGGGGGAGGAGGCGGTTCCCCGGCGGGTCCTTTCCGAAGCGTGGCCTGGAGAGGGGTGGCGGTGGCGGTGGAAGCGAGGGGAAGGGGCCCCGTCCTAGCTAGCGCCTCTGCCCCATTGGTGGCCCCGCCGGCTTAGGCTGCCCTCCCATTCCCCACTGGAAAAGGGGTGGACTGGGTGGGGTGGGTGTTGGGGTGGGAGGGGGCGCTTCTGAGAAAGTCAAGGGTGAGGTGGGGGTTCCCCGGCACCCTTTTACCTGAGGGGCGTGACGGGTGGGCAATAATAAGACCCCCCTTCTTCTCTACTCCCGTCCCCCGTGAGGCAGGGTTGCTTTGGGGGGTTCTTGAAAGGGGGGCACAGCGCCCCGGGGTGAGGTCAGGTCAGGGCAGTGTCCTCTCTGGAAGCGCTCTCGATATACGGGACTCCCAGCCACGTTCACACGTGCACTGGCTGGGAGGTTGTGAAAAGTTAGCCAGGGGGTTTCTGACAGGGACCTACGAAGTGGAAGGGGGTCGTTTATAGTGGTTAATTGAAGGCTTCTCCATTGGCATCTTTTGGGGGGGGGGTTGAGGAGGGAGCACCCTCTCTATGGGCCCCTGCTTGGGGTCACATGGAAGGTTGGTCCAAAGGATGAGCCTGGGGGTCCCCAATACCTTTCTGGGCACACCTTGGTGAGCCTTGAGTCTCCTGGAGGAATAGCCACCGGTTGTTGTTTTTTTGCGGGGTGCCAAGACACACGAAAAGATGGCTTGGGCACTGAAGCTTCCTTTGGCCGACGAAGTCATTGAGTCCGGCCTCATTCAGGATTTCGATGCCAGCCTCTCTGGCATTGGGCAGGAGTTGGGCGCAGGTGCCTACAGCATGAGGTAAGGAAAGGTGCTTCTTCGTGGTCTCTCTGAATGCACACAGATAGGTTAAATCCACAGCGGTGTGAGTGTCGGCTGGCAAGAGAATTCACACATGAGCACTTGGAAGAACTACAGTTATAGGTAAGCCGCTTGTCCACACCCTACTGCTCAGTTGTCTATATAGTAGCAGGTGAAAAGAGGGACTAACGCGGACTGAATTGCTAAACCTTGGAAGGTTGAATAAAGAGAATGTCAAGCCACTTCTGGATTGTCAGCTTTGCCTTGCCTAGAGTTATCAGGAATGGCCATGGTTGGTTCTGCTGAATTAAGTGAGATTGTATGAAATCCATCTGTCTGGTCTCACGCATACCAGCTATCGCTATATTGTATGAAAGTTTGTGTTGCGTTTCTCCAGACCCAATGTATTTGTCTCTCATTCAAGTCCAATCCTGTCTCAAGAAGTGTAGCTAGTGTGGGCTTCATACAGCATTAAGTGAATGTTTATCTTACTGCTTAATAGCTAAAACTCTGAATAGTTCGCCCTTATAAATTGTGGAAATTTAGTCTTGAACTTTAGTTGAACAAATACTGTCTTGCACAGTTTTAATTTCTAATATGTTGCATGTGTACTAACCATTATTAATCCAAGTTTGCTGATGGAGTAAAATTTGTGTTTTTTTAAAAAGAGTTGTTACTTTGTGTATGATGCTCTGGTTTGTGTACACATCTTCACAACAGGTTTTTTGTGCATTAAAAAGTATACATTATTGATATCCTAAGTAAGAAAATATTGGAGCATCTGATCCATTAGTCCAGGAGTTCCCAACCTTTTTCCGCACAGGCCTGACCACACACCCCGGAAGTGGAAGCGGGTGCATTTATGGCTGTCGTTAATGTGCCTACTTCCATGTTTACGACAGCAATGGGTGCTTTTACGCATATGTGGGTGCATTTTACAGCTGATGTAAACACATCTGCTTCCACTTCTGGGTGCAGCAGCGGTGGCATAGGCCACATGAAATGGTACTGTGGGCCATAGGTTGGGAACCCCTGAATTAGTCTATATCTGTAATAATGGACCAATTCTGATAATCCTTTGAACGAATGGAACTTTTATCCAAGTGTGACATAACAAGCCCCAGTCATTCAGTGGCTATGTATTGGAACTAACAGTTTAGCTCTAACTATCTGCCCATTTTCTGCTTACTTCTTTAATTATGGGACTTTCTGTCTTCCAGCCATATGAAATGATATACAGTATGTTAAAAATATAAGGGGTTATCATGAAAACTTGAAACATGGGTGAGAAATCCTGTTGCTTAACATAGTAAGTCACAACTAAAGTAGGACTGTTGAATCAATGGAACTTACAAAGGAGTTCCAGTATATTTACTGAGCCTACAGTAGTTGCAACTTTCTATGCTAGAAAACAGGACTTCAGCCAGAAGGAAAAGCCACACATAGAATGGAATTGGAGGATTGTGTTCAAATGAAAGAGTTTCATTAAATGTTACACAACATTAAAAGCTAGATAGAACAGAATACTGTAGTTTGTGTAGTTTATCTGAAGTAGAGTAACAAAGGAATCAATTTCACATCTTTCACTAAAAGGCTCTAAAGTTAAGGGGCTAATATGAAATCTTGAATTCATACCAACATAGCCTCTTCAAATAACGGAACATATAGCAGAGCCTACAGTCAGTTTGGCACAAAGCAATCCCACTTTGTATGATAGGTAGAAGTCATATTGTTTTGTTCAGTTTATTTTCTACTCATATGTAGCTAAGAAAAGACAGTCAAGGAAAGTAATGAATTTTGTGCCTAGTTTCCCTCATTCTGATTGAGCCTACTGATGATTTTCTCCAATGGCATTCTTGTCTTTGGATGGCAGTTCCCATAAGTTTTCCGATCCATCCCATATGATTTTAACATGGATCGGATAACACTAAAAATCGGATAACACCAAGACTTGTGGAACCAAGTCTTAGCATTATCCGAGGTATTACTGTATAGTAATAGAGGACCATGTGCACTCAAACTGTTAAAAACTAATGGAAATTGTGTGTTGAATGCAGTGGTGGGTAGCCAAAAATTTTACTACCACACTGTGGGTGGGGCTGATATCATGGGCGGAGCCAATGTCATGATGTTGTGGGCGGAGCCAAATAAAATAAAGAATCAGTATACATAAAAATAAGAATGCTACATAAAATACCCCCCACCTGGAACACCAAGAAAAACCCTAGTTCCTTACCTTTGCTGGGGTCGGGGACTTGGGGAGCAGCAGGTAAGTGGTGGTGCGGCCTAGCAAGGCCTTGCCTAGCCTAGCCAGGCCCGGCAGTGCTGCCATGGGAGCAGTGTTGGTGGTCAGCAGTGAAGGAAAGGCTGCCACCGCCGCTACTCCAAGGACACCACTGTGCCCTTTCTGGGCAGCCGAAAATGGCTGCTTGGAAGTGCGCATGCGTCAAAATACCATTTGACGCATGCACACTTCTATTTTTCAGTATGCATGCGTCAAATGGTGTTTTGACGCATGCACACTTCCGAGCATCCATTTTGGGCTGCCTGGAAAAGGAATCCGAAGGGTGGCCAGAGAGGTGACCGAACCGGTCGCCCAGGGGTTTACTACCCCCTGGCGAACCCCTCTGGATTTCCGCTACCGGTTCGGCCGAACTGGTAGCAACCCACCACTGGTTGAATGTCTGTGAGGTTAACTTTAATATTCTTAACCCTCTTTTGAGTCAGATTCGCTTTTGGATGAGTAGCTTGTGCTGTTTGTTTACAATATATGGGATGGATTAATTGGTCACTGTAAATGCAGAGAGAACTGAAATGATTTCTGTAGAAACAGTGGAGTGATAACTGATTTTAAATGTGAATCTAAAAACCCAATGCCGGCACACAAATGGGAGGCATTATTTTTTCAGTTACAGATTCCCCCCTTGCATCCTAAAAGTCAGGCTGGCTGTGGGATTATAGGGGTTGTACTCCTATGTTTGTGTGTATTCATTTTTGTGTCTCGCATAAGCATACAAGCTTTTCCATCTCCTGTACTAGGTAAAGGTAAAGTCCCCCATGCTCGAAAGCCAGTCGTATCCGACTCTAGGGTTCAGCGCTCATCTCTGTTTACAGCTAAAGAGCCAGCACTGCCTGCGTCTGCAGACATTTCCGTGGACATGTGGCAGATATGACTAGACACAGGAGTGAATAGAACACTGTTTACCTTCCCACCGAAGTGGTCCCTATTTATTTACTTGCAATTTCTAGCTTTCAAATTGCTAGGTTGGCAGGAGTTGGGACAGAGACGGGAGCTCATTCTGTCATGCAGCACTCAGGTCTCTTTAACTGCTAATCTGTCTTCTTCCAGTCAGTGTCTTAACAATTTGAACCACTGCAGTCCCTTTTCCTGTACTAGCATAAACTTAAAGAATGGCCACTTGGCCTATTTGAAATACAAAATAAGTGTGGAGACAAACACTTGATTTAAGAGCAGTCGCTGCCTACCCACTAATTAAAGGGGAAAAGTTATTTGGGGAAACTGTGGTCCCTGATGCTAAGCCAAGTATCTTGGAGGCACAGTGCTAACCAAGGATATCCTATTGTGGGCCACAGGATTCTGACTGAATTCCAAGGTACTGCATGACGGAGTGAGCACCTGTCTCTGTCCCAGCTCCTGCCAATTCAGCAGTTTGAAAGCAAAAAATTGCAAGTGCTGTAGATAAATGGGGACCACTTCAGTGGAAGGTAAACAGTGTTCCATGCACTTCAGTGTTGAGGCATGCCTGCCACATGTCCACAGAAATATTGCAGATGCAGGCACCGCTGGCTCTTTGGCTATAAACAGAGATGAGCACTGAACCCTAGAGTTAGATACGACTGGCTTTTGAGCAAGGGCGACCTTTACCTAATGATCTATGAAACCAGGAACGTCTGTTGGTGCAAACTTTCTATGAGAAGTGTTTTAATATATATATTTATGTGTGTGCTGACCTTAGGTTTTGTTATAAAAAAGGTTTATATACAAGCTTTCTTAGTTTCAGAACTGACAGATCTCTTTGGCATGGGGAGGGGCCCTTCTAATAAAACTTTCCCACCCAACCTATCTTTTTTTTCCTGTTTATGGTCACAGTCTGATAAAGGGAATGTCAGCATAAAATAGCAGGGTCCACCCTAACGTCTGTTGCTTTCCAAACCTTGAAGATGTCACTTTGGGAGTCTTTGTGCCTCTAGCATTGAAAAATTGACCTCTTGGCTCAGCTTGTTTGGATGTAGCCCCAGCTATGATTTGAATGCGTGAAAAGGAGACCTGGAAAAGCTTGGACTCTGACATATGGTCACCACACCTTGATGTAGTGTGACAATTTTTTACTCCTCTGGCTGAACTACCACACTATGATCAGATAGAGGTGTCTAGTCTGCCAATTAGTACAAGAAACATGTACCGATGAGGATTTTAGTTAGGCAAGTGACAAAGCCAAGAAAGTGACTCCATTATAGTAGTCCAAAATTTGATCGGGATGCGGAAGAAAAAGAAGAAAATCATTTGACAGTTTGGATAATCTGGCAAATTCTGGTTTCTGACTAAAAACTGGAATTAGAAGTTTGGGGATGCTGTGCATGATTGGGAAAGTGACAAAAGTTTTTTAGATCTTTTCCAACTTTGATGTTTTGGTGATTAAGATGAGCATTTGTAGTTTGGTCAACAGAGATGGAAGTACTGCAGAAAGGAAATAAAACACTCCTTTCCACACAGAGAGAGATGAAGGGCAAGTGTGGGTGATATTTCTTCTTAGTGATGCTGGTAAACCTGTGCAATCTATCAATAGGCAAAGATCGTCCTTGCTTGTAAGCCAGTCATATCCGACTAGGGTTCAGTGCTCATCTCTGTTTTGCAGTCAAAGAGCCAGCACTGTCTGTGTCTACAGACGTTTCCGTGGACATGTGGCAGGCATGACTAAACACCAGAGTGTATAGAATGCTGTTTAACTTTCCCACTAAAATGAGATCTGTTTATCTACTTGCAATGTCTTGCTTTTGAACTGCTAGGTTGGCAGGAGCTGGGACATTGACGGGAGCACATTCCGTCATGCAGTACTCAGGTCTTGAACTACTGACCTGCCAACCTTCCACTCGTTAAGTTCAGCATCTTAATCACTTGAGCCAGCGCAGTCCATTGAATTAAATTCTGCTGACATAGTTGCAGTCAGTGGAAATGGAGCCTTGAGATTTTCATAGGCCCGTGATGGCGAACCTTGGCACTCTAGGTATTCTTGAATTTCAATTCCCAGAAGCTCTGATCAGCAAAAGAGATTTTGGCTTTTTCTCACACAAAAGTCGTGTTTCCTACTTTTCCAAACTGCTAAGCAATGATTGCTGAAATAAAATAAATTGCTTAAATAAATAAAATCTGCTAAATAAACTACCAGTGGTATATCATAGGCTTAGTAGTTGTTGTAACATCATTAATCTTAAATACTGTTAGGAGCTGTGGTGGCTCAGTTAAGAAGCTTGCCTTGTTAGCTGGAAGACCAATAAGGCGGCAGTTTGAGACCCCGGGTACCGCATGGTGGTTTGAATGTCCCTCTCTGTCCCAGCTCCTGCCAACCTATTAATTCAAAAGCAAGAAATTGTCAGTAGACAAATAGGAATCACTTCGGTGGGAAAAGATCTTGTGGACATGAATGGAGCCTCATTCGTGTGTCTCCTGAGTGGAGTTTGTTCAGCAAAAATCCTTTCAGACCAAAATAATTTCTGACACAAAATTATTATTATCTTAAATACTAATAAGTTCTTCAGTTTATCTTTCAAATCTTAAAGATTCACCATTTTTGATGGAGATGTTCTAATATATGCGATTTGTGTTGTGGTTTTTACCTGCCTCTCGGCTGCTGCTAGAGATTATAATAGTCTTCTCTTTCTTTTTAGTCTTTATGTTTTTAGTTGCATTGGGCGTCCAAAGGAGAGATGTAAATTTATCAAAAGAAACAATTTATTTTGTCCGGCATGCTAGTCTCCCTGCAAATATATCTGAGAAGCCCAATAGCAGCTTATAAAATGAGATATTGTTCTTTTTATTTACTGATTCTCTCTCTTGAGACAAGGGATCCACTTCATTGCTCCTTCTTGAACCAATTCCTATTAGTACCAAGGGCTAAAGATACTAGGAGTGGTTTGTTCAGCATATGATCTGAACCATAAATAGTGTCTTGTTGGCTCCTTTACAGCCCAGAATTTGTAAAACATGAATTAATATTTATTTGCCTTCATCTCTTGTAGAAAAACTGCCAAGCCAGGAATCATGGTTCGACAGTCTGTTAAACATAATTTTATGAGTCTGTTTTAGTCAGTCATGCTAGTTGAGAGCAGTGTCAAGTGGGAGTGAATAGGATATATGCATTAGCACACAACTGTGGTTCTGTATCAGTGTAGCCATATTCTTTGACTTTGGAGGTTTTATTTGGTTATCTTCAGCTCTAGTGATTCATAGCTCATTTTCCACATAAAGTAGAAACATTATGCGGTGTGAAAGTTGCTTGAGAAAGCAGTGAGATGTGCCATATAAATTCTGATAATTATGTCACACAACTGTAAAATTGTGTGAATTTCATTGAGCTTGAAATTCAGCACTTTGCCAATCTTTGCTCCTTTTTAATGAAACAATAATGTGTGTAGGCATTCTCACTGCAATTCTAAGCTTGGCAGTATATGCGGCTTCTTGCTGGACTCGGGAAGCAAGCAGAAGGACTTGCAGATTCAAGGATGGAACTTCAGTGCTAACAGAAACAGAATAAGGTTTGAAAATTACCAGGTATATATTTTCAAACTTATATAAAGGTTGGATTTGGAAGGATGTTTTCAGGCCCTTCCAAATCCAACCTGGCTTTTTGATGTGAATTCTATGAACATCTTACATTTTGGTTGGGTGGTCTGACAGCTCTTGCAATGTAACAAAAATCATGTACTGTACTGTACTTCTGCCAAGCTGCAACACCAGAACTAAGGCACCCATGAAAATAAGGGTTATGTCATTTGAAAGATTGTCTTGGCGACTTTAAGAATTGGTAGAAACCAAAAGCCAAAACTGCAAAGTGATGACGTCATCGCTTTCGGAAGTAGCATCAGAAAAGTGACAGTTTTGCTGGGGGGGGGGGTGTCGGCTGTTGGGTGTCCAGTGAAAAAACTACCCAACAAATTCAGATGATCCAAAGTGTGTTTGAAAGAGGAAAGATTAACCTTTGTGGGGACACTTTCAGATTTGGAGTTGGACTTCGGAAACCTAATCTATGAAGCGTTTTACAAAAAAGAAAACACTAAAAAGAGGTCACACAACCCCCCAAAAAAGTGAATGTGACAACTTCCTGAGGTGGATACAGTTCACATACAACATGTGGAGAAAAATGACGCCAAAGCAGGAATCCACAAAAATATTGAGGAGAAACGTGACAAGTTGAAATGACATTTCCGCGGGGGGGGGGATTGTTTGGCAGTGATCCAACAAAAAAACCATCGACAGATCAAAGTAATCTAAAGTGCGCTTGAAAGAGGACAGAATAACCTTTCTTTTGATACTTATTCAATTTGGATTGGACTTCAGAAACATTTTCTATGAAGGTTTAAGACAAAAAACCACACTTTCCTTTTAACCTTCTTTCCTTTAAAAAAAAAAATATCTCACCACACCAGAATAGATACATTGGTGTGAGACTGGATACACTGTAGGAAGTTTCTCCTGTGAAGTTATAACCAGTTTCCTATTTTGCTTTTTCTCTTATTGAAGAAATGCTTTCAAGGAATTGTGAAGGAAAAACTCTTTTTCTTTGCAGTTTGACTATTGAAATATTTATTAAAAATAGGTCCTTTGCAGTTTGACTATAGAAATATTTATTAAAAATAGGTCCTTTGCAGTTATTGTTGTTGGTACAGTGGGCTGCTTATGGACACATGTACATAGTGGGTAGAGTCGGGGAGAATGGAAAATGAAGGTTAAAAGCATATTTATTGAAAAATAAAATATAAAAAAATAATAAACACAAATGAAATTGGGATTTCTGGTTTTGGGTTAAGATGGAGCTGCTGCCCTTTAGGAAGGGGGTTAAGACCTGCCTGGTGGGGCATGTGTGGGGTATGGGCCAGAAGGTTGCTTCTGTCTGTTGGCTCATCTGACCCCCCCCTCTCTTTGTTTTTAATTCTTTTTTAATCTCTGTAATTTTTAATCTTGATTTTTATACTTTGTTTTTATTGTGTTTTAAGTGTTTTTAAAGTTTGTTAGCCACCCTGGGTCCTCATGAGGAGGGCAGCATAAAAGTTGATTAAATAAATAAATAAAAAACAAGAAATTGCAAGAAGATAAATAGGGACCACTTTGGTGGGAAGGTAAACAGTGTTCCATGCCTGCTACATGTCCATGAAAATGTCTGCAGACACAGACAGCTCTGGCTCTTTGGCTGTAAACAAAGATGAAACCTAGAGTCAGATATGAGTGGCTTTTGATCAAGGATGATCTTTACCTTAGCTCAGAAAACCTTAGGTTTTATGAACATTTTATGAAAACCTTAATTTTATGAACATAATGTCTTTACTTTCCCCCATTTGAAACATCACCCTTAACTAATGAATGAAATAAAAGAAATAAATGAACGAATGAGCATAATTTAACACATTGAATTCATGCACTAAATCTCTGATGGTAGTGTCCTTAGACTCTACCTGCCACATTTTTTTTCTTTTAGTAGTTGACTCAGAGCTCATTTCTCAGCTGTGCAAAAAACAGGCACAGTATAAGAAGCAGCTTTTAACTTATTGCTTTTAAAACAAATTGCATTTTAAAAAAATGAATTACTTTTAAAAAATAAATGTCAGGAGAAATGTCATTTTCCTTTATTGCTTTAGAACAGGAGTTCTCAACCATTTAAAGACGGGGGCCAGGTCATACTCCCTCAGACAGTTTTGGGGGCCAGATGGCCATTTTGCCCTCCCTCCACCATGTGGCACCTCCTGGTGTGGTGGAGACAGTGGGTGACCACATGAAATGGCCTCGGCTGCATCCGGCCTGTGGGTTACAGGTTGAGAATCCCTGCTTTAGAAACTACCTGTCAATGGATCCTGATCTTCATCAAGACAAATGTTCTCTTTTCTTTCTATGTTCTGGTCTTGCTCCTTAGGTTTTCAGTTAATAGAA
Source organism: Furcifer pardalis (assembly GCA_030440675.1). Classification (NCBI taxonomy): domain Eukaryota; kingdom Metazoa; phylum Chordata; class Lepidosauria; order Squamata; family Chamaeleonidae; genus Furcifer; species Furcifer pardalis. Next base: position 19,654,461 of record CP126893.1, read on the forward strand.
AGGATTCTGTAACACCTCAATTTCTTTTCCATTTAAAAAAGGCTTATATGAAACTTTACATTCGACAACCCGCTGAACCTTTTAGTTTCTTAGCCCTATTTTATCTTTGGATTTAAATACAGATACTTTTCCTCTGGAAAAGCTAGCACTGTTTGCTTTTACTCCTTGTGATGATGTTTGGAAATATGCAGTCCACGAGGGGATGAGGTATGAAGTCTTCACAGAAACTAAAAGCCGAGAATTTGATTTGTGCATTTTACAGCAAATCCTAAGCAATTTTTTTTGTGTTGTAGAATCCTAAAAAAAAGTCCAAGAAAGCATAGTAGTTAATACTCAACATCTTTAACAACTTCTGATCACTAATTATAGCCCCTAAGGCCTACTTTCTTGTGAAAGGATGGAGGAGTTTGTACTGTGTGTGACTTAGATTAGGTTTCAGGTAACTTTGGAATGGCTATCTCTTGTTATCTTACATCATTAAGAATTTCCTTTGCTGATGTTAATTCAGAATGATGGTATCTTTAGCTTAGTTTGGCTTCTTAATCCTCTCTACAAATGGTTAACATTTTTATTATACATGGATGACATACCTAGTTGACCTTCTGGGAATTTTGTGGCATTGTGTCACAGTGATATTGAGAATTTAAATAATCCTCTCCTCAGAAAAAAAAAAATTACCTCGTCGCTCCCGGAAGCAAAACATGTCCGTACGAAGCCCCTATCACTCCCGGAACGGCCCGCATGGGTGCGTTTTACTTCCACTTCCAGGAGCAATGAGGGCCTTGTGGGCCAGATGAATTGATGTTGGGGGCCAGATCCGGCCCATGGGCCATAGTTTGGGCACCTCTGTTTTAGCTGATACACAGGAGTTAGAAGAGAGAGAAGGGGAAATTGACAACCAGCCTTCTTTGCAACTTGTTAAGGTAGCTTTACTGTGGCCATTCAGAAGCCATGGGTACAGCAGAGCTTCCTTCATAAGTTATAAACAAGGCTGATAGATCATTTTTCTCCTTACTTTGTAGACTACCCACTCTTTTCCCCTCCTTTGATCTCCTTGGTGCCCTAGTGCCAATGCAGTAAGCCTTTTTTTAAAGAGAAGAAACAGAATGGGAAGTGAAGAGGAGAAAAGGCAGACCCAGAAACCAGGTATGGGGGAGAAGAATAATCAAGTTTGTATGGGAATAATCCAAATCGGAGTAAACTGTGACTTTGTCTGTTTCAGAGCATATAGGGACATTTATTGTTATACCTTTGTCAATAATAATTGTATGCTGTCAAGTCAGTTCTGACATACGACAACCTTTTTTTCAGGGCTTTTTAGGTAGAGAGTACTCAGAAGAGGGTCACTTTTCCTTCTGAGAGTGTCTTGGGACTGTGCAGCTTGCCCAAAGTTACACAACATTGTGCATCTTCTCTTGGAATGCTCAGTGGAGAATTGAACTGCATACCTCTGTCTCCACACCCAGATACCTACCATACAGGGCTATCCAGCCAGCCACACTTTTATTAGGTCAACTGAAAATTGTGTCATAGTGAACAGAATTTTACAGAGTCTGAAGAAGAATTCAGTGAAACTGAAAAACTAGTTCGGTGTTTCATAATTTTAACTGGAGCTAATAAAAGTACAATTCCCAAACAGAAAGACATTGTGGGTAGAAATGTTAGTTCACTTAGGTTCAAGCTACTGTATATAATTGTATCTCGCTTAAAGAACATAATGTGTTCCACAGGATTGCTCTTTAAGCAAGTTTGCTCTTTAAGCGAAACACCATTGTGAGTTACTCTTTTAACAAGGTGCTCTTTATGTGAGGTTTGACTGTACTGTATAGATAAAGAAATCACTGGTTTGCCATCGAGTTCAAATTGGTTTGGAACTGGGCATGTTACATTGCTTGAAGGCACAGGCATTGTGGAATACAGTATCAGTTTTGTATACTGTATTATTCATGTAGGAAATTCAACAGGAATTCATTTCCTGCCAGCTGGATTTCTACGCCTGTGATCCTGGCCCCTTTCCACTTACAGATCTCATCTGATCTGTGGCTAATAGACGTGCTAAATGATCTGGGACAGAAAGCCTCTTGACCAGATGTTGAATTTTAATGTTTATGTAAGCTTCAGATAAGGCTAGCTTGAGCATTGCTAAATTTATTTATTTATTTAAATTTGTTTATCGCCCTCCTCCCAAAACGGACCCAGGGCGATTTACAACAATTATAAAATCATTTTTAAAAATTAAAAACTCTAAAAGCTTTTTAAAACTTGGTATTAAAAGCCAAAAATTACAACATAGGCACACTGGGGTCAAACAAACCAATTGGCTGGGGAAATTGCACCATCCACTCCCCAGACCAAACCTGCCAGCCAGGTTTTCACTCCCTTTCTAAAAGGCAGCAACTCCGTCTGCGTGTGTAGTTCTATTGGCAGGAGGTTCCAAAGGGCCAGAGCGGACACCGAGAAGGCCCTCCTTCTCATGCCAGCGAGGTGCGCCTCTCTGGCTGATGGCACAACCAGAGAGCCTCTCCGGTGGTGGTCTGGGCTGAACCTTGATGCAGACACAGCCTGTTTATGCTCTTGATCTTCTACATGTTGTTATATAATCCAGAAGTAGGAAACTAATGTAGATACAGTAGTTGCATTTCCCTCATGATCATTGCATTACTCTGTACAATCCTAAAATATGTTCTGCTTAGAAATTCTGGGCAAATCAGACTGGCAGAACCAACAACTTGTTAAACTACCGGTAGTTTGTTAATCTTTACTCTGCAGTCTTGGAACATATCGTTCAATTGTCAACATCATTATTCATCATTATCACCTGATGTAAATTTATGTGGCAGTAATATGGGGTTAGGTAGAGACAATATTTTGTAATGATTTGCTGGCTTGAGGGTTTGTATAATCGACTTCCCTTCCGTTTCCCCTCCAAAGCTAATCCTGTGTCACTAATCTTTTTCATTTTTTCAGTGTGTTGTCAAGCTTGTAGATGGAGTGGCATAGTAGACACTATTTGCTTGGACTTTCAAAAGGCTTCACAAAAGCTAAGCAAATTTAGCAGTCACAGTCTAACAGGAGAGAACCTGTAACTAATTAATAAAATAGGGAAACATGCAAGAGTAGAAGAGACATTCTCACAATGAAGGGATGTAAACAATACACTTCTCCAAGGATGTGTTTTGGGGAAAGATGGTTTTTGGCTCCTTCATAATAGGTCTAGAGTTAGTAATGAGTAGTAGAAGGTGGCTGGATTTGCTGACAATACCACAATGAGAAGGGTAGTGAAAAGAGACAACAAAGAATTGTAAAAGAACCTTTCACAACTAGAGAGATCAAAATTGCAAATGCAGTATAGTGTAAGCACGTATAAAGTGGGTGCATGATAAAAAGATAGAAATCACAGCTTCACAGTTCTAGTTTGTGCTGGCAGCAACTGACCAGGAAAGTGTCCATGGGATTGTGGTGCATAGTGAGTGCACAACATCAACCCAGTGTGCAGCAGGTGAGGGGAAAAATGTTCTAGATCATTAGAAGATTATGGGATCAGCTTAAAAATTGAACCCTAAGACCATAGTGGCTTTACTAATCCACCTGGAATACTGTGTCTGATTCTGGTCACTGTACCTCAGAAAGGAGAACTATAGGAAAGGGAAGTCAGAATGATCATGGCACTGGGAAAGCTACAAGACGGGTAGGAGGTGGGGAAAGAATGATTGGGAAATCTGATAGAAATATGCATGAAGGGGAGAAAGACATGATGAAACCTTGCTTTCCTGCTTTTCCTGGGTGCCAGGGTCATCTGAGTGGTAGAAGATTCAAGACACACAGAAGGAAACTTCTGGTTGAATAGCTGTTGGTTAAAACGGAGGAAATCCCTCGCAGCCAGAGAAAGGAGTGCTGTCAGCTTCAGCTTTTAAATTGGTAACAAAATTCATGGAATATGAGGTCTCTCATTAGATCAGGGGTTTCCAACCTACAGTCTGTGGGCCAGACCTGGCTCACGGTGGCAAATCATCCAGCCTATGGTGACGACTCTGGAAACAGAAGCAGACACATTTACGACAGCCATAAGTGTGCCTGGACAGGTGCGCCTGCTGCAGTTTACAGCAGAGTTTACTGCGGCAGGGAACCATGTGTCTGGCCCGTTCAGCTTTCTGAGGGGACCCGGTCTGGCCCGTGGCACTAAAAGGTTGAGAACCCCTGCATTAGATAATAGTTGTAGGAGTTATATTTTCCCTCAGGTCCAAAAGACGTATACTTCTTACTTTCCTTTGATGAGGAGAACTAGTAGCAGAGTTGCCACTATGCTTAGCATCTTGCTTTTGTACCTCCTGCTGGTGTCTGGTTAGCTGTTGCAGGAGGATTTGGTCTGATCCAATAGGGCAGTGATGGCGAACCTATGGCACGGGGGCCAGAGGTGGCTCTCGGAGCCCTCTCTGTGGGCACCCATACAGTCACCCCAGCATGGAGTTTGCCCCGCTCCCTGCCCAACAGCCCAATGGGAGCGCTTCCTCCCTCCCACCAGCACAGAGTTCACCTCATCCCTCTGCCCAGCAGCCCAGTGGGAGCGTTTCCTTCCTCCCCTGTTGCTGCATTGACACTTTGCGATAAATAGTTGGGTTTTTGGTTGCAGTTTGGGCACTCGGTCTCTAAAAGGTTCGCCATCACTGCAGTAGGTTATGTCTTACTGTTCCTTTTGAAGCCTTACACCTGGACAGAGTTACCCCCAAATATAGCAGCTCACAGTGGGTTACAGCTCCCACCCCTTTAAAAAAAATCTGAGAAACAAGGGCTGCTTTGTAGTCTGTGTTGTTAATTAGTACCAGTAGAGCTGATATCCATTAACACAAGACCCATGAATGAAAATTCAGGACAACAATGAGGGCAGAGTTTGAGGCTAAAAAGAGATAAAAATGACAGGGAGTCTTATTCCCACCCCAGGGGTATTTTCTTTGGTGGATGGGGCCCACAGGTTGGCAGGCAGAACATGAACTGTCGCGCTAGGACAGGTGAACTCAAAAAGATTAATTTTGTTTGCTTTTGGATGCCTCCTCACAGTTTACATTCCCAGACAATTACTTAGAAATACCTTGGTTGCCGTTGACATTGGTACTTGTGCAACCTTTCTTAAGGTTAGCATTCAGATCATGTTTTGGATATGTTACAACCGTTGTGACGCTGGTCCTTAGTACCATTTCTTAATGAGGATATAGAGGCAAAGAGAGAGAGAGAGAGAGAGACTGAACCAGGAAGTTAGTGTTCAGTTATAAACATTCATTTTCAAAAGTTTTTGAAACTACAGTAAAACCCTGGCTTACAACTGCCTTGGGTTACGTTTGCTGCAGTTTACAGTGGCAAATTCTACGAAAATGCCGTCCCAGTTTATGTTTTTCTTTCTGGCTTACGACCGGTAATTAGACTGCTACTGCCATTTCAGAGTCTAAAATGGCAGCCCTGCGCCATTTTAGACACTAAAACGACGCCCCCCCGCAGGAAGTCGTGATTCATCACTTACCGCGGTGGGAGATTGCGGGGACCATATCCTCTCTGTTCCAGTTGTTTTCCGAGGTCCCTCCGTGGCGCTACAACCTGGAATGTGCGCCTGGGCACCCGGCACATAACCAGGAAGTTCCAGAGTGGCAAGCATTCCCGGCCAAAACGCTGGGAGGGGGACCTCGGACGAAGGCTGGAACGGAGCAGATATGGTCCCCACAGTCTCCCGCTGCCGCCACCTGGGTTTACCCGGTGGCCCCACAAACCACTCAGGAAGCAGCAGCAGCATGCAAAAGGTAGGGAGATTGCTTCGTCATTAATTTTTCCTTTTATTGTTTGCTCTGGTCCCTCCCCCCGCTTCCCCCCCACCTCATCTGCACCTAGATCGATCAATCTCCACCTCTGGGCGGGGGGGTGTTCTTAGAGGCTTTCTCTCCTGCCCCTCAAGAAGTCCCCCTCTTTTTCACCCAAGCTGCTAATTAGCTGGGAAGTTCCATCAATTGAGGTGCAGAGGAGCGGGATACCAGCTGATGGGGTCAATGGGGGTACAGGAGAGGATCATGTCTGGCAATTTTTTGTGTTCTTGTTCTTGTTGTTATTAATCCGGTCGGGACAGGTTTTTTATTTTTCAATGCATTCCTATGGGAAAACGTGCTTTGGTTTATGATTTTTCCGGTTTACAACGAAGGTTGTCAGAACGGACCCAAGCAGTAAACTGGGGTTTTACTGTAGTTACATGTCTGATTTAGGAATAGACTAAAAGGAGTAGCGTCAGGGAACATCCGTTTTGAGAGGGAAAGGGGTGGTAAAGAGAACTCACCTAGAGATGTAAAATTTTGAAGCCATGGGAAAAATTTAAAAAATGCAACATTAGAACTATTTTTCTTTTACAGATTGAAAGTTACTCTGTTACTTTAGGAACATAAAATATGACTAGGTACAATTTGATTTGGCATAAAATTACCACAATTTGTATATTAAAGGTACAGTACAGTGTATTCTAACAATTACTATAAACTAAATATACAGGTTTTTTTTAAAAAAATTGTAATTATAACAGATGAAGCAACAGTCTCCTGAACTGTACAGACAGAACTTCTTTGGTTTTGCTAGTTTATGTGGAACAGGTAAAAAACACTCAATATAAAAAAAACACCCATCAACATTAGTAACAAAGAAAATTATTTTTTTCTCTCCACAGTATCAAATAAAGCACACATTCCCATAAAAAGAATTGGGGGGAGGGAGAGTGTGTGGAAGAGACTAAGATTCAATGAATAGACATGAAATTTAATCTGACTCAATTCTTACCTATAGTTGTCAGCATCAGTTTCAATCTCTGCTTCTGCTTTGTTATGTTTCTCGTCATCACAGTTACCATAGGCTGATGGTACGATGGAGTTAGTAATTTCAAAACTTCCTGACATCATGTATTTTCAGTTATTGAAATTGGCATTACAGAAGAATATTTTGTTCTTGCAAGAGCTTGATCCATTTTTCCTGATATTCAGGTGCCATCTTGTCTACAAGTTATTGAGTATTTTTTGGATGCAGTTGTTTTCAGAACTGTATTTGTTTATCATTATGTGCGTTCATCATTATGGCCTTCTTTACTTAGACCAGGGATTCTAAACTGACGCCCCACAGGCCAGATCTGACCCATGGCACAATTCCATCTGGCCTGTGCCCTTGCTGCTGCTGCAACCCTTTTCCCACCCGGAGCCCTCATCACACTGCCGCCGCCTCTGCCAACACTCCCACACTCACCATCAGTCTGGCCCGCAAACACTTCTCCCACAGCGATGACGCCTCCCTGCTTACCAGCCTGCCATGGGTAAAGGAGGTGTCCTGCCTGTCTTTGCCCACATTCGGCCAGAGAGGCACCAAGGAAGGACACGGGCAGCCACATGCACCTGCCGCCACCGTGCTTTTCCCCTTCGCCTGGCTTGGTGTGTCCCTAACACCACTCCATAGCAGCAACATCCGCCCTGCTATGGAGCAGCGTTAGGGACAGGCCAGGCGAAGGGGGAAAGGGCGGTGGCGGCAGCAGATGCATGTGGCTGCCTGTGTCCTTCCCAGGTGCCGCTCTGGCTGAGCACGGGCAAGAATAAGCAGGACCCCTCCTTCACCCATGTCAGGCCAGTAAGCAGGGAGGCATCGCTGTGTGGGGAGTGTTTGCGGGCCGGACTGGTGGTGTATGTGGGAGTGTTGGCGACAGTGGCGTGGGGGGAATGGTGGGGATCTTGGGGTGAGAAAAGGCAGTGGGGGGACACCAGCGCGACCTGCATACATTCTGAGAAGGCAGCATCTGGTTTCCTGATTAAAAAGGTTGAGAACCCCTGACTTAGACCCATGAAGGGTTTTTTAAAACATCTACAGGACACTTGTTACATACAAGAATGTGTTCTATCATCCTGGTTGCAATTGGAAATGCATATTTCATCTTGCACTATTTCCATATCACATTCTTCTCAGAAGAACTTGCAATGTGAAGATGCCTCCAATATGCTAGGTGTTGGTCTCACCATTTTCCTGCGGGAGGAGTAGGAAAGAAACAAAATGTAGTGGCTAGCTTGCAAGAAAACACTTAAGTCAGGGGTGCCCAAACATTTTGGGCCATGGGCCAGTCACGTGGTTCAGAGAACTGGTCACTATGGCCCAGGGGCAGGATCCAGCCTCCGACGCCAATTCATCCAGCCCACAAAGCCCTCATTGCTTGTGGAGTGATGAGGGCTTTGCAGACCAGATGAATTGGCGTCGGGCTGGATCCGGCCCCCAAGCCATAGTTTGGGCACCCCTGACTTAAGGTATGGTTTGTGGTGGGGGAAGTAAAGAACCAGATTAGAAATTATTATTTACATAAAGATTATAATAATGAATTAAAGTAGCTAAAATAGGGTTCAATTTTCTGAAATCAGATAAATGTAAACTTTTATCCTTTTAAAATAAGAATATATGTTCAGGTCCTTTTTGCTGCTCTGCACTTCCTTCCACTGCTTTGAGGCCTAGTGAAGAGGACAAGAGATAACCAAACAGACCTGCCTATAAGCAGAAATGAAGCTAAAGCCTTTTTCTTCTCTTGTGGCAACAGCCAACACCCTCTAAAGCAGGGGCACCTAAACTTTTTGGGCCATGGGCTGGTCATGTGATCAATTGGCCCCTGATGCCAATTCATCCAGCCTGCGAAGCCATAAGGGTGCGTTTTACTTCTATTTTTGGGAGCAACGAGGACTTCGTAGGCTGGATGAATTGGCATCGGGGGCTGGATCCGGCCCACGGGCCATAAACACCCCTGCCCTAAAGGAAAAAAATGCATCTAGTTCTTGCATTGGTGAGTTCAGTTTGTAAACTAGAACTTGCTTGTCCTCAGTGCACAGAAATTAGAATAGTCTGATACGATACATAGTTTTTAGAAATGATTTGTAGAATATATCAATACCTTGTCTTACATATTTTATTCATTATGCTAAATAAAACATTTCAGAATTGATTTTCTTCCTTTTATCCATTTTAAAAAAAAATTAGGGAAAAAACGAAAAAAAAGGTTTCTGGATCAAACCAATTTCTCCCCCTGATTTTTTTTTCTTTTTCATGCCTTTCATCTCTAAACTCACCATTGTGGATGTATGTTAAAGTTCAGATTTTTCCAAGCTAATTTGATTATTCACAGAAATCTGTAGGGGGAAAACATGGCTGTTCTGAGTTTTGGCTGTTACCCAGTATAAATTCAGCTTCATCCAGTAATAAGCATCATGGTATTCATTGTAACTCCTTTACAAGTGGGGAGCTATCAGATTACGTGTGTGTTGGATTTATCACTTCATTTTTTGAGAGAGTCAATATTCCTTTTCAAAACAATATTCCTTCTTAGCCTTTAAAAAGTGAAGTTCTCTACATTAGAAGAGGTGGAGGGTGTGGGTGGCAGCTAGGGTTCAATCCTTCAAGCATCACACTCAGAAAGCAAAGAAGATGGGGGAAAGGCAACCCCGAGATCTTTAACACACACACACACACACACACCGCAGTTTACGGTTGTCATAAACACGTTCATGACAGCCATAAACGAGTCCACGGCCGATTCCAGCGGCGGCTGGAGCGAGGGCCATATTATTTGGCACCGTGGGCTGTAGGTTGCCCACCCCTGCTTTAAATGCTTATTTTGGAATAAAGCTAATCAATCAGTTAATCTTCCAGTTGACTCCTTGTTTAAAACATACTAGTAATGGCTCTTCATTTGAGAAGAGTCTGTTTCATGCGGCTTCTGGTAGAGGCCAGGGTTGGGCCATCCTAAACCACGTGGCTTCCTCAGTATCACAAGTCACAGTTTTGAAGCACAGATTTAAATTATTTCCCCTCCATGTAGGAACAAATTGTCCAGACTAACAGCTGGATATTTTGATGGGTATGATCACTGCAGTGTTTAAATTTCATGCTGTTGAAATCTGTGGATTAGCTGTGGTTTTCTAGCTAATGGGATCTTTCTAGAAGGCTCTCTGTGCCAAATCATTTCTTCATGTAACATATGCTTGTAACAGCCTCATAAGTATTAAAAGGCCAGTCCTATACAGTGAATTATTTATTCCTAGAAGCCTCCAAAGAGATACAGTTCCTCTTTTAAATAGGCCACACTTGCCCTGCACCATTTAATATACAGTGGAACCTTAGCTAATAAATGGCTCAGTTAACATAAAAGTTGCATAACAAAAGGAAGTCCATAGAAAATAGTGGCTCAGTTTACATAATTTTTTGGGAACAGATTAATTGGTTTTCAATGCATTCCTATGGGAAACCACATTTCGGTTAATATATTTTAGTTTTCAATGCATTCCTATGGGAAATTTCATTCAGTGTATTCCTATGGGAAGTTTGGTTAAAGTAATTTTTGCTATAAGAAACGTCTCAGAGAACGCATTAATTATGTTAACCGAGGTGCTGCTGTACTCAATTTTTCATTTTATCCATTTTTCAAAACTGATGGTGGACTTCTGGCTACTTTTGTTATTGTGTTTTCCTGGTTTTGGTGATCTGTATGCTCACCGCCTGGAGTGTCCTGGGAGCATAAAACTGTCCACACACACACACACACCTTTTGTGCAGAAATAAATATATGAATTTGTTGATTTGTCTGTTGGGGATGTTAACTTTTAAGAAAAAATCTTTATACAAAAACAACTCGTTCTGCTCATTTGTCTTGTAGTGATGTCCTTGCCCTGCCCATCTTTAAACAAGAAGAATCCAATTTGCCTCCTGAGAACGAGAACAAAATCCTTCCATTCCAATATGTGTTGTGCGCTGCCACTTCCCCTGCTGTGAAACTGCATGATGAAACTCTCACCTATCTCAATCAAGGTAATTTTATTTCTGTCATCAGATACTTGGCAGGCAGAGACTATTTTGTTGCTCTGCATGCGTATTATTGTTCGGATTTCTATGCCGCCTACTCGACAACGTGACTCAGGGCAGTTCACAACAATAAAGCATCCAATACACATTATACATATCATAACAGAAAATATACACATCACAATACAATGAAATACAGTACCATAATCACAACATTGTATAATTCACAAATAAATCATAACATCATAAATTGCAACCGTCATAAAACATTAAGAAAAAGAAGAAAGTTGATAATTTTAAAAAGCCCCACAAATCAACTGCCAGAGAGTCCAAAGCCTAGGCTGGCCACGGGGCGATGTCCGGCCCCTAGTTCTTAATGGCAGTCCCTTACACTAGTCCTTCACATCTGTTTCCAGCGGCCAAGTCCATGGCATAAACGGCACAAACAGGACCACAGATCCAAAATCCCAGTCTGTCTGGAACTTTGCCACCTAGGGCCCCTGCCCTTATGGCCAAATCCCGCTCCATGATCCGCAGCTCGCGCCAACTCTCCACCACTCCACTGCGGCTCAGGCTGACGCCAGGCCCGCCACATCTGACGCCGACCCAGCCGCAGCTGGCAGTGGAAATGGAAGACCTACTTCTGCCACCACCATTGCCACTGCCATCCTTTTCTCGTGCTACAATTCTCTGAAGACCGCTGCAGTGGCTCCCTGCCCAGAGGGGCGTGGTGGGCTGCAGGCTGCCCCCCCCTGGCTCCCACAGCCCCAGTAGCTGCAGCAGCTGCAGTTAAGGCTCCCGTTCATGTTTGGCATAGCTGCCTATTTGCCCGCATTAGTTTGGCATATTCAAATGACTAGGGGTCTGAAACTAGGAGTGAATGGCAAAGAGATGAACAGAAGCTGGTATTTGTTTGTTTGCTTGAAATACTATGACCTTGTCCTCCAGCAAAACTTTCAGAATAATGAAATAATGAATTCAGAATAATTAATTTGGAAGGAATTCTAATTGGCTCCTGGTTTAATCAACATCCAGTTATTCCCCTGCTGCTGGAAGCTGGGTGATATCACGAGTGTGCTAAAGTTGGTTGCAGCAGCATCCAAACCAGCTTTCAAAGTTTATTAGCCAGTAAGTTGTTCTTCTTTTGGCACTCCTTTATCCATTTATTTTATGTTGAATGATCACCTGTGAGAATCTGTATGGTTTGCTTCTTATGTAACTGAAGCATTCCAGTTTTCAGTACAGTCAAACCTCGCATGACGAGTACCTTGTTTAAAGAGTAACTCGCTTAACAAATAAATCAGGGTTCACAATTCCCCCCCCCCCACCAAAAGTCACAATTGGTCACATACAATGGTGTTTCGCTTAAAGAGCAAACTCGCTTAAAGAGCAATCGTGTGGAACACATTATGCTCTTTAAGCGAGGTACCACTGTATTTTGTGAGATTTAATGATCTCTTGGTCTTCATTTATTTGTTTTGGTAATTCTTGGATGGTCACCTCCTCCTTCCAAGAAATTCTTAGCATCTTTCAGCAAATATGCCACATGTTTAATCCCAAATAAAATGTTATTAGAGCTAGATTAATGAATATATAGACATGTACTCATCTTTTCATCACCTCGAGAAGTGCTGCAGACATTAATAGAAGCACATCTACTAGTGTACCAAGGATGCTCTCGACTGCTTTCATTTCCTTTGCCGCATCACCCTGTGAATTGATGATGACTGAACTGATCTTTCCCTGGTGACACCATGAATCTCTTCTTCCTCAGGTCAGTCTTATGAAATCAGAATGCTGGACAACAGGAAAATGGGGGAGTTACCTGAGCTAAATGGGAAGCTTGTAAAAGTGAGTATCTATGGTAATTTAGCCTCTCTGAAAGTCTCCCAAGGGAGTGATCTAATTTAAGCCCAGTTACACAGAGATACTTGCCAGGTAGATGCTGATAACCGTATGCAAAGTTATCATAAATTTGATTCTGTGATACCAAGAATCCTAAATATCAAAGTAGCCCTCCTTGCCCACTGCAGGGAAGTGGTTGTTGGAAATGACAACCTGTTAAAGGAAAACAGGTGATAGAAGGAGGTGACAAACAAAGAGGCCTTTGGTTTGTAAAAGATCTGTGCTGTGGATGGAAGTCTATGACTGCCTGCACAGCTATCTGTATATAACCTCTCTCTTTATAAAACAAAAGTACTAATTCCAGCTACAGCTTAGCTTATATACCTACTATTCAGATCATGTGAGTTGCAAAGTGCCAAAAGACCAGCTCAGACTAGGGGAAATCCTCATCTCAGGACTTTAGACCAGTGTTTCCCAAATGCTGGTTTTTGGACTTCAATTCCCAGAAGCCTAAGTCATTTCCCCAAAGCACTGATCAGCCAATGTACTGACTGAGGCTTCTGGGAATTGAAGTCCACTAGTGGGCCGTGTACCCCTTGTTGGGAACCACTGCTTTAGACGAAGGGGGCCCAAACTGGCATGTGGGCCGGATCCGGCCCCCAACACCAATTTATCCCACCCATGCCACCCTTGCTGCTCCCAGAAGCGGAAGTAAAATGTGTGGGTGCATTATGCACCCACAGATGCGTGTTTTACTTCTGCTTTCGGTGGGAGGAACCATGTGACCGGGATGCTCAACCATGTGACCAGCCCACGGCCCAAAAATATTGGGACCAAAGCATCCTCAAACAGAGTACTTGATAGGCATTCTTTAATCAGAAGTTCAGTGGTATGGCTTGCCACGCTTACTGTAGAATGATGAAAAGCTTTAGACAAAGGATCATGATCATGCAATATTGGGTAAGCTACATTGAGCCTTTGCTCCTGTTTTGGATGGGATATCTAGAAACCCTTGGAGGCAGCGTGTGTTCTCTCAAGCCCAGAATTAAGTAGATCAGTAATTTATGCTCCCTGCTAGCATTTCCTTTTTCTTTACATGAAGAAGAGTGGCAGAGGAGTCTAATATTTAGAGAGGGAAACTGGGGCAACTGTGAGGGCCAAGTTCTACAAAACAAAAAGCCAACTCTCTATTATTATTTTTTAGAAAAAAACTAATCAGAAACATGAGGACTTGCAAAAGTCTTTACCCTAAACCTTTACCTTTTAAGGAAGCTCTGGCTCTAACTATGAAGTTGGTGTTTAGTATAGTTTGACCCATATTTGTGGTGTGGTGTGTTTTTTTGCTTGAAGATGCAGAGCGGAAGAGAGAGATGACACCAGCAAGTAGAGTTTAGTAGGAGCCATTACTAACACAGCTTGGTTTGGGTTGAGATTTTGTCAACTGGAAACCTCCTGCATTGTAGATCAGTTTATTCCAGGCTAGTGTAGGGATTCTGTAATTTTTGCCATTATTTTACCTTTTGTGATTTCAATATGTCGGCTTCCTGTAATTATGAACGTTTCTGGGATTTTGAGCTCTTTGGTTCAGGAGTGGTAAGAAAGCAGTATTTTCCAATGGCTAAAGTTTGCTTCAGATGCACTTTTACATTATCAGAAGCTAAAGGGTGGAAGAATATGCAGCCAGCATTAATCACAGTGTGCTATTCTAGAGAATGGGGTAGAGCGCTGTAGAAAAAAATCAACCACAAACTATATATAGTTAGGGATAAACACTTGGATTCTTTGCAACAGATTGACACCCTTTTGTTGGTCATATGAGTAGAATGGATAATAAGGGACTTGCCAAAGTATACAGGATTCATTTTTCCAAGAAAGCTTTATGATGCAGAGTTTAGATATGACTATCATAAGAAATAGGGCGAGGGATAGAAGAAAGGCACAGAAATATAATGTTGGCCTTATTAGTTAAAAAAAGGAATCAGTTTTTTAAAAAAAGACTTTTTGCATTTTGGAAATCAGTGTTCAGTACTGTAGAAGGCACTGGGAATATGTGTGATGAAAATGTTCATTTTTGTTTTATTTAGGTTTCTTTCAGGGTGCTTCTTTCATTTTTGTGTCTTTCATGCACCGATCCTTCTGTTTAACATAGAGGAGACCAAATTTCCCAGGTCTTTTTCTTCTGACCCTGCCCATTCCATGCGAGAGAGAGAGAGAGAGAGAGAGAGAGAGAGAGAGAGAGAGAGAGAGAGAGAGAGAGAGAGAGAGAGAGAGAGGCGAGCAAGCGAGCAATCACTTATGGGTCGGGCAGTCAACCCAAACAATAAGCCGGTCAGAATGAGGGGAAGGAGGTGAGGCAAGAAAGGAGTGGCACATGGAACTCTTTCTGTTGGCTCCCCAAAGCATCACTCTTACCCAGCAGGAGAGCTGACTTGGGGCTCAGACTGCAGCTGTCCTGTTCTTTCTGTTGGGGCTACCAAGCCCTGAGCTGCACAATGGTGGCTCCACTCATGAAAGGGGGCATCTGGAGCCTTGAATCACCACCACCTGGTCATGGCAGCCCAGCCAGGCTCTTAAAGCCAGTCTGGTGCCAGTGCTTTTCTCCTCCTCCTCCTCCTCCTCACTTCTTTTAGCTTCTTAGCTGCTTCCCTCCTGTTCATGCTACCATGTCCTGCTTCCAGCTCCCTTCAGATGGAAGATCTTGCCCCACCCTGGCTCCTGTAGGTGCCATAGCGCCGAGAAGGGGCACCAAGAGAGAAAGAAGGATCATTGAGTTTCATCTACCAAAGCACACACCCTTTTACTTATTCCAAATCTTCCCACCCTAAGATTTTGTTTGCCTGCTGACAGCAACACTTCCAATGCTGTAGGCTAGTGATGGCCAACCTTGGCACCCCAGCTGTTCTTGAACTTCCAATTCCCAAAAGCCCTGATCAGCAGGAGTGCTGACTTGGGCTTCTGGGAATTGAAGTCCAAGAACACCATGAGTGCCAAGGTTTGCCATCACTGCTGTAGACTGAAAAAAAATCCCAGATAAATTTCTTAGCAAAAAAGTGAAAAGAAAGTTTTTACAGAAGAAAGCAAAAGCAAAAATTTTAAAATAAATAAATAAAATTGTCATGTACCCACCTTAAAAAAATAATTGGCTCATATAGTATATGTTTAAGAGGCTCTCTTTTTGGAAGACCCATCTAACCCATGCCCTACCCACCCCCCAAAAAGATGCTATTTTGTTTTTAAATATCTATATCAGTGTTTTCAACCTTTGGTTTTTGGACTTTAGTTCCCAAAAGCCTAAGTCAATTCCCCAAAGCACTTAGCAGCCAATGTACTGACTTAGGCTTCCGGAAATTTGAGTCCCCCTGTGGGGCATGGGGAACCACCAATCTACAATTTCATCGCTAGAAGGCACATCCAAAATTAATGTTTCCAGAAATTTCAGTCATTTTAGAGATGTCTCACCTACATATTCATCTCTTGATCATCACAAGATGATGAGCTGAAAGTATATACAGTGGAATCTCAGTTAACGTAATCAATGCGTTCTCCGGGATGTTTCTTACAGCGAGAATTACTTTAAACAACTTTCCCATAGGAATGCATTGAAAACTGTTTAATCCGTTCTGAAAAAAATTCCATAAGCCGAGCCACTATTTTCTATGGGTTTCCTTTTGTTATGCGATTTTTATGTTAACCAATTTTTATGTTAACGTAGGTTTTACGTGCAGTACAGTTTAGGCTCATGTTGTAGACGAAAATGCTATTCTCGAGTGACCTTTTCTTCCTTGCTGTTGATTTGATTATACTGTATCTGAAAGAAGTGAATTCCACAATATACCCTATAATCAAGAAGAAACTCTTATTATTGCCTAGAGTATATTTCGAGTGGTGTTTCATGATCGGCGGCTTCAGTATACAGAACATCAGCAGCTGGAAGGTTGGAGATGGAACAGGCCAGGGGACAGAATACTGGATATTGGTGAGTGGCTTCTGCAAATGTGAATTAATTCAACATTGTAACTTTAGTAAAATGCACCTTGAAGGCCTTTAGGGACTATTACCACTAGAGATGTGGAATTTTAGAGATAATAAAACATTCTTGGAATAGTTCTGGACCAAGCTTGGAGTTTGATTTCTTGCTCTAGGTGATGGGTGGTGAGGCACCTGTCCTCTGCAAGCTAATACTGTATTTTCATTCCCCTTCCCAAGTTGCCTTCTCCTTTGAATGTCTTGTTTCACCTGTATAGAGTAACTTGAGTTGTTTGCTCTATAAACTTCTTTTTTGAAGGTAATCTTCGTTCTGTTTAGGTTGCATTGTCACTTAGACAGTGAGGTTTGCTCCATAGGAGGAGATAGTAGCTATATACCCTAACTGAACAGATGGGCAGGCCATAGAAGGCTTGTAGTTCCTTTTAGCTTTATAGCCCTATACTTCTGAATTACCTGAGGTGCTTAGGTTTTTATTAGTTATTTACATTCTGTTTTCCATCATGGACCTCAAGATAGCATATGGGTAGTCTGACCAGACTCAGATCTGCTTAGCTTTAACCGGGTCCATGGATCATAAACTGTCAATCTATACTCTGAACTATCTGTTTTTTTTAAAACTCATAAGATGTGCTTTGATACTTCAGTCCCTTAGAATTTGAGTGGACTTGCCTTCACTCTCCTAGATTTATGCTCAAAGCTGTGTAACCTTTGTCTTGTGCAGATATTCCAATGTCTGTGGGCATCATTGATCCCAGGGCCAACCCAACCCAGCTAAACACTGTAGAATTTCTTTGGGATCCTTCAAAGAGAACTTCTGTATTTATTCAGGTAATCAGGAATGTTCTTATGCTCTTCGTGCTAAGTTCTTTAATCTTCTTCCATGTCTAGGCCAGATGGGAAACTGCCAAAATGAAGCCACCCTTTGGGTGAGTTCATTCTTTGTAGCTCCTTTCACCCAACCTAGTATGAGAAAAATTAGCTGGCAACACACAGTTGCCGTGACCAGGTTACCACAATCTTCGAGGAGGCTTTTTCTGTGTAATAAGGGTGTGGAAGCTATTCAAGTATGGAGGCTGAAATTCTGCAGTGATTGAGACTAAAATCGCAGAGCATGGATAGTTCAAGGTAGGGCACAAAGCAGAGTGAACGTGACCAAGTAGAATTCTTCCTGGCTGATGAAGACCCTTAGGGCAGTAATTCTCAAGGTTTTCGGGCCACGGGCTGGACCACTCCCACTCAGACAACTGAGCGCACCGGACATGTGGTTCCCCCCGTCATAAACGCTGCTGCAAAGTGTGGCTGGCACATATGTGTGAGTTCATTTACAGCTGTTGTAAATGCGCCCACTTCCAGGGTCATCATCGTGGGCTGGGTGGAATGGCGTTGGGGGCCGGGGCCAGCTCACGGGCCGTAGTTTGCAAACCGCTGCTTAAGGGGGACACATTTGTCACATAACCTGGAGTTTCCCTGGCTGTGCTGTATAGCAAGTAATATGTCTTTGAGCTTTAATTTGTCTATTTTGCTCCTATTAACCATCTAAGAAAAGCACGTGTTACACGTGTTATCAGCACTGGGAACATAGGGAGAAAAGTGCAGCTGATTGTCAGCTTAAAGCAGTGGTGCTCTGAGTCTGAGCAGACTAGTTCAGAGAGATGCAATCATCAGAGCAGGATTTGAACCTGTTCAGTTGTCTCACTTTGTGCCTTGAGTCACCTTCTCATTCCAGATCCAATTGCTGTGTAACTGCAGCATTCCAAGTACATATGTTGGAGCAATAAAGCAGCCATTTTCTATTGAGTTGTTGGGTACTTCTTTAATATTTATATTCTAGCATGGAAAAGCTTGCACTATAGGAGTAGTGGGATGAGTGTACAGGTATATACACTGCAAAATATATTCTGTCTAAATTCCCAAGATCAGGAAAAGCAACATGGAATAAATTGTTTCAGTTCCTTGTGAGTGTCACACCATGCAGCAGGGGTGGTGAAAATGTCAGCGCCTGGGCATCTGTGAGTTCCGCAGTAAAGCTTGCTGGTTCACTTATGTAGGAGATGGCTCAGCGGGCTGTCATTCTACCGGGGAGGCTCACTGCAATGAACTTTGAGAATTCTGACACTGAAAGAGCCGTATTAATTGTCCTTGATAAGACTGTGCAAATTCTGATCCCTGCCATTCGCTTTGGAACTATGGAGAAGGTTGAAGATCATTGAAGGAGTGAGAAAGAAAGTTCCCCTGTATTCCTAACTTGAATTTGATCCAGTCTATGGATGGTGAGGCAAGGGAGTGTTGTCAAATTAGAAGCCTTGGCAAAGTAGATGAGTGTGTGGTGTGGGGTAGGTCACTTCAGAAGAGCAGACGTTCCCTTCCCAGACAGGAATTATATCTAGAATTAGAATGAAGCATGTGGCTTACTGCAGATTTTTGATTACCTGCTTGTCTAGTGAGAGAGCTCAAAGAACTGTGCATCCTGTTTCCTTCGGTTTTACGGCTTGTTGAAGTAGATCGTTTATTAGGCACATGTTGCCAAAGCCATGAATTGATGAAAGGGCAGAAGTTGCAAAGCCTGTAAATGATCTGGGTAATAGAAATTCAGTCTAAACATTTTGTGGCTGGTTTAGCTACTTTACCGCTATCTCTGGGCTAAGTCGTAGCTTGTATAAGTATTAAGTTTAGCTAAGCAAAGAAAAGAGCCAAATAACCCACCTTGTTCTCTTTGGACCCTAAACATGTCCTTTTCAACCCCAAGGGTTTAGTGCAGGGATTCTCAACCTGCGGCCTGCAGGACGAATGCGGCCTACGGCACCATTTCATGTGACCCACCACCACACCTGGAAGTGCTGTGTGGTGGAGGAAGGGCAAAATGACCACCCAGCCCCTGAAGCTGTCTGAGGGAGTGTGACCCGGCCCCCAGCTTTAAAAGGTTGAGAACGCCTGTTATAGTGTAACATTTCCTAACCTGAAAATCATAGTCAATGAAGCAGAGAAAGATCTGTGTGTAACTCAAGACAATCCAACTTTTTACTATCTTCCTTTTTTATTTCTAACTATGGTTAGATTTGGTTTCATGATTTCTTATTTTCTGTCTATTTTCTTGGTCTCCAAGACTTAGAACCATGATACAGATATCTATTCCTTGCTTTGCTTTCCTTTCCCAAGATCCATTGCATTTGTGTTTGTATGTACAGTATAGTTTTTCTCTAGATGCAGTGAATTGTAATAGGAGAGTGAGTGCATAATTATTTTCATTCATTTATTCATTCATTCATTTATTGAATGTATATGCCACCCACTTGCTCAACGAGACTCAGGGCGGCTCACAGAAACATCTTCAAACACGCACGCACGCACGCACGCACGCACGCACGCACGCACACACACACACACACACACAAAGAGTGCCTCGCTTAAAGAGTAAATCACTTAAAGAGCAGAATTTTCTCTGAATGGTCACCTCGCTTAACAAATAAAACCAACCAAAAACTCACTTAACAACTAAATCAGGGTTCACAATCCCCCCCCACACCAGAAGCCACAATTGGTCACTTAAAATGGTGTTTCGCTTAAAGAGCAATCCCGTGGAAGGCATTATGGTCTTTAAATTAGGTACAACTGTGTGTGTGTGTGTGTGTGTGTGTGTGTGTGTGTGTGTGTGTGTGTGTGTGTGTGTGTGTGTGTGTGTGTGTGTGTGTGTGTGTGTGTGTGTGTGTGTGTGTGTGTGTGTGTGTGTGTGTGCTGAATTATGATATATAATATATCATAATTATGATATATATCATAATTCAGCACAATAAAATAACAATAAGTAGATCACATTATCATCCATCACAGCATAACAGCAAAAATAGAAGTCCAGGGATGTGTCACACCCCAGCCCCACAACTACCATTGTTGGGGCCCGGAGGTCAGAGCCCAGAGCTCAGCATCCTCTGCCACCCCACAGCCATGGCGGCTTTTATCCCTCTCCAGGCATTGGCAGGGCCCGGAGGTCAGAGCCCAGAGTTCGGCATCCTCTGCCATCCCATGGCCACGGAGGCTTTTATCCCTCTCCGGGCGTTAGAGGGTCCTGGAAGTCGGAGCCTGGAGCTTAGCGTCCTCTGCTGCTCTGAGGCCATGACAGCTTTTATTTTGTTGCTTCTTTTGTTTGGGTAACTAATCTTTTGCACTCTGATTAAGTGTACTGTATTTACTAATTGCTTTTCTTCCTACCAGTAAAACAGTTAAAAACAGATGAAAAACAATTTTCAAATGTTTTTAAATATTTTAGCCATCTGCCAAATTAAAACTTGCTCTCCTTCACTGCGTAACGATTGAATAATAGTCAATCCATCAACATGCCTATGAGCTACAAAACACCAGCATGAAATATCTTATTGGCCATCTCTTTACAGGTGCACTGCATCAGTACGGAGTTCACAATGAGGAAGCATGGCGGAGAGAAGGGTGTACCATTCCGAGTCCAGATTGACACTTTTAAGGAGAATGAGAATGGGGAATACACAGAGCATCTGCATTCTGCAAGCTGTCAGATCAAAGTCTTCAAGGTATATCTGTGCTGCTTTTTCTTTTTTGTTATGTGTACTATATATCCAAGGCATCTAGTATTAAAACTTAGCAGTTAGCAATTCATATTTGATTCAGAAGAACTGTTTAAAGCAGGAGTTCTCAATCTTTTTAAGCCAGGGGTCGAGTCATGCTCCCTCAGACAGCTTTGGGGGCTGGATGGTCATTTTGCCCTTCCTCTACCACATGGCACTTCCTGGTGTGGTGGAGGTGGTGGTGGGCCACATGAAATGGCACTGTGGGCCGCAGATTTTGAAACCTTTACCTTTACTAGGAGATATTTCAGAAAACTGAAAATCAAGTTAATGCCTCAATGTTATCTATATGTCTACATTATTAGCAATATTGAACATATTAAAGCAGGGGTGGCTAACCTTTTCCCCCCTTGGGCCTGACTACACAACCGGACAGCTGAGCAAGCCAGACCACGTCCCCAGAAACAGAAGTGCGCACATTTACGACTGAAATAAATGCAGCCGTTTCCGTGTTTATGAGTCGCATGCACATTTACACATGCGCAGGAGTGTTTTATGGCTGATGTAAGATGCACCCTCGCACGCATAAATACTTCCACTTCTGGGTGCAGTGGAGGCGGTGACAGAACGGATGAATTGGCCTTGGCGGCCAGGGCCGGCCTGTGGGCCGTAGGCTGGGAACCCCTGTGTTAAAGCTATCAATTATACTATTCTACTATAGAGTATGTGAAACCTTGCTATCGCAGCAAAGGTTTATAGCTAATGTTAATGAGTTTTGTGTATCTTTCTGGAACATTTATATTTATGCCTCATCTTTCTCCATAAGGATGGCCCAAGATAAATTAAAATTTTTAAAACAGACCATATCAATTCTAAAAAAATCAATGAGGTCTTACAGTATTTTGTGTAAATAGAAAATTGATATAAAACTGAAAAGTACTGTACAGTAATACCTCGGATAACGCTAAGACTTGGTTCCACAAGTCTTGGTGTTAGCCAATTTTTAGTGTTATCCGACGCATGTTAAAATCTTATGGGATGTATCAGATAACGTTAAAGCTCCATAGAGATACATTGTAACTGCACAGGCTTTAGCGGTTGTTATCCGATACATCCCATAGGACCTTAACGTTATTAGATCCAATTCTCCTCCCCAGATTACTTAACTTTATGCGATTTTTGCGTTACCTGAGGTAAACGTTATCCGAGGTATTACTGTAGTTGATAAACCAGTTTTAAATCATTCTGAAAATGCAGGTAAGATAAATAAGAATAACATCTGAGCCCTGTTTTTAAGAACCGCCTCTTACGTAAGCCTTGGACCAGGGTTGGCCAACCTTTTTACACCACGGGTCTGACCACGTCCCCAGACAGCTGAGCGGGCCAGACTATTCCCCCAGAAGCAGAAGTAGGCATGTTTACAGTTGTCGTAAATTTTGCCACTTCCATGTTTCCAACAGTCACGGGTGCGTTTACACATGCATGAGCGGTTTTTACAGCTGATGTAAATGCGTCCGCTTCCACTTCCATATGCGGTGGAGGCTGAGGCGGCGACTAGCTGGATGGAACGGTTCCGTGGGCCGTAGATTGGGAACCCCTGGCTTAGAGACGAATAAGAAGCCTACCTAAAGAGAAGTATCTTTGCCTATATGCAGAAGAACCTCTCCTGTGTTCTCTCCAAATCACCTCTGTAGGTGGCAGGACTGATAAAAAGGCCTCCCCTGATCATCTTAAACCTCCAGGAATGGGTGTAGCTAACATACTGGTTTAAACTGTAAATGCTCTCTGGGTCATTGCTGAAGCCTGGGCACACACCATCATTGCTGAAGCCTCGGTTTTGATCCCCATAGCTCCATAGTAAAGGGGGGGGGGGCATTTTGGCTCTGTGTGGGAAACTCAGTGGGAAGCTCACCAACAGAACATGATTTCAACTTTTACCCAGTTTTCTCTTGGTGGAGCTCATCTCAGTTGTTGGCAGTTAAATCAGAAAATTACTTGGAGGCAGGTCTGTCTCTCTTACTCTTAAGTATCCAAGTGCGCTTCTAAGCGTGTATGGGCATATTTGGGGTTTTAAACAAATCAATTAACTGTCATTTCACTTAGTTTGGTCTAGACTCCCACAAAAATATCAGTGACCTCTGGGAAGCCAGGTTTTAGTGTATAGCCCCTGCCCAAGGCATATACTTAAAGGTATTAGATTCCATAGCACTGGCTTAGATAAAAATCTGCAGGACTTTAACATAAAGAAGGTAGCAGAACAGGTTTTTCTTGTTGCATTAATTTCCAGTATAACCTTTTTAAAACCCCTATAAAGAAAACTGGTTTTTTCTCCCAGTTCACTTGTCCCCTTAGGGCCCTAGACTGGATAGAGCCCCCTGACTAGAACCCATCAGAAATATTTATTTTCTCTCTTTTTAAACATAATAAATAATTACTGCAGGTTACGTATAATTTCTGACTCTTAGTTATCTGTGCTGTAAGCCAGTACAGTACTTGTTTCTCTTTCATTCATCAAGGATTTACAAAAAGAGAATGTAAAGCTTACCTGAGGCATTAAAAATAACTAATGTTAACTCTTCAGTAAAACTCATGTCTGGCTGGACATTCTGCTATGGTAATGGAGTAGTAGACCATACAGCCAGCGACTCAATGCCGAGTGTTGGGCAGCGATAAATAACCTGACTCCCTAAAGGGACCAATGGCTATGGGCTGATGAGCCCCTTTAGGAGGGTGATGGTCCCCTGAATAGAGGAAATGCCACTGGAAAATAATCCTATTGGGCCCAATGGCAAAAAGTGCAGAATGGAGGCAGAATAGGCCATGCCAGATGGATGGCTGTTAAGATGCACCTTGATAATATCGTCAAGGCTGCGACAGTCCATTGTAGTCCTGGTGTTAAATCCTGCATGTCTCATTTCATATGTGCCACAGGAGATGGCTCCATGATCATAGTGTGTGGGGCACTTCATGGCAAACTGGGATCCACCTTAAATTCACGCCAATGGCATTTTTCCTGCTTCAGGAAAAGAATGCATTCTTGGATATGAGTTGCTGCCGTCACCACTGAAAACTCAATAGTAGCAGTGTAGTGGAAAAAAGGAGAGCAATTTAACCACACCTTACTGAGACCTCACAGAGATACACGTTTCTTCATTTGTAAAAGACTAGTCAGAGCTGATGGATTACCTGAGATAAGGCATTGCATGAAAGGGTCCCCGCATGGAAAAGGCCAGGCTGTTGGAATCGAGGGGTCCAGAATTGTTGCAGGAAAGAGTCATACCCATGTATGCTTTCTTTAACAGTGTCATTTATTCTCAAATTTAGTATAAACGTTGCCTGTGTCTATTGCTTGAATGAAGGTGGGACAGAAATTGGTGTTTAAAATTAGCCTAGAAGAATATTATGCATTATTTATTTTCTCCTGAGCTGCAAGTGAACCATTTGCATGCCAGTCTGTGGTAGACCCATAGCCTCAGAAGCTTTACAGCCCCCTTACCTTTTCACTTACATGATTGCTATAAGTTGGTTCTGACTTGATGGAACATAACAAGAACAGCCTTACTCCTGCCAATATTCGTAGCATGTTTGAGCAAAACATGTATGTCCGCAGTAGTCTCAGCGTTGCCATTAATCAGCTGGGAAAAGTTTTTGCATGATGCTTCCATTTCAATACTCTGTAGATCTCTCTAACTAAAATGCCTGCTTTCCAGCCCAAAGGAGCTGATCGGAAGCAAAAGACCGACAGAGAGAAAATGGAGAAGCGAACTCCTCATGAGAAGGAAAAGTATCAGCCTTCATATGAGACTACAATCCTTACAGAGGTGAGATCATACTTTGCCTGCCACGGTATCAAAAATATTTGTTTTGAACAATTTTTTGTTTTAAAAGTAGAGGTTAAAACTTGACTATAGGTCAGGGGTGGCCAACCTTTTTGCACTACGGGCCTGAACACACACACACACACACCTGGAACAGCTGAGCGGGCCGGACCACACAACCTGGAAGCAGAAGCGGGGTCATTTACGGCTGTCGTAAATGCACCCACTTCCATGTTTACATCAATGTGGTTGCACATACACAGGTGTGTTTTACAGCTGATGTAAATGCGCCTGCTTCCACTTCCAGGTGCAGGGGAAATGGTGACAGGCTGGATTGAATGGCGTCGGGGGCCAGCCCATAGGCCATATGTTGAGAACCCTTGTTATAGGTAATAAGCTCACAGTATTCCAATGGGAACCCACAAAAGAACTATTCATTATGAGTGGGTTTTTTTTAAAGTCTCCCTATTGATTGTAATGGAAGATTAAGCATTTCATGCTCAGCTAATTTGCAGAATAAACCTTGTTTCCTGTAAAGTTAAAAAATGGCAGCTTTAGTCAGAGCTGTGAGTACATGGTGAACAAACATAATCCTTTAAGGAAACATGGATAATTTATCCCAAGAAAGTGTGTGTGGTTTTTTTTTGTTGCCTTTCCATGGAGTAGAGTAGTAAGAGAGAAAGTGGGCTTTAATTTGAGCAGTGCACTTCTACACAGATCTGTGCTTGTTCTTTATTGTAAAATATACTTATAATTTGGTCCCGATCCATTTTCTTTAGATATCTCCTTTTGCATGCTCTCAAACATGAACATGGAGGCTTATGGTAATTGAAACATCAAGTCTGTGCTTGCATGTAAAAATATACAGGAATATGTTTTTCCCCTTTCATTTGAATCAGCCTTGAGGTTCGGAAACTCAATGGTGCGTTCTGGTGGTGCAGTGGTTAAACTGCTGTACTGCATGTTGTGAGTTTGATTGTGTCTGGGATCAAGGTTGACTCAGCCTTCCATCCTTCCGAGGTTGGTAAAATGAGTACTCAGAATGTTGGGGACAAAATGCTAATTAACTTATGAACAGCTCAGAGAGCGCACTGAGCGCTAGGGGGCCGTATATAAGTGTAATTGCTGTTGCTAATTGCTATTGTTCTGTATATTTCACAACCAAATTTTCACTTCCAGTGCTCTCCGTGGCCTGAGATCACATACGTCAATAATGTACTTTCCCCAGGGCTATGCAGTTCTCATAGCAGCTTTTCTGTTAGCGAAGGGTAAGTCTGAATTGCAGAAGTTACTTTGGCCTTTCTCCTTTTCCATTCCAAATTTGTTTCTGGTTACTTGCATCACTATTTTGCTAAAAGGCAAGGTCTTGAAACTCAATTGGTGGTACAGTAAAACCTCAAGTTATATCAAAAGTTGGTTCCCTGGAAACTTTCATAACTCAGTTTTTGGCGTAACTTGAGGCATCCCCATAGGGAAACCTTGGGCAGCAAGTGCAACTGCTGTCTCTGGCCTGTCCACCAGCGCCACAGCCTAAGGAACGGGGAGGGAAGATTCCTTCGGTCTGACTTTCTACTAAGCTCAGAACCTTTGCTGTGACTGGGGGGGGGGGGTATTTTCGGGCACAGTGAAGGCTCTGCACTTGTGAGAAAGTCGTGGACTGAAGGAATCCTCCCCCCTTCCTTAGCCTGCGGCACCGGTAGACAGCCAGGGGACAGTGGCAGAAAGAGCCATGAGGATATTTTTTACGATGTCCTTGTGGCTCTTTCTGCCGCTGTCCCCAGCCCGTCTGCTGGTGCTGCAGGCTAAGGAAGGGTGGTGGGGAGAGATTCCTTCAGTCATCGCTGCAAAGCCTTCGCTCTGTGACCAAAAAGGGGGGGGAGGCATTATCAGTTGCAGCGAAGGCTCTGCTCTTGGGAGAATAGTGGTGACCAATGCGATCATTTCCCCCAACCGATGGGAAAAGATCCCATTGGTCGCCACCACTCTCCCAAGTCCTAGGGCTTGGCTGCAGCCTACCCCCGCCCTTTTTTGGTCACAGTGAAGGCTCTGCTCTTGGGTGAAAGTTGCGAACCAAAAGAATCTTCCCCCCTTCCTTAGCCTGTGGCACCGGCGAACGAGCTGGGGACAGCAGCTGAAAGAGCCATGAGGACATCATAAAAAATGTCCTCATGGCTCTTTCTGCCGCTGTCCCCGGCCTGTCCGCTGGTGCCACAGGCTAAGGAAGGGGGGAAGATTCCTTTGGTTCGCCGACTCAGGGGAGCTTACAAGAAAAAAACAACAACACAGCACAAGCAGCTGAAGTCCATTCCTCCTCCTGGCCAGAGGACGTTAGTCTTATACTCTCCTCTTCATTTTTTGGAGTAGAGACATTGTCTTTACTTACCCAGTGAAAAGGGATGAGAGTATAGTGGTTCATCACTTTACGGACGCTTCGGTTAACACAATTTTCACTTTACGAATGAAAATCTGTTGAAAATAATGCCTCACTTTACAATTTTTTTGGAACGGATTAATTGGTTTTCAGTGCATTCCTATGGGAAACCGCATTTTACTTTATGAATACAAATTTTTCATAATATGAAAAGTCAAGGTGCAATGCTTTTAATTCATAAAGCGATTTACCACTGTATATAGCTTACAACTGTTGCCAAAAGGGGTAGAGGCCAAAACCCAGCAGCAGCCTTGAACTGGCCTCACCTTGAGGGGGGAGAGCTGAGAAAGGGGCTTCATGCCTCTAATTTCCTCTCTCAGGCTTCAGGACTTGTAGACTCCCATGACTCCTTAGAAATCTGCCCTGGGACCTTGTTCGTTCCAGCCTGAGCAGCTCTCCTTATCCCCCTCCTGGCCTCTCCTCCTCATGTCTGCTGTCAAGGACGAGCCATGGGAGATTTTCATGTAGCATGGTAAACAGGTGCCAGCGCAGACAGGTGTTGTTAAATCCCACACAATTCAGACTCAATACTCTCAATTGTCTTTCTTAGAAGATACCTTGTGCGGACTCTCCCATTTTATTGAACTAAAGAATAAAATACAGTCCAGAAAGCCAGTTGTCCCTTCATGCAAAACATCTCAATAGCAAAAAGGAAAACTTGACTTAAAAGTAAAATAAAACTTCCCAAAGTAGGGTAAAACCTAATCTAAAAGCAAACTAGTCCTAACAAACTAATCTCCTAAACGCAAAGACTATCACACTTTGCCTAACAAAACAACAAACCACGTTGTCTCCAAGTAAAGCTGCCAGAAATCTTCTAAGTTCAAAGACTTCTCAAAGTTGGGAAGCCAGAATATTTTTCAAAGTACAAGTAATACCTCAGATAACGCTAAGACTTGGTTCCACAAGTCTTGGTGTTATCCGATTTTTAGTGTTATCCGATGCATGTTAAAATCTTATGTGATGAATTGGATAACGTTAAAGCTCCGTAGAGATACATTGTAACCGCACAGGCTTTAGCGGTTGTTATCCAATCCATCCCATAGGACCTTAACATTATTTGATCCAATTCTCCTCCTCAGATTACTTAACGTTATGCAATTTTAGCGTTATCCGAGGTAAACATTATCTGAGGTATTACTGTATTGTGCTCCTGTCTCAGGCTAACTCCTTCCTTCTGATAAAATTTCAACATGTTGGACACTCCTGGCCTCATTCTTTCTAGATGTCTATTTGGATCCTCGAAGATCAAAGGCTCTCGCTGAATCTCATGATGAACTTTCTAACTGGGCAAAAATAGTTCATTTTATTTACAAATTTGGCTCACTCCCCACCTAAGGAATGTTGGAGTGTCCTTGACTTAGATCAAGAGACAAAATAACTGTTGTTTCTAAGATCTTTCAAGGTTATGTTACCAGAATCCAAGCCTGTATCCTGGCAAGATGCCAAAGCTCCCTCCCTTCTCTCTGGGTGACTAACTTCTGAAGTTCAAAGGCTGTGAACTTGCCCTGAGGCATATGGGTAGGCTTTCTTTGATGACTAAAGAAACCTCTAGGGACGCTCTTCCCGGTGACATAATGCTCTCACAGGGAAATCCCCCAGCCTTGCTGAACAAAAAAAGTTTCGCTTCTCTGCACAGCAAGCTGCTGCGGTCAAATTGATCAGGGTAACGTTTTCTAAATTCATTACAACAACAATCCCTTCAACTATGCAAAAAAAAAAAAACTATCAGGGTTTCAGCAACATCTTGCTAATAGAAATGTGGCTTCTAGTGTCTTTGTTGTTTATGGCTAATGCTCATGCTGATATAGGCCATGACCATTTTAAGACCAGTGTGAGAAATGGGAGAGAAACCATATGATCTCTTGGCCTGTCTGTGACCGGTTTGTCATAGGTAAAGGCCAGTCAACATCAAACCTTTAACTGCATTGCCCATAGAGGGAAAGCCATCTGAGCTGCTGTTTGTTGTTTCTTTGTCTTAAAACTAGAAACGGGTCTCCAAATCACCAGCCAGAACCACCTGCTCCAATCGCAGATGTAAGTCTTATTTTGTATCCCATTACTATCTCACTACAGTTTCAAATGTTGTATCTGTGTCCTTTCCCACCAAAATGAACTTTTCCCTGAGTGACCTTGGTTGCAGAAGTTAAGAATCGATATGCACTGATTCTTTTAAGTGGTCTTCCAAAATCTGTATACAGTAAAACCCTGACTTATGTAAAAAGTCTGTTCCGTAGCCTTTTACGTAAATTGAAACAAACCCATAGGAAAAATGAATATTTATGTAAATTGAAGCAAGCCTATAGGAAATCACATTATGTAAATCAGTACACTGTTTTAGCTAAAAATCCTTATGTAAGTTGAATTTTATGTAACTCGAGGCGTATGTAAGTCAGGGTTTTTCTGTATATTAAAAACCAACTAGAATGTCATAAAATAGTAAACAAGCTTTTGAGTCCTCCAGAACTGAATGCTATAAGAAGGGGGGGGGGAGAGAAAAGGGCAGTCTTAGTGTCAGAATGCATTCTGCATAGGCCACAGTTTAGTATAGAGTGCAAGAAGAAATTGCAGATATTTATTTATTTTAGATTAGGGATCTCCTAGGTGTTATGTGGGTGTCTGGCCAGGTTATCCTGCTATGGTAATAGAGTAGACCATACTGCCAGATGCTCAATGCCGAGTGTCAGGTGGTGGTTAATTAACCTGAAAATGCTGAGGATTAACTGCTTGGTTGCCAAAGTCCGCAGGGAAGGGTGATGGTCCCCAAATGGATTAAATCCCACTTTAATCCATCTTGATGGAGGGCAGCAGCTTCATCAATACTGGCCTGGAGCCAATGAGGACTTTGCGTGCCAAAAGGGCTCAGGACCAGAAAGTGACTTGTGGAACTGGATCATGCTGCGATGTGGAAGGCTGATGAAAGGCCACTGCATTATATTCTCAGGACAGACTTCATGACTGATTGCCGTGAGGATTGCCAATATTCAGGTTTGGATATGGCAGAACAAGAAGAAGGTGTTATGTAGGGTTTACATTATATAAGTGCATATTCGAGGGACTGTGGTGACTTAGTGGTTAAGATGATGAACTTGATGATTGGAAGGTTGGCAGGTCAGTAGTTCAAGCCCCAGATGCTACATGACAGAGTGAGCTCCTATCATGTGTCCAAACTCCTTCCAACCTAGCAGTTCAAAAGCAAGACAGTGCAAGTAGATAAATAGGTACCACTTTGGTGGGGAGGTATACGGCATTCCACGTATTCCAGTGTCTAGTCATGCCTGCCACATGACCACGGAAATGTCTTCAGGTGCAGACAGCACTGGCTCTTTGGCTGTAAACAGAGATGAGCACTGAACCCTAGAGTCAGATATGGCGGGCTTTACCTTTATCTAAATGCATATTCAGTCAGAGAAATGCATGACAAGTGCGTTCCAAGATTTTAAAACACAAAATCCAACCATTGTCTAGTTCTGCATGTGATTCAAATTCTTGTAAGGTAGCAACTCAGTTTCTTTCAATCACAGAATCTCCTGCCAACATCCACCCCTCAGGAGGCTCAGCAGTGGCTGCTCCGGAATCGCTTTTCCGCCTTCTCACGGCTTTTCACCAACTTCTCAGGTAGTAACCGAAGCCTCCTTTCTGCTGTTCCGTATCAGAAGGCAATGTCAGCCTTTGGATTACTCCCACCTCACTTGTCAACTTCTGTGCTAGTCTGTCTGTCTCTCTTTCCTAAGAAACTGAATAAGGTGGCCAAGTCATTTTAGTACAGACAGGCCTTTTGTTAGGAGTGTCGTGGGAAATATGAATCTGGAATTGCCTGGATTAGTTGGAAACCAATGAGGGGAAATGCTCTTTGGCTTCAGACCGTCATGAGGGTGGGATATTCTTGTAGTTTTAGCATTATTTTGGTGACGGGACCTAACCTCCCTCCTCTTTTCTCCCATATGTGGAATGGGGTGTTTTCTCTCTGGTTAATTTTTTTAAATTGCTATTTGGTTAATTTCCTCTTAATTGGTAATTGACCTGCAACATTTGTCCCACACATCAGCTGTAAAGGGACTGATGAAATTAAATTTTCTAACCTAATTATTACCATGTTTAGTGATAAATGCACCCAATGCCTTACAAGGACCTAGCATGTTGGGGGCAAAATGCTAATTACAGTAGTACCTCGGAAAACGTTTGCATCAGATAATGCTAACACCGCATAATTTTAAGCAATCTGGAAAAATGCATTGCATAACGTTAAAATCCTATGGGATGCATCGGGTAACGTTTGCTAAAGTTTGTGCCGGTTACAATGTATCTCTATGGAGTTTTAATGTTATCCGATGCATCCCATAGGATTTTAACATCCGATGCATGCATTGGATAACATTAAAAATCGGATAAAATTAAGACTTGTGGAACCAAGTTTTAGCATTATCCAAGGTTTTACTGTACCTGTAAACTGTCCAGAGAGTGCACTAAGTGCTATGGGATGGTATAGAAGTGTAATTGCTATCGCTGCTAAATATACTAATTTGGGAACTCCTTAATAGTAGTTAATAGTAATTAATATAAAGGGGCCAATGGCTATGGGCGGATGAGCTCCTTTAGGTGGGGTGATGGTCCCCTCAGTGGAGGAAATGCCACTGGAAACCATCATATTGGACCCAACAGCAAAATGAGTGGAGTAACTCTGATTCAAAATGGTCATGGAGGTGGAAGAGGCCATGCCAGATGGACTGGCTGTGAAGGCGCACCTTGATAATATCCTCAAGGCTGCTGCTGTCCATTGTAGTCCCAGTGTTAAATCCTGCATGTCTCATTTCATGTGTGCTGCAGGAAATGGCTCTGTGATCATAGTGTGTGGGTCACTTCATGACAAGCTGGGATCCACCTTAAACAAATTCACACCAATGGTGTTTTTCCTGCTTCAGGAAAAAATGCATTCTTGGATACGAGTTGCAGCCGATGACAAGAGAGTATTAATAGGTTATCTGTTTGCCTTTCTTTTACAGAGATTACACTTAGGGATGTCTCAGTAACTATGAATTACAGATGTACTGTACTAGCTAGGCTCTTCCATTTGGAAAGGGATAGGAACCAGTAGCCCTCCAGATGTTATCAGGCTACCACTCTCATCATTCCTGACTGTAGAACATACTGGCTGGGATTGATGGATTTGAAAAACCAGAAGTTCCTAACCTCTGTTTGAGGGATTATCACTGTGGACATGGACACAATCTGAACATTGTCATAATGGGAATAAATGTTTGACCCACATCTGTAATTCCTCCCCCCCCCCCTTTCAATCCTAGGGTCAGACTTACTAAAATTAACCAGAGAAGATGTCATACAGATCTGTGGTCCTGCAGATGGCATCAGATTGTTCAATGCACTGAAGGGGCGGTGAGTACTGATTCAAGATTTTCCTTGTAGTTTTATGCACCGGGCAGTATCGAAAGAAAGATTTCTGCATTCCTACCTTAGAGTGTGTTTATTTTGTGGCAGTTGAAAATCCACTTTCATATATGAACTTCTTGGTTTGAAATTTGCATCTCAGAACATTGGCCACCAATGGCTTAGTATGGACAGTTGAGAGCACAGTGGAACCTCGGTTAATGTAATTAATGCGTTCTCTGGGATGTTTCTTACAGTGAAAATTACTTTAATCAAATTTCCCATAAGAATGCATTGAATGCAATTTCCCATAGGAATGCATTGAAAACAAAAATACATTAACTGAAACATGGTTTCCCATAGGAACACATTGAAAACCAATTAATCCATTCTGGGGGGGAGGGGGAATTCTGTAAACCGAGCTACTATTTTCTATGGATTTCCTTTTGTTGTGTTATTTTTATATTAACCTAGCCATTTGTTAGCCAAGGTTCCACTGTAGTTATGTGGTTTCTTCTTTAAAGAAAGCTTGCTTCATAGCTTCCATTCTTTGTGAAACATATATTAACTGTATGATGTATGAATACATTTTAGTTTCAGCAGGGATGATATTAACACCCTAAATCTAGTTGTTCAATTTGCAAGGAGGATAGTCTTTAGATCAATTTCAGAATGATTTTTATAAATGACCATTGCATCCCTGTTTCTTTCTGTTTGACAGTTGGATTTAGGTCACTGTTGATTTTCACTTTAACGGTTGTGTCAAATGAATAAGCAAATACTAATTGGCTCTGGGGTGAATGTTCATTAGGCTTCTTGCAGAGGTCAGCAGAAGGCTGTGCTAATCAGGAGCTCATACCACCAAGTTAATGTACCAGTTCTGATTATTGAGATAGTGGCAGTCGGAGGGGAATGCAGTGGGTTTCATTTAATCTGCATAACCAAGAATGCAAAATAGTGAAGGAGGGGCACAGTCCCCAAGCCTCTGCTGCTATGGATTTACTGAAATACAGTGGTACCTTGGTTTACTAATGTCTCAGTTAACATAATTTTCAGTTTATGAATGAAAATCCATTTAAAATAATGCCTCAGTTTATGATTTTTTTCCCGCAATATAAAGTATTTTTATGGTGCATTATCAGATCAGGCCACTAGAGGAAACTGTCTGCAATGCAAAATTAAGTTTACAAACTTTTCACAATACGCAACATCTCAGAGAATGTATTAAATTCGTAAATTGAGGTACCACTGTAGTTCTCTCTTTTTATTGTATGTAAGATATAAAGAGGAACACACACAGTAAAGGATAATAAATTACAAGAAGTAAATAAGCGCAATAAGAGGAAAGTAAAAGAGGGTAAAAGGTAGCTAGGGTTGGATATTAAAAGTAGGAAGAAGATTAAGAAGTAGTCGGGGGGGAGTAGATATTTAAGAATCACCCAAGAAATGGAATGATGGTCCTGTGTAGGGCAGAGGTTGTCTGGGAGCCCCTAAGAACAAGCACAGCTGGAATTGTTTCTTAGATTTATGAACCTAAAACTGTCCATAAAAATCCTCACCTTACTTCCAGGCATCACAGTCCCATTTACCATATATACTCGACTATAAGTCGTCCCGAATATAAGTCAAGGTACCTAATTTGGACCTCTAAAACTAGGAAAATAGACTGATCCGAGTATAAGTTGGGGGTGGAAAATTCTGCAGCTACTAGTGAGTTTCAATCATTAAAATACATGAAAATATGGTAAAATTAATTAATTTAGGCATTTATGTGGGTATATTTTATGGTAGTGTTAGTGTTGTTTTTTAACTGTCTGTTTGAATTTACACCACTGCGGTTTTGGGACCCTCAGGGTCATTGACCCGAGTATAAGTCGAATCCCCTTTTTGGACCTCATTTTGAGAGTGAAAAAAACTAGACTTATATACAGTATATATAGTACAGTAATTCCTGTATTAAGACCTCTCTAGGAGTTGATGAACATGGTGCTGTTTACATGTTTCATAATGCTGACGTCTTTGTTTCATGGAATAATGGAGTTGGAAAAGGGCTGTGAGGCCATTGAGTCCAACTCTCCTGTTCATTTCAGGAATCCAAATCGAAGCAAATGGGCTTTGACTGTATTAAGTTGGGGAGGGGTGTTTTTCAGGAAGTACTATGGGAAGTACTTTGTCCCAGCTCCTGCCAACCTAGCAGTTCGATAGCAAGAAATTGCAAGTAAATAAATAGGGACCACTTCGGTGGGAAGGTAAACAGCGCTCCATGCGCTCTGGAGTCTAGTCATGCCTGGCCACACGACCATGGAAACGTCTCCAGAAGCAGACAGTGCTGCCTCTTCTGCTCTGAAACCGAGATGAGCATTGAACCCTAGCGTCAGATACGACTGGCTTTTGAACAAGGGAAACCTTTACTTTTACTATGGGAAATATTGGGATGCTGATGCTTGATATGTTGGTTTTAAAAAAAATGATCTGAAGGCAGTACAACAGAACAGCTGGAAAATACGAAGTATTTTTATTGCTGGGTGTGGAAAACATGTTATGTGCCACATGCTGTTAAATATCAACTCCCATCAGCCCCAAATAGCATGCATGGTGGTCAGGGGTGCTGAGGTTTGTAGTCCTGCAAAATATGGACAGCAAGGGTTCCTACGTTGGTTTTATCATCACTAGGAGAGACTGCATGCTTTCCTGTGCTTAGGAAAGGTGCGTCACCTAGTGCATAACATATCCTTTGCAGTCTAGAGCAGGGGTCCCCAACCCTTTTTTGCACCATGGATCAGTTCGATGCTAAACAATTGTTCCATCGATTGGTAAATGGGGGTAGTGGGAATGGATGAGATATAAGTATATTTGAGCAAATTACAGCCTGCAGAGAAATTATATATTTATTATTTCTTTATGTTCAGGCTGTAATTTGCTCATTTACTAAAATATTCTCAAAATATATTCGTGGAGTATATACAGTAAGACCTCGAATTACGAATAAACTCAGTTCAGTGGCCTTGTTTGTAACTCGCATTTGCTCGTAGCGCGAGGCATCTCCATTCAGATAAAGAAAAGCCCCACCCCACCCACTCCAGCAATCAAAACA
The DNA here is from genome assembly GCA_030440675.1 of Furcifer pardalis. NCBI lineage: Eukaryota > Metazoa > Chordata > Lepidosauria > Squamata > Chamaeleonidae > Furcifer > Furcifer pardalis. Next base: position 19,690,389 of record CP126893.1, read on the forward strand.
GGCCACCCCCGACACTGCAAAAAACAATCAAGCCACCCAATAAAAACAGCAGCATTGAAAGGAAAGCATGCATAAGCAAAAACACTGTTCCTTACCTTAAAGAAGCTTTGAAAATGGACAGAAAACTCAGAAAACTCTAGCAAGAAACAGCAACAAGCAGCCATTTTGGCGCTGAAATTACAAACAAAGAACTCCTCTCTAAGCACTCTACTGCCACCTACAGGGCTCTGAAAGGCTGCATGTATATAAAATATAAACCCATTGGGGAAATAGCATTTTTTGCTTCACTTGAGACAACACAGGGGGGGGGGAAAATAATTCGTAAATTGGGGCATGTTCGTAACTCGAGGCATGGATTTCAGTGCAGAACCAATTACCAGTTCGTAAGTCAAATTATTCATAAGTAGGGTTTTAGTGTATTTCAATTTTGTTAAAATCTCTTTTTTAATCTCTCCTGTCTGCCAGCCACAGTTTGAATATGGGTAGCATGTTACTTCACTGCACACAGGCGGGGGGAGGAGCCCTTCTGTAGCTCAAAACAAGGAGGAGGGGCCCGGCCACCTGCCAGCCACACCATTCGACTCAGGCATTGAGGTATCACTCTGTAGACAGGCAGAGGGGCAGAGCCCCACCATAGTTAAGCAACCGGAAGGAAGGGCTGGCCACTTGCCTAACTGCTGTGTTTGAAGCCTGTGCTCTTACTCCGTTTGCCAGGCAGACCCGGCAGAGCACGTTGAGGGCAGAAGGCTGCCTTCGGGGCTCCCAGCACAGCCACACACACACCCCGATGGCCCAGTTCAGAATAGCTCATGGCCCACTACTGGTCCATGACCTGGTGGTTGACAACCCCTGGTCTAGAGGATCTCCCCAATTAATGGTTCTTGGATTAGAGAACGACAGAAAAACCTTGCTACAGATCTTGCAAAGCTTAGGTCCATCTCAAATAAGTGATACTGGCCGCAAGCAGCTTGACACATTCTTGTAACCCATCCTCTCCTTCCCAGGCATAAAGTGGATCTTTGTTGCAAATACAAAGGAACCTTGGTTAACAAATGGCTCAGTTAACATAGAAATTGAATAACCAAAGGAAATCCATAGAAAATAGTAGCTCAGTTTGCGGAATTTTTTTCTGGAATGGATTAATTGGTTTTCAATGCATTCCTATGAAAAACTGTGTTTCAGTTACAGTATTTTGGTTTTCAGTGCATTCCCATGGGAAATTCAGTTAATTACATTAAGCAAGGTTCCACTGTAAAAGCTTATCAAACAATCAGAAGTAGGCATTTGCTTTACAGTTTAGAACAGTGTTTCCCAAATGTGGTTTTTGGACTTCAATTCCCAGAAGCCTAAGTCATTTCCCCAAAGCACTGATCAGCCAATGTACTGATTGAGGCTTCTGGGAATTGGAGTCCACTAGTGGACTGTGTACCCCTTGTTGGGAACCACTGGTTAGAAGAACGAGTGCTGAACTAATCCTCTGACAAAACCCTGCAACAGTATTCTTGTAGTAGGTGTGACTTTAGAATGCAGTTTGGGAATCGCAAACTTAAAAATAAAAAATAAAGTCCTAAAAGTACACTTTTCCTTTCATCTCTGCTTTCAAGCAACATAAATAATGTATCATAAAATATTAAAACACTGTACATGTAATCATAATAAAGTGCATTCAAAAGGCCAGCTTACTAATGGCACATATGACAGAACTGGGGTCTCTCTCTTGAGGCACACTATTATTAACTCATGGGAAGTGCATACTTAGTACATAATAACGTTTTTTGTAAGACTGCTGATCTTCATGCGTTCCCTGCCCGCCTCCCTTCTCTCTCGATAAGACACTTGTTTTCCCCCAGAAGTACTGCCTCTCCACCACATGATCTTTTCTTCCTGTTAATTTTCTTCCCTACTAGTCTAGAGAGAGAGAGAGTTTCTATTCACTCCCAGTTTATCTCTCCACTAAACAGAACAGGAAGAGTCTGATTATTTGGCCTTCCACTAAGCCTTTTGATGGAAGTAGTTAAATATGTATGTATTTTATTTATTGCACTTTTATACCACAACAACATTAGTAGATTCGAAAATAAAATATCTGGCATCTGTGGGCACAGAGGGACAACTGACTAGCTAATTTATTGTTACCTTCCTTGATATCTTGGAGTTGTTATTCAGCGAGGAGTCCGCGCATTGGTAGACGTCTCTACTATGACATTCTGCACATGCAAATGGGCTTGAGAAATCAAGTCCACTTGCATGTGTTGTTTTAACCATTTGGGTACCATGCCACCCACTGGCTAGGCGGACCATGCTATGTGCCTTTCGCTTTCACCTTGTCCGAGGGATCTGACGGAGGACGCTTTGACGCATTGACAAGAGATGGACAACACTGGCCTTGTTAGACCGCTCTAGCTCCCGTGCCCCAACAAGGCTCTCACCTAGCAGGGGAGTTTATTGTTAAGGGGTTAATGTTCTTAAAGGCTTCCATGCTTAGGAAAGTTTTAAGTTGCAGTTCCCCAGCAGCATTCCGGAGTCATAGAGTCCTTTCTACCATCTCCTTCTAAATGTACCTACTGGCTAAGCTGAGTTTTCCTCTTACTTTCTTGACAGAATGGTGAGGCCGAGGTTGACCATCTATGTCTGCCAAGAGTCACAACAGCTCAGGGACCAGCAAAAGCATGAAGATGGGGATGCAGCAAACAGTACTTTCTTCGGTAAGGCTTGCCTCTAGGAAGGATAGGCAGTCTCTCCTTTCATTCATGGAGCCAAAGGCTCTCATAATGGAACAGTCTTTGCAGAGCAAAGCAAATAATATACAGTGGAACCTCGACATATGAACTATTCTACTTACAAAAAACTTGTGATATGAATGGAAACTTTTGGGGGGGGGGGAATCAGGTTCAAGATACAGATTGTTAATGTAATTGTTTTGAGATATGAAAAAAGTTTGTGGGTCTTCCGACGCTTCCCACGGTGACAGGAGGGTGTTTGCAGCATGTCCTGTTTTTGCATTTTTTTGTTGTGTTTTGCCACCACCAGGAGATCTCTCTGCAACCAAGAAGTGCCAGAAATTTCCCCCGTCCCCTCAACAGCTGATCATTGGAGACTAGTCCTGCAATTATCACAGCTGGCCATTAGAGGGAGATGTAGGAAATGTGCCAAACATGCATTGAAAACCAGGAAAAGTTTTTTTTAAGTATTTTTTTCCTGTTAAAAGTCTTTATAAAATGCACTTTAATGGCATAGATACTGCATGGTACCGCCGGAACCAATTTACAGTAATACCTCATATAACATTAGTATCGAATAACACTAAAATCGCATAACATCAAGGAATCTGGGGGGAAGAATTGCATCAGATAACATTAAGATCCTATGGGATGCTTCAGATAACAACCGCGAAAGCCTGTGTGGTTACAATGTATCTCTATGGATCCCATAGAGGATCAGATAACACTAAAAATCATATAACACGAAGACTTGTGGAACCAGGTTTTAGTGTTATATGAGGTTTTACTGTATTTGGTTTTCAATGCATTCCTAGGGGAAACTGCACTTCGAGTTACGAATTTTTGAGATACTGTACAGTAAAACCTAGAGTTACAAATAAAATCAGTTCCATTGCCTTGTTTGTAACTCGAATTTGTTCGTAACTCGAGGCATCCCCATAGGGGTAAAGAAAAAGTCCCCACCCCACCCTCCAAAAATAAAAAAAGTCCCTTGACAGTCCAAAAATCAATCAAACCACCCAAAAACAACACCAGCATTGAAAGGAAAATATGCATAAGCAAAAACGCTGTTCCTTACCTTAAAGAAGCTTTGAAAATGTACAGAAAACTCAGAAAAATCCAGCAAGAAACAGCAATAGGCAGCCATTCTGGCGCTGAAACTCCAGACAAAGAACTCCTCTCTAAGCACTCTACTGCCACCTACAGTGCTCTGAAAGGCTGCATGTGTATAAAATATAAACCCATAGTGGAAATGGGTTTTCCACAGAGGAAAAAGAATTAATTCATAAATTTGGGCATGTTCGTAACTCGAGGCATGGATTTCAGTGCAGAACCAATTCGTAAGTCAAATTATTCCTAAGTAAAGGCATTCAAAAATTGGGGTTTTACTGCATGAATAACCTCATAGAACAGATTAATTTTGTATCTTGAGGTCTTACTGTATATATTTTTAAAATTTAGAATATTACAATTTTTAGCTTTTATACTTTTTGTGTTTTAATTCTGTAAGCTGGTTTGGGTCCCTTTTTAGGAGAAAGCTATGGTAAAAATATTTTAAATATTTTTCAGTGTATTTTAAACATTTAAGTGTAATGTGTGGCATTTCCACTACTTTGGGAAATGCAGGATGTCCCATTCTTTCTGCACCCTTCCGTTTTCTTTCTTTATCAACTTACCTTAATGCAGAAAACAAAATGATGTTTCTGTTCTAATCAAATCTATAGAGGCATCAAAAGAGGGGAGCAGGATCCTATGGCCGGAATCCTAAGGTGTTTATAGTTTGCTACAACTAATTGGCAGGGTGCTTTGTAGTTGCACATTTAAGCATATGGCCATAGTCGAGACGCGCCCTGGTACCTCATCAATTAATCCAATAAACATTTTAAATGCGAAGATTTTTAAACCCTAAACTAGTTGTTCCCAACATGGGGCCCACTCCTCACAGGGGTATTCAATTCCCAGAAGCCCAAGTCAGTACATTGGCTGATCAGTGCTTTGGGAAATTGACTTAGGCTTCTGGGAATTGAAGTCCAAGAACCAAAGTTTGGGAAACGCTACTCTAAATGATCATGTGTAATTTTTTAAAAGTGGGTGACAAGACATTCCTTTCCCCTCCTTCATGGCAGGAAGAAATGTTTCTTCTGAGATGGTATACGCATAACATATACTTCTTCAGAATTGTTCTGCTTTTAAATCAGTGTAGGTTTTAAAACTCACAGAAATGCAATTATTTTGTTATTCTATAGTGAAAGACAGCCATATAAGCTAGGAAGTGTTCGACACACAATTTGCAATTCCCATGATCTCTGCATCTTGGAAACTGCCATGTCTGTTAAAAGTTATGATACAATGGATTCAAGCAAGCACTTTGACAAGGAATTGTATCCATTTATTTCTAATCTTACTGATGCTACTGTACAGTAAAACCTCGCATTAAGAGCACCTCGCTTAGAGACTAACTCGCTTAAAGAACATAATTTTCTCTGAATGGTCACCTCGCTTAACAACTAAAACCAACAAAAAAAAACTCGCTTAACAACTAAATCAGGGTTCGCAATCCCCTTTGCCATAAGTCACAACTGGTCACTTACAATGGTGTTTCACTTAAAGAGCAAAATCACTTGAAGAGCAATCCTGTGGAACGCATTATGCTCTTTAAGCGAGATACAGTATCGATGTATAGCTAAAGTTGGCATTGATTGAGTCAGAGTATGATGAGGTGGATAGCAAGGAGTAAAAACAAATGTAGCAATGTCTTAAATGTAGCTGGGGGCGGGGGGTTGAGCTGCTAGTAACCTCAGCTTCCTGTGTCTTCTGTTCTTCAGGAGTTACCAAACATTATTATTATTATTATTATTATTATTTAGACTTGTATGCCGCTCTACTCAGTAAAGACTGACTCAGAGCGGCTCACAGCATTCACAAATAACAATATTACAGTGCAAACCAAAATACACTAGCATATAACAAAACAATTAAATACAGTAAATACTATACAGATCAATACACCTACAATATTATAGTGTAATCAAAATACAATAAATAAATATTATCACAGCACAATCCTCAATATACAATAAACAATTCAACAGTGTACAATATACAATACAGGAAAGAGCAAACAAAAAGTAAACCCTATTAATTCCAAATACGGCTGTAAAAGGCCTACAGCCCAGGCAACATCCCTCGACAATCCCCCTCTCCCAGTTCTAGCCTCTCTAGGCACACAGACTCTGTGCCTTTGACAAGACTGTCATTCCCAGGGCTACATCTTTCCCCTTTCTTCCCTCCTCCCTCCCACCTTCCCTCATTCCTTCCCTCATCTCACTGATACTCCTTTTTTAAGCTTTATGTTATTCTTCTTCTACCCTTTATGTGCTCTTTGTTAACTACTGTTGCCTCCACAGTGTACCATGCCATCTATCTAGAGGAGTTGACTGCTGTAGAGCTGACAGAGAAACTTGCCCAACTCTTCAGCATTTCTTCTCAACAGATCAGCCAGATCTACAAGCAAGGACCCACAGGGATACATGTAGTCATCAGTGATGAGGTAGGGAGTGCCATGGTGACCTGTGGAAATGCTGGAATAGAACTTTGTTTTTGTAACAATGCAGTGGTACCTTGGTGTCTTAATGCACTCAAAAAGATTTTGACATTAACCCAATTGAGTTGGTGGAGGCTATCCATTGAAATCAATGAGAATTGCATGAAGCAAGCTAAACTAGGTCCCTGGTGGCCAACCTTGGCACTCCGGTTGTTCTTGGATTTCAATTCCCAGAAGCCCAAGTCACCACACCTGCTAATCAGGGCTTCTGGGAATTGAAGCCCAAGAACAGCTGGAGTGCCAAAGGTTTGCCATCACTGAACTAGGTTTTCCTAGCCAAGTCCATTCTATCTGTTTTTCACTTCCACTCCTCCCATCTTTAGGAATTGTCACATGGTGAAGGGGCAGGAATCCTAGTTCAAGAAACATGGGAGGTAATGCAGGGAAAGGCTGTGCTAGGCTAATGGTTTTAAATGAGTATAGTCTAAGAATGACTGATCAATAGGCTGACCTTTTCTGGCTGGTATGGCTAACTACACAATCTGACATATGAATCACAGTAAACCCATTTGTGTGGATTCACAGGGGCTTCTGGGAATGGAAGTCCAAGAACATCTGGAGTGCCAAGGTTCACCATCACGGCTCTATAGCCAGAAATGGCTGTTTCAGCACTCTGTTCATAGATTTGCACCTATTCACTGAGAGAAAATAGCCACAAGAGCATACTGCAACATGAAAATCCATCGCAGATGGGACTCCAAAGCTTTGTTGGAATCATGAACCCCACCCTAGCTATGCCAAACAGCCTTCGACTAAGAGTGGATGTCTATTTCCTTCCAGAGGCTTTGGATTTCATCTTCTATATCCATTCACCATTTTGCTCTGCTGTCCAGGGCTGATGGGGAGTTGTAGGCCAGAATCATATCTAGGGGCTTCTTGGCCTACCTTGAACCAAAGCAGACACAGAGGGATGGCTTTTAAAGAAGACATTGTAAAAATGGGAACAAATGACCAGTATACTGGCAATTCAATACAGTGGAACCTCGAGTTACGAATGGTTTGAGTTATGAAATTTTCGAGTTGCGAATGAAAATCCATAGAAAAAAATCACTCGAGTTATGAATTTTTCCAGAACGGATTAATTGGTTTTCAGTGCATTCCTATGGGAAACTGCGTTTTCAATAATGAATTTTGGTTTTCAATGCATTCCTATGGTAAATTGCATTCAATGGATTCCTATGGGAAATTCGAGCTACGAATTTTTTGTAACACAAAAAATCTGAGGAATGCATTGAATTTGTAATTCGAGGTTCGGCTGTATTTAGATATTTTTGTGGACATATATAGAAATGAGAAGTTAGGTGATAGACTATAAATAAAGTCAGAAAATTTAAATGAAACACTGTGTTTCTGTAGCATTTAAAGTTACAAAAAAGTCCTGCAGAAAGGGAAGCTTGGCTGATGCTTTTTAAAAAGTCTCTCTTCTCAGCCCTTTCCCATTAAAGGCTGTTATTTCAATAATACTTGTTTGAGGACTGTATTGGAGTACACAGAAAGAACCTGCTTGAAAATTGGGGTTTTTGAACCACAGTTGGGTGTATCGCTGACAATGACAACCCTATGCCGGCTAATCTTTCTCACACTAGGTCAGGCAAAAGGAACTGCTGAATGAACTCACCAAATGGTGCCTTTATTTTGGCAGTTTCACATCTGGCCTAGGCATGGTAGAAGAAGGAGAAAAGAATGAAAGAATGAACTCCCCAAAGGTGGTTTCATTTTGGCTATTTTACGTCTGGTTTAGACATGGAGGAGGAAGAAGGAGGACTCTATCAAGGCTGTTAGGCCTTTGTATTTTTCTCAATAGAAGTGTATTACTAAGAATATATGGAAGAATTGTTTGAGAGCTTTTCATATCAAAAGACAATGTAATTCTCCTTTGTAAATAGGTAACAATTATCTGTTTTTCATTTACTTTTTTTTTAGATGATACAGAACTTTCAAGATGAATCATGTTTTGTCTTGGACACAATGAAAGGTACTCATTTAAGTCGATGCTTGTGTTATCCCGCGTCTACTTTTTCTCTGGAATACAGAGCGTTCCATTCCTTCTCACTGTAGGGCAGTGATGGCGAACCTTTTAGATACTGAGTGCCCAAACTGCAACCCAAAAAACACTTATTTATTGCAAAGTTGCAACACAGCAACAGGGGAGAAAGGAAATGCACCCATTGGGCTGATGGGCAGAGGGGTGGGGTGTACTCTGTGCTGGGGGGAAGGAGGAAGCGCTTTCATTGGGCCACTGGGCAGAAAGGCAGGGCAAACTCTGTGCTGGGGTGACTGCATGGGTGCCCACAGAGAGGACTCTTGAGTGCCACATCTGGCACGTGTGCCATAGGTTCACCACCACTGCTGTGTATCCACACTGGTACACACACAAAAACATACCAGCATTGCTTTTCATTAATTTCAGAGGAATGCAGGCAAAAGACAGTGGGATTGTTTGCAGCCAAGGTCTGATAATGCTGTTCTTCCTTTACAGCTGAAACCAATGATAGTTACCACATCATCTTAAAATAGATGAGAGACTTGGACGTGCCACATCATTTCTCACCTGCACAGCCTGGTTTCAGCACCTGGACACCAACAGAGAACAGCAAAAGCAAATGAAGCACGTCTTGCTGCCACCTGTTTGGTGGACAACCTGTACTGTGCCGTCGCTGGGCTTGCAGTAGACGTTTGGTTATAAGCATGCCGCAGATTCTTCGGACTCCAGTGACAATGGCGGCATCCAGTTGCCTATGGAAACTGTCAGACTGACGAGGGGTGGAACTTTGCAATTATGTACAATGCGGAAGAGGAGGCTGCCTGCAGGGAAGCATCTGCAGCTCTTCAGTAGGCGACAGCGCGTGATGTGATGATGGCTCACTGAACGTTCTTACGGAGCCTCTTGATAAACTTTTTTCAAGCTTCTAGGAAATGCACTTGGCTGTTAGAGCCATGAGAATTCCAGGTGGTTTTTTTTCCTTTTAAAAACCCAATGTTAGGCAAATTTGTTCATATTCTGACTCTTTCATACTTTGTTTTAGTTTAATGTGAATTATGTATTCATATAATACATATGAATGTGTTTGAGTGATCTGTGACTGCCTTCTTTGTCAGTATTGTGGGTTGATGAAATCTAGCATCTATGGGGGGTTGGTTGGGGCCTCTACTCTATACTCTTAAATTAAGAAAGCTTCCAAATGGCAAAGAAAGAAGCCGTAAAATAGGACATCCTGAACTGCTTTCTGTCATTAGTGAAGTGAACTTGCTAAGAAAAGGAGGCAAAGACTGTTCTAAAAAAAGAAAAAAAACCCTCATGGGAATGAATTGCTTGGGAGGCATGGAACTGATGTAGAGTTCTTGGTGTTTTTTTTTTAAATGAAATCCTTCAAATCCCAGGAGTCTCAGAAAGTCCTCTTACAGCAATAGGTTGTCATGCTTACTGACAAGCTTATGAAAGATCCATGGTGACAGAGTGTGTGTGCATTTGTTTCCAGGGCAGCGAATAATCTCTTGGGTAAAAATCTTACCCTGAAACAGATGCCAGAGGCAATAAAAAAAATGCATCTTTCAGGAACTTGGAAGAGAAGGGTGGGAGAACTATGGCAAATTTAGTAATTTAGCCATAGAATCACAAGTGGGTGGCACGTCGTAAGGGGTGAAGCCAAGTTCTCCCTTGGTCTCTTCAGTCCCCCTAGCAAATGACAATACTCTGCAGGCTTGCATCTTCCATGTGTCATGGTGGTCTTGTGCAATGTGCATTGGAGGGCCTGGTAGAGCCAGGAATGGATTCAGTCTGCTTTTAAGCTAAGCAGAAGAAATCACTAGCTTGAATGAATTGAAAGCTGGTTACATGTATTTCCAGGAGAATTGGATTATTTGACATTTCATTTGTTGTGCTGGTTTTTACTGAAAAAGAAGCAACTTATTTAAATAACGTTAGGCTTAATTTGTTGCTGCACAAGGAGACAAGAAATTGGGTCAGATCATTCTATGGTCAAGTTAGGTTAAACAGACAAACTCAGACATCTGTATTTCTACAAATGTTAAGTAGAAGTTAAAATAATTGATAGAGCAAATTACAGTATATACTTGACTCTAAATTGCCCCAAATATAAGCTGAGGTATCTAATTTGGACCTCTAAAACTAGGAAGATAGATTGACCGGAGTATAAGTCGGGGGTGGAATATGCAGCAGCTGCTAGTGAGTTTCAATAATTAAAATACATGAAAATACAGTAAAATTAATTAATTTAGACATTTATGTGGGTATGTTTTTGAGTGTTTATGTTGGCCTAAGTATAAGTCAAGTCCCATTTTTGGACCTCATTTTGGAGGCTAAAAACCCGACTTGTACTCAAGTATATACGGTACATAAAATAAAAGTAAAACATCCTAGCAGTCTTGAAGTTGCCTTTGAGATGTTACTCACCTCCCATGGTAGACTGGCTAAACTTGGCATTTTGTTTGCTTTTAAGGAGCATCTGCACAGGGGCCACCTGCTCCGTGGTAATCCTAGAGAGGAATTCACATATTGGAAGTCAAACTTCATTTGTTTCTGTTCCAAAGAACAGCTAGCGTGTACATGCAGTCCATGAGATTTGTCCTAACATTTCACCGACGAGAAATGGTCCCAGTGAACAATAAAGCTGTGAGCTGGGCTTAACAAATGGCTATACAAGCCAGAACATACAGCTTGCATAGTGAATGCTAGTTTTGCAGTACATGCCCAGAAGTGCGCCGGTCCTAACGTCAAGATCTCCGTTGGATAAAACATGCGATTTCTGTGACTTCCGAACTGACAAACTATGGTTAAAGGCTCCTTGTAAATGGGAGATAATGATCATACTGGATTGTGAATCTTGGACTGGACATTGTTGTCCTCTCTGCCTAGCCTGTCAGCACCATGTTATTCTCAGTGCACATGTGGCAACATGATTTTCAATTTCCATTCTGTCTTATTCTTGGAAGCTATTTGGCAGATGATTGGTACTGTGGATGTGTATGAGTGTGTGTTGCTTGCAGAATTCAATAAGGGTAGCACACAGCTTAATTCTTCCTGCACTGTAATGGTTTGTCATGTATTTCTTTTTTTTTCTTTTTTGCTAAAGCATAAAAAGAAACTATGAGCTCTAAAACATGGCTGTGGATTTTTTATTCAGTTGTGAATACTTGTACAATGTTGTTATTGTTGTAATATGCTGTCAAGTCACAACTAACTTATGGTGTCATAAAAATGTAAGAGCTCCAAAATAGCCTGTCTTCCAACAAACCTGATCAGCTTTTGCAAATCATTTCCCCCCCCCCCTGTCAACTTTCTTTATTGTCCAGGTTTCACACCCATATGTAGTATGTAGTGTCTTCTCCGACCCTATGGAACCTCTTACCAACTGAGCTGCGTCTCCAGTCGGAGTTGTTGCCCTTCAGAAAAGGACTAAATACCTGGCTGGCAATGCAGGTATGGGACACTGGTGACGTGATAAGCTCACTCTGCTGGCTTATATAATGTAGGCCTCTGTCTTTTAGTCGCTCTTTTAACTTTAATTTTTAAACAATCGATGGGGAGAGTGAGGGTAATTTTTTTTTAAAAAAGTCTATTAAGGGTTTTTAATGTTTTATTATTGTAGTGATTTTATCATTGTTATGCCGCCCAGAATTGCTTGTTCGATTTGGGCGGCAATATATAAATTTGAATAAATAAATCTTGGTCCAAATTCAAGGCAAACCATTCAACATCACAGTAATCCAAATCTATGCCCAACCACTGATGCGGAAGAGGCTGTAGTCAGCCAGTTCTATGAAGACCTACAACACCTAGAACTGACACCAAAAAATGATGTCCTTATCATCAAAGGAGTTTGGAATGCCAGCGTAGGAAGTCAAAAGGAAACTTGAATAACAGGCAAGTTTGCCCTTGGAGTACAAAATTAAACAGAGCAAAGGCTAATGGAGTTTTCCCAAGAGAATGATTCATAGCAAATACCCTCTTCCAAAAACGTAAGAGGCGACTCTACGCATGGACATCACCAGATGGCCAACACTGAAATCAGATTGATTATGTACTCTGCAGCCAAAGATGGATAACCTTTTAAAACTGGGGGCCGGGTCATGCTCCTTCAGACTGCCAAAGGCAGCGGAGACCACCCCAAGACCACCATACACCCCCAAAGCCCCCACACTGCTCCCCGCTTGCCAACCTGGAGGAGCTGTATCAGATGGGTGAAGAAAATGCACCCGTAGTTGCCGGAAATGCGGCAGCTTCTGCTACCACATCAATCCTTGTCTCCTCCGCTTGGCTTGACATGTCCCTAATGGCTCTCTGTAGCAGGACGAATGTTGTAAGCCTTACAACATCCACCATGCCATGGAGTGCCAGCAGGGACATGCCAAATAGAGGAGACAAGGATTGAGTTGGTGGCGGTGGCTGGAGCGAGGGTGTGGGCTGGATGATTTGGTGCCACGGACCATAGGTTGAGGATCCCTGCTCCTTACAGTCAGCCAAACGAGACCTGGGGCGGACAGTGGCTCAGATTATTTATTTATTTATTATTCATACTTGTTTCTCACCCCTCCCCAAAGTGACTCAGTGTGATTTACAACACATCATTAATAACAATTAAACAATTTAAAACTAATTAAAAGATTAAAAAGAAGATTAAAACTAGGAGTTGCAGCTAAGAGGCACGGGGGATCAAATCAGCCAATCAGCTGGGAATATTGTTCCATCCATCCCCCCGACCCGACCTGCCAGCCAGGTTTTCACTCCTTTCCTAAAGGACAGCAGCTCCGTCTGTATGCATAATTCTATTGGGAGGAGGTTCCATAGGGCTGGGACGGACACAGAGAAGGCCCTCCTTCTAGTGCCAGAGAAGTGCGCCTCTCTGGCCGATGGCACAACCAGAGAGCCTCTCCGGTCCGCTCTGGTGGGACGGACAGATGTTCTTGGGGTGATGTGGTCTCTTAAGTATCCTGCCCCAAGGTAATAACCATCACTTTGAATTGCACCTGGAGGCAAACTGGGAGTTAGTGCAGCTCCCTCAGCAGCGGTGAGGCACGGGCATAACACCCACATCCCATCACTACTCGTGCAGCCGCATTCTGGACCAGCTGTAGCGTCCGAATGGTCACCAAGGGCAGCCCCATGTAGAGCACATTACAATAATCAAGTCTGGCAGTGACCAAGGCATGTGTGACCATTAGCAAGGAGTCCCGGTCTAGGAAGGGGCATAACTGGCGAATAACACGAAGTTGTGCAAAATCCCTCCTAGCCACGACTACTTTGAGCAGTAGTCACGAGTCCAGGAGGGCCCCCAGATTACGCACCGAGTCATGTGCTACTGATTTCCAAATTCAGGCTTAGAATGAAGAAAATAGGGAAAACAATTAAGTCACTCAGGTATAATCTAGGTGATAAGGACATTGTAATCCTTTCGATGCAGATTGGAAGCTATCCTGGAGAGTTAGAGGAGCCAGGCCGTTGGGATTAAACAGTCTTGAGCCAAAGTTTGAGAGTGGTTAACCACAATCTTGCCTCAACCTTTATCATACCTGCCTCTGGGCAAAGGATGGCATTGGATAGTCTGCAAGGGGGCCTGGAGAGCTACACATAAGAAATTGGATTATACTCTTTCCATAATGGATTATATAATGGGATTATACTCTTTCCACCTCCGCCCACCCCAATTGGATTCCATAGAGAAGCTGCAACAGGCTATTGGCTTTGAATTATTTGAGTATGGCAAGGCATCAACAAACCTTTTTGTTCTTGAAAACATTTCTAAAATATAGAGGGGCCTTTTCCTTTTTTGTTAGCTATTGCTCTGCCTTAGAAAAGTTAGTAAATACTGTACATGGTTCATTTTATTTGCTTAGCTGTAGCAGAAAGTTTTCAAAAGCATAACAGCTTTGGTGAGAGACCAAAAGGTTACTTTGATTAAAATGGTCTATGGAACATTTAACTTTCTTGACAGGTTCAGATCAGTTGTTAAAAACTCCTTCAGCAAATACTTTTGTTAATCTTTTATGTACTGTAGTCTAAAACAGATTATCCAGGTCGATGGAAGAAAGCTATATAATTCTAGCCTGTTTTGAACATTAGCCGGACTGGTTTCTCCTTGACTGCATTATGTAGATACTGTATAATATAGAGAGCAGCTTGCCAAAACCCCTTCCTTTAATAATGAAGTTATTTTGTGTGGGTGTGGGTGTGCATGTGCGCGCATGCTGTGACTCCTGTGACTCAGGGTTGAAGTGAAGAAAGAGGAGGTTTGACGCCTTCAGAATATTTCAAGCGCCTTTTTAAAATGTTCTGTTTTAAAAACATATTTTTATTATTATGCAAAAAAATACATAAAACATAAAAGTCCAGTTATAATAACCAACACCACATTTACAATGATTACATATATCTGTTGTAGTACAAACGTGTATACTGTCCGCCAGGCACTTCTGTCCTCCACCATCCTCCTTAACTCATTCAGCTTTGTGCCCATTGTGTCTACAATACCATCTAGCCATCTCATTTTTGGCCGTCCCCTTCTTCTTTTGCCCTCCACCCTTGCCAGCATCAAGGCTTTCTCAAGCAAATCCTCTCTTCTCATTTGATGTCCAAAGTACTTTAGCTTCATCTTTACTATTTAACCTTCAAGGGAGCAGTCAGGGTTAATTTCTCCTAAGATTGACCTATTTGTTCTCCTTGCTGTCCAGGGGACTCTCAAAACTCTCCTCCAACACCACATCTCAAAGGCATCTATTCTTCTGCGCTCAGCTTTCCTAATTAATGTGTACTTATTTTTATGGGTTTTTTAAAACTTTGGCTCTGCTCATGATGTTGGCCCCGCCCATGACATCATGGTGTTGGCTCCGCCCATGATGTAATGGCATTGGCTCCGCCCACACTGTGGTAGTAAAAATTTTGGCTGCCAACCACTGGGCTTGATGCGTCTTTCTCAAGTTGGAGAAACAATTTTGACAACTAATTCTCAACCACTTCTCTTTTCTTGGCAGGGCTCTGTAGCTGAAACTTAGCCAGTCCAAAAAGGCTATTTAAAAGTAACGCAACCATTGTTTTCCATCTCCCCAAATTTTTAATAAGCAGTGGGGAGTCTCTGTCATGCCTTACACACTCAACGCAATGTCAATGCCCTGTTTATACTTGGGGAAAATATATATATGTTACTGTTAGGTGGCATGTCCTGGTAGGTGAAATTTGTTTTAGACTTTTACTGTTGATGGTCAGTTATTGAGACAATGTTTGATCCACAGGCCACTGTACCTAAAAAAGGAAGGCCAGCTTTTGCCTACACCCACTTGCCCTTGGGAGGGGAGCCTGAATATTATAGCAATTCAGTGTGTGTCTCTAGCTATGGTTTTCCCTACATTCGTTTTAATTCCCTGCCACTCCATCTAGTGGTGAGCAAAAATATTGCAGTGTCAGAGGTTTGGCAGCAGTACCAAGCTCCAGTGGATATTAATGAGAGTTTAATGACTTAAGCACTAATATGTTGAAAATTAACCTTGGAGAAAGTGCCTGGACAGAAATTAAAATATGGAAATGGGAATACTGTGTGTACTTTTCATCAGACATGTAGCTCAGAGTAGCATACATACCAATCTAGTTAGTTTCCCATCAATGAACTCACCAGATCCAAACCTGCTTAGCTTCAGGGAAATGACTATGCTTAGCTTTAAGTCACAGACTTGCCCCTATGCACTGTTTTGTTCCAGGGCGAGCTCTTTCAGGCTGGCTTAAGGACTGCGATGACTTAGTGGTTAAGACACTGAACTTGACAACTGGAAGATCAGCAGGTCAGCAGTTCAAGACCCACAACAGAGTGAGCTTCCGTTGTCTGTCCTAGCTCCTGGCAGCCTAGCCATTTAAAAGCAAGCAATTGCATGTAGATCAATAGGTACCACTTTGCTGGGAAGGTAAACAGTGTTCTGTGCGCTCCATGGTCATGTGGCCATGCCTGCCACATGACCATGGAAACATCTGCAGATGCAGTGTTGGCTCTTTGGCTGTAAATGGAGATGAGCACTGAGCCCTAGAGTCAGATACAACTGACTTTCAAGCAAGGGTGACCTTAACCTTAACTCTTTCAGTGACCAGTGGGGCTTCCCACTGCTGCATAGGATTACAGGCTTAACATGTAACTCAGACCAGCTTCAGTAACAAGACTTACGTGTGTTTTTTAAAAAATCATTTAAAAGCCAATTGGATTTTTGATGCCACAGGATGTCCGCCCAATACACATGCACCATTTTTCTGCCCACAGGTTTCTGTTTGAGACATGTAAAATTAAATTAGCAACCTATTTCATACTGCCTTCATTGAATGGTTTCAGTGATGATCTATTATGGTTCAGGACCGTTGCTACTTGTCAGAGGGCCTTCAACCTAGTTCAGTTGTTCATCATTCTAGATCCATGATGGCAAACCTTGGCACTCCAGATGTTCTTGGACTTCAATTCCCAGAAGCCCAAGCCCCCTGTGAATCCACACGAAGGGGTTTACTGAGATTCATCCGGCCTGCGGTGCCCTCATCGCTCCTGGAAGCGGAAGTAAAACGTGTCTGTATGAATCATGTGGATTCACAGGGGGCTTGGGCTTCTGGGAATTGAAGCCCAAGAACATCTGGAGTGCCAAGTCTTCTCAGAGGTAGGCCCCTCACTATGGAATAATTTTCCTTTTTGTCCTTTAGTGAGCAAACAAAATTTGCTTTTGAGAACACCCTTTGGGGAGATTCATCCCAAAGTTTTTACTTAATTGTATTACTGTCTGCCTCTAGCTCTTTCTTTACTTTATTCATATTGCTTATATGTTTACGTACCTTTAATTGTGTAAACAGCCCAGAGGAGCTTTAAAGCTAGATGGGAGGTTTATAAATTGAACAAATAAGTAAATAAAAATAAAGAAAGCATCATAATTCATGAATATATATACAGTCAAACATGTTCCAGGAGTGGTCCTGGGAAGATCATTTGCATTATTTGTTATGGCTCCATGAGTTAGCTTACCACTTTGTCATCTGTTTTTTATAATTTGGTGAGAGGAGCCAGTTGTAGTGCAGCAGTTAAACGGCTATACTGCAGCCAAAGCGTTGTTAGTTCAATTCTGACAGGGATCAAGGTTGACTCAGCCTTCTATCCTTCCAAGGTCATTGAAATGAGTACCCAACATGTTGGAGCAAAATGCTAATTAACTTGTGAATCACCCAGAGTGTGCACTAAGCACTATGGGGCAGTATATAAGTGTAATTGCTATTGTACTTGAACTGAAAATGTAAAGCATATTTATGATTTCCCACTAGTTGTATAATAAGTTATTTCTGGAAATTGATGTGATGCATTATTTTAAAATATTGATTTCACAAAGGGGCTTCATGACAGCCACAGTATTAAATTCTATTGTTTGTCTACAGGTCTTCATTTTTCAGTTTCTTTTATTAAATGATAGTGTTTTGGGTTCATGAACCTAGTCTAACCTCATAGCCAAGATAACAATGAAATTGTTCCCTTGATATTATAGCAATAAACCTTTGATAAAAAATACCAAAATCAAAGTGCAGTATGGTATACCTATTCTATTTTCAATAGGGAAAGCTAACCTTTAAGGAGTTCTATAATACCTTGACTTTCTTTTGTAAAGTATATGTTTGTTTTTATTTTGCAACAGTACAGAAAAGAAGGATATTGAAAACTATGGATGGGCTAAAGCTAAAATAAATCTTGAGAGTCAGAATTCTAAAGACAATGTTTCAGTGACTGGCATAGAGGAGTATTTTAATAATAATTGCAAAAAATTAATTTTTTTAATTGATTTGTTAAATTGTTGCCATGAGGCTTTATTCTTATGTACCTATTTATCTACTTGCAATTTCTTGCTTTTGAACTGGTAGGTTGGCAGGAGCTGGGACAGATGACAGGACCTCACTCCGTTCTGCAGTATGTGTCTCGAACTGCTGACCTAGTGGAGGTAGGAGGGGGTGAGAGTAGGGTTGCCATTCGTTCCGGAAAACTGGGATTTTCCCGGATTCAAGGTTGGAAAATTTGTTCTGGCCAGTTCAATAAAAATCATCTTAAAGTCCTGGATTTTTAAAACTTACTGATTGTGTATTATAACACATTAAACCATTAAAATAAATTCGAACTCTTGCCATCAAACGAGCGATTTCCTGCCACATTGGAGTATACCTGGAGAGAAATCTTAACGTCCTCGCCTCACCCCACCTCACAATAAATGTGACCAGTGTTTTTCCTGGAACTGAGGACATTGAGTTGCAACACAACTTATCAGAAGTACAACAGATCATTTTATAGTAAGAATGAACTGTTGTAAATAATTTCATTTTTGTATTGATATATTTATTATGAAAGTGTTTTATAGCTGTCATTATGTTTATTTTTTAAAAGGCTATTTTGTAGATAACCTCTCCATTTTCGTCAAGTATACTTCTCTCCCAGTTTTGTGGGAGAGAGTAATGGCAACTCTAGGTGAGAGTGACTCTTAACTCTTCTCTTAACAGAAACAAAAGGCATGGGGAGCTTTTTACTCTTTAGTTCAGTTAAAGTTCAAAATGGCTTTTCTTTGGCTACATACAGAAGGAAAAATAAACTTTGTGAATTTAGGGCATGCAGAAGACATCACATTGCTGGTTAAGGGGAAAATTTCAAAGCAGCAGTTAGACCATTGACAAGACAAAACTCATGACTACAAAGTTATGTAACTTTAATGTTGTGAAAGAGGAAATCAAAATTGTTGAAAGATTTTAGTCATCAATCCCATCGAGACGGCAGTAAAAAAAATATCAAAGGATTGAGATTGGGATGGGGTACAGTCGGAATCGACTGTGCGACTGAACAACAACAAAAACTTATGAAAGAACTAGAAATGCTCCTGTATGGTTAAAATGGGGGGGGGGTGTCCCTATTATGTATTATTCACAATGACGGTGTATGCAGTGATGGGATGTAGCAGGTTCTCATCAGTTCGCCAGAACCGGTAGTAACTTTCCCCAGTGTCCCGGAGAACCGGTAGCAGCTGTGGGGGGGGGGGGGACGACACCACCTTCGGAGCTTACCTTTTCACTGGTTCGCCCACTGTGTGCACACCTACAGCGCTTGGTGCGTATGCACAGGAGGAAGAGAAGCTGCTAGCCTGAAGCTCCCTATAGCCTGCTCCCCAGGGTAAGTGACTCACCTTTGGATGTGGTGTGTCTGTGTGTATTTATTTAATGTGTATTTAATACCTTTACCTATATTGACATACTACCACAGTACCATAAATACAGATTTATGTTTATCTATTTTAATATAATTTTTATTTTATTTATTTATTTACGGTTTGTGTTGTGGGTGGGTGGGTGGGTTGAGGGGTGTGTGTGTGTGTGCTTATTTTTATTTTATTATTATTTTAAAAATTCTTTGGCCCCGCCCACATCATGGCATCATGACGTTAGCTCCGCCCACACTATGATGACGTCACGGTGGGGTAGTAAAATTTTTGACATCCCACCACTGGGTGTATGGCAGTGATTCCCAACCTTTTTAAAGCTGGGGCCTGGGTCACATTCTGAGTCAGCTTCAAGGGCCAGATGGCCATTTTGCCCTACCTGCGCAATGGGAGTGGCCATTTTGTCCCAACAGCCTTAAAGGGGCAGCCATTTTGTTTCTCAAATGCCCTTGGAGGGGGGGCACATGAAATGGCATTGTGGGCTCGATCCGGCCCACGGTCCTTAGGTTGGGAACCCCTGGTGTGTATGGGAATTTGGGAAACATGTAATGAAACAAATTGTGTCAGAGTACACAGGATAAAGTGACCACCCCAAGAACATCACAGAACTCTCCCTGCCTGTTGGAGAGGGGGAATGAGGGCCAGCTGTGTGGACCAGCTAGCCCAACCATAAAGACCTTGCTGTCTC
Source organism: Furcifer pardalis (assembly GCA_030440675.1). NCBI lineage: Eukaryota > Metazoa > Chordata > Lepidosauria > Squamata > Chamaeleonidae > Furcifer > Furcifer pardalis. The sequence continues at coordinate 19,710,613 of CP126893.1, forward strand.
TCTTGACTGAACTGTATTTTTTACACTGTATTTTATTGTATTGTTTTATTGTTTTTTCTTTTTATGTAAAATTTATTGATTGTATTATCTGTGCTGCATCTGTTGTTATAGTTTTTTATATTATGCTGTATTTATATTTGAGATTGTGATACTGTATATGTTGTTTATGTTATGTGAGCCCCTCTGAGTCGCCTCAGTGAGGTGAGTAGAGGGGCATAGAAGTCTAATTTAATAATAATAATAATAATAATGGCAAATATGAAAGCTGGGCAGTGAAGAAAGCTGACAGGCTAAGAGAAAGTCAATTATTTTGAAATGGGTCAGAGGAAAAACGTTGCCAAGAGGCCCAGCAGCTGCCCTAGCGAGACAATGAAGAAAGAAAATCAGAGAATAAACAAAACCCTAAAGACTAACAGACTCCTGTATTTAAATGTGAATTTTCGTAGATCAAGTCAGACATAAAAATCAGAAAAAGGGGCGGGGGGGGGGAGCCGAAGCTAGAGACCGCCAGGGGCGAGAATCGAACTCATGGCAAGAGGGTGGGGCCTCCGCCTCGATTTCCCAAGGTGCTTCTGGCCAGGTCACGCCCCTTCAGCAGAGACTCCATTTCCCAGGATGCCACGCGACCGTCTTCCCCCTCCCTTGTGAGGGAGGGAAAGGCCTCGGCGTCAGCGCCACGTGACGCAGGCTATAAAAGAGCGGGGGCGCTGTCCCTGCCTCCCCATTGTTATCCCTGCGCGGAGGCTGGAAGCGGGTGGCTGCTGGGTGCGTCCGTTCAGGGCTGGTCGCCTGCCGGAGCCGCCGGGTTCTCGCTCCTTCCTTCCCTCCCTCCCCGCCTGAGGACGGAGCTGCTGCCTGACCACCTTCCCCTCTCCTGGGGGGACCTCGGGCTTCGCCCCGCAGCAGCTCCGGCCTGTGCAGAGGGAGGGGAGGAGGGGCCGGCGGCCGGCTGGGAGGGCAGGACGGACAGACACCCTCCCCTACCGACCCGGTGAGTGGCTCGCCTAGGCTGGGCTGCCTTGGAAGGGAAGGCGGGGCGGCGCCGGGGGGGGGGCTTTCAGTGTCCAGGGAGGAGAGGGGGGGCTCTTAGGCCTTGGGAAGCCAAAGCAAGAAGAGGTAGAGGAGGAGGAGGACAATAGATCCCTCCCTCCCTCCCTCCTGCAGACTCCTTTCAGGAGGAGGAGGAGGAGGGTCTCGACCCCGCAACTCCCCGGTGCAAGGGCTGGTTCTTGAGGGGTGCTTTGCACTGCAGGAGGAATGGGTGGGTGGAGGGAGGGAGGGAGTGATCTTGACTTGACACACAGGCATGCCTATGGACAGAGGGATGCGCTGGGTAGACCATTTTGACGGTTTTTGGGATGCAAAGTGACACGCGTCTGAGAATTGCGTCCTCACGTAATGCGGGGTGGTGGCTCCTTTTCTTTCCCTCTGCCTCCACCCTTCTTTACTGGCCTCCAACCCCCACTCCTCTAGTCAATTCATAGGTACCTGGAGAAGAAGAAGGTGGTCTTAGGGCTGTGCCTGGAGGAGAGAGAGTGGTGGTGGTCTCTTTTGGGATGAGTCACATTTATTCCTTCCACCCCTTACTACTGGAGTTTGACTTGTCTAAGAGGTACACTTGGCCTGATTTCCACTTCGTCCCTTTCCAAGGTGGTGCCCCTCCCTAAGGCTTTCCTTTAGCTAAACTTGTATGTATCTGAGGGCCATGTGAGGATTTAATCTATTAATTCATCAGTTAACGCATAGCAGGGACTGCAGTGGGATAGTGGTAAAGATGCTGAGCTTGACGACTGGAAGATTGGCAGGTCAAAGATTCCAGATCTGAGTGCTGCGTGATGGAGTGTGCTGTCAGCTTTCCCAGCTCCGGCCAACCTTGAAAGCAAGAAGTTGCAAGTAGATAAATAGGTTCTGCTACGGCAGGAAAGGTAACAACATCCCATGTGCTACGGCATCTAGTCCTGCCTGCCACATGACCATGGGACCATAGAAATGGCTGTAAATGGAGATGAGCGCCACCCCTCTAGTGTCGGACTGGCTTTCAAGTGAGGGAGACCTATCACGTAGCAAGTGTCCCAAGATGGCCGGACTGAGGAGAGAAGATGCTTTCTAAATGTGTCTTTTTCCCACTTGTGTCTGAATGTTGAGCTGAGGGTATGTTGTCTGCCTCACACTGGGATTAAAATAGATCCCAGACACCTGTGGTGACATGGGCTGGGCTGATGCTTTTGGTGTGGGAAAATTCCCTTAGGAACTGTTTTTAGAGATCTGCTACAGAATTGTGCAGCCAAATATATGTTTGTCTGTCTTAATCCTGTGGTACAGAGCCAGGGAATTTTATTGCAGTTTTAAACACATTAGACTAGAGATTATGGCTAGTATAGTCTGGCATTCGAAAGGCAGCCTCTACATTGGTGGCATTCAGGGTGACTCACGAGAGGTAATGTTTTGGTACATGCATCAGACAGAAACGTTTTATCCTCCACAATGGGTTGGAATTGACTCCTCTGGTCAAGAGTGGGTTGAGATACTTTTAGAAACCTAATATTAAGGGATTGTTTGGGATTGGTACTAATCTTAAAAACAGAGTATAAAACGGTTCTGGTTTTAGATTCTGCAGATGCTTAGTAATAGTCTCGGTGTCAGCTCCCCCATTATTCTTTGAGAGGATCTTTCACTTCTGGCATCTCTTTGAAGATTCTAGAAAGTCTGTTTTTTGCCAGATCATCTGCTATTCCATGATCTGCCCTTGAAGTCAGATGAGCAATAACCTCTTGCCTATTTATACCAATATAATATCTGAAAACATTATTTTGTCTTTACTGAGCGGCTGATAATTTCTGAATCGAGAGTTTTATTCCTTGGTTTATTGTGATATATTAAAAGTCTTCTGCTTTTGTTTAGTGGGATCCTTTAGGATAGTTTCATCTACACATGTTTCTGACACCTAAAATCCATTTTTGAAAATTCAGCTGAGTGGTTATGCTAATCTAATAAACTATACTGACCCCATTATGTGAGTATCTGTGTTGTTAAAGCAAAGTATTTCATAAGAAGTTTACAATGGTCAGTATACAAAGTATTTTATATCTGTCAATATGAAAAATGCAAAGGGAAAGCCAGATGAACCAATGTTAATGGTCATGCAAAGGACCGCATACTCAGCAGAATACTACACTTAAGATTGTGATACATCCAGCTAAAATGCATATTTAGGGGTCCATGAGGATTAGTTGGGCTCCTTAGCCAGCCACTCTTAGTGGCTGTGCTGGAGGTCTTCTCTCCATTTCACCCTTTGCTGTGTGTAAATAGAGTTGCAATAATTCTCTCCCACAAAACCGGGACAGAGGTATACTTGACAAAAATGGGCGGGTTATCTACAAAATTGCCTTTTTTCAAACAAACATAATATAATGACAGCTATAAAACACTTTCACATTAAACATATCAATATATAAATGAATTTATTTACAACAACAGTTAATTCTTACTGTAAGATGATCTGTTGTACTACTGAGAAGTCACGTCATGGTTAACTCTTAACGTCCAAGAAAAACCTTGGTCACACTTATTGGCGAGGACGATAAGATTTGTCTCCAGGTATACTCCAACTCCAATGTGGCAGGAAATCGCTCGTTTGATGTGAGAGTTTGAACTTGTTTCAATGGTGTGTTATAATACACAGTCAGTAAGTTTTTAAAATCTGGGACTTTAACATGATTTTTACTGAACTGGCCGGGGCAATTTTTCCAACCTTGAATCCAGGAAAATCCCAGTTTTCCAGGACATATGGCAACCCTATGTGCAAAGGACTCTAGAGAGGAAACAGGTGAGATCCACTTCTTGCATTTTGCTGAAAATACTCAGATGAAGTGAGATATTTTCTTCAATAATTCTGAAGTATTAGAAAACTAGCTCAAGATTCTTTGGTGATCCCACGTTTTCCCCATATTCTAGGACAACTGGTGGCTGTTTTTTTTTTTTTTACATTCTGAGCTTTAGAAAGCAGAAGACAAATACAGCATGCTGCTTCTAACCATCTCTCAAATTCAAGACTAGAGGTAGAAGATAGTCCCCTGGAATTTAGGGTGGCAGCTACTTGGGAGTCACTCACTTCATGCTTTGCTTTGGAAGTAGCAAGAGCGTGTCCCTATTTGAATGTTGCTCAACTCAGCATGGGATAACAGACAACTTGAGGGAGGAAGTGTACCTTTCCAACATGACATTGTGTGGGAGACTAGCTCACCATTTCTGTGAGTATTTGATGATGTGTGCATAAATGCATATGACAGAGAAGAGATTATAGGTCACCAGTTGTAACCAGCTTGTTAAACACTCTTGAAAATAGTTAAAGTGTGTATCACCATTTGATTGTTGCTCAGCTTGGCTCTTTTTACTACCTCTAGATCAGTGTTTCCCAATGTGGGGCACAGACTCCACAGGGGGACTTCAATTCCCAGAACCCTAAGTCAATACATTGGCTGATCAGTGCTTTGGGGAATTGACTTGGGCTTCTGGGAATTGAACTCCAATAACCAAATACACACAGATTTAAATTCTTGCTTTCCAGCTAGGACAAAAAAAGAGTCATAATGTATTTCCTATTTTAGAATTGGTAAAATATTCATTGTCCTATTTAGGTGACTTTTTGTGTTATTTATAGTAATAATGTGCCTAGATAATTTTCCTATAGCCACGTCTTTCTGCATTCAACATGTTCTAACGCATAATACATGTTTGATTAACATAATCTGAAATTTAATAAGCAAATGAATGGTCTATTGCTGTATTAGTATTTGATATGAGGTGTTAGAAAGTAAGATATTGCAAGTAGATAAAGAGGGACCACTTTGGTGGGAAAAGATTTTGGGGACATGAAAGGAGCCTCATTTGGGCCTCCCCTGTGGAGAGTTCCTCCAGTAAAAATCCTTTCAGCCCAGAAAGCACCTTTGTGTGCTTCTGACATGATTTAAAAAAATGAGGTGTTAGGATAAATGGAGGTATCCTGGGTTTGACCAAATTAATGTTCTGTTGGGATCAGGTCCAATGATGTTATTATAGAGCAGTATCCCTTAGGTCAGTGATGGTGAACCTTGGCGTTCCAGGTGTTCTTGGACTTCAGTTCCCAGAAGCCCATGTAAGCACTCCTGCTGATCAGGGTTTCTGGGAACTGAAGTTCAAGAACATCTGGAATGCCAAGTTTTGCTATCACTGCCTTAGATCATTCTTAGCCAAGTACAACTAGGAAGAAGGGAACCCGTTGTTTACTAAGCCAGCCAACACTGAAGGATTGTGGAACCCTCGAGTTCATTTTTGGACTGCAAAGACTGCATGGGTGAGGGGAGGGTCTGCCACAAATGCCAACACATTGTTTAATTTTAATGACTATTCTATGATAGTTAACTTTACAGGTTCCTTGAAATAAGGAAGAGTCTGCATGACAGTTGAAACATGAGGGAACACAAAGATAAATGGGTTTACTTCAGCTTGCATACTGATTCCTTCAATTTGAGAAGATGTATCTTGCAGACAGTTAGAGAATGGCACATGACATATCTGCCTTTATGTGAAATCAGACCTCATTTTCCCATTTCATTGTTATCGAGAGCAGAAGCCATTTTATGTGATTGAGAAGAAACCTGTTCCATACTTATACTATAGAATATCCATTGTGAATACTGGTGAAAAATGAAAAAATCTGAATTACTTGCCATCATTTGTAAATTTTCCAGAAAATGGGATCTTGCTGACACAGAATTTTTGACAGCTCCTGCTACTTTGAGTGCATGAAAGCTCTTGAAGGCATTATAGCCCCGTATTTCAGTCAAGCATTTGAATGTGAAATAGGGAAGAGAAATGTGAGGCCAGCAGATTTTCACACCTTTGAAATATTGAATCAACATTAGTTGTTGTTTTTTGTTTGTTTTTTACCTTTCTTCCAAAGCGTTCAAGGTGATATATAGAGTTTCCCATCTTTTCCATTTTGGCCTCAAAAATATTCTGTGAGATAGGTTAGACTGAGAAATTGCAGTTTGCTCAAGGTCACCCTGAGAACGTCATGGCTGAATTGAGATTTGAGCTCTTGTGTCCTCCCTAGTCCAGCTGGCTTTATAATCAATGGTTGCTTTTTTAATGAAAGAGAACGGCAGTCTTGATTGTTCTGTGAGCAAATTTACTGGGTTTGCAGTCATTTGCGTTTAACTGCCCTGTATCCCAGAGCACTGTGACCTAGCGGTCTGATGGTTGCAGAAGTCAAAGACTTCAATAACCATCAGACCATCAGAGAGATACATTGGCTGGTTTTTGACGATCCTATGTTGGTTTAAGAAGCTGCCTGCATGCATCACTTTGTGCTTTCCTTCATGACATTTCTCAGGGAGATACAAAAAATTCCAATTGTAGTTTCCAAACAGGAAAACTATGGTAACCAGTTTTGTAACAAGCTAAAATCTTAAACTGTTCTTTGTTTTCTAGTTTGGGCTGAATGGAAAGCCATGGTTAGCTATACTGTATCAGAGGTGGCCAAACTACGGTCCGTTGCACCATTTCATGTGGCCTGCCGCCACCCTCACCGCTAGCGGAAGTGGAAGGTGCATTTACAACAGCTGTAAAATGCACCTGTGCATGCGTAAATGCACCTGCCGTAAATGCACTTGTGACTGTCATAAATGTGTTTATGACAGCCGCGGACACGTTTTACAGCAGCGTTTATGGCGGGAGGAACCACGTGATCGGCCTGCTTAGCTGTCCGGCGGGACATAGTCAGGCCTATGGCATGAAAAGTTGGGGAACCCCTGAACTATGTATTTGTTTTTCATTTAAAATTAGAAGTGAGCTACAGTAAAATACCTGATAACGATTGGATCAGATAATGCTAAAATCGCATAATGTTAAGTAATCTGGGGAGGAGAATTGGATAGAATAACGTTAAGGTCCTATGGGATGGATCGGATAACAACCGCTAAAGCCTGTGTGGTTACAATGTATCTTTATGGAGCTTTAATGTTATCCGATCCATCCCATACAATTTTAACATGGATCGGATAACACTAAAAATCGGATAACACCAAGACTTGTGGAACAAAGTTTTAGCATTATCCGGTGTTTTACTGTATATGCATAGGGACAAGACTTGTTGGTTTTCTGACCTTACAATTTTATCAAAATACTGCTGAATAGATTGTTGCCTTTCCAGTAGTCTTAGCATAATTCTGAGGCAATGGCTCATGTGTGTGCAATGCAATAGTTATACAGTAAAACCTCATATAACACTAAAACCTGGTTCCACAAGTCTTCGTGTTATATGATTTTTCGTGTTATCTGATCCTCTATGGGATCCATAGAGATACATTGTAACCACACAGGCTTTCGCGGTTGTTATCTGAAGCATCCCATAGGATCTTAATGTTATCTGATGCAATTCTTCCCCCCAGATTCCTTAATGTTATGCGATTTTCGTGTTATTCGATACTAATGTTATATGAGGTATTACTGTATAATGCTTCTAACCCCTTGTCAAAAGGTGGTGATCTTTTGCCTTGTGAAATGCTGGTTTCAGGTATTAGTTCTTTGTTTGGTAGTGTTTTGGCTAGTCAAATTGGTATCTAGAGGAGTGTGTGTGTGTGTGGGGGGGGGTCTACTTGCTATGGAGAACCTTAGGTTCAGATTTCACCAAGGGACAGCTTGACAAATCTGTGCGCATGGTAGCGTAGGTGACAAACATGGTCATCTATGAAATGGGAGCTGTAATTTTAAAAATCTCAAATAAAATAAGGATTGCAAAGCATGTTGTATGTGAAGTTATGTAAATGGTTTTTAAAATAGGACTTGTTTCTCTGTCTGTCTGGCAGTGGCTGGGCTTGCAAGCTGTTCTGTGGAACTTAATCCCAAAAAGTCTGATTTGTGTTCTGTGTTAATGATAGCAGATGTGGGAGTCAATCTTAAACTGTGCTGCTGCTCTGATAATGAAGAGCTTTTTGAAAGTTGTGTGAGGTACAGTATTTTGTTTGGTAGATACTACAATGTCCACTCCTTTAGCTACACTTGTGAGTTAGCTGTTCTTGTCTTTCTTGCAGAATAATTTTACAGTCCAACAGCAAAGTGTGTGATATATGTCTTGTCCCTCCTTCACTCCTTTTAAGGTCTGTAGGCACTAACTTACAGAGCCAGCATATAGGGCAGGGGTGCCCAAACTTTTCGGGCCATGGGCCGGTCATGTGGTTCAGGGGGCCTGTCACATGGTTCCTTCAACGGAAGCAGCAGTAAAATGTTCCTTGCAATCTGTTTTGCAACAGGATGAGATAGATTTTAGGCTGCCATTTTCTCTGCTTAAACCTGGGATGCCCAAACTATGGCCAGTGGGCTGGATCCTGCCCCCAGTGCCAATTCATCTGGCGCTCCTGGAAATGGAAGTAAAAGACACTATGCGGGTGTGTTATACTTCCACTTCTGGGAGCGATGAGGGCGGTGTGGGCCAGATGAATTAGTATCAAGGGCCAGATCTGGCCCACGGGCCATAGTTTAAGCACCCCTGATATAGGGTATGAAAAGACACTACAGATGTGTAGCTCCAGAAACAATTACTTTGTGTTTGTTGTTCAGCAGTGTTGCTGTCAACATTTCATAACTTTGAGCATTAGGAATGCAATTGATCAATAGTAGCATGATAATGGGCATTGGTTTAGATTTTTCCACTGTGCATGTGTTTATAAGAGAAATACAAGTACAGTATAGAGCAGCTGCAGTCTCTGTTTAACTAAAACTTCTGATGACATCATTTTAAATCAGTGCAATTAGTGCTTCTACAATGACAGTGCTGGCATCATTGCTTCTGCATGGCTAGGATCTCTTTGTGAAATGAGAGATTCTGGAATTCTTCTTGAGACGGTTTGATTGCTGATAGGTATGAAGATTATGGGAGCTGAACCTTGAAAAGCTGGTCACCCATCTCCTTCAGAACAACTGCTGATGCCTCTTATGGCTCTTTAAGCAACCCCCTATTTAGAAGTGTGTGTTTTTAGTCCCAAAATAGTGTGAGTATGCCACAACAATACGGATAGAGGGACCTGCCCCTTTTCCATGCTGATGAATGTTATACTTTAAAGAGGGGAAGTCTCTCAGCTGGTAGATGGATTAGGGTGTCCTTCAGATTGCTCATTGTGTAGATTGAGAACACTTTATTTGTTTAATTGGAACATTGGTGACTGTTAGCCAAAAATGTTGCCGTAGTGATTTGCAAAGTTATATTGCCTGTGTGTTCTTATTCTTGAACTTCCAATATAAATTTAAGACATGACACACAAGGAATAAGGAGTAGCATGAAAGGGAAGGAGAAAAGCAAGCCCATGTTGCAGTTCTTATGCCAGGGGTGCCCAAACATTTCAGGCCGTGGGCAGGTCATGTGGTTAAGGGAGCAGGTCACTACGGCATGGGGGCCAGATGCGGCCACCAATGCCAATTCATCTGGCCCCCAGGGCATAGTTTGGGCAACCCTGTCTTATGCTGGTCCCACCTGAAAGACAAAAGTTGAGGTAGTCCTTCTGCTTTGCTTCTTGTTAGGGCATCCTTTCAGAGAACAGAAGGACACCCTCTACCTGCAGGGGTGGAAGGATAAGGTCTCCTCTTGGATCCCAGACTTAAGAAGGTTGAGTTAATTCTGTTTCATGAGCTCTTCATGAATCCTGATGCCCCTATTTTTCAGTATCTGGCTGACTGGTGCCTGACCCCACATTTCATTCCTTTTCCTTGGGCAGGATTTTGTCGGCGTGTGGATTTCCCTTCTAATTACCCTGTTTCCCCAAATATAGGACCACCTCGTATAGTAAGGCACCCCCCCCCCCATTTCTCCCCACTTCGGAAATATAAGGGCCTCCCCGAAAATAAGGCACTCACCTAAATCTTGCCCTGGCGATCCACTGTATCAGCAATAAATGTGTTATTTATTCTTCTTCATCATGGAAAATAAGACATCCCCTGAAAATAAGACCTTGTGCATATTTTGGAGTTTTTAAAAATATAAGTCAGCGTCTTATATTCGAGGAAACACAGTAGCTGTTTTGTTCAAGGAATGTTCAGTGTACTCTGGTGTCTAGGCATTTCTGCCACATGTCCACGGAAATCTCTTCAAACACAGGCTCTTTGGCTATAAACAGAGATGAGCACCGAACCCTAGAGTCGGATACGACTGGCTTTTGAGCAAGGGCAACCTTTACCTTCAAGGAGCAAACATAATGCCCACCATCCAACAATCAAGGGGACTGGGAAGAGGTGACTCATTCAAGATCACCCATTGAAGTGCCATACAGAGGTTTAGAATCTGTATCTCTTAAGCACTAGCAGCACTAGCATATAAGGGCTGTGGTGGCTCAGTGGTTAAGAAGCTCGCCTTGTTAGCTGGAAGGCTGGAAAGTCAGCAGTTTGAGACCCAGGTACTGCATGATGATTTGAGCGCTCGTCTGTCCCAGCTCCTGCCAACCTAGCAGTTCGAAAGCAAGAAATTACAAGTACAGTAAAACCTCATATAACACTAAAACCTGGTTCCACAAGTCTTCGTGTTATATGATTTTTCGTGTTATCTGATCCTCTATGGGATCCATAGAGATACATTGTAACCACACAGGCTTTCGCGGTTGTTATCTGAAGCATCCCATAGGATCTTAATGTTATCTGATGCAATTCTTCCCCCCAGATTCCTTGATGTTATGCGATTTTCGTGTTATTCGATACTAATGTTATATGAGGTATTACTGTATATAAATAGGAACCACTTTGGTGGGAAAAAATCTTGGGGACATGAAAGGAGCCTCATTCAGGCGTCCCTGAGCAGAGTTTCACCAGCAAAAATGTTTTCAACCTAGAATAATTTATTATTATTATTATTATTATTATTATTATTATTATTATTATTATTATTATTATTATTATTATTATTATTATTATTATTATTATTATTAGCACTAGCACTAGCACTAGCACTAGCACTAGCACAGCACTAAGACTATGTGATAATCGTACCTGGTCAGAGCAGCTACTGCTTTGGACACCCAATCTTGAACAAGGATAGCTCTCTAGAAAAGAGTTGCTGTTGAGGGACGAATGAACAGCATTCGCTAACTTGCTGCATTGGCAAGTGGTGCAGGAGGCCCTGTTTTGCACTTGGCAACAAGTGCCTTGGATTTACTTACTCAGCTCTGTTTTGCATCCCATCCCTGTGTCAGAGTTAATTATATGCTATACCTAAAGCAGCCAGTTATTGTCTGGCCAGGTTATCCTCCTATGGTAATAGAGTAGATCATGCTGCCAGGGACTCAGTGCCAATCGTCGGGTGGCAGTTAACTATCCCTGACCACCCTGAGGATTAACGGCTTCGGGTGCCAAAGTCCACAGGGAAGGGTGATGGTCCCCAAGTGGATTAAATCCCACTTGAATCCATCTTGATGGAGGGCAGCAGCTTCATCCATACTGGACTGGAGCAGATGAGGACTTTGTGTGCCAAAAGGGCTCAGGACCAGAAAGTGACTCAAGGAACTGGATCAGTTGTACGGGTGTCATGCTGCGATGTGGAAGGCAAAGGGAAGGCCCCTGCATTATATTCTCAGGACAGTCTTCATTTCTGATCACCAATATTCAGATTTGGATACGGCAGAACAAGAAGAAGCAAGCTGTCAATAGCTGTAACAAATAAAGTGTACCTTGTTTAATGGGACAAAAATGTTCTTCTGTTCTTGTATGGGAGAAAAAGTGTTGAACAAAAGTGCTATGACATGGTATAATGGTGAGAATAGCCTTTCTTGGATGGGGAACTTTGTCAACTCAGATGTTGCTGTTTATATTTATAAGGAATAGCCTTACTAAACCAGGCAGACAGTTCTGTTCATGTTTAGGAAAAAAGCCCTTGTTAAATCAGATGTTGATGTTTATGGTTGTTTGGAAGCAAAAAGAAAAAAACAAATAATTTGTATGTTGTGTCTGAGTTGGCTTGTTAGCCAGAAGGAAAACATACTACTGAACAGGAAAATCATGGGGAGATAAAGAGATGCTGTATGTTTTCACTCCGCAGTGCTCAGCTTTTAAATGCTCATGGTATTGCTTATTTTCCATTTAATACTATTAAGCATATTTTTAGGGACTGTGTTGGCTCAGTGGTTAAGAAGCTCACCTTGTTAGCTGGAAGGTCGGCAGTTCAAGACCTGAGTACTGCATGACAGATTGAACTCCTGTCTCTGTCCCAGCTCTTATCAACGTAGCAGTTCAAAAGCAAGAAATTACAAGTAGATAAATAGGGACCACTTTGGTGGGAAAAGATCTTGGGCATCATTTGGGCACCCCCTGAGTGGAGTTCCTCCAGCAAATATCCTTCAACCCAGAAAGCACCTTTGTGTGCTTCTGACATGATTTTTTTTTAAAAAAAAGCATACTGTATGTTGAATTATATTCTATGAGGATGCTTTTATATGTGACTTGGGTTCATAGAATTTTGCAGGTAAGAAGTTTAAATGCCTCAGAAAAATCTTGTATTTTATTTGAACTCAAAAAGTTACAGAATATTTTCTTGAGGCATAATGCAATTTCATATAATGTCCAGATCCTGGGATTTCTTGGGAGATCTACTTTGTTTAGAACTCCTATGAGTTACATTCAGAGCATCCTTCAAGGATTCTGATATCTGTAAAGACCTTGTAGTGCAGTCCTGTGTCCACTTGCAGCTTTGGAGCCAGCAAGCAGCACTTAGGATATGGTGTAAGAGTAGGATACAGTATAAGTTACCTGCTGCCTCCTGATCTAGAATAGCATACTCTACTGCAGGGGTGCCCAAAGCTTTTGGGCTCCGGGGCCGGCCCTGCCCCCCCGGACAGTTGATCGGGACGGTCATATGGCTCCTCCCACCGGAAGCGGAAGTAAAATGTACATGTGTGGGTGCATTATGCACTTGTGCATGTGCAGAATGATGCCGCAAATGAGCTGCAGCTGTCATAAACGCATTTGCGACAGTTACAGGTAATTTACTACAGTGTTCTGGACATGCACGAGTGTATAACACACCTGCACATGTGTGTTTTACTTCCCCTTCTGAGAACAGCGAGGGAGCCTGGTCCTGGATGAAATAACTTCGGGGGCCAGATCCAGCTTCTGGGCCGTAGTTTGGGCACCCTTACTCTACTGTAGCAAAGCTGTAATGTTTTGGGGGCAGGAGGGTGTACTGATAGTAGCGCATGTCTCGTGTCAGCTTTGGATTGTGTTCTGTCTTGGTTCAGCATAGCCACTTTTCCCTCAATGTTTCCATGATTCAAGATTGCTGAGATGAACACTTTTGTTCTGAGTTAAAGCCAAAGATAGATTTAGCTGTCCAGCTGGAAAAGAAAGATTGAGATTTAGAACGCACGGATGTGAAAATTGCTTGCCCCTCCTGGAGCCCCAGTCCCACTTTCTATGTGAATTTGAAATACCTGAGCTATGAATGAAATACATTTTAATTCTGAACCTCACTTTAGCACCCAGTCCTAGCCAATAAAACCGTGTGTTAGAATAGCCTGAGTTGTAGGGTGATTTTAATGAAGAAGGGGTAGACCAGTGTTTCCCAGCTTTTATTTTTGGACTTCAATTCCGAGAAGCCTAAGTCAATTCCCCAAAGCATTTATCAGCCAATGTACTCACTTAGGCTTCTGGGAATTGAAGTCCCCCAGTGGGGTGTGGGCCCCACATTGGGAACCACTGGGGTAGACTGTAGCAACCAGGTAAGTCAGCATGCAGCCACTGTTGTGTGTAAGGTACTATTGGGGAGTTACAGGACTGGACAAAATGCATGTTTATTTCACATTTTTTCCTCTCTTGTGGATGCTCCCCTTTGAGATTGTTCCAATTTTTAATCCAGTTTTTAAACTAAAAATAGATTAGCCTTTATCTTTTCTTCTGTCAATTTCCTAGGATGATACATAGTGAGAATATAGGTACCATGGGAATTTAAATACAGTTGTACTTCTTTTAAAGAGCATAATGTGTTCCACATGATTGCTCTTTAAGCCAGTTTACTCTTTAAGCAAAACACCATTATAAGTGACCAATTGTGACTTTTTGCAGGGGGGATTGTGAATCCCGATTTATTTGTTAAGCGAGTTTTTGGTTGGTTTTATTTGTTAGGCAAAGCGAACATTCAGACAAAATCTTGCTCTTTAAGCGAGTTACTCTTTAAGTGAGGTGCTCTTTATGCGAGGTTTGACTGTACCTCTAATGTCTCAGTTGCTGCTTTACTGGAATTAAGTTTGTGACAAGATGCTTGTATTTTCTGTAACTGTTCCTGCTGCCTGCAAACATTACAGGGGCCGTGGGCTGGTCATGTGGTTCAGGCGGCTGGGCAATACGGCCCGGAGCCTGGATCTGGCCCCGACGCCAATTCATCCAGCCTGTGAAGCCCTCGATGCTCTCGGACATGTTTTACTTCCACTTCTGGGAGCGATGAGGGCTTCATGGGCTGGATAAATTGGTGTCGGGGACAGATCCGCCACCCAGGCCATAGTTTAGGCACCCCTGCATTATTAGATGATGGGCTGCAGTGGCTCAGTGGTTAAGAAGCTCACCTTGTTAGTAGGGTACTGCATGACAGACTGAGTGTCCGTCTCTGTCTCAGCTCTTGGGAACATGAAAGGAGCCTCATTTGGGCATCCCCTGAGCAGAGTTTCTCCAGCAAAAATCCTTTAAACCCAGAATAATTTCTGACACAAAATTATTATTAGATGATGATGACACATTTAAATTTATATTCTTAACACAAATGTGTTTGAAAAAGACCTTCCCTTTTAAAATGAATAGTGACATTTTAGAGAGCTGCACTGTGTCATATGCTAGTCACAGAAATATGTCCAGAAAGTCATCTGTTTTATATCTGTGGCTTAGACAGGATTTTAGACTTGTGGTTATTTTAGAATGGAGATCATTTTATGTTCCTTGACAGAATTATTTTTAAATTCATCTGAGTTGTCAGAGTTAATAGGAAGATCATAGACACCTTTCCATCACAATTACAAAATTAAGTCATAAAAATATTTCAGAAACACTTCAAAAACACTTCGAGCAGTTCACAAAAATTGCAACTCTACCCCACTCACTTACCAAGTCCAGTTCCCTGCTACTTCTCCCCCCCCCCCCACCAAGCTGGCTGGGCACACACAGCTGTTCCTGCTCTCCCCAGACTGGCTGTGAAGGTGCACCTTGTCAGTATCCTCAAGGGTTCGGCAGTCCATTTCCAGAATTGTAGACAATATGTTTCTGAATACTATTAGGGGTGCCCAAACTATGGCCCGTGGGCTGGATCTGGTCCCCAACGCCAATTCATCTGTCCTGACCCGCTCTCAGAAGCGGAAGTAAAATGTGCAGGTGCGTAACGTGCCCATGCAGGTATGTTTTATTTCTGCTTCCAGTGGGAGAAACCATGTGACTGCCCTGATCAGCTGTTAGGGGGCATGGTCAGGCCCCACAGCCTAAAAGGTTTGGGCACCCCTGCCTCATATAGACTGATTGTATGGAAGAATGTATAGGTAGAGAGGCATCTTAGGCTCCTTCCATTCATTTTTTTCAGGCAGGAGGTTTTCATTCCACTTAGGTCCTTGTTTATTTTGTGGTTTTCCGTTGGGCCACTGATTCTGTGATACACTAGCCTTCTAGTACCCTAATAGATTTATTACCTGCACCCCGAGTTCTTCCATTCTCCCAAGCAAACAAGACTGATCCCAAGCCCATATTCTAAACCTTCATTTTCAATATAGCTTTTGTAAATTTCCTGTAGCAGCCAAGTATTAATAGAAAGCTGTGGAGCCGGAGGTTGGGAGTTGAGTTCTTCACTGTGCCTCCTTGACAGGGGCTGGACATGATGAGCTATAGGGTCTCTTCCAGCTCTGCAGTTTTAAGATGATGACGATTGTGATGATTATAGTCCTGGATGTATACCTGACTGTTCTGAGAAAAAAGAAAGCCCTGCTGTTTAGTCTTACATACGGCTGCTTTTCTGCGGAGGGAGAGAACTGATGACCTGCAAACATAGGACCTTCTAGCATGATGTTTCAGATATTCCACAGATTTCCTGCTCAGTCACTTGCTCATCTCTTTCCAGAAGTGGGGTGAGGCAGACTGCAGTGCTGATGTTTTTAAATTTTGCTCAGCCACAGCTGTTGTGCAGACAATGAGATAATTACAAAAATAAAGTCTGAATGTTCTTGAAGCCTCCTAATCCTAACAAGCAGAGGAAGATGAGCGCAAGGAGACAAGCTATTCTTGTTTACTGAAAGCTCAAAAGAAATGTTTAGCTCTTTGACGCTAGAGCTTGAGCCTATGGAACGGGCAAGTAAGCTCTGCCCTTGAACTTCTTTTCCCTCCAGCATATTGTAGTGTGAAGTGGGCTGATCAGCCAGGTTCGTTCCCCCTGTGCACTTCTTAGGGTTTAGACCTGTGTTTAGATCTTGTTAGTCATGAAGGGGCATCTTCTTTTCTGGTTTGCATCCAAGCCCAAAGCGTGCGATTTGCTCATGGCCTAGTCAGAGAGTATTCCTGTGCAAGTGGATAACGGAAGGACTGTACCATCTGCTGAGCACAAGCTCTGTGCACAATTAACGCAACACACATAATTGTAACCAGAGACACCACAAGGCCCTCTGCTGTCAGCAATTGCCACATAATGCTCTGAAATGGGTCTTGTAGAAGAATGAAACTTTTTTTGTGTGCAGCAAATGATGCTTAGGAACTGTTTCTCTTGCCAGTAGCTCTAAAGGAGAGTGAACTGGCTAAAAAGTTAATTTAAACTCAAAAGCACCTGCTTGGGATTCTCTTGTTTCCTTTGTCCAGGGCGGGAGCTTACTAGTTTCTGTTCTATCAGCACTTTCCTGATGCTACAAGAGTTGACCTTGAGAAGTTTGGAATTCCTTGCCATTATGACAAGCAGATGTGTTTCCTTGTTCCCTTGAAACTTTTTTCTTGCTTGTAAGTAAAACATGGCATAAATGTTGCTGACTCTAGGTCAGTGATGGTGAACCTTTTAGAGACTGAGTTCCCAAACTCCAGCCCCAAACCCATTTATTTATCACAAAATGACAACATGGTAACAGAGGAGGGAGGAAACTCTCCCATTGGGCTGCTGGGCAGAGGGGTGGTGCAAATTCTGTGCTGGGGGAGGGAGGAAGCACTCCCATTGGGCTGCTGGGCAGAGGGGCAGGGCAAGTTCTGTGCTAGGGGAGGGAGGAAGCACTCCCATTGGGCTGCTGGGCAGAGGGGTGGGGTAAATTCTGTGCTGGGGTAACCACACAGAAGTGAGCCAAGTCCCTTCAAAATGTGTGTTTCTTCATCATACACAGTGGCAAAGGATATGTTCCTTTTGTCTGAAACTTCTCAGTCAGGAAAGAATGAGCAGGGTGTTTTGTGACCCCAGGTTGATAACTGAATCAGGTATACTAAATTTGATTGACCTCTGTCTTCAGCCAGAATTGTTGGTTTTTAGGAAAGGACTGAAGACATGGCTGGCGCATGAGGTAGGAGGGGCCTGTGGGAGTAGCAGCCCCCACCCCCCGCTGGCTTATATGACTATGACTATTAGAACAACTACCACCTTAAATTTTAGATTTTCAGATTTTAGTGTTACGGATGTTTTGATAATGGGTTTTTAATTGGGTCCTTATTTCTTTAGTTTTTAACAATTTTTAATGATTTGTTGTTTTTCAGTCGCACAGTTGATTCCGATCCTTTGTGACCCCATGGACTATTGTCCTCCAGACACCTCTGTCCTCCACCATCCTCAACCCGCCCAGCTCTGTGCCCATTGTGTCTACAATACCATCTCATTTTTTGGCCGTCCCTTCTTCTTTTGCTCTCCACCTTTCCCAGCATCAGGGCTTTCTCAAGTGAATCCTCTCTTCTCATTTGATGTCCAAAGTACTTTAGCTTCATCTTTACTATTTGTAAACTATTTACTATTTCGATCTATTTGTTCTTCTCGCTGTCCAGGGGACTCTCAAAATTCTCCTCCAAAACCACATCTCAAAGGCATCTATTCTTCTGCGCTCAGCTTTCCTAATGGTCCAGCTCTCACAACCATACATTGCCACCGGAAATACCATTGCTTTGACTATACGAATTTTTGTTTGCAAGGTGATGTCTCTACTTTTAACTATGTTCCCCAGGCTTCTCATGCTTGTCTACCAAGAATCAGTCGCCTTTTTATTTCATGGCTGCAATCACCAGCTACAGTGATCTTAGATCCTAAAAAAATAAAATCTGTCACTGCTTCTACTTCTTCCTCATCTATTTTCCAGGGACTGATAGGGCCATTTTATTGTGACTGTGGGTTATGAATTGTGAGCCGCCCAGAGTTGCTTCGGCGATAGGTGTGGCCATATAAATCTAAATAAATAAATAAATATGTCCTTATTTCAGTATTTTCAATATCAGTGTAAAAGTTACATAGCTCTTCTGTATTTATAAATTTTTCCTTAATGTTTAACTACAGTCCTGCTTAGACATTTTCTTCTTTCACTTTTGCTAAACATGGTTTCAAATCATTACTGCATTCTGCCAGTAAGATTATAGAATCTATTAAATCAGGGATGCCCAAACTATGGCCTGTAGGCCAGATCCAGCCCATGGTGCCAAATCATCTGGCCTGTGCTGCCCTCGCTGTTCCCAGAAGTGGAAGTAAAATGCACATCGCATGTACAAAAAACTGCCATAAATGCACCCGCAGCTGTATTTACAACAATGTTTTGCACATTTGTGGGCACATTTTGCATCCAGTGGGTGGAACCATGTGAACGGCATATGGCCCAAAAAGTTTGGCCACCCCTGTGGTTAAATTATTGTTTCTTCCATGCCATCTAAATCTAGTCTGGGTTTCCAGAGAATATGTTCTTTGTACAAGTTGAACAGAGAAGGGGATAAAATGCACCCTTGTCTGATGCTTTTATCTATGTGAAACAATTCTGTCTATATTCTGTCCTAATGGTAGCTTCTTGTGCACAATACAGGGTTATGCATTGGGACAATTGAATGCTGGGAACGCCCCCCGCCGCCGCCGCCGCCCCCCAAAAAAAAACCCTCATAGTTTCTCATGATCTACGCAAAGTCTTGGCTGTAGTCTGTAAATCATAGACAGATCTGAAATACTTTGGTGTGCTGCAGTAGTCAATGGATATTTGCAGTATGAGCTCAAGTCCCCCTTGGTTTCTGGAACCCAGCTTGAATATCAGGCAAGCCTTTATTGCAGGGGTAGCCAAACTTTCTGGGCCGTGGGCCAGTCACGTGGTTCCTCCCCCTGGAAGTAAAATGTGTTTTGTGCATGCACGTTTTACTTCTGCTTCTGGAAGTGATGTGGGCTGGAGGATTTGGCTTTGTGGGCCATAGTTTGGCCACCTCTGATATAGTGATTTGATAGTGCTACATATGAAAGAGGTTAATCAAAGAAAGGAAAGGAGGGAGGAGATCTTTCATTTACTTACAGTACTTTACTTATCTACTGCTTTTCCTCCAATAAAGGAACACAAAGTAGCATAGAACACTCACATCCACCATAACTGAAACATCTTTATGATAGAGTTAAACCATGAGATCGATAAAGCATAATTAATAAAAAATTAAAATATGTACCTGATTAAAAATATTGATAAATATATGCTGCCTCCCCTTCTTAAAAATACAATTCTTCAAGGAAGGACATTTGGAGGCTAAACATGAGCTTAAAGAAGAGCTATATGTTTCAAAGACAAGCTTTTCCCCCCCAAAGAAGTTGTGAGTCCCATGTATATTTTTTATTATTACTGTACATTGAAATCTCTCATAGTTTAATCTAGGCCAGGGGTGCCCATACTTTTCAGGCTGGTCACATGGTTCCTCCCTTCGGAAGCAGAACTAAAATGCACATGCGCACAGTGCTGCCATAAAACATGTTTACGATAGCCGTGGGTCATTTACGGCAGTGTTGTGTGCATGCACGTTTTACTTTCACCCCCGAGAGCAGCGAGTGCAGCATGGGCCAGATGAAATGGCACTGATGTCTGGATCCGACCCATGGGCCATAGTTTGGGCACCTCTACCTTAAAGTCTCACTCTTTTGTTTGGTGAAGTGGACTTGATCCACGAAACCTAACATTAGAATGCAGGAGGTAGTCTTCAAGGTGCCATGTTTTTCTTTTTCATAAACTTGTTTATGACAGCCGGGGGTGCATTTACAGCACCACATTTTTGCGTACGCAGGTGCGTTTTACTTCTGCTTCTGGGAGCGGCGTGGGCCAGATCCAGCCTGTGGACTGTAGTTTGGGCACCCCTGATCTAGGCACTGCATTATTCTCTTCTTACCAGCTTTTCACCTGCCTTTGTAGTAGCGGAGAAAGATAATGGGTGGGAAGAGAATAGCAGATTCAGGAAATAAGTACTAGGGATGTGGTATTTCATGAAATAAAGTCTAGAAGTGAAGTCTGCAGGTGTTGAGTAAAGTCTCCAGGAATGCTGAGAGACAGTTGTAAGGAAGGGGTGGAACAATTGTCTCTTCTCCTGTCCCCCTGGCACTGTTCAGGCACCCTGGTTCAGACACCAGTAAAACGCACAGAAGCACCAGAAGCCCAATAAAGCGCAGGTCAGCACCTTGGTTTGGGAGCAGGAGATGTCTTGCGAGCCCTGCGGGCGAATCCTTTGCTTAGCTCACATGCATGCTGGTATATCGGGCAATTGGGATTTGTCCCATCCCGCTCTCACCTCTGGCGCACTGGGGCGCCAATAGCAATGTATGAGATTCTCCCCCAAAACTCCAGTAAGCGCCCCCTCCACTCCCTGTCCAGCGCCTTCCTGTGGTGCCCTGCACACCCCTGGCTTAGCTGTGTAATACTAGAGCAGCCCAGAAGATTTGGCTGAGCCAACGTTTTGCATCCAAACAGTGTGAAAAATGGGAACCGCTCCTCTTCTTTCACACTTAAAGACAAGGGGGTGAGCAATGAAGGTCTTGCCAGGTGAGAGTTTTATCTTCTGCTTCTTCCCTTCCTTCTGTGTCACCTGGAGGGGTTTTGTGATGTGCTTTGGCATCGGGAACCAGCGTTTGCCATTTGGAGGTGCATTAAGGTGCTCATTGAATTATTTTTTTAAAAAAATATGTATTTAAACACAGGTGCACCTTGGATGGCAGGTCTGTCTCCCCAGTCATTTTTGTTAGGGGCACAGAACTCCCCCCCCCCCCGGCTTAAGCCATACCGTTCGGGTGCCGTCTGCGTCTGCCACAGCTGGCTGGCATGTTTCTTTCAAGCTCATTTGTTCAGCTTTGTTGCCATGGGAATGGTTGCTAGGGCAATGGAGGGAACAAACAAGTGCAGGGAGGAAGGGGGACGCTGGCGGCTTTTGCACCCAGTTCCCGGGGATGCTAGGCCTTTGCTGGAGAAATTGGCGTGTGGGAAGGGGACACTTAGAGTAGGGATTCTCAACCTGCGGCCCATGGCACCATTTCATGTGGGGGCCCCACCGACTCCACCACACCAGGAAGTGCCATGTGGTGGAGGATGGGCAAAATAGCCGTCTGGCCCCTGAAGCTGTCTGGGGGAGCGTGACCCGGCCCTTGGCTCTAAAAGGTTGAGAACTCCTGGCTTAGAGGGATGCAGAAGACTGCCTTCTCTTTCCAGGTGGCCGGTGGGCAAGACTTTATTCCTTCCATCTTCAGGGCCAAGAACTTCTCTGTGAGCCGTACTTGCACTCAAACAGAAACTTTATAAGTCTTCTGCAAGCCATTTTCTTTCTGCTCCACTTGGACATGGGCCAGTAGCGCATCCCTTGGAGAAGACAAGTTGTGTCCTTTCTAGGCTGTTCCTTTTACATGACTTGATTTTTTTCCTCCCTGCAACCCTTCTGCACATGACTTTCCTAGAAAGGAAGGTTAGATTTTTTTTTTTAAGGCATCCCTCTCTTGGAAATACAAGAACTGTTGTTTGCAATCACCAGGTGCACACACGCACACACACCAAAAGGCAATCCATAAACGCTAATCCTGTTTCCCAGCAGAGTAAATGCTATTGTTCGGCAATAAATGTTTTGCTGCATGAAAGTAGAGATATTGGGCTGGGGATAAAAACCTGGCAGGATAATTCAGGATTCTCTCTCCATCTTTTCCCCAAATGCCTGGTTGCAAGTTTTTTTTAAGAACTTGGGTGGAAAGTGTGAGATATTTGGTATTTACAACGTATCGTGAAGCAAGCAGCCTGTTAAAATAATAGCAAAGCAATCGCACATATACTGCCCCATAGCACTTAATGCACTCTCCAGGCGGTTCACAAGTTAATTGGCATTCCCCCCACATGCTAGCTACTGACCTTGGAAGGTAGAAGTCTGAGTCACCTTTGAGACCTGGTCAGGATTGACCTCACAACCTTTTGATTGCAGTACAACAGTTTAACCACATTGTTTTGATAGTCAATATTGCTGTCTATCTTGAATTTCTTCAGATGATTGAGGCTTAAAAATGTCAGATAAAATGGAGGAAAATAAGGTTGAACCAGTGTTAAAATCAGAGACAAAAAATCCTTCTTGGTTGGCAGATGGTGGTTTATTGGGCTATAAGCTTCTGCTTCTAATTATGCTCCCGTTCTGAAATAACGGTTTCAATTTTCAGTCCTTTTTCATGTCCCTTGAAGCCCAGTTTGAACTTTGTTCTGGTCCATCTGAATCTAACATAGTATCAGTAGCGGATGGTGACATTTGTCCTAAATTCCATTGCTTATTTTGTAACACACAAACTTTTTACAGCCACTCAGTGGTAGGCATCACCAGGTTTGCACCAGTTCGCCAGAACCAGTAGCAGAAATTCTGGCTTGCCCTGCCCATCCATGTTTTGAAATAAAGTAGTCCTAATTCGGGTGCAACGCAGGGCTTTCCCCCCTGGCCAACACCCACCACACCACACCCACAGAGTAGGCAGTAAAACAAATTGAATCCCACCACTGCAGCCATGGTTCCCACAGGGGGGAAATTTGAGAATGAGTTATTAACAGCGAATTTTTGGAAGCTTATTTAGACCAAGTTAATGGCCTTTTAGGCTTCCTCCACATGAACAGGAGTTCACTTTTTGAATACTGTATATACTCGATTATACATCTAGTTCTTTTGCCCCCAAAATGAGGTCCAAAAAAAGGACTTGACTTATACTCGGGTCAACGACCCCGAGGGTCCAAAAACCGCAGTGGTGCAAATTCAAACATACATTTTTTAAAAAGCACTAACACTGCTGTAAAAACTCAAAAACATACCAACACAAATGTCTGAATTAATTAGTTTTACCTTATTTTCATGTATTTTAATTACTGAAACTCACTAACAGCTGCTGCATTTTCCACCTCCGACTTATACTCGGGTCAATCTATTTTCCTAGTTTTAGAGGTCCAAATTAGGTACCTCGACTTATATTCGGGATGACTTACAGTCGAGTACGTACGGTAATAAAAATTATATGTCGGGACAGGAACAGAATCTTAGAGATGCTTAGGTGGGACATGGCTAAAAAAAGGTTGCGAATCACTGATTTACAGGAAAGTAGGATTACATCTTCATAATGAATTTAAGGCAGGGATGTTGTTTTTCTTCTGGCCCTCAGTTAGTCCTTCTGCCAGTAGATAATCAGGAATGTTCTTGGTGGTGGTGGGGAGGCATCACCTGGCATTCCCTGCCTCCATCTCTGTAATATAACCCCAATGCCCTCTGTACTGAACGGCTGCTTGATCTCCAGCCTAGCTGATCTCGTTGTCTGTTGTCTTGGCTGCCATTCTGTATTGAGCCCTGCTCTCTGGCAGAAACTAGGCTGCGGAGAAATGAATGGCAGTGCTGCCTATTTGAAGAAACAGCTCCTGTTACTAAATCTGGACTCTCAGCCCACACAAGCTCCCCCTCTCTCCCAATAATAACATTTGCTTCTGCATGACTTCATGCCGGAGTAGTCCAGATAGCTAAGCAGGAGAGATGTTTTAAGGCTGGCCTGACTGCTCCTTCCTGGAAGAGCAAACTGGCTCGTGGGATGGCTAGAGAGAGTGGCGAAGACACAGACCATACTGCACCCGCTTCTCTGCAACCTAGCCTGTGGGCCATTCAGAAGACAAGAATTAGGAATGGAGGAGGTAGAGATTAAAGCTCCCACTTCAGTCTAAAAAAAAAAAAGGCTCTTTTCATGTATGCGTATGTCTCTTGATGTAAAAAGGGGATGAAATCACAGAATCTATTCTGGTAAGTATGTGCCTCAAAGCACTTGAGGTACATAATGAAGCCACTGAGAAAGGGTGGGAGGGAATCATTGAGTCCCCTGTAAACAGATGACGAGTGTTTCATCTCTTATTGCAGGGGTTCCCAACCTTTTTGAGCTGAGGGCCGGGGTCACACTCTCTCAGTCAGCTTTGAGGGCTGGACGGCCATTTTGCCCTGCCTGCACAATGGGGGTGGCCATTTTCCCCAACTGCTTCAAAGGGTTGACCACTTTGTTTCTCGAATGGCCTTGGAAGGGGTGGGGGCACATGAAATGGTGCCGTGGGCCAGATACCACTCATGGACCTTAGGTTGAGAACCCCTGTCTTATTGGGCAGGATAGGAATACTGGCACATGAAAATGTTGTCTTTAAATGTTGAAGAGAGCTTTACATTCAGCGAAAGCTGTTATTACTCGGTAGAAACTATAATTTGAAGTCACTGCCTGTTTTGATTGAAGACCCAGTAAGTAGTGGTGGTGAACCTTGGCACTCTAGGTCTTCTTGAACTTCAATTCTCAGAAGCCCCGATCAGCAAGAGTGCTGACTTGGGCCTCTGATAATGTATTTATTTATTTAGTCTTCAAATCTCTATTGCCACCCAACTCGACAATGACTCTGGGCAGCTAACAACAATTAAAAGCAACATCAGAACTAACCAAAAGCCATAATTGAAGTCCAAGAACGCATGGAGTGCCAAGATTCACCACCACTGCAATAGAGTCCTAAAGCAGGGGTGGCAGGGGGCATAAACATGGGGGGGGAACATCTTGTACCACCAGAGACCATGAAGGATCTTCTTTGTCAATAGAACCCTCCCCACCTCCTTTTTAAATTTGGAAGAGTGGTACAGAGAAATACAAAATATAGCATTGAACAATAAGCTGATGTGCAAATTAAAAAGGGGGACAATAAAGTATAACAAATGTCCACAGATATGAGGAGACTTCACTGAATATGTGTTACAAAAATCTAAAAGGTTTAAGCCAGGTCAAAAAAGTATTAGTTTTTTGATATAGGGAAAGCATAAAATTAAGATATGTGGAATAGAAGGAAAGGTCCCAAGGATGGAGGGCGCACTCGTTAATTGTCAAATGTTATATATGTTTTATGTAATATAAATGAGAATGATTAATTAATGTGAATCTTGTAACAAGCTATATTTTGTTGTTTTTTATTGTTTCTCTTTCTATGTTTTATGTGTGTATTTTTATATGTGTTTTGAAAATTACAATAAAAAATTTAAAAGATGTAAGACTGCTTGGGGCTCCCACTGGGGACCTGCAGGGAGGGGTTACATGCACTTTGTGCCCAGTCCTCTTATTCTGGAAAGCCACTTTCCTAGATATATCTTTGCTGCATATTAAGTTAAGTTGTGTAAGTTAAGTCTCCCAAATCATATTTCAGTGTTGTGTCTTCTGTGTGCAATTTTGGATTTATTTATTTTTTGTTATAACGCTGAGAATCACAAGCTTGATCATAATATATATCAAATCAAATCTTTATTACGATCCAAGACCAGCATAGTATAACAAAAGGTAGAAGATACAGTTGTTTTAAATACTGTCATTCCACACTCATACTCTCTGAAGTGCCTGTCCATTCATTATAGGCATCGCTTCAACCTGTTTAATTTGAAACCTGCTGCTTCTGGATGCCTCTCGTGAAATAAATCATATTTTGTATCCTATATTTTAGTTTATTTCCAACATAAGCTAAAGTGCAGAAAAGACAAGGAAGATGATCAAGGAACTAGAAACAAAGGAGAAGTTACAGCATTTGTTACTTTTTAGCTTAGGAATTTTGGCAAGTAAAGGGGTCGTGATGCATATGTGTATTTGTAGTGTGTACTGTAGAAAGTGGTTAGGAGGTTTTTAAAGCCTAGAACCACCCACAGAAGCTGAATGGCATGAGTTACAGGGAAGACAAAAAGAGGTAGTTCACACAATACATACTAAACAATACATACCAAATTGCTAAGAATTGTTGTTGTTGTTGTTGTTCAGTCGCACAGTCGATTCTGACCCATTGTGACACCATGGCCTTAAAACGGGATTAGGCATATCCCTGGATAAGACTGCAGGTAGCTAAAGACCCTTGATAGCTGTTTTCTAACCCCAGAAGCAGAAGTATGTCTCTGAACATCAGAGCATGAGCAGTGGTTGTGGACTTCCAGCAGACATGTCATTGATTGTCTTTGGGGTGCAGTAAGTCTTACCCAACAGGGCGTTTCTCATCTTAAGTGTGGGAAGCCAGCAGCAGTTTTATTCAACACAACAGATAAAGTTTTGCTTTATGGCTTATGCAACTCTATAGTCTTCCAAAATAAAATCTGGCAAGACTGTGGATAATTGTGTTGGAGTTCTTAGGCATCTTAATTCCCATGGAATTTGGTAGAGCTTTGTTTGAGCTGAAGGAAGACAAAATCCTCCTTGATCGAAACGTTTGCCAGATCCTTTTGTTGTTCAGTCGCACAATTGAGTCCGACTCTTTCCAACCCCATGGACCACCGCACACCAGTCTCCTCTGTCATTGCCATCCTCCATTACCCGCCCAGATCTACACCCACTGCATTCACGATGGCATCCAGCCACCTCATCCTCTGCCGCCCCCTTCTCCTTTTGCCTTCAATCTTTCCCAGCATCAGAGCCTTCTCCAGTGAGTCCTCTCTTCTCATTTGGTGTCCAAAGTACTTGAGCTTCAGTATTTGTCTTTCCAAGGAGCAGTCAGGGTTGATTTCCTTTAAGAATTACTGATTTGATCTCCTTGCAATCCAGGGGACTCTCATTCTCCATGATCCAGCGAATGTTGGCAGTTTGGTCTCTAGTTCCTCTGCCTATTTGGAATCCAGTTTGTACTTCTGGAAGTTCTCGATCCACATATTGCTGAAGCTTAGCTTGTAAGATCCTGAGCACGACCTTGCTAGCTTGTGAGATGAGCGCAATTGTACGATAATTTGAACATTCTTTGACATTGTAGACTGACCTTTTCCAGTCCTGTGGCCACTGCTGCATTTTCCAAATCTGCTGGCATAGTGAGTGCAACACTTTAATTGCATCTTCTTTTAGGGCTTTAAATAGCTCAACTGGAATACCATCATCTCCACTAGCTTTGTTGTTAGTACAGTAATACTTTCTAAGGTCCACTTGACTTCACACCCCAGGATGTCTGGCTTGAGGTCAGTGATCACACCATTGTGGTTGTCAAGGGCATTAAGGTCCTTTTTGTAGAGTTCTTCTGTATATTCTAGCCACCTTTTCCTAATCTCTTCTGCATCTGTTAGGTCCCTGCCAGATCCTATGTGTATTCATATGAGATGGTACCTGATCTCCCACCACATCCTTACTGCCAGCAGTCTAGTGCTTTCTGCCCTGGTCATGGTCATACTGGGCAGGCCAAGCCTCTGCCGACTGCTGTGGGAAATGAGTTGGAAAATGGAGCCAGTCCTGCTGGACTCTAGGTTTACATGCTTATCTCCATTTCCAGCCAAAGAGCCAGCACTGTCTGTGTCTGCAGACATTTCCATAGTCACCTGGCAGGCATGACTAGACACCGGAGCACATGGAACACTGTTACCTTTTCCGATGAAGCGGTACCTATTTATCTATTTGCAACTTTTTGTTTTTGAACTGCTAGGTTGGCAGAAGCTAGGGCAGAGACAGGAGCTCACTCCATCATGCAGCACTCGGGTGTCAAGTTGCTGACCTGCTAACCTTACAGCCTTCAAGCTTAGCATCTTAACCACTAAACCATCATGGCCCTTGGTTTTCGATACTTACGACTACTTTATTTGTTTTCCAGAATACAGTATTTATAAATGGACCTCTATCCAAAAAGGATCCCATGTAGCATACAGAACAGTATAAGAAGAGGCTATATAATAACACTGACAAAATGGACTTGATCCACAAAAGTTCACATTAAAATACAGGAGTTAGTCTTTAAGGTGCCACAAAGATTTTTGGTCTTTTTGCTGTTTTGATTTGTTTACTCTCTGATATATAATAACAAAAGTAACATGACAGAATAAGAGGCATAGAAGCTTTTCTATCATGTTTGACTTTCAAGGGCTCACCACGTCTTTTTCCTCTTTTTATGTGACCTGGCCAGAACATAAGTGGTTGAGACAATGATAACTGGATTATGATTTTCCATACATGGTGTGTGTGTGGACAGGGCAACAATCATATTTTTGCACCAGCCACAATTCTTCCTCTTTTTTCTGATGCCCTGTTGTATTTCTTTGTTGGAGAGCTGTGGCAATACACGGCAACATATGTGATGACATCATCATCATCATGTTTAATTTGTATGCTGCCCACTCGCTTGCGCGACTCAGGACACCTAACAAAAACAACAGAGCATTACTATACAGTAGAGCAGGGGTGCCCAAACTACGGTCCAAGGGCTGGATGCCCCCCCCCCCATGCCAATTCATCTGGCCTACGAAGCCCTTGTTGCTCTCGGAAGCGGAAGTAAAACACACCCATACGGGCGCGTTCTACTTCCGCTTCCAGGAACAACGAGGGCTTCATGGGCTGGATAAATTGGCATTGGGGGGCGCATCTGGGCCATAGTGACTGGCTCCCTGAACCACGTGATCAGCCCACAGCCTGAAAAGTTTGGGCACCTCTTCAATAGAGCATTACATTACAATAGGGAAAAAGAAAATCATTCATTTAAAAATTTAAAGATCCAATAATAGCAACAATAAAAGTAACAATTCTCCAGTGTTGTCTGTCCATCTCTGCTCCATGGCTTTGCTTTTTCATTGTAAGATTAGCAAGCTTCCTGGCTGTCTTGTGGCCATTGGCTTTCTACTTTTCCTAGAGTACTGAAGGAAGAAGAGGAGTAAAATCAACATCACAGCCAAGCCATTGAATTGGAGAGCCAGCGCTGCCAAACTAGGTCATCGGGTCTGTTGTACACACTTAAATCCTATAGCGCAAGTCACAATACTCCTCCCGAAAGGCTTAGCCTAGTCTCTCGCTAGGGGAGATTGGGATCGGACTGCCGCGAGGGCAGGATTATCCTTCTACAACTTAATGCTGGGGTTCTGTTGCCCCTTTCTCTGCAACATCTGTTGTTGGCTATGTTTTGAGACAGATACCAGACCGTACCGAAATGGATCCAACCCAAGGTCACATGCTTATAGATATTCAGTGGTGCTGCTGTAAAAGATGTTAATTGTAGATATTTATATTGTGTAATACCCAGGTAGCTATCCTTTATATCAGTTGACACAAACAAATATTCCTTAGTGCATTGTGTAATCAAATGGTTGTTGTTTCCCTGCTGGCTTTTGTTGTGCTAAAGAGAAATCTGTTTTTTTTTTCTTCTTCAATATTTCTGCCTGTCTGCTCTAGGAATGTGTGTGCATGCTAAACTCTTCTCCCCCCTTTGCCGTTGGTGCCTGCTCAGTGCACAAAAGGCAAGGGCTGATTTAACCGCTTGGAGTCAGCTGAATGCATACTGCACATTTCTGACGGGGAAGCGTGGTTTAGAATAGGAAAGCAACTGGCATCTCCTAGACCCCTTGCAGTTGCTGTAGTCCGGCAGATAAAGCGTAGCAAGTCATTAGGAACCTTTGTCCCTTTTGTTGTGCGTATGTGCACACTGCCTGTGGGAATAACATTTCATTTCTCTGCAATATACTGCTTTTTACCTGTTTTGTAGCCAAGGAATTATACAGTCCTAATGTAAACCTCGCAAACCATTCCTCTCCTCCTCTTGTTCCTTCAAGTAAAGGTACTCTTGCTGGAAAGCCAGTAGTATCCTACTCTAGTGCTCAGTGCTCATCTCTTTTTCATAGCCAAAGAGCCAGTGCTGTCTATGCTTGCAGTCGTTTCCATGGTCTTGTGGCAGGCATGACTAGACACGAAATGCAAGGCTACACAGCACACGGAACATTGTTTACCTTCTCACCAAATTGGTCCCTATTTATCGACTTGCAATTTCTTGCTTTCGAACTGCTGGGTTGGCAGGACATCAAAAGTCTTCTCTTGCCAGACATGCTGGGTCTGATTGAGCCCCTCTGAGTTCCCTGTGGAGCTTGTGTAGGATTGCACAACGTTGTTTTGGTTGTAGGAAAAAAACTGGACTGCAGTGGTTCAAGTGGTTAAGATGCTGACTGAGAGGTGGAAGGTCAGCAGTTCAAAACCTGAGTACTGCATGACAGAATGCGCTCTTGTTTCTGTCCCAGCTCCTGCCAACCTACCAGTTCGAAAGCAAGAAATTGCAAGTAGATAAATAGGGACCACCTGGGTGGGAAGGTAAACAGTATTACATGCACTTCGGTGTCTAGGCATGCCTGCCACATGCCCACAGAAATGTCTGCAAACGCAGACAGCACTGGCTCTTTGGCTATAAACAGAGATGAGCACTGAACCCTACAGTGGGATACAACTGGCTTTTGAGCAAAGGTGACCTCGACCTTTACTAGGAAAAATCTGGCAGTTTTGGATATGAAACGACAGTTCCTCGAAGGCTTTTGAAGCACAGTAGCAGCATATCCACAAGCCCGCATGCAAAACTATGTGCCACTGAGTGTCAAGAATAGGAGAGTAGAAGTCAGCCCAGCTTGTGTTTCTCATTGATGCGATGTGGTCACCTGGCAGCAACATGCCTGCAACCAGTTTGCTAAAAATTTCCTTTTAAAACGGTTAACGTCAGGCAATAAGGTGCAAGCGGTTGAAGAGGTGAATCCCCACCTTTGACATCCGGCTCCAGGAGTGGCAAATCCTTTCTAAGGGAGAATGAACTTGGAAGGTCCCAGATGGTTTGGCATCCTCCAGAACAGCTTTGATGCTGCATGCCAGCCCGAGACTACATTTTGTGCACTCTCCTCCTAAAACCTGACCCTTAGCAGTCTGTTCAGGGAGAGGGCTGTGTGTGGGAGCAGTGGAGTCTGAGGATGCAGGACTAGGTGGATGGGGCCCTCCTCGCATATCAGCTGCTTAGTAGGTAGCCAGGTGATCATTGGAGGCTTTGGGCAGGTGGTGTGTTGGAAAGAGTACATCTGGCTGGGTGAACCCTGGTGGTTAAACTGCTATGTTACAGTCAAAACTGCTGAGTTTGATCTTCAAGATTGACTCAGCCGTCCATCCTTCCAAGGTCAGTAAAAAGAGTACCTAGCATGTTGGGGGCAAAGCGCCCAGAGAGTGCAGTGAGCTCTGTGGGGTGGTGCATGATTTTGAATTAATAATAATAATAATTCCCTGTCAGAAATTATTCTGGGTTGAAAGGGTTTTTGCAGAAGAAATGCCCATTCGGGGAACACCCAAATGAGGTTCCTTTCATTTCCCAAAGAGCTGGGACAGAGATGGGCGCTCAATCCATCATGCAGTACCTGGGTCTCAAACTGCCCGTCTTGCCATTTTGAATTGCTATGGCGGTAAGCTCATGCTATAAGTTGTTCAGTTCTGCACCGGGGAGGGGGGGATGCTAAGAAGGAATAGACCTGGAGAGATATATGGTATCTATATGGACTTTTTTTACTGCTCTTCCAGAAGTCGGTGGGTTTTCTTAGCTGCGTGGTGCAAATGAATTGGTGACCTATTTCCTCCCTCCCCCCTCCCGCCCGTCTGCTTGGTTTCCAGGTACCTGATAACCCCAAAAGTCAACCTGGGGCTTGAGATCTTCCATTGACACTAGTCTCCTTTCTACTCTTGTGGCTCTCCATGCGAGCCAGAGACAAATGGATGCAATCGCAAATGCCGGCCTGAAGAGGAAGTTTGATGACGTGGACGTGGGCTCGCCTGTCTCCAATTCTGATGATGAGCTCTCCAACAGTGACAGTGCAGACAGCTGTGACAGTGTCAACCCTCCCAGCTCTACCGGCTTCATACGTAAGTGGCTGGGCTTGAATTCATAGTCAAATAGTCACTAGTAGGCGTCTTTGCTCATCATGGATACTGCTGTGTTGATTCATATCTAATGGTTTACTGTGAGAACTTGACAAGCTCGGCAGAATTAACTAGTAGAGCTGGGTCTGCAGTTCCCAGGAACTGTTTCTCAGTTAATAATAATAATTTCGTGTTAAAAATTATTCTGGGTTGAAAGGATTTTTGCTAGAGAAATGCCACTCAGGGGACGCCCGAATGAGGCTCCTTTCATATCTCCAAGAGCTGAGACAGAGGCGGGCGCTCAATCTGTCATGCAATACGCCGACTTGCTGGCCTTCCGGCTAACGAGGCAAGGTTCTTAACCACTGAGCCACCGCAGCCCCACATTTCTCAGTTGCCAGCTTTTTGGAAGCCCTGTTCCCTGTGTGCCACTATATGCTATGTTTGTGACACAACTGCTGCTCACTCACCATTGATGTTTCCAGACATCTTAGTCCTGTGATGGCGAACCTTGGCACTCCAGATGTTCTTGGACTTTAATTCCTAGAAGCCCAAGCACCCTGTGAATTCACACGAATGGGTTTACTGTGATTCATCTGGCCTGCGCTGCCCTAGTCACTCCCAGAAGTGGAAGTAAAATGAGCCTGTATGGTTAAGAATTCCGGGTTAATGCTCCCTCCGTACGGGCGTGTTTTACTTCCGCTTCCGGGAGCGACAAGGGCAGCGCAGGCTGGATGAATTTGTGTGGATTCACAGGGGGCTTGGGCTTCTGGGAATTGAAGTCCAAGAACATCTGGAGTGCCAAGGTTCACCATCACGGTCTTAGTCTGTAGTCTTCACAGCAGAAACAATGAAGAATGTGGTGGCATTTTAAAGACTCGCAGATTCGATTAGCCACAAACCTCTGTGAACGGTGGTCTCTTCCTTCAGGTGAATGAATTGACTGTAGTTCATGAAAAAATATACAGCAGTGGTGCCAAACCTTGGCACTCCAGCTGTTCCTCGACTTCAATTCCCAGGAGCTCAAGTCAGCACACCTGATGATCAGGGCTTCTGGGAATTGAAGTCCAAGAACATCTGGAGGGCCAAAGTTAGCCACATACAGCGTCTAACTTGTCAGTGTTTAAAGTGCCACTTTGTATTATCACAAAACAAAAACATTTCAAAAAAATATCCCAATTACAATTACAAAATATCAAATTATCATGATACAAAAAAAAGCTTCATAAACTGTCTGCTGATGTCTGGTTTTTCCTGTGCTGGTGCTTATATGTGTGAATTCTGAGTGGCTGTTTATTACAAGGTACTCAGAATAGACTCATGTACTCAATAATACCTTGATTGGTCTTCCCCTCCTTTGTGCACTGATAAAGCATTGCACTTCCTAAAGAATAGATCGCTGATTTCCACACTCCAGTAATCTGTGTTAGAATTTAAGGTTTATGGCTTCATCTCTCAAGAGAGGATATCCCTGTTTTGAATTAATTTCTGATGATGGTAATGCTCTGTTCTCACATTTGCTACTCCGAGGATATTCATTGGGGTGTGTGAGGGAGGTGTTGCCCTGTTTTCCCCTCAGGAGCCAGATTCAGGATGGAGACAATGTAAGAATGTGTGTCTGAGGGCAAGAGGTGGCAACTGGGAGCTATAGAGGATGGTGTTATAGCAGGGGTGCCCAAACTGTGGCCCGTGGTCTGGATCCAGCCCCCAACACCAATTCACCCAGCCTGCACCATATGGGCGCATTTTACATCTGCTTCTTGGAGCGACAAGAACAGTGTGGCCTGGATGAATTGGTGTCGGGGGCCAGATCTGGCCTGTGGGCCATAGTTTGGGGGGCCCTGATTTAGACAGAGAAGATGGCAGCTTAAAATCTATCTCATCCTGTTGCAAAACTAGCCTGCTGAACCACGTGACTGGCCCACGGCCCGAAAAGTTTGGGCACCCCTGTGTTATAGCCTAAGTGATTTAAAAAAAAACATTTTCAATCTTAAAATATCTATTCAAAGGTGCTTAAAAATCTAGTCACCTATAGTGTCAATGTATTTTTAATTTTTCTTACTTGAAATACTCTGCTTCCTATCAAAGAGAATCGGATCTTGTCCTTAAACAGAATCGCTTAGGTCAGTTCATAGGTCTGTGGAAACCTGGGAGTTCCCTGAAAGCTCATTAGGTGTGTGTCACAAGAATTTTCTTGAAAGACCGCTTGTCCACCAGTGTTGCTATTTTCTTTTAATGCCACCACCAAAGAATGTTTGAATGTGTGACATTGTATTATTGTTGATTCATCCAAATTAGTGCCAAATTCCTAAAAGCCTCATTGATGCCTTCATAAATAGTGTATATGCCCAAAATCCTTTACAGTGCGAGAGAATTACATAGCAGGCATGTCAGTGTACAATGCTTTGAGAGGATAGACGTTGCGGTAGGGCAGTGATGGCTAACCTTTTAGAGTTGAGTGCCCAAACTCAACAGGCTGCCGTCCGTGCCGCAGAGGGGCGGGCAAACTCTGTGCTGGGGACAAGGAGGAAGCACTCCTATTGGGCTGCTGGGCAGAGGGACGGGTGAACTCTGTGCTGGGGGAGGGAGAAAGCGCTCCCATTGGGCTGCTGGGCAGAGGAGCAGGGTGACAGCACATGCACCCACAGAGAGGGCTCTGAGTCCCCCCTCTGGCACACAAGGCATAGGTTCACCACCACTGCGATAGGGGATGCATTCTGCGACCATTGCATATTTGGGGAATGCATGTCTGTAAATGGTGTGAGGATCTATTGGGTGAGCATGAAAGGAACTCCCTCTTCTCTTTCCCTCTTACACCTGTATGCTCTGCTTCTTTATGTCTCAGCAACCTCCATCTTGAAAAGGCAGAAACAACTGCGCAGGAAAAATGTACGTTTTGACCAGGTGACTGTGTACTATTTTGCGAGGCGCCAGGGCTTCACCAGTGTGCCCAGCCAAGGCGGCAGCTCCTTGGGAATGGCACAGCGCCACAACTCCGTCCGTAGGTACACTCTTGGCGAGTTTGCTCAAGAACAAGAAGTGAATCACCGTGAGATCCTTCGAGAGCACTTGAAAGAAGAGAAGCTCCATGCCAAGAAAATGAAGGTAGGATTTAGCAATTAGAAGAGCCTCTATCTGCCTTAAATGATGTCTAGGAAAGTTTTGGTTGTAATTATGGCCAGAGCTAAAAATGGGTCCTAGAATCTCCTAACTAGCAAGGCGCCCAGGTTCTGGATTTGGAACATGGACAGTTAACTGGACACAGAGGCCGTTGGAGAATTTGTATGTGGAGGGCTGTGTCACATCTATACATCTTCCTTCTCTGTAGCATTTGCATTAGGGATTGGTTCCCCTTCCCAAGTGCTTAGGAACCCATCTGTTGGAGCTGCTGTATCATGTCTAGATCAGGAATGCTCAACCTTTTTAAGTTGGGGGCTGGGTCATGTTCCCTCAGACAGCTTCAGGGGCCGGATGGCCATTTTGCCCTTCCTCCACCACATGGCACTTCCTGGTGTGGTGGAAGTGGTGGTAGGGCCACATGAAATGGTGCCGTGGGCCGCAGGTTGAGAATCCCTGGTCTAGATGGTTGGCTGCCTTTTGTACATTGGCAGGTCTCACGCAGTTCCCTTAATAATGTGTGTTCAAATAACTAGTACAGTTATGGTAGTTTTGTGCATTTTAACGTTGCTTTGATAACTTATGCAAGCTCTGCCGCAAACCAAATTCCAGATTTTTCTCCCTGCTTTTCAGTAGAGAAATCATTAGCTTTTTGCATACATTAGAAGTAGAGCAAGGCAGAGTTGTTAATGCAAAAATAAAAGTGTGTAACCTTCACGAATGGTTTCTGGAGATAAAAGCCATGAGTCTTGCCAAGAAGTCCCCCACTGCTGCTTGGTGGGGAAGATGCTCAGTTTAGCACATGTTCTCTTACCGATCAAAAGAGAGGGGGTTCCCAAGCTGCTTCTATTGCAGGCTGAGAGGGAAAGATTTGCCAGTGACTCTCTCCAGTTCTCCTCTAGTGACCTGGCATCAGCTTATGTACAGGCCTTCTGTCTTCTGTCAAGCTGATGCCTGAGAAGATTCAGGAGTTGTGATTGTCGGAGACTCCGGATCAGTCTCCCCCACTAGAAGCCAAGCTCCTTGTTCCCGTCTTCTGCAAATCATGCCTCCTGGCAGTCTGGTCTGTGTGTCCCAATGGGTTGCGTAGCAACTGGGTTTCCCTTACCCCGGCTGGATGTTTCTGTCTAGAAACCTAGCATTTCCGATCAGTCTCTTGCTGCCATGACAACCCTCTTAGCAAAAGAGACAAATACCCATTCCGAAGTTCTTTGGCTGATTCTCCTTTATATGATCTGCTACTAAAAACAGGAGGAGGAAGAAACCTGATCCTGGCCGTAATGCTAAAGGGGACTGTCATGATTATGTGCTGGATCAATGATTATGTGCTGGATCATTTTAAGCAGTAGTTCTTGTTTGGTCAGGATATCCTGCTATGCTAATAGAGTAGACCGTGATGGCAAACCTTGGCACTCCAGATGTTCTTGGACTTCAATTCCCAGAAGCCCAAGTCCTGGCGAATCCACACGAACGGGTTTACTGCAATTCATCCGTACGAGCGCGTTTTACTAACGCTTCCAGGAGCGACAAGGGCAGCGCAGGCTGAATGAATCACAGTAAACCCATTCATGTGGATTCACAGGGGGCTTGGGCTTCTGGGAATTGAAGTCCAAAGACATCTGGAGTGCCAAGGTTCGCCATCACAGGAGTAGACCATACTGCCAGTGACTCAATGCCAATTGTCATGCAGCAGTTAACCTGACAACCCAACCCTGAGGACTAATGGACTTGGGTGGCAAAGTCCACAGGGAAGGGTGATGGTCTCCAAATTGATTAAATCCCACTTGAATCCACCTTGAGGGAGGGCAGCAGCGTCATCAATCCTGTCCTGGGGCTGAGGAGGACTTTGCGTGCCACAAGGGCTCAGAACTAGAAAGTGACTCATGGAACTGGATCTAGTGGTACAGGTGTCATTCTACGCTGCAGAAGGCAAATGGAAGGCCACTGCATTATATTGTTCCCAGGACAATCTTCATGGCTGATATGTCACTTAAAGAAGATGAGGCACTTGAAGAAGAGGCTCTTGAGTGTGGAAAAGTAGGTGCACCTCAAGGAGAGGGGGATTGGCTGGGCACTAAAACAAAATATAACACAATCATGTATTATTCCCACAACGAGGGGTTGCATCCATTTGTCCCACATAACATTTTTCTGCAGAATCTGTTTTTCCTTCATGTGTTTCACTGTTGACATAGCAATGTACAAAAAAAATTCTATAGACTGTATTTTTAAGGTTTAAATCAAGACAACCTGTAGCCTGCTGTTGTTGAACTGCAATGACGTAGAATGACCCTTCACCATTAACTGGGAATTGTAGTGCAGCAGGATCTGGAAAGATAGAAATTGTTCGCCCCTGCTTTACATCATGAAGAAAGAGTCAAGGGTGGAATTCTAGTCACCAGTTAACCCATTTCTTGCCATCTTTCATTATAAGCATTCCTGCCTTTGACACTTCCATGTCCCCACTCTTGCCCTCCGCAAATACTTTTTGGTAAGCCTAATTGTCTGTAGCTCATCTTTGCCTGCAACCATATATACGTTAGTTTTTTAACCTAGAAAGTGAAGTGAGTTTGTGCCCTGCATTGTATGCAAGCAGATTTTGGGTGCAGTACCCAGGGTATTCCAGGATTCCACTTCATGGCCTTGAGGACGGGTCCCATCCACCAGTGGAGACGTCACTGCTTCCTCCACAGTTGGCAGGGTGACTTGTAGCAGATGTCGTCCATTTTCTTTGTTACATGGGCTGCCTTTCAAAAACAGCCTGGCGGCCCTCGTGTCTAGTGCTACCGCTGTATAATGGCTTGCGAAGGTCACTCAGCGACCTGCATGCTCAGCACAGGTTCTGGAGTGTCCCCTATCTGAAAACTTCCATTGCACCACGCTGACTCCCGTTGCTATCCGTTGAACATGGAGAGATGGAGAATAGAGTTAGCATGAAGGTGGCGTTACTCTGACTTCACCCTCTCCTGAAATGAGGCTGTCTTGCATCAGGTCTCTAAGGAATGGTGGTCCCTCTGCTCTCCTGTGGCTAGCCTGATGAAATAGCTTGCCCTTTGTTTCCTCATTATGTCCTCTCTGCTTCCCATTCATATTCCTGTTGGCTGTGAGGATGTGTGTGTCATGCTGAAGATAAACCGGAGGAGGGGAGGGGGGGAGGATCCTTGCTCATGATCACCCATGCCCTGGTCACCTCCAGATTACATTATTGCAATGTGCTCTACATGGGGCTGCCTTTTATGACCATCCGGAGGCTGCAGCTGGTCCACAATGCGGCAGCCCGGGTGGTGTTGGGATGTGGGTGTTACTCCCATGCATCCCCACTGCTCCGAGAGTTGCAGTGGTTACCAGTTTGCCTCTGGGTGCAGTTCAAGGTGCTGGTCATTACCTTTAAAGCCCTATATGATAGTGGGCCAGGATACTTAAGAGACCACGTCTCCACAAGGTTATCTGTCCGTCCCACCAGAGCGGGTTCCTTAGTTGTGCCATCATCCAGAGAGGCTTGACTCTCTGGCACTAGAAAGAGGGCCTTCTCCGTGTCCGCTCCGGCTTTGTGGAACCGCCTGCCTTTGGAGTTGCACCTCCAGATGGAGCTGTTGGCTTTTAGGAAGGGTGTGAATACTTGGCTGGCAGGAATGGTGTGGGGTAGTGACGGCTCATTGCCCCCTCCTCGCTGGGTTATTTAACATCCTATACTCACCCTCCCTTTCCTTTACTCCTTTACTTAAAGGGATGAGATGTCTTAAATTGTTTTTAGAGTTTTTAACTGTGTTTTGTATCTTTGTCGATTGGTTGTAATCCGTCCTGAATCGCTTATGCGAGTAGGGTGGAATATAAATTTAAATAAATAAATAAATAAATAAGGAGACAACAGCAAACCGTTACACAGCATACAGGGAAGAGTAGTGCTTGGCTTGTCTCCTTAAAAAAAAGTCTATAAATACATCATTTTGGAGTCTGCACAAGTGGGATTCCCAAATACCATGACTTTCCCAATCTCTGGGCTAAAGCTAGTGTAGAGGAAATGCTTTTTCAGTACATGGGCAGAATTTCAGGGAAGTTCTCAGGGGCTTTGTTTCAATCCTAGAGTGGAACCAAAAGCAAAAAGTGGGTGGCAACCCTTTTAACCTAAAACTACTCCTGCCTGTAACGACATTTTAGAAAAGGCACTCTTATGTCCTTGGAATCCTGACATTGCCCAAAGGTTGAATTCTGTGCTGCGTTGCAACTGTTGCTCTCATGCAGTCATTGAACCCCCTCTATCTGGAAAGGACACCCTACTAGCTGCCCACCCTGTCTTCTCCTTGGGGAATAGGGGAGAGACCCCATAACTGCGGCCACATTCAGCACAAAGGAAATGGCTTGTCTTGTCTTCTTCTCCTTTTCAGACTGCAAAGCTGGAAGCAGTTTGAGTTTGGAAGATTAATCTTGCTGGTTGTGTGTGTCTTCTCTGTTCTCTTCCCCTGCCCTGCCCCAAAGCTGACCAAGAACGGCACGGTGGAGTCTGAGGAGGCTGACGGCTTGACCCTTGAGGACGTCTCTGACGATGATATCGACGTGGAGAATGTGGAAGTGGACGACTATTTCTTCTTGCAGCCTCTGCCTACAAAGCGGCGCCGGGCCCTCCTTCGGGCGTCTGGGGTCCACCGCATCGACGCGGAGGAGAAACAGGAACTCCGCGCCATCCGCCTTTCGCGGGAGGAATGCGGCTGTGACTGCCGCCTGTACTGTGATCCCGAGGCCTGTGCCTGTAGCCAGGCTGGAATTAAATGCCAGGTCAGTGGGGCAAACCCTAGGCTTTGGCCTGAACTATGAGTGTGTGGTCTTTGTCTGTCCCCCTTTGTGTCCAGCTCTCCTTCTGGGAAGGACAGTAGTGCCCTGGTGGTTGTCATTTGCTGATATTCCAGCACTGAAACCCCCCCCCCCCCAATTATCATTTGTACCCTGTCTTACTATCTGAGAAGGACGTCCCTAAAGGAAAGGCAATGGTGAGATTTTGCTTGGTATTCCAGGATGAACAAATCCTTACTGTAGGGTGGTTGGGAAGGGGTTCAGGGATGAGCTTTTCTGACTGTTGCAGCCATAACACAATCGTTGGAGGGGGGGAGGATGGTGTCACAGGTTGTGCCTACAGGATCTGCTGCCCTCCTGCTTTCCTCTACTGGCTGTCATCTGAAGTGAGAAAGTTGTGTGTGTGTGGGCGGACCACCTACTTGCCTCTTGTGGATATGAATTTACAGCACTTCTGCTGCGTCGATCATATTTGATTGCACATTGGTTTGAATGCACTTTTTCCTAATGTTAGACCCACTCGTCCTAACCTTTGGAAATCTTGGCTCTCTTTTCCTGAAACTTAGCATCACCTTCCATGTTCTGCCATCACCTTCCACGTTCTGGATGTTTTAGCATTGCTCATGCACTTCTTCTCTTCATATCTGTAGAAGCTAAAACACGCCTTATCATAATTTTGTCGTTGCTTACATGAATGCTGAGTTTCTGGTAGCTGGATTATGCATCTAGTACCACATTGTGCTTGCATTGCATGAAACAGCTCTTGTCCTTAGCCGTCTTGAATGTTGGTGCATCTCTTTATTCATGTGCTTAGTTGTTTTTCTTTCACAAACTTTTCTCTCCTCTCACTTCTTTCTTGTGATAAATGGGCCGTTCTGATGCCGGAAATTCCAAATGTTCTTCCCTCAAGCCATAGGAGTGAATTGTTTGCTCTTTTGCTTCATCCCAACTGAGAAAAAAAATCCCTATACTGTATACAGATTTTTGAGCAGATGCTCCTGTTTACACTTTCCTTCTCTGGAGGTTATCGGAGTGAAGAAAGTCAATAGTGGGTAAAACGACTGAGGTCTGGATTGGTGAGGACCATGCTCTTGCTTGTAAGCCTGGCAGCCTCCCACCAGGGCTGTCGTTACAGGTGGGACTCCACTCATCCAGTTACCAGTTTGCCCCCCTGGCCACTAGAGGGTTTCCCATAGGAATGCATTGAAAAGAGGCTTTGTTGCCCATCCTGAAAAAATATTTGCCCACCCACATCTAGAATCTTGGTTATGGCCCTGCCTCCCGCCTGGCAATAGCATTGGGCATGGATGTGACATGTCCCCTCTGCTGCTTTGTTCACTTCTGCTTCAATGGCTGTAGGCATTTCACCTCTGCTAGTCATTTCGCCAGGGTGGCCTTTCTGGGCGCTGTTTCACTGTCCCTTGCTTCCTCCACCTAGGTGGACCGAATGTCCTTCCCGTGTGGCTGTTCCAGAGACGGTTGTGGGAACATGGCAGGGCGCATTGAATTCAATCCCATTCGGGTGCGGACTCACTACCTGCACACCATTATGAAACTGGAGCTGGAGAACAAGCGGCAGGTGAGTCGGACCCAGGCCGCAACGGCGGATGAAGAGACCCCGCACAGCTCGGGCAACGACTGGCTGGGAAA
This sequence comes from Furcifer pardalis, assembly GCA_030440675.1. NCBI lineage: Eukaryota > Metazoa > Chordata > Lepidosauria > Squamata > Chamaeleonidae > Furcifer > Furcifer pardalis. The sequence goes on from CP126893.1 coordinate 19,752,239, forward strand.
CCCAACCCCAGAGACCCAGGACTTCCAGGAGTTCATGGCGGAGAACGAGTCGGCGGTCCTGCACCTCCAGACAGCCGAGGAGCTGGAGCGCTTGAAGGCGGCGGAGGAGGAAGACTCCAGCAGCGGCTCCAGTGTGGAAGGCCTGGGCGTGTGCATTTTGGAAGAGCCCCTTCCTGTCCCAGAGGAGGGGATCTGCCCCAGCCTGGCCACCCCTATCCTCATCCAGGCCCAGCTGCCTCCAGGCTCCTCCGTCCTCTGCTTTACGGACAGTGCCGCGGAGCAGGCGAGCTCTGCCGAGGGCAACCAGCCCTACTTGAACAGTGGGCCAGTGGTGTACTATCAAGTTGACCAAAGGTCAATGCTGGGGGTGAAGGGAGAGGGGGGCATGGAAGAGATGGAAGCAGCCGCTTGTTACGCCACAGAGAAGGAGCTGGGTGTCTATTCAGTCCCTGTGACTTCCTTGGTGCCTTGTGGCCGAGCTGCCACCTCCAGCAGGGTGGAAGCAGGGAAGGCCGTCCAACCCCTGGAACCCACTCCTTGTGAAAGTATCTGCCTGTCAGAAGGTCCTCCGTCGCCAAGCCTGCCGTGCCACACAAAGGCATCTCCAGACGGTTTGCGGCCCCAGAGTCTCGGGCAGTCTCTGGAGCGATCCCATGAGCTGTCATCTTCTGAAGAATGCACTCTAGGGGCCCCTGCACTGACTGTGTGACAAACCCCCCCCCCCAGCCCTTAATCTTGATGATGTCTATTTATTGGCAGCAGTTTTGTCAAGTGGCCACAGCCGGTGGGAATTATTTAATAGGGGGGAGGGAGGGGAGAGAAGGGATCCTGCTTTGTACAGGCTTTACTGTTATCAAAGGAAATAAATGAAGCACTTACGGCTATCTCAAGTGGGGGCGGGGGAAGAGATTCGCTCTGCAGAGTGGGTGGCCTCTTGGTGCAGAAGCGGATGGACCAGCGTCAAGGGACCGTTGGAGGGAGGCACTTGGGAGGCCCCCAGCCTACAAGGACCAAAGATGTGAATGTGTCTCTCATGGAAGCAATAGAGAGCGGACCTGCTCAAGCGTTTGCCAGGGTTGGGGACAAGGCAGAAGAAGAGAGTGTGACTCCTGTACGACTCCAGGACTGCTCTGAGCAGTGGAAGCAATTCCTCCCACCCCACCCCCCACCCCCAATCCAGTTGCTCATTTCAGGTAAAGCTGCTGTTCTTTGTTCCCTTCCATCATCTTCATTGCTCTTCTCTTGTAGGTACCTGTGACGTTGCCTGTTTGAACCACTTTGGCCTATATGACCACAGCTTAGGATCTACAAACTCTTATTTATGTGACTTTTACTGCCCTTCCTTTCCCTCAGGGGAGAAAGAAAACCTGTCTATTTTTAAAAATCCAGTATGGATTAACTTTTGCTGAGGACTGGTTCCCTCTACAGTTTGGCATGCAGCTGTCCTATAGACCTACCTTCATCCTGACGTCTCCGGCTGTTCACCAGTTGCTTCGTCCAAACAGGCCCACCCTTAATAGGGCGGAGGGTGGGCTGATCGGAGCAATCCATTTTAACGTGTTGGGTTTTTGGCTTATATATATATTTTAAAATGTGCTGTTTATTTGAATGTGACCTATAGCTGACACTCTAAATTTCTGTCCTGAAGTGGGCTCTGCTGCCTCTTGTCCTCTTAACTTCTTCTGAGGTCTGGTTCGATGCTAACCGCATCAGGATTTGGTTGGGTTGTTCTTCCCAGGGGAAATGATAATCGGTATCAGCAGCTGAAGTTTTGTGTGAAATGCAGAGGCATGATTTTATAGAGTATCCCCCTCCCCCCTTTGACTCCAGCTATTTGAGAATGCTCCATTCTAGCTAAAGAAGGTGTTGGTAAGTCATTTTTAGAGCATTCTGTTACTTGCGACAGAGGATTTTGGATGAATTTTCCTGACAAGAGAAGCATATGCAACAGAACTGCAGCCCATGTGACTTGCAAGCACAAAAGGGATGTGCAATAGGATGGTAGTGACGAAGCCTCCCGAGTTTTATGTATCTGTTTGTGAGCTCCATCCCTGAGGTGGGCAGTGAATGACTCCAATTAATCGCAGGAGTCGTTAGAGCTGCCAGTCATCGTCTCCTGTATAAAAACTTTCCTTCCAGTGTAGAATAACAAAAAGCACTTTTCTTCTTTGGTCTTCATCTCCTCCCTCCCTCTCCCCCATTTTTTGAGAGGGGGGAATAATACACAGGAACATTTCATTTGCCTTAGCTTACAGTGACTCCTCTTGGGTGTACCTTAAATCAGGGGTGCCCAAACTACGGCCCGGGGGGCCAGATCCAGCCCTGACACCAATTCACCCGGCCCATGAAGCCCTCCTCGCTCCTGGAAGCGGAAGTAAAACATGTCCATACAGACGCGTTTTACTTCCGCTTCCAGTAGCGAGGAGGGCTTTGCATCCTGGGTGAATTGGCATTTGGAGCCGGATCTGGCCCCTGGGCCATAGTGACCACCTCCCTGAACCACGTGACTGGCCCATAGCCTGAAAGGTTTGGGCACCCCGCTCTAAATAGAGTAGGAGTCAAGAAGACATTGGCTTGTTTGCCACTTTTCTTTTTGAACTCCCTAACTTGCACCGTCCTTCTGGCTTCTTAATTTCCTCTTGTTAGTGTACCAATTCCAGGAAGAGGCCACTGCACTTCTATTTTCCATCATCTTTTACCTCAAGCGGGAAGTTAGCCGATCCATCGTGGATGGAATAGGCATCATCTGAGGAGGCTTCTTTCTATACTGTTGCAGTTGGTTACCTGAACTTTCAGGGAAATGATTCTTTTGAGTATCTGGCACTTTGAGAGATTGGCTGGAGGAAGGAGACTTGAGAAAGAAGCCCAAGCTCAATTCTTTCCATGATATAAATTGGGGTGACCAAACTTTTTGGGCCATGGGCCGTTCATGTGGTTCCTCCCACTGGAATCAGAAGTAAAATGCACCCATCCGTGTGCGAAACACTGCCGTAAATGCAGACATGGCTGTCGTGAACGCGTTTCTGACAGCTGCGGGTGCATTGATGGCAGTGTTTTGTGCACGTGCCGGTCACTTCTGCTTCCAGGGGTGGAGCAGGCAGTGTGGGTTGGATGCGGCCCACAAGCCATAGTTTGGGCACCCCTGGATAAATGCTTAGTAAAGGGAACGAAGCTGTGTTACCAACAACTGAGTCTAACCCACCACTTCCTACTTATTTTTATCATGATCTTGGGCATTATAGGGAGATTAAATAAACAAAAGCAAATGTCTTGGAAATGACAGAATGGGAGAAACAATATGGCTGTAACATAGCCTTTGATTCCCAATGATTTAGCATCCCATGGAAAGCTCATGCTGCTGTCTAGATAAGAGCCCTTATGGCCCAGTGGTTGAGCTGCAGTACTGCAGGCCAAACTTGGCTCATGATCTGAGTTTCATTCTGACAGGCTCAGGGTTGACTCAGCCAACCATCCTTTGGAGGTTGGTAAAATCCATAATGTTTGGAACAAAGTGCTAATTACCATGTGAACCTCCCAGAGGGCACTCTAAACGCTATGGGCAGTACAGTAATACCTCGCATAACGAGCATAATGTGTTCCACACACTTGCTCGTTATGCGAGTAATTCGTTAACCGAAACACGTTTCCCATAGGGAAATGTATTTCGCTTAACTTTGCCTGCGGTGCATGCGCATCACCTGGGTGTTTGGAAAGGGTACGGGGATCTTCCCCGATCGCAAAGTGGGAGTCAACGCAGGGTGACGGGACCCCCGTGGGGTTGGGGTGGGCGGGGAGTGCTTTTGGGGCCTCCTCTCAAAAACCAGCCCCCGAGGTTTCCCGCCTGAGAACGGTTCCTGCGAACCTGCCCCGTTCAGCCTCGCTGGGGCAGCCGCCGCTTCCCAAGCCCTGTTGTCGCGAGTGTTTGTTGTGTTATTTTCTCTTTTCCCTCTTGCCTGCCTGCCTTCCACGGCTCCCGAGCCAGCCCATTATAATGTGCGGCCGGCAGCAGAGGAGGCGGAGCTAGGACTGCCATTATAATGGGCTGGCTTGGGAGCCGTGGAAGGCAGGCAGGCAGGCAGGCGAGAGGGAAAAGAGTAAATAACACGACAACCAAAACACCCAGCCAGCACGCTCTAGTCTGCAGGGTGTTTTGGAATGCAGCGGAGGAGTCCCCCGTTGCGTTCCGAAACACCCCGCAGACGCGAAGCTTTTCGTTAAGCGAATATTTGCTTGTTCAACGAAGGAGACCTATTGGGGAAAAGTCTGCTCATTAAGCGAGTTTTTCGCTATGCGAAATGCTCGCTATGCAAGGCATTACTGTATATAAGTATACAGTGGTACCTTGCTTAAAGAGCATGGAAAAAGTGCCGCCACTGCCATTTTAAGTGACCAGTTGTGACTTCTGGCGGGGGGGGGGGGATTTCAAACCCTGATTTAGTTGTTAAGCAAGTTTTTGGTTGTTTTTAGTTGTTAAACAAGGGTGACCATTCAGAGAAAATTTTGTTCTTTAAGCGAGTTAGTCTCTAAGCGAGGCACTCTTTATGCGAGGTTTTACTGCAATTGGTAAGTGGGAAGCATCAGAATAGAAGTTCCTCTGTTTAAAAGGCTTTGATGCTTTAGCTCCTTGTTAACTTTAATCCCCCAAAGTTTTTCTTGCGCTGTATAACACACCAGTACCTCCTGTGCTTTTTTGCCACCTTAAAGGTAAAAGTCTCCCTTGCTCAAAAGCCGGTCGTATCTGACTCTAGGGATACAGCCAAAGAGCCAGCGCTTTCTGCGTCTGCAGACATTTTCTGTGGCCATATGGCAGGCATGGCAAGACACTGGAGCACATGGAACACTGTAACCTTTCCCGCTGAAGCAGTACCTATTTCTCTTCTTCCAATTTCTTGCTTTCGAACTGCTAGGTTGGCAGGAGTTCAGGCGGACGATGGGAGCTCACTCCGTCACGCAGCACTCCAATCTTGAACTGCCAACCTTCCAGTTGCCAAGCTCAGCATCTTAACCACTAAGCCACCCCCAGCCCTTTTGCCACATTGCTAAGTATGTACAGTGGAACCCCGCATAACAAACGCGTCGTAGAACGAAATATTTGTACAACAAAGCGTTTGTGTGCTCTGCGTGATACCCCACATAACGTATACTCTCTTAGTGTAACCCCATATAATGAACATTTTTTCCTTATGCAGGGTATTGCCCATTTGACCTGTATAGTGGAAAAACTGCATAGCAAAGAGCTTTGTGGAACGGAGCTTTTCCGTTATGTGGGGTTCTACTGTAATTGCTATTTCACTGTCTCCTCCTGCAGTAAATAATATCTTCAAAAAGCACACCAGAAGAGATGGGATTATTTTATGTGCATAATACAAATGTTACTTTGTTTAGTGACTTTGGGGGAGACCCCCCCCCAAGCATTTAAGGGCAGCCTTGAAATGCCTTTCAATGTTAATTTCAGCCTTGCAGAGGAAAGAGCTGTGCCTACTGACATCCCTCGTCGCTTCCATCCCAATCTCATTGCATGAAGATTTGGTTGCTAAAGCTTGGCTTTTTCTTTTAATGCAAGGGTGCCCAAACTTTTCAGACCACGGGCTGGTCACATGGTTCAGGGGGCCAGTCACTATGGCTCCAGGGGGCAGATCTAGCCCCCAATGCCAATTCATCCAGCCCACAAAGCCCTCGTTGCTCCCGGAAGCGGAAGTAAAAACGCCCCCCATACGAAACCCTCATCGACCCTGGAAGCGGAAGTAAAATGTGCCCCTATGAAGCCCTCGTCGCTCCCGGGAGCGGAAGTAAAACATGCCCGTACTTCCGGGGGCGAGGAGGGCTTCGTGGGCCAGATGAATTGGCATCAGGGTCTGGATCTAGCCCCTGGGCCGTAGTTTGGGCACCCCTGTTTTATTGCTTCTTTCCCACTACAGCTGAGTCGGCTTGAGAGAGTGGTGTTGGAGACTTTCATAGGAATCCGTCCCAATTTCTATACTAATTGTTTACAAAATAAACAAGGTGCTATAAAAAGCTGGCTTTGTTCTCCAAAGGCAGCCATTTTTCTGATGTCATCCTCTCAGCAGGAGATGTGATCAACAGGCTACAGTTCAGAAGATTTTAATACAATGCAAGTGGGAATGTGCTGCTTTGAAACCAAAGGTGCATCTGATGGCTCCTTAGCTGAAAAGCAGATTGAGGACAAAATGTGCCTCTGAAGGATCTTACCAGGAGAACTTTAAGGGCAGTACTTTGTACACCCTTGCTGCTTGCCTCTCGACACAGCTGATCACTACGCAACCTCTGTAGCAGTTGCTGTGTGCCTTGCTGGCAGCTTCCTACTTTTGGTGAGACAACACAATGTACCCAACCTTCTTGCCTGGCAGTGTTTCCAATTGACCATTGCAGCACTTGCCTAGGTAGAAGCCATTACCAATTGTGATGGAAGTGTGCCTTGAGGAGTGGTTTGAAGTCTGAGCTACAGTTGCCTCATTTGTGGTTGATCCTCTTAACTCCATAGCGTGTGTTCTTTGGGGAACCGGCCTGTGAGCCATCTTAAAATGGAGAAGGATAAATGGGGTTCAACTCTGCTCTCACATCGGACAGTGTAAGAACCTTCTACTTGGGCATATCAGAAAACAAAAACAATAAAATAAAAACAAAAAACACTGCAGTACTTCAAAGACTAAATGCTATATTTTTACTGTTAGCTTTTGTGGATCAAGTCCACTTCATCAGACAAAGGAGTAGAACTTCCAGGCATGGTTTATATACACCAGATGCAGGGGTCAAGATGTCACAAGGGAAAAGGATTACAAAGCAATGAGGTAAAGAGTAATCAAGCAGAATGACAGACATATCAGTACAGCTTCCAAAAGCTAGCAGGAACAATATTCAGATTACCTTTAAATGTCTCCCTTTCAATCTCAAAAGTGTGAGGTTGCCAAGCAAAGCTAATGAATTTAACCTCTTTCTGGTTTAACCTCTTACTTGGTTACTGTTATTTGGTTACTTTTGTCCTCATGTAAGAGAATTTGCAGGAAGGTTAATGAAGGTGGTGTAACACACCAAAATATAGTATATAAAATATCTATCAGCATATACCAATCTGTGTATCAAATTTGATAATATCCCAGAACCCTTTGGCTAATATTTAAGCTTCTGTGATGAGTGTCCAACAGACAGATGTATTTGATTTCTATATATAAACCATGCCTGGAAGTTTTACTCCTTGTCTGAAGAAGTGGACTTGATCCACGAAAGCTGACCATAAAAATATAGCACTTAGCCTTTAAAGTGCTGCAGTGTTTTTTGTTATTTTATTTATTTTATTTTTGTTTTCTGATATGCCTGAATTACAGACTAACACAGCTCCTATTCCAAAAAGTTCTTCTGCTTATTTGTTCAGCTGCCTACATCCCAGTACCAAGAGAGGAAGAGTTTGGTGGCATATAATTTCTGATGGAAGTATCATCACACTTCAGTATCAGAATAACTTTTTGAAACAGCACGTGGTGAAATGTTCCAGGGTACAAAAGATGTCAAGAAGGGGTTGCTGAAAAACCTAATAAAATGCTTTCATTCTCCAGTAGTATGTATTGTTCTGTCCAGCGGACAACAAGCAGGGCTCTCTGGTAGCTTTTGAGCGGTTTAACTGCTACGTTGGCGATCTGCTATAATCATCTCCGTGAACCAACAAGGCCTGTTTGTTAATTTTTGTGCCTGTGATCTTGGGAAAGAAAAGCAGCACTTTAGCTGTGATGGGGAAGGCAAAAAAAAAAAATGGGGAGGTGGGTTTTGCAGGCAAGTCTGGGTTTTAAAAATATACTTATATACTCGAGTGTAAGTCTAGTTTTTTAGCCTCCTAAAAGGGGACTCGACTTATACTTGGGTCAACGACCCCGAGGGTCCCAAAACTCCAGTGGTGCAAATTCAAACATACTTTTTAAAAAAAGTAGTAACACTATCATAAAAATTTGAAAACATACCCACACAAATGTCTGAATAAATTAATTGTACTGCATTTTAATTACTGAAACTCACTAGCAGCTGCTGCGTTTTCCACCCCGACTTATCCTTGGGTCAATCTATTTTCCTAGTTTTAGAGGTCCAAATTAGGTACCTCGACTTATATTCGAGTAAATACGGTACTCACAAGCATTGTGAAAAATAAAAGTTAGACTTGATCCCTATGCCAATGTTCAAAGAGGGGTTTGTCGAAAGTGTGAGCAGGGAATTAAAGCTCTTTCCCTGCCTGTCCCTGTTGCCGCATGAAAGGCAGTCCGCTACACCAGAGAGGTCCATTCTCCACGTGTACACGTGTAATAGAAACCTGCTTCACGGACATTAGACAAAGAGAGAATCCACACTTTGCTCACACTTTTAAAGGAATGGGTTTGTTTTAATAACACCTAGCAAGGGCTTGGGTTTTTTTTTTGTGACACTAAAGTACAGAATCGGAAGTCTGCATCCTCTGGTAGAAATGAGACCTCTGATTTTGAATGTTCTTTAATGCAATGAAATGTACTTTCTTCGACTTGTCTGGCCTTTAACAAAAGCTGTTCTTGGATCTGCTTTACCAGTACTAGCGTAACAAAACTCACTCTTGTAACTCACCCCCCCCCTCTACCCACCCTTGGTGCTACTGAACTGTTTACATACCTGGGAGCAAGCCTTTTGTTACCTGATTGGAAGACACTCCTTATTAACGTAAGTCCTGATCTTGGTACAAGCCCTGCTTTCTACATCAGTAACTGTCGACTCTGAAAATGTTACAACTTGCTCTCCTGCATTACATGGTATACAGGTGGCATTTTCCAATGTGAATCCAAAGCTTGTCAGGTCCTTTTTACATTTTGTTTTGCCTTTTTTTTTGTTCTTTTCATGGTGATAATGCTGTATTTAAAGAGGCTATTTAAATGTAAAAATAAAGAAATGCTTGAACTTAACAACAGGTGGTTTCTGTCATTGACTAAGCATTAAATCTTGTGTGGTTGTGAGATTACGGTGCACAAATCAGAGCTGTTTTTAAGCCAGTGGTGTAGCGTGGGCTTCAGCCGGCCAGGGTGTAGGCCAAATTCGCTGCCCCCTGGGTGGGGCCCAGGAGGCTGGTGGTGGTGGTGGTGCGTGTGTGTGTCCCTATTTATTGTGGAATTTGCCGCCCCCAAAAAGTGCTGTACCCCCACTACGCCTCTGTTTTAAGCACAGCATGTCGGTATGCAAACAGACTTCATCAACTGGGTTTTATAAGACATGAGTTGAGATCCCCTGCTCAGGTACACATATTGTATCCCTATTAAAAGGAACCTTAGAAGGCAGGCAGCCTGCAAAGTGTGTTCCAAGTGTAAGCACAATCTTCCATTAGGAAACATTCCTCTGCAGTTTTGATCACTTACCTGTGTTTTCTAACGCAGTTTCTGCACTTAGAAGGCCCAAATTATCACCTTGTACCAAGCAGAGTCATTTACTATCTTCATTGTGAAACACTTAGACACGAGCTGTTCACAAAGGGCGATGGCTTAACTCCTCTGTGATTGTTAAGCCAAAAGCAGGTTCCCCATTTTGGAATTAGTTTCAAAATCAAGCTTTGTTTCACTGCAATGGACAGCAATTACTTATACCCAGAAGAAGTAGGGCCACAGTTTTGTTGGTTTAACATTTGGCCTTTCTACTACTACTTAAACTGCACTGTGATTGGAAAGGACATCATCAAGTATATTATTCTAGAATTGGGCTGAATCCTTTAATTCAATTATCTATAAGGTGCTGTGCTAATATACAGCAGGGGTTCCCAACCTAAGGACTGTAGGCCAGATGTGGCCTGCGGCGCCATTTCATGTGGAACAAAATGGCCACCCCCATTTTGCAGGTAGGACAAAATGGCCGTCCGGCCCTCAAAGCTGACTGAGAGAGCGTGACCTGGCCCCTGGCTTGAAAAGGTTGGGAACCCCTGGTATACAAAATCAAGTCATAAAAGAAATGGAGTCCAGGTTCTTGAAAGACATTGGTAAAGTATGTATTTATCTTTTATCCATTTTCAGTGGAATAATCCCACATCCTACACAGTACAATTAGATGTCATGCACTTTACGCCATTTTCATACATTCTGACAACTATTTCAGTCACTAGATTACACAAGGTGGGAGTGCCTCCCTTAATTTATTCCTTGGCCAAAATTAGTTCTTGGTACCAAAGACATCCCATTCTCTCCTCCCAGGTGTAGGACTGATCTCATTTGAGAACTACTTTGAAGGTTAAGACTTAGGCATAAAATGGGTGCGGCAATTTGTAGAGGCGGTCGAGGGACAGATCCTCTCCAATTGCCCCATGCATGTAAGGGCTCATCCATCCTGCATTTCCTCTTCAAACATACTTTATAATGCCCATTGGAGCGGGATGGTGCTGCTTTACAGTAGAAGAGCATGCTCCAAACCCTTGCAGGATTTGAAATGCAGAGGGGCAGCTCTGAATCAACTATCACTCTGAACCAATTCCTGCTCGTACAGGGAAAAGCCAAAGAACTTCCTCCAGCCTTATGAAAGTAACATCCTCCTTTAACTACTTAACATGGGAGTAGGGAAGTAGTCTATTAGATATCTGCACCAAAAACCACAGGGAGCTTAACTGGTTAGTACCATTTACCTTTTTCAATGTTACCATCTAGATGAGACTGAGCACGTCATAGTACGAAGAAGCCATTCCTCCTGGCAGTAGCCAAACATTTCCTTAAGCTGCGCTCTCCCGCCATTGGACCTAACAAGGTTGCTGCTGAGTCAGCCCTAAATTGAAGCCCTCGTGGAACTTTGTTCAGTCCTATTATGGCAATTGTCTTGGGTCACCACGACGCAGCGGAAAGAATTTGTCGGTCGTAATGCACGGGTTCCTCTTTCTTTCCTCCAGGGAAAACCGTGGCCTTCATTTTTGCCAGGGTAAGAAAGCTTCCCCATCCCCAAGAGTCATGGCGCAGCCCTCCACAAAATGTCCAGAGAAAGCTCCTGTCTGTCATCGGTCAACCCTTGGAAGAAGGGGTGGCGTTGATAGACCGCAAGACCATGCCGTGAGCTAAGAGTGAAGCCTCGGAATCTGAAAGGGGATACAAGAGTTACCTCATTTGTACTTGCCTTAAGACAAGGGTGCCCAAACTTTTCAGGCTGTAGGCCGGTCATGTGGTTCAGGGAGCCGGTCACTACAGCCCAGGGGCCGCATCCAGCCCCAGATGCCAATTCATCCGGCCTGTGAAGCCCTCATTGCTCCTGGAAAGCGGAAGTATAACACGCCCATATGGGCGCGTTTTACTTCCGCTTCGAGGAGCAATGAGGGCTACACGGGCCGGATGAATTGGCATTGGGGGCCACAGCTGGCCCCCAGGCCGTAGTTTGGGCACCCCTGCCTTAAGACATGCATAGGTATGACACTGGGGCACATGCCTGTCGACTGCAGAAGGTCTTTTCTAAGGATGGAGGCAGCAGGGGGACAACATTGCTTCTCCTGACAACCCATGTTTTCAAAGAAGTGTTTAAGCAGTTGCTTTCGACAGGATCCCTTACTCACTGCTTAAGACTTGGAGGTGTGCTCCACTACACCAGGAGTTCTCAACCTTTTAAAGCCGGGGGCCAGGTCACGCTCCCTCAGACAGCTTCAGGGGCCAGATGGCCATTTTGCCCTTTCTCCACCACATGACACTTCCTGAGGTGGGGCCCCCTTGAATTGGTGCCATGGGCCGCATCCGGCCTGCAGGTCACAGGCTGAGAATCCCTGCACTACACTACTGCTAGGCTTGCAAAATGGGCCTTTTGTGGCAACTATATTTTGAAATGCTTGGGTTGCAAGACATTTCCATCCCATCCCCACCCCACCCCACATTGTTTTACTAAATCAATTTTAGAGCCTTTGGGCTTATGTCTCATCTTCTCAACAGTAACTCTAGTGTTCTGAACTGTTGAATCATCATCGTTTCTTAACAATTTAAACTGATTTTTTTTTAAAAAAAAGTATTAGCCACTTTAAAAGTTTTGCTTAATTGTGCAGAAAATATGGGGTTTTATTTTCTGATAAGCAATAGTTGACAAATTCTCCCCCATCCACTGTGATTCAGCCCTTGTTCTACTCATGTACTATTACTGATTACAAGTTCTTTCTTCCTAGTTGGGTTTTTTGAAATAGTAGTCTTGTTAGTCTGTATTTCAAGCATATCAGAGAGTAAACAAAACAAAAACATTGTAGCACTTTAAAGACTAACGACTGCATTTTAATGTTAGCTTTCATGGATCAAATCCACCTCATCGGATGAAGTGGGCTTGATCTACAAAAGCTAACATTAAAATTTAGCAGTTTGTCTTTAAAGTGCTACAATCAGTGGTGTAGTGGCGGCGGCCGGGGGGCAGCACTTTTTTGGGGTTGCAAAATTTCACAATAAATAGGACTTTGCTGCCCCCCCCCCCCAACTTCCTAGCAGCCGGGGCAAAGAGGCCGCTGCGGGGATGGGTGCCAGGATCCTCCACCACCACCGACGTCCTGGGCCCTGCCCGGGGGTGGCGAATTTGGCCTACGCCCTGGGCTGCTGAAACCCACGCTACACCACTGGCTACAATGTTTTTGTTTCATTTGCTCTCTGATATTCTTTCTTTTGCCACCCTTTTCACTCTGCCGTCTCCAGATCAAAATTTAGAGTGCAAGCGTATTGGAACAGGAACACTAGCAAACCAAGAATTTGAAACCTTTGCTGTGAAGCATGCAAGATTGCTTACTTGGGCTTCTACATGCTTCTCCTACTTTCATTCCTTTATACATTGAGATAGCACATAACCAGTTCAGTATTGATTCCACTGGATGGGAACTTTTAAAATGACATTCTAAACAAGTTAACTCTTTAAAGTATATGAAAGTAGGATCTCTTGAGTTTTAACTTAAGATGTTTTTTCTGTATAGGCACACAGTTACAGAATATTTTTTTCCCCCTGCCAAATACTTTCAGCAGTTTTGTGTAGCTTCACCTGACACAAAGAGCTGGATTTACAGCTGAGAGTGGTCCATTTTGGGTACACTACTTTTTGTAACCAGGTAAAGAGGTTCAACCATGCCCAAGTTATGAGTATGTGAATAGAAGGAGAAAACTGAAACTAGAAGTGCTGCGGTTTTATATGCTAATAGGCAACATTAAGTGTAGAACAGGTTAATAGCATTCAACATTTTATGAGCTAGAGCAGGGGTGCCTAAATTACAGTCTGTGGGCCAGATCCGGCCCCCAATGCTAATTCATCTGGCCCACACCACCCTCGTCACTCTCGGAAGTGGAAGTAAAGCGGGCACATTTTACTTCCACGAGCGACGAGGGCAGTGTGGGCCACATGAATTGCCATTGGGAGCTGGATCCGGCTCGTGGGCCGTAGTTTGGGCACCTCTGGTTTAAGCAGAGAAATAGCAGCCTAAAATATATCTCCTGTGCGAAACAAATTGCAAGACCTATTTTACTTTCGTGTCCAGTAGGAGGAACCATGTGACCGGCCGAGGACCCAAAAACTTTGGGCACCCCTGAGCTAGAGGATAGGAGGTGGGGCAAGAGAAGGGCAGTTTTAACACAAGCCACACTTGGCCAGTCTTACCTTCCAGTGAGCAGGAGAGTGTCAGCCACTGGTCCAACCACGTCCTGCAGGCTAATGAGCCAAGATGAACAGAATTCAAGCCACGCACATAACAAGCCTGCAAAAGAAAAGCACATGCTGCTGGGTTGATTTTTGAATCGGTCATGAACCCCAAGGAATTCCACTTATTATGTAAGGACTTCTTAATCCCCTCGGGCTGTCTTGGTTGGAGATGGGGTGTATTACTTGGAAGGGATCAGTGACACTAACACTAGCTACAAACGGGGTGTCAATGGAGACAATACATTAAAGCACAGTTCCTGCCCCCAGGAGAGGTACAATACATGTAACGTGGCTACATTAGTGCTAAGAGTTCGTCTCACCACTTGCACTTCTTCATCGGTCAGCTGTCTGACCCCCAGTTTAACCATTGCATGGTCCAGTTGGTGGAGCTCTCTCAGGTGGCTCTGCAGGCGGTATCTTAGGAAGAAGAATGGCAACCGAGGGGTCAGGAACAAAACTTGGCTGAGAAGCCTCTGAGGAAGAGAGAAACAGTCATCTACAACAGGAGAAGCCAATAGCAAAGCTTCTGTAGCCATCCTAACCTTTCAGAACTAAAGAAAAGGTCTTCCTCACTGGAAAGCCAGTCATATCCGACTAGGGTTCGGTGCTCATCTCCGTTTATAGCCAAAGAGCCAGCGGTGTCTGCATTTGCAGATGTTTCCATGGTCATGTGGCAGGCATGACTCGATGCTGAAGCACATAGAATGCCGTTACCTTCCCACTGAAGTGGTCCCTATTTATCTACTTGCAACTTCTTGCTTTTGAACTGCTAGGTTGGCAGGAGCTGGGACAGAGACAAGAGCTCTTTCCATCGTACAGCACCTGGGTCACTTTCTCACCTTCCAATTCAGCATCTTAACCACGAAGCTACTCCAGTCCCCCACTGTCAGTCCAATCCCCCTTAAATTCCTTGAACGGAACTTACCACTTGTTCCACCCGCAGCTGCTGAATGCCAAAGGGGTGTCCCACAAATAAGGTCTTCACAGCTATGAGTTCTCTTACATCTGGGTGACGGCCTTCCTGGACCTTGAAGATAAAGAGGAAAGCAATAGCACGAAAGCACCTGGATGTCTTCCAAAAGAGAAAAGGGCCCTGGTAGGCACAGTGGTTAAAACTGCTGTACTGCACACGTCATGTTCCACCTGGTCAGTGGGTGGCATGATATCCAAACGGCTAGAAAACCGCAAGTTGTACGAGTGTCATCGAGGACATGTCTACTCATCCGGGCACTGCTCGCTGAATACTGACGGGAAGGGAAGGAGGACTGCAGCCAAAACTGATGTGAGTTCGATCCTGATGGGGATCAAGATTGACTCAGCCTTCCTTCCTTCCAAGTTTGGTAAAATGAAGAGCCTGTGTGTGTGTGTGCACGTGTGTGTCTGTGTGCACTGAGTGTGTGCGTGAGTATGCACATGCACGCACACGGATTACCTTGTGAACTGCCCAGAGTGTGCACTAAGCACTATGGCAGTAATGGCGAACCTTTTAGAGACCGAGTGCCCAAACTGCAACCCAAAACCCAATTATTTATCGCAAAGTGCCAGCATGGCAACAGGGGAGGGAGGAAATGCTCCCATTGGGCTGCTGGGCAGAGTGAACTATGTGCTGGGGGTAGGGAAGAAGTGCTCCCACTGGGCTGCTGGACAGAAGGGGTGGGGTAAACTCTGTGCTGGGAGAAGGAAGGAAGGAAGGAAGGAAGGAAGGAAGTGAGCCAGAGGTTCACCACCACTCCACTATGGGGTAGGTATATAAGTGTAATTGGTAGTGCTAACAACCCCACAGAGAGAACCTAAATGGTTTTACCTGTCTGAGCATATTCTTATCCCTGCAACAAAACACTAACCAATTCCAAGTTTATCTGATCCTTTGCAGTCTTCTAGATACAGCTGACTCAGGAGTGGTTTACCATCTGCTTCATCTGGGGGACTTTGGGGTTGTGCTCAAAGCTACACAGGCTGGCATGGTAGGGTACTGAACTCCCAGCCTCTAGCTCCAAAACCATGTACAGAACTGATTTCACCATTGCTATTGGGGGAGTTTAGCAGAATAAGCTGTGTCAGAGGCAAGGATATAACCCCAAAGTCCCCTGCATCCATTTAGCTAGGACAGACTATCCTTTAGCTACTTCTTCCCAAGATCTCAAACAGAAACACAGATATTTTAATTTATTTATTTCTGGTGCTTGATAGTACAACAATGATATTTTAAAACTTTTTAATCTTTAAACTTTTAATTTTAGTTCTTATTGTAAGTAATGTGTTTTTAATTGTAAGCTGCCCTGAGTCCTTGGATAAAAGCGGGGTATAAGTGTAATAAAATAAAATAAATAAATAAGCCTCTGTTTAAAATTGTGATGCGCTCTTCAAGGGTGCATGTTGAGTGGCAGTATGTAAACATCAAAAATGAGGGTGGTCTTCGATAAGATCAGTTTTAAAAACCAATGGCATGTTTCCAAAAGGATTTCATTATTATTTTTTGAGGTTTATAGTGCTTTTCTCCTGCTAAACTGATAAGAGGCGGGGGGGGGGGTAGATGAACAGGAAATAAAACAACTCACAAGGTATTAAAAACCATTGGGCGAGTGAAGCCTATTTGTGAAGACCCAAAGGATTGTAGCTCAGTCAGTAGTGATTCCCTGGGATCAGCTCACCTTTCTCCAGAGGTCTAGCACCTGCTTGCGAAGCTGTAGATCCGCGATGCAGTGGGACAAATTCGTTAGACCCTCAAGCACTTCAGGATACGCCTTCCTCCTCATATTGTGGTAGGTGTCCAGAAATTCAGCTTCTTGTTTGGGAGTCCAGAAGTGGCGGATCAAAAGTTGTCGTGGGAAGAAATACCTTGGGAAGAAAAAAATTGCGCTGAAGCAAGTTGCACATTTTCAGACAGAAACAGCAAGGCCAATACATATGGATGGTAGTGTACAGGACTCAAAAGTCACTTGTATTCGACGCTAGGGTTCAGTGCTCATCTCTGTTTATAGCCAAAGACCCAGTGATGTCTATGTCTGCAGACATTTCCATGGACATTTGGCAGGCATGCCTAGACACAGAACTGCACGGAACACTGTTTACCTTCACACCAAAATGGTCCCTATTTCTCTACTTGCAATTTCTTACTTTCGAACTGCTAGGTTGGCAGGAGCTGGGACAGAGACAGGAGCTCACTCCATCGTGCAGTATTTGGGAATCGATCTCTGACCCTCCAGTCGTCGAGTGCTGCATCTTAACCACTTGAGCTATAGGACACTAGGGAGCATCCAAATCTGGGCCTAGGACACCCACATTTCGCAACAAGAAACAGACTCTTGTTATTTCTACCACTCGCATACATTTTCCCCAATTCCTGCTAGGCAAAGGAATGCACATGTGCACTAACTGAAACTTCCTCTCGAGAAAACTTAAATATCCTGCTGAGCTTTTCCTTTGGTCAAGAAACCCATCTGATCAAAGATTTTGCCAGTCTTTCCCCACAAACCTTTTGCTACAGAATTTGTTCATAAGCTTAGAAACCCAACTCCAATGTGACATTCGTAGCAATGTTGGGCTTCTCACGGCCTGATCCTGCAGAACCTCCCTGGTGTTGAAAATGTGCTCCAGACGCTTCCAGGACCTTGGTGGGTGCTTGGAGTTGCAGCAGAAAGATGCACATTTATGGTGGTTGTAATGGACCAGCAAGTCACTTCTAATGTACGGCAGCTCTAAGTGGGTTTTCAAAGGATGTGAGACACTTAAGAAGCTGCTCCGCCATTGTCAGCTGGATGGTTGAGTTTCTGAGTTGGATACCTGGCTGTTTAATAAAAGGCTGGAAGTTCAATTCCCCACTTTGACTGGTTTATCATTCCCTTCTTCTGGTACTATGCAGCTTGCTCAAGACCCGACAAGTTGGCTCTTCTCCTAGGACAGTGATGGCGAACCTTGGCACTCCAGGTGCTCTTGGACTTCAATTCCCAGAAACCCAAGTCTCTGTGAATCCACATGAATGGGCTTCTGGGAATTGGGAATCCAAGAACACCTGCTGTGCCAAGGTTCACCATCACTGTCCTAGGAGAAGAGCCAGCTTGTCGGGTCTTGAGCAAGCTGCATAGTACCAGAAGAAGGGAATGATAAACCACCTCTCAGAATTTTAAACCTAGGAAATCTAGAAAGGTCACAATAACTTGGATTCAACTTGATGGCCCATGATTATTTATTACTACTTACCAGTAGACCCCATCTTAAGAGATTCCACAGCTGAAAATGGATTTGAACTCAAATCTCCTTCAGCTCTAGTCTGACACTCCAGCCCCCATATCACACTGAAACTGAGTGTCGTTATATAACAGGCTGTCAATGTTTAAATGCGTAAAGCTGAAGTTTTCAAGGCAGCCAGTAAAGCTTCTCCTGTACAAAGCTGCCTAGCAATTAAGCAATCTTCTGAGGCCATTCTCCAAATTGCCCTGAATTCTCTTAGCCAGTCAATGGCTGTCAGAGCATTTGAGGTGACAGGGACTCCTTCCCTAGGGAAAGACATGAGTCGCTTGAGTAGCCAGCCCATTCTCTCCTATGCGCTTGGGGCTTTTAAGTGCTTTCATCACATTTATCTGGTACTGCTGCCGTTTATATTGTACTGCTAGTTTATTTTAGTCTCTGTAGCTCTGCAATGTGTTTATTTTAATTTTAATGTTTCTAAAATTAGAAGAAAGATGTTTAAGAGTTTGTTCCTTAGCCATCGTCCTAAAAATCCTGACCTTCTGAGCTATTTCAAGAATCTTTTCCAAAACTCATGATGAAGAGAGTCTGAACTGCCCTACATCCACCCCACAGCCCAGAGGTGACTCTGACTTCTTGAATGAAGATGATAACAATCCACACCTTCTCATATGGTCCAAGTTTTTGATATGGGTAAGCTTTGCATTTTATTTGTGCAATCACTTAATTTCCTAAGGGATTTCTGGAAATTATTTTGAAGCTCCCTCTATTATTCTAAAAGTGTCACATGCTATGAGTCTGACAGAACATCTTCCTTCTTGAAATATTCCAGAAATCAGCTTTTCTTATGGCCGTCAGTCCAGTATGGTCGAACCATATGTCTTTCCCAGCATTAAAACTTCTATTTATTTTGGGAGAGTCCCAAGCTGATTTGCTGGAGGTGCCTGAAATCTTACATGAGCTTCAAGTCTGGGCTGCTGTCAACTGACTTCAGGCAATCTATGAACTAGTGACCTTCAAAAAATCCTATTGTCAACAGCCTTGCTCAGGTCTTCCAAACCTAAGGCTGCCGCTTCTCAGCATAAAGACTTCCCCATAAAGAATTTGAGGAGGAAGCCTGGAACTATCAATACGGCGGACATGTCCGATCCATCTAAGATGATGGCCTATGATGGAAACTTCAATGCGATTTACATTTACCTTCTCGAGGACTGCCCAAGTGCCAGAGCCTTAGTTCATGAATCTAAAGCCTTTAGTTCTTCTGTAGTCATAATGTTTGTCTTATTAATGTCCTGCTTTTGCACTTTCTTCTTTCACCTTTATCTGAAGTTGTTTCAAGACATTTGCTGCTCTCTGTCAGGACCCTGTTAGTTTCATTCATATAATTAATGCTACCATTTATTTTAACCCTAAGGCGTAATAACTGAAGGAATGAATAAAATAGTGGAGCGCCTAGAAAATGATTTACTTTTAGGATATTTTCTATCCATAAATAAAGCTCATCTATGAAGTTGGACGCTGACTGGAAGGCAGGAGGTCAGCAGTTTGATTCCCAAGTACTGCAGGACGGAATGAGCACCTGTCTTTGTCCCAGCTTCTGCCAACCTAGCAGTTTGAAAGCAAGAAATTGCAAGTAGATAAATGGGGACCACGTCAGTGGGAAGGTAAACAGCGTTCCGTGCACTCCAGTGTCTAGTCATGCCTGCCACATGACCACAGAAATGTCTGCAGAAGCATACAGCGCTGGCTCTTCGGCTTTGAAACAGAGATTAGCACCAAAGCCTAGAGTCAGATATGACTGGCTTTCGAGCAAGGGAAACCTTTACCTTTATGAAGTTGGAATTAACTGTTACCCTGTGCACAATCGTACAATCTTGGTTTCTTATTGTGAACCTTAGGTACCAAGCAACAGTCTATTAGATGTCAGTGTGCTTTTTTTGCAGTTACAGTATAATAAATCTGTCTCTTAAGGTCTGCATTAAAATATTGGTTGAAATTATGTTGCAGTTGTTCATTCATTTATTGCCCCATTACTGCAAGCATTGCTCTGGGTGGTTTCCAAGCTGAAAGTTAAAAACCCACCCAACACCCATTATGTTGAACTATATGACTGAATTAATTAAAGTTAACATTAGCTACATCCATGTGACTCAGTTGTTAAAGGTAGTTTTAAATACTGTAGTTTTGTCTTCAGCAATTTTATGAATGTAATGTAAGAGGGAGCCTGGCCGACCTCCATTAATAATTTGCTCCAAAGTTTGGAGGCTACCATTGAAAACATCTCTCTGGCCTTTCTTGCTGTGGCCACTTCTAGAATTTTTTTAGCAGAGTCATAAATTTGGGGAGCAAGTTACCGCAAACATCTGTTGAAAATTAAGTCATGAGACTTGGCATGCATCGGTAATTACAGTAATTTGTCTCTAGACATTACACTATTTGTGTAACTGCACAAAAAGATTTCTGTTATTCTTAATGTGTGCCATTCTATGGCTGTTAGAAGCAAGCATCAAAGGAATGTTAGGATTTTTGCCTTATCAGCTTTTATATCCCAAGCTGACTTAGCAAATATGGAACAGATGGGGGGAAAGGAAGCAGACAGAAGCTGTTGGAAGAATGCATGTGGCAGTCTTCACAAGGGTCCACTGAAGAAACCCTCTCACAAAACTATTCCTGTTTTCCCTTTCTGGTGATTTTAAAGCCACTTGGAAATTTCACTAGGAAAACAGCAGAGAAAAACTTTCATGAAAAATAGGTATATGACTGTTGCTCTCTGGATTGTATCACTTCTTCTTTTTCTGCTGTATCCAGATTCGAATATTGGCAATCATCATGGCGATTAGCCATGAAACCTATCCTGCGAATATAATGTTGTGGCCTTCCATTTGCCTTCTGCATCACAGCATGACAGCCATACCACTGATCCAGTTCAAAGAGTCACTTTCTGCTCCTGAGCCCTTTTGGCACACAAAGTCCTCCTCAGCCCCAGGCCGCTATGGATGAAGCTGCTGCCCTCCATCAAGATGGATTCAAGTAGGATTTAATCCACTTGGGGACCATCACCCTTTCCTGTAGACTTCACCAAGGCCATTAAATCCCAGGGTTGTCAGGTTAGTTAACCACCACCTGATGCTCGGCCTTGAGTTGCTGACAGTAGGGTCTACTCTTTTACCTTAGCACGATAACCTGGCCAGACTGGGGATTGTATGACTAGGAGGTTATTTAGAGCCAAAGCATCAAAAGAATGTAGAATTGTGACTAATCAAGCATAGAAATGGGAGAAAATTCATTTAGACATTGTTTTTACTGTTAATAAGAAGCACTCCACTGCAGACTATTCATATACTGCTAAGCAAACATGGCTGTATTACAATAATCCCACTACGATGAGAGCCAGGAACTATGTGCAAATAAAGAGAGTGAAAGAGGTGAAAATGTCTTTCATACTGGCTGTTATTTATTAATTAATATATTTATATACTGCCCCTTTGGAGAAAAATTCCTCACATTGAGCAATTTAACACATTAAAATTGTGGGGGCAGCAACTCGTATTTGAGAAGGCATTCTTTTCCTGAAGCAGGAAAAATGCCATTGGTGTGAATTTGTTTAAGGTGGATCCCAGCTTGCCATGAAGTGACCTACCCACTATGATCACAGAGCCATCCCTGTGGCACATATGAAATGAGAAGTGCAGGATTTAACACTGGGACTGCAAAGGACTGCTGCAGCCTTGAGGTTATGGACAAGGTGCGCCTTCACAGCCAGTCCATCTGGCATGGCCTCTTCTATCTCCATGACCATTGAGAATCAGAGTTCCCCCTCCACTCATTTTGCCATTAGGGCCAATATGATGGTTTCCAGTGGCATTTCCTCCACTGAGGGGAACCATCATCCCATCTAAAGGGGTTCATCCGCCCGTTACCTTTGACCCCTTCAGGTAGTCAGGTTAGTTAACCGCCACCTGACACTCAGCGTTGAGTCGCTAGTTGTACGGCCTACTCCATTACCGTAGCGGGATGTCCAGCCAGACATTAGAACACATAAAAACAATAACCCTCCCAATGGCAACAATTATAAATAAATAACAATTCTGAGTCCAAACCAAAAACAAATTAATAACCAGGAAGAAATGCCATTAAATGCCTCCCTAAATACTCGCTTTCAGAGATTTTGTAAATGTCTAGAGAGGGAGCTTGCCACAGCTCCATCGGTCAGTTATTCCAGAGCACAGGTCCCTGGTGGCTAACCTTGGCCCTCTAGCTGTTCTTGGACTTCAATTCCCAGAAGCCCAAGTCAGTACACCTGCTGATCAGGGCTTCTGGGAATTGAAGTTCAAGAACACCTGGAGTGCCAAGGTTCACCGTGGCTGGCATAGGTGCTCTTTATCTAGCTATGGTATATTGCACAGTATGTATATTGCACAGTATAAATCAAGCAACCTTCATCTGAACAGGCATAAGGAGGCACTTACATGAGTAAAATAACCAAGTAGTTGGCGAATGGGGGAAGGGCCAGAATCCCAACAGGAATCGTCTTGATCAGGTCTCTGCGAAACTACCAAAGATAAAAATAAAAACCATCACAACAGTACTGTATCATATAAGAATCCATACAACACCTGAACATGTTTTGAGTCCAGGTCTTTCTCAACAGCTTGCATGTAACTGACTAAATTCAATTTGAGATCACAATTGGGAATTATTCCTGGCATGCACAACAGTAAACAAACACTACAGTGTAGATCTGCCACTCTGAACAGTAACTTCATTTTCATTTCTGTAGTGTGGATATAAATATCTATAGAAGAATTGAGTGAAAATACAGCTATCTAGTTTAGGCTGCACTCTTGTCACAGGAACAGGATGTAGTCATGCAACGGTGGATGTTCATCAAGGGCCACACTCTCAATCGTGGGTTTTAGTGGATTATTATTATTATTATTATTATTATTATTATTATTATTATTATTATTATTATTATTATTATTATTATTATTATTATTATTATTATTATTTGCAATTTATGATCCGTTTTTTTCCCGTTTTGGCAGCTTGATTTGGCAAATGTGATCTTTTTTTTGGAAGGACTGACCATCAGATGTCATTTGCTTGATGTACAATTTTACCTCGCTTAAAGAGCACAATGTGTTCCACAGGACTGCTCTTTAAGGGAGTTTTCTCTTTAAACGAAACACCATTGTAAGTAACCAATTGTGACTTCTCGTGGGGGGGGGATTGCGAACCCCGATTTTTTAAAGCGAGTTCTTGGTTGGTTTTATTTGTTAAGTGAAGCGACCATTCAGAGAAAATTCTGCTCTTTAAGCGAGTTACTTTCTAAGCGAGGCGCTCTTTGTGCGAGGTTTGATTGTATATTTAAGATCAAGCACACAGTGCCCTCAGGTTTTTGATTAAGAAGTTTAAATAAAACATCGGGGAGAGATACCATTGTGGTGAAAGGGCTGGCAACAAGCCGAGGATACTTTGTTAGAACAGTGTATTTTTTCATCTCTGTGTGTACTACGTACTGGCTGCAACTCAACAAGAGTACAGGCACTGAGCAGAGCTCCTCTCTGTAATAATAGTTGTACTGCTCAATCAGCCCTTGGCCAGAAAAAAAATTGCTCAAATTTGCTAAGCATGTTTTTCTGCTGTTCGTGGAACATCACAACAAAGTTTTTAACCTGTTTCCCTTCACAATTTACATGGTTTTTATTGACATATTAGCACTGAACTAATTCAAACTGCCAGTGATAAACTGCACCACTATTAGGCAAGATAAAGTTAAGCTTACCTTTTGTTCCTGTTTATACCTTTTATAACTATATGTGGCCCAATATTGGGCAGATGTCATCTAGCCCTTTTTAATTCTATTTAGGTTTTAGATGTGTTAATTTTAGCTTTGTTTGTTATTATATGCTGGTGGTGCCTCTGACACTAATAAATAAAAGAACTATCCATATATACAATAGAACCCCGAATAACGTTATGACTTGGTTCCACAAGTCCCGTCGTTATCCGGTTTTTAACGTTGTGCGATACATTGATCACACAATGTTTAAAAAAGCCCTGTTTCCCTGGAGGCTGCAGGAAGCCAGAACATCGGGATTTGAATCCTGACATTTTGGCTTGCTGCTGCCTCCAGGGAGGTGTGGGAACTTTGGAAACAGCTTGGAGCGGGTCTCCCCACCTCCCTGGACCCGGCGGGGGGGTCAGAGACCCCAAAATTGGTAAAAAAAAAAAAAAAAGTCCATTTTTTTTTACCAATTTTGGGGTTTCTGACCCCCCCCCCCCCCGCCGGGTCCAGGGAGGTGGGCAGACCTGATCCAAGCTGTTTCTGGGCTTCCCCGACGTCCTGAGCCAGTGCAGCAAGCCAGAATGTCGGGATTCGAACTCTGACATTCTGGCTTGCTGCACTGGCTCAGGACATCGGGGAAGCCCAGAAACAGCTTGGATCAAGTCTGCCCACCTCCCTGGACCCGGCGGGGGGGGGGGGTCAGAAACCCCAAAATTGGTTAAAAAAAAACGGACTTTTTTTTTTACCAATTTTGGGGTTTCTGACCCCCCCGCTGGGTCCAGGGAGGTGGGCAGACCCGATCCAAGCTGTTTCTGGGCTTCCTCGATGTCCTCAACCAGTGCAGCAAGCCAGAATGTCGGGATTCGAACTCTGACATTCTGGCTTGCTGCACTGGCTCAGGACGTCGGGGAAGCCCAGAAACAGCTTGGATCGTGTCCCCTGCCTGTTCCAGAGAGATCAGAGGACCCGATCTACAGCTGCAGGGTGGCTGGGGAAGCTGACGGGGACTCCCTGTCGGCTTCCCTAGCCACCCGCCCTTGCCTCCGCAGCTGTGGGGTGGCTGGGTAAGCCGACGGGGGAGCCTCCCATCAGCTTTCCAGCCTCCCCACCCCTGCCTCCGTAGCTGCAGGGTGGCTGGGAAACTGAACGGAGAACCCCGTTCAGCTTTCCACCCACCCTGCTGCTAAGAACGACTGTATCGTATAACGTTAAAATCGTGTTATTTGAAACAAGATTTTTCCAAAAATCTTGTCACGTTATATGGTTTTAGCGCTATATGATACTCACGTTATACAGGGTATTACTGTACTCGACTATAAGTCGTTCTGAATATAAGTCGAGGCACCTAATTTGGACCTCTAGAACTAGGAAAATACAGTGACCCAAGTATAAGTTGGGGGTGGAAAATGCAGCAGCTACTAGTGAGTTTCAGTAATTAAAATACATGAAAATACAGTAAAATTAATTAATTTAGACATTTGTGTGGGTATGTTTTTGAGTGTTTATGTTGACCCGAGTATAAGTTGAGTCCCATTTTTGGACCTCATTTTGAGGGCTAAAAACCCAACTTATACTTGAGTACAGTAATACCTCATATAACATTAGTATCGAATAACACGAAAATCGCATAACATCAAGGAATCTGGGGGGAAGAATTGCATCAGATAACATTAAGATCCTATGGGATGCTTCAGATAACAACCGCGAAAGCCTGTGTGGTTACAATGTATCTCTATGGATCCCATAGAGGATCAGATAACACGAAAAATCATATAACACGAAGACTTGTGGAACCAGGTTTTAGTGTTATATGAGGTTTTACTGTATATACGGTATAACACTACAAGGAAAACTGACTCTCACGTGGACTCTTCTGGAAGACATGTTTTGTCTTTTTGGATGAGCTCATTACCTTTCTTTAACGGAGAAGCAACAATATTACTGCCTAAATTGTTATTTATTTATTTATTTATTGGTCAGGTTTTAGGTCCGTACTTGGTAAAATACCTGAAACAGCCTCACTTGGTAAGATTGAAAGAAGAATCAAAGGCAATGCAAGTATGGCAACATAAGCCAGGTACTGTATTTAAGGCTACACAGCCTAAGATGGTAACCTGAGGAGCGGAGAACCATTTTGAATGAAAACAAAATGCATTTTAATCAACATCGCACAAAGCCGTAACACACGTACTTCCGAGACAGGCACCTCCTCAGCTGAACAGTTTTCTTCAGCAATTTGGTTAGGTGATACATTGAGGAACGTTTGGAGGACAGGCACAGAGGGTGGCTAAAGTAATTAAGGGAATGCTTCATGCAGGATGGCAGGCTGTTAGTCCAGCTGCCTAAAACCATTCCCTCTTAACACCAAGGCACAGGGGTAGTCAATAACAGTAGCAAACAAAAGAAAAATATTAGAGTAAAAACGTACTTGTCTTAATCTCTCCATCTCCCTGTATGGAAGCTGATGAGACTGAATATTTGTCTGTGACATTTTTGCCTTTATTCTTCTTATTTCCTTTGCTTCTGAAAAGAATACCAGGAACCCTGTGCAAAAATAAACATGTTTTTTCCCAAGAATTCAAGCTGTATTCTTTGTTAGCTTCCAATCCAATCTTAAGTTTCTTTCCAAAATTCACCTTTCCACAACCGATTCCAGAGGCTGGACCCGAAGTCTGGCCTGCAAACTGTTTCTGAGGAAGCATGACCCGGCCCCCAACTTGCAAGTGTTGAGAATCCCTGCTATAGCAATGCACTCCTGGGTGTTATTAAAAGGTTATTGTACAGAAAGAGGTAGGCTATTTATGAGTCAGGAGTAGCATACAAAGGCAAGTGGAGGCATGGAATTCTACTGTGCTTCACATAAAAGGTGAGAGTTCTGTAGATACTGAGTGAATGGGATGCTATCAAGCCAGTGTTCAGGATTACCTCCTTGATGTTGGAAGAGTCAAAAAGCTTGCCATCAAAGTAAATAGCAGTGGCAATTCCCATCAAGTCAATTGTCCTTTTGTGCCTTCAAACCTATATTACACTTTCTCCTGAATTGGCTCAGGTTGACTATGTAGTATGTGGCCAAGACAGAACGTGAGGCTACAAGCTGTGAACGGATAAGAAGTGAAGCAGATACTGCAGTCAGGGAGGTTGGGGAGAAAACAGTATCTGTTAGTATCACCTGTAAATTGTCCTCTGGAGAATTTTAGAGCAGTGGCTCCCAAACTTGGTTCCCCAGACGTTCTTGGACTGCAGTTCCCAGAAATCTTGGCCAGCACAGCCAGTGGTGAAGGCTTCTGAGAGTTTAAGTCCAAGAACATCTGGGGACCCAAGGTTGGGAACCATTGATTTAGACTGATCTGTGTCCTCCTTGAGCTTGTCTGGGGCAAGATGTGCACTTCCTAGAAGATGCCTCCTCTGAAGCTTCAGTCTGTACCATTAGCATAGAAAAGGGATTCTCAGCCTGCAGTCTGTGGGCCAGATGTGGCCCATGGCACCATTTCATGTGGCCCCCCACCGCCTCCACCACACCAGGAAGTACCGTGTGGTGGAGAAAGGGCAAAATGGCCATCCAGCCCCCACAGCTGTCTGAGGTGCATGACCTGGCCCCTGGACTTAAAAAGATTGAGAACTCCTGGCACAGAAGAACCAGGAAAAGTTCCGTTGCCAAGGCAGGCAGAGTTTCAACTGACTTTGATGTTGGTAAAGGTTGTTGCAAAATCAGTAATTGTGTAGAAGGCTCAAGTTGTTTCATCGAGTGAGATAGGTGAGAACAGAGAACTGTAAATGCCACATGAAGAGCCCAATAATCACAGCCATAAATGCTTTTTCTCAGCTTGGGAGTCCTCAGGGAAGAGATGTTGGCAGTACAGGGACTTTTCCGCAACACGTTACACTTCCAAACAGAAAAGGAGCCGTTGGCGTGTGGGATCTCAGCTTGGCACTCCACCCATGTCTACAAGGCGGCCTTTTGTCAGGGGCAGCAAGGCTATTCTGAACCCACAGCAGCAGACAGTCCTGCCAGATGAGGTTAGCACTGGGGTCCCCAACCTTTTCGCGCCATGCCCCCTGGACAGCTGAGCGGGCTGGTCATGTGGTTCCTCCTGCAGTAAACGCTGTCGTAAAATGTGTCCGTGGCTGTCATAAAGCAGGTGCATTTTACAGCAGGTGCATTTACACATGTGTGGGCACATTTTACAGCTGTCATAAATGCGTCCACTTCCGGTAGCGGTGAGGGCAGCAGCGGGCCACATGAAATGATGCTGCCAGCCGGGCCGTAGTTTGGCCATCCCTGCTTTAACTGCACCTACCTCTCTATGAGACAGAACTAAGGAGACACCAGCAGATAAGGTACTCAAGGGTCAGTTGAGCTAACAATGAAGATATTATTCTCCGTCCATCAACGAACAAATACTGTATATACTCGAGTATAAGCCTAGTTTTTCAGTCCTAAAAATTAGGTCAAAAAAGTGGACTCAGCTTATACTCAGATCACTGAGTGTGATGGAAAAAGGTGGCGGCGGCTAATAGCCTTCACCACCCACGTCTCCGGTCCTGTCATTGGCACATCTCAATCGGCATGGAGAAAACTCCTTTCTGCTGCATCTTATTTTCATGTACCATATTTTGATTACTGAAACTCACTAGAAGCTGCTGCAGCATTTGCCACCCTCGGCTTACATTCGGGTCAATCTATTTCTGTGGTTTCTCAGGTCAAAATTAGGTACCTCGGCTTATATTCGGGTCAGCTTATACTCATGTATATGCGGTATTTGTTCTTATAGTGTCACCTGAGTAGTAAAGTCATGAAACACAGACAGGAGTATTACAATCTCCCCTTTTTTCTTTAAGTGAAAACTCACCTTTGCGAAAAGTTGAATAGAGCTGATAGAAACGTGGGAATGTTTTTTCCAAATATCTTTCATATTTGTCATTCATGCGTTTGACTTTGGAAACCAAGGCAGAGAGGAAGGTTTTAGAATTTCTCTTTGCAGAGAAGTGGTATGCTGGAGACCTGCGAGAAAAAGAGACATGCCATATGTGAGCATCTCTGAGCACAATTAGCAGATACGTTTCTTCTACACAAAAATAAGTCCCAGCCACAGAATGCATGATATGCATGGATCCGCTGCACCTCACCAATGTGTAACCTAAAAGCATTGTGTGTAACTGGTTTACGCCCGCAATTCCAAAAGGAGAGACACATTTTCAAAGGCATCAAGGGTAACTATAGGGAGGATATGCCCGCCCACAATTTCACACATTTCTAATTGTTACTAGCGCACACTCCTGCTGAACCCTTGCTCCAAAGGCTGTTTCTTAATACTATGCTAGACACAGAAGAATGAACATGCAATAAACATCTTCCAAAACCTCTAAAATAGTGCAGAACAGTAGCATGTCTGTAATACTAAGTCACCTCAGTTTTCATTATGGTTGAGTAATCAGAGCTGTCAAACAATTAACTGCATACATTAGCTTGAAAATGACCAAAGTGCATCAGCCAGCACCTTGTTCTGTAAATGTGGAGTGGAAGGGCAACGCTTAGGTGTCTGCCCAAGGGATTCCCTGACGCATGACCCTGATGACTGATCTGGCAACCTGGAAGTCAGGCAGACCGCCTGCCGGAGCTGGGAGAAGACTTGCACAATTACTCCTTCACACATCAGATAGAGAACAGGCTCGCTACATTTTCCAAACCAGGTGCCTTCCTGGAATGCATGACTTGGCTGTTTTAGAACTAAGGCTTCGTAACAGTGCATGAAGAGTCCCACTTGATCAGACCAAAAGCCTCTGTAACCCAGCTTTCTGTTTCCACTGAAGATGCATAGGTGCCTCTGGAAAGACTGGAAGCAGGACAGGTGAGCAAGTGTCACCCTACTTGCATGTCCTAGATCTGATCCTGTGAGATTAGGTTGGTTGTGGACTGTCTTATAAAGAACAATCCTCTTTTTTTAAAAAAAATCTATTCTTGTACATTCCTGATGAACAGCAAAGTGACAAACATTTATAAAATTAGCAGCAGATGCAAGAAAAACACCTAGAATCAACAGTTGTAAAAGGCTTCTTTCAGCAGAAGGCAAAAGAATCATGTAAAAAAACAGAGGTAAAGGTAAAGGTTTCCCTTGCTTGAAAGCCAGTCGTATCCGACTCGAGGGGTCAGTGCTCATCTGTTTCAAAGCCAAAGAGCCTGCGTTGTCTGCTTCTGCAAACGTTTCCATGGTCATGTGGCAGGCATGACTAAACACAGAATGCTGTTACCTTCCCATCAAAGTGGTCCCTATTTATCTACTTGCAATTTCTTGCTTTTGAACTGCTAGGCTGGCAGGAGCTGGGACAAAGACGGGAGCTCATTCCAGCCTGCTTACTCGGGAATCAAACTGCTGACCTTCTGCCTCACAGTCAGCGTCTTAGCCACTTGAGCCATTGAGAGGATACCCAAAATCATAGTTGCAGAGGACCCCCCACAAAAAAAAACAGTCCTAGAATCCTATTCTGGGAATGTTAGATCAGAAACAGTGACAGAGAAGCCTTCAGGGATCTCAGGACACAGAAAATTCTCAACCGCCTTGCGAGGGAATGTCCCCCAGACGGATAGTATATATAAAGCTAATTAAAAAGCCAAATACTGTACAGTAAATATACAAGGTAGGGCATTTTGTTAATTTAGCCCAGTATTTTCAGCACTAAGTTGCTATAGCTTGAGTATTCTCAGTCCTACCTAGAAAAGGCTTGTGAACTTTCTACCCCTTCTGGTGGAGCAGTGTTTAAACTGGGGTGCCCAAACTTTTTGGGCCGTGGGCCTGTCACGTCATTCAGGGGGCTGGTCACATGGCTCAGCGGGCCAGTCACGTGGTTCCTCAACACCGGAAGTGAAACACGCCTTGCGATCTGTTTTGCAAAAGGATGAGATAGATTTTACGCTGCCACTTTCTCTGTTGAAACCAGGGGTGCCCAAACTACGGCGCATGGGCCGGATTCAGACCCAATGCCAATTCATCCGGCCCACGCCACCCTCGTCACTCCCAGAAGCAAAACACGCCCATACGATGAGGTTGGCATGGGCCGGATGAATTGGTTTTTGGGGGCTGGGTCCAGCCTGTGGGCCATAGTTTGGGCTACCCCTGGTTTAACCTGCTGTAATGCAGCCCAAACGTTGTGAGTTCGAACCTGAGAGGACACAAGGTTGACTCAGCCTTCCCTCCTTCCGAGGTCGATAAAATGAAGACCCCAGCATGTTGGGGGCAAAAATGCTCATTACCTTGAGAACCGCCCAGAGCGCTATGGGGCAGGTATAGAAGTGCAATAGCTAGTGCTATTCTTCAGAGAGGGCTGTAGCGCAGCCTCTCCCTGGCAGCAGAAAACTAGCCCCTCAGGCTCTCCCTGCAACACAACCGTTTCCCTGCACTAAGAAGCCACGTCAAACTTGCATTTTAGGGGTGGTTAGGGAGAAACCGGGTCTCCTCGCTGGACAAAAGGCCCAAGAGGGGACCGGTCACCGGCCTCATCATGTCCCAGGTGGGGTGTCCTTACCTTACCAGGATTACTCACCTGAGCGCCGGCCGTAAAGCCACGGGGCCAGGAGCGCGGGAAGGACCCAGCCGCCACACGGAGCGACCCCCGCGCAGCGCCAGCGCCAGCAACGCCATCCGGGCAAGGAAGGCTCCGGGCAGCGAAAGGGTTAAACTAGCCTCTCCCCTCGCTCCCGGCCTTGCTGGAGCGCCTCACGTGACGAGTGTGGGCGGAAGAAGCTGCTGCGGGGACGCCATTTTCCCCCTCCCGCCCGGAGATAGGCGGCGCTCCGGGACTAGTCGGGCCATACAGCTGGGGTGGTCCCGGAGAGCGGCTGTTCTTCTCTAGCCAAGCAGGGGGCAGGAGGATCCCATAGCGGCCCAGTGGTGGCGGAGCTTGGCTCTCCAGGTGTTCTTGGACTTCAATTCCCAGAAGCCCAAGTCAGCACTCCTGCTGATCAGGGCTTCTGGGAATTGAAGTCCAAGAACACCTGGAGTGCCAAGGTTGGCCGTCACTGCCATAGCCTGCAGCTCCAGGCGACGGAAAATCCTTGTACACCTGTTTGGAGGTGGTGGTGTCATAGTGGTTATTTAGGACTGCGGTGGCTCAAGTGGTTAAGATGCTGGACTTGGTGACTGGAAGGTCAGTGGATCGGCAGTTTGAGACCAGAGTGCTATATACAGATGAGCACTGAACCCTAGAGTCGGATATGACTGGCTTTTGAGCAAGAGCCACCTTGACCTTAATGGCTAAGACATTGAACGTGTTGACTGGAAGGTTAGCAGTTTGAGACCCACCCGAGTGCTGCACGACAGAGTGTGTTCCCGTCTTTGTCTCCGCTCCTGCCAACCTAGCAGTTTGAAAGCAGACACTGCAAAAGTAGATAAATCGGTACCACTTCAGTGGGAAGGTAACAATGTTCTGTGCACCTCGGTGTCTAGTCATGCCTGCCACATGGCCACGGAAATGTCTGCAGATACAGACACTGCTGGGTTGCTCTTTGGCTATAAATGGAGCTGAGCACCAAATCCTAGAGTCAGACATGGATGGCTTTCGAGCAAGGGTGACCTTTATCTGCTTTGTCAGATCGGAGTGAGTCCCTAACCTACACTGTTTAACATTTAGCAATAGCAATTACACTTATATACCACCGCATAGTGCTTAGTGGGCTCTTTGGGCAGTTCACAAGGTATTTAACATTTTGCCCCCAACATGCTGAGTCCTTATCTTACCAACTTCAGAAGAATGGAAGGCTGAGTCAACCTAGACTTCCCATCAGGATTAAACTCACAATGTCTTGGCTGCAGTACAGCTGTTTAACCACTGCACCACCAAAGCTCTAAGGTGGAACATCTAAGAAAAACCATGGATAAAATGAAAAGAACAGGAACAATATCCTACACTAGCTGGGGAGCAAGAGCCACAGTTCTTAGGATGCCAGCTCTTGCCTTGGAATACCCAGTGGCTGAATATTGCAACTCTGTATGGCTAAATAAACAGTGTGCCTACAAAAGTGGTGTGTACTCGGCTTAACCACACCAGGAGGCTAATATGAACCTCTTGAATGGCTACCAGTGTTATATAACATAGCACCTCCACATCTTAGGAGGCAATTAGCTTTAAAAAGGGAGTGGCAGAAAGGTGAGGCAAACTGGCTATTAGTTATACACAAGAACTGCCACAATCAAATATTCAGGCTCAAAGCTCAGAACCTGCTGGACAACAATTTGGTGAAATAGTTTATGAAACTTGGGCAGCAACTAGTCAGAAGACTTTGACATGAAGACATCTTGGCATCAGGAGTGGGCAAGCTTCTAATCCAGACTTGTTTAACTGAGTGTCCAATCTAGTTAGAATGCCCTTGTGGCTTTAATCTCCCAAGGAAAAAATTGGACAGTGATTAATCAGATTCAAAATAACCACAGTAGGTGCCAATACTGGAAACATAAATGGGGGCTAGTTGAGGGCAGTGCCGTTCAATGGCTAAATGACTTGAGCACCTGGCCTTAGGCTTAGTCCCTTTAGCAACTGCTCATGCATAGCTTATTTCATTAATTGCCTAACAGAAAAGCACTGCACTTCAGTGTGCAGTGAAGGAAAAGGACAGTGGCACAAAGTAGGTAGGGCAGGGTAGGATGTTGGAGACTCAGGGACCAGAAGACCTCTACTTCTCCATGAAATTCACTAGGTGATTTTGGGCTGTGTTATCATTCCACCTTGCCAAGACTTTGGTGGAAATGAAACAAGACAACTTCTACCTGGTTACCTACTGGTGCATTTGAAAGAAGGGTGAAATTCTTTGTGTCAAGAGGCACCACCAGCATATAACAACATACAAAGCTAAAATTAACATATCTAAAACAAAAGGGAATTAAAAAGACTAGATGACATCTCCTCAATATTGGGCTACCTCAACAGCATTTCTTCTTGCCAACATAAGGTCCTCAGTGCATGTTGAAGGGCATTGTGTGCATTGTATCATATGGGCGATTGTTTGCTCTTCTCCACATTCACACAGGCTACCATCTACAGGGAAACCCCACTTTCTCAGATTAGCCCTTGATTTTTCTACCCCTGCATGCAGTCTATTTAAAGTTTTCCACACAGGCCAAGGTTGCTGATGCCCAGGCAGTAGAGAATCATGTGGTTGTGCCCAGTTATTTGTTAGCTCCTTGCTCACCTTCCAAAGTGCTAGGGTGGTCTGTGGGAGCTGGTTGTTTGGAGGGGCAGAAGTTATGAGGAAACTGTGCATTGGTTTCAGTCTCTGCTTTGGTGGTTGGTGATCAAATAGCAGGTGTGTTTCCGAGGATCTTGCTTTTACCAACTCTTTCTGAGCAGCACTTTCTCAGAGAAATGCTGGAGGGTTGCCAGCTAAGTAATGTACTTTTTTGTACTGGGGTTTGTTTTAGGCATCCTGTGGCCAATCTCGCTTTTTTAGGGCCACATCCACCTGCTTTGCATGTGTTGATCTGCACCACACTGGAATAGCATACTCTCCTGCATAGTAACATAAAGTTAGCACAGAAGTCATTAACGTGTGTGGTTGGGCACCCCAACTTGTGCCTGTTATTTTTTTCAGAATATTGTTCCTGGCAAAAAACTTCTGTTTGGTATTTAGGCAGTGGGTCCTGAAAGTGAGAGTTCGATCCAAGGTAACTCCCAGGTATTTGGGGATGTCACAGTGTTTGAGCCTGGTGCCATTCCAGTTCACCTGCAACTTTCTTGATGCCTCGTGGTTTTTCAGATGTAAAGCACAGAGTTGAGTTTTTAGACAGTTTGCCTTCAGTTGGTTATCCCTACAACATATAGCCATTAAGTTCAAAGCTTCAGTCAGTTTTTTCTCGACAGTCTTGAAGGTTGTGCACTGTGCAGCAATTGCAAGATCATCAGCATAAAGAAAGCTCCTAGTGGCTTCCAGCAGTGGTTGATCATTAGTATACAGTAAAACCTCACATAAAGTGCACCTCACTTAGAGAGTAACTCGCTTAAAGAGCAGAATTTTTCTCTGTATGGTCGCCTCACTTAATAAAACCAACCAAAACCTCGCTTAACAAATATCAGATTTCACAATCCATCCCCCCCCCCCCGCCCGCCAGAAGTCACAATTTGTCACTTACAGTGGTGTTTCACTTAAAGAGCAATCCTGTGGAACACATTATTCTCTTTAAGCGAGGTACCACTGTATATGTTAAACAGTGTGGGAGCTAGCACACTGCCCTGTAGGAGGCCATTTCGTTGAGCACCAGAAGTAGGGTGACATTTAAATGTGATTAGGAGTAAATTTCTGTAGGTGTTGAATCTAAAGTTTAAGTCAGATTGATTTTTAAGAGTTTACACCCAGGTTTAAGGTTGCAAGCAAGTAAATTGTGGCATTTATCTCTGTGTTACCTCAGGTGATCTGAACCCTATGTCATTTCCTTCTAAGAACACAGTATCTTTTATTTTGACCTTTATTCTGGTCCACCATCCATCACAAGTATAGCATCTGTCACATCTACATAAAGGTGTAATCAGTTGTTATTATAAGAATTGCTGAGTTCAGGGGAAATTAAAGGAAATAAATGCAGTACACTCTTTTTGTATAGATGTAAATTTGTTCATTTTCCTAGTGGGAATTTTCAGCCCCCTTTTAAAAATTCCCTTTTGAAACTTTAAATCTATATTTCATGTTGTCACTCTGCAAAGGACTTTATTTATAGTACAGGAAAAGAAGAATCAGTCTCATTGCTTGACAGCAATCCAATCAGAGAGGTGGGAGTTTGTATGTACACATGAATGATAGAAGATTTAAAGCTGGGGGGAAATGCAACTACAAAAGTCATACCTCGCATAACAAATTTAATTCGTTCTGCAAGGCTGCTCGCTATGCGAGTTTTTCGCTATGCGAGTCAGACTCACATAATGAATTTTTCGCTATGCGAGTCAGACTTTTCCCTATGGAAAAACTCGCATAACGAGCATTTCAAGGGGAAAAACTCACATAGCGAAAATCAACTGGCCCATGCCTTTGCTCCAGCCGCTGCTGGTGGAATCAACCACGTACTCATTTATGGCTGTTGTAAACACGCTTATGACAGCCGCAGACTCATTTACGACAGCTGTAAATAAGTCCGTGGCCAATTCTGGTGGCAGTGACAAGATCACCAGTCCGGCCCACCAACTGTCTGAGGGAGCATGACCTTGCCCCCAACTTCAAAAGGTTGGCAACCCCTAGTTAATAGCCTTACCTTTCCTGGACTTTTCTAATCTCTCCAACTCATTACCTCATAATGTGGCATCAAATCTGGAAGCATAGTATATTACAGGAATGAATATTTGCTTATACAGTAAAACCCCTACTTACATATGCTTCAAGCTATATAGAATTTGACTTATGTAAGGATTTTTCACTAAAATGGTGTCCTGATTTACGTAAATGTCCTGATTGACATAATGCAATTTCCTATGGGTTTGCTTTGATTTACATAAATCTTCATTTCCTTATGGGGTTGCTTCGATTTACGTAAAAAAATTTTTTCCCATTTCATTTCATTTATTTGATTTGTATACCGCCCTACTCAGTACAACCGACTCAGGGCGGTTTACAGAAACCATACATATAAGACAATCAAAAGTAATATAACATAATCAGAGGTCATACAGTATAATACAATAAATATAACAATACAGTACAGCAGTGCAATAAAACAAAACCGCACTGCGAAACAAGGTTACAAAATACAATTCCAGTTACATATACATGACATAGTCTCAGTAATGCAATACAATGTAAAAATACAGTACATGATCCAACATTGTCAGGGCTCTTACCCCTAACCACAAGCATGCTCTGGAAGCCATGGCAGCATCCTGCTGCAGAGGGCTTTTGTAGCCCGGCTATGGGTTTGCTTAGATTTATATAAAAACCCAATTTACATAAAAGACTATGGAACAGACTTTTTATGTAAGTAGGGGTTTTACTGTATCTGTTATTAATATTCTTCTAATTCATTTCATTGCATGACCTGGAGAGTTATTGGGGTGAAAAGTTTGAAGTGGCAGCTGTGTTAGTCTGTGCAAGCATATCAGATAGCAAACAAAACAAAACAGCAGGAGGGAAAATGTTGGGCCACCTTAAAGACTAACTCTTGTATTTAAATATGAGCTTTCGTGGACCAAGTCCATGAAAACTCACATTTAAATACAGGAGTTAGTCTTTAAGGTGGTACAAAATTTTTGTCTTTTTCTTTTTGCTGTTTTGTTTACTTTCCGATTTGGGGTGAAAAGGATTCTTTACTGTGGTGCCCTGCAAATATTTTGGGTTATAATTCCTATAATCTTGATCATGAGAAACGGGAACTGGAGTAAAAAAAAATAATCTGCAGGGCACCATATTAGGGAAGGCAGGAATGTTGGGCATGTCTGTATTTCTCTGCATTTACTGTTGTGTTCTTTTTGATGGGAAACAAGGCACAACAATATAAGCAACATAGCAAGACACCTGTTGAATTTCCTGATGAAGGTTGTGTGGATCTACATATATCTCATCACTGTGCCATAATTCAGTTAAACACGAGATGAGAAACCCCTTTTCAGCAAGGTAATCTATATCTACCAAAGCTAAAGTGTGCTTCTAAATACTCCCCATGGTAGGAAATGTTAGCCGAAGCCAGGGATTCTCAACCTGCGGCCTGCAGGCTGGATGCGCCCCACAGCACCATTTCATCTGCCTCCGCCACACCTGGAAGTGCCATGTGGTGGAAAAAGGGAAAAATGGCCATCTGGCCCCTGAAGCTATCTGAGGGACTGTAACCCAGCCCCTAGCTTTAAAAGCCTGGTCTAAGCTATATAAAAAAGCACAGAGCAGTTAAAAGAAATTTTGCTTGTGGTGGAACAAATTTTCCACCCTATCTTCTTATTGCAAAGGAGCATGGACTTTGCTGGAATTCATATCAAGTTTCCCTTTAAAAAGCTACTTCACTTTAGAATCTTTTAAAACTTTTTTTTTAATCAAGAACTGGATCTTCCCATGTTTTTATTAGGGTGCCTTGAAAGCATCCAGACAGGAAGTTCTTACCAGACATTTTCTGGAATCAGAAAGCAGCACAGCATGACACTTGGCCCCAGGGGTGTGCTGGACACTTTGGGAGGGCAGTGGACAGGAAGTGATGGGGGCGCCCGCTGGGGGTTTGGGGGGAGAAATTCCATACATTCCCATTACCTCTGCCTGCCTCTGGGGGGTGCCAGTTGCTGGGGCACACCAGGATGAGTCCTTGTATCCCTGTGGGCCAGCACACCACTGCTTGGTGCTGCCCAACCAAAGCAATACTAAAAATAAACTTTTCAGGAGGGATGAAAAGATATTGAACATCACAGCAGTAAGGGAAACATGTGGGCTTTTGTAGAGATGATGGAGAAAATAAACATGTGTAACGTCAAACAAGGTTAGATATGAAGGACAAGCACTCCGTTGGGAAGACTAAATTAGTCATAGCAGAGGAATTGCTTGCTGTGGGGCTCCTGACATGTAGGTTCAAGAGCTACACAGGCAGAATCAATAATCATCTTCACCTGTCACTGTGTTTGCCTCCCTAGGCAAATGCTAATGGGGCATGTCCTCACTTGTATATAACTAGTATATCATTAGTTATATATAGGTGTCTTCCAGATGCATCTTTTTCCAAAGCATTTGAGCAGCTGCATTCCCAAACTCTTATTTGGGGATGAACTCAGGATAAGGTTTGGAGCTGCCTTGGAATGTTTCAGGATGCAGTCTGAAAGCCTCTGTTGTAGGGCAGCGATGGCCAGCCTTGGCACTCCAGGTGTTCTTCAACTTCGATTCCCAGAAGCCCTGATCAGCAGGAGTGCTGACTTGGGCTTCTGGGAATTGAAGTCCAAGAACACCTGGGGTGCCAAGGTTGGCAGTCACTGTTCTAGGGGGATTAAAGCAAGGTTATTTGGGTATAATATTTAAAAATGCCTGATTGAGAATCCCAGCAGGACAGAAATGTGGCCTCTTTTTCCCGGCCCTTCAGTGTTAAAGCTGATAGCTGACGTTCCATCACACAGAAGAACCAGAACAGAAATCCGCAGAGGAAACTCTTGATTCTCAGTGGTTGAGTTCTCACTAGAAGCAAGGAGCAGTTTCTGTGCTTTTCTCCTTAGCTCAATCATTTCTTTGAGAATCTCACTTATTTACTGTCTATCATATAATGAGAGGCTTTACTCCTTTTTTTGGGGGGGGGGGGGAGATCATGGGGAGAACTTGGAGACAGTATTATAGACTAGGAAAAGGAAACCCTTTAGTTCTCCCTGGATGGTTTTTGTACCTCAGCACTGGAAAGCCCAGAATGATCCTCGTAAAGAATTA
The DNA here is from genome assembly GCA_030440675.1 of Furcifer pardalis. NCBI lineage: Eukaryota > Metazoa > Chordata > Lepidosauria > Squamata > Chamaeleonidae > Furcifer > Furcifer pardalis. Next base: position 19,791,193 of record CP126893.1, read on the forward strand.
CAGCAGCTATAGTATAAAACATGCAGGGAAAAAGTTCCTCACTCATGGTAGAAAGAACCAAACCTGTCACTTTTTAAATACTGGCTATTCTGATCCAAGATTGGTCATTATAAATAGCAATGATCAGTGTTACACCTTGTATTATATTGATCTACCTAATGGGACTTATCAGGGCAACACGTACCAACAATGGAAAATGTACAGCAGTGCCAAGTTCCGATCCTAATCATCAAAATAAAGAAAAAGAAACCCACCCCTGAGTAAATCAGTCCAATCCGGTGCAGAGTTCATGATATTTTATGGTGAAATAATGTGCAGGTTGCTTCAACTTTTTGCCAAATGGCTTTTTAAACTCTCATCCTCACATCATTAACATTTGCCCAGAATAAGCCTAAGACCAAATCAAGTAATGTCTACTCACTGCAACAATGAACAGCCCTGAGGGCAAAGTTCCTCATACTGTATCTAATTAATTTTGCATTATTTGTGAGTCAGTTGTATAATTATTTTTATTGCAGTCTGTCACTACCAAATGTAACTGTGCATATATCTTTAAAAATGCACAAGGAATAATTGGTTTCGCTGTGATATTTCAAGTAACCCTGCCCATTACCAACGTGAGAAATTGCAAGTCAGAAAATCCCTTATCTTATCAATCAGAGACACTTGTATATATGAAAGAGGTGTGGGTCTTTCCTAGTTTTGTGCCTGGAGCTGGCAATGCTAATTCTTTGGGTATAATGCCTGGAAAACAGCTCCCCAAGCAGTGTTGTGAAATGGGTAAGTTTTACTTATTATTTGAGCTACAAAGAATGAATAGAAACTCAAACGGAGACCAATTTCTGTTGTGTGAAGCAATTCTACATTCAACATTTTATTTAAAACTTTAGCTGTAGCATTTAGCTTGACTCAGCTACTTTAACCACTAAGGGCTAGTTTCATTGCTCACCCTTTCTTGTAGTCTTTAGTAAAATGAGTAGATTAGAGTGAGTTAGTCTGATTTGTGGAGAATGGAGACTTAAGTTGGGCTTGATGAGTTTTTGAATTTGCATAATGACATTCTATGAAGAGAAAATAAACATACAGAAGTAATTTTTTTGCAGATGTCTTTCCCACTTTTGTATGACAAACTGAAACCCTCCCATCTATACAACTATTAAAGTGTCAGATCACTCTTGCCCATATGTTGTCCTGGCCTTGGTAGCCATTTGGTTTGTTGTCTCCTTGAGTAATAATTGTCCACAAAACTTTGTTATGTACCTATGGATAGTTCGTAAACTTTAGGACATGGTGTGGACATGTGGAATACACTCACCTTCCTGGACCAAAGGAGATCTGGATTGGATCAGTGCCTGGATTGGAAGCATTTGAGAACCCTATGTATGTATTATTTGTTGAGCCCTATGGAAGGGAGAACATTGACCATGAACAAATGATTCACTTTAGCTTCTGAAGAGAAGGAACAAAGGATTTACAAGAGAAACCTGAATTTAAGCATTTGCTGTTATTTAGTTTGCTTTAAACCATTGTCACAACTATAAAACAACCCAACACCATTGTTCTAATCATGGAATTTCTTCACAATGTGGAAGCCCACTTGTTAATAGTATGTTTATAAACACAAATTAAATATAAAGTTCCACATTGAGAAACAATCACAATCTTGTTTTTAAAACTTGGCAACTGAATGAACCCTCTCTATATTTTACAGCAGAGTTCATGCCTGGAAGGCCATGAAGGTAAGTATTCTCATCCTGAGGCAAAAGGGTGAAACTTTCAACCTGATTTGATAGGGACACAGCCATGCTAATATATAAGACATATAAGATGGTGAGCAGGACTGATTTTGGCATTGAAAATGGTAACAATAACAAACTACTTCTCCATAGTATGTATGAATAAATGGATGAATAGATTTGATATATATTTTCCATTAGTAAATATGCTACTCTGAGTGATTTATTGTTTAAACTTTAAACCTTAAAACTCCCATAAAGACAATAACAGCTAAACCACATCTCCCATGCCTAAAAGAAGGTATCAGGGGTCCTGGGGGAGGATATTTATTAAAATATTTAATTAAAAGTAAGGAAACTGAAAACACCTTAGCAAAGACTAAGCATCAATAGTCTGACAGTTAGGGATGGTGGAGGTGGAAAGATGAAAAGGAGTATGCAAAAAGAGATTATGATTGGCTGCCAGGATCCTTGAACTCAAGCAATCCTGATCAGGATGCAATACTGCATTGCAGGCAAGGATGAGTCATTAAGTTCATTCATTGCATGCTATGATTTTCCCAGTGATGGAACCTAAGGTAGCTCAAAAGTTATTAAATATAAATGGACTAAACCCATCATGTATCACTAGAAACAATGAAACATGTGGCAGTACTAAAGCAGTTACAGTACTTAAAACTGTTAAAGCCCTTTAAAATTGCAATTAGCAGTTCCACTTACACCATCCCATAAAGGGGCTGCGGTGGTTCAGTGGTTGTGAAGCTTGCCTTGTTAGCTGGAAGGCCAGCAAGTCGGTAGTTCGAGACCCAGGTACTGCATGACAGATTGAGTGCCCGTCTCTGTCCCAGCTCTTGGGGACATGAAAAGAGCTTCATTCAAGCGTCCCCTCAGTGGGGTTTCTCCAGCAAAAACCCTTTCAACTCAGAATAATTTTTGACATGAAATTATTATACCATCCCATAATGATACTTGAATACTGCAGGATGGAATGAGCTCCCGTCTTTGTCCCAGCTCCTGCTAACCTAGCAGTTCGAAAGCAAGAAATTGCAAGTAGATAAATAGGGACCACTTCTGTGGGAAGGCAAACAGCATTCTGTCTGCTCTGGCAGACAATCATGCCTGCCACATGACCACAGAAACGTCTGCAGAAGCAGACAGCGCTGGTTCTTCGGCTTTGAAACAGAGAAGAGCACTGAACCCTAGAGCCAGATACGACTGGCTTTTGAGGAAGGGCAACCTTTCTGTGTAGCGCTTAGTGCAGTCACTGGGCGGTTAACAAGGTGATGAGCATTTTAACCTGAACATGCTGAGTCCTCATTTTACTGCCTTCAGAAGGCTGAATCAATCTTGATCCCCATCAGGATAGAGCTCACAACCTTTGAGCTGCAGTACAGCAGTTTAACCCACTGCGCCACCCGAGGCTAAAGGTAAAGGTTTCCCTTGCTCGAAAGCCAGTCGTATCCGACTCTAGGGGTCAGTGCTCATCTCTGTTTCTAAGCCGAAGAGCCAGCGCTGTCAGTTTCTGCAGACGTTTCCATGGTCATGTGTCAGGCATGACTAGACACCGGAGCGCATGGAACGCTGTTACCTTCCCATCGAAGTGGTCCCTGTTTATCTACTTGGAATTTCTTGCTTTCGAACTGCTAGGTTGGCTACACGCATAAAATATAACTGCCCAGCTCTTGAGCCCAAGTGTCGCCCAATTAGCTGTTCATTTTTGGAGCCTGCTCTCGGGTAAGGGACCTGCGCCCGAGACCTCTTATTGCCCTCCTTGGGAGGTCGCGCCCGGCACTTTCCATCAGGGCCGTGGGCCGGACAGTTCGCCTTTACGGGACTTCCGGGTCGCAGGCCTGGAGACGGACGGTTTCTCCCACTGTAGCTCTATGGTTGTACCGCTCCGTCCTCTACTCTCTATGCCTATTGGCCTGCAGAGCCAATCGGGGGGGAGAGGGGTCGGCCAGTCAATCACCCACTCACCCGGCGGGCGGGGCCAGAACGGGAGGTGAACCTGCAAGGAGAGGGGCGCAGGTGGGCAGGTGGGACGTCCCGTTTCTCTGGAAGCGGCACCCTTGCAAGGGAAGAGCGCACGCAGGGGTCGCTTTGCGGTAAGTTGGCGAGGCGGAGACACGTGTCTGTCTGGGCGTCCGGGCTGCGAAAGTCCGGCAAGGTTCGCGGGTCGTCGGAAGGAGGATCGAACCAGGGGGGGGCGCACGAGGGAGGGCGCGAGGTCCGTCTAAAGCAGGGGTGCCCAAACTGTTTGGGTCGTGGGCCGGTCACCTGGTTCAAAGGGCCGATCCCTACGGACCGGGGGGCCAGATCTGGCCCACGACACCCTCACCACTCCTGGAAGCCGAAGTAAAACGCCCCCGTATATGGGCGCATTTTGCTTCTGGGAGCGACGATGGTGTCATCATGGGCCAGATGAATTGGAGTCACGGTCTGGATCTCTCCCCCCCCCCCCCCCCCGGGCGTAGTTTCGGCACCCCTGGTCTAAAGGGCATGGCCAGGAAAGGAGACTCAGACAAGGAAGGAAAACCAGCATGATTTTGTCCCACTTTTGTGGCTTTGGTTAGTTTGGAAGAAAGAGGTGTGTGTGTGTGTGTGTGTGTGTGTGTGTGTGTGTGTGTGTGTGTGTGTGTGTGTGTGTGTGTGTGTGTGTGTGTGTGTGTGTGTGTCTTTGATCTTGCATTTCCTTCTCTTAAATTCCAGTGTATTGTGTGTTTTATTTGGCATGTCCCACATTAAAGACTTCCAGGTGATCCCCGCAGAGAGTGTTGGGGTCCCTTTCCATCACAGGATATGTTATTGTAGTTGCAAACGTGCCATCAAGTCTCCCCCCACTCCCATCCCTGGCTTGTGACTACCCTGTGAATGATGGAGTCTCCAAATCCTCAATAGCCCTGTTCAGCTCTTGCAAACTCCAGCCTGTGGCTTCCGGAGTCAGTCCATCAGGTATGTCATTGAGGTGGCGAACCTATGGCACGCGTGTCAGAGGTGGCACTCGGAGCCATTGCTGTGGGCACCCATGCGGTTGCCCCAGCACAGAGGTCGCCCTGCTCCTCTACCTAGCAGCCCAATGGGAGCACTTCCTCCCTCCCCCAGCACAGAATTCACCCCTTCCTCTGCCCAGCAGCCTCATGGGAGCGCTTCCTCCCTCCCCTGTTTTGCGATAAATAAGTGGGTTTGGGGTTGCATTTTGGTCATCATCTTTTCCTGCTGCTTTCATCCTTTCCGAGCATTTTCTACTATTCCAGAGAATCTTATCTTCTCATGATATGCCCAAAGTCGGACAGCTTCAGGGTCATCATGTTTAGGGCTCTTTCAAATACCACATGACCTAAAATAGGCCACTTTTTGACCCCCCCTCCCCCTCTGTGACTTTCTGTGACCTTTGGCCCACCCACCCCCTAAATCACGTGGTTTGAAGATAGATCTATGGTCAGCCGGATGCGAAAAGCAATGATAATTTTGGAGTCATGCGACTTCACGCCGAACCCACTCCCCTCCCCCGTGACTTTCTGTGGTTTTTGGTTGACCCCCCCCTAAAATGGTCACGTGGTATTTGAATGACCCCTTACCTCCAGCATTGGTTTGCTTTTGGACCCACTTGTTCATCTTTTTTGCCCATCTAGAGCAGTGATGGTGAACCTTTTGGAGACCGAGTGCCCAAACTGCAACTCCAAACCCACTTATTTATTGCAAAGTGCCAACATCGTGGGGCAAACTATGAGCTGGGGGGAGGAAGCGCTCCCATTGGGCTGCTAGACAGAGGGGTGGCAAACCTTGTGATGGGGGAGAGAAGAAGTGCTCCTATTGGGTTGCTGGGCAGAGGGTGAAGGGCAAACTCTGTGCTGCGGTGAAGACATGTGTGCCCACAGAGAGGGCTCTGAGTGCCATCGGTTCGCCATCACTGGTCTAGGGTAGCCACAAAGCTATCTTCCAGCACCAGGTTTGAAAGGAATCAATTATTCCCCCTGTTAGCTTTCTTTAATGCCCAGCTTTCACATCTGTACATGGAGTTGGCAAAACAAGAGCATGGGTGGTCTTGGTCTTCAGTGACGATCTTTTCAAGTTCCTTCTTTACTGTCCTGTGTCTGTCTTCTGAATTCTTCGCTTTAGCCTCCATTTGGATTGATGAGTGAACCAAGGTATACAAAGTCACTAATTCAGTTTTTTCATTGACAACATTAAAGTTGCGTACTTGTGTAATCTTGAATTTTGTCTTCTTAATGTTCAACTGCAATCCTGTTTTGATAGTTTCACTTTGAGTAAAAGTTGTTTCAAGCCATTGCTGTTTTTTGCCAGCAAGATGGGTCATCTGCCTATCATTGACTCCAGTTTTGACTCCTCCTTTCTCTGAATATAACAGGAGATGTAAAGGTAAAGTCATCCTTGCTTGAAAGTCAGTTGTATCCGACACTAGGGTTCGGTGCTCATTGCTGTTTTTAGCCAAAGAACCAGCACTGTCTGCATCTACAGACGTTTCAATGGACATGTGGACATGACCAGACACCGGAGTGCCCAGAACCTGTTTATCTTCCCACTGAATTGATATCTGTTTATCTACTTGTAATGTCTTGCTTTTGAACTGCTAGGTTGCCAGGAGCTGGGACAGAGATGGGAGTTCAGACATACCACAATCTTGCAGCAGAAGAAATGGTGTAAAAGAACATGTTATATGAACATAAACATTGGGCTAGGGTAAAGGCTATCCTGAATTTTAGAAAAGTTAAATTGGCCAAATAGGAAAGGGCACAAAGATCTTATAGTCTATTAAGCATTGCATTTACTCAGCAAACTTCAATGTTCTTGTAATTCTATCTCCCAGATTCTTATCTTAGCAACTAATTTGGATTAAAGAGTAGCCAACCGCTACCGAGAGAAAATCCCAGAGACGATAGTTCATTAGATAGGTAGGCTCCTTTTCTGCTTGGAAGGTATCTTTCTGTGTTAGTGGTGCAAGTCGTATTGGTAGATAAGTTTTAACCAGTGGTTATCATGCATGCTCCAAGACAAGTTTTGGTAGGACTCAGACTGGCTTCTAGACACAAAGCCCATCACAGACACAGTATGGAACTGGTAAAACGAAGCCACTGTCTTGACTTTGTTGATGATGAAACTTAAATTGTCATGTATAGAATTGAAAATATAGCTCTTAGAAATCTAGCCAGAATAGTTTCTAAAGGTCTAAACTTATTTAAGCACACAGTTGGGATCTGTACAACCCTTGTGCAGTGATCTCAGCTATAAACCCTTGGATAACAGATGGAATATATTGGCCCTTTTTTGTAAAGAATTTTTTTGCCAGTACTGCAACACTTTTCTGAGCATTTGCTGCAACATGATTTCCTTGGGAAAGCCAGGAGTCAGATGCAGGGAAGATTACTGTATTTGTAAATATTTACAGTTTTATACCTGTTCAATTGAGTTAATTGTCCATTTGTGCTTAATTCTCCTTCCAGTGAAAACCACCCAACACTTTAATCTTAGAATAATGCATACTTAAAAAGTTATTGCTGCAGTAAGAATGAGGAGCCCTCAAAAATCATCATAAAGCAATGCTAATTAGAGACAATATACTATTGTAGGTGTAGGGTTGAAAATGGCTAAATGACCAAGTTAGGTGGATGAAAACCAGGTTTTTGATGAACCTTTCACTGTTGAATTGATGGAGCCCTGGTGGCTCAGTGATTAAACGGCTGTGCTGCAACCAAAAGGTTGTGAGTTTGATCCTGACCAAGGCTCAAGGTTGACTCAGACTTTCATCTTTCCAAGGTTAGTAAAATGAGTACCCAGCATGGTGGGGGCAAAATGCTAATTACTATGTAAACTGGTCCAAGAGTGCACTAAGCGCAATGGGGCGGTATATAAGTGTAATTGCTATTGCAGATGTTAAAAGGTATAAGAGCTCAAATGTGTCCATATTTAACTTCAGTAAAGGTAGCAACATGTCTAGACAAGATCTCAGCATAATTGCTGCTGCTTCTTCCATGTTCAGGCCAGGCGTGAAACTGCCAAAATGAAGCTATTTTTAACCGAGTTCATTCTGCAGTTCTTTTCGTCTGACCTAGTGTGAGAATGATTAACTGGCACAGCAAGGTTGCCGTTGCCCGGGGCATGTCTGATTGTGGTTTAAAAAACACCACAATCTTTGAAGAGGCACTTTCTGGGCACCCCAGCATAATTTCCAATGTGATTGTATTTTTCCACAACAGACTGGCTGGTCATTTTGCAAATGAAATGGCAGGAGAGACAAGTATGTCTTCCTCAACGCAAACAGCTACAAGACAAATACATCTTGAATGGATGGTCTTGTTCAGCTGTGAAACCTTTCCTTTTCTCACTGCCCTGGTGGATCCATCCCATAATTTTAGCTAGTATTCTTGTATGAGCCAACCACAACCAGATTTTAAACTGGACTAGAAAGACTGGGCTGGGTTGTAACTGTTTGCTTGTGACTTTTGTGTGTTTACCCAGGATGTCTCAAAGATAATGGATGTTATTACCAAATATCTGTGTACAGTCAAACCTTGCATAAAGAGTGCCTCACTTAAAGAATAACTCACTTAAAGAGCAGAATTTTCTCTGAATGTTCGCTTCGCTTAACAAATAAAACCAACCAAAAACTCGCTTAACAAATAAATCAGACGAAAGGTTTGCAATCCCCCCCACACTTAAAGAGTAAACTTGCTTAAAGAGCAATCCTGTGGAACACATTATGCTCTTTAAGTGAGGTACCACTGTATTTAGGAATTCTCCCATTTGTTTAGACTCTTACACATCAAGGCCTCTGCCTTATTTCCTAGTATATAGGGGCACAATATAGATTCCCTTCTAGTTATTCAGATGCTAAGCTGTGACCTGGAAACAAGCAGACTTTAGTTTTGAGTTTAATTTTTCAATTAACATTTTGACAAGGGCCATAATTGTCATGCTCTACTTGTGAGCTAATCAAAGTTATATGACTAGCTCCTGCTGGAAACATCTACAACAGGGGTGTGCAACCTAAGGCCTGTGGGCCAGATCTGGCCCTTGGCACCATTTCATGTCCCCCCACTCTCTTCCAAGTGCATTCAAGAAACAAAATGCCCCCCCCCCCCCATCATGCAGGCAGGTGAAATGGCCATCTGGCCCTTGAAGCTAACTGAGAGCGTGACCCAGCCCCCGGCTTGAAAAGGTTGGGAAGAACCCCTGATGTAGAAGCATGCCTGTGTATTTTCACTGTTTTTAACTTTTTACACAAATCTGCTATTAGCGCTGTTTTTAGTGCACTTAAACGTATATAATTTCATTTAAAGAAGGCATATTTTTGTAGTAAGGTCTCCCTTGCTCGAAAGCCTTGTCTGACTCCAGGGGTCGGTGCTCATCTCAGTTTACAGCCAAAAAGTGGTGTCTAAATGACCAGTAGATGTTCTTAACAAAAAAAAAATTAAAATATTTTGCAATGTAATTGTTTCATTGAGATATTTGGTCTAGAGAAAGGGTTCTAATTGTTTACTCGGCAGATGGGCTGTTCAAATTGTGGGAAAGCATCTTGATAGAGAAATTGGTGGATCCAGTTCGTTTCACAGTAGTTGAGCATACATTCCCTCTGCAGGATATTCTGTACTCATTATCATCCAGTGATGGCAAACCTTGGCACTCCAGTTTTTCCGTGGTGCTGAGTAGGTTATCTGATTCCAGGGGCCCACCCACAGCTGGACTTCTTTTGAGTAACAGATACCTGGCAAAACCTTGAAGGGCAACAGGTCAGAACTGACTTTACAGCACTCTTGTGATTATGATTGCGATTTCATGAATGAGGGACTTTGTAGCAAGAGTTAAAGGTTTATTCTTAATACTGTATGTGTGAAATAAATTTTAGGCAATCCTAGTACAGTAATACCTCGGATAACGATTGCATTGGATAACGCTAGAATCGGATAACGATGCAATTTTTTTGTAAAAAGTTTGCATCGGATAACGATTCTTTAGCGTTATCCGATGCATCGTCGGTGGGGGTGGGGTGGATTGGGTAGAACATTACCCAATCCACCACCCCCGCAGCGATAGGTTGTCACCCAAGCCAAACTGAGCTGTGGTTGGCGATCGCTAGCTGCAGCTCGGTTCGGCTTTGGCAACAATCCTCCCCCTGCGCGGGGGGAGGATTGTCGCCAATGCCGAGCTGAGCTCGGGTGGGCGATCGCGCGCTCGGGCAAAGGTTGCCTTGGCCGAAATCACACACACACCCCGCACCCGCGCGCAGGGGGCGGTGATTTCAGCCAAGCTGAGCTGAGCCTGGGCCGGCGATTGCCTGTCTGGGCTCAGCTCGGCTTGGCCGAAATCACCAACCCCTGCGCGGGGGTGGTGATTTCGGCCAAGGCAAGCCTTGCCCAGGCGCGCAATTGCTACGGGGGTCGCACACTCAGGCAAGGGACCGGAGCAGGGGTGGTGGAGTGTGTCCAATCCACCATCCCTGCTGTCAGGGCTTTTTTTTTAGCGTTGTTCGATGCATGCATTGGACAACGCTAAAAATTGGATAACATCATGACTTGTGGAACCAAGTCATAACATTATCCGAGGTACTAGTGTACAGTCTAGTCTGGGGTTAGTACCTCTGAATTCAGTGGCACTTGACTGAGAGCATAGTGGGCTTTACTTCCAAGTAAGCAGGTCTAAGACTATGTAAATCATGATAGTGCATTTAAAAATGACACAGTTCAAACACTCACTTAAAAGGCCAAATGGATTGACTTGCAATTATCTTTCCCATACTAGGTCAAACAAAAGAAACTGGAATTTATTTGCAAAAAGGTGGTTTCATTTTGGCAGTTTCATTTCTACGTAGACATGGAAATTGAACTGTGTACAAAGACTAAGATAGTCAGGAACACGTCATGCTGAGGAATAATCACTGGGTGTCTGAAACTTGGGCCAAGGGTGGAAGAATAGGATGCCAGTGCTTGATAACTCTGTCATTTAACTGTTCCATCCCCTGCTTGAAACTGAGGCTCAGTGTGGCAGACTCTTGCCGGTAAGAAGGCTTATTTCATAATTTCTTGTTTTGCTAAGAGCCTCTCCACTTTTAATAGAATGCTTTTGTTTTTAATGCTGCTAACTATACGTCAAACCTCGCATAAAGAGCACCTCACTTAAAGAGTAACTCACTTAAAGAGCAGAATTTTCTTTGAATGGTCGCCCTTGCTTAACAACTAAAACCAACCAAAAACTCGCTTAACAAATAAATTGGGGTTCGCAGTCCCCCCCCACCAGAAGTCACAATTGGTCACTTACAATGGTGTTTCGCCTAAAGAGCAAACTCGCTTAAAGAGCAATCCTGTGGAACGCATTATTCTCTTTAAGTGAGGCAGAACTGTATATGTTTCTCAACTTAAATAACAACCAGTCTCATGCATGGAAGGAGCTGAAAAAGAATGAAAAACAAGCCATTGTATTTCCTTTAAACCACAAATTGGAAGCGTGGATTTTGAAGGTGAGCATGAATCTTTAATAAATTGTTCCTCAAAATAGGATTCAAAGACCTTTGTGGGTCTTGTTCTCCTTAGTCCAAATGGCACTTAAGCTGTTTATTGTATGGATAAGGTCATTAGTATGCTGGGGTCCCTGGGGCTGCAAAGTGTGTGACTTACAACAAAATGGTCATTAGGCAGCCCCATAAATATATTAGAAATGCTAGGAAGAAACTAAAGAAGTGGACCTGGAAGTCTGACTGGTAGGTGAAATGGGACGCATCCAGAGACTGAAGATAGATGTGAGATGTCCTTTTGTTTTAGTTTGTGAAGAGCACTGTGGTGGCTTATTGGTTAAGACACTGAACATACGGACCGGAAGGTCAGCAGTTCAAGACCCAAGTGCTGCATGGCGGACTGAGCGCCTGTCATCTGTCCCAGCTCCTGTCTGTCTAGCAGTTTGAAGGCAAGAAATTGCAAGTAAATAAATAGATATTGCTCTAGCAGGAAAGGTAACAGTGTTCTGTGTGCTCCTGCTTCTAGTCATGCCTGTCACATGATCACAGAAATGTCTGCAAACACAGACAGCACTGGCTCTTTGGCTGTAAACAGAGATGAGCACTGGCCCCTAGAGTTGGGTATGACTAGCTTTTAAGCGAGGGAGACTCTTACCTTTGCCTAATTGCAGTGCTGGGAAGAAAAAAGTTATTTTAAATAATGCATCTTAAAAAAAAGAGCTTTATTGCACAAAATCTTCACATGTGGCTTTTCTTCATCTCTGAATCCTGTCAGAATTGCTCCTGCAACCAAATGTTGGAGATTCTTGTCCAGATTTCTGGTCCTGAATGTATGTGCTCTGAGCTTCTTTGCGCAGAGATGTCTCCCACTTGCAAACTGGTTGAAATGTGCCTGAAATGTATTTATATTTGTCCTTGATCTGATTTTATTAGTTGTTTCCCTACATGTAAAAGTTTTGGCCTAATTTAAGACAGTGATACCACTGCCAGCGCTCAGTCATAAACGTTGGGCATCTTTTAAAAAAGAAACTAAAAGCCATGGAGGTTCGTGAATCATGATCAGGGGATCTCAAGAGCAGGAAGATGCTAGCCACCAGATGCTAGCCATCTTCTTGCTCAAGATTTTCATTCCTTGTGAATTGCACTCTAACCAGGCGGAATCTTAGAATTGGTTGAGATGGGAAAATTCGGTACACTTATTTTCCTACTTCTTGCATCAGTTGTTTGCTCAAGGCTGGAGCTTCTGTAATCCAGTCTCCCATGTATCCCTTCCTTCTGTCAGTACAGAATGAACATCAATGTCTTATTCCAGCTTTGTTTCTTGCTTAACACTTGCTAAACCTCTTTCATGTCTGCGATCCTTTGTTGCTTTTCTTGGAGCTATTTGTTGTGCTTCCCCTCTCAATTTGCTTCTTGAGCAATATTACTGAAATTAAATGGCTATTTCATATGTCAACATTTGAATTTCTAACATTTAACAAGATGCACTAGAAAAAAATAAAGAGGTGATTAAGTGATTTTTTTTTGCTAAGTAAATAATTTTTGTGCCAGAAATTATTCTGGGTTGAAAGGATTTTTGCTGCAGAAACTCTGCTCAGGGGACGCCCCAATGAGGCTCTTTTCATGTCCCTAAAATCCGTCCTTTGTGCTCAGTGTAGTGAAGTCACTTGTGCCAGTTAAGCTCAAGCAGCAGTTTTTGTGAAATAGCTTATCTGGTAAAGTTTCAGTTAATCTTACTCAATAAAACTTTTCCCATTTTAAATGTCCCCCCCTCTTCTGACTCCATCCTTAAGATGTAACTTTGCTTCTCTGTTTATGTGGTTACGCAAGAAAACAATGTATTTTTGTTTTTATAAACCAAACTGATTTTTACATGATTGAAATACAAGATCTCTAAGACTATTTTTGTTGGCTTCAGAACCTTTTAGATTACCACCGCCGTTGACTCCTTGTCAGAATACATTTCTTCCCCAGCGGAAAAGTGGTTTGCCATACCTAGAAGTGTTCAGAACAGTACTTCTTAAAAAAGGAAGTGAGTTTTCTTACCTCTTAAATTTTTTAAAGAAGCATTTTTATGCAAGAAGTGGGTTTTTTTTAAATAATCGTGTCAGAAGCACACAAAGGTGATTTCTGGGTTGAAAGGATTTTTGCTGGAGGAACTCCACTCAGGGAGCACCTGAATGAGGTTCCTTTCATGTCGCCAAAATCTTTTTCCCACTGAAGTGGTCTCTATTTATCTACTTGCAATTTCTTGCTTTCGATCTGTTAGGTTGGCAGGAACTGGGGCACAGACGGGTGCTCATTCCGTCATGCAGTACAGTACTTGGATCTTGAACTGCTGACTTGCCAACCTTCCAACTGCTTCTTAACCACTGAGCCACTGCGATGAACAAAGCAACATAAAGCAGAAACATTTATCCTAGGCCTGTATACCAACAATTGAAGAGCAACAGACAGAAGGCAAACTATTAAGTTCTCTCAGCTTTGTTGCAGAAGCCAAATAAAAATTGTCCTTATTCTAATGGATGACACTTCTTGACTCATTTTCTGCTTGTCTGATGATTTCATGCTTCCTCATAGACGTAGTTTCTCTCCCCCCACCCCCACCCCATCTTTTCAGTGGCAATCTGTATGTGGAAAAGCCATTGGGAAGAGGGGATCCATAGCTTTGTGGCACATTATATGCTTTGCATTGATAAGATCTTGAGTTCAGTGTAATAACAGTGAAAAACTTAAAAAGCAAGTCAAGGGAAAGTTCCTTAGAAAGCCATTACTTGTCATCTGGTAGTACTGTACTAAGTTAAATAGGTGAACAATTTGATTTGGCGTAAAACTGCTTTGTATATTCATATGATTTACATGACGGTGCCAATAGTGTATTGTGTGAGTCCCCTGTGCACGTAATAGGAGTCACCCTTATGTAATATTGAGTCACTCATCCACAGAAGCTGTCTGTTGGGGGCGCCACTTTGCTTTCTTTGTGGTGACAACCATCCGTTGTAAGTAATAAATCTAAAGAACATTAAACCTTAGGGTGGATTTGCTATCTAAAATCCACTGCTCCTATAATTGTGCTCAGTTTTAAAGAGACATTTTTTAAGAGCAGAGAAGCAGTTTTACTAGTAGTGCGCGCAGACTGTCACGTCCAAGAAGGTTCTGTTCCTGCCTTTGTTTAAGGCAAGTTATCAGCACCAATTGTCTTGGATGTTCCCCACCTTGTGGCAAAAACACTGATCTCTTACATGCACCGGTGGGGTCTGATGGACTTATCAGGAATGCAGTATTGAAGCTGTGGTGTAGTGACTCCACCAAACGATAAACTTTGTACAGGAGGAGAAGAAGAAACTCTAACAATGTGTTGCTAGTGATTATGAGCAGTTAAAGCTGCCAGAACTATAATGCTGTTAAAAAAACATTATTGCATGGCTATGTTTGGATTGTTTGGAGAGTTCTGTTTGCCCTCTGAAAAATAACATTGTAGAACAGCAAATAAAATCCAGGGGACTCAGGTAATCCTCTGGTATAATAATTTTGTGTCAGAAATTATTCTGGGTTGAAAGGATTTTTGTGGAAGAAAATCTGCTCTTTGTTCAAACCAGGCAGTGCAATTTGATATCATCAACAAATGCCATCTAGCCCTTTTTAATTAATGTTAGCTTTGTATGTTATTATGCGCTGGTGGTGCATCTGACACGAATAAAACAAAGCAAAGGGAAACTTGGGGCCGGGTCACAGTCTCTCAGCTTCGAGGGCTGGATGGACATTTTGCTCTGCCTGCACAAATGAGGGTGGCCATTTTGTCCCAACGGCTTCAAATGGGGTGGCCATTTTGTTTTGGAGGGGTGGGGGTCACATTAAATGGTGCCCTGGGCCGGATCTGGTGAAATGGTGCCCACGGGCCTTAGGTTGGCAACCCCTGCCCTAGGAGGACTTCTCTGCTTATCCTGTGATTGCTGTGTTTTTTAGCTCCTGGCTGACTGTTATAATAATAATAATAATAATAATAATAATAATAATAATAATAATAATAATAATAATAATAATAATAATAATAATAATTTCGTGTCAGAAATTATTCTGGGTTGAAAGGATTTTTGCAGAAGAAACTGCACTCAGGGAACGCCCAAGTGAGGCTCCTTTCATGTCCCCAACAGAGATGGGCGCTCCATCTGTCATTCAGTACCCGGGTCTCGAACTGCCTATTTCCCAGCCTTTGAGCTAACAAGGCGAGCTTCTTAACCACTGAGCCTCTGCAGACCCTGGCTGACTGTTGCGAAGAAGGCTTACTGGACTGTCTCAGGATGGGCAAAATGGCAGTGGGAGTAACCTCCCAGCTTTCATGGCTGTTTTCATAGCCTGCCCTGCCCTCCTTGCCAATGCCCCCCCCCCCGAAATGTGAATTGCTCCTGAAAGCCTCCAACAATGGCCTTAATTTGCTTGTTAAATAGGTCCCTTGCTTCATTTAGCACCCCAAATAAAACATCATTCAGCAGCAGAAGTCTATTTTTTTTCAGCCAATTTGGGTTTAATTTTTGGAAGTCTGCAATAGTTCTGCTATATCCTGGAGGACAGAAAGTAAGTCCCTGGATTTGCCAAAGGTGGCCCACTCTTGGGCTGTGTGGACCTTTGGTCTCATCCCCCAGGGTTGTTCTTCCATCCTGATGCGCTGTTGTGTTTCAAAACGATTGCGCATGTCTTCCGTTGCATTCACCATGTAGCTTCATATCATGGTAACCTTATCATGAGGCACTTCTGTTTACTGTGTGTCAGGGTTTCATCTTTGCCTCCAAGGCAGGTTTGTCAAGTGGTGCATGTTGCTTCATTCAGCACAAAGTCAATAGGACTGGATTGAATGGGAGCAAATTGACCTAATTTTGCTGGAAGATATGGGATCGAAACTCCAGAGGAAACACTCTGATAGCGTGACCTGTAGCCTCCATATGAGCTTTGATTTGGTCCATTACCATTTTGTCTTTTGCCTTTTTGAGACCATTGTAGCATCGGACCCAAAAATTACATTTATTCACCCATTTCTACCTATTTTCAAATTCTAGGTTTCTTGGGCTTTCATCACCCTGTTCTTTGCCACCCTTGAAAGATGGGTGGGTGGGTGAATCCTTTAAAGCCCTACATGGTAGTGGACCAGGATACTTAAGAGACCGCATCGTTTCAAGGACATCTGCCCGTCCCACCAGAGTGGACCGGAGAGGCTCTCTGGTTGTGCTATCAGCCAGAGAGGTGCACCTCGCTGGCACGAGAAGGAGGGCCTTCTTGGTGTCTGCTCCGGCCCTTTGGAACCTCCTGCCAATAGAACTACGCATGCAGACGGAGTTGCTGCCCTTTAGAGTTGGATACAGCTGGCAATCTTTACCTAATAACAAAAGATCCCTGATTGGTATTCAAATTTGCTGTGAAGTTTGGCCCTGTTTAGTTGCAAGTGGTTAGTAAAGGTAAAGGTCACCCTTGCTCAAAAGCCAGTCATATCTGACACTAGGGTGCATTGCTCATCTTCATTTACAGACAAAGAGCCAGTGCTGTCTGTGTTTGCAGACGTTTTCATGGTCATGTGGCAGGCATGACTGTATTACCCACCCAGTCACATGGCCACACCCAGCAAGTCACATGGCCAACTTCTGGCCACGCCTGCAGAGTAGGCCACACCCACAGAGTGGTAATAATTTTTTTTTGAAGCTCACCACTGAGTAGATCCTTCAGTCTTAAAGGAGGTAGTAGATCTGTAAAGGTAGGGGAATGATACACATGTTCCATAAAACAGTCCTTGTATAAGTGTGCATGTTTGCTGCTTGTCCCGTTAAAATCTGGTACTGTACTGTCAAAGAGTTCACATAGGCAGTATCCACCACTAGCATGAGATTTGTGGAGTTTAGTGTTTGTTCTGGGGAAAGATTAATGGAGAATAAACAATTTTAACGACATCTTAAAGCGTTAACATTGTAATGTGTCCTCTAGTTAAAGTTATGAAGGTCTTGGAGGGAAAATCAGTGGAACTAACTGGAATCATTCAAGAAAGAATTGGACCACCTTCTGTTTGTCAGATCTGCTTTGATTTGGATTCCTGCATTGAGCAGGGAGTTGGACCCGATGGCCTAAAACGGGTGCCCAAACTACAGCCTGGGAGCCGAATCCGGCCCCCGATGCCAATTCATCCAGTCCAAGAAGCCCTCGTCGCTCCCGGAAGCGAAAGTAAAAAGTGCCCATATGGGCACTTTTTACTTCCACTTCTGGGAGCAACGAGGGCTTCGTGGGCCAGATGAATTGGCGTTTGGGGGCCGGATCCAGCACCCAGGCCCTAGTGACCAGCCCCTTGAACCACATGACCGGCCTGCGGCCCAAAAAGTTTGGGCACCCTTGGCCTACAAGGTCCCTTCCAACGCAGTATTTCTTTGCCTCTATGAAAATTGGAAAAATTCTGGATTTCCCCCTCTCTCTTAAGGATGTTTTTTCAGTCTTCAAAGTTTAAAGTAGAAATTGAAACATTTGGGAGATATTTGGGAAGAATCTTTTGGAATGAAAGAAATGCTTTTTGAGATGAAGTTTTATTCAAGATTTATAGTGTGAAGACGTATTCAGTTCTTCACAACTCTACAGATGGGTCATTACTGTGTTTATGGCACACAATACAATATTCAAAATGTTTTCTGTTTTGTTATAAAATCTAGCTTGGTATACAAATGAGATGAAAGTTTTAATATTGTGAGAGTAAAATACTGTTTCTATACAGCCAGTGTACCGTGGTAGTAATTGTTGAAGTCTGCAGAACCACACCTTGAAGGAAAAAACTTAAAACACAGATTCCTCTTTTGATCCAGATTAGCAAACCAGTTTGTAGTCATTTTTATCTTTACCAAGAAAAAGTCATTTGTAAAACCAGTGAGCTTAATTGCCCTTTTAAAATGTCTTTGTTGTATGGGGGACTTTATGTTGTTAGCCGCCTCATGTAGGGATTCATTTTGCTGAGAGAGGTGGGGTATAAGTGCAACTATATATCTGCATAATTGCTTGTACTGTACTATTGTATTGTATTGTATATCTGCATTATTATTATTGTTATTATTTGTACTAGTATTTATATATGACTAAGCTGGCCTGAGTTGGGTCCCCCTGATTGGACGGCCTATAAATATAAATAAATAAATAAATAAACTATGATGATGATGATGATGATGATGATAATATCTAATTAAAATTTTGCATTTATATGCTGCTCACTCAGGGTTTTGACCCGAACTCAGAGCGGCTCACATACAGTTGGACAGTCACAATCATGCAATAAAATTTAAACATTATTATAGTAATTATAAGACCCTATAAAAACTAACAGCTATTAAAACTTAAAAGATTACAAATCAGATGATGATGATGATAATCCCGACTAAACCATGGAAACTCACTGTGAGGTGGCACTGATACACCACTCCTTAAATCTCATGTACCTCAGAAACCCTACTTCCATGATGGTGAACCTTGGCACTCCAGGTGTTCTTGGACTTTAACTCCCAGAAGCCCAAGTCAGCACTCCTGCTGATCAGGGCTTCTGGGGATTGGATGTTCAAGAACAGCTGGAGGGCCAAGGTTGAGGAAGACTGTTTTAGACGTTAAAGATAATAGGTTTCTGCATTTCTTGGATTTCCAAAAAGTTGCTTTGGGGCAGGTGTTCCTTCCCATCCTAGGGGAGGCTTTTGGTTTGCAAGTGCCTGAAATTTCTATTTCGTCTTCTTCTTCTTCTTCTTCTTCTTCTTCTGATGATGATGATGATGATGTGCATCTCTTGTTGATGTACCTGTTCCATCATGGTTGATGAAGTGGGCTCTGGAATCATCTCTTTGTTTCCACTACAGTGTTGACGTACTGTTGGTTCAGATTGGGTTGCGAAGTGTGTTGATTCTAGAGCAGTGTTTCCCAAAATGGGCCCCAGGCCCCACAGGGGGGCTTCAATTATACCAACTGTCTCCCCACTGTGCCAACACCTTTTGTATTTTTAAATGCAACGTGAGCACAGACAACTGCATACTTCATTACATTTTGTAATTCTGGCTTCATCTGTCCTTTTTTGATTTCACAGGCCAGAAATCTGTGTTTTCCTCATGGACCAGAGGCGGGGAGGCTGTATCAGATCCTCAGTAAACTTCACTGCCTGGTACAATCTTGTCCTTATACATTTAATTTCCTCTCTTTCTCTCATGCAGGTGATGTGACGTCTCCTGAAAAATCTGA
Organism: Furcifer pardalis; assembly: GCA_030440675.1. Lineage (NCBI taxonomy): Eukaryota > Metazoa > Chordata > Lepidosauria > Squamata > Chamaeleonidae > Furcifer > Furcifer pardalis. The sequence goes on from CP126893.1 coordinate 19,810,630, forward strand.
TTCCAAAGAGAACGTTCCCACAATGGCTCCTGGGAAGGAGCGGGAAGCATTATATGGTAAGTTGACTATTTACTAGTGATATACATGGCATATAGTGATGACACAATGAAAATTTAAGATGCAAGGATGGTAACTTTGAGTGCTGTGGCTTTACTTGGTGCCAATTCCTTTCCCTTATTCTGGAATTAGTCAATTTATAGCAGCCCCATTTAAGTAAACAGGATTCATTAGTCACAAGTGATTTCCTTTGGTCTGCTCACTGCAGAAGTAACGTTGGGGTTCCCCCTCTGGAAGGACTGAGTTAGAAATGGAGGCCAGTTCTCTAGCTGAACCTCATTATCTCAAGTCTCTTGAAAGGCAGTTGTGTGGAAAGGGGAAAGAGATTCCAGAAAATCTTTATCTGTCACTGTGCATAAACCACCCAGCAGGTGCTTTGCAAGATAATTTTTATGACCTCTGAGGTCCTATTATCATTGCCTCCCAGCCATTGTAATGGACACTTCTCAGTTTGTCTTAAAGTTTAATGGCTTATATACCTGGAAATCCTGCTGTGCAGGCCCTAAATTGTTCTTTGGCCTCAAGACTCTTTCAAGGGTTTATTTTGTCTCTGGTTTTATGTGTTTGACCTTCCTTAATATAGTTTCATTTTATGTAAATATAGATTGTCCTTGCGTCAAAAAGCATATCTTGTTTTGTTATAAGAGAACTTAATTATGTTTTTGTGGTTGGTTGTTACATGCTATCAGGTTGGCCACCACAGGACTCCATCCTTTGTAACCCTGCTCAACTCTTGTAGGCTCATGAATGTGGCTTCCTTTCTTGAGTCAACCCAGCGCATGTTTGATTTTCCTCTCTTCCTGCTGCCTTCAACTTGAAGATGAATCAATGTACAGTCAAACCTTGCATAACGATTGCCTCACATAGCGAAAAACTTGCATAAGGAGCGGGCATTCCACAAACCTTTCCGACTCACATAACAATTTTTTTTAAATCTGAAACGGAAATTTCTTATGGAAAAACTCGCATAACAAACATTTTCCTTAAAGTCCTTGAAGTCTGGTCTCCTGTTACTATGTTTTCACACAGCTGCATGGAACAATAGCTCCCTTTCTGGCCCTTTTAAAACGTTCTTAGCCCCTTCCTTTTAGTTTTCCCTATTTCTTTTGAAAGAGCTGGCCATTCAGTAGGAATTTGAAGTACTTCTTCCCTGAGTGGGAAATTGATATCATCTTGCTTGATTTCCACATGCCCTTCGTTTGTCTGAAACAGACAACCTTCCTTCGAACAGGCCTGCAATTTAAGAAGGTGCTGAAGATGTAGGCTATGGATCCATAGATAGTGGCGTTATAATAAAACTATTAGTCTTAAAGATGCTCCATGATGGTATTTGGAAAGTCTATGGAAATTACCCCAATTCTGCCGCACCATACACATGCTTGGAATAAAGTGCCAATGAACTGAATGGGACATGTGTCTGACTAGAATAACGTTGCACAGTTAAAAACAGAATTTTCCAGTTATGTGGAACATTTTTTTGAACTGTCCTTACATTCATTTGAGCAATGTTCCATTGTAACATAATGCTCTCTGGGATCATTTGAGTGCAAAGAAGGCCAGTTAAACAATGCCTTTCAACTTGTTCTAAGTGCTCTGACACTCAGCATTTGCCTAAATTTTATAACCTAAACTGTGCTTGCGTACATATATGTGTAGCATCTGCTGACTGGATGACTCATGAACGTAAGGGAACTTGACTAATGGTCCTCTGCATCTGGCAGTGTCTTCATTGGTATCACATGGTGGGCCACTCGCTTTATTATGTATGCCACAGGTCATAGGAATCTTGTCCAGTGTTTCACTGATTGCCCACTTGTCTGTTGGACTTCTCTGTTTCCATTACATACGAAAGCATTTTAAAATGGAGTGAGAAAAGTATGGCCCTCAAGAGGTTGTTGGACCTAAGCTCCCAGCATTCTTCACCATAACCTGTGCTGGCTGGGGCTGATGGGAGTTGCAATCAAGCAATGTTTTGAAGGGGCGACACTTTGCCGCCCTCTACTGTAAAGTGCAACACCTCCAGAAAGTGTCATTATGCCATGGTTTACTTGTAACCATAGCTTATGTCAACTGTGGATTGCTAATTTAATTGTACAGTGTCCAGCAGATGACCAATAATAAACTATGGCTTTTTTGCCCCGTTTCTTTCTGCTCCTTCATTCCCATTTTGTTTTCAAACCACCGCCACCCCCAAATCACCATCCACCACCTGGTTGAGCGATGAACCACCTTGGCTGGGGAACATGCTGGAGCCACGCCTGATGGCTGGGTTCAGATATAATGGCAAATCAGAATTCATTAGCTAACAATAAATAATAGTTTATCTGTGAGTGGTTTGGATCTCTGGTGACTTTTGACTTTTCTTCTGACTCTCGTCTGGGCAAGGGGTTGTGGGAGCGCAGTTATTTCTAGAAGAAGAACCTATTTATTTTATGTGTAAGATGTATGATAAACAGATAGTGATGAGGGGAAATGGACATTGGGGAGTGCACTAGAGTCACTGCTTTTGCCTCACAGCCAAATGGAGAAACCAAGAATTAAGTAGAATTATAGATGATGTTGTACTGGCAGCAGGAATGGGGCAACAAAAACCATTGTCTGAAACTTTTTGGATTTCCCTGTAAAGCCAGCAAATCGCAAATTGTACCTCCTCAGGCTTTGGGCTTTAAGATGCTGAGCTTGATGACTGAAAGGTCAGCAGATTAGCAGTTTGAGACACGAGTGCTGTGTGACAGAATGAGCTCTTGTCATCTCTTCTAGCTCCTGCCAATCTTAGCAGGTTGAAAGCAAGAAATTGCAAGTACTGTACATAAATAGGTACTGCTTTGGCAGGAAAGGTAACAGCGTTCTGTGCACCTGGGCATCTAGTCGTGCCTGCCACATGACTACAGAGATGTCTGCAGATACAGACAGTGCTGGCTCTTTGGCTGTAAACAGATGAGCACTGAACCCTAGAGTTGGATATGACTGGCTTTCAAGCATGGGCGACCTTTACTTAGAGCAGTGGTGGCGAACCTATGGCACGTGTGCCAGAGGTGGCACTCGGAGCCCTCTCTGTGGCCACCCATGCAGTCACCCAGCACAGAGTTTGCCCCACCTCTCTGTCCAGCAGCCCAATGGGAGTGCTTCCTCCCTCCCCCCAGCACAGAGTTCGCCCTGCCCCTCTGCCCAGCAGCCCAATGGGAGCATTTTCTTCCTCCCCTGTTGCTGTGTTGGCACTTTGTGATAAAGAAGAGGGTTTTGGGTTGCATTTTGGGCACTTGGTTTCTAAAAGGTACGCCATCACTGACTTTGAGTTAGCTGTTAGGAATCACAGTCCGTTGGTCAGAAACTACATGTATTCATTGAAATATCCCCTTCCCACCCTGAGGATTGAAAATGAAATTTTTGCTTTCTCTGGTTCTCAACCTTGTACAGCTCATTGTGAGCAGAAAATGCTCAACTGGTTCCCCAGGCTTTTCACTGAACACAGTACTTTCCTTAGCAACCTGTATTTGCTGCATATGTACACACCTCCGAAAGAAGACATTCCAGATTCTCACTCTCTGCCAGAGCTTTGAGTTAGTAACTTTTTGTTCAGGAGCCAACTTTTACAAAGCACAAGTTCAAGGAAGCTGGCTGAGGACAAGTTGATCTTGTGTGTTTCATGCTCCTTGGAGTTTCCCATCTTTGTTTTACTTAACCGGACATGGTGAGTTTAGCTCTCCTGGGGGTGGAATTCCTTCTCCAGTGATGGTGGTTTTTCATTACACAATGCGGCTGTTGTTTTAAATTCTCCAGGTTGGCTGAGTGGCATCTCCTTTTTATTTGGGAGGCGGGGAAGGTGGAGGAGGAAGCTGGTTTACTCTTGCAATACGAAACTGTGTGCATGCGAATATCTTTATTGCTCACTGTTTCTAATTAGAAATTGATCATTTCTACTCACCGAAGGAGGCTGCTGTAAGAGGAGCTCTCCTTTCTTAGCCTCTGGAAGCAGAATGCCACGTGCAGAATACAAGCTAGAGTACAAGAGTGAGTAGAACTGGAGTGATGTAAAGTGGTGGGGTGGTGGAAAAGAACAAAATTTTGGGTCATGCTCAAGCATTTTTAGTTTTTTTATAATTTATCCCTTAGATCACTGATGGCCAACCTTGGCACTCCAGGTGTTATTGGACTTCAATTCCCAGAAGCCCAAGTCAGCACTCCTGCTGATCAGGGCTTCTGGGAACTGAAGTCCAAGAACATCTGGAGTGCCAAGGTTAGCCATCACTGCTTTAGATGGAAGGAAATGTTCCATATAAACACCTTCTGTGGAACTAGATCTGCATAGTATTTTTGATGTGTCACTCCTGATCAAGAAGGGGAAGTGTGTGGCCCTCTGAATATTTTTGGACTGGAATTCTTGACATTCCTTATCATTTAATATGTCAAGTAAGGTTGATGGAGCTGCAGTTCAGTAGCATCTGGAGGGCCATAGACTGTAGACTCCTGAACTCAGAAATAGGCGAATGAATTTAAATCAGTTTCTCCTCCAGTACTTACCATAGATACAGGCATGTTGTAGAGCAGGGGTGGCCAACCTTGGTGCTCCAGGTGTTCTTGAAATTCAGTTCCCAGAAGCCCTGATCAGTAGGTGTGTTGACTTGGGCTTCTGGGAATTGAAGTCCAAGAACATCTGGAGCACCAAGAATTTTTTAAAGAAGATTGAAATGTTCATTTAAGAACAACCTTGCTGGGTTGGCTCAAAGGCTAAAATCCTTTTCCGGGTGGAAGCCTGTTAGGTGATTGTCAGAAGCCCATTAGAAAAGTATGTAGGTGGCAATTTCATGATCATTACTTAAGGAATGCTTGAGTACTTTATAAACAGGTATGTGTCACGGGGTGGGCTTGGTCAAAATCTTTGTCCTTCTGTCAGAGAACAGAAAAAACATGAAACTGAAGAAGAAGCATCATGTCTAAAGCAGCGGTTTCCAGTTGTCATCCCCAGATGTTCTTTGCATTTCCCAGGACCTCTGGCCATCACAGCGAATTCCCAGAGCCTCTCTGAGAGCTATAGTCCCAAGAACATCGGACGCATCAAGTACAGACCTTGTGAAAACCACTGGTCTGAAGCAAGTTGAGCTGTGCCAGGTTCCATCCCTGCCTATATTTTAAAAACAGTTGAAACCATTTTTTTATTTAAAAAAGGCTTTTGGGAGTACAGTATATTGCCAATGGCTGAGCATTAGGTATTTTGTTTTATTTTTCTCCGTTGCTAATACAGTTTTTGTTTCTGGCATATTTATATGTATTTTTTAAATTGCATGACAGTTTTTAATGTGCGAGTTTCTGTTGGTAGCCGCCCAGAGTAGGAAAATCTCCTAGATGGCTGGGGTATGTATGTATGTATGTATGTATGTATGTATGTATGTATGTATGTATGTATGTATGTATGTATGTATGAGTGAATGGATGGATGGATGGATGGATGGATGGATGGATAGATAGATAGATAGATAGATAGATAGATAGATAGATAGATAGATAGATAGATAGATAGATAGATAGATAGATAGAGAAAAATTTTTGAGACAGAGTAATAGAATTACTTTGGCCACCAAATGAGAAGAGAGGACTCACTTGTGAAGGCCTTGATGCTGGGAAAGATAAAAGGCAAAAGGAGAAGGGGGCACCAGAGGATAAGGTGGAATCGTTGATGCGATGAGCATAGATCTGGCCGGGCTGTGGAGGATGGCAGAGGACAGAGGAACCTGGTGTACGGTGGTCCCCAGGGCTGCAAAGGGTCGGACTCGGCTGTGCAACTGAACAACAATAGAATGAACATTATGAAGGGATTTTGCGGCCATATAGTCTAACCCGCTACTTTAACCTCCTAAAGCATACCTGATAGTGAGCCCTCTAGCCTCTATTTAAAAACCTCCAAGCCAGAGTTGAGGTACTTTAAAATTAACAAATTATTAAGTACATAGTAGTTAGAGTTTTACAAAATAATGTACATTTTAAGCATTTCTAATGGAAGTGTCTTGAATGTGGCCTTATTTGATTACATTTAAATTAACATGGTCTTTCAACAAGAAAAGTCTCCCAAGCCTTGCTCCAAATGGGTGATGATTTAAACACCATTTCTTAAACATCTAAAACAAAAAAATAGCAATGACCAAGTCAAAAAACATTCTGCATAAATTTACAGTCTAAACAGGCATGTAAGAAGAAGAGAAGACAATTGGTCAAATAAGAGAAGGCAGCGTAAGATTAGAAGCCGATGCTAAGTTAGTAATAACAGAGTAGAAAAGTAGGGCTTGTTAAAATAACTCTGCCAGATGGTTAAGTAGGACGTGGGTAAGGGTGGATATTGAGATCAGCCTGCGTAGTTTGAGTCTTTCCAGGAGTTCTAGTTTGTGGGTGAGAGTGACATAGATCAGGAAAGCAGCTACAAGAAGTGGGGCCCTCCAGTAAGACAGGCATGTGTAGACTTCATAGCTTACCCTGCTCCCTTTTCATATCTGCTGTTTGAAAGGCTTTGCTATTTTTAATATTCGTTATAATACACATGCCCAAGTCACACAATCAATTCTTTTCCTCTTCTCATTTCTCATCCCTTCATAGTGGAGAATTGTTGATCAGTTCTCTCACCATCAAGACTTTGCTTGCTTCTACCTTCAGTGCTCTCTGGCTGTTAATTTGAAAAAATAAAGGTAAAGGTTTCCCTTGTTCGAAAGCCAGTCATACCAGACTCTAGGGTTCAGTGCTCATCTCTCTTTCAAAGCCGAAGAGCCAGCACTGCCTGCTTCTGCAGACGTTTTCGTGGTCATGTGGCAGGCATGACTAGACACCAGAGCGCACAGAATGCTGTTTACCTTCCCACCGAAGTGGTCCCTATTTATCTACTTGCAATTTCTTGCTTTCAAACTGCTAGGTTGGCAGGAGCTGGGACAAAGATGGGAGCTCATTCCATCCTGCAGTACTCAGGAATTGAACTGCTGACCTTGCACCTCCCAATCAGCGTCTTAGCCACTTGAGCCACTGCAGTCTCAATGAAAAAATAAGGCTTCACAATTTGATTTGGGAAGAATAGATAATGGTCTCCCCTTGCTTGAAAGCCAGTCATTTCTGACTCTAGGATTCAGTGCTTATCTCTGTTTACAGCCAAAAAGCCAGCACTGTGCATCTGCAAATGTTTCTGCGGCCACGTGGCAGGCATGACTAGATGTCGGAGCACATGGAACGCTGTTACCTTCCCTGCTGAAGTGGTACTTGTTTATCTACTTGCAATATCTTGCTTTGATACTGCTAGGTAGGCAGGAGCAGGGACAGAGATGGAAGTTCACTCCATCATGTAGCACTCAGTTCTCAAACTGTTGACCTGCTTGACCTTCCAGTTGTTAAGTTCAGTGTCGTAACCACTGAGCCACCACAGGAAAGAATAGCCCTTTTAAAAATATCAAGTATTATGTCAGGTTTATTTCTTCCATGCAAGTTGTAGATAATTACAGTCATTTTGTATTGTATTGTCTTGTATATTCACATTGCATTTATTAATCTTGGTTCATTACTGAGAGGTAGACAAAATGATTAAAGGTAAGCAATTGCCTTTTTTAAATCAAACTGACAGTATACTTCAATGCATGCCTATTCAAAGGTAAATCCCATTGAGTAATGTATTTTACTCCTTGGAGGTAAGAAGAGTTTAGATACGAAGGCAACTTTAATTTTTTTGAAATAAGCTTATATTAAAAAAGTGTTGTGGTTATCATCATCATCATCAAAACTGCAGGGCTGGAAAGGACATTATGGGTTATCCAGGCCAGCTTCTGTCAAAGAAACAGAGTGAAGAATTGAACTCCCAACCTTTGGCTTTCCAGCCTGATGCCTATCTGGCATCATATCCATCTTACCTGTGCCTGCAACATTTCTGTACAGAAGACCACATTTTTATGCTGTTATTTTGGCAACACTGGGACTGTGTGAGGTTTGAGCTTCAGGACTTGGAATGAGTGCGAAAATATAAAGGCAAATGTTTGCTTTAGAATTTGTGATGGGGAGAAGCAGACCAGACGTCTTGTGCATTGCTTCTTCCTCCCTCCTGGCTCCTCTGCTTATCGAGACTTCTTCTACTGTTAATTTGCAGAAGATTCCTCTGGAGATGGTGTTAGCACCATTAGCTGTGATACCATATCACCACAGCGTTCAGACTCCACAGATGAATTTACTACCTACTTTGATCAGAAAGTGCCTATACCTCAAGATGAAGAGGTAAGTGTGGTTGCCTGCAATAGCAGTTCAGGTTTGGGCAAACTCTGTCTCTTTCCCAACTGTTGCATCGGTACACCCACATCACTATGCTAGCGAGGGGAAGGACAGGTAGCCATTTGCACTGGTGCTTGATGGGTCTGACTTTGTATTCCCCTGTCCCTGATACGGAGGCTTCTCGGTGGTGGCACCTATGTTGTGGAACTCTCTTCCAGTTGAGTTGCACCAGGTCCCATTCCTGCCTACGTTTAAAAAAAAAACAGTTGAAAACATTTCTTTTTAAAGAGGCTTTTGATAATGTTTTACCAATGGCTGATCATTAGGTTTTTTTCTTTTAGGGCTTCTTGTTTCTGGCGTAGATATATGTAATTTTAAAAAATGTGTGTCTTTTTTTAATGTGTGAGTTTGTGCTGTTAGCTGCTCAGAGTAGGAAAATATAGACAGACAGACAGACAGACAGACAGACAGACAGACAGACAGACAGACAGATAGATAGATAGATAGATAGATAGATAGATAGATAGATAGATAGATAGATAGATAGATAGATAGATAGATAAAGTCCCTTCGCTTCTCCTGGGGAGGAATGCCATTCTGCTGCAAAGTACCATTACATTGTTCATTCACTGCTGAACAGAATTCAATCAGAAGGCAGTCTTTCTTCTGTGAGGCTGACGGCTGCCCCTCTACATGAGTCACAGCTCTGGCCTTGGTTCCTTCTGGTCAAGATTAGTAGCAAATGAAAATGCAGGGACCAGTACATCTAAGATGAGACAGTTCTTGCTCTTAAGGGCTTTAAAATAACCTCACCCCTTCCTCCCACAATTTGACACTCTGGTGGCGATTCTGCCTTCAGTTTCTATTGTCTGTGCCCATCGCCCATGCTGCTTGAGCCTGGAGGGACTTAAATAGATGGAAGGTGTTTTAAAAAGTAAGCCGCTCCAGCCATAAGAATAAGGGCAATCTTTAAAGGCACATGCTTTGGGTGCCTGAATTTTTAGAAGCACCCAGCTAGTGGCATTTAAATATGGGTCTCCAGAATTTGTTGGACTTCAGACCCAGCTACCTTGGCTGGTGGCCAGGATTCTGGGAGTTGTACAGCAGCCTTTAGGAGCCTAGTACTAAACTGCTGCACATTCACCTTAAACTTGTCAGTGAAAAAAAAAGCCATTCAGAAGATTTTGTTTGAGCCAAGGAATTGCACAGGTGCCTGGTTTTTGGCTCCACATGTCTGTTCACTTGCCCTCTGCCTCAAAGGTATGGCACATATATCTGACTTGCCACATTTGTTTATTTATTTGGTGTAATTTGTATAGCTGCCTAATTGACAGGTGATTTTGGACGGCGTACAGCAATTCAGTACAAATACATAAAATCCCCATAACTCCCTATAAAACCCTTAAAATTCCTAAAACACAAAAAGGCTACCACCACCACCTCCGCACCAATTACAAATCTTACTAAAAACTGATAAAAAACATGAAAGGTCACCCTCTAAATGAGCCGCTGGGTTGTTGTTGTTGTTGGTGGTTGCTTCTTCCCCACCTCCCCATACCTGCCATTCCAGTGAGATAAGACTTTCTGTTTCTAAATGTTACTTTTTTTTGGGGGGGGGGGGTTGTGATGGGGCATGGTGAGCAGTAATTATCCCTGTTATTTTAGCCAGTGCAGTGATTGAACAAATCAAACAACCGGGCTCTGTAGAGTCTGTAGCTCTTATCTTTCATTTTTGAAATGACTAGAGGACGGGTTCCCAACCTAAGCCTGTGGGCCAGATCCAGCTTGTGGTGCCATTTTATGTGGCCTCCATCCCTCCAAGGGCATTTGAGAAACAAAGTGACTGTCCTTTGAAGCTGTTGGAACAAAATGGCCACCCCCATTGTGCAGGCAGGGCAAAATGGCCGTCCGGCCCTCAAAGCTGGCCGAGAGAGCGTGACCCAGCCCCCGGCTTGAAAAGGTTGGGAACCCCTGGACCAGAGGAGTAGCTGTTTGTTTTAAACAAGAATAGCAGAAGTAAAGTGCTTAGGAATCAGTCCTTGCAATTTGTGACCACAAAGACCTTCTATAACTGAAGGACAGCACTGTGGAATTCCAAACATGAGTCTGATTAGAAGAGATGCTATCTAAGAAAAGAGAGTCTGATCATTTCTTGTTGAGCAGAGGGTTCTCTCTCCCTCTATCCCTGTGTTTGGCTTTAAATTAGGGCCATGAAATTAAGAAGCTGTTGAACAACCCATCCCCCCCCCCCCCCCCAGTAAAATGCATTCCTTTTTCTTTTTTATTCAGGAGAGCATAAATCCAGTGCATTTTCATTTCTAGGGAACACAGAATTCTTCTACTGACTTGCTGGATCCTGTGTTCCTTCCACATCAACTAGGAGAGCTCCCTAGATTGTTCCCAATTTTTTCCTGCAGTCCAGAGTTAGTATAGTCTTTTAAGGATATTTGCCTGTCTGTATCATTTTCCCCATTGACCACTCTAACTTTTATGGAACCTCTGGTCTCCCAGACAGAGTTAGAAAGTCCCTGACTTAAGCCATCCAGCTGGACATTGCTCTGTGACAAATATTGTGGGTTGCAAAATGTTTGTGTTGATACTAGCTTCTTTCTATTCATAACAGGGCTAAATCTGGAGATGAAAAGAAACAGCATAGCCATTTTCTGTTTGATCTTTCATGTTCATTGTCCTACTTCAAAATGCTTCTTTGTTTTTGTGAAAAATAGATGCTAATGATCTTTTCAAAAAATCCTCTGTATCCCTGTTTTTTGTAGCATTCATGTTTCAGCTTTCGAAAACTTTGGGCCTTTACTGGCCCAGGTTTTCTCATGAGCATCGCCTACTTGGATCCAGGCAACATAGAATCAGATCTGCAGTCTGGGGCTATCGCAGGATTTAAGGTACGTAATACTCAGTGGCTTGTAATTATTGACTCCGAACATCCATTTCCCTCCTTACAATGCCAGAGCTAGAAGATGATATAATCAAGAGTATACCCTCGAGACGACAGTCTCTCAGTGTGTTGGAGTACAACATGACACCATCACTGGGGTAGTTGTAATCCTCTAGCCCAGGGGTCAGCAAACTTGGCTCTCCAGATGTTCTTGGACTTCAATTCCTAGAAGCCCTGATTAGTAAGTGTGCTGACTTGGGTTTCTGGTCATTGAAGTCCAAGAACACCTGGAGAGCCAAAGTTGAGGAACCCTGCTCTAGAGAGCTGTGGGTTAGACGCTCCTGTTTGAATCCTAATTCTTGCCTCCAGGCAGGATCAAAATTCTAGTCTGTTGTTCTCTGACAGATGCTTGCCTTGGATCTGTATTTTTAATCACTTGATGTTGGGACCTTGCAGCCAAATTTAGGAGACTTGTCTGGTTCTTTGAAGTGACAGCCTTCTTTTTGACAAGACTGAGTTGTCACATGTCAGCTCTGAGTCACATTGAAACTAAGCCATGCTGAATTACCTTGGAGATTGCATCGGAGATTAGTGAGATGCATCTGGCCCACAGGCTACAGACTGAGAATCCCTGCAGTAGACGATAGAATACCAGTGAATTTTCCATTGCCCTTCATTGAAGTAAGCTGCTTCTGCGTTGACAGGACACATAAGCACTCAGAAACATGGAAGTCCTCCTACCTAAAGAGAAGGAGATGAAATTTGTTGGTGCTCTAGGCAAAAAATAAACAAAACAACCCAGCACAGAATAATATTAAACTTTAACAAATCCACTTTGATTATCAAAAGAGACAGGTCCTGGTGCAGCTTTGTTTGGAAAATACACAAACAGTGTTCAGAGTCTTCTTACTGATTTACACATGCATAAAAGATCGCATATGTCTTGGACGCCAGTTGCCACTTTTAAAGGAAGTGCTGCTTGCATCCTTGAGCACAGATCCAGTCATGTGATTGAGAATACGCCCAACACCTGATTAATGGGTGGCAATTGGTGGTCAAGACTTCCACAGTTTCTTTAGGTGAATGTAAATCAGTAAGGCCCTGTGCCTGTAGCTCCGGAGTTCTCAACCTTTTTAAGCAGGTGGCCAGACCACTCTCCTTCAGACAGCTTCAGGGGCCGGATAGCCATTTTGCCCTTTCTCCACCACATGGCACTACCTGGTATTGTGGAGGCGGTGGTGGGCCACATGAAATGGTGCTGCGGGCTGTAGGTTGAGAATCCCCTCTGTAGCTGGTTCACATTATTTGCCCCCAATACAAATATGTTTAAGCTTGGCTGGTTATATACTTGAAGGTAGTGCATGCAGGTTAGTTTGCTCGTGGAAGAACTACCAAGGGTAGAATATGGAGTTATCTTATAAGACTTTGCTGTTGGGCTGCAGTTTTTAGCATGAGCTAAGTGGCCTATTGCAGAAGGGAGTTTTTGTTAACATCTTGAGGACCCCTATCAACCCCATCCCTGAACTAGTTTGGCTGCTGTGCTCCAAGAACCCTGAGGCCAGGAGTTCTCTTTTAGTGTGCTAGTGCCAGAAAAGAACTGTGTCCATGAAATATTGAAGCTGTAGTTATTGGAATGTGTAGATAAATGCATATCATTGACACATATGTATTCAGTGTGTAGCAGTGGTGGTGAACCTATGGCATGTGTGCCAGAGGGGGTAATCGGAGCCCTCTCTGTGGGCACACATGCCATCACCCCAGCACAGAGTTCATCCCACCACTCTGCCCAGCAGCCCAATGGGAGCGCTTCCTCCCCCCCACCAGCACAGACTTTGCCCCATCCCTGTGTGGCGTGGATGGCCTCCTGTAGAGTTTGGGCACTTGCTCTTTAAAAGGTTTGCGGTCAGTGGTGTATAGACACATTTCCAGTGGTATGCTTCAGCAGTGAATTCTTGAAAATCAAAATGTCTACCCAAATGCTGTATTCTCCATACAACCTCTGTCAGAGAGCCTTTAGCGTGGGGCTGTAACAACTTTTTGCAAAAAAAAAAAAAAAAAAGGGGGGGGAGGGGGGGAGCTCATTGGCTTAGTAACCAAAATCTGAATCTTCCTGGCTAAATTCTACAGTTCTCATGGCCTGTATTTGTTTTTCTTTTTCTGTTTTTTCAGCTGCTCTGGGTTCTCTTGTTGTCCACTGTCATCGGTTTGCTCCTGCAACGCCTGGCCGCGAGGTTAGGGGTAGTAACAGGACTTCACCTGGCAGAAGTATGCAATCGGCAATACCCCAAAGTGAGTGAATAAGCTGTGCAGCTCTTCTGCTGGGGTGTAATGCTTGTGAGTAGAGGACCGCACGTTCTTGTAGGAACATAGAATCAAATAACTGAACTGGAAGGGACATTTTAAGCCATTGGGTCTAACCCTGCTGTTTAATATAGGAATCTGAATCAAAGCAGATCTGACAGATGGTTGTGCAACCCTCTCTTGAATGCTCCTCGTGTTGGAGTGCTCACCATCTCTTGAGGCCATTGGTTCCACTGTTGTATTGCTCCAAGCAGGATTGTAGTAGAGACTGTTTTAGATTCTGGTGGGCTAGTGGTGGGAAGGACCAGAAGTTTTTCAGTGTCCCAAGTCCAGTTTGAGTCACAGGTCAAAGGGGCACTTCTGTGGTGGAGTTAATGTGACCTAGAGCCCAAGCTGGAGATGTTAATCATGAAGTCCATGAGTCCCAGAGCCTAATAGCTATTGACCCACTTCCATAATCAAAGACAGAATCACTAAACTTAGACAAAAAGAGCTCAATGCTTCTGCCTGTATTTCCGCTTTTCTTCATTTCTTTAATGCCATCTGGGATGATCTTGCTGAGTATGGAGACTTTCCTGCACAGAATTTAATTTTCTGAGTCTGGACCTGCCTGTTTAAAAAAAAGAGAGAGAATACACGAGCTTTCTCTGAACATTTACAAGGAACACCTCTCTCTGCTGGATAATTGAAGACACCTAGAATTATCAAGCTGGAGTTGTCTTTGAGCTAGTTTATGGGATAACCTTTTCCTTCATTGTTATTCTAACAGTGCCAATGATATTTTAAATCTTGCCTCTAAATGCTTTTTAATTACTGGCTTTTGTAGAAACCAGTTAAAGCCTGGATTTAAATTAGCACAAAGAACATTTTGTTCATGTTGAAATTCTTGTTCTGGCAGGATTCAATTACACGGGGATGTGGTATTCCCCTATAAATTTATTTTCTTTCTTTCTTTCAATGGTGTTAACTGATATTTTTTTTCCTGCCCCAACATTATACATGATGGGGAGTTTGTGTGCATGTGTGTGTGTGAGAGAGAGAAATTGAATGAATGAAAGGATGAATGAATGAATAAGCAAGCAAGTGAGAATACATTTCTACTTAAATTATATGCAGATCTTGGTGTATCTGCTTTTTGCCCTCTTGCCCTCTGGAATTGTGTCGAGATAACTTCCAGTAAATGGAAGACGGGGTTCGTGATGTTTCCCAGGTTAAGCTAGACCCTTGCAAATATCTGTTTTACCTGGGCAGATGAAAAAAGGATGTACAGTACCTGTTAAGACTGATCAGGTAATTTGACAGCTGCTTTTCCCTGTGCCAGGAAGGCCATGCTAGAAAATCTGGACTGCATGGGAAGACCTAGTTTCTGGGAGAGGGGAGACAAGATTCTCCCTTTCAATATTTTGGCTGCTTTTGGCTTCCCAGCAGCACACAGTATGTGCCACAACTTCACTTAAAAGCCTGAATAATCTTGTTCTCACTCATTCCCTTTGAGATGAATTTGGCTTCATGGTTTGTGACTTTACCAGATTACCCCAGACAGTGAAATGCACTTAGGCAGTTTTTAGTCAGAAGATGGGGAATCCCTCCTTTTAGCAAGAATGAGTTGATGTCTATTTTTGGACATTTTATTGCACATTGTCAGTAGTGACCTGTAATGGTGGTGGTGGAAATGTTGTTTTGCCATTGCTTATGCACAGGACAGATCACCTGATTATTATTGCTTTGACTCTTTAAGTTGTTTTCTGTCTGATTCTCAGCCTGGGACTGTTCTTGATATGCTTGAACACTAGGCTGAAACCAACTGAATGAACTTTAACAGGGAGAAATGCAAATTTTATACCTAGGGCAGTGATGGTAAACCTTGGCACTCCAGGTGTGCTTAACTTCAATTCCCAGAAGCCCTGATCATCAGGAGTTCTGACTTGGGCTTCTGGGAATTGAAGTCCAAGAACACCTAGAGCAGTGATGACAAACCTTTTAGAAACCGAGTGCCCAAACTGCAGCCCAGAACCCACTTATTTATCACAAAGTGCCAACATAGCAACAGGGGAGGAAGAAAACGCTCTCATTGGGCTGCTGGGCAGAGGGGTGGGATGAACTCTGTGCTGAGGGGCGGGAGGAAATGCTCCCATTGGGTTGCTGGGAAGAGGGGTGGGGTAAACTCTGTGCTGGGGAGGGCCAGTGATGGGATTCTGCAGGTTCGCTCCAGTTTGCCAGAACCGGTAGCAGAAATTCCGGTTGGCCCCTGCCCATCCAAGTTTTGAAATAATGCAGGGCTTTCCTCCTGGATACGCCCACCATACCACACTCACAGAGTAGGTAGTGAAAAAAATTGAATCCTACCACTGGAGGAAGCACTCCCATTGGACTGCTGGGCAGAGGGGCGGGGCGAACTCTGTGCTGAGATGACTGCATGGGTGCCCACAAAGAGGACTCCGAGTGCCACCTCTGGCCATAGGTTTGCCATCACTGACCTAGGGTGGGGGGAAAAACCTAGATGCACAGTTAGAAGATCGAGAATACTTGGCTCAGCTAGAAGGATCTTGGAATTGTGGTAAATCACAGGCTAAATATAAGTCAACAGTGCGATGTGGCTGAAAAAAGGTCAATGCTGTTTTTGGCAGCCTTAACAGAATTATAGTCTTCAAAACCCATGAAGTCCCCTCTCTATTCGGCACTAGTTAGACCACATCTAGACTACTGTGTCCAATTCTGGGCACCACACTTTAAGAAAGATGCAAACAAATTAGAGCAGGTAGAGAGAAGGGCAACAAAGATGATCAGAGGAATAAAAACCAAGCTTTAGGAGGAAAGACCGAAGGAACTGGGCATGTCTAGTCTTGAGAAAAGGAGACTGTTATAAACAGACTTGTTTAAAATAATTGGAGACAGTCTTTTACTCTGAGGGTAAATGAAGCAGCATTTTATTACTTGTTAAAGTGCTTGTGGTGTCTTATCAAGAAGGCACGATTTAGCAGTAGATAAGTTGGCTTTTTATCCCCTAACACATGGAAATGTAAAACCAAAACCCTCCTCCTTAAAGGAGGTTACATTCTACTTGGAGAGGCCTCTCGGCCCAGTCCTGTTCCCTTGATTCTTGTCCTCAACTACAGATGTCACTTCTTTATCCTAATATAGTAACCCAGGTGCAGGTTCAAATCTAGGCTACTCTTATCTTTAGTGTTTCTTCTTGGGGTGTCCTTATCAGAGGTTTTCATAAACAGGTCCAAATACTTGATGCATCATTCAAAAGGACAGCTAGAGCTCTTACTAATGTTTGGAAGTATTCCCAGCTCTATATAATAAGTGTCTTAAACTAATGCCAAACCACCGATCTGTTTTGGGTCGTCATGGCCTTTCTATGTTCCTATGAACTTGTTACTATAGGTAACATGCTGCAATTAAATTTCCTTTGTTACAGAGACTAAGATGGGATATGATAGTACAGGATTGTACTGTACTCTTCAAATAATTGAAAGATAATCATGAAGAGGGAAGTGCAGGATCTGTTCTCCATCATCCCAGAGTGCAGGATGCATAATAATGGGCTGAAATGACAGGAAGCCAGATATAGTCCCAATATCAGGAGAAACTTCTTAATGGTTAGAGCAGTACAACAGTGGAATCAACTGCCTTGAGAAGTGGTGAGCATGCCAACACTGGAGGCATTCAAGAGAGGGCTGGACAACCATCTGTCAGTTCTGTTTTGCTTTGGATTCCTGCCTTGATCAAGGGCTCAGACATGGTGGTCTAAAAGGCCCCTTCCAACTCAGCGATTCTGTGATTCTATGAAAGTCTCTCTCCTGTGTTTCCTTCTTTCTCCAGTTGTTCTAGATGTGAGTTACTCCCTCCCCCCCCCCTTTGTCATCCCATACATTTCCTCCCGGCACATACCCAGAAAGAGAATTGGCTGTCTTGTAGAGCTACCTGTTGTGTTCAGAGGGACACCCACAACTCTAGACATGACTTCTTGTGGTGGGACGTGGAGCAAAAGATCCCATTTTTAAAGCCTTGTTATCGTCTAGGTCCCTCGGATTATCTTGTGGCTGATGGTGGAGCTGGCCATCATCGGGTCCGATATGCAAGAAGTCATCGGCTCAGCAATTGCCATTAACCTCTTGTCTGCTGGGAAGTAAGTTGGCCCTGTTCCCTCCCACCTTTCCCCAACAACACGGCTCTCAATGTCTTGATACTATGACTTGTCCCTTTTCCTGTACTTCTTCCTTTTCTATGACACTTGGCCTTTTGGGAGAAGGCAACAAGGATAGAGAGTACATTCTCTCTCTAGAGCAGGGGTTGGAAATACACAGCTGGTAAAATCCAGTGTCCCTCTGAGTCACTTTGTGAACCCCTGGTCTCCCTCATATATGCTCTAAAAAGCTGGTTTTCCTCATATTTCCTCAGGAAGCCATTTTGTGTCTTCTAGGTAGTGGCAGGGGAACAGGGACACATCCCATCTCTGTCCCAGCTCCTGCCAACCTAGCAGTTTGAAAGCAAGAAATTGCAAATAGATAAATAGGGACCACTTTGGTGGGAAGGTAAACAATGTTCCGCGCACTCTGGTGTTGAGGCATGCCTGCCACATGTCCTCGGAAACGTCTGCAGATGCAGACAGCACTGGCTCTTTCGCTATAAACAGATGAGCACTGAACCCTAGAGTTGGATATGACTAGCTTTTGAGCAAGGGTGACCTTTACCTAGTGGGCATGTTTTCCCATGTTTTGAGGAGCACCAAGTGCCCCCCCCCCCCCAACTTTAAAAATGCTCTGGTGCTACGGGGAGCAAATTGGCTATTTCACTAAAAAGATTTCCCCTCCCCCCTCGGTTAAATCAATTTCTCACCTTACCAAAGCCTATTTGTCATAACCTTACCAAAAAGTAAAAAAAAGTATGAATATGTTTTTAAAAAGATGAGCAAAACTGCTCCTTAGCGATATCCTTACCCTTGAGCACCTCTCTTCAGGTGTAGCCTTTGGTCTGAAAAAATGGTTCCCTGGCTCCTCTGAGGTTGCCTAGTGCTGCTGTAGAGTATGGCTGTACCTCTTCTGGATTCAGTGGAAGTGATGGAGCGAGAAAATGTTTCAGTTGATCAAGCACAATGCAGAGGCTCCCATTCTTCAACCCCCTGATAAAGGGGGAAAAAACCCAAGGGTGCCCCCAGTTGATTGAAAGGCATCCAACCTGTACTGCGTGGGGTTGAATACAGGCATACAGCTTGGGTTTCCTCCTGGATCCATCCCTGAGCCTGGATGCCTGGG
Organism: Furcifer pardalis; assembly: GCA_030440675.1. Classification (NCBI taxonomy): domain Eukaryota; kingdom Metazoa; phylum Chordata; class Lepidosauria; order Squamata; family Chamaeleonidae; genus Furcifer; species Furcifer pardalis. Next base: position 19,829,368 of record CP126893.1, read on the forward strand.
GTCTTGGTGATAGCCTGAGGAGTTCTTTTGCACAGTTAAAATGAATGCCCAGCTGTGCCCATTCTGGGAAAGAACCAGTCTGTCCACAGTGACAACATGCTTTCATTGTATCCCAGTTGGGCTATCGTAATGGGCTCTTAATGGTGTTGCCTTTGGAGAATCTTGAGAAATTTCAGTGGATCGAGAATGCTGCAGTGTGGTTGTTTGCTGGGTCTAGTTTAGTGTTTTCTGACTTTTGGTTTTTGGACTTCGATTCCCAGAAGCTTAAGTCAGTTCCCCAAAACACTGATCAGCCAGTGGACTAACTTAGGCTTCTCTAGGATTTGAAATGTTGGGAACCACTGATCTAGTTACAGGGATCATGTAAGATGCCCCAGTTACAGCAGTTCCGCTGATGCTGGTCTGCCTCTGAGCACAATTCATAATGCCGGTTTGGGCCTGTAAACCCCTAAACAGCATGAACTGAAGTTCTCTTAAAGTCTGCCAGTTAGCCCCATCAGACCTAGTGAATGATTCCAAAGTTTGAGAGATTATGAGATGTGAGGTCCAGCATCATCTAGAGCAGGGGTTCCTAACCCAAGGCCTGTGGGCCAAATCTGGCCCCTGGCACCATTTCATGTGCCCCCTCCCAAGAGCATTCAAGAAACAAAATGGTCATCCCTTTGAAGCTGTTGGGACAAAATGACCCCCCCCCCCTTTCGTCCAGGTAGGGCAAAATGGCCGTCCAGCTCTCAAAGCTGACTGAGAGAGCGTGACCCGGCCCCTGGCCTGAAAAGGTTGGGAAGCCCTGATCTTGAAGGCCGCCTGTTTCTCTTCCCTCTTGTAGAAGATACTGAGCTGGATTAACTGCTGGCCTTATATCACCGTTTCCCACGCTTTTATAACTCTGTAAAACAGACCAAATATGTTCGAACTCCTTTCAGGACAATTCTTGACAATAAATTTCCATTTCATTGTTAAGGGTTGTTAAAACAAGAGTTTGTTATCTGTAAATCAGTTTCTGCCATGCAAAGGAATTATGAAATTGGATGAGCGAAAACATAAGATGTATTGATGTAAACCTGGTCTCCCCCCCTCCCCTTGTTATCCTTCCCTGGAAGATCAGGCAGTCTTCTAAAATGGCTGGAGAATTCAGACTATAAACAGAAATAGCCTGTCATAGCAGACTGGCTCCCATTAAATTGGTGTTTTCTTTTACATTTGTTATTGGAAATGTGTATAGCATGTTTTGCTTCATGAACCAGCAAGAAATTGCCCAGCTGGTGTCCTTATTATGGTGGCTTTTTCCTCCATGAGTTGCTCCTGTCAAATTAGATCACTGCATCTTGTCTCTAAAGAAGGAAGTGACCTGGTTAGGTTTTCCAGATACAAAGCGGAGGTAAACATGGATTGCATTCTTAAGGAAATCTGAATGTAACAGCCACTTTGCCAAATTTGGCTTGAGCAGCCTTTAAACCTATGCACCTGTTTTGCTTTCCTGCAGAATTCCTTTGTGGGGTGGTGTTCTCATCACAATTGGCGACACCTTTGTGTTTCTCTTCCTGGACAAGTATGGTAAGCTGCTTTCTCATTCAACCCAGATGGCTTAGGTGTGTGGTTACTGGTAAGAAAATAAGTACAGGTACTCGTTTGCAAGTGGCCTGTGTTCCAGGAAACTCCTATTTGACAGAGTATTAAGTGAGGCTTGTGAAATTTGAATAAGACATCTGGCAGCTGTCCAGTGACTTACTATGTAGTGTGGGAAGCGGCTATGAAATGTATTGTATTGTAGGAGTAAAGTTGGGTAGTTATGTGGTTTGTGGGCAAAGCCCCCCCCCCGGCCCCCATTTTTGCACTTGAGGAATGCCACTGGTGTCTCATGTTGCTTGGGAATTGGCCATTTGATTCAGACCATCAATCTCTTGATATGTGGCTTTTCTTATTCTCACAGTAAGAAAATAAAGCATATTGTTTATCAACTGCTCTTTGTTTCCCCGCCCCTTTCTTTGCCTTAGAACTAGGGCTGGGAAATCTTAATCTCTCCGGATATTGTTGAACTCCATCACCACCAGTTTTAGCTATTCTAGAGAGATGAAACCAAAAGTTCTTCACCCCTGTTATATCATTTTGTGCACTTCCTTCACCAGCCTAGACATCTGTGACTTCAGCTCCCATTATATTTAGCCATGGGCCAGATGGCTGGAACCTGGAGTCAATGCACCTGAGGGACATTTGGTTGAGGAGGAGATGAAATAGGGATGTATAGGGATGGTAGACTTGATATCCCAAAGGTTGCATGCAGTTCATGGCATTCTTGCATAATAGAAGGAAGTCTTCTTTATTTTACTTTGAATAAATATACATGGGGTTAAGCAGCAAAGGGCTTTCCATGCTGACCTTTGGTTAGTAAGTATATATCTGTCACAGGGCATTATTGGAACAGCTCCTATGGCTTTTTTGAACATTGCCATCATCGGTGGCAGCGGGAATCGCACGGTTTTGCACAGTTTCCACCACTTCCCAAGGTGGCAGAAGGTTTTTCGGAGCATGTTCACCCCAGTTTTGGAATTTTTTGAGCCTTCTCTTCTGTGCTTTGGCAGCTGGAGAGCGGCAGTGGATGACTTCCTGGTTCTGCGCTGGAATCCCAGGCACTGACATAAGCTCTGCCCGGCACTGGAAGTCATCCACCGCCGCTCTCCAGCTGCCAAAGCACAGTGGAGAAGGCTCGGAAAATTCTGAAACCAGAGCAAACATGCTCCGAAAAACCTCCCACTACCCTGGGAAGCATCGGAGGTTGTGCAATACCCCGGAAAAACCACACAATTCCGGCCACCACGGTAGGCGATTTGTCGTGACTTCTGGTGGTGGTGGGTGGGTCTAGAGGTTCCCAGGTGGCCACTGTGGGCTGGATTAATGATATGCATGGGCCAGATTAGGCCCACCAGCCAAGAGTTGGGAACTCCTGACTTAAATAATTAGCACAGTTGCAGTTTAGCACCATCTGAAGGGACACTTATTTGTGAGTATAGAAATGCGATTTTTCCATTTGGGCAGGACAGGATGAAGCGACCCTGGTGCTGAATCAGGGGCTAGGTTGTATCTCAGATGTTTATTTAAATATATTGTGAAAATCCAATTTTGCTGGTGTTGGCTCAAGCACAGGTCAGTTGGGAGTTAAGTCTTTTAATTAAGTGAGGAGGTAAGAAAGTTGACTTGACTTCACACTTGCGAATGAAGCTCTAGGCATTTGCTGCTCCCTGAAACATGTATATCTTCTTCCTTTTCAGGCTTGAGAAAGTTGGAAGCATTTTTTGGCTTCCTGATCACTATTATGGCCATAACGTTTGGATATGAGGTAATGGCACATTTCAGTATCTGAAAGAAATTGGAATTAGACCTGCTGTGTTAGGACAGAGATGGAGAGTGTGTGTGACTACATCATCCATCAGCCTTGAAGGAGGCTAGATTTATTGACATTTCTATATGAGTTGATTATGGGACTGTAGTGGTCTAGTGGTTAAGACACTGAACTTGATGAGACCCGTGTGCTGAATGATGGAGCAGGCTCTAATCTCTGTCCAAACTCCTGCCGCCATAGCAGTTCAAAAGCAAGAATTTACAAGTATCGAAATAGGTCCCACTTCAGTGGGAAGGTAGCAGTGTTCTGTGCACTTGGGTGTCTAGTCATGCTACCACATGGCCACAGAAATGTCTGCAGACACAGACATGACTGGCTTTCGAGCAAGGGAGACATTTATCTTTATCTATACCAGGAAATGCACAAATTGAGGACAAATAGCTCTCGGTTTGGGTGGGGTCACAAAATTTCATGATATGCAAATTGAAGTTGAGTGTTATGGAAAAGGAAATCTGTTGTGCTCATAGTGACTGGAGCCTCTGGAGCAATACCTGAAAGACTCCTTAGTTAATGGGTTGTCAACCTTTTGAAGTAGGGGGCCGGGTCATGCTCCCTCTGACAATTGGCGGGCCAGACTGGTGGTCCAGCTGCCACCAAACCCCCCCCCCCTCGAATCAGCTGCGGACTCATTTATGGCTGTTGTAAATGCCGATTTTGGCGGCAGCGGCTGGAGTGAGGGCATGGGCCAATTGATTTGGTGCCAAAAGGTTGCCTATCCCTTCCCTAGATATTTGGAAATTTTTGATTTCTTGGACTTGAACGTCCTAACTTTACAAAAAAAAACACCCAGCTTTACTAGGAACTGCCTATATACTCAGATGCTTTGACTGTGAATCTAATCGTAGATTTTTATAATAATAATAATAATAATAATAATAATAATAATAATAATAATAATAATAATAATAATAATAATAATAATAATAATAATAATAATAATAATAATAATAATAATAGTGTGTGTTCAAGTCAAGACCCCATTCAAGGGTTTGTAGATAGGAGACTACTCATAAGTGATCTTTCGTTCCTTTTGTCTGGGGGTGCCCTGGGAGTGTGCAGCTTGACCATGCCTGTGCAGGCTGGCTCTTCTCCCTGGAGTACGGAATTACTGGTAGTAGAGGGGTTCTCATTCAGACCTAACACAGTATCCATGTTATTCCCTGCTGGCTGTTAGTACCAGCCTTGCCTTGAGACAAGACTGAATGGAAGGGCTTAACTCCTAGCAAATGAAAAGGAACAAACCCCTCCACAGTGGATTGGCGCACCAAAGAGTAAATGAGAAGTGGGGGGAAGTGAGTGGGGGAGGCTTTAGCTTGCTCAAGACTAGCACTAAAGACATCTGTGATGGTCATGAGTGTTTAAGGTTGGCCCTGTCTGTGTTCTTCAGTATGTCACAGTGCGTCCCGATCAAGGCCAGATCATGAAAGGCATGTTCATGCCCTACTGTCAGGGCTGTGGTAGCGACCAGTTGGAGCAAGCAGTTGGGATCGTGGGTGCTGTCATCATGCCCCACAACATGTACCTGCATTCGGCTTTGGTCAAGGTGAGCCTGGGTTCTCCCGCCTGAGAGGGAGGGTTGTTTTCACAGACTGTTCTCTTTTCTCGCTGATGCGCACCTATCCACATTTGCCCCTCGGTTGCTTCCCTTTTGACACACGCACATGTGAAGCGAAGTGCAGTGGTTGAGTTGAAACGTCCACCTGTTGAAATGTCCCCCTGTGTTACAACAGGTTTGAATCTCACTGTGGTAAAATAATGCTAAGATGGCAAAGGAGGAGGGGGCAGTGTGGTAGCCCCCCATTCCATAGGCAAGGATCCCGATTCTGCTACCACTCACCTATCATCATGTGTCACCTAAGGATTAGGCATCGTTCTGCACACAGCAACAGCAGGACTTGGAAGCTTCACCTCTTTGGAAAACAGTCCACCAAATTTTGATTTGATTTATTTGATTTGATTTATTGGATTTGTATGCTGCCCACTCGGCTACGCGACTCAGGGCGACTAACGACAATCACAATATATCTTAATAATCACAATATTGCAGTACAACAGAAAGCAGTAGGATCAAACAATATCCTGTCGTATCATCATCACAAATCACAGTATCAAAAAAGCATCACAAAAAGAGATTGCAAAAAGAGAAAAAGCTCTCATTTGAGAAGTCCCAGAACAAAAACAAAAGTCACTGTGCAAATACGCCAACCAAAACCACTGGTGGAAGGGCCGAGGAGGGCACGGCGGCGTCTTCAGCCTCCTAACTGCATTGAGCCATTTTTGCTAAGAGGCCCATAGAAATCCTGAGCAACATGGCTAGGACTGTGCATAGCACAGGTCTCAGTGGGCTCAAAGGGCCAGAAGGCAGCTTCCCTGGGCTCTTATGGGTTTTTTTTACCACCTCCCTGCTTGGCTGATCCAGAGTTTCCTGTTACGTCTGCAACACACACACACACACACACACGATTATTGTTGCAGCCTGTGAACATTAGGTTAAAGCCGAGCCATTCTAACCTGTGTGTGTGTGTTTGCATGTGAGAGGGAGACTTAATTTAGAATAACAGACCCATTTGGGATAGTGTATGGCTCTAACACACACACTCTGGTTCAGTAAGGATGTGTTTTCCCTTTCAAGTATTGCCTTAGATCAGCCAAGTTAGACGTTTCCATCAGTGAATCCTCTGCCCTCAAAGACTGGCATGGCCAGGGGCTGGGTGTCCTCTTTGCATCTGTCCAGATTTGCACCAGAGTTGCTTCTCTCCTGGCACACAGCACCTGCCTGCCTGTAGCACCCGTGGGTTGAGTTCAGTCCATCTAACCTTTAACATTCAAAGTAGAGGTGAACAGGAGCTGTTGGCTCGTCACCGACAAACTTACTTAGGTGTAACTCTCTAAGGAAGCCTTTTCCTTCCTGCCAGTTGTGAATCTGTGGCTTTTCCTTCCAGTCTCGACAAGTGGACCGGTCAAGCAAGAAGGAGGTGACCGAGGCCAACAAATATTTCTTCATAGAATCCTGCATTGCCCTCTTTATCTCTTTTATCATCAACGTCTTTGTTGTTTCAGTCTTTGCTGAAGCTTTTTTTGGGAAGTCGAATGACGATGTGGTGAGTTGCCCCCTTTTCTCCTTTCTCTTTCCTTTTCCTCTTTTCCCTGATATAGTGGGGTTTGGTTGCTTGTTTGCTTCTCCCTCTACAAAGTTATTAAAAAGCAAGACAAAGAGCTGGTCCTCCAGATTTTTTGAGACTATAGAACCCATCGCCCATAGCGTGCACAGCCAACAGGAGGAGTGCTGATGGGAGCCAGAGTCCGACATCTGGAGGACCACACGGGCCTTCTTCCCTTTTGGAGTGAAACCCATATTGCTCTCATTTAAAACATCAAATAATTTAAAAAGGGGTGGAAGAAAGAATGGGTTCTGGTGGACCCAGAATACTTTTTCTCAAAGGTGTTTCAGTGATTTATCTTTTGTTAAGATCACTCTGTGTGTCAAAGACAATCTGTTTTACCAGAAATGAAAGGAGGGGGAAAACCTCACGGGAGGAAAACAGTTTATTAACAGTCTTCTTTCTGAACATTTTCTTCCTGTTTTCTCCCCTTCCCCTCCCCTTTTCATTGGTTTTAAAGTTGTGGCTTTGGTCAGCATTGGTATCTTTATCCCTTTTTTGAATCTGAAGCTGTGTTGTTTAATTTTAATTCAGTCATGTCTCCCACCTGCCAGACAAGAAGCCCTGAAATGTGCGTGGGGAAAACTCTGTTCTAAACTGTGGCCAGGAAAGCACTGGTTGAACTCCTAGGACAGTGGTGGCGAACCTATGGCATGTGTGCCAGAGGTGGCACTCGGAGCCCTCTCTATGGGAACCTTTGTGGTTGCCCCAGCACAGGGTTTTTCCCATCTGTCCAGCAGCTCAATGGGAGCGTTTCCTCCCAACCCCCAGCACAGAGTTCGACCCACCCCTCTGCCCAGCAGCCCACTGGGAATATTTCCTCCCTCCCCTGTTGCTGTGTTGGCACTTTGTGATAAATAAGTGGGTTTGGGGTTGCAGTTTGGGCACCCAGTCTCTGAAAGATTCGCCATCACTGCCATAAGACCTGCCTCTCTGGCCGGGCCCTTATACAGCACCCATGTTCAGAAAAGATATATGGTCTGTATCATGCTGCTATCCATAAATAACAGAATTATTACGGTGTCCCGCCCCCCCCCCCCCCCGGGACTGCTTTGGTCCGGTCCTTTATTTAAAAAATAGTACTCTTTATGAAGCAAAATCCTGTTGTGCAGATTATGTGAGAGTAAACCGGACCTGGTGTTGGAAATGTTCATTTTAAAAAAATGTTTATTTTAGTAGGTGATATAGAAAGAAAAAGTGGTAGAAGATGTAGAAATAAAATCAAAATCAAGGGGAGAACAAAACAATTTAACACTTTTCCATAAATATAGCTATATCCCTGGTGGCGCAGGGATACTACAGCCAAAATGTTGGAAGGGACCTTTTAGACCAGGAGTGCCCAAACTACGGCCCGGGGGCCGGATGCAGCCCCCAATGCCAATTCATGAGGCCCACGAAGCCCTCGTCGTTCCTGGAAGCGGAAGTAAAATGCACCCATATGGGCGCATTTTACTTCCACTTCCAGGAGCGACAAAGGCTTTGCGGGCTGGATCAATTGGCATCAGGGGCCGCATCTGGCCCCCAAGCAGCAGTGAACAGCTTCCTGAACCATGTGAACAGCCCACGGCCTGAAAAGCTTGGGCACCCCTCTTTTAGACCATCGAGTCCAACCCCCTGCTCAGTGCAGGAATCTGAATTGAAGCATTTTGTCCAGACATGTACCCTTCTTCATACTCAGTTCTACTATATAAAGTCTTTGTGTGTGTGTGTGTGTGTGTTTTTAACAACATGTCCCTACTGTCATTTTCAGCGCGGAGTCTGTTCAAATGCAAGTTTTTTCCAACCCGATCTGTTTCCAGAAAACAACAAGACTCTAGAGGTGGATATCTACAAAGGGGTGAGTCAGGCTCTCAAAAGCATAGCACATGTTCCCTGAAGGAGCAAAATGAAAGGGGGACTGGGATTATTTAGGATTTGTCTGTCATCTTTGTTTCACTGTGGAAGGAATTGCAGGGAGTCCACTGGAAGTTTAGAAGCCAGAAGGGCTCACCTATGGCTTTAGAGCTCCTGCGCCTGAGATCAGGATTAGCTTTAAATTGAAAGGGGTTCTTTTTTTGCTGTAAACATCAGGCATGCACAGTTGTAACATTTTACCTCTTTGAAGGCAGCAAATACGGGTGATTTAATCCCAGTTGATTTGCCAGTTGTGTGTTTTGCTAGTTCAAGGAAGCCGAGTTGGACTGCCAGCAGGCAGGTGGATGTGGGAAGTAGATGATCAATAGAGAGTGGTTGAATTGAATGATTGGATATGACTCAGTGGCAGAGTCTGATCTTTGGATGGAAAAGATCCGACCCTAAATCCCCACCTTGCCCAAGTATAACTAAGATTTTTCTGTCTGGAGTGCTAGTGCCAGCCAGAGCTAGTGCTAATGGTCTATATCAGTGGTTCCCGAACTTTTCCTGCCAGGGGCCTGACCATGACCCTTCAGTCAGCTGAGTGGAGAGGCACATAGTTCTTCCCATGCGGCAGCGGTGTATGCATTTTCACCACATCTCTGGGCATTTTCCCACCTCCTCCGCTTCCCTTGGAGGAGGGAGCAAGGGAGGAACATTTTTGCACCATTTTTGATCCCCCCGCCACATTTTCATAGTGTTTCGGTATAAAAACGTGGTGATTTTGGCACTTCCCGTAACATTGGGGCACTTCCAGCATCATCGGCAATCTAGCCCATGGGCCGGATCCAGTCCCTGGGCCGTAGGTTGGGAACTCCTGGTCTATATGGACTAATGATCTGATTTCCCCATATGGCAGCTTCGAGTGTTTCTGGGAGATGGATAATGCAGCTGTTGTCATCTGGGGTCTAAATCCTCCCACTCCCCAGTAGCACTGTCCTGTAGAAAGTTGCAACTATAGATGAAGCTGCCTTTTTATGTCTGTGTGGTTGGTTTTCAAGGGCTTAAAATTTTTCACATAGGCGAAGGGGGAAAAACCTGGAAAACGTGTCTGAGGCTCTGTCGGGCATTGATCCATCTGAGTTGGCTGCCAGGATAGCTTCAGGTTTATTGGCAGCTGTTTATTTTTCCCTTTGAGGGTTCAGGTGGCAAGTTGAAGGCTGGAGCCTTTTCCTCGAGGGAGGCCGAAGTCTCCTCTCCCAGTCTGTGCCCTGCAAAGTTCAGTGGGGAGGGATTTTTACCATTGTTCCCATCCACAGGAACAATCCATTTGGTTAGTGAAGCTGATTTAAAAATGAAAATCTACAGCAGACATGCCCAAACTACTGCCCATGGGCCGAACACGGCCCCTGAAGCCACTCCCATCAGGTCCGCTACATCCTTGCCAAACCAGGAAGTGAATACAGACGCTTTTGCACATTTGTGGACATGTCCGTATTCACTTCCTGGTTCGGTGTGGACATGCTCAGGCATGTGCAGAAGTGTCCATATTCACTTCCTGTTTTGGCGTGGATGTGCATGTGCATACACAGTGAATATGGATGTGCATGTGCAAACATGTCCTGTCCCGGGGGTGTGGTCTGGCCTGCTCAGCTGTTCCAAGGGTGTGGTCAGGCCCCTGGCCCAAAAAGTTTGGGCACCCATGATCTACAGTATGCACTGTAGCCACAGTGACCAGGCTTGTGTGGTGTAGATTGGCCTTGATAATCTAAAGAGTGGGTTTTGAATAAAATAATTGGTGAAGGTGATGTGGAATGCCTGAACCTTGATCTGCCTTGTCCTTCTGATTTTTTTTTACTTTGATGATATTCATGCTGTTTCTTTTGCTGTTTAGGGTGTTGTCCTTGGTTGTTACTTCGGCCCCGCTGCTCTGTACATCTGGGCAATTGGGATCCTTGCTGCGGGTCAGAGTTCCACCATGACTGGGACTTACTCTGGACAGTTTGTCATGGAGGTAGTCTACCTTGCTTCATCCACACTGGGTTATGTTTGCAAGCAGCCCCACCACCACTACCACCCCAAGTTGCTCTCTCCTCCTATCTCAGACTATTGATCTTATCCATTTTGTTTTCTGCTCTGTCATATTGCAGCTGAATCAGACAAGGAGTTCGTAGCTTTGTGTAGAAATTTCATTCACCATCACCTGTTCTTTTTATTTCATTTATTCGACTTATATACTGCCCTACTCAGTAAACCGACTCAGGGCGGTTCACAGAACAGATATATAGTCTCAAGTTACATACAATTTACATACATATAATAACACAGTACAGTCAAACCTTGCATAACGAGCATTTCGCTTAGCGAAAAACTCGCATAACAAGCAAGTTTTTTGCTAAGCGGTCCGACTCTCATAACGAATTTTTCGCTATGCGAGTCAGACTTTTCCCTATGGAAAAACTTGCACAACGAGCGTTTCTATGGGGGAAACTCGCATAATGAAAAATTTTCACTATGCGAGTTTTCCCCATAGAAACGCTCGTTGTGCAAGTTTTTCCATAGGGAAAAGTCTGACTCGCATAGCGAAAAATTCGTTATGCGAGTCTGACTGGCATAGCGAATTTTTCGCATAGCGAGCAGCCTCGCAGAACACATTAAATTCATTATGCAAGGTATGCCTGAATATCAAACAATATACACAGGAAATAAACAATATAGTAATATAGTATACAAAATTCAATAATATAAATAATAGAAGATCAGCCGTTACAGGTTCAAACCAACAGAATACAATAAATACATCATAATACAATACAACATACGTAGCTCAATTGCGGAGACAGCGTATCACCATAACAATACAGTATATCAACAGTACAATGCAGCAATATAATGACCTCTCACCCTGGCACAAGCAATTCTAAGGGCGGCGATAGCGATAACTACAGCCACAATAACGATTTAACTATTTTATCTTAGGTAACATCTGTTAAGCTTAATTTGCTTTAGGCAGAACTAGGCTGTTCTTCCTGGTATATGAAAAATTTGCAGTCAAATGTTCCTGGGCTGACATTCCTCCACAAGATAACCTCTTAATAATGAAGCCATAGTGACTTTCGTTCAGGTCAATTTGCCCTGGTTTCTGGCATCGGCTGGCTTCAGCTGACATTTTCATAATGGATCGTTAGTTCTCTCTCCCAGCCAGCGATTGCCCCTTCTTGTGGAAGTCAGATATTATTGCACTATATCCCATATCTCACTCCACAGGTTCCTCTGCCCACAGTTTTGTGTGTTTTTTGCTGCTTGTACAATCTTCAAAGATACTCAGACTTCCTGTTCTAGTGCTCTTCTCCCTGCCTTATCACACCTCTTGTGTTTCAGGGTTTCCTCAACCTGAAGTGGTCACGCTTTGCTCGGGTAGTTCTGACTCGCTCTATTGCAGTTACTCCAACCCTCCTGGTTGCCATTTTCCAGAACGTACAGAGTTTGACGGGCATGAACGACTTTCTAAATGTTCTTATGAGTTTACAGGTAAGGGCCTATCCTCAACGAACAAATACGGAGTCACATTTGGTGCCAACATTAATGTAGGTATGGCAATAGAAAACAGAATCCAGATTTGGTTCAATAGTTTAATGCAGGCGTTCTCAACCTTTTAAAGCCAGTGTCTGAGTCACGCTCCCTCAGACAGCTTCGGGGGCCAGACGGCCATTTTGCCCTTCCTCCACCACATAGCACTTCTGGAGGTGGTGGAGGCTGTGGGGGGGGGGGGCACCCAGTAGTGGGTAGTAACAGGTTCACACACACCCTGACAAGGGGGTAGCAAAATTGGGTGGCCTTCGGGCAGGGGTGGTGGTGAAATTGGGTGGCCTTCAGGCTGGGAGAGGTAGCGAAATTGGGTGGCCATGCCCACCTCCCTGCCCAGACTAACAAACCTACCATTTAAAAAGTTTTATTCTGTGCAAGCCTATCAGAGAGTAAACAAAACAAAAAGACAAAAACGTTGTGGCACCTTAAAGACTAACTGTTGTATTTTAATGTGAGCTTTTGTGGATCAAGTCCACTGGCTCTTTGGCTATAAACAGAGATGAGCACTGAACCCTAGAGTTGGTAATGACTGGCTTTCAAACAAGGGCAACTTTTACCTAATAACAGAAGATCCCTGATTGGTTTTCAAATTTGACGTCAGGTTTTGTCCCTTGCACAAAAGCCAGTCTTATCCAACTCTAGGGTGCAGTGCTCATCTCAATTTACAGCCAAAGAGCCAATGCTGCCTGTTTTGCAGATGTATACATGGCCATATGGCAGGCATAACTAGATTGCCCATGACGTAGGCTCTGCCCATGGTGTGGTAGCGAATTTTTTTGCTGCCAACCACTGGCTTGAGTGGCTTGAGATGCAAATTGGTAAGCACTCCAGTGACAGAAATTCAGCAACAAGGCCATGGCCCTGAGGCAGCTGACAAATATGTTAGTTTCTTGTGTGGCATGACCAATACTAAGTCTGTAGTCCTGTTACTTTTTGTGTAGCAACAGACCTGGCATAACTGTTGTGGAAAAGAAGAACGCCTCATTTATTGACATTGACATTGACATTGCAGTGGCTTAGAGGTTAAGACATTGAACTTGATGACTGAAAGGTTGGCAGGTCAGCAGTTTGAGACCTGAGTACTGCACAATGGAATGAGCTCCCATCTCAGTCCCAGCTCCTGGCAACCTAGGAGTTTGAAAGCAAGAAATTGTAAGTAGATAAATAGGTACCCTTCGGTGAGAAGGCCACAGTGTTCTGTGCACTCCTGTGTCTAGTCATGTCTACCACATTACCATGGAACTATCTACAGACTCAGACAATGCTGGCTCTTTGGCTATAAACAGAGATGAGCACCGAACCCTAGAGTCAGATGCAACTGGCTTTCAAGCTAGGGCAACCTTTACCTTACTGGTGTTTTGCCCTCCTCACTGTTTCATGAGCTGAGATAGAGAAGATGTGAAAGTTGGTGTGAAAGAATGGGAAAGAGAGAGAGTATGGTTGCTTTTAATTTTCACTGTTATGAATCCATTATTTCCTTTTAACATTACTAGCAAAGGGAATAAACTTTCCAGTATATAATTCTTTTTTCATTCTTTCCAGCTTCCTTTTGCATTAATCCCTGTCCTCACCTTCACCAGTCTGCGTCCTGTGATGAATGACTTTGCCAATGGCCTGTAAGTATAAAGAAGTGGATGCCCATCCCATGCTTAAATGACCCGCACATCTGGATTGTATGCTCCTGGACAAGTACTCCTCACTATCTGGAAGTTTTTTACCATTCAGTGTCTTACCTTGACACACATCTGGTTACCTTTCCTGAGCTCCCCACAGTGGGCTGTGGGTATAATTTTGTTGCACGCTGAGGTGGCACTATCGTACATTGATTCTTCCCATGTGCATAGGAAGGTGTGTGCGCATGTGCAGATATAGGTATAGATATATATGTATGTGTCTGCATACAGTATTTCCCCTTCCCAACAGAAAGGCAACTGACTAGATACATCAGAGATTATCCATAATTGTAATAATAATTTTCATGTCAGAAATTATTCTGGGTTGAAAGGATTTTAAAATCTACAATTTATTTGGGTCTTCGTCTTCTTTACATCCTCTTTTACCATTTTGAATGTCTCAAGGTTTTATTTGGGTTCAAACATTAAAGAAAACCTTGTGTGGCGCCATGAGAGAGGGACTGATAACAAGCTTCATTTTTTGTAAGATTTGTAAGATTTCAAGGCCTAGAAGGTGGCTAAAAACATCGCCCCCTCCTCTGGGCCCACAACAACGGCCTGAGGGAGAAGATTCCATGGCTTGGCAGGCGGCTGTGCACCTTGCCCCTCTGGGCCCACAAGAACAGCCTGAGGGGTGTTAGTCTGCGTTCTGCTTTGGTTGTTTTGTGAGGTTGTATTTTATAATTTTTACTGTACTGTTGCTTTTTTGACTGTAAGCTGCCCTGAGTCGCCTCGGTGTGTGGGTGGCAATATAAATCTGAACAAATAAATAAATTAACAAACATGAAACCATTGCTTAATATTGTAAATAAATGAAGCTTTTGAATTACAGCAAAACTGTAAAAAGAAGCAAAAGCCCAGCGGCTATGCTAGATAATCTGGTTCCTCCAGTTGTAATGCTCTTCTCTTGATTTGGTTTCTAGGGGCTGGAAGATTGCTGGAGGAATTCTCATTCTCATAATCTGCATCATTAATATGTACTTTGTGGTGATCTACGTAATGGCGCTGGGCCATATGGCGCTGTACGTGTGTGCCTCCATTATCAGCTTTATCTACCTGGCCTTTGTGGCCTACTTGGTAAGTAAATGAAAAGTGGATGATCTGGTGTTCTTTCTTTGTAAGAAGGTTAGAGACGTGGTTCCCAACAATGGGGCACATGCCCCATAGGGGGACAATTGATTTTTATGGTGGTGGTGGTGGTGGTAATTCATGAATGAGTTAGGCCAAGTGGATGGCCTTTTAGACTTCCTCCATGTGAACCGGAGTTCCCTTTTTGAATAATAAGAATTGTATGTCATGGGGGGTAGGGGGAATCAGGATTTTAGAGATGCTTAGGCGGGACATGGACAAATAAAGGTTGGTAACCACTGGGCTAGAGGACCTTGGGCCCTCGAGATGTCGTTGGATTCGATTTCCTGTTATGCCAGAACTGTTGTGATGCTGGGCCAGGCCTCAGAGAAAGCTGAAGGCCAGAAATTACTGGAGGATCACAGGAAATCTCCCCCCCCCCCCCCCCACACACACACACACCTCTACCATCCCCACACCTGGTCTTCTTTAAAGACTGAATGTACAGTAGAATCTCGGTTAACACCATAGGAATGCATTGAATGCAATTTCCTATAGGAATGCATTGAAAACCAAAATACTTTACATTAACTGAAATGTGTTTTCCCATAAGAATGAATTGAAAACCAATTAATCCATTCTGGAAAAATTCTGTAAACCGAGCCACTATTTTGTATGGATTTCCTTTTGTTATGCGATTTTTATGTTAACTGAGCTGTTTGTTAACTGAGGTTCCACTGTATTGTGAAGTTTGATGCTTCCTTCTCTTTTGTTTTTAATCAGAAGCTCCTGGTAGCAAGGGATGGAGGCTCTCTTGGCTTTAACAGATAATGTTTCTCTCCCCAGGAGGAAGGCGGCCAAAAATAAAAGAAATAAATATATTTGGAGAATGCCACTACTATCTCTTCCCCTTCCCCCCGTACTTTAGTTTATAACTGCTTTTATTACTTCTCTCACTTTCTATTCTGTTATGAAAATAAAATGGAATGCACCACAGGGCAGAAATTGTTCACCAGGCCTGATAGTATTATGAGGTTTTCTAGAAACACCTCTCTTTTTCAGAATGGTGGGAGGACGGTGGTTTTATAAATGTTTTTAGACAGTTCTATAGTATTCAGTTTTAATTAGTATTGGCTATAGGCTTTAACTGATGTTGTGAGATCTCTGCTCAGAGTGGTGGTTGGGTTGGGGGGATGGCGAACACGCTCGATCACACGCTGCTATCACCAGCCGGGTTGGGGAGAGAACGTGCGCGCCCCGGTTCTCTCCCCGACCCAGCCGGCAATCGCACGCTGCTACAGCCAGTTATGTGGGGGAGAGAATGTGTGCGTGCACCGGTTCTCTCCCCGACCCAGCTGCCGATCGCACACTCAGACTGCCGGTTTGGTTGGGTAGAAAATGGGCGTGGGTGCCCTCCCTCCCCAACCAAACTGCCGCTCTGAGTGGAGATCTCTGCCCCAAAGCCCATAGGGCTGGTCTCCAGAGATCAACGTTGGGGAATTTTAGGCATACATTTGCATCACACAACATTATCTTAACGTTGTGCAGTGCAAATGCTTGCCTAAAATTCCCCAATGTTATTTGTTTTTAGCATTGTCCAGGGCAAATGCTAAGTATTAATGTACTTATAAAAGATGCAAGTGGCTGATCCCCATTTTAAAAGGGGTGTCCCCTTGTGAATAAGCAAAAAGGAGCAAGGCCTATTTTGCAGGATGACTTTGGTATGGCATAGCCTTGTGAAAGAAAGAGTGCTGTGTCTCCAAAATGGTTCTGCAAATTCAGTTTGCCTTGCTTAATTGGATCCAAACTTAATACAGAGCCCGGAATGCTGCTCTTTACAAGTGATTTGTTCTAGTTAACTATTGCAGCATTGGAAAAATTATTAATTTGTTGTTGACTCACTGCAGTGTTTAAAGTAACTCATAGTTTGCTGTGTGTCTTTTCACGTGGGGGCTTTGTTTAGTTGTCAAAAGCATGGCATGCAGTACTTCAATGTCTTTTAAAGTAATTTAAAAATAACTAAAAAACATTGGTCCCCCCCCCCCCCGGTGCTGTCATTCCCATCCATTACATTATTTTTGAAAACTAACTTTGCAACATCCTCTTTACCTTTCCATCCAAATGCACAAATAACTTCAGCCGTGGTAACCTCTTGCTCGCATGCTCTGCTTGTATGCTTACCTAGCTAAAATGCCTGAGCCAGGGCAGTATGAGTGAGGAAGCCAAGTGGAGGAAATACCAGATCAAAAGCCTGGCAAAAGCAGAAGTTGGAACAGAGTTGGGGAGCGGAAAGGAAAAATAAATATGCACCAGGACTTATGGTTTGGGCCACTGGATCTAAAACCTTCACCTACTCCAAAGATGGCGAACCTTGGCACTCCAGGTGTTCTTGGACTTCAATTCCCAGAAGCCCAAGTCAACATACCTGCTGATCAGGGCTTCTGGGAATTGAGGTTCAAGAACATTGGAGTGCCAAGGTTCATTATCACTGACCTATTCCATCCTTGAACACTACTTGTGGTCCTTTTCTGCCATCAGTTGCCTTAAAGATGTCGGAGCAACTGTGGTAGAGTTTTCTGTGGCCAGAGAAAGTTATATTGCCTATAACCAGTGGTGGGATTATTATTATTATTACTACCTATTCTGTGGGCGTGGTATGGTGGACATGGTCGGGGGAAAGCCCTGAGTTGCACCCGAATTAGGACTACAATACTTTATTTCAAAGTGGTATGATGGGCGAGGCCAGCCGGAATTTCTGCTACCAGTTCTGGCGAACTGGGGTGAACCTGCTGAATCCCACCACTGCCTATAGCCCCACAAAGGGGTTTTGTGGGGACTATATTCTTAGTCAGGCAACTAGATCTGTTGTTCTTTGTCCTCAATAATATCAGCTGTGTTGTAGTAGAGTTTCCCCAAAAACATGCTTCTCCGTTCTTGAGAATCGGCAGCTTTTGGCCCTGTGTTTTGATGCCTGGCTGCCAATGCTTCACTCCCAAATGGGACCGGGAGAGGCTGTTGTACAGAAAGCAGCAGCTTCAGTGGCACTTTACCTCTGGTGCGCCACTGTTTCCATTGAAGCTGTTTGATGCTGCCACTTACTTTACTGGGAAACTTACTAGTCCCAGTGAGACTAGACCAGTGGTGGCGAACCTATGGCATGCGTGCCAGAGGTACCACTCTGAGCTCTCTCTGTGAGCATTCATGCAGTCACCCTAGCACAGAGTTCGCCCTTTCCCTTTGCCCAGCAGCCCAATGGGAGCACTTCCTCCCTTCCCCCAGCACATTAGTTCACCCTGCCCCTCTGTCCAGCAGTCCAGTGGGAACATTTCCTTCCTCCTCTGTTGCTGTTTTGGCACTTTGTGATAATTAAGTGGTTTTTGGGTTGCAGTTTGGGCACTCAATCTCTAAAAGTTTCGCCATCACTGGACTAGACCTATTGAATGAGATTGGAACACTCACAACTTTATGGCTTCTGTTTATTCAAAAAGTCTACTCTGATGGGACTAAGAAATGGATTTAAACATGTAGTGGCATGTAGTTCTCTTCTGCCACAACAGTGCATTTAATGTGTGATTCTTTCTCCCTTTTTCTAGACTTGGCAGTGCTTAGTTGCTCTTGGGGTCTCCTTCCTAGCCTGTGGGCAAACGGTAAGCGTCACAAGAACCTTGCTTACTGGAGATCAGCCTTCCTCGCCAATTAATTAAATACTGGGCCTGTCTGTTTGTGTGCATACAACAGGTAGCCATCAGGGCCAGTGCGTTTCTATGGTTTATTCTGTGAACATATCCAAATGTATGTGCCATTTTGCACAGAATTTAAGTTTGTAGTAATGATGTTAAAGAAAAAAAAGAAAAAGATAACCTAGCTGTAAATAATGAGAATGACTTTGGTTCTTCCTTTCCTTGCTGTTCCCCTAAAACCACACTCAGAAGAAATGTCTGTTCTCTTGAAACATCAGATTGTCGGTGGGAGCTCTGACTGTAGGTTATTCATCTTAAAAAGCTCTCAAGTTCAATTAAGGAGTAAATAATATATTCCTGTCAATGGGGATCTCCTTTTTTCAAAAGACAAAAAAGATTATTAATAACTTAGATTTTACTCTTACAGAGAAGAGGTCACAGCATATCAATTGGAAGGGAAGAGTTTCTTAGACAAAGGCAAAAATCCTTCCATGCTAAGGAGAGGTTATTCATCTGTGGCTTGTATTTTAGGTAAACATCAGAGGTGTGGATGTAGGAAGGGGAGAGATCATGAAACTCTTAGGCTGAACCCTCTTTGCTCCTATCTGGATTCTCTATGTGAAAGAAAAGGATTTACCCACAAAACTGTTTGCAGCCCAAGGTGGTACAATCCAGAGAAAGATTGCCCCATTGATTAAGCCAAGTATAGAAATTGGGCCTCTGCCCTGAAACTGGCAAGCAAGTCAAATAACATTCCATTTTATTATTTAGAACCATTTGCCTGCTCCTCCTAATGATTAGAAGAGGGTGTGAATTAGCAGTGCTGAGCCTCCGTTCCAATTTCACGTGGTATCTGTGCCACGGAACTGAGCCAGGTATTTTTCCGGCTGGCATGTGGATTCTCTAAGGTCCACCCACCATTTCCGGAAAGTGGAAGTTTTAGGGTTCATCACAAGACTGGAAAATCTTGGACTCTGGGATTTCTTCCCAGCAGATCACAAGAACAAACTGGCATGATGTCTGTTGTATACTTTGGCTGAGAGGTGATTGAGGAGAAAGCTAAATCTTTGATAGAGAAACCTCTTCCTCCCACAGCAAGGCTGGATCTAAAGGAGGTTGAACATGTACAACATACGCTTGAATCTTTTCACAAATCAAGTAGCAACCACCCACCCACAGCACCCCACCCCACCCCACCCCAGTGTTTCTTTATAGTAGCCGTTCATGCCCTGTGGATCTTCAGGTGCTGTTGGGTGACAGAATCCCAGTATCCTTCCTCATCGGCCATACAGGCTGAAACTTCTGGAAACTGAAATCCAGTAGTAGGGGTGGGGGCAGGCATATGAGAAACTGTTGCTCTAGAACAGGAGCTCTCAACCTTTTAAAGCCGGGGTCCGGGTCACGCTCCCTCAGGCAGCTTCAGGGGCCGCACGGCCATTTTGCCTTTCCTCCACCACATGGCACTTCCTGGTGTGGTGTAGGTGGTGGTGGCGGCTACATGAAAAGGTGCCATGGGTCACATCTGGCCCATGGGTGCAAGTTGAGAATTCCTCCTCTAGAATATAAAAAGCAGTTCCTTTGGTTTTAATGGAAGTACAGCTTAAAAGGAAACTGCTGTCTGTCTGTAACGTGAGAAAATCGCCTCAGGTGGGGTTTTTTTTCTTCTAGCTCCCAGAATAAGAAATGAGAGACAATATAAACACGGCTACTATTCCAAATAATATAAACTGTGTAGATTTCTTTCGTTTTCTGTCTTCGAATACAATAGAGAATTCCTGCTGGGTTCCATTACATTAGCTATTTTTGACCAAAATCTAGGAAGAATAAAAAATAATTCTTCCCTCTACATAAGAGATTTGCTAACTGTGCTACTGAGTGTGCAAGTTTTGGTGAACAGCAAAGGGGAAATAATTTTGTGTATAGTGTTTACATCTTTTTTACCCTTCCTTGTCGTTGATCTTTGTGTGCTGCGATGAAGTAACATCTGTGTTCCCCATAATTATTTCCCCCAACAACCTCAGTGATATAATCAGGCTTCCATGGAAGAGTTGAAATATTAATACTGTGAACAGCCTTGAGCAACAGGGTAGCAAACGTGGATCTTGAGAGGCATGTTTAATCTGTGTGGCTTGTCTTGCGGTTGACACAAGGCCTACTCCTGCTGCCTTCTGAAACAGCCGCTCTTGTCTTTCTGTTTATTGTCCTGATTCCTGGAATTGTTTTTAGCCTAATCTTATAGAGTCTTTCCTTTTGTCCTTCTAAGGTTCACAGGGGGATACATGATGAGAGAAGACCAATGATAACATTAAAAATTGCACTCCTTAGCTTTGAGTAGGGTAGAGGACTGGTCTCACCTATGACGCATAGTGAATTATTTGTGGGATGTCAGAACAGGGCTTTTCCCCTCCAGGAATATTTGTTAATTAGAATGTGGCAGAATCTCCACAGAAGATCAGAGGTAACAAGACCACCTAAATTCTTTGTCACATTGTTTTGAGGATGTGGGCTGGTTCATAAACAGATCTACACTGTACAGTGAGGTGTGCAAATTTATGTTTAAGACTACAAATATCCAGCCTAATCTGTGTAGGGGGATTCTGAGAGCTATGCCCCAAAACACAAATCTTTACACCTCCCTTTGTAAACCTTTATGTCTCCAAATTACATTTCTGTTCTTAAATAATCAATTAGAATAGAATAAATAAATCAGTGACACTGACTTCCCTTCCCCCTGGTTGAAGAGGGCCTGTGAACACTAGCAAATCGCAGCCACCATTGTTGTGAAAATTTGTGAAGGTGTCCCAAATTTTCTGTTGCATCATGTGGTATTCCCAAGCCAATCTTTGTGTTTAAGACTGTTTAAAAAATATACACAAAATGCTAAATTTTGGCTTGTACTTTCGCAAGCCTAGGCTTTCTGCTCTTTACCAGAAATTAGACTGGACTTGGATATTTGCTCCAGCCAGATTGCATAATGGCCCTGTAGTTGCCTGGTTGTTTTAAAAGAGGTGAATTTCACCTTGCCCCCTGAATGCTTGGAAGTTGAGAAGACTTCATTGGTTAAATAGTAACTTTTTATCAGCGTTAGTCTAAGTCCTGTTTTTAGACAGATGTCAAAGATTGCATTCTGGCACATATTGGAGCATGCTAAAAATCCTTTTCAAACCAGGGGGACTGAAAAGCAGTGTGCTGGATTTGAACCAGTAAAAAATATCGAAATACTCCGCTGATCAATAAAGGAATAGCTGCCTGTAGAAGTTCCAGAGTAAAACAATGCCCACCCTTGTGTTGTAACAAATACAATTGAAGTATTCCCAGTAAATCACAAGTACTGGGTTCCAGTTCTGTTCCCGAGTAAATATTTTGCTTTTGTGTTGTCTTCCAACGGTGGGTGGACAGAATTAATAGCTGCTACAAGAATTCTTTGCTTCAGAGAAGTAAAGCTGGTTGTATTTAGGATTTTCATTATAATTTAGTTGACTGCTTCCTGTGTCCCATAGCAGTATGCTCTTGCACAAGTGTGGCAAAAATGCACTAATTCAGACATGATACAAAATGGATAAATCTGACATTCTACCTCACACAACTAGATTAAGGATCAACAGAATTTTTTCTCTCTCTACTTCCATGGACACTAAAATGTAGCTTCTTAGTAGTGTACCTGCACCTCTCTGGTTGTGAGAGAAGGAACTCCAAAATACAAAATGTATGGTTTGATTGCATAACTGGGCCGTGCAGTAGCCACTCTGCAGGGTTGTTGCTGCACTTCCATTCATTTTGAAGGGGCTTACACAGGGCTTTGGTCACTCTTGGTGGAGAAAGGTTCGCATCCCTTTGCAGTCAGGTTAAAGACTTGCTTAAGTGAAGGTACTAACTCTGATCTTCTTCTTTCCTCTGGTTTCCTTTGTGTTGGCTACATATTTGCCCACTTCTTGTCTGTATATTAAAGAACTTGTTTGATAACCCAACTCAAAATAGGTATTAGTTTTAAAATTCTGTTTGGCAGACTGAGAATATGTCTTGCATTTTTCTCTTTGAACTTAGTGGCATGACTCGAAAGGCTATGTACGGTGCACGGATAAATGTTTTTGTTTGTTTGTTTGTTTGCCATAGTAGTCTAGTTTACACAAAGACTTGTTGGGGGACTCACATTATTAAAAATGGCCAGCAGCCGTCAGCAACTCTAAATGTTTCTTCTATGCACTTTAGCTTTATAAGTTCTCAGAAGGAAGATGAAACAAACTGCCTCTTGGGATGTCAATTTTCTGTCTAACGCTGTTTTTGAGTACAGCACGTAATTCTGCAAATCAAAACTGTGTAGCAGTCACGTATTAAAATGTATGCGCTACATTTGGCCTTGTATAATCTGTGAAACAAATGTCTATTTTTATCTAATATAAACTAGGTCTGTATAAAACAAAAAAAATCAATTAAAAATGGAACTTTTTTTCAACTTGGGTCTCTTTCTTTTTGGGAAGTGGCGTAGTACCTTTCTCTGAAGCACACACAATTTCTCTTTTTGATAAAATCTGTACACACAGGTATCCTAGTCTAGATGCAAGGTTTCTTTGTTTCATTCATTTGTGGAAGGATTCATATCCTCCTCTGCAAAATATTCCCTGACATGGAAGACACTATGGAAATTCCTGTTCCCTCTTAGGGAACTTCATACATGCATCAAATTCTTTATGAAGCTTTGCTTAGTTATCTTGGGCTGCAGTCAATGGGTCATGCTCAAGGCAATACTTAGTCTTCTGGTCTGGAAGATAAAGATCCATTGAGTTGGCTGTAAGTAATTTCTGATAGCCAAAAGTAGTGTACAGAATTAAGCTGGAAGAGCATCAGAGTTCCTTTAACAAATCAGACCCAACTTTCCCAGAAGGCAAGCCAGTCCAGGTGCTCCTTTCAACTAGAAGACCTGACTTTGAGGAAATGTCCCATCCAGTCATTTTGGTATTTATTTGATAGACCTTCCTAAAATGGCATAAAGCTTTCTTTGTTTTTGAAAGCCATGTGAACTGGTCATCATCACACAACTTCTAGTAATGAATTCCAGAGACCTAAAATAAGTCTCTTGACCTAGTATCGCTTGGCTAAATTCAAGTATTGGTCCAGCTCTTGGAGTTAGGGAAGGGGAGAGAGGAAGATGGGGGGTGGGGGTTAACCTTTTGAATCTTTGCCCTTGGACCAGCAAATTTCATGAAACTCACAGTGTTTGCTTGTGGGCAGTTCTGTCAGGATGATAGGCTTCCTGTCTTGACTTGTTTGACAAATGGACATTTTTAAATTGTTGCTTCTTGCATAACTAACAACCCACTGGTTTTAATAGTCTCCTCAGCATAATAAGGAACTGACACTGTGGATGGGACAATTCAAATGCAACTCAATGGCTCACCTAGACGCAGGCTAAAAAAAGGAGAAGTACAACAAAATGGGTAACAAGGACTCTCTGTTGATGCTGATTTTCCAGAGGCAATGGATAAAGAGCCCTTTTACCAGGTGCCCAAGAAGGATGAAATAAGGTTGGGGGCAAAGTAGAATATACACATCAGGCCTGATTGAATCCCCTGGTTTTAGATCAGGGCTGCCCAAACAATAGCCCATTGGTCGGATCTGGCCCGTGGCGCCAATTAATCCAGCACTCGCCACTCCTGCAAGTAGAAGTAAAATGCATGTACACAGAACGTGTTCATGCATGCGCAGAACACTGCCGTAAATGACCCGCAGCTGCATTTACGACAGCTGTGGGTCATTTACAGCAGCATTCTGTGCATGCGTGGGCATGTTCTGCGCACGCATATCCACGTTTTACTTCCGCTTCCAGTTGGGAGGAACCATGTACACTTGACCACATGACCGGCATGTGGCCTAAAAAGTTTGGGCGCTCCTGATTTAGATTACTGTTAATACATGTGTTTCTTCTGTCACTCCCTGGGTTTCAAGTCCAGAGAGCAAGTTTACTAAAATATGTAAACATCCATACTAACCAAGCAGTGAATCAAATGCCAACAGATTTAATTTCCAAGATAACACGATGGTTTCTAGTCTGTTCCGATGAGAAGTGTCACCTCAGAAACAAAGAGTTATTTTCCTCTTACGCAAATGTGGTTTTGTATAATAGCATCTGATGTGTTGTGCATCATGGGAATTTTCTCTCCCCTCCCCATCTTTTTATTACAAGCTTTCCTTGCCAGTTTTAAGGGAACTAGAAGGTGTAAGTAACTTTCTCCTTTCTGTGTGAAGTGTTTCAGCTTAAACCTTATTTAAATAATGCATTGTTTTAAAATTTTAAATATGAGGAATGTTATGTAGATTGCAATGTGCTAAACTTTTGATCTATCCATTTTAATTTATACTTTTGCAATTCACGTGTGGCATTGTAGATGCAAACCTTTGGGTTTTATTTTAAATCAGAGTCACGTGTAT
Source organism: Furcifer pardalis (assembly GCA_030440675.1). NCBI lineage: Eukaryota > Metazoa > Chordata > Lepidosauria > Squamata > Chamaeleonidae > Furcifer > Furcifer pardalis. The sequence goes on from CP126893.1 coordinate 19,854,194, forward strand.
ATATTCATTTAGATTTTAGGTTAATTTAGGTTTTTTTTTCCTGTGGAGAAGACACACTTGCCTTGGAGGAGTTCCTTAAGAAATGTAAATTACCATATATACTCTAGTATAAACCAAGTTTTGAGCCCCCAAAAGGGGACTCAGCTTATACTCGGGTCAATGAGCACGAGGGTCCCAGAACCGTGCCGGATTAAGATGTGCCAACAATTTAATTAATTTTACCATATTTTCATGTATTTTGATTATAGAAACTCGCTAGTGGCTGCTGCATTTCCCACTCTCGGCTTATACTTGGGTCAATCTATTTTCCTGGGTTTTCAGGTCAAAATTAAGTACCCCATTCATGATCCCAAGTAATGTTTCCTAGACATAATACCACCTGAGTCTCAATTTCTCTTGGTGTGATGAAAGTACGTTCCTTTTAAGCAGCACAAATTCTACATGACTGGAAGAGAGAGAAGAGGCAGTTGGGTCCAGTGATCTGCCTAGGAAGCTGAGTTTTTTAACTGAGAAATTAGAACATAGTTTCTTAATTATTTATCCCTCCATCACTGATATGCAATATTGCTTACCCAGTATGTACCGCTGGAAAATACACATGCCCTTCACACTGCACATGAAAATTTGTTGTGTACATTTGTGATACTGTGTACATTTGTGAGATGGAAGATGTTATTTTGTGGAAGGTAGGAGGTACCGCTTTGTGTTTTTTAATGGCATCAACTTGCTCAGCGCTAATTTGCTGGAATGTTAAATTCTAGACCACCCCGTGCAGTTTCATCATTCTAAAAAGCTAAAGCAAGGGTACGCCAACCTTTTAAAGTTGGGGGCCAGGTCATGCTCCCTCAGACAGTTGAGGGGGCTGGACTCATGGTCCCCCTGCCGTTTACAGCTGCCGTAGATACATCCACGGCTGTCATTAACGTGTCTGTTGTTTATGACAGCCGTAAATGAGTCCGCAGCCAATTCTGCTGGCGATGGCTGGAGCAAGGGCAGGGGACATATTTTTGGTGCTACAGGCCAGATGTAGTCAGCAGGCCATAGGCTGCCTACCCCTGAGCTAAAGCATCCAGTCTGTCATGAGCCACAGTGCATGCTGCAATGAATGCTGTGACCTTCAGTCCTGAGTGAAAACTCCATCTGTCCCAAAGGAATATGTTCACAGAGATCACCTTCCACTGGAAATTTACCTGGAAAAAATGTGGTTATTCAAATACTGTATCAGCAGCCTACCCATGCAGCTTTTCTTGCCATTGGTGTAGTTACCACACAGACGAGGGTTTGCGGCACTTCAGCTGTTTACCTTAAAACTTGAGTACTTCTTGATTAAGAACCAGTCTGGGTCCTGGGATATAGTGATGGACTAGGATGCAAAAGACTTGGTTTCAGACCTTCTGCTCGGCCATGAAAACTCACAGTGGATGGGCAGTGGTAAACCCACTCCTTCCGTATTTCACATATCTTGCAAAATCCTCATAGGATTGCCATACATCAAATGCAACTTGATGGCACGTATAACACAACACACACTTCTAGGTTCTAATTTGCATTGAGCCATGGAACTCAGTAGCCACCATGGTCGGGTTTTATTGTCTTGTGATCTACCTCAAAAGACTTTTGTGAATAGAGAGTAGGAAACAGGAGAGATGAGAATGCTATCTTGAGCTCACTAAAGCAAATTAAAATGTAACATACCAGTGGTACATGTGCACTCACACATACTTTGATCTAAATTACATAGGAAGGGGGGGAGTTAAGATGTAGCTTAAAATAATCATTGCTTGCTGTCCAGTCAATTTCAACATAAAGTGACTGTTCCCAAGGTTTTCTAGGTAGAGAGCACTCAGAAATAGTCTGCCATGACCTCCTTCCTCTGGGAATGCCTTGGGTCTGTTCAGTTTGTCCAAGACCTCATAGGCACAATGGACAGTACCTCTGGCCGGTTGATATTTAACTCATTGAACTATCCAGCCAGCTGAGGTGAAAAGCCAACCCTCATTCTGTTTCTGGAAAGGGGAGCAGATACAACCTTTGAGAAGAAGAATTGTCAACAGTGTGCTTTGAACAACACAGGGTTTGGGGGACTGTATACATCAGGCATGGCTAGACTACGTACGGCCTACAGTCCAGAGCTGGACCATGGTGCCAAATCATCCGGCCCTCGCTGCTCTTGGGAGCAGAAGTAAAATGCACCAGTGCATGTGCAAAACTGCTGTAAATGCAGCCGTCGTTAATGCGTTTATGACAGTGCAGGTGCATTTTCGGCAGACATCTGTCCAGAGTATATCAACCACTAGTTGCGCATAGCCAAACAAACACTATAAATGCATTTCCTCTGAGCCTCTGGGCATGAACAAACACCTGTGAAAACTTGGACCAGACATTCTTGAAGTTGTGATGCGAACCAAGGAGAGATTGGAAACAGCACAAGCTCAGGGAAGAGAGGGCCAGCCCACCAAGACTCCATGACAGAACATGGCTGCCTCATGGGCAGCTCTCCCAAAATCTTGTTCAGGATATATAAAATGAGGGATCTCACTTGGCGGGCCTTGCGCAGAAGCACATCTGCTCTTGCTTAAGAAAAAAGACAGGTCCTTCACCTAATGAAATCACTTGCCAGCAACAACAAGCCATCATAATGGGAGAAAACCAGCATAGAAACAAAGACCTACCACAAACCCCAGTGCAATGGTCTTCATGTAGGCAACACAATCATGTGATCAAAGGATATCAGCCTTACTATTGAAGTATTTACCTACCTATCATCTAATGCAGGATTTCTCAACCTTTTAAACCTGGGGGCCGGGTCATGTTCCCTCAGACAACTTCAGGAGCAGGACAGCCATTTTGCCCTTCCTCCACCACATGGCACTTCCTGGTGTGGTGGGGGCGGTGAAGCCCCCCCCCCCCGAAATTGTGTGGTGGGCCACATCCGGCCAATGAGACACAGGTTGAGAATCCCTGATCTAATACAATGGCTCCCAGAAGCTTTCATCATTAGCTATGCTAGCCAGAGAGCTGGAGTCCCAAGAACATCAGAGGCCCCAAAACTGGGAATCACAGATGTAAATGTAATAAATGGGCTAATCTGTTCACAATGGGCTTTTTGTCACTGGTATAGACAGATCATTTTCTTACACACACATACAAAATAACTCATGACAGTTAGTGGGGAGAAATTTCTAATTTCCTGACCTGTAGCGATCATTTTCAAGGTTTTCTAGGGAGTAAATACTCAGAAGTAGTTTCCTATTACCTTCTGGAGGTGCCTTGGGCCTTCTGGGCAGGTTGCTCAAAACCATACAGGCTGGCTTCTTTTCCTAGGAAACCCAGTGGGGAATCAAACTCTCAATCTCTTGCTCCATAGCCAGTAGCCCATAAAGTTTTAATTAATATTACTAATATTATTAATTATGTGCCATCAACTCAAGTTTGACTTATGGAGACACTTAAGATAGTCTAGGTATAGAATGTTCTTCCTTCTGAAGGTGCTCTGAGACTGAATCTTTACCAAGGTTACATAGGCTGGCTCTTGTCTCCAAGGAGTCACAGTGGAGAATCCAATTCCCCGACTCTGCTACCCAACTCACTTAGCTATCCAGCTAGCTAATATTATCATACACTAAGACAAAAAGAGTTTAGTTTCAATTTGGGCTCAGTATAGAGCAGGCATTCACAACCTATGGCCCAAGGGCTGGAGTGGCCCACGGAGCAATTTCATGTAGTCTTCCACCCTCGTTGCCACCACCACCAAAAGTGGCAGGAGCACCAAAAATGCACAGAAAATACGGAAAAATGAACTGAAAACTCACAAAAACGCATGAGACTATGCGTGAGAACTCACACAGAACCATGTGACTGGCCCACTCAGCTATCTGAAGGGGAGTGATCAAGCCCACAGTCCGAAAACATTGAGAAAGCCTGGTATAGAGACTGGGAGTAGCCATATTGCTACATAAGATATAAGTATGTGTTTGCCCTCTTTCTTCTTGCTGGAACTAACCATCACATGGTCTCTACTAAGAATTGATATTGTACCCATCAACTGGCTCTTGAATTAGCTTTGTATTTTATTTGTTGTCTGGACTGTATGGTGACATAGCCATTACTGTACTGTTTTTTTCTGTAATCAACTTTTTGAGCTAAATTTATAATGTCCTCCTCTCTGCTTTCTATATTTATGGGTTGTATAGATGATCACACATCTAAGTGAACTCTCCCCTACAAAAGCCTGTGGCCTAATATGTCACGTTAAGGGAAGAAGTCTTATGAGAAAAAGGCCAGAACCTTATTGGTTAGTCATCCTGGAGTAAATACATAGGCATACATCACAGCATCAAATTGTTGCTTGTTAAGGAGTCTCTGCTTATCTCATTGCACATCAAGTCCTCAGAGCGCTAACCAAGAAAATACTGTCTAGAGCAGAGATTCCCAACCTATGGCCCGTGGGCCGGCCAGCAGTACCATTTCATGCACCACCACACCTGGAAGTGGAAGCAAACCTGTTTACATCAGCCGTAAAATGCGCCTGCACATGTGTGAATGCATCTGCGACTGTCGTAAATGTGGAGGTGGCCACATTTATGACATCTGTAAATGCACACATTTTTTTTTGGGGGGGGGGACATGGTCTGGCCCACTCAGCTATCCAGGTCAGGCCCGGGGCGTAAAAAGGTTGAGAACCCCATGGTCTAGAGATTTCAAAAACAAAGGTTGGTTCATTGATCGTTTTCCCCCTACTTGGGCTCAGATATGCTTGGCTGGTAAGTCTCATCATCTCCCCATGCTGGCTCAGTCTGATGGCGCATTTGCAACAGTTGCCTAGTTGTAGAAGGCTGCACTGAGTATTATATGCATCTGCTCTAGGGTACCATACCTGCACTGAAATAGGAATATGCTTTTATGCTTTTATGATGTTGTAAACCGCCCTGGGTCGCCCCGGTGAGAAGGGCGGTATAAAAATGTGAATAAATAAATAAATAGGCGTACTTAGTGGGACAGTTGCCCAGGAAAATTGAGAGTTGAGGGAGGCTCTAGAAAGATACCTTATCTATAGCACATGCTTTCCTCATCTCCAAAGGCTAGCCTTAGAAGTAAGTTGTTAAGGGCCTTTCAGTTTCCACTTCCCAAATTGCATCCCTAATTGCCTCTTTCTCCTTCATTTCCCATATCTAGTATCACCTGGGACTCACTATGCACCCTGAACTCTTCCTCCTGAACAATCTCGATGTTTCCCCGGTCGTGAGTAAATGAATCCTCCTGAAGCGCAAGACGTAGGACTTGGACTTCTTGGTTTGAAAAGGAAGAATGCCCACCTGTGCTGCACTAGAACAACATGGTCATTGGTTCCATGAGGGAGGGTCTGTGGTTGAGAAATGCAATGCGGGGCCAGGCTCTTCTCTTTTTTAGAAGAGCCCACGTAGGTAAGGACAGTGGAAGGAAGTGACGCCTCTTACAGTATACTTGAAAAGAAAGTACTCTCAAGGTCACACCTGAGTTCAACTGTGAAGACTGTGAAAGGGCTACTAATGTCACACAACATAAAGAGGTGTTCTCGTACCCAATGGTGACACACAGACTTAGGTGGGTTACCACCAAACAACTGTGACATGGAGGAAGGGGTGCTGATAGGCATGGAAAAGGAATTAGAAGATGCTGTTTTCCTGCCCAACTTCTCTCCTGCTTTCCCCTCTTATCACTTTTTCTCTCTCCTGCTTTCCCCTCTTATCACTTTTTCTCCTGTTGGGCATTGATTTTTAGCCTTGGCGCCCACGTGAGATAAAAGTGGCTGGAGGAGAAAATTCATCTTCTGGGATAGCAGCAAACAAAGGGAAGGTTTTGGGACTCCTTTCCCTTCTGCCGTTTGTCTACTTGAAAGCTAGCTCTTGCTTTAGAAATTCTGATCAGGGAGTCACGTTTGAAATGAGCTGCTACCGTCACCTGTAGTTTTGACCTGACTGTTTGATTCAGCTGTTTTATAAGATTTTTTTACTTTGAAAGAAAAATATTTTGAGGAGTTTTATATTTTCTGTGGTGGTTCCATTTCATGAAGGCCATTGTAGGGTCTGTCTCGGAGATCTGTTGTCAGAGAAGATGCTCTCCTGTTAAGGTTCTTCTACAACCAGCAAAAGGAAGCTCTGTTATAGTGGTGGCGAACCTATTCCATGTGTGCTAGAGGTGGCACTCAGAGCCCTCTTTGAGGGTACCCGTGTGGTCATCCCAGCACAGAGTATGCCCCATCTCTCTGCCCAACAGCCCAATGGGAGTGCTTCCTCCCTCCCCCAGCACAGAGTTCATCCCTCCCCTCTGCCCAGCAGCCCAGTGGGAGCATTTCCTTTCTCCCCTGTTGTTGTGTTGGCACTGTGCAATAAATAAGTGGGGTTTGGGTTGCAGTTTGGGCATTCGGTCTCTATTCGGTCACTGCTCTATTCCCAGGGGCACAAGAACAAAGGAAGGGTATTTCCCAGAGCCCTCCTCACCACTGGGGGAACTTGTTCAGTGAATAGCTGTGATCCCAGGGATTCCAACACAGCACATCCCCATAGTCTGTGAGCCTGAAGAAGAGGAGTGTTTCTCTCTTAAGAAGCCAGGCAGTTGGCTAGCACTCATGGTATAGGACAGCTATGAGAAATGCAAAGCATTTTGTCAAAAGTTGCAAGGCCTGAAAGTTAAAACATTCTCATTCTACAATTCCTTGCTCCTTCCAGGTCTCTGCCTTCACATTTCGACTGTCCCTATGTGTACTCTTAAGGGCCGCCGTGGCTTAGTTGTTAATATGCTGAGCTAGACGACCAGAAGGTCGGCAGGCTGGCAGTTCGAGACACGAGTGCCGTGCGACGGAGTGAGCGCCCATTGTCCCAACTCCTGCCAACCTAACAGCTTGAAAGCAAGAAATTGCAAGTAGATAAATAGGTATCACTTTGGTGAGAAGGTAACAGCGCTCCGTGCACTCTGGTGTCTAGTCATGCCTGCCACATGACCACAGAAACATTTGCAGATGCAGACAACTCTGTCTCTTTGGCTGTAAACGGAGATGAGCACCAAATCCTAGAGTGAGATACAGCTGGCCTTTGAGCACGGCAGACCTTTCTCTTTACTATGTGTACTCTTATCTATTTATATAGCACCCTCTATGTGCATTATGCTTTCTAACTGTAAGGATAACAAAGCCCATTATCACACTACTATAGGATTCGTCCCACCTGATAGAGACCTACACCCATCCAGGAAGCCAGCATAAAACATTCTGCTACTTCAGAGTACATGTGGCTCTGCTCCAGGCTAGAGAACTCTATGCTAGGTTTCAATCACTGACTGTTTATCCTTACAAACCAGCCAGATCAGGTAGGAAATAGCAACCTAAATTAGGTAGCAATGTGTAGCGTTGCCAATAAAGCAATAAAGGAACTGGAAATCTCCCACTAGCTTAACCTCTATATAAAAAAGTATGTCTTCTTTTAAAAACCAGCTTTTTTTGAAGAAAAAATAGATCAAAGTTCATGATCACAAAAATAGAAACAAACATTTTTGCATTTCCCCTTTCCCTGGATAAAATAAGAAAAGCATATCTATATATTTCCTGGCATAGCCAGCTAAGAAAATCAAGATTACATCTTTCTACTGTTCTAGTTACAAGCAAGCATAGGTAACTTCTGTCGCCACCTGAATTTTGAAAATGCATACTCATAATGGAGTTTTTTCTACAAAAGATTCACTTTCAATGTTTTTCATACCTACTTCCATTCTCGCAGTTTCAGCTTGTTATAACTATCTTCAAAGGAAAGGGATCTGCACCAGGGTTAAGCCATTTCATGTGCCTCACCCCTCCAAGGGCATTCAAGAAACAAAATGGCCAACCCTTTGAAGCTGTTGGGACAAAATGGCCAAAACACACACACACACACACACACACACACACACACACACACACACACACACACACACACACACACACACACACACACACACACACACACACACACACACACACACACACACACACACACACACACACACCCCAATTGTGCAGGCAGGGCAAAATGGCTATCCGGCCCTCAAAGCTGAATGAGAAAGCTGAATGAGAAAGTTTTACAGGCAATCATGATAAGGAAGCAGTATAGCTCAGACCTCAAACCGATCTGAGAACATTCAGTGTAATTCTTGACATTTAAGCAGATTTTGCCTGTGTATGCAGAACATAATATGTGGGAATTTAACTGGTACTGAATTTTGATTCCTGGATCTAGACCTTCCTTTTATTTGGCACTAATTTATTTTAAATGTACTCGGCATTGTTTTGTTTTATTTGTTCATTTCAATATTAGTCCAGAATTTCAAATAAAGATGTCGATTCATCTGCTTCTCTCTTTTTGGGATTCTAAACTTATTTTCTAGCTTCCACACTTACAGCTGACATGATTGTTTTAATGTGACATGGCTTTTTCTGGTAGAAGAAAGTACTGAGGTATGTTAATTAATCTCAGACTTGTGGAAAGCATAAGGCCCCCCATTTCTCTTGGGATTCCCTGTCAGAATTATTGAGTGGAAAAGGGAGATGGAATTGAGGAAGGTCTAGCACAGAAGTCATTATGGCTTGAGCGTGTTAACAGAAGGATGTCACGGCATGGAATTCACTGCAGGGGGAGAACGGATGAAATTACTGAAGAAAAAAGGATAAGCAAAATGCTGAGTGCTGGGTTGAAAAGGCAAAAAACTCATGGTTCCTATACTTTTTTTGCACATTCTGTTTTATGTCTCCCCACACACACACACCCCAATCTGTAGAAGCCTCCTTACTATGTGGAAATACAACACAGGTTTAAATTGGTCTGAATAGGGCACTCCTTCCTAGAGCAGTGGCGGCAAACCTATGGCACGCATGCCAGAGGGGGCACTCAGATCCCTTTCTGTGAGCACGTGCTGTCGCCCCAGCACAGAGTTTGCCCCGCCCCTCTGCCCAGCAGCCCAATGAGCGCGCTTCCTCCTCCCCACCACCACCACAGAGTGCCTACAAGCATTTTTAATGCTTTTATGGTTTTAATTGTTATTGTGGGGATGCAGTTAATATTTTAGTATTCTCATTAGTTAGAGTGTAAGCCGCCCAGAGTTGCTTTAGTGAAGGGGTGGCGATAAACGTTGAATAAAATAAATAAATAAAATGTAACCACATTGTTAACCTGCCATTTTAGAGGGAAAGTAAACACTCGGAGGTCAATGAAGAAATATTAATATTATGGGTACCTGAGTTCTGGCTAGCAAAGCACTCAAAAGGGCCCAGTATGGAGAATAAGATCAAGATAAGAGATGGGGCTGACGGGTGGAACCAGGGAGAACATGGTCTGTTGGTCCTCTCATACTAGCCAGAGATAATCCAGGAACAGGTGGTCAGAGAAATGTTCAGCAGAGAGCTGGGGCCAATCCTGACTCACATATGTAACTATGACTCATGTCACTCTTCATTTGGTAATGTGTATGCCATAACAGTGTAATGTTCGGAGAGGCTCGCTTAGGATCGGAGAGGCTCGCTTAGGATTCCATCAGCTAGAGAGGCACACCTCTCTAGCACTAGGAATAGGGCCTTTTCTACGGCCGCCCCACCCCTGTGGAACCTCCTGCCAATCAAGCTACGCATAGAAACAGAGCTCCTGCCATTTCAGAAGGGCCTTAAAACCTGTCTGGCAGGGCAAGCGTGGGGATCTCAGAATGTTGGATCTCATGCCGGGTGGCTGATCTAATTGAGTCAGCCACCCTCCCTGCTCTGGCCTATTGTTGTTTTGAAACTTGTGTAAGTGTAATTCTTAAAGTTTAATTCTAACTTAATTTTAACTTAATTTTTAATATTCAATTAACTGTAGTCTCAATTTATAACGGATAAGTGAATTTTAATATGTATGAGGCATGTTGGAGTGTCATATTGGCTGTATATTTGCTGTCTACTGTTGTTTTAAGTCATGTCTTTTCTGGTTGTGTTGTAAGCCGCCCAGAGTTGGGTTTACCTAATTGGGGTGGGATAACAAATTGGACAAATAAATAAATAAATAAATAAATAATAAACTTGGCCCCAGTATTTAAAAAGAATTCATTATGTGATGCCCTACATAACCCTCCTACCACTAATTCCCTTTAATCTACAATTAGCTTTTTTTTAATTAAAAAAAATGACTTCTTCCATTATTCATTACGTTTTCATTGCTTTCCAGCTTTTGGGAGGGAGAAGATAATCCACCCAAGTGAAGAAATGGTGTAAGAATTAAAAAAAAAAAAAAAGGGGGGGGGATGTGTCAGAGCTTACCTGTTAAATGGAAACCAGTTAGCACCATGGTTGTTACCTTATTGGGAACAGACAATTATAACATCCTTAATTGTAACATCTCACAGGTATCTTCATTACTTACAGCATGTTGCTTCCAAGCCCCAGCCGGAGCCATGGTCTGGAGCCAGAATAGGCAACTGCTGGCAATCCAGGAGTTGTTAGACAGCAGCTCCCATCATCCTTCTCTGTTGATAGGGCTGATGGGTGACGTAGCTCTCCAATCTGTGAAGGACCACAAAATGCCTAATTTTCCCCAATTGACAACCCAGAGCTGCACATTTGAGATACATTTGTCTATGTTGTGAAGATACGGATCCAGTGCTTGGCTTGTGACATGTTCTTAAATAACTTTTCTCCCCGCAGGTATTCTTAAAACACAATCCTAAACAGAATGTTCTGCTCTTTCCTTTTATGCTCCCATGAGGTTGGTCATTCATTTGTACCTGTAATCCAGGGGTAGGCATCTACAGCCTGCAGGCTGGATCTGGCCCACAACGCCAAATAATCTGGCCCTTACCCTTGCTCCAGCCGCTGCCAGAATCGGCCACAGGCTCATTTACGACAACTGTAAATGATGGGGGGTAAACACCAGTCTGACCCCCCCCCCAACTACCTGAGAGAGTGTGATCCGGCCCCCAACTCAAAAAGTTTGGCAACCCCTGGTATAATCTGTGTATGAAACACCTAATGGAAAAAAAAAACAGGTTCTTCTATTGCCAGAGATTGCATCAATAAATCACTGAACAATTTAGGTCAAATAAAGTTTTTAAAAAATATCAAATCTCTTACCACAGGTAAATGGAACAGCCACAACTGAGTAGAGAATAAAAAGAAATACAGATGCTCCTTCAATGGGTAGACTTAAGAATGTGTAGAAAAAAGCCACGAGGTATCAGGGGTTGGGGTTCCCTTAACATCAACCTTTTTAAAAGCCTGCCCACAAGCAGACCATAAAGGCCACTGTCTCCCACATCAAATTGGATCCTTGACAAAGGCACTCAGCTGATGTGGTGGTTTAATTGAATTAATCTCGCTTCTGAGGGTGATCACTGGAACAAATTTCCCCAGCTGTTTTTTTATTTTAATGAATTGACAGTGAAAGATTTTTTAAAAAAATTGTCAAGGATTTCTGGCAGTATGTGTGGTAGCATAGCAGACTAGCAGTTAGCTATTGTGCAGCAGAAGTTTCGTGTGCAAAGACACACACAGTTTTCAGTGAATAGTGCAGTTTACTTCTGGGTGAGGGAAAGACAATAGACACAGAACTATATACACAGGTACCAGTCTGTCTTCAAGCCCCACAGTTGCAACAGAGCTTCAAATCCTGAAAGGTCAAGTCCAATGAGCATGCACAGAGTCCTGCCAGCAAAACACTGACTGCAGTTTCCCAGAGTCAGTGTGGTCTTCACAGCAGTGTTGAGTACCTGATAGTTCTTGGTAGAAGCAGAGCTTCAGGCAGCACGTCTTCTCCCTCGCAAGCCAGTTGTCAGTCTGTCACAGTTCCTTCTCAGTTTACCCTCCTCAGAGTAGCCCATCTCAGGTGGGCCATAGTTATACTGTGCTGTTGCTGTATCACCCCATAAGTGGTCACAGCTGTGTTCAACACTTGAGTCACGTACGCCAAGCAGACACAGCTGTGTAATCAGTCTATGCCTTGACATCAAACACCTGTGCCTGGAGCTCTGCAAGTATCTTCAAGGTATATTCACACAGTGGGCAGGAATCTTGCTACAATACCCATAAAAATGCCCTAACCTGGAGCTGTTTCCTTATGATGATGTAATATGGAGCCCCCAAAAAGCAAGCTCAGGTTTGAGAATGTGCCTTGTATTCTCAGTTCTATTACAATGCATGGAATCGTGGACTGCAATGCAGGTTGCCATAAACGTATGGAAGCCTTTGGAATATGAATTCATTGTAGAATGCCAGGAATTTATTGGGTGAAGACGTATATAAAAAAGTATTAAAGCAGACTAGTAAAGACCAAGAAATCGTTATCATCATCACTGCCATTGAATCAATTTTCATTTGTGGCAACTCTTTCCATGGTTTTCTAGGCATTAAATATATTCAGAAGTGATGTATCACTCCCTTCTTCTGATAACCTAGGATTGTACAGCTTGCCCAAGGCTACTCTGACTTCTTTTGCTTTCTTATAATTTCCAAAAGTGTTCAAACAAGCTTACAACTGAAAGCATTTTTTAAATATTGCTTAAAATCTGCTTCTGCTTCTTCCGTGCCTAGGCCAGATGTGAAACTGCCAAAATGCACCCACCTTTTGGTGAATTCATTCTGCAGTTCCTTTCACCCGACCGAGTGTGAGAGCAGAACCAGAACCTGAGCATTCTGTCAAAATCTGTTCTTTAACAGAGCTGATGCTGTGAGACAGGCTCAAGGCACTTCCTAAGAGAAGTAACAATCAATTACTGTACTTTTCAATAGGGTGGATTTATGGGCAGGATTATACAAGGCAGTCAAACATCATAATTTCTTCACAACAGTATGTCATCATCCTACTTTTGGTGTGTGTGCATGTGCGTGTGTGTGTGCGTGCGTGTATGTGCGTACTTGGTGGAATAAAGACCAAAGTAAACCTATCAAATCAATTCCTAATATCTGAAACATGGGTTTTATTTTAAAAGTTCCATTTCGAATTGAAGCGTTGCTTACTATAACAATTAATCCCTTTGTTTCACACAGAGAGTTCATTTTCTTCAACAAAGCTTGGATTTTGTTTCTGAGAGCAAATCACCATATCCATAACAACTTTCATCAAAGGGGGGGGGGGGTTTGCTCTGAAGTAACATCCCGTTGTGTTAAACGTTTATCTCTTGAAAAAGTGAAGCCCTGGAAGATGAGTCATGTGATCTCCTATGGAGTTATTGCTTCTTCATGTTTGATCCATGAGTTCAATAAAACGACATCCCCCCCCCTTTTTTTTTTTTATCTTTCCACAACAAGCATTGCCTGAGGAAGGCAAGCGGTGTCCTTTGCAGGTGGCCTAATTGGCAGCGATGCATACAAATTAGAGTGCCGGGTTTGGGGCACTCCGTGACCGTCTCGGTTTACAAGCCCAGAAGGTTCCTGCTGTGATGCAGTTGTAACGAAGCTGATGAACAAGAAAGAAGGCTGATGGAGCTGGGTGGTAGCAAGGCGATGTCTGGGGAGGACGTAACTGTCCCACGTGAAAAAGAAAAGGGGAGATTCCAATTATTAGAAGAAGAAGGGGGGATGATATTTCCTTGGTTCAAGCAGGGGTGATGCTCCAAGACTGTTTGTAGGTCTTTGGGCAAACCACCTTCAGCCCTTCATTCCTGCTGGGGTTTCAGGATGAATGACGGGGTGGGCAGGCTGTGCCTTTATTTCAGATGCCAAGAGTGGAAGGGAAGCAGCAGCCTGGGTGGCTATTTTGGAGGGGGAGGGGGATGGGGGAGAAGAATGAAAGATCTTTTCTGAAATCATGTTTGGGATAAGCAGTCAGGTGTTCACATTTGCCCACGACACCAAATTGTGTACATTAAGAAATGGGTCACGAAGAGCTCTGAAAGGATCCCGCTGGGCTGTGGGAACAGTAAGATGGAAAAGGAAATTCAGCATAAGGAAGAGTAAAGTGAACCACTTTGGAAGCAAATCGTCCACTAGGCTTGATGACCTGAAGGTCAGCAGTTCGAGAGTTCTTCTGATTTTTTTTTTAATGAGCATGTCTTTCATTTTAAAAAAAAAATTCTGTGTTTTTGATTTTGAGCTTAATGGTCTTTTAATATTATTTCACGTTTCATGGAACGTTTGACATGCTGATTTATGTCTTTACCTCCTCATTCTTTCCCTGAATCAGGATAAAGGTGGGGTATGAATAAAATGAAATAAATGAATAAAATTGAGTCCCAAAAAAATCTCTATACCTCTGGAATCAACGGGCATCATCTTCAGGGCAGAAGATCAAACTCTGAGGAAGTATTTCAAGTAATTTTGTTCCAGTTTTTTTTAAAAACCATGTTTCACAGAGTTCCTTTGGATTTGCTCTTCTGTAAGTGCAATTGAGCTTTTATTGAGCAGAAGACATATTTGTTGTTGTTCAGTCGCACAGTCGATTCCGACCCTTTGCGACCCCATGGACCATTGCCCTCCAGGCACCCCTGTCCTCCACCACCCTCAACCCGCCCAGCTCTGTGCCCATTGCGTCTGCTGGCAACATACTGGCAGCACAGTAACACTGGCTCAGGTTATTTGCCCACGCATTGCTCTTGTGAAAAGGGTAGGTGTTCTTTCTTCAGCTCCTGTATTCATAAATAGGCCATCCTTCCTTTTGTTACTCCTGAGTCACCCTCTGATCCTCCAATTTCCATATTCTTCGGTTCCCAGAAAATGGAACACGGCTGCCTTTGTGTTCAAGGTACCAGGTATTCTGTACAAGCAGAGGGATTTTGACAAGTGCCAATTTTCATCTACAGCAGGCAACTGGCAGCTGTTCAGAATATCATTGTGATTTTTAAAAATACTTCTCACCTGCCTGAAAAAGGGGAGAGAAAGAGACGTGAATCTTCTGCATTTTGCAACTCTCTCTGTATTAAAAAGCCCTGTGAGGACCTGCCTCTAAGGATAGCTCCCATCCAGACTTTAAGACAAAAATGCATAAGATGGTGAAACAGTGTTCAAAAATCAGGCCCTGTGACATGTTAGCCATAGGCAAAATATGAGCAAGTGGACAAGAGATGCATTTCTGATTGATATGCTGCTGCTAATGGCACATAACACCATGGGGGAAAGAAGAATGCAGTCCTAGTAAAGGTCAAGGTCTGTCTTGCTTGAAAGCCAGTAATGTCTGATTCTAGGTCAGAAGTGCCCAAACTTTTTGGGCCATGGGCCAGTCACATGATGGAACTTGCTGGTCATGTGGTTCCTCCCACCAGAAGCAGAAGTAAAGTCACATGCACATAACGCACCTGCACATGCACATGACGTTGTCGTAAATGACCCATGGCTGTCGTAAACACATTTACAACAGCCCCGGGTCTTTTATGGCAGTGTTATGCACATGCACAGGTGTGTTATGCACACACACATGCACATTTTATTTCCGCTTCCAGGAACGGTGCAGCCAGTGCAGGCTGGATGATTTGGCGCTGTTGGCTGTAGTTTGGGCACCCCTTCTCTAGAGTGTGGTGTTCATTTCCGTTCACAGCAAAAGACTCAGTGCTGTCTGTGTCAGCAGACGTTTCTGTGGTCATGTGGCAGGCATAACTAGACACCGGAGTGCATGGAACACTGTTACCTTTCCCACCTAATTGGTACCTAGATATTTACTTGCAATTTATTGGTTTCAAACATCTAGTTTGGCAGGAGCTGGGAGAGACCATGGACTCTCATTTTGTTGCATAGCTCTCGGGTGTTGATCTGCTGACCTGCCAGTCGTCAACCACATGTCTTAACTACTAGAAAGGCAAAAATAATAATAATGGGTTTCACTTCAGGCTTGGAGGGAAGTTCAGCTGCTTGAAAAGTTTAAAGCAATGGGCACTGAAAGTCCCTTTTCTACAACCATCTGTTAAAGGTGAAGCAAAAGCCGTCTTCTTCCTTGCATTTCCCACCGAGCATGTAACTCATGCTGTATTGACAATATGTGGAAATTGCTTGTTTTATATGAAACAAGGCATTTCTCCGTTCAGAGCTGCTGCAGATGGGGAATAAATGGTTGAAAACAAAATGGAAGGAAAGGATTAAACCACTGTCCCAACGTCTGCAGAAGCAGATAGCACTGGCTCTTTAGCTATGAAACAGAGATGAGCACTGAACCCTAGAGTTGGATACGACTGGTTTTTCGAGCAAGGGTGACCTTTACCTTTACTTACCAGGCCCAGTACTCTAATCACATTTAGATCATCACTAACCCCCCACGCCACCCCCCACAGGTATTTTTCAGGAAAAAATCAAACTTTTGAAAGGTTTACTGATGAATCTCCATACCTTCTTATCTGTTTTGACCCTTCGGTATCCCTGACTCAAAGGAGCTGCTTCCTTGTCCACCCATGGCTCTGCAACAACCTGTCCCTTTTGAAGTCAAAGCATGACTGGTTGTCACTGGGCTCCTGTTGCCATTGATCAGCCCCAGCCAGCCAGCCAGTCTGCCTGCCTGCCTGCCTCGTGGTAGGGCTGATGACTGAGGAGAATAGTTTGTCCAAACATCTGGACAGCCACAGGTTATCCACCCAGTGCCTGATTTACATACAGTCTAAACAAACTCATAAAACAGCTGCATCGAGACCCTGGCAGGTCCCTAGATACGTCTAATGCCATAGCAATATCTCAAAGGGGAAAACAGCACCTGCTAAAAGTCTGCTTCCAATGCAACACCTGGCAGCTATTTCCATCCTCCTGGCTAAAGCAGGCCTGCTTTATTCCACATCTGGTGTTCCATTGGGTAGTGAAGCCATTTGTATTCAGACTGCTTTCGGGAGCCCGAGCCAAGAGAAGCTAATGAGGAGAGTGGGTGTGAAAGGGCCATAATTGAACATTTTGAGATGAGGTACACCCAACACCTGCTGAGAGCTCTTTTCTCCTTCCATAGATATGTTCTTGTACAATGGTACCTCGCTTAAAGAGCATAATGTGTTCCACAGGATTGCTTTTTAAGCGAGTTTACTCTTTGAAACACCATTGTAAGTGACCAATTGTGACTTCTGTTGGGGGGAGGGGGAATCAAGAATTCCAATTTAGTTGTTAAGCGAGTTTTTGGTTGGTTTTACTTGGTAAGCGAGGCAACCATTTGGAGAAAATTCTGCTCTTTAAGCGAGTTGGTCTCTAAGCAAGGCACTCTTTATGTGAGGATTTACTGTATTAGAATTCTGTTAATATTTCAATTGTGATTCTGCATTTCTATTGAGGTTTCATTGTTAGTTGCCTTGAGTATTAATTTTTCGTAGACACTGGGACATTAGTTTAATAGCTGCATAACAAACTCAAGAGCATTTGTGCTCATTCAATAATAAGTGTGTCTTTTTAAGTCATTTCCAAGTGACGGGAAGGTTATTTTCAGTTACAATTATAATGTATATCAGAGTATATACTTGACTATAAATCATCCAGAATATAAGTCAAGGCACCTAATTTGGACCTCTAAAACTAAGAAAATAGATTGACCTGAGTATATGTCAGGGGATGGGGTGGAAAATGCAGCAGCTGGTAGTGAGTTTCAATAATTAAAATACATGAAAATACGGTAAAATTAATTAATTTAGACATTTGTGTGAGTATATTTTTGAGTGTTTACGTTGACCCGAGTATAAGTTGAATCCCATATTTGGATCTCATTTTGGGGGCTAAAAACCTGACTTATACTCGAGCACATATTATAAATAAAACAATAAGACAAAAAATATTGAGGTACTTTAAAGACTAACTGCTGTATTTTAATGTTAGCTTCCGTGGATCAAGTCCATTTTGTCAGACATAAGAGAGAGACTTCATAGCATCAGTTTAGGTACAGAGATACAGAATGGTTAGCATAACAGATAAGCTTACAAATCAATGTGGTTTTTTACAACTGGTAATATCTGTTATTCAGATATTGTCCAGCACATTCTAATATCTGTTATTCAGGTATTAACAGTTGTAAAAATCCACATTGATTTGTATACTTATCTGCTATGCAGATTTTGTACCCATTTTATACCTCTGTACCTGATATGTGTAAATTGATGCCATGAAATCTCACTCTTATGTCTGATGAAGTGGACTTGATCCATGAAAGCTAACACTAAAATACAGAATTTACTCTTTAAAGTGCCACAATGTTTTTTTTATTCTCTGACATGCTTGAAACACAGACTAACATGGCTACCATTTCAAAAATTATAATGTACCTTCCTTGTCTTTATTTTGGCAAACAAGAAAGATTAGCCGTGTAATCCGTATTCAAATTGTAAAGATGCCAAAGATGCAGGAAACAGGCAATACCTTTATTGGATCACTAAGAAAAACAAAATGTTGCTGAGCTTTCGTGGTTCAAGACCACTTCTTCAGGAATGTATTAAAATGTTCATGGCATGGTGGTCTTCCAGACACTCATCTTAAGAAGAACAAGATATTTCATGGAGTTAGGATGCACATCATCCTCTAAGAGTGGCATCCTAACTCCATAAAATATCTTTCTGTTCTTAAGATGAGAGCTTGGCAGACCACCATGCCATGAACATTATAATACATGCCTGAAGAAGTGGTCTTGAACCACAAAAGCTCGCACAACATTTTGTTTTTATTAGTGATCCAATAAAGGTATCACCTGTTTCCTGCATTTTTTTGGCATCTTTACAATTTGTCTTATTTTCTTAGCGTTGGAAGAATTAAAATGGCCACGAGAGGGAGCAGTGACAAAAATAGCGGAATAAAAAGAACATTTTCAAACGTATGAATTGCATTCCAATGTCTATGAGTCACACCGTCTGATAGCTTTATTACTGGGAATCAAAAGAATCTGGTGTAGCAAAAAATAATGTACAGTTGTTCGTTATGATAGCTGACAGGCGTCAAAATGGCTGGGTGCCCACAGATGTCTGTAACGGAAGCATATCTGAAATGAGATCCTATATTGGGTCGATACACGGAGCAATGTGATTATTAATCATTAATAGAAAAACTGGGACTGGCCAGGAAGTAATTTGTAATGAGTGGAATTGCTCCCAGGCATTTTAAGGACCTAATCTGCCTCTTAGCACTCCACGTTTTTTGTTTTTTGTTTTTTGCTGGCGGCATTTCTTTGATGTGATGATATGCCGCAGAGTTTTCTTGTCTTTGCTGTTGGTTTAATTCTTGGGTTTTATTATGTTCTGTCTCCTGTCATTTCATTAAGGCAGGGGTTCTCAACGTTTTTCAGCTGCAGACCAGACCGCACCCGCTCAGACAGATGAGCGGGCAAGACTGATGGTTTCCCCCCCCCCCCGGTAAATGCTGCCCTAAAATGCATCTGCGGCTGTCGTAAACACGTTTACAATGGCTGGGGACTCATTTATGGCCGTAGTAAATGTGTTTACAATGGCCAGGGACTCATTTACGGCTGTAGTGAACACAATTACAATGACCGCAGACTCATTTACGGCTGTCATAAATGTGTTTACGACGGCCGTAAATGAGTCTGCGGCCAATTCCAGTGGCGATGGCAGTGGCTGGAGCGAGTTTGGTAGCCAGAGTATTTGGTGCCATGGGCTGGATCCGGCCCATGGGCCGTAGGTTGTGAACCCCTTCATTAAGGTCTATGTATTATATGTTAATGTATTATATATTAAAGAGAACTGGATCCTCCTCAGTGTGCGTAAAGGTGTGTCTTGATTAGCAAAAAATACCACATTTGTGTTGGTTTTGTTGGATTCAAAATTGATTCACAGACCGAAGAATACATGTGGCCTGGGGTCCTGGGTGTGAGGAGGAGGACAGTCAGCCGGCCCACTTGCCTGCTGTCGGCTCTGACCTGGAGTCGGAACCTGAAGAAGAACTGTTGCCAGTCCCTCAGCCCGCTGCCAGCTCAGATAAGGACATTGAGCAGGAGGACGTGGATCCATTTTGGTGCAGCAGCTGCTTGCTGGGCAGCTTGGCCAGTGACCGGGCCATAACAACATGACATATAGCTGAGGTGCACATTATCTTGATGAACTGTGGATTATTTTAAGCCACCCAACAGGGCGTGTTAATTTTGCACCGTCTACACAGCCAGTGGAGATTGGTGATGGGTGATGCTGCCCCCATTGTATAATCTGGACTACAGGTTGCTCCCTCCCATGTGTTGCCCTATCCTTTTTCATGGCCCTCCAGGAAACATCTTTCTTTTAATTCTAACTCTCTATTTTGACCTCTTTCTTTGGTTTGCTTTTGCAAAATTAATTTAGCCAGTTAGATTAGTACAGGCTCAGGAGAAGGCCATATCTCTGCATGTATGGCTGCAACACACAACAGCACTACCGTATATACTCGATGATAAGCCGAGTTTTTAGTTCCAAAAATGAGCTCCAAAAGGGGACACAGCTTATACTCAGGTCAATAACCATGAGGGTCCAAAGACCATGCTAGATTGAGATGAGCCAGCAATTTAATTAATTTTACCATATTTTCATGTATTTTGATTATTGAAACTCACTAGCAGCTACTGTATTTCCCATCCTTGGCTGATATTTGGGTCAATCTATTTTCCTGGGTTTTCAAGTCAAACAGATACCCTGGCTTATATTTGGGTCAGTTTATACTCAAGTATATATGGTAACTCAAATGGTGAGGAACATGGGCCCTGTTGCCCCATCCCATCTGGGGAGACCCTCTGTGACCCTTAGTAATTCCTCCAGTTGGGGGAGTGTTCAGATATTCTTCTTCAGGTGCTGTACGCATTCTGGATACTGTATTGGCTATCAGCATGGCGATAGTCTTCCTGTTCTTAACTCCTCTGAACAGTTCTTCAGAGGACATGCCACACCAGTCTCTCAGGTTCTTCAGCCATGAAGCCCATCTACATCCAGACCCTCTCTTCCCAGGGACAGCCACCCCTTTCTGCCCTTGTTTTTATCTGTTGCGTTGTTGTAATTTTTCTTATGAATTTTTAAGGTTTTAACCTGTGATTTTAATCTATGATGTAAGCCGCCCAGAGTCGGGTCTACCCGATTGGGGTGGGATAGTAAATACAAGTAAATAAATAAATAAATACATAAATCTTTCCTTGCAGAGCAAGTTGGAGTACTGTATTCTATATTTCATGTCATTCCTCATGATATGTCCAAGGTATTGGAGCCTTCTTTGTTTAATGATCTTAAACAGTTTTTGTTCTTTATCCATCTGGCACAACACATCTACATTAGTCACCGGGTCAACCCATGATATCCTTAGCAGCCGTCCGTAGATCCACACTTCAAAAGCTTCTATTCTTTTTTCAGATGCTTTAGTCAATGTCCAAGCAACATTGGGAATACATAACGTCTCACTATTTGGATCTTTGTAGCAAAAGTTAGATCAATATACAGTACTGTATAACAAATGTGGCTTTTTTTCTACTCACATTTTAAGCTCTACCTTGGGATCCCACTTTTCATTTAAAATGCTCCCCAAATAGACAATTTTATCTACTCTCTTGATTTATTGTGTTCCTGCCATTCTTTTCTTTCTTTATTCACGTCAGAGGCACCACCAGCATATAATAACATACAAAGCTAAAATTAACATATCTAAAACAAAAAGGAATTAAAAGGACTAGATGACATTCGCCCAATATCTAGCCACCTCAGCATCATTTCCTCTTGCCAACATAAGGTCCCACTCAATGCACATTGAAGGGCATTGTGTGCATTGTATCATATGGGTGATTGTTTGCTCTTCTCTGCATTCACACAGGCTACCATCTACAGGGAAAGCCCCACTTCCTCAGATTAGCCTTTGATCTTCCTACTCCAGCACACAGTCTATTTAAAGCTTTCTACACCGGCCATGGCTGTGCATGGCTGGGTGGTACAGAATCATGTGGCTCTGCCCAGTTATGTGAAGCACCAGAAGTTCCTGTCATTAGCTTGTGGTGAGTTGGTGCTCGGTTTATATATTATATTAGAAAATTTGAAAATTCTGTTCAGAGATTAGAAGGGTGAATTTGAAGGGTGTGCAGTTCTCATTATGTCCACTAGACATCGCTATCTTCTTGCGTTTGCGTGAGCACGGCGCATACATTGCCGTGCTACAGATGCTTTATGTAATTGTTCTCATGTCCTAATTAACGGCATAATGAAAAGAGATGACTTTGGAACTTTGGGTTCTTACTGAAAGGCAAAGGTTTCCCCATGCCTACCAAAGTTAGACAACTGTCAGGCCTGAGGGGGCGGCTGATGGGCTGGCACCCAGAGGCCACCTGCCAGAGAGGGCCTCAGATTCCCTCCACCCCACTGTACTGTGTTTATGTTGTGGTGAAACTGACAAAATTTGCACTCTTCATTTCTTTCTCCTCTTCCTTGTGGTGGGAGGAGGAGCAGGAGGAGCCTGTTGAAAACCAGGGAATGGCTTGTTTGGAATATTCTGTCCACATTGGTAGGACAATAAAAATCATCATTTTATTTTTCATACTAACATGTCCAGCTTATTCTAAGTGTGCCCATTGTTTCCATAATTGAAGTCTATTCTTTAATACATATGTACAGAGGGTGCCCAAAATGTATACTTTGTGCTGTATTCGATTCTGAATATTGGCTATCAGTCATGAAGATTGTCCTGAGAATATAAGGCAGTAGCCTTCCATTTGCCTTCCACATCACAGCATGACACCCGTACCACTGATCCAGTTTCAAGAGTCATTTTCTGGTCCTGAGCCCTTTTGGCACACAAAGTCCTCCTTCAGCCTCAAGTCAGTATTAATAAAGCTGCTGCCCTCCATTAAGATGGATTCAAGTGGGATTTAATCCACTTGGGGACCATCACCCTTCCCTGTGGACTTTGCTACCCAAGGCTGTTAGACCTCAAGGTTGTCAGGTTAGTTAACTGCCACCTGTCACTTGACGTGACACTCAGCGTTGAGTTGCTGGCAGTATGGTCTACTCTGTTACCATAGCAGGATAACCTGGCCAGATTGGAAAATGTATACACATTTTAAGAAAGGAAAAAAACTGTATTAAAATTGTAATACTCAATATATACCAATAACAAAATATGAATACAAGTAATGTATGACTTCTAGAATTACAAGAGGTGTTCAAAGTGGTTATTATTGGCATCCAGACACTTCTGATTACAATGAACTACTACTTGAGCAATGTTGGCCAAAGTGTCCACTTGTATCACTGCATGTGCTGTTTCAATTCTTTCCCAAAGTACCACCAGTGTTGCCAGTTTATGCCATGTCCTTTAAGGGCTCCCATAGGTGGAAGCCAAGGGGTGTTAAGTCAGGAGAACATGAGGGAAACTCAACCGGACCTCTTCGTACTTTCCATTGTCCTGGCAAATTCTCATTGGTGAAAGTGTGGTGGGGCACCATCTTGTTGGAAGTTCTGCTAACTCCTGTCTCATGTACACATTGTTTGGTATGCTTCTGTAGGGAGCGCATGAGCTGTTTCAACACCATAGCAGAAGGAGGAGGACCTGTTGCTGTGCAAGGTCTCCTAGAAATCTTCCCCTGTGCACCTCATACAGTACAATGCATCTCAAACTTATCATCAATGTGTACAATTTTTAGGCTTGTTGGAGGTTCCATTGCACACTCACGCCTCCATTGTCACTGTACTTCCACTCCATTCTCAAATTTCAAATACCACTTCAAGACATGTTTACCACGGAACATGTTAGAATGTATGTAACGTCAAGATAAAGTATGAAATGCCTACTGCCCGTGGGGGCCCCTCTGGACTGAAGAATATGTGTGCGAAGCTTCATGAAGGGTATAAAAGGATGGCTAAATCATTTATGGAGGTCCTTGGATCTAAATATGGATCCGAGATCATGCATGCATGCATGATGATATACCATGATCGTGTGTTATTGTGTTATGTTATGCTATGATTGAAAAACTTAGATAAAATCCTTTCTTTTTCCATTTCAAAACCTCTCTGGTTGATTTATTTACCTAAAAGCTGTTCATCTTTTTGAGAGTTTAAGTGACATTTCCACCGAAGTGGTCCCTATTTGTCCCTATTTGTCTACTTGCAATTTCTTGCTTTCGAACCGCTAGGTTGGCAGGAGCTGGGACAGAGATGGGAGCTCACTCCGTTGTGCAAACTGCTGACCTGCTAACTGCCAGTTCAGCATCTTAACCACTCGAGCCTCCACAGTTCAGCCCAGAGATGCCACAAGCGCAGCCATATTTGAGGTTTGCTGTGAAGTTGTGTCCTGCTTCTTCCATGTACATCTGGTAGCAGCACTACACAATGGAGGATGCAGCCTCTCGATGTCACACTGAACACAAGTGGGAGTGGGGAAGAAACTACAATCGACCTCAAATGGTGACCCAAGACCTTTGTACATTTGTTCCCTTATTAGAATGTTAACCATTCATTTGTTAAAGCTGACAGCTTGTGTAGGCTGGAAACCTAGTTTGTGAAGAAGGGCGAAGTCACAAAAAAGGAGGCAGAGGCAAAGCTTCCTAAATTACATTGCTCTTTGACTGTTCTGCAACTCACTGGCAAGCCCTATTGTTCTCTGAAATCCCTGGAATTAAAATAAAACAAAACCTAAAGTAGACTCAATGGAGCAGGGAAAGTTTGAGAAAAGGATGCAAACCTTGCTGTCGTATTTAATTAGATGCTGCTCTGCTGCTTCCTGGATGAGTAAAAGGGCTGAGGGTGGTTGGGCTAAACTATGACATAAGAGCATGCAAAGTGCTGATGAGAGATAAGGACCTGTAAGTAGGCAATGCTTACTATTATTAATATTGCAGAGATACCTGTATTCAGAAATCTCTTCTCCCCAAATTGAGAGGGAGATGCATTCATCTCCCTCACCTTTCCAACTCTGTTTTAGCTGACTTAAGTGAGCCCCAAAAGCTCTGGACATTTCTTTTGAAGAGTAAATGATGTCATGCCACTGTATATCACTGTATATTAGGCATTCTGACAAAAAGAAAACAAACGAAAATCACAAAGAGATGAGATGGGATGGTTAACTGAATTTGCCTTCAGAGTGAAGATTTGGGAATAGGAGGAGGAAAGCTTTTTTTAGTGCTGTCATCAGAGATGGTCAAAGACAGTTTGGTGCCTGAAGCAGAAAATCCATATACAATACCTGCACCCACTCAGACAGGTAGTTAAAAACCAGCATAATAGACAGCTTAATGATTGCCAGTTCATGACCCTTTCAATGATATTGCCAATCAGAAGCTAGGTGCCCAAATCTGCCTCAAGGTAGGGTTGTCTAGACCAAGGTTTCCCAACCTTAGGTTTTATTGGATTTCAATTCCCAGAAGCCTAAATCAATTCCCCAAAGCACTGATCAACCAATGTACTGACTTAGGCTTCTGGGAATTGAAGTCCCCCCGTGGGATGTGGCCTCCACATTGAGAACCACCGGTCTAGAGGTATTTGCATATTGTCCAGTGTGATAAATGCATTTTGGGAGCACGTAAATTTTTTCTTTTATTGGAAGACCATGTTGTATGAAATGGCTTGCCACCAGAAATACGGTATACCTTGCTCCTTCCTTTCAATCTTTTTAATTTTTTTAAACTGAAAACAGGTGTCATTAGAGAGGTGATTGGGGAGATCCTTGATTAGTTTATGGCCCTGGGCAATTATATTTGACAATGAAGGTGATTCAGTTATTTTAAAGTGATGCCGCCAATTATTTTGTCCTTGGTATAATTTATGATCATGATTAAGTCTATTCCCCCTCCCCCTTTTTTGTTCTTCATTTTTTCTTGTTGTTATATTATGTGATTTATTCTACTTTTTCAATTTTGAATATTTTTAATCATCATATTTTAAACCACCCAGGGTAGTATTTATAGTAGATGAGCAATGAAGGCAGGCAGGCAGGCATTTGCTTGACTGGTTTTTATTTATTTTATTTTATTTTATTTTTCGATTTATATCCCACCCTACTAGGTAAAAAAACAACTCAGGGCAGCTCACAACAACAAAACAATCAATAATATGATACGCTATAACAGTAAAATATAACGAAAGAAACAACAATGCAATGGGACGAGCAATACAATGAAGCAATACAAAGTAGCAAAACAATCAAGCAATACAAGCAAATGGTACAATGATATAATCGAGCAATACAATGTAGCAATAAATTGAACAATACAATGTAGCAATACAATTAATCAAGTAACATACATACACTGCTTTATTGATATTATTACTACCATGTTTTAATACTTCATCTGTTTTATTGTTAAAAATTGTATCTTAATGGTTGTTAGCCTTCTTAAAAAACTTTTGTAGGCTACAGCAATATAAAATTGAGAATTAAATTTTTTTTAACAAGCAATTTCTATCAGTGAACAGTCGCTGATAGAAATTGAAAGGACTCAAATAGTCTTCAGGTATTAATTATAGTTTGGTGATTAGCAATGCAGTCCTCTGTTATGTATGTAAAAGCAATGCCAAAAGCTTCTTGGTGGATGCTGGCTCTGGAGATGATAGCAACATAGAAACAGAAGAAGCACCTGGCCATGTCAAATCCAACAGGTCTTACCTCTTCCAGTGCTCTGTTGTCCCAGTGGCCAGCCAGCTCTAGAAAGGCCACCAGCTTGGCATGAAGGACTACAGCATGAAGGACTCATAAGCATTGGTAGCCTGGTCCTCCATGAGTTCACCTCCTTACTCCAGCAGTCATTCCAGCATTAACCAATCATCATGCACAATTGTGTCCACACCACTCCCAGAAGTGGCTCCGGACATCCGTGCCACCCCCAGAAGTGGTTGCAGATGTCCCTGTGCATGTGCAAATGTGTCTGTGCCACCCCCAGAAGTGGTTCCAGATGTCCCTGTGCATGCGCAGATGTGTCCATGCTACCCCCAGAAGTGGTTCAAGATGTCCCTGTGCATGCACAAATGTGTCCATGCCACTCCCAGAAGTGGTTCCAGATATGCATGAAGATTGGTGGGCATATCCTCCATCCACTTCCAGGAGCAGCGAGGGTGTTGCGGGCTGGATGAATTGGCATCATGGGCCAGATCTGGCCCATGGGCTGTAGTTTGGGCACCCCTGCTTTAAGTCATCTCCACCTTATGGCAACCTTTGCCAGGGTTTTCTAGGTGAAGTGTGTTGGGAAGGGTTTTTTTTTTTTTTGCTGCCTTCTTCTTCTGCCGGTGCTCAGAGACTGTGCAGCATGTCTGTAAAAGGAAGGGCAGTGGAGAATCAAGCCACTGACTCCTAGCTCTGCTGCCAGGTACCAATCTCCTTGAGCTATCCAGCCAGCTAAAACATATGTACCTGGAACTAAAAACAGAGAGATCTAATTACAGTGTCTTTACAGTCATCTTGGATATACTCCAGTTTGATCTCAGTTGGCCCTTTGAATGAAAGCAGAGGTGTTTTATAGCTGTAAAGGTGTTCAAAGGGTGGACCTCTACTTATTGTTCGGCTGCCACCTCTACCAACCCTAGCCAAAAATGTCAAGAGATTCATCTACAGCAGTCTTGAAGGAAGGTGTGACTCAAACTGTTTAAAGGCATGGAGCAGTACGATATCTTGAATTGTCCGTTGCATGGAAATGGGAAGAAGGAAGTGGAAAAGCATCACACATTTATGGTCTACTAGAGAATGGTCCTCTAATTGCAGGGTTGCCAGAGAACACTCCTCCCTGTTTGAAGGGCTGCCCAGTATGAAGGTAAAGGAGCCTCAAACTGGTGGATAGAGCAAGACCTTGACATTGACCATCAACAAATTTCTTTTTTTGTCCATGTCAGAAGATGATATACCAGATCAAGATCAAGTGATTTCCCCATAAGCCAACTCTCTTTCCAGGGGTTGGCTGAGTACGGCTTTCCTGGTGACCGTGGCCAGGAAAGCTGAGCTCAGCCAGAGCGGCTGCAGGGAAAGCTGCTGGTAAAGCCACACTCAGTGGCTCCAGACACTGCTTCCGCTGTTGCCACCTCAATCCTTGTCCCCTCCATTTGGCTTGGCGAGTCCCTAATGGTGCTCTGTAGCAGGGCGGATGTTGTAAGCTAACAGGTACACACCAAGCCAAGTGGAGGGGGCAAGGATGAGGCGGTGGTGGCAGAAGCAAAAGCAGTGGCTGGAGCAAGGGTGTGGGTCAGATGACTTGATGCTGTAGGCCAGATCCAGCCCATGGGTCATAGTTTGGGGACCCCTGCTTTTACTACTCCCTCCAGTCAGCATCTTAGCCATTGCTCCTTTGCTATTTGACCTCCTTGACATGTTTTTGTTGCTTTGATCTTCGTGGGTTTTTTCCCTCTTTGTTTATTTGTGCATATGCTCAATGGTACATTTTAGTCATTATCCTAAGTCTGTGTCCTTACATGGGGTCTGATTGTGCAAAATGTTTCTTTCTTGAGTCTTCTTTTTGCAAGATTTATCTATACTTTTCTGCCCTGTGAAAGGAGCTGATTGGCAGTAAAATAATTGCAAAATATTCTTGTCAATACTGGTTTTTTTTGGTTCGCATCTAGTGCACAATCACATACATTTGGGGCATATCACATGTAGTTAGCAGGGACACATAATTGGTCAGACAACCATGGTTCCATTATTCAGGCCATTCATACCCCACCCACCCCCACTCATAGAACATCAAATCAGTGGTAGGCTCCAAAAATTTTTTTTACTATCACACTGTGGGCATGGTATTAGTAGTGTAGCATGGGTTTCAGTCGCCAGGGGCGTAAGCCAAATTTGCCACCCCCTGGGCGGGGCCTAGGACACCAGTGCCCACTCCTGCTAGGGCTTCTGGGAACTGTAGTCCAAGAACACCCATATGCCCAAAAAGTGATGCCTGGGGCGGGCCGCCCCCTGTGTGGTATGGTGGGTGTGGCCAGGGGGTGAAGTCCTGTGTTGCACCCGAATTAGGACTACTTTATTTCAAAATTTGGATGGGCGGGGCCAGCCAATATTTCTGCTACCGGTTCTGGCGAACTGGTGAGAACCTGCTGATGCCCACCAATGCATCAAATCAACAGGTATGTAGGCCCTAGAAATGCCTCAGTATATTAAATGCACACATATATACATTATCCTCAATTTTTATTTCAAGAAATTCACAAGACAGCTTAAATAATAAAACAAGTAGAACACATAACTGAATCAGCAGAGAATAAATGCAACAAAAGAACAACTCCAGGCAGGGGATTCTAAGAAAACAAACAATCAGTTCTACTGTTTGTTAAAGCCCCAGGCAAATCAAAGCATTTTCCAGTGTCTGCGATCTGTTAAAAAAAAGTTCTTAGAAAACCCTTCCTCCTGTTCTCTGAACAGCAAAATTACTTGAATTTCTCACTTCCGCTTGATACAAGCTTTGAGTTTTGTACAGCTCATGAAATGAAAGCAGCCATTATTATTTTCAAGAAACACTTAAATTATATTGAACTGTTGATGGACCTCAGCTCTTGGTTTTGTCTACATTACCTGCATTCCAGTTTCTCTTCAGATCATACAGATTTTCCATCTACGTTATGGAAACTGAGTGATAAATTTAAGTGGATGTTACCAGCACGGTATTTTTCCTAAGAGCATTTGAGAATTGATGATGGGGGATTGCATCCGATGTGGTCACTGCAGACACAAAGAGGTCCTGCTGAAGGAGCATTTTCTTCAGACAGACATGCAGAGTAACCTCAGACTTTGCCCTCATGGTTAACACGTATTCATGAATCTGGTCTGTCCTTGAACCCGCTCTTAGTCTTTCTGTATTCCTGCTGGCAAATAAGGTGATAATGTACTGCTTGTGACTGTTTTCCCTCTGTCAGGGTGGCAGGCAAACAAAATCCCTGCCAGGCACACTGGGGAAGAAACCACACGGGCAGAAGCTAGTCATTTTGGTGTGGGTTTAACTCACTACTGTATAAACAGGGGGGCTCCCCTGTGATTTGGAAGCTGTTCTATAAGTAGGTAGCCTAATATGGAAAGGGCGGTATGGGCAATCCCCCTCAAGGCTGAGTCTACTTTTGCTGGATGATGATGGATAATGATAATTAACACACAGTAGCAGTTGGATGAGAAACTATGAGCTATGAGAAACCTGGGGAACATAGTTAAAAGTAGAGACATCACCATGCAAACAAAAATTCACATAGTCAAAGCAATGGTATTCCCGGTGGTAATGTATGGTTGTGAGAGCTGGACCATAAGGACAGCTGAGCGCAGAATAGATGCCTTTGAGATGTGGTGTTGGAGGAGAATTTTGAGAGTCCCCTGGACAGCAAGGAGAACAAATAGGTTGATCTTAGAAGAAATCGACCCTGACTGCTCCTTAGAAGGTCAAATAGTAAAGATGTAGCTAAAGTACTTTGGACATCAAATGAGAAGAGAGGATTCACTTGAGAAAGCCTTGATGCTGGGAAAGGTGGAGGGCAAAAGGGGACAGCCCAAAATGAGATGGCTAGATGGTATTGTAGACGCAATGGGCACAGAGCTGGGTGGGTTGAGGACGATGATGGAGGACAGAAGTGCCTGGCGGACAGTGGTCCATGGGGTCGCAGAGGGTCGGAATCGCCTGCAACTGAACAACAAAAGCAGTTGGATGTGTTGATTTTCTGTTCTTAAAAAGGTTGTTCCCAAGGAGGTTGTTCCCAAGGAGAGCTGGGACAAAATTACAATTATTTGTGATTTCTGTGAATAACACATACAGGATCTTTATGCGTCTGCACAAACTCCCTCGGAATGTTCTGGAACCTGCCAAGGGTGTTAAATTAATCCCCTGCCTTACACAGGGTCCGCCCACTTAGTGCTGAATCCTCAGTTCCCTTTGAGCTACCATTTCTTTAGTTGTTTCAGAGTCTTCTTTAAAAAAGGAAGAAAGAACTTTCCCTTGTCATCGTCCATCCTCTGTGCCTTTTATCATCTTCATCTTCTTTTGCCTAAGGATTTAAAAATAAAATAAAGTTAGTTTCATTGTCCTGAGGCCTACCTGCCTTTTATGGCCCCAAAGGGCCCATTCAAAAAAGTTATGTCACTTGTGCTAACGAGACTTCTGATAGATATTCACAGTGCATCTACAATTGGGGGGGGGGGGGGAGAGAGAGACAGTCACCAGACACAAAATTATCAGTTTTGTCATAAATTTACATCAAGAATTGCCAAGTCTGCCTTAAGTCCTATCTGAGGGGGAAATTGCTTTAGACCATCCAAGCCATCTCTAAAGAAATGGCAACCCTGATTTCTACCCTTTCCATCCATAAGATACTGTCCAAAGACCAAATTCATGAGGGCAATTCAGCCTGACAACCACTTTGTAGGATCCTCTTCTTTGGACTGCCAAAATGAAGCCACTTTCTTGGCTTTGTCATTGGCCAAGCTTAAGCCACTAGTGCATATTTCTGACAGTAATTGGCAGACCAGTGAATGAGCAGGAGAGGATAATCCAACATCACAGGATATAGAAGTGGCACAAACAATGCCTCCCCTCAGTGTAAAGGATAGGCCTTTGACATTGAGATCTATGTCAGCACTGAAGTCCATGGTTTTCTCTACAACTGAAAAGAGAAAGTAGCCTATTTACTGTGAGGCCAGCAAAGTCAAAAGGACCAAATAGAAGTTGAAGCTGGAAAGATCCAAAGCTTTGCCTGCAATTCCTTTGCAGAGCAAAGAGCAGAGGAAGATCTGGACATGCCTCGGGATGGAGACATTGTGTCATCACCAGCCTTCAGCCACTCACTAGAGTGGATCTACCTCAGCAACTAAAGAGAAACTTCCACCTCCCACTTTTAGAAGTCCCACTGATGCCCATCCCAGAAAAACAGTCCATGGCTGACCACATTTCCATCAATTTTGGTTTGGAGCAGCATCTACATTCAGGAGAGGACCTCTTCTACCTGGAATCATCAACACAAGTCCTGTTATTCCCACTCTACAGCGGAGCCAATGTACCCTCCTTATTACCACCATGCAGTTATCCAGTGGCTCAGTGGGTAAAACCACTGTGCTTGGAGACCAGAAAGGATGGGGTTTGATTCCCTAAGAGCTGCACATTGGGTGACACGAAAGGAGCCTCATCTGGGTGTCCCCTGCAAAAACCCTCTCAATCCAGAGTAATCTCTGACATGAACGCACACATTGCCACCATACTACCATGAGATATGACTTTCATGAGCTGAAGTAGGATATTTCATTGCCACCACTGTTTCTGAACTATGAAGGGGAGAAGCCCTTTGGCGCTTCTCATTACATGTCCATGTATTCACTAATACGGCACATTACATCTATCAGTATGGGGCACAGATGGGATCAACACCAAATTCCCAGGCATTGAAGTGTAGACATTCTGCTCTAGATCACCTGCACCCAAACAATGGTATCAAATCGATTACTGTACTTTCTACCTTGATTGGTCTCCAAATTGTGGATGCTGGAAGGATCCTACTGACATGGAAGCCAGGCTGACCTCACAATAGCTCATTCCATTTCAAACCACTGACACTGAAACAAGCTGAAAGGCAGAAGACCCATTCGGTTCAAAACTCATCGCAATACATTTCAAAAGCTTCCACACTGATTCTGAAGAAATCTAAGGAGGTAATTTATACACAAGACAGAAATATCATCAATGCTGCTAAATCGATGATGAAGCCTTCAGAACTGACAAATAAACACCATTTCTCATGCTCCTCTTTGCCTTCCTCAGAATCATCTGAGATAGGGTGATTTTGAAGCGAAACATCCCAAATGCATTGCAGCCTGGATATCGACAGACCGTTGAAAGCGAAGTCAACTTCAAAACTGGCTACTAACAATTCTAAATATACTGTACTTGTTAGGAATCTGCAGGGTGCACCAAGGGAAAGAGACTCTTACCAGGCCATATCCATCTTCAGCAGTCACACAGAGATTCTGCAAATTGACCTCCATTCCTGAGGAGAAAGATCAACAATAAATTAGTGTCACCTTGCCTTCACAAGCTTCCAAATCTGATGTTAATTCCTGAGATGACTCCCCATACATTCTAGCTATTACCCCAGAATTGCATGTTGTTGACATGAACCCACCCTCCTTGTCTGAGGACTTTCGATATTATTCAGATCTCACGTACCAGATGGCCAAATCTTTTGAACTGGAGGTCCAAAGACAACAACCTCTATGGTCAGATCTAATGTATGATCTAATCTTGGGTTAAACCATCTTCATTGTTACTGTCTTCCAGAAGGGTGGAGAGCTTTTACAAGATTCAGATCAAGGAAGCCACCCACAGCCAAAACTGACCAGTGTGGAGACCTCCTGAACAAGAATGAGGACATGACACAATATAACTCCCATTAGTAGGAAAAGCTGTTAAATATAAATGATTGGCAAGGGATGGAGAACCTGTGGCCTTAAGGCCGCATACACCCTTCTAGGTCCTTAGGTGTGGCCATGGTTTTGATTTTATTTTGAAATTGTTAAGTACCATAGTAGTTAGATTTTATGAAATTATGTACACTTTTTTAAGCCTATCTAATTCAGTGTTTCCCAACCTTTGGTTTTTGGACGTCAATTCCCAAAAACCTAAGTCATTTCCCCAAAGCACTGATCAGCCAATGTACTGACTTAGACTTCTGGAAATTGAAGTGCCCCTGTGGGTTGTGAGCCCCATGTTGGGAGCCACTGATCTAATTAAAGTTTTTTGAAGGCGACCTTATTTGATTACAACTAATCTAATGTGGTCTTCCAACAGGAAAAGATTCACCAACTCTGAAGTTGATTCAGTTGTGGTATTGGGTGAAAGAGTGGCAAACTATCAGGCTGCAATGGCAGCATTTCCAAGGGACAATATTCTTTTGATCAGGCTGCCTGAGGGTAAATGTACTTTAGCATGATCTTCCAAATAGGAGGCCATGACCTCGCCACACAAAAGATGCACACGGCCAAAGAGACTATACAGCCAAAAACATGTTGGCTAGAGTCACTCTCTGTAGATATTCCTGGCTTTGCTCCAAGGGTCTTTCAGAGGATTCCAGGTCATCCACAGAGGACCTGATCGGAGGGCCTCTTTAATGAGAAAGCTGATGACATAATGAGTAATCTGCATAAGAAGAGGAAAACAATAAAAGGCATGGACTTTTATTCATAGTACCAACCGTGTGATTGTGGCTTGTACTGAAAACACCCCTCTTCCTATCAGTTTCTCGAGCCTCCAAAAAACAAAACCCATCTTCTACCCAGTGGTGGGCAGCCAATTTTTTTACTACCACACTGTGGCGGAGCCAACATAGTGGGTGGAGCAAATGTCATGACATCATGAGTGGAGCCAACAACATGATGTCATGGGTGGAGCCAATGATGTGGGTGGAGCCAATGTAAAAAAACCATAAAAATAAGTACATATAACAATACAAATTAAATAGACACCAAGCACTTGGCACGCATGCACAGTGGGGGAACCGGCAAAAAGGTAAGCCCCCCCAAAGTCACTACCGGTTCTCCGGGACACCGGGGGAAGTTACTACCGGTTCTGGCGAACTGGTGCAAACCTGTTGCTGCCCATCACTGCTACTACCTCATTATCTCAGTAATTATAATTATTGAGATAACTGATATCTCAATAA
Source organism: Furcifer pardalis (assembly GCA_030440675.1). Classification (NCBI taxonomy): domain Eukaryota; kingdom Metazoa; phylum Chordata; class Lepidosauria; order Squamata; family Chamaeleonidae; genus Furcifer; species Furcifer pardalis. The sequence goes on from CP126893.1 coordinate 19,888,649, forward strand.
TTCTCTCTGGCCAGAAACAAAGATTCCAATCTTCTAATACAGGGGTCCCCAACCTTTTTTTGCACCATGGACAAGTAGCATCACATGGGGAGGGGGAAGACTCACCCCGGGCGGCACTTTTTGGGTGTATGGGAGTTCTTGGACTATAATTCCCAGAAGCCCTAGCGGGAGCGGGCGCCAGCATCCACCAGGGGCCTGCAAATTTGGCTTACATCCTGGACAACTGAAATCCATACTATGCTACTGACTCAGATAAAGTGGAAGGAGGAGGGACCCAGCCACCTGCCAGCCACACCATTCAACTCAGGCAGTGAAGTACCATACTGCCAGTGGCGTAGCGTGGGGGGGGGCGGGGGGGGGGGGCGGATGCCCCGGGCAGCGGCTTTCAGGGGGCGGCAAAATGTCCCCTCCCCACCCTTTTGCTGGCGAGCGCCCCGCGTGCGCTTCGCCGCTTGCAGGCGAGGAGGAGGAAAAGGTTTTTTTTTTTAGGCGGACAATTCAAGGAGGGGGGCCGGCTAGCCGTCGGGGGCTCTCCTGGAGGGCGGCCCGCGCGCAGCGCGCACGCTGCTCGTCTCCGCCAGCCCAGCCACCCACCCAACTTGCCGTGAGACGGGGCGCTCGTCTGGGGTGGGTGGCGCCGTGGCGGGGAGCCCCTGGTGGCTGGCTGGGCAGGAGGAGGTGGGCAGCGCGTGCGCGCACGCGGGCCGCCCTCCAGGAGAGCCCCCGACGGCCAGCCGGACGGGGCGGGGGGCGGGCCCCTCCTTGAATTGTCTGTCTTTTAAAAAACCCCTTTTTCTCCTCCTCGCCTGCAAGCGGCGAAGCGCACGCAGGACGCTCGCCAGCAAAAGGGTGGGGAGGGGCAGTGGCGTAGCGTGGGGGGGGCGGGGGGGGCGGATGCCCCGGGCAGCGGCTTTCAGGGGGCGGCAAAATGTCCCCTCCCCACCCTTTTGCTGGCGAGCGCCCCGCGTGCGCTTCGCCGCTTGCAGGCGAGGAGGAGGAAAAGGTTTTTTTTTTTAGGCGGACAATTCAAGGAGGGGGGCCGGCTAGCCGTCGGGGGCTCTCCTGGAGGGCGGCCCGCGCGCGCAGCGCGCACGCTGCTCGTCTCCGCCAGCCCAGCCACCCACCCAACTTGCCGTGAGACGGGGCGCTCGTCTGGGGTGGGTGGCGCCGTGGCGGGGAGCCCCTGGTGGCTGGCTGGGCAGGAGGAGGTGGGCAGCGCGTGCGCGCACGCGGGCCGCCCTCCAGGAGAGCCCCCGACGGCCAGCCGGACGGGGCGGGGGGCGGGCCCCTCCTTGAATTGTCTGTCTTTTAAAAAACCCCTTTTTCTCCTCCTCGCCTGCAAGCGGCGAAGCGCACGCAGGACGCTCGCCAGCAAAAGGGTGGGGAGGGGACATTATTTGCCGCCCCCTGAAAGCCGCTGCCAGCGGCAGGCGGTGTGCGGAGAGCCCCCGACGGCCAGCCGGGCGAGCGATCTGCCGGAGCGAGGTGCGCTCGTCGGGGGTGGGTGGCGGACCGGACGGCCTCTGGCGGGCGAGCGGACGGAGGTGTGTGTGGCGCGCGCGCGATTGCGCGCGCGCCGCTAGTCAGCAGGGGGGCGCCTTCTGCCTTGGGAGGGGGAGGGGTGGCGGCAGCGGCGAGCTGGGGGGGGCGGCGAGTTTGCTTTTCGCCCCAGGCGGCTGAAGACTGCGCGACGCCACTGGGGAGGGGACATTATTTGCCGCCCCCTGAAAGCCGCTGCCAGCGGCAGGCGGTGTGCGGAGAGCCCCCGACGGCCAGCCGGGCGAGCGATCTGCCGGAGCGAGGTGCGCTCGTCGGGGGTGGGTGGCGGACCGGACGGCCTCTGGCGGGCGAGCGGACGGAGGTGTGTGTGGCGCGCGCGCGATTGCGCGCGCGCCGCTAGTCAGCAGGGGGGCGCCTTCTGCCTTGGGAGGGGGAGGGGTGGCGGCAGCGGCGAGCTGGGGGGGGCGGCGAGTTTGCTTTTCGCCCCAGGCGGCTGAAGACTGCGCGACGCCACTGCATACTGCACACAAGTGGTGGGTGGAGCTCCACTGTAATTAAGCAACGTGGAGGAAGGGCCCGGCCACCTGCCTATCTGCTGTGTCTGAAGCCCATTCTCTTGCTCCATTTGCTGGGCAGACTCAATGGAGCAAGTTGAGGGCAGAAAGCTGCCCTCAGGGCTCCCAGTGTCACCCACCCCCATGGCCTGGTCCCTGTCTGTTGCCCGGTGGTTGGGGACCCCTGTTCTAACATGTCGAAAAGGCAAGAGAAGAAGCCCAGGAAACATTTCTGGCTTTTTGCCCTTCAACAAGACTAGTGTCCTTCTGACAGCTCCTTCTTAAGAGGGATATCCCTCTGTTAGCCCCACATTTTACCCTCACCATTGACAGGGGTGGTGGTGGTCTTGCAATAGAGATCACTTTCCTCCTGCCTACAGAGCTTTTCAAACTTGCAACACCACCTCAAATGTTTGAAGGTGAAATAGCTATGTTCCTCCAGAAGAATGCTATTCATTTCAGAGGGTCCCCTTGGTGGTGTTAGGCAATGGCTTTTATTTCTGTTGCTTCATGGGACTCAAGAAAGTCAGCAGTCTGTGACTTGAGGGAGGTGAACTCATACATAGAGGCAAAAAATTTCAGAATGTTATTGCAGGAAGCAAAGTTACTGCTTCTCACAAAAGAGTTTTGAAAAATTGCACCTTCTACTGAAACAGTGGGACTGCGGTGACTCAAGTGGTTAAGACACTGAACTTGCTGATTGGAAGGTCAGAGTCCGATTCCCGGGTACTGCATGACAGAGTAAGCTCCTGTCTCTGTCCCAGCTCCTGCTAACCTAGCAGTTTGAAAGCAAGAAATTTGCAAGTAGATAAATAGGGACCACTTCGGTGGGAAGGTAAACAGCGTTCCATGCACCCTGGTGTTGAGGCATGCCTGCCACATGTCCATGGAAATGTCTGCAGACACAGACAGCGCTATCTCTTTGGCTATAAACAGAGATGATCACTGAACCCTAGAGTCAGATATGACTGGCATTTGAGCAAGGGTGGCCTTTACTAAAGCAGTGAATTTTTCCAAACTCTGTAACTGCAAGAGCTTACAGACCCCAGGAGAGAATACAAAAACTTCTTGACCAGACGTAGCATTTCAAAGCCATTCTGATCACCCCATTGTGGCTATGTCAGCCCTGGTTTGCAGCACTGAAACTCATGGCAACAAACTTCAAGCAGTTGCCAATTGCTCCAGATTTAATCACCCAGAGCAAGAGCGGAGTTCGTCACCCCATTCTGATCAGATTGAAAGTGACAGTGTGGAGAATTCTCCAACAATAAAATGCATCATTCTTGAAGCTAGGAAGCCATTCACAAAATGGCATTATAAATATAAATATAATGGAAAAACATTGTGAACCTGGCAAAATTTACAGGACTGCCTCACTTACTACCTATTTTGCACACTATGCTACATTTCCTCTTATATTTGAAAGAGCAAGGTCTACCTTAGATCATCCCTCACAGGAAGTGTATCTATCAGTAATAGTAGCAATCCCAGCCACTTGGGTCTTCCAATATTCAACCTCAAGGGTCAGAGAACATTTATGCCAGGGTTTCCCAATATACAGCCTGTGGGCCAGACCTGGCCTGCGGTGCAATTTCAGGTGGCCCACGCTGCCGCCACCACACCCAGAAACGGAAGTGGACGTGTTTACGTCATCTGTAAAGCGTACCTCTGCATGCGTGAATGCGCCCGTGAATGTAAACATGGAAGTGCCCGCATTTATGAATACCATAAATACGGCCACTTCCACAGGTGTAGTCAGGCCCATGGCATAAAAAGATTGGGAACCGGTAATTTACGCTGATGCATGGCCCCCTTTGCTACAATGGTGTGTCTTCTTGGTACTCAGTCACTTCATAAAGCCTCTCGTTGAACTTTTGACAATGTCGGACTTCAAGGTCCTATAATACAAGACTGTTACTTGTGCAATAACCTTGGCTTGAAGATCGAGGGAGCTTCCTGCAGTAAAGATTGATCCACCATTTTTTGTGGGGAACTGATGAGATGCCTTGTTGCAGTGATGACAAAATACTCCTGGTGCACCGCTTCAACGGTTAACCTTTGTACCCCAGTAAGCTAGCCAGCGCCCATCCCTGATCCAGTTCAAAGGCCTCCTGCTTTTGGGTTGTTTGTGACTGTCGCAGGTCACAAGATTATATACATGCCTGGGGGTTGTTTGTTACACATCTAAGCCATGAGACTGAATACTATAGGAGGCACGCATACAAATGTATTAACCAATCAGGCTGAAGCCAAGACTAACATGACCCAATCATGGCCAATGTACTGAGCCTAAATAGCCAATCTGTGATTTTCTATGTAAGCATTTCCTTATGAGTGTAACAATAAAAAGGCTCGAACATGAGTTCGAGGAGGAGAGTGTTCTCCGCTGGACCGGAGTTAGTGTTGTGTGTTTAATGAAGCTTCATCCCTCCCTTCATCTGACAATTTTTGGAATTCCACAGAGATAAGGGCTCTTAGTTTCCATATACACCCCTTTAAGCTAAGGTGGTTTTGGATTTTTCACCTCAGGCCACCTCCTGGGATGACTGGCATACTTTTGTTCTCCCCTCTCAGGTGTGGAGAGATGCATCCATACTTCGGATGCCCAGAGTCCTTGTATTCTATACCTTTAGAACCAAGCACTGCCAGAAATTAAACCAGCTTTTTGTCAATCACCTAAAAAGGGTAAGCAAAGTGCACCCCAATATACCGTATATACTCGAGAATAAGCTGAGGTTTTTAGGCCCCAAATGAGTCCCCAAAAGGGGACATGGCTTTTACTCGAGTCAATGACCACGAGGGTCACAAGATTGCATCAGGCTGAGATATGCCAACAATGTAATTAATTTTACCATATTTTCATGTATTTTGATTATTGAAACTCACTAGCAGCTGCTGCATTTCCCACCCTCGGCTTATACTTTGTCAATCTATTATCCTGGGTTTCCAGGTCAAAATTAGGTACCTCAGCTTATATTCAGGTCGGCTTATACTCAAATATATACAGTATATCAAAATGGATAGTGCTGATGTACCAAGGAAACTAGCCCCAGGATCTTTGAGGTCGAATTCTAAGAAGGCTGTTGCTACTTCCACTGCCCTTTCTTCACTAAATAACGTTTGTAAAACAGCAGCTTGTTTGCACCCCTTAACCTCTGACAATCATGATTCAGCCTTTGACAAGTGGCAACCTCATCTGTGTTGCCAGGACTTCTCACCAGCTGGTAAGTGAGCTTGCTAACCACCCCTATGTGTGATTCACAGGGACCATGAAGAATGCGGACTGGCAGCTTACCTGTAGTTGTAGTCCTTTGTGGGGTCACCTGGGAATGTAAGTAACCCATACAATCTTCCCTCAGTTTGTCACACCAGATTATGTTTTTTGAACAGTAGCGGACTGGGGGAACTGAGTGTGGGCAGAGCATGTGTTGTGCAGGGGTTCAATCTAAGAAACTTTATAGGCGAGGGAGTTTTAGCAATAGCATTAGCTGTTACACTTATCTACTGCCCCATAGCACTTAGTGCACTCTCTGGTCGGTTTACAAGTTAATTAGCACTTTGCCCCGAACATCCTGGGTCCTCATTTTACCAACCTTGGAAGGATGGAAGGCTGAGTCAACCTTGATACTCTTCAGGATTGAACTCACAATGTTTTGGCTGTAGTACAGCAGTTTAAACACTGCACCACCAGAGTTTTGTGCAGGTGCCAGAAGAACTGGTATCTGTGAATTCAGAGATGGCCACTTGAAGAATTAGTTTCAGGTAAGCAACCTGCCCTCTTCTCTGTGCCATTATATGTGTGATGACAACAATTAAATACGAAAGTATCATTGCTTGAGGATGCAGTCATCCAGTACAGAGGAATCATGTGAAATCTAGCCCTTAGTCTCTTTAATACTGTAGGTACAGTCAAACCTCTACATATGAATTTAATTCATTCCTCGAGGTTGGTTGTATCTCGAAAAATTCTTACCTTGAATTTCCCAAAGAAATGCACTGAATGCAATTTCCCATTGGAATGCATTGAATTTTGTATCTCGAAAAAATCCTATTAAAATTTTGTAACTCAAGCTTGTTTTTTCCTGAGATTTCCGGATGTATCTCGAGTTTTTCTTAAGTTGAACTGGCAGACCAATCGGTTTTATACAGCCCATGTTTTGTAATATTGGAATGTGGTTTGGTTTGCCAACAAATAAGAAAAACTACTCTGTTCAGCAGCTGCGCCAGTCACAGTCACATAGCATCATGATCCCCAGAAGTCAGCATATAGATAAACATCAGTTAATGTGTACAATGCATATCGATCTGCTGTTAAAACAACAAAAACTGGGTTTATTGAACAAAGCAAACAAAGAGTCTCAAACAGAACAAAAATTCAATTTCAGAGCAAAGAATTTTCCCCAAGAAAGATATGTCTCAGGGTGACGAATTGATGGGTATCCTATCACAGGAAGTTCCAAATGTATAGCGGCCAAATGGCTCTCCAAGGAAAGGAAAAACCAGATATCTCAATACTGTTGTCTCACTGCCCCCCAACCAAGGGGGGAAAAATATCATTTATCCCTGTACAGAGTGTTTTTATATTATTTGGAAAAGCCAGCAGTTTATAGAGCAGAGGTTCCCAACCTAAGGCCAGCAGGCCAGATCAGGCCCCTGGCACCATTTTATGTGCCCTCCTCCAAGGGCATTCAAGAAACAAAATGGCCACCCCTTTGAATCTGTTGGAACAAAATGGCCACCCCTATCGTGCAGGCAGGGCAAAATGGCCATCTAGCCCTTGAAGCTGACTGAGAGAGTGCGACCCGGCCCCTGGCTTGAAAAGGTTGGGAACCCCTGTTATAGAGTTGCCTCAAAGCCCATCTTCACACGACAGTTTTCGTCTTTCGTGTCTAGGCCAGACATGAAACTGCCAAAATGAAGCCACCTTTTGGTGAGTTCATTCTGCAGTTCCTTTTGCCTGACCTCATGTGAGAAAGATTAGCTGGCACAACAAGGTAGCCGCTGCTCAAGCTACGCCCAATTGTGGTTCCAAAACACCACAATGTTCGAGGAAGTTCTTTCTGTGCACCCCTTCACAAGACGGTTGAGAAGCCCTTTGTTTCATTGCACCAGCTCAGCAACCTTGTTTAGATGGCCATGTCAACCTAGGCTTGACCCAGAGTAGACCTTCCTGTAAACCAGAGCAGCAGATCCCCCAAGACAGCCCTAGGCATATCACAGTGAATAAAATAGGGGGAAATACTGATAGGATGCTGATAATCTCTTTCTGCCCCCAGAAGTCTGATTTTTCATCTCTATTGGTTTTGGAGCTTCTCTGTAGCTAAAGGCTGATGCTATGGGACCTGAGATCAGGGCTTTCCTTTGAGGAAGGCCCAAACCAGCTTCCTTGCCTTTTTAAACCCAGAGTGCTGTGCCTTTAAATCCCTTACAAATTGAGAAAAACAAGGGGTGATTTATATAAGCTGGGTAATCATGTGATTTGCAGGAAAGCTCCCTCTTCTCCCCTCCCGGCTTCTCATCCCCACCGCTGGCCTCCCAACTGGCAGGCAGGCAGTAGCAGCCGTGGCCACCGCCTTTCTAGAATGAGGCACCCACACTGGGGCCGGATCAGGGGGCGGAAAGGGAGGGAGGGGGACAAGGAGGGGGGGTTGTCATTCATTCAGAAAGAGGGAAAGCCAAACAAATAGGAGCAAGGCAGGAAAAAGGCAAAACATCCAGGGTGTGTGCACAGAATAAGGAGAGTCAGAGGCTTCATTGCTCCAATTCTCCCCATAGAACCAGGGAATCTCCCCTATACCCGTTCTCTGCCCCTCAAGTGGGCACCATCCTTCAAGGCTCAGTCCATTTGGGGGCAGAGGCAGGGAGGGGGCAATAGACATCTCCTGCTGCTTACAAAGCCACTGTCTTTCATAAAGCAGGGAGAAGGTCCAAGGTGCAATGCTTAACACCCCCCCAGAATATCACGAAGTCCAGTTGTGTGGCACCTTAAAGACTAATGAAGTTTATGAATCATGCTACTTGAGGGCTTTCAGCCACTCCTTCAAGCGCAGCGAGTTAGAGTCCACCAAAGTGTCTGCCATTAGAGAACCTGGGCTTTGGTGCATAGGCCTCTTTGTTGGTTTTGCTGCAAGAGAGTAAGTGGGCTATCAAAGCCCATGTCAAGTCTAAAGGTGTGATCATAGAATGGGGGGGGGGGGTGGTCATATCTGATGGCACCGGAAAAGGTTGCTTTGTTTGGGATTGTGGTTTCCCTTAAAACAGGGGTTCTCAACCTACAGCCTGTGGGCCAGATCTAGCCTGTGGCATGAACTCATCCGGCCCTTGACCTAACTCGCTCCAGCCACCACTTCCATCTCCTCCTCAACCCTTGTCTCCTCTGCTTGGCTTGGCATGTTGCTAATAGCACTCCATAACAGGGCAGATGTTGTAAGGCGGTGGCAGGATCGACCCCAAGCCCCCACCACTCCACCCCTGCCTCCAGCAGCAGTGGTGCCAGTGCCTATCCAGCCCACCAACAGTCTGAAGGGGTGTAATCTGACCCCCAGCTTTAAAAGATTGAGGACCTTGACTTAAAGCATCCCTTCTGTACAAGTGAAAATTGCTCTGTCTTGCCCCCCCCCCAAAAAAAAAAAAAAAAAAAAGTAACCTTGCTGCTGAATTAAACGGCCCAGCTTGGGTAGAGATCAAGGTTGGGCTGGTTTGCAATTTGTGTGTCATGCGAACACCAGGAAATAGTTCACACCAGACCACACCACAGGCAGTCCAAAATGTGGGTGAATTCTCTTGAGACAATGTACCCTGAGACAATGGTCAGGCCGTGCAATGGGGCAACCTATGTGGCTAGCTTTGCTCCGTCTCTTGTTCCTTCTCCACAACTATGGTTCTCAGCTTGTGGCCTGGCAGATATTTTGGATTTCAGCTGGCAGTGACCTTAAACAGCCTCTAGTCTAGAGCCTCTAGAGAACCAAAGGTTGAGAATCACTGTTGTACAACCCAACTATCAACCCAACCCACATGGCTTCCATAAGATGGAATTGACTTGACACCATGTTAAAAAAAAAGGGAGGGATGTGAATGTTCGCAGCTTGTCCAAAACCTGGGGATGTAGATATGGTTGCAAATATTAGAAAACTGGGTGTAGAATAAGTGGGATCAGTGATGGGATGTAACAGGTTCTCACCAGTTTGCCAAAACTGGTAGTAACTTTCCCTAGTGTCCCGGAGAACCGGTAGCAGCTTTTGGGGGGAGGAACCACCTTCAGGGCTTACCTTTTCACTGGTTCTCCCACTGTGCATGCAGTGGAGTAAGAGAAGCTGCTAGCCTGAAGCTCCCTATAGCCTGCTCCCCAGGGTAAGTGGCTCACCTTTGGAAGTGGTGTGTCTGTGTGTATTTTAATATGTATTTAATACCTTTACCTATATTGGTGTACTACCACAGTTCCTTAAAAGGCCTGGCAGCCTGGCTTGGGATTTTTAAGCAAAGTCTTGGAGTTACCTCATCAATAAGCTACACCTGTGCTGTTCCAATTGCTGTTCCAATTGGAGAACTCTTAAGGAGATACAGCTGTTTTACATTTACATTAAGGCATATTATCCTAGAGAACTGGTTAGGCAAAGACTTAGTACCTAACTTCTTTAACTGTTGAAAAGTTGAAAAGTGCCAAAATGAAGCCATTTTGTGGTGCGTTCATTTTGTAGTTCCTTCCATCTGACCTAGTGTGAGAAAGATTAGCCAGAATAAGCTTTAAGCTCTGGTTTAAAAGCTCTGGTTGATTTGTGTTTGGGGTGGATGGGTGGGTGGGTATATTTTAATGTAGTATTTATGTATTTATTTAATTTATTTGTGGGTTTGTGTTGTGGGTGGGTTGAGGGGTGTGTGTGTGTGCTTCTTTTTTTATTATTATTATTAATTTTATTTATTTTTCTTTGGCCCTGCCCATAATGTCATGATGTTGGCTCTGCCCATGATGTCATGACATCATGACGTTGGCTCCGCCCACACTGTGATGACATCACGGTGGGGTAGTAAAAATGTTGACATCCCACCACTGAGTGGGATGGAACATAGGAAATTGGCCTTATAATGAGTCATACTATGGGAACAATTAGTCCAGTGATGGTGAACCTTGACACTCCAGATGGTCTTCGACTTCAATTCCCAGAAGCCCCTGTGAATCCACATGAATGGGTTTGCTGCGATTCATTCGGCCCACACCGCTCTTGTTGGTCCTGGAAGCAGAAGTAAAACGCACCTGTACGGAAGTAAAACACACCCATTCATGGGGATTCACTGGGGCTTCTGGGAATTGGAATCGAAGAACATCTGGAGTGCCAAGGTTCGCTATCACGGATCTAGTCCCACAAAGTTGAGTCTGACTGATTATCCATTCCAAGAATATCCCCTCCCGGAATAGTTGAGGCTGCTTCTTATCAGATTTCAGACAGCGGTTCTTTTCTAGCTCCACCTGGAGCTCCCTGGTATGCCACAGCTGTCATCATCCCAGCCTAGTTTTATCTGGGCCGGAGCTTCTGAAGTCAGATGAGATCAGGTGTGTTCAAGGTGGTTACAGTGATTATTATGCTCATATGATATTGGATAATAAAGTCAGTCAGGCACTAATTTTGTCATTTCTTCTCCCCCGTGCCTTCTCCACACAGAGAACAAAAAGCAAAGGTTTATGATTCAGAGGGTAGCTTTAGCTTTCATGATTCCATTTGTGCTTTTGAGAGATGATTTGTAATCAATGGAGGTCTCCCTTGCCCGAAAGTCAGTTGTGTCCAAATCCAGGGGCCGCTACTTATCTCCCTTACAGCCAAAGGAGCCTGTACTGTCTGTACTGTATTAGCAGATGTTTTGGTGCTCATGTGACAGGGAGAACTAGACGCCTGAGCGCATGGAACACTATTACCTTTCCCGCCTAAGCAGTACCTGTTGAATTTCATGGGAGGCTCAGACACCATCCTCTTCCACTTACAACTTTTGCATTTTGTTTTCCTACTGCTACTTTTATTTATTTATCCGCTTATTTAAAATCTGTTCAGAAAGGAGCAGCTGCACTGTGGCTTTTGACTGGCTGCACTGTGTGGCTTTCTGCCAATGTGGGCTTTTTAACTGATGCAATTTAACTGTGTGTTGTATATATTTCTGTGTTTTAATCCCATCTGGTTTTGCTTCTATGTGCCTTCAGGTCAAAACTGACTTAGTAAAGGTAAAGGTTTCCCTTGCTCGAAAGCCAGTCATATCTGACCATAGGGTTCAGTGCTCATCTCTTTATAACCAAAGACTGAACGCTGTCTGCATTTGCAGATGTTTCCGTGGCAAGCACGCCTCAATACCGGAGTGCACAGAATGCTGTTTACCTTCCCACCAAAGTGGTCCCTATTTATCTACTTGCAATTTCTTGCTTTCAAACTGCTAGGTTAGCAGGAGCTGGGACAGAGATGGGAGCTCACTCCGTTGTGCAGCACTCACCTGTTGAAATGCTAACCTGCTGACCTTCCAGTCATCAAGTTCAGTGTCTTAAGCAGTGGTGGGCATCAGCAGGTTCGCCCCAGTTCACCAGAACCGGTAGCAGTAATTCTGGCTGATCCTGCCCATCCAAGTTTTGAAATAAAGTACAGTTGTACATCACTTAAAGAGTATAATGTGTTCCACAAGTTTGCTCTTTAAGTGAAACACCATTGTAAGTGACCAATTGTGACTTCTGGGGTGGGGGAATTGCAAACCCCGATTTATTTGTTAAGCGAGTTTTGGGTTGGTTTTATTTGTTAAGCGAAGCGAACATTCAGAGAAAATTCTGCTCTTTAAGCGAGTTACTCTTTAAGTGAGGCTCTCTTTATGTGAGGTTTGACTGTCCTAATTCTGGCGCAATGCAGGGCTTTCCCCTGGTGGTCATGCCCACCATACCATGCTCACAGTGTGGTAGTAAATTTTTTTGAGCCCACCACTGGTCTTAACCATCCCCCCAAAACTGGCTTAGAGTGGCCCCGAATAGGACTTTCAAAGAGAGGTTTTAAAGGAATGGTTTTTCCAGTTCCATCACCCCTATCCATAATATGCTAAACTAGGCATATTTTGAACACATAGCTATCAAATGTATCTCCTTTTCTCCTACTAAGCATAATTAGTAAAAGGTGATCTCTTACATTTTGGGCTGCATAAAATGGGAGTATGCTGATCTGGATCATGTCTGCAGCAGCAGGGGTGGTGGGTGGTGGGGGAGAAGGAATAACTGAAGCCCCTTTATAACCCCACCCCAAATTTAGAGTTGTGGCAAAGGTCATATTAGACACCATGAAAGCCATAGCCTCTTGGTTTCACCCTCCTCATGGTGAAGTGATAAAAAGACTCAGAGGAATCCTGCCCTGCTTTATTGGGGCTATGACACCTCTCCTGCACTATGACGCGTCTCTTGTATGTGGGACTTATACAAGTCTTCTGTTATGCAGTTGCAGTTCATTCACAGTTCATTTTATCACAGGACACTGGTGATTTAGAAATTGTGGGAGGTGGGCAGTAGAGTGTGTGTGTGTGTGTGTGTGTGTGTGTGTGTGTGTGTGTGTGTGTGTGTGTGTGTGTGTGTGTGTGTGTGTGTGTGTGTGTGTGTGTGTGTGTGTGTGTGTGTTGAGCAGTTACAGTATGATGTGGAATGATTAGTTTAAAACAGCTCCCTTTACTCTTCACCTTTCTTGTTTCTAGAACCAAAAGATTTTGTACAAGCAAGAGCCTGTGGGAATTGAGTGTACCTTCAGCACGATCCAGCAGGTTTTCATCCAGACTGAGGGCTCAACTTTAGTGTGAGAAACAAAACAAAAGCAATTTTTAAAAGGGAGTGTGGAGAGACTATCTGTACGGGTGCATTTTACTTTTGCTTCCAGGGGCTTTGTGGGCTAGATGAATTGGCATCGGGGGCTGCATCTGGCCCCGGGACATAGTTTGGGCACCCCTGCTCTAGATCTGTATCCAAGGGGACCAGGGAAAGGCTTTTTAGCCTAAGTTGATTAGGTTTCTGCTTTTAAAAGGCTTGTTAGCCTAAAGCAAATGGGTTTCTGCAAAGGCTGGAGGTGACTTGATGTATACTTCTTCTGACTTGGGATATAGTTATGACAAAAGCATTGATTTGTGTGTGTAAGTAAACAAAAATTAGGTTTCCTCATTGGAGACACTCACTGGAATGACCAGCTTTGCCTTTCTGTTTAGGGAGAGAGATAGAAAAGAAATCAAATTTAACACTGAAATACTTACATGAATAATTAATAAATAATGAAATAAACAATTAAAAAATCACCATGAACTAGAAAGCTAGGAGAGGCAGCTTCTGATTGCCCATTCAGGCGTAAAGCTACATTGACACAAACAATCACACTTCAGATCATTTTAATTAAATAATACCAGTTCCAAATGATGACACCAGCTGGCTCTTTGGCATGACTGTAGAACAACAGAATCTGCAGTGGCTCAAGTGGCTAAGACGCTGACTGGAAGGCAGGAGGTCAGCAGTTCGATACCCGAATACTGCAGGACGGAATGCACTCCCGTCTTTGTCCCAGCTCCCGCCAACCTAGCAGTTTGAAAGCAAGCCATTGCAAGTTGATAAATAGGGACCACTTCGGTGGGAAGGTAAATAGTGTTCTGCGTGCACTAGTGTCTAGTCATGCCTGCCACATGTCCATGGAAACATCTGCAGAAGCAGACAATACTGGCTCTTCGGCTATGAAACAGAGATGAGCACTGAACCCTAGAGTCTGATATAACTGGCTTTCGAGCAAGATTGACCTTTACCTTTACTAGTAGATAACATTGTTATCTAAGATGACATTCAGCAATCTATTCTTTTGACAGGTTAGAGTCCCCCCCATAGGTAAATAGTAATTTTTAAAAAACCAGTAGCATAACAGCTTTTGTCAACCACACTATCTGAAGTGCCAATAAAATAAATAGAAAAGAAAGCATATTATCAGAATTCTATTTGATCAACTGTTTTGTGTCATCATTTCCAACTGCTTTTTAAAAAGTATTTTTGTTACACAATAAAGATTCATTGGTGACTTATTTATGCCTGCCATTTTTGGGGGTGTTTGTGTGCATGCACCCACACTTGTTTTAATTACTGTAGCCTGAGAGTCTGGACCAAAGCCTAATTGCTGTGGCTACATTTCTGTATTCAATCCTTGCCCATCACAGCTAATATGACTTAGCTTAGAGAGAGAGAGAGAGAGAGAGACTGCAAGTCTCGTGGCCAGTCAATTCTAAACACTAATGGATGGCTCAGATTATCTCTTGTATTAGTTTGGCTCTTCGCCTAGTTTTGATTTTGGATGTTAAATGTCTTTGGCAGATGACCTTTGTTGGGGGCAAGGAAAAGTATTCAAGGCTAAAGAAAACTCTCCTACATCGCCCAACATTTTTTAGTTATCTTCATCCATGACATCTCCTTACTGGATTTTCAGTCGACTGGATTTCATGCAGTGTTGAGGCCACACAGTGGGATGTTTCCTTCCTTTCCTCCTCCTAGGCCAGTGATGGTGAACCTTCTAGAGACCAAGTGCCCAAACTGCAACCCAAACACCATTTTTTATTGTGAAGTGCCAACACAGCAACAGGGGAGGAAGGAAACACTTCCATTGGGCTTCTGGGCTGAGAGGCGGGGTGAACTCTATGCTGGGGCAAGGGAGGAAATGCTCCCATTGGACTGCTAGGCAGAGGGGCGGGGTGAACTCTGTGCTGGGGAGGGAGGAAGCGCTTCCATTGGGCTGCCTGGCAGAGAGGCATGGCAAACTCTGTGGTGGGGTGACTTTATGGGTGCCCACAGAGAGGGCTCCGAGTGCCACCTCTGGCACGCATGCCATAGGTTCTCCATCAATGTCCTAGATGCATTAATCTGTTCTAGAAGGCTCCCACTTTTCTGGTTCTAGGCTGGGGAAATCATTACACCTTTATATGAGCAAACACACCAAAACAGATAGCAGCCTCACCTTGGAGAATAGAAGGTGGTCCTGTCTGCTCGGAATAAAGTTGTCAGGAACACGCTGGTGCAAGATGCTTTGCTAATTAGTAATTGATTGATTTTTTTAAAAAGGCAGATTAATTTGGAACGTCATCTTAATTAAACTGTTCTTCACAGATCCATTGGAAATTGGGCACAAGGGAAGCCACTTGCTACGGGTGGAAGGCACTTATTGTATATTGCCTGAGACACCATTTGCGATAAGCCATACCACAATACTTCTTCCATTCCTCCAAGGCTCTGTGGTTGTGTGACCTTCGCTGTAACACACAGGGATACAAATCAAAAGCCAATTTCTTCTCTCTTTAGGAAAATGAATGAAAATTAGAAATGTACATACCAGGTAATTAACCTGTACAGACTGTTACTTTCCTTTCAACAATTTCATCCTTGCAGTTCTATGGAAGACACTTGAATGCTTTGTTCTGTCTCCCCAGTGTAGTCGAGGGATGGTAGTGATGAGCTATTTCTTGCTCTTCAAAAGGTGTCGTGAAACACACAATTTTATTCTTCTGGTCATTATTTTATCACATAAAATTGCACTTTTTCCTAATCCTTAGCACAGACGTCTTCTTACACCACTTGGCATCGTACAATTTTAACAGCGCTGCTGCTGCTTACCACTGATTTGTGTGATTGTGAGCAACCCCTAGATGCCCCCCCCCATCAATAGAGGAACCAGAGGGAGCACATGGAACCTCCCAAAGGAGCATTTCCTTTTTAGGTAAGGCTTTGCACTTGCGTAGGCTTTGCCAGGTGGTGGCCAGAATCCTGTTGGTGACTTACCCTTGCAGAAAGAAAATTGTGTTAAGTCAGAGTAACAAAGTGCCGCTACATGAACAAGCTGTTACTTGTTTTGCTGGGGATGTGTTTCATTGTGCGACCAGGCGCACAAGAGTGAACTTATGAATCAGTGGCAATTTGATTCTGCAGCTTATATAGTTTTCACTGTAGAAGAGTAAATCACCAATAAGAACCTGGATGCTTTTATTCTTCCCACTTACATATTGTTCCCTAGTGCTAAGCACTCTCTGAGCTGTTTATTTTTTATTTAAATGTTTATTGAGAATTTTACACACATATTCAGCACAGTAAAAAAGAAAAGAAAAATACATATACCATCACAGTTATATTTTCATAGTTCTGTATCATAAATCATTATTTCTCTCACTCTCTCATCTAAAACAGATGTAAGTTTTCTAACCAGTACAGAACTACCTTACAGTCAATGCTATATTATAAATTTCAGATAAAATATATAAAATATTAAAGACAAAATTATAAAAAATAAAAAATTAAGATAAAACCAATCCATTATCACCTTGTCACTCCTTCCCCAACCATTCATTACTCTTTATCTGTAACTACCTTCTTCCCAAAAAGCCATTGTTTCTTATGCAGGTTTACATCCCTTATTTTCTTTCATTACATACATAGGTAAAAGTCCTCCAGATGATCCCCCCAAACTGGTTTATTTTTATCAGACCTTTCTTACAATTCAAATCCCATGTTTATTTATCATTTAAAGCAATATCCCAAACCTCTTTATAACACTCTTCTATTTTGAAACTGTGGTTGGTTTTCCAATTCCTTACAATAATCAGTCTTGGGGCTGTCAAGAAAATTATTAACAAATCCATCTGATCCTTTTCTAATTTCACATAGAAAATAGTGGCTCGGTTTATGGATTTCCCCCCAGAACGGATTAATTGGTTTTCAATGCATTCCTATGGCAAACCACGTTTCAGTTAAAGTATTTTGGTTTTCAGTGCATTCCTATGGAAAATTGCATTTGAAGCATTCCTATGGGAAATTCAGTTAAAGTAATCTTCTCTGTAAGAAGAGTCCTGAAGAACACATGTTAACTGAGGCTTCGTTGTATTTCCTTTGACCCAATCAATTTTATGTCAACGCAAAGTTGCACAGTAGGATTTGGTCTCATGTCTGCTAAGGAAAGTTTGGAGACAACTGGCTACAAGTAACAGTCACAGTAACTAGTTATTTTGGAGCATGCAACCAGTCGTTAAAGTTATATTTATGTATAACATGTGACACCTACTTTATTTAGGCATAACATACTTTTAAGGATAACTGTGCGATTGAACAACAACAACAAACAAGTTAAAACTTAAGAGCATTTTTGAAGGATTTTGACAATACTTTTAAAGATTGTATGCCATTCTCTTATCAGCCCCAAGTAGTTAGTGAAGCATTCTTTTGTTTTGCATTTTAAAAAATTTAAAATTTAAAATGAATATTTCCAAGGAACAATAACAGAATTAGCCCATAGAAGAAACTAGAAGGTATTTCCTTGTGGTGTTTTTTTTTTGTCCTTAAGTAAGGTCGACTCAGTGCATTAAGAAAGCACAATGCGAAAAATTACTTGTGCTATTGGGAACAACAGTAATGATAATGGCAACACTTTGTGTAGGTACCGTGTTTCCCTGAAAAAAAAAGGCATACCCATAAAATAAGTCATAGCAGGATTTCTAAGCATTTGTGCAATATAAGCCATACCCCAAAAATAAGACATAGTGATAGGCGTGGCTATGCAGTGTACTGGCACGGAGCAGTGGGGTGGTGTAGCGTGCGGTGGGCCCAGGGAGCATACTTAATAAAAATGCTTATGGTCACGCATGCTTTGGTCACCTCCAGACTTGATTACTGTAATGCGCTCTACATGGGGCTGCCCTTGGTGACCATTCGGAGGCTTCAGCTGGTCCAGAATGCGGCAGCCCGGGTGGTGATGGGGTGCGGGCGTTATGCTCGGGCTTCACCACTGCTTCGGGAGCTGCACTGGTTGCCAGTTTGCCTCCGGGTGCAATTCAAGGTGCTGGTCATTACCTTTAAAGCCCTACATGGTAGTGGGCCAGGTTACCTAAGAGACCGCGTCACCCTAAGAACGTCTGCCCGTCCCACCAGGGCGGACCGGAGGGGCTCTCTTGTTACTCCATCGGCCAGGGAGGCTCGCCTCACGAGCACCAGGAAGAGAGCCTTTTCTGTGTTCGCCCCGGCCCTGTGGAACCTTCTCCCGACAGAGTTGCGCCTGCAGGCGGAGCTCCTCCCCTTTCGGAAGGGCTTGAAGACATGGCTGGCGGGCCAAGTGTGGGGACACAGCAATGTAGGTTCCCACCCAGGATGGCTAATTTAAGAGCAGCCATCTCCCCCCCCCCCAATCTGATATTTGTATCAGTTATTATGTATTTATTTGCTTTTATTGTTGAATGTTTTAAATTTTTTATGAATTTTATGAATTTTTAAGGCTTTTATATTATGATTCAGGATGTAAGCCGCCCAGAGTCGGGCTTACCCGATTGGGGCGGGATATCAAGTATGAACAATAAATAAATAAATAAATAAATAAAATAAATAAGACTTCCCCTGAAAATAAGCCATAGTGTGTCTTCTTGAGGAAAAATAAATATAAGATGGTGTCTTATTTTCAGGGAAACACAGTATTTGTATGTACAGTAATTGCCAGTGGTGAGCTCCAATTTTTTTTACTACCTACTTGGTGGGGGTGGTATGATGGGAAGCCCTGCGTTGCACCTGAATTAGGACTACTTTATTTCAAAACTTGGATGGGTGGGGCCAGTTGGAATTTCTGCTACCGTTTCTGGCGAACTGGTGCAAACCTGCTGATGCTTACCACTGGTACTTGCATGTTTCCACATCATGGGGTGGAGTGGGGAACCCTGCAATGAGAAAGCAAAGGGTGATGGCCTGGAAAAGAGAACTGTCGACAACACCATCAAGTCTTGGAATTCTGGGCCTTCAGTTCTACCAACTTCCTTCCAACTTCATCTTCCAGGAAGCTGTGCATTCTGTTCTTTGCCCATTATCCATCCTTCTATAAATCCAGCTTGCAGTAGTTAGCAGCAGGCATTTAAAAAAATAAAGTAGAAAACAATGGAGATGACAGCTTGTAATGCTATTTTTGACCTGTCCAATGAAAGCCTTCACAAGAATAGGTCATCCATTCCACATTCACACATGCACTAAATGAAATCCTAGTAAGTTACTCTCATTGGTTAGCTAATTCCTCTATATGTTCCATTGACTTCTCTAGTTGTAATCTACTATGCTAAGCCACAGGATTTCAGCCACCACTTCTTCTCCTTTCCGTGTCTAGGCCAGATGCAAAACTGCTTAAATGAAAGCACCTTTTGGTGAGTTCATTCTGCAGTTTACTTCGCCTGAATCATATATATCAGGGGTTCCCAACCCTTGGCTTGTGCATATCATTAATCTGGCTCACAGTGCCAACCAGGCACCTCTAGGACCCCACCACCAGAAGTTACAATACATCACTTGCCATGGCAGCGGTGTTGGCAGAAATCGCGCAGATTATCTGGGTTTCTACATAGCCTTTGCTGCTTCCCAGGGTGGCAGGAGGCTTTTTGGAGCATCTTCACTCTAGTTTGGGAATTTTCCGCTGCTTCCCCACTGTGCTTTGGCAGATAGAATGCGGCAGTGGGTGACTTTCCCTACATTCCAGTGCCGGGCAGAGCTTATGTCAGCGCCTGGGATCCCAGTGTGATAGCAGGAAGTTACCCACCACCATGCTCTAGCTGCCAAAGCGCAGCAGAGAAGTTGCAGAAAAAAACCCAAACTGGAGCGGACATGCTTCGACAAGCCTCCTGCTGTTGTAGGAAGAGGCAGAGGCTGTGTAAGAAGTTAGACAAACAGTGTGATTCCTACTGCTGCCGCCACCACTGCTGCTGCCACCACCGATTACGCCAATGACAACGAAAATATAAGTAGTGGGTGTTGCCACGCCTCTGCCCCCACAGCTGAGTGCGGTGGTGGGAACTGGCCCCTGGTGGGAAAATGTTGGGAACCCCTGATATATATTATAGACTTAGTGTAGCTAGATTCTTACAAGGAAAAGGTGGGGAGATAATTCTGGACCATATAACAAGTGATGTAGCACCTTCCCTTCGCTCTGCATGGATGCAAAGTGGTACTTTGGCTGAGTGGTGGCAGGTCAGTCTGAGCCCTTTAAAGTGACACTACCTTCTTTTGGTACAGCAACTGGCACCATGTATCCCATTTTCCCATAATTTTTGACATTTCTATCCCCCCCCATGCCAGAGCAAATCTTTGTGGTTTGTAGGTCACAGTACAGGAATGGAAAATCACATGTGGACCCCAGATGTGAACCTACAGCCTGCGTTGTCCCTTAGCTTAGACAATAAACAAGGTTGTGTGTGGGAGACAGAGGATGTGCAGTCTGACAACAGATGGAGGGCCACAAGTTCTCCATCCCTAACATAGTGACTTAATTCTTCCTGCAAGAAGCCATTTGTTGCTGGATAGATAAAAGTCTGCAGTGCTTAGAAAGGACTAGAACAGGGGTTCCCAACCCTTTCAAGCCAGGGGCCGGGTCACACTCCCTCAGTCAGTTTCAAGGGCCAGATGGCGATTTTGCCCTGCCTGCATGATGGGGGTGGCCATTTTGTCCCAACACCTTCAAAGGGGTGGCTATTTTGTTTCTCAAATGCCCTTAAAGGGATGGAGGTGGGCACATGAAATGGTGCCATGGGTCGGATCTGGCCCACAGGCCTTAGGCTAGGAACCCCTGGACTACAAGGGGATTCTCCATGGTGGTTAAAGTACCACCAGCTGCTTAAAGTCACCCAGATGCTTTTTTATTACTACAACACTTGTTTATGGGAATCTCTTGTTTTGACACTAAATTTGTCTGTGAAAGCCATTCCCAATGAGCGTGTTAACAATCAAGTTCTTCTGTGATTCTAAACAGCTTCTCTTTGGTAGTAAATTGACTTACACATACCTGGAGATTAAAGCCTATAGCTTAAGTATGAAAAGCCAGAAAACATTGTTTGAATAAAGAGACACATTATGTAGCTTATAACTTACTAGGGATGCCTAATGTGAAATTGGCTTATGAAGAAAACAAGCTGGAGAAGTTTTTATAGTAGCACTTTGTTACAGCCATCTCCACCTTTTCCTCCACACCCCTTCACCTGGCAGCCTTTCGAACTTCTCCTCCCTGAAAAGGAGCCGGCTGTTTCACTACAGTGAGAAACGTCCAATTCCAGGTTTGGGCCAAAGTCTAAAACTGCATCCCCCTCACCCTCCTTGAGAGGACAGCTCCTGGCAATTTTAGACTTCGATGGAGGTTGCACAACATTAATCCCTTGTGGCAAAGAGGCCCTCAAGAGGAGTAATTCCCTTGCTTGTATTTCACACAACTCCTTTTCTCTTCCCTTCCCTGTCCTTGATTTTCAAAGTAAAAACCCACCCATTCCAAGAAAAACTGCTCATTAGTGGATATCTGATGCCTGTAAGGGGGAAAAAAGGCCCTTGAATGTCTTATGTTTCTTTCTAAAGACAGAAAGGAGATAAAATCCTTTCTGCTGAATCCTGAAAAAGATGGGCTCCAAATAGAGGTCTTATCTACCACTCACTTTGAACTGGATTTTAACATACTGTTTAAAAAAAGGGGTAATAAACCTTGAACATTGAATAAGTGTTCCTGTATATTGTCAAGTACAGTAGATATATACCGTATTTGCTAGCATATAAGACCCACTTTTCCCCCTTAAAATACACTGGGAACATGGAGTCTGTCTTGTACTGTATATAGTGGCCTATAGTGAGTTATTTTGGTAATAACGGGGTGCATCTTATACTCCAATGCATCTTGTATGCCGGCAAATATGGTACTTTTCTCAGATTTCATGCCATCACAACATTATATTGAGTTCCTCGGATCTACCCAGAGCCAGTCAGAGGTGATGGGTATGGGAAAGAATGGTAATTAAGTTAGTTAGCAGATTGCAGTAGTCTAGTAAAGTGAGTTTATGGCTATGAATTAGGAGTAATGACTCATGATGTTCCTGGTTAAGATTAAAAACAGGAAAGGGATTTTGTTCCAAGAAATCCAAATCAAGATAAAGCAAGATAAACTCTAGACCTCAGTATGGAAGCCCTAAAGCTAGTGTGTGCTGTTATGCTGTAGACCAGGGTTTCTCAACCTTGGGCCCCCAGATGTTCTTGGACTTCAACTCCCAGAAGCCCTGATCAGCAGGAGTGCTGACTTGGGCTTCTGGTAATTATGCCAGAACACCTGTAAGCCCAAGGTTGAGAAACCTGCCAACTTTCATGGCAAGCTCTCCTTTCCAGCAAATGTAGAACATTTCTCTGAAGAAAGAGGAAGTGATTTAGGAGGAAGTAATCTAATGGCAAACATCATTCGTAGGAACTCAAGAGTGTGATCACACGGGGGAAGAGATTGCATTTTGCATAGTGTGTGTGGATGGATTTAGTACATTCTATTTCTCAGGGATCACACAATGTCCAACCAAGATCCATGCCTGAGCCAGATGTTTTTAGTCCAGCTGTAGGGCTGCTACTTCTGGGTGCTGGGCTGGAATTATTCCCCAGCAGACAGGTCACTTTAGGTTTCCTCTAGACTGGAACCTTTTCTGGTGTGATTAGGCATGTGTCTTTGCCATTGTTTGATTATGCCTTCAGAGAAAATCAAGAAATGCCTAGACGGCCGCCATCACCCATCTGTCTGTTTGTCTAGCTATTCATCCACCCAACCCCATTGCTCTAAATGCAATGTTAGTGTACATGTTATAATCCTACTCTTCAGTGTTGCTTATATAAATTTACAACATTTATCTTCTCTAGGAAGACCTGGGAATGGTCTCTAGGAAGTGGGTCTGTAAGGAAGCCTGCAGC
This sequence comes from Furcifer pardalis, assembly GCA_030440675.1. Classification (NCBI taxonomy): domain Eukaryota; kingdom Metazoa; phylum Chordata; class Lepidosauria; order Squamata; family Chamaeleonidae; genus Furcifer; species Furcifer pardalis. Next base: position 19,911,425 of record CP126893.1, read on the forward strand.
CAAGTCTGTAGACTTTTTTCTCCTTCTCAGTAAACCTCCTCCTATCATGTCTCTGTCAGCAGATGACATGCCACATCAATATGTTTTGTGTGTGGATTTATCTTCTCAGTCTGTGAGAGTTTTATGTAGCTTTTGCTATTTTCCATTACTCTAGTGGGTGTTGGTTCAGTCATGTCACCTCTATTATTTGGCATAACCATAATTTCTCCATGTGGTACACCCTTTGCTTCAGGAGAAGAAGTTGCTACCCATGTCATGCTTCTTGCTTTGCCAGCTAACTGTGACACATATCTCCATGTGTAGACTTGCAGTTAGTGGGGTCACAGGTCCAGTCTGCATCTATGGATGCCACTAACTTTAAACTGTCGGGGACTTAAAGCTTTAGCTTTAGAGGTCCATGACACTTCAAGTATCTGGCTATTCCTTTCACCTGCATATCTGTCTATCCTGTTTGGTGAACACTTCTTTCTATCCAAGATTAATCTTAACACCCTTGTTCCAAGGTACCTTTTTAGAATTTTGAACATAACAGTTTCCCATCATGGCTTATTCCAGTGGTGCCCAAACTAAGGCCCAGGGGCCGGGTGCGGCCCCCGATGCCAATTCATCCGGCCCACAAAGCCCTCATCACTCCCGGAAGCGGAAGTAAAACACGCTCGTATGGACACGTTTTAGTTCCACTTCCAGGAGCAACGAGGGCTTCGCTGGCCAGATGAATTGGCGTTGGAGGCCGCACCCGGCCCAGGGGCCTTAGTGACCGGCTTCCTGAACCACATGATTGGCCCACAGCCCAAAAAGTTTGGGCACCCCTGGCTTAGTGTGGATATTGCCACTGAAATATGCATCAAAGTCCCATGTCTATTAAAATAGACATGCCCAACTCATTTTGGAACATATGAGACACTTTCTGCATTAACTGTTTTTAAAGTTTTTAAAGGGGTTTTAATTTTAATTTTACTTTGTTCTTTTTGTGTTTTTAGGGGTTTATTTTATGTCTGTTGTGCTCCGCCCTGAGTCGCTTGTGCGAGTAGGGTGGAATATAAATTTGACAAAATAAATGAATAAATAACTGAGAGCTCGTCCACACTGTAGGAATAAATTGGGAGCTAAATCCAATTTTTTGAAGTCAATTTACGCTCAATATGGTCTTTATGTCAGAGCGTGTATGTCTTAATAGGAGAACTTGTAACTTGATGGAATATATTGATCCAAGGGACTACATGGGATTTCAAATATCTGCACTTAGGAGCAATTTTGTAATTTGCTCCTCCTGGATCAGGGGGCATAAATGTCTTCAAGATTTGTTTTAAACAATTTTTAAAGTGTCATAGTGCATAAGAGCTTATATAATGCAGTTCTACAATGATAATAGTCAAATAAATTATGATCAGAGTGCCACTGCAGCTACTAGCACAGTGGTGGGCGGAACTCATAGATTTTTAAAAAAATCATTTTCATTGTACCACTGCAGCACAAAAGCGCTATGTGTTATGCTACTCTGGTCTCATTAGTAGTTTCCCTGCTGGCAACACTTTTAACCCTTACGTGTGGTTTGCTTCCTTGCCCTTTGTCCATTCACACACTCTCTCTTATTCTGATATAGACCATTGCACATGGAATAAGAATTCAAAACAATCCATGTATAAGATCAATTCAAGGCAACCAACCCCCTCTATGGTGTTCAAAATAAACCCCTTCCCAGCCAGAAAGATTGCATAAGTAAATGTATGCTGTGGACTTCCCTACCTTTGAATTCATTTACACTTGGGAAACCTGCCTCACCTAGTCATCACAGTCGGCACAGCTCCAGGTGCCAACCCCGAGGATGGCTCAAAGGTCTTTAACCAGAAATAGAGCCTTCTCAGTGGTGGCACCAACACTGTGGAATACGCTACTGGTGAAGCTGCACCAGGCCCCATCATTGGCTACCTTTGAAAAACAATTAAAATGCTCTTTTTCAAGGAGGCCTTTCAGGGTGTTGTTCCCCTATTTATAAATTAGCCAGTTAGGTTTAGTCCTGTTGTCCTCTGACGCCAATTATTTTTATTTTATTTTAGTCTATGATGTGTTTGTTAGTGGTGGGTTTTGATTTGTTGTGGGTATTGTTGTTATTTATTTTCTGTTTGCTCACTGCCCAGAGTGGGATAACACCCAGATGGGTGGTGTAGAAATCCAACAAACAAACAAACAAACAAACACAGGAGTTTATTGATATCCAGACAAGCCCTGAGTGGCTTCCATAGTCTAGACTGGTGGTGGTGAACCTATGGCACATGTGCCAGAGGTGGCATTCGGAGCCCTCTCTGTGGGCACCCGTGCAGTCACCCCAGCACAGAGTTTGTCCCACTCCTCTGCCCAGCAGCCCAATGGGAATGCTTCCTCCCTCCCCCAGCACAGAGTTCACCCCACCCCTCTGTCCAGCAGTCCAATGGGAGCGCTTCCTCCCTCTGCTCAGCAGCCCAGTGGGAGCATTTCCTTCCTTCCCTGTTGCTATGTTGGCACTTTGTGATAAATAAGTGGGTTTTTGGTTGCAGTTTGGGCACTCGGTCTCTAAAAGGTTCGCCATCACTGGTCTAGACTGCAATGCAGAATGCTACTCCTGAAGTTTGTAGTCCACACTCACCCCACTTTTCTGTAGGCTAAGGCTTTTGAGCTTCCTCTTAGCTCATATTGAAATGGCTTTGTTATCACAAGGGATGTTTCAGAGTTATTTTGGAATACTTTAAAAATCTTGTAACCTTGCGGGCCCCTTGTGCTTAAATCTGTTTGAATCACTTCTGTTTTGTTTCTGGCCTGCTCTCTTTGTGAAAGCTGTTCTGGTTTAGAGATGGAGCTCCTACTGGCTGATTTTCCCGATTCCCACATTGGCTGGACAACCCTTTTTTTTAAACAATCCCTTTGGCGCACTTATTAATTCAGACTCACCTGTTTGTCTGATCAGCATACAGGCGGCTCAGGGATATATTTCCTCCCCTTCTGTTGCTCTCTAGCAAAGTCATTTGACCCAATAGTGGTTTTTTTCTTTCTTTCTCAGAGTGGTTATTGATCAGCTTCTCACTTGAAGTAAATTCATACTGCTTTGAGTAGAGGCTTCCCTTTGTTTTTAACACCAGAATATCGTGTGACGGAATGAGTGCCAATCATCTGTCCCAGTTCCTGCCTACCTAGCAGTTTGAAAGCAAGAGTGTAGATAAATAGGTACTTTTCAACTGCTAGGTTGGCAGTGTATTTAGAGATTATCAAAATAGAGAAAGCTTGTGTTTGCTTGTCTGTCATTTTGCTTGAACACACCCTTCTCCCTTTGACCCCTAAATTTGGTGTATAAAAACCATGCCTGCAAGTTTCACTCCTTTTCTGAAGAAGTGGACTTGATCCACAAAAGCTAACAATAAAAATATAGCAGTTAGTCTTTAAAGTGCTACAGTATTTTTTATTTTTTGTTTATTTTGTTTTGTTTTCTGATATGCCTGAACCACAGACTAACACGGCTACTATTCAAACAAAATGGAGAAAGTTATTCCTTATTGTGTGGAAAGTTTTAAATATATTACACAGGCTCACTTTCTTGCTTTCCATCTTTTTGATCAATTGTTATTCAAAAATATAGGGACAGTATTCTGGTGGATTCCACTGGAGAAAGACATAGCCCTGGGCTGAAAGGTTATAAAATTAGCAAAAGTCATGGCCAGATCCACAATACAGCAACAAATGCCAATCTTGGCTTCCCCCATTGAAGTGTGAGGTGCAGTATACTGTACTTTCAACCAGTCAGTTTTGGGATTATTGTTCCATGCCATCATGTTGCTTCCAATTTATAGCAACCTTAATAGCATTTCCAAAGTACAGAGTTTAGGCTGCTATTACATTTAAGCTGCAGCTACACGAACTGGAGTAATTTGGCTTTGCTTGTAGTTTGGTCTGAAGGCTATCTTTCACATCCATTCACTTTGATGGGGCTATATTCCCACTTTGATGGATGTACCCACTGGCTCCTCACCATGGAATCCACATTTCAGCAGAAAGCCCCCCTTTCTTCCTTTGTTCCTCCTGTATCCACCTTAGCCTACCCTTTGCTTTTACAGTACAGTATTTGATTTTTAAACTTACTTTCCTTCCACAAGTGCTCTAGTGCTAAACCTCAACAGTAATGCAAAAACCTCAGGGCTGAATTTAACTATTCAGAAAAAAAGGGGGTACTCAATGGACATATTGTGTGTGTGGAATGTTCCTCTGTTCCATGAGGTTCAGGTGGCCATATCAGGCCCCTTCCTGAACTCAGGGATGGAGACTGATTTTCTTATATCCAACGTTCTCATCAGTTCTGTTCACCCCATTACTAAGGTTTCACTGTTACTCATTTCTTTGCTGTCTTTAGGCTACCTTTAGTGGGTAAAGGTAAAAGTAAATGTCACTCTTGCTCGAACGCCAGTCGAATCCAACTCTAGGATTCAGTGCTAATCTCTGTTTCATAGCCGAAGAGCCAGCACTGTCTGCAGACATTTCCGTGGTCATGTGGCAGGCATGACTAGACACAAGAGCGCACGGAACACTGTTTAGTGGGACTTTCATCCAAACCCATTCTCCAAACCAGAGATCTACTTAAATATGAAAGCCCACCCTGACAGTAATGTCTCGGCTCTCACATTTTAATTCTTTTATGATACCTGAAATTCCGTGGCTCCCACGTCAAGGGAGATGTTGCTGGCCAACGTACCATAGAGGAAGGGTTGATGGATCCTGGATCACCTGGAAAGGAAGCTCCCTGGAATTTCCCACCTAATTTTATGCTATGGCAGAGAAGATAACAGACTGAGGCAATTATTGTGAGAAAAATAAAAGGATTTTATTTCACTGTGTGCCAAGATATCAATGAATAAAATGCCTCCTCACAGGACCACCCTTCTAACTGCAAAGTTTTGGGTCCAGAACAAATCCGGAGAAACGGTATTTATACATGAAAAATAAGGGGACCGAGAGAGGGATTAGCTGCAGCTATCATCTGGGTAGAAGAATCACACAAAGGTTTAGTAGCACCATACAAAGAAGCATTTCTCGTTAATAATAAAGGATACAAAAGCATTTCAATATTTGAACAATTATGTACACAGGTAATTCCATGCAAGTACAATCCCGATAATGTACACACTCAATCTACATGATCCAGTTAATGTATGCATTTAATTACATAAGGGCTCAAAATTCTGCAAGAGTTGTTGCGATGTTGGCTTTCCAGGAGCTTCTGTGGTGCAGGCCCCTCACAAATCTCCTGAGAGACGATCTTTTCCAATGGTCATGCCTATTGGGCATGTGGGGAATGCCACAGCACTGATAAGGTGTGGCAAGCCTTTGTTCTGTGTCTGCAGTGACAATCGTCTATCATCCTGAATCCATTCCAGAATGATTGTATTATCCCAAAGTCCTGATGAGTTCCTGATTATCTTGATGTCACCAGATGGCTGGTGACATTCCTGCAACGCTTGGCAAAGCTATCGCCTTGGTACATTTGAGAGGGTAATGTATTCCATACCTCACAGATATTGTCCACTCATTTCCTTGGCTAAAACACACTCTAAAATGTTAGAACACATATAGCCATTATGCGCTCAATATTAATATGTCAACTTTGTTGAGGAGCGAATCCCTGATTTTTAGAATCGAATAACACTGCCCCCGGGCTCTCTACGTGGTTTCTACATCGAGATATTAATTATTGATATGGGTTAGAAATGTAAAATTTACACAAGCTCAAAATTTGAGGGAAAATTTTTATAAAATGTTTTATAGATAACATTTAGATCCAAAAAAGTTGTCAATAATGTATCTGAATTTAAAACCTAAATGTTGGAGGTGTGATTGTGAAGATGCTACGCATTATCATATTTGGTGGATGTGTAAGAAGGTTAAAGCATTTTGGATAAAAATATGGTGGATAATGCAGAAAAAGATTTTTAAGAGGCGAATTAAATTTACACCACAGTTATTTCTATTGGGGATTTCTTCTGAATGTATAAATGTAGAAACAAAATTGTTACTGAACTTAACTGCAGCGAGACTACTGATCGCCCAGTATTGGAAAAAGGAAGAATTGTGTACAGTGGAAGAAGGGGTACTTAAAGTATCAAATCTGGCAGAGATGGCAAAAATCTCTGCATATTTGAAAGATCAGACAATTGATAAATATTTGTTAGATTGGAGATGCTGGATTGATTTTATACAGGATAGATATAAAACAGACAAGATCCAGTTAGCTTATGAGTATTAAGAATAGTTGAATGATGTGATTGGTATAATGTTTGTTTATTTTGATGTTACTTAGATGATAATGGGATTTGGTATGAATTATACTTTGTGTCCAGTTCTGGGAAGTCGGGGGGAGGGGGTAACAGGGGAGGGTGGGGGAGGGAGGGGTCATGGGGGGAAAAACAGAGAATGTATACTGTTGGTAAAACTCTTTAAATTAAAAAAAAGAATATTTGATAGTTAAAAATAGTTGTGTGTGTTCTTGCATATACAATTTCTTTGCTACTCCAAGTTGAACTAACATTAAATTAGTTACTAAATGCTTAACACTATTGTTTCAATAAATCTATTCTTCTTTAGATCAGCATTTTTTTAAAAAAGAGATATTAATTATTGAATATTTTCCTCCGCTTCACTGGCATCTTTCTCTAGCCACATTCCAATCGTGACTGGATTGCCAGGTCTCAACTGGCGGGACAGGCCGCCTGTAGCTTTAATCTATGAACCTGCTGCTTACATTGTGACCACTGGGGGAGCTGTTTTATGCATTTCTATGGGGAACACAGGAGATCTGGCGTCTGCCTGGTTCTTCCTCACTGCTTGCGTTCATGGTGACACATGCTAGCTTTGGTGCTTGTGTGAATGTTATGTGTGCTGCTTGTGCAAACATGTGAAGAGCCGGGGGCCACCATCGGTGATATTCTTTATTAAATGACAAAAAAAATGGAACTCCTTTATTTTCATGTATCATTTCTTCCCTCCTCCCACTTGAAATTCAGGCAGCAGTCTTTCCCCAAGGTTCTGGATTCTTCACCTCCTCCTTGTTCATAGCTCCTCTACACTAAGCCAGCCAGCTTTCTTTCTGCTCCCTCCATGTCCTCTGTCCACCCCTTCCAGAAGCTTCTCTGTAGCCCTCAATGTCCCCATCCCCATCAAGCCCTCATCCTTCAGGATGAAAGCCCTGCTTCCTTCTGAATCATCGGTGTCCTGGTTGACTGGCAAACTGCAACTCTGGGCCAGAGTAAGCAGGGGGCAACAGACCACAGTTCCTCCCCACAGTATGTAATAGTTTACCTAATATGCTACAATACACTTATTATAGAAAAACAATAATTGGAATTTATTCAACAATCCATGCAACTCTTTTAGTAATCAAAAGGAGAGAAATGGGAACATGTGATATTGAATTTTCTTCTTCGCTTCCTCTGTGTCAGAAGGATTAATGTGGCTGCTAATTGGAAAAGCAGGAGAACTGTATTTATTACTGCCTTATGCAATTATGGCAGCCCAATGAAATACTGATATCGATTAACTACATTAGAGCTGGAGATGGATTTTGGTTAATAATGTCCATTGAAAAATGGACTCTGTTCTTTATTAGAATGAAAAGGCTCATGATAATATCCATTCATTTGGAATGGAAACCTCAAGGCCTATGAGCCTTGAGCCCTCGCAACAAGTTGTCACTTTTACCAAAACAAGTGTGGGGGTAAAAAGAGATTTGTTGTGCTTTTAAACCATGTACAATCCCCCCTCCCTCTAGGCCCATGCTAGATACCTTTGGGGGCATGGGACAGGAGTGATGAGGGTGCATGGAGGATGATGGGAATCCCGGCGCGGGGGGCACTGGGCAGGGCCAATTGAGATCTCTCTCCACCCCACCCCACCTCCATTTCCCAGCCCGGAGTCTTCCTGGGAGCTCCCTGCAGGCCTCACCAAGGAAGGCCAGCTGGGCTGGAGAAGGGGAGGTGAGATGCCCCACTGGCCTCCCTTCCCACAACAGCCCCCAGTTTTGGGTAATCCCCAGACCTTGACGCTGACCTGCCCCTGCTGTTACGCTCCTGGTGGCTCTTGGCCACGATCGCCCGGCCTGGGGTTGCGGAGAGGCCCAGCCCAGGGAAAGTGGTGGGAGGTGAGGGCGGATTGGGCAGCTGAGGGCAGCACCTGGCTCAGCTCCACATCTTCATCATGGGAGGAGGCAGCAATGGAGTGCCCAGGCGAGCGAGCCAGCCCTGGCACAAAGGCGGATCTGCTGAGCTGGAGGAGGCAGAGGTGGTGGGGTGGGTGATCAGGCTGGTGTGGGTGCTACTGCCTTCTCCCCCATCCCTGATGACATGGGTCCTGACAGCCCCTGCCCCCAGGAACAGCTGCCTTGGCTGCTGCCACTTGCTTGGTCTGCCTGGTGCATGGCACTCAGGGACGGAGGGGAGAGCCTAGCTGAGGGCATGGGCATGCGCGCATACCTGGCAGGAGCAGCCAGAGAAGCTGCCTCACTATTGCCATGTAAGAGGAGGAGCATCAGGCTGGGTTCCTTTCCAAACCAAGGGGTGCCTGGTGCTCCCCTCTTGCAGCCAATGGCAAGGTGACTTCTCTGGCTGCTCCTGCTGGGTGCACGCACGTGCCCGTGGTCAATCCAAGGGTGCCAATCATACTGGGGGCCTAGGGTGCACAGGGATGAGTCCTGCTATCCCACTGGGCCAGCACAGGCCTGGCTCCATCTTTTAAATGTTTACAAAAATGGAAGTAGATGTCTGAGTACTCATCGTTATCACTCTTACTTCGTTTTGGAAAAATAGTGGGCATGCTAAAGCAGGACACAGAAGGTAAATTCCTAGGCTACAAAGATGGGAACAGACTTCATTAGAACTGAAAGAGCATTACTGGCAGGGTGGTGCAATCCAGACACATTTTGCTTCTGTGACAAATCAGATTTCAAAGAAAACCAGTTCTTTCAATGTGGTCACATGGAGAAATAGATCACAATTTGGACTACTTGTGGAACAGTCTGGTGTGATCTTCTTCCCAGCATGGTAAAGTGCCATCTATGCTTAAACTGGAACTTTTTCATCCAGCTGCAGGGCTTCCAGTTTTAGGGGCTAAGCTGGAGTGATTTCCTAGCAAATGGAAGGATTGCTTTAAAGGAGATGGCTCCCCTTAAAGTGACCCTTTTCATTATGATCAGGCGCATGCCTTTGAAGCTGTCTGATTGTACTCTCAGTCCTTAAGCTTGAGCATGCCATACTCCTTTCCACCTTGTTAATTATTCCAATCAAATGAAAAGAAGGCAAAAAGTCAGTAAAATGAGTACACAAATAATGGGCAGTATAGACCAGGCTCTTAGTTTATTTTATATTAAAAAGGGCCTAGTTAATGAATGATGGAGTGAGTGCCCATCTCTGTCCCAGCTCCTGCCAACCTAGCAGTTCGAATGCAAGAAATTGCAAGTAGATAAATAAGGACTACTTTGGTGGGAAGGTAAACAGTGTTCTGTGCACTCCAGTGTCTAGTCATGCCATCACGGAAACGTCTGCAGATGCAGACAGCACTGGCTCTTTGGCTATAAACAGATGAGCACTGAACCCTAGAGTCAGATATGACTGGCAACCTTTACCTTTACCTAGTTAATGAAAGGCGGAATCATGAGGGCTACTCGAAAATAAAATAAGAGGCATGATTTCTAAGAGTTTGGAAGCTACTGTCTGAAGACCTTGTGTCTAAGAAACAAGGAATTATAGTTCTTAAATACAGTCTGTTTAGAATCACAGGACCTAGAGTTTTTTTAGTTCATGCTGGCCTTTGCTGTCCATTTAAACAAGTCAACAAGAGATCAAGTTAGCTGTAGAACAGAGGAAAATGCAAGAAGTAGAGACATTTATTCTAGTAAAAATGGCACGAAGGAACTTTTTGCTATTAAATGTACAGATCCCAGAAGGGAGGAGAGTAAATCAGTTATCTCTCACTTACAGGTTTATAAACCCACCAGAGGTTTATGTTAATGGATTTTGGGTGATAAACATTACTTTAGAATTCTGGATGTTTTTACAGCACAGATAAATTTCCTGAAATAACTTTCATTTCATGTTACACACATCACAACAATTCTTATTGGGATAAATATGGATTTAAAATGTAAATTAAAAGTTCCTCTTTGCATTTTCCTTCTTTCTGTACGATTTTTTTAAAACTTGCATTTCTACCCACGAGAATTCCCAAAGATATGTATAATAAAGCCACCATATAAAAGCAGAACACAACAAACACCCTTAAAACAGACCAGAGACAATTTCAAAACCTCAAAAGGTGACAAAAGTAACACAATTGTAACTGTCTCTTGGGAGTGGAGTAAGGATGGAGCCCACCTGTAAGGGATATTCCAAATGCTAATAGGTACTTCACAGTATTTTATATACTACTACTACTACTACTGATGATGATGATGATGATGATGATGATGATGATGATGATGATGATGATGATGATGATGATGATAATAATAATACCTATGAATCAGCCTAATGCTTAATCACTTATTATGTTTTAAATTTAACCAGTAAGAAGTGAAACCATCCAATTAACACAATTCAAATTAATTTTTAATACTGTTAACTTTTTAACCTAAAAATTGCTATCTCTTTTTAATGTGGAGATGCATTTCAAAATTAAAAAGGTTGTCTCCTGGCAGAACTCCCCAAGAACTACAGAGATTTTAATTTCAGACAAAACAAGACTTGTTTATTGATAAAAATAGTATTTAAGCAACAGAGGGCCCACTGTTGATCAAAGACCTATACATCTCACCTGTTTTGTCTGCTAGAAAAACCTATGTAATGAGCTTCCCTAAGAAAAATTTGATGGGAGAGTTAAACTTCCCAAAGACACAAGTGGCTTTATACGTTCCTATTAATCTTTAACATTTATCCTTTTATTTATTTATTTATTTAAACTTCTATACCACCATCCTCACCAAAGGTGACTATATCTATTGCTACAATATAGTTTATACAATAAATCAAAAGATCAGCAGTGGGGTTTTCTTTCATAGGTGAATAATTCAACCTTTAGTTACAATGGTTTGTTAGCACATCAAATTCAAGATACAAGTTTTTATGCAAATAATGACCCTAGGAAAAGGTTACAAAATCCTGAACTGGGGTTACAACTTTTAACTTTAATTGGTACTTTTCTCACTTTCCCTTGACCATAGTAATTCAAAGCATATTGATTTGATAGCATGATGGGATGACCACATACCTCCTTTTAGGGAGCATGGTCTTTCATTTGAATGAGTGTTACAGGCCAATTCTCATATTAGAGATGTCTTCTATTCAAAGGGCTGTTTAGTCTATATAAAGAGCCAGAAGGAAAGAGATCAGAAGATCTGAAAAGGGAGCTGAAAAATGTAAGGGCTGTGAACATATCTGGATATTCTCTGGGCAACAACAGTACCCAGTCAGCTGATCTTTCTACTTAGAAAAGAACAATGGATTGCTTCTGATACGAAGAAATCGGGGACATGAATTGGTTCACCCTTTGGAGAACAAACTCAGGAGACACAAAGTGAAGTTTGACCCAGACTGTTAAGTACTGTATATGGGAAACTCTGTTAGGAGATCTTTTAGGTACATAGGTGTAGCCTGCTCTTTGAGGCAGTTTGGTCTGTTCCTGTATACACATCCATCCGGCCCACCTGCTCCAGCCTGCCCCATTTTGACCTGCATCAGGGGCCTCAAACAAAATTGCTTCATTGTATTTTATTCTGTCCTGAATGTATAAAGCAGGGGTAGAATCAGTGGTGGGATGTCAAAATTTTTACTACCCCACTGTGACATCATCACAGTGTGGGCGGAGCTAACATCATGACATCATGGGCGGATCCAAATAAAATAAAATAAAATTACACACAGACACACGCACCTCAACACACACCTGTAAATAAATTAAATAAATAAATAAAATAAAAATTACATTAAAATACACCCCCCCCCACCCCAAACATAAATCAACCCACCCACCCCAAACACAAACCCACCACTTCCCTGTTAGTATAAGTGCCTGGGCAGCACCATGTTGCAAAATGGATATGGTCATCCTACCAGTTCTCTAGGATAATACGCCTTAATGTAAATGTAAAACAGCTGTACCTCCTTAAGGGTTCTCCAACTGGAACACCAATTGGAATAGCACAGGTGTAGCTTATTGATGAGGTAACTCCAAGACTTTGCTTAAAAACCCCAAGCCAGGCTGCCAGGGCTTTTTAGGAACTGTGGTAGTACGTCAATATAGGTAAAGGTATTAAATACACAGAGACACACAACATCCAAAGGTGAGTCACTTATATAGGGAGCTTCAGGCTAGCAGCTTCTCTTCCTCCTCCCTGCTTTGGAGAACAGCAAGGAGGCCGTGCGTACGCGCCAAGCGCTGTAAGTGTGCATGCACACCAAGTGCTTGGTGTGCATGCGCAGTGGGGGAACCAATGAAAAGGTAAGCCCAGAACGTGGTTCGCCCCAAAAGCTGCTACCAGTTCTCTGGGACACTGAGAAAAGTTACTACCGGTTCTGGGGAACTGGTGAGAACCTGTTACATCCCATCACTGGTAGAGGGTTATTTAGTGCCAGGTGGGATACTGAATGGCTGAGTTTTCTGGAGGAGGTTTCTACCAACTACGCTGAAGGGATGAGATCCTCATGGGTGTGGATGATGGTTTTGGTGGCCTTGGGGTCTGCTCAAATCCCACCTAAACAACTGCCAAAGCTTAACCATCAAAAGGTAATGGCCAAGGAGAGACCAGAGAGGCCCCCTGGGACTCTAATTTCTGGCTCCTTTGGTCACCTGCAGCGGGGAATACAGGAAGGCAACAGGCATTACATTCATCAGGTGCAGGTTGTGGCTCAGAAGTCACACTGGGAGAGTTTGGGGTTAGAAGGCCTTACCTTTTTCAGTGTGGGAGGCCCGCCTCTTTGCAGGCAATTGCTGGCCAGGAAGGGGTATGCGAGAGAGAGATCTGCCGGGGTTCCGAAACCTCCAGTTTCAACAACCCTCTCCCAAAATAGCATATTTTGGCAGAACTGACCCAAGAGTCTCATTGCCCTTTTAAAACAAGCAGCACCATATACACACCCGTTGCGTGCAAAAGTAACTTATTCCGAGCACAACTCCCTGGTTCGGAGCTCCGAATCCGGTGGCTTAGAGTGGCTCAGGGTGTGCGATTCTTGGGCCCTCATTTCTAATACTGTACATGAAATCTGGAAGCTATGAGTTCTCTGCTTTGCATTGTCATTTCTTGGGAGAGATTTTTTGGCACACCTCTTCCCTCTGCCACCGCCGCCGCCACCGCTGCCCCCGGCTTTACAACTTGCTAGAAACATCCCCCCCCCCGCAAACAACACCTCCACTTATTTAGTGGGGAGATTTTCCTCCCCTCTGCCTTTCCCTCCTTCCCCATCTCTTTGATACCTGGATTGTATTTCTCGACTGATAGTAAAACGATTGCTGGTAAGAAATTGATTGGAGGTAAGAAAGGTGGGGGTTTGGGGGGAAAGGGGGGTGTTCCCTGTGGCAGGCTGGCAGGTGAGGGATTCCCACCTGCGTCCATGTGAGGTGGCCATAATGTCCACAGAAGTGGATGATGCCGTTCCCGGTTGGCAGAGGTCGGTGCCAAGCAGCAAAAGGAATTGGTCCTGCAAAACCCACTGGCACTTTGGCCTCGCTTTCACGGGGAGGTGGAAACACTAAGGTTGATGGGACATTATTTACCTCTCCTTTTGCTCCTTGCCTTCAAATCACCCTTTCCCCCTTTTCTGTTCCCTCGGCAGAGAGGAGAGACAAAATGTACTTTGTGGAAACCGATTACACTAACTATCATATTGTTTTCATTGCAGAGGGCCGTTTCTATGCCCTACACCTCTACGGTAGGTGCTTCGGATAAGGAATGGTTCCTTCACTGTAGAGATGGGATTTGTAGTCCTATCCACCCAGAAAGCTCTTGACTAGGGCCTGGCTGCCTCTAAACCAAGGAGGGTGGGGTGTCTTTCCGACCAGGCCCCATTTCGGACATCCAAGCTCCATCCCTCGATGCATCGGTTGCCGCGATGGTTGTTGACGTGGTTCCATGTTTCTATCTTTAGGCAGGAAGAAAGTTCTCACAGAGCATATGAAAAAAAGATTCTCCTGAATGGTGGAGAAACTTGGGTTCAACCCCAACAAAATTGACTACCAACCCTTAACGGGTAAGAGCAACGAATAAACATCAAAATATTTTGCTGGCCAGCTTGGTTTATTGTGGGGAGGTCTCTTTCTAAAGAGAGCCCCATAGCCAAAATCTTTTGGACGCTGGCAAGAGTTTCTTTTGCTCCATAGATGATTGTCCACTGTAATGCAACTCGTTGGCCAAGCCCACGAAAGCGGTATCTGTTTTGCTCATTTGTTTATGATCAACGTGTATTAATCTGGAAATCCAGTCTGGTCAGGACTAGGCTTAGTCAGATCCAAGGAGCAGGGGAATTAAAAAAAAGATTAAAAATAAAAATAATTCTGATTGGGTACAACAATTTAAAATAGATGCAACATATGGAAAGCCCAGGAGCCCCTTTCTGGCTTTTAGTAATCCTACAAATAAGGGGAACTCTGAAATATCCAGCCTTCAAGAGCCCTGCCTGTCAGCCTTTGTAAACTGAAACCTGTGGGTTCCTTTAGGGAGTCAGCCCATCTCACATTGGGCCTTCCTCATTTCCTGCTTCAGTCCACTTTCCCCAACATTTATGGCCTCTTCCAGAAAGTCTTGCCTTCTATGTTATATGCTCAAAGTAGAACAGCCTCGGCTTTGTCATTTGGACCTCCAAGGGCAATAAATCCAGGGTTGATTTGAAATAAGACCCACTTGTTATTTCTTTCAAAAAGCTTGTTTCCCTCTAACATGCCCAGGATGATAAAATGATGACTTTTGAGGCTGGCTACCACCCTCATATAGTTTTTTTATCCTTACTACCTTTAGGAACTCCGGATTTATCTTAGCATCCTATTCACACTCCTGTGGTAGAACCAACATTTCTGTGGTGTCACAGTGGCCATCTCCTCCACAGCTCCAATGTCTTGGGGGGGGGGGGACCTTTACGGAAAATGTTTTCTGCAACTTGGGTGTACCGGTTCTACATCCTCCCATGATGTTTGGGCTCCTGCAAGTCCCAATTATAGCAATAATAAAGGCTTCCCATAATTGCCTCAACCGTTGTCTATCTCTGTGTTGCAATTAAGGACCTTCCAGGAAGACATCTGCTTTCTTTGTGACCTTAATGGTGGCCCCAGATTAGTCCAGTAGCCCCTTAAGAATGAACCCCGTTGCTTTGATTTGTTAGCATAAAGTATTGGAGAACTGCAAAAAGGGCCCTTTAAAAAACCCTGTTTTTAGTCTACCCAAGCCAAATAAAAACGGGTCTACTTTAAAGGCTCGTGAAGAAATAGAGGAGACGTAAATCCAGCTTGGGTGGTGGTGACCAAAGACACCAAAGGCACCAAAGTTCATTACAGTAATACCCCGGATAACGATTGTACCGGATAGCGCTAAAACCACATAACGTTGCAAGATTTTTGGAAAAATCTTGTATCGAATAACACAATTTTTAGCGTTATCCGGTACAATCATGTGTGTGTGTGTGGTGGATTGGGTATAACATCTACTCAATCCAACCCCCTCCCCAGCTCCCACCTGCCTTTGCCCCGACGCTACTGCAGGCTTCGCTCTGCTTCGCTTCTCTGACTGCCAGCTGATCATGGAGGCTTTTTTTAAAAAACTGCAGGGAAGGGGTGAAAGAGAGAAATGTGATTGGTTCTATAGAGAAGTAAAGGAGGCCAAAGCTGCTCTCCCTGTCAATTCCCTCCTTCCCTACTCCCACCTCCAGCAGTTTGGGGACTCCCCACAGCCACCCCACTGCCTGCTCGGCCATAGAGAATCCACCCCAGCTCGGTTTACCTAATCTTCTTGAGCTGCAATCTCGGACTGAGCACGCTGTTTTTGCTTTACTTCCTGGATTGAAAAAACCAGGGAAGGTTGAAATACAGAGATGTGATTGGTTCTCTAGAGACTGCCAGCTGATCTAGACTCGGGTTCTCTTTATTAACACTTCCTGGGTGCAATTGCATGGAATCTATTTTGGGATCCAAACCCAAACAAGTCTCTTGAATCTGTTTCTTTCTTCTTTTTTTTTGCAACAGCAAAATCAATTCCACTTTTCTGGTCTTTCAACCTCGAGTTCAAATGGGTAGGAATTTCCTTGATATTTTCCCAAGGAGGTTTTGTGTTTTGCTCGAAAACTAGTCGTATCTGACTCTAGGGTTCAGTGCTCATCTCTATTGATAGCCCAAGAGCCAGTGCTGTCCGCATCTCCAGACCTTTCCATGGTCATATGGCAGGCAGGACTAGGTACCTGTTCCCTTCCAACTGATGCATCAAGGAATAGAGGTTTGATATCTGAAAGAGCCCCCACCCCATCCTCAGTTTAGAGGCAGCCAATCCCTAGTCAAGAGCTTTCCGGGTGGATAGGACTACAAATCCCATCGCTACATCGAAGGACCCAGAGTGCCTACCATAGAGGATTAGGGCAGTCAAAGGGCCATTTCCTAAGTGACCAATTTGATAGCTGGTGTAAATGCTATCCAGGAACTGAGTTCTGTCCTTGCTATCTACGGAGGGAGTAGGAAAGGGGGATTTCAAGGCAGGGAGCAAAAGGAGAGGTAAAATAATGTCCCATCAATGTTGGCGTTTCCACCTCCCCATGAAAGAGAGATCAAAATGCCGGTGGGTTTTGCAGGGCAAATTCTCTCTGCCGCTTGGCACTGACATCTGCAAACCGGGAATGGTGTTGGCCACTTCTGTAGATATTTTGGCCACCTCACCTTCTCCCCCTGCCCAATCTAAGCATTTGATGCATTCTCTGGCCAGTTAAAAAGTCAATTAGCCTCTTGCCCTCATTAACATTCTGGAGACCCTTTTGACCCACCTCCAAAGGATGGAAGAAGCTGAGGCAACCTTGAGCCCTGCTCAGGATCGAATTCACAACATTCTGTTTGCAGGACAGCCGTCTGACCTCCCCAAAGGTTATCCAACCCAAGACACTGCATTGGTGAAATTACGCTGTTGGTGAAATTAGGCTATTTATTGGGGAGAAGCAATTTACTGAAGGGGTGGGCGGCTTCTCTTGGCAATTTTGGGACTGGGAGTCCAGCAAAGCACATTGTATAAAAACACACACCAAAGAGATTAAAGTGTAACAATGGATCGCAGCCCACCTCGTACATTCAATGATGCCACATCTCAAGATCATGCCCGTCGCCATGTAGGTTGGATGCCACCTAGCCCGTGAGGTGGGCTGCGATACCTCATTACACTTTAATCTCTTTGACGTGTGCTTTTACACAATGTGCTGTGCTGGACACCCGGTCCCAAAGCTGGCAATAAAAACCACCCACCGTTTCATCACATTGCTTCTGAACATGACCTCTCCCCAGTAAATAGCCCAATTTCACCAACGCAATGTCTTGGGTTGGATGGTTTTCAAGGAAGTCCTTGGTAGAGGGTTATAAAGCGCCAGGTGAGATACCAAACGGCTGAGTTTTCCGCAGGAGGCTTCTACCAGCTACGCTGAAGGGATGAGATCCTCATGGGTGTGGATGATGGTTCTGGTGGCCTTGGGGTCTGCTCAAAAGCCGCCGCAACAAATGCCAGACTTTAACATTCAAAAGGTAAGGGCCAGGGAGAGACCAGAGAGGGCCCCTGGGACTCTAATTTCTGGCTCCTTCCGTCACCTGCAGCAATGAATATAGGAAGGCAACGAGCATTACATTCATCAGATGCAGGTTGTGGCTCAGATGTCACACTGGGAGAGTTTGGGGTTAGGAGGCCTTACCTTTTTCCGGGTGGGACAGCCACCTGTTTGCAGGCAATTGCTGGCCAGGAAGGGCTGCGAGAGAAAGATACAACTTGCTAGAAACTCCCCCCCCCCCCTTGCAAATAACATCTCTTTGCTACTTGGATTGTATTTCTAGAGAACCAAATAACTCTTTTATGATTTCCTTTCTCTACACTCCCCATCCCACCCCCCCAGCTGAAAGGGTTATGGTATCCGCTCGCAACAGCCCACGAAGATGGAAATCTGAGGGGACCATTTGAGTACAGAATAAATCCCAAAAACAAAAAAAGCTTTGAAATTATATTTCCCATAGGCAAGTAAGTTCTGATCCTGAACCATCCCTTCTGTAAGTTCAATTATCAAGGTCTCCCTTGAGTCCCATGAAGTGCCATGGGACGTGGGAGGGAAGTGTCCTGCAGACAGAACGTTGTGACTTCGATCCTGATGTTGGATCAAGGTTGACTGTGCCTCTTGTATCCTTCCGAGGTGGGTAATATAGGTCCCCAGTTTGTTAATGAGGGCAAAAGGCTAATTAACTTGTGCCCAGAGAGCTGCATCCAGTGGTTCGTTAGGGCAGGGTAGAAGTCTCATTGCTTTCTGTCCCTTCCCTCCAGGTCAGGAGTGTGTGAGAAAAAGACGGCCATTGCCACACCATTTGAGGAAGGTTTCAAAATTGATAGTAAATTGATTGCAGGTAAGAAAGGGGGGTTGGGGAGGGGAATAAGGGGGGGGTTCCCTGTGGCCCAAAACTGGTATTTTTTCCAAGCCACCCCCTCGATCCACATTGGAGCAAGAGAGAGAGAGAGAGGCAGGCAGGCAGAGAAAGTAACTGTGTGCAAATTGCACCCATAACTGGAACCATCACCTGAGGGATGCCCACCTGTGTCCAGGTGAGGTGGCCATAATGTCCACAGAAGTGGATGATACCATTCCCGGTTTGCAGAGGTCAGTGCCAAGCAGCAAACGGAATTGGTCCTGCAAAACCCACTGGCCCTTTGACCTCGCTTTCACGGGGAGGTCGAAACACCAAGGTTGATGGGACATTATTTACCTCTCCTTTTGCTCCTTGCCTTGAAATCACCCTTTCCCCCTTTTTTGTTCCCTCGGCAGAGCGCATGCTCTTCTTGGATACCGATTACACCAACTATCACATCGTTTACATTGTATATGGCCGTCAGTTTGCCCTATACCTCTACGGTAGGTGCACCGGGTCCTTCACTGTAGAGATGGGATTTGTAGTCCTATCCACCTGGAAAGCTCTTGACTAGGGACATTCTGCCTCTAAACTGAGGAGGGTGGGGTGTCTTTCCGACCATACCCCATTTCGGACATCCAAGCTCCATCCTTCGATGCATCTGTTGTTGTGATGGTTGTTGACGTGGTTCCACGTTTCTATCTTTAGGCAGGAGCCGCGATCTCACAGAGCAGATGAAAACAAGATTCACAAGAATGGTGGGCTATCTCAGGATAAACCCCAAAAACGTTAACTACAACCCCAAAATTGGTAAGAGCAACGAGTAAACATCAAAATATTTTGCTGGCCAGCTTGGCTTATTGTGGGGAGTGTTGCCTGAATTTCAGACTCCATGATATCTAATTACAGTTGTACCTCGCTTAAAGAGCATAATGCGTTCCACAGGATTGCTCTTTAAACAACTTTGCTCTTTAAGCGAAACACCATTGAAAATGACCAATGGGGTGGGGCCAATGGGGGGGACCAATGGGGGGGGGGTTGTGAACCCTGATTTATTTGTTAAGCAAGTTTTTGGTTGGTTTTATTTGTTAAGCGAAGTGAACATTCAGAGAAAATTCTGCTCTTTAAGCGAGTTACTCTTTAAGCGAGTTGCTCTTAACACGAGGTTTGACTGTACTGCATTTTCAAACCCTATTTTAAACATTATGATAACTCAAATTTATACCGTTTCCTTTATTTTTATATCAACTTAGCAAGTCCTAATTTAAAGGACTGCTATATATAATCTCCAGTTATAATATCTTGAATTATTACTTCCTGTCTTATTGTTAAATTAAACTGGAAAAGAAACAATATCACTTATCCATCTATACCTTCTCACACTATATTTACAGATCTGCCACATGTTCAGCAAGAACAACCATGCATTAAAATGATTAGGCAGTCTAAGGGTTTCATTGAACTTCTTACTCTCTTTTTTACAACACATCACGTGCTGCTCACGGAAGGAAAACTACCATGCCCCTCTAGACCATTAAGGGTCATTCAGTTCTTTGACTGTTGCAAAATCACAGGTGGCTTCAGTTTCCAGCCAACCCTGGGCTTAATGCTTATTCATGTTGGTTTAAATTATTGCTAACATCAATTGCACTATTTTTCTCTCTCTTTCAGAATGCAGTTTCTGACAAACTCCTGGATACTTTTATTTTGGAATGTATTCGAATTTAGTTATCTTAATTATATTCCAATAAATCACTAAACCATTGATAGCTTCCCACCTTTGCTCTCATAATTTCTGCCTCCAGTCTGGGTGACCCCTCCTCCAGCTTCCCATGACCTGGTCCCGCATCCTCAGTTGCACGCACACACCCTGCCAGCACCTGGGAGGGGATGCCAAGGAAGTCCATTAGGTCTGCTTTTGGAAGTGTGCTGCCTAGGTCTGCTAAAGAGGCATGCGAGATCATGGCCTTTGAGATGGCTGGGAGAGAGGCAACCAGTCCAACACTAGGGACTGATACTACCAGAGGGTGCCGAGATTTAGCTTAGGAATTTTGGGGTTTTGGGGCAGAGGGTGCCTTGGACTCAAAAGGTCCTCTTCCACTCCTGCTTCTATTACTTCTAGGTCTAGACTACAACCTCCCCCCATGGGGGTAGTATCCTGGCTTAAGGTTTTCTCAGGTTGCCTGCTTGTTGGCCAGACCTGGGGAAGTTACTTTAAAAAGCATTCCTTTTACTTAAAGGGAAGATGATAAGTTACTCATTTCTCTCTCTCTCTCCTGCTTCTACCTTTTCATTAATTTTTTTATTTTTATTTTATTTATCTTCACACTTATACCGCCCTCCTCGCCAGGGCGACCCTCAGCACCATAAAAAATGACACAACACAATACAATCCCATCATCCCAGGATCCCAACTATAAAAATTTAAATTTTCAAGATTTTTTTTTAAATTAAAAATCAGTTAATTATCATAATTAAAAGATTAAAAACTAAGTCCCAGAGATAAGATTAAAAAATAAATAAATTAAAGTCTAGGGGAGAGAGGGAGCACAAACTAACTAGCCATGTTTTTAAGTTCTTCCTAAAAGAAGCAAGTCCATATGGAGACGTAGTTCTATTGGGAGGAGGTTACATAGGCCCGGAGCGGATACAGAGAAGGCCCTCCTTCTAGTGCCAGAGAGATGTTCTTCTCTGACCAATGGAACAACTAGAGAGCCTCTCCGGTCCACTCTGGTGGGACAGACAGATGTTCTTGGGGTGAGGCAGTTTCTTATGTATCCTGGCCCACTACCATATAGGTCTTTAAAGGTGATAACCAGCACCTTGAATTAATCCTTTGAGATGTCTATATCTAGGCCGGGGGTCAGCAAATGTGGCTCTCCAGGTGTTCTTGGACTTCAGTTCCCAGAATCCCAAATCAGCACTCCTGCTGATCAGAGCTTCTGGGAATCAAAGTCCAAGAACATCTGGAGAGCCACATTTGCTGACCCCTGATCTAGGCTACACCTAATGGGACATCCTGGCTTTTAACTTCTGTGCCCAAATTTTCAATCTCCGCTTATTGCTTAAGTTTTGGTCCTGCTAATTTATTCCATCACCAAATCTTGCAGCGATCCATCGCTGTCCTTGCGGGGTGGGGTGGGTATTTCCACCCACCCACCCAGCCAGTGCAGCACTAGCTTGGAATGCATGAAGGTGTGTGTGTGTGTGTGGGGGGGGAAGAGCAGAAGAGTAGCGTGCCTTGGCGGGGCCCCGTATAAAATTTGTTTGGGGGCCCTTAGGAAGGGTAAAGATTTGTTTTGCTTACGCACGTTGGGGGCCCCTATGGCCCGGGCCCCCCGTATAATTGATACGGCAGATACGGCGGTAGCTACGCCTCTGGGAAAGAGGCATAAGAACACACCTCTTCCCCCCCTTCTTGCATTCCAAGCTACAAGGCTGTGAATGAAGAAGAGGTGAGGGAATCCCAAGCGTGTGCACACTGGGGTTTCCCTCACCCCTTCTTCATTCACAGCGACTGCTGTGGGGGCAGGGGAAAGGCCCGCGCCTTTCCCCTGACCCTGCTACAGTCGCAGAGATCGCTGTGGTGGGTGGTGGTGGATTGGGCTACCCATTCCACCCCCACCCCACAGCAATCCATCACTGCCAGTGGGGGTGGATTGGGTAGCCCAGTCCACCCCCCTCCCGCAGTGAAGACATCAGGGACAAACTGCGTGGTTTGTCCCTGAAGTCAGGGCTTTTCTTAAGCTTGCTCTATGCATGCATTGGACAACGTTAAAAATCGGATTATGTCATGAGTTGTGGAACCAAGTCATAATGTTATCCGATGTACAAGTGTATAGCAAATGCCCCCTTTATAACATTTTATACCCTTTAAAACCTTTTATTTAAATATCTGCCCCCCTCGTCCCCAAAAGACACAGAGTCTTGCCCTGGCCCTTTCCCTAGAACATATTCAATAGCTTCTCCCCCTATTTCTCTAAAGACAGGTTTTGTTTTTACTCATCCATTTTGTAAATTCTTAATTCACATCTTAATTTCCCATGTATGGCCATATTGCCCCTGCGGAGTTTATTTGAGGCTGAACATGGGATTCGAACCCACGGTCACTCCAATACACCTGCCTGATGCTATAATGTACATTGCGATCTCTGCCCCTTTTTCCAGCCCTCGGTATTCCCTCTTGGGCAGCGTAAAATGGACCCCCCTTGAATAGACTTTTGGCTAACTTGGGCCGTCTTTAAATTTTTGCCCTCATTAACATTTTGGATACCCTTTTGACCCACCTCCGAAGGATGGAGGAAGCTGAGGCAACCTTGAGCCCTGCCCAGGATCAAACTCACAACATTCTGGCTGCAGGACAGCTGTCGGACCTCCCCAAAGCTTATCCAACCCAAGACACTGCATTGGTGAAATTGGGCTATTTATTGGGGAGAGGTCCTCCTCAGAAGCAATTTACTGAAGGTGTGGGCGGCTTCTCTTGGCAGTTTTGGGACTGGGTGTCCAGCAAAGCACGTTGTGTAAAAAAAAAACACACCAAAGAGATTAAAGTGTAACAATGGATCGCACCCCACCTCGTACATTCAGCGATGCCAGATCTCAAGAACATGCCCAGCGTCACGTAGGTTGGGCGCCACGTTGTTTGGGTGCCACGTAGCCCGTGAGGTGGGCTGCGATACCTCATTACACTTTAATCTCTTTGACGTGTGCTTTTACACAATGTGCTGTGCGGGACACCCAGTCCCAAAGCTGGCAATTAAACCACGCACCGTTTCAGCACATTGCTTCTGAACATGACCTCTCCCCAGTAAATAGCCCAATTTCACAAACGCAATGTCTTGGGTTGGATAGTTTTCAAAGAAGTCCATGGTAGAGGGTTATAAAGCGCCAGGTGAGATACCAAACGGCTGAGTTTTCCGCAGGAGGCTTCTACCAGCTACGCCGAAAGGATGAGATCCTCATGGCTGTGGATGATGGTTCTGGTGGCCTTGGGGTCTGCTCCAAAGCTGCCGCAACAAATGGCAAACCTTAACATTCAAAAGGTAAGGGCCAGGGAGAGACCAGAGAGGGCCCCTGGGACTCTAATTTCTGGCTCCTTCCGTCACCTGCAGCAATGAATATAGGAAGGCAACGAGCATTACATTCATCAGGTGCAGGTTGTGGCTCAGATGTCACACTGGGAGAGTTTGGGGTTAGGAGGCCTTACCTTTTTCTGGGTGGGACGGCCACCTGTTTGCAGGCAATTGCTGGCCAGGAAGGGCTGCGAGAGAAAGATCGGCCAGGACTCCAAAACCTCCAATTTCAACAAACCACTCCCAAAATATCATCTTTTGGCAGAACTGACACTGGAGTCTCATGGCCAGTGATGGGATGTAACAGGTTTGCACCAGTTCCCCAGAACTGGTAGTAACTTTTCCCAGTGTCCTGGAGAACCGGTAGCAGCATTAGGGGGAAACCACCTTCGGGGCTTACCTTTTCACTGGTTCCCCCACTGCACATGTGTGCCATGCACGTGGTGTGCTTGCACGCCTACAGTGCTTGGCGCGTATGCACAGCCTTCTTGCTGACCTCCCAAGCAGGGAGGAGGAAGAGAAGCTGCTAGCCTGAAGCTCCCTAGAGCCTGAAGCTCCCCAGGGTAAGTGACTCACCTTTGGATGTGGTGTGTCTGTGTGTATTTTAATGTGTATTTAATACCTTTACCTATATTGATGTACAACCACAGTTCCTAAAAAGGCCTGGCAGCCTGGCTTGGGGTTTTTAAGCAAAGTCTTGGAGTTACCTCATCAATAAGCTACACCTGTGCTGTTCTAATTGCTGTTCCAATTGGAGAACCCTTAAGGAGGTACAGCTGTTTTACATTTACATTAAGGCATATTATCCTAGAGAACTGGTTTGGCAAAGACTTAGTACCTAACTTCTTTAACTGTTGAAAAGTTGAAAAGTGCCAAAATGAAGCCATCTTGTGGTGAGTTCATTCTGTAGTTCCTTCCATCTGACCTAGTGTGAGAAAGATTAGCCAGAATAAGCTTTAAGCTATGGCTTAAAAGCTCTAGTTGATTTGTGTTTGGGTGGGTAGCTGTATTTTAATGTATTTTTTCTTTTATTTATTTATTTTATTAATGGTTTGTGTTGTGGGTGGGTGGGTGGGTTGAGGTGTGTGTGTGTGTGCTTATTTTTATTTTTTTTGGTATTTTTTATTTTTTATTTGGCCCTGCCCATGACATCATGATCTCATGATGTTAGCTCCGCCCACACTGTGATGACATCACGGTGGGGTAGTAAAAATTTTCACACCCCACCACTGCTAATGGCCCTTTTAAAACAAGCAGCACCATATACACACCCGTTGCATGCAAATGTAACTTCTTCTGAGCACAACTGCCAGGTTTGGAGCTCTGAATTCAGTGGCTTAGGGTGGCTCAGGGCATGCGATTCTTGGGCCCTCGTTTCTGATACATGAAATGTGGAAGCTATGAGTTCTCTGCTTTGTATTGTCATTTCTTGGGAGAGATTTTTGGCTCACCTGTCCCCCCCCCCCCCGGCGTTACAACTTGCTAGAAACATCCCCCCCCCCCCTGCAAATAACATCTCTTTGCTACTTGGATTGTATTTCTGGAGAACCAAATAACTCTTTTATGATTTCCTTTCTCTACCCCCCCCCCCCACCAGCTGAAAGGGATATGGTATCCGCTCGCAACAGCCCACAAAGATGGAAATCTGAGGGGACCATTTGAGTACAGAATAAATCCCAAAGACGAAAAAAGCTTTGAAATTATATTTCCCACAGGCAAGTAAGTTCTGATCCTGAACCATCCCTTCTGTAAATTCAGTTATCAAGGTCTCCCTTGAGTGCCATGAAGTGCCATGGGGCGCGGGAGGGAAGTGTCCTGCAGACAGAACGTTGTGACTTCGATCCTAACATTGGATCAAGGTTGACTGTGCATCTTGTATCCTTCCAAGGTGGGTCATATGGGTCCCCAGTTTGTTAATGAGGGCAAAAGGCTAATTAACTTGTGCCCAGAGAGCTGCATCCAGTGCTTCGTTAGGGCAGGGGTAGAAGTCTCATTGCTTTCTGTCCCTTCCCTCCAGGTCAGGAGTGTGTGAGAAAAAGACGGCCATTGCCATTCCATACGAGGGAAGTTTCAAAATTGATAATAAATTGATTGCAGGTAAAAAAAGGTGGGGTTTGGGGGGAAATAAGGGGGGGTTCCCTGTGGCCCAAAACTGGCATTTTTTCCAAGCCACCCCCTTGATCCACATTGGAGCAAGAGAGAAAGAGAGGCAGGCAGGCAGGGAAGGTAACTGTGTGCAAATTGCACCCATAACTGGAACCATCACCTGAGGGATGCCCACCTGTGTCCAGGTGAGGTGGCCATAATGTCCACAGAAGTGGATGATACCATTCCCGGTTTGCAGTGGTCGGTGCCAAGCAGCAAACGGAATTTGTCCTACAAAACCCACTGGCCCTTTGACCTCGCTTTCACAGGGAGGTGGAAACACCAAGGTTGATGGGACATTATTTACCTCTCCTTTTGCTCTTTGCCTTGAAATCACCCTTTCCCCCTTTTCTGTTCCTTCGGCAGAGCACATGGTCTTCTTGGAAATTGATTACACCAACTATCACATCGTTTACATTGTATATGGCGGTCACTTTACCCTATACCTCTACGGTAGGTGCACCGGGTCCTTCACTGTAGAGATGGGATTTGTAGTCCTATCCACCTGGAAAGCTCTTGACTAGGGACATCCTGGCTCTAAACTGAGGAGGGTGGGGTGTCTTTCCGACCAGGCCCTATTTTGGAACATCTAAGCTCCATCCTTCGATGTCGTGATGATTGTTGATGTGGTTCCACGTTTCTATCTTTAGGCAGGAGCCGTGATCTCACAGAGCAGATGAAAACAATATTTGCAAAAGCGGTGGACTTTCTCAGGATAAACCCCAAAAACATTAACTACAACCCCAAAATTGGTAAGAGCAACGAGTAAACATCAAAATATTTTGCTGGCCAGCTTGGCTTATTGTGGGGAGTGTTGCCTGAATTTCAGACTCCATGATATCTAATTACTGTACTGCATTTTCAAACCCTATGTTAAAGGGGCAGCAATGTATTTTAAACATTACGCTAACTCAAATTTATACTGTTTCCTTTATTTTTATAACAATTTAGCAAGTCCTAATTTAAAGGACTGCTATATATATATATCCAACTATAATATCTTGAATTATTACTTCCTGTCATTGTTAAACAGGAAAAGAAACAATATCACTTAACCATCTATACCTTCTCACACTATATTTACAGATCTGTCACATGTTCAGCAAGAACAACCATGCATTAAAATGATTAGGCAGTCTAAGGGTTTCATTGATCCTCTTACTCTCTTTTTTACAACACTCCACGTGCTGCTCACGGAAGGAAAACTACCATGCCCCTCTAGACCATTAAAGGTCATTCAGTTGTTCGAATGTTGCAAAATCACAGGTGGCTTCAGTTCCCAGCCGACCCTGGGCTTAATGCTTATTCATGTTGGTTTAAATTATTGATAACATCAATTGCACTATTTTTCTCTCTCTTTCAGAATGCAGTTTCTGACAAATTCCTGGATACTTTTATTTTGGAATGTATTCGAATTTTGTTATCTTAATTATAGTCCAATAAATCACTAAACCATTGATAGCTTCTCACCTCCGCTCTCATAATTTCTGCCTCCAGTCTGGGTGACCCCTCCGCCAGCTTCCCATGACCTGGCCCCGCATCCTCAGTTGCACACACACACCCTGCCAGCACCTGGGAGGGAATGCCAAGGAAGTCCATTAGGTCTGCTTTTGGATGTGTACTGCCTGGGTCTGCTAAAGAGGCATGCGAGATCATGGGCTTTGAGATGGCTGGGAGAGAGGCAACCAGTCCAACACTAGGGGCTGATACTACCAGAGGGTGCCAAGATTTAGCTTAGGAATTTTGGGGTTTGGGGCAGAGGGTGCCTTGGACTCAAAAGGTCCTCTTCAACTCCTGCTTCTATTACTTCTAGGTCTAGACTACAACCTCCCCCCCATGGGGGTAGTATCCTGGCTTAAGGTTTTCTCAGGTTGCTTGCTTGTTGGCCAGACCTGGGCAAGTTACTATAAAGAGGATTCCTTTTACTTAAAGGGAAGATGATAAGTTACTCATTTCAATCTCTGCTCCTTTTTCCAGCCCTTGGTTTTCCCTCTTGGGCAGCGTAAAATGGACCCCCCTTGAATAGACTTTTGGCTAACTTGGGCTGTCTTTAAATTTTTGCCCTCATTAACATTTTGGAGACCCTTTTGACCCACTCCGAAGGATGGAAGAAGCTGAGGCAACCTTGAGCCCTGCTCAGGATCAAACTCACAACATTCTGGCTGCAGGACAGCTGTCGGACCTCCCTAAAGCTTATCCAACCCAAGACACTGCATTGGTGAAATTACGCTATTGGTGAAATTAGGCTATTTATTGGGGAGAGGTCATCTTCAGAAGCAATTTACTGAAGGGATGGGCGGCTTTTCTTGGCAGTTTTGGGACTGGGTGTCCAGCAAAGCACGTTGCGTAAAAAACACACACCAAAGAAATTAAAGTGTAACAATGGATTGCAGCCCACCTCGTACATTCAACAATGCCAGATCTCAAGATCATGCCCGGCGCCATGTACGTTGGGTGCCACGTAGCCCGTGAGGTGGGCTGCGATACCTCATTACACTTTAATCTCTTTAACATGTGCTTTTACACAATGTGCTGTGCTGGACACCTGGTCCCAAAGCTGGCAATAAAAACCACCCACCGTTTCATCACATTGCTTCTGAACATGACCTCTCCCCAGTAAATAGCCCAATTACACCAACGCAAAGTCTTGGGTTGGATGGTTTTCAAAGAAGTCCATGGTAGAGGGTTATAAAGTGCCAAGTGGGATACCAAACGTCTGAGTTTTCCGCAGGAGGCTTCTACCAGCTACGCCAAAGGGATGAGATCCTCATGGGTGTGGATGATGGTTCTGGTGGCCTTGGGGTCTGCTCAAAAGCTGCCGCAACAAATGGCAAACCTTAACATTCAAAAGGTAAGGGCCAGGGAGAGACCAGAGAGGGCCCCTGGGACTCTAATTTCTGGCTCCTTCCGTCACCTGCAGCAATGAATATAGGAAGGCTTACCTTTTCACTGGTTCCCCTACTGCACATGTGAGCCAAGCATGTCTTGGGTTGGATGGTTTTCAAGGAAGTCCTTGGTAGAGGGCAGTGGTGGGACGTCACAAATTTTACTACCCCACCATGACGTCATCACAGTGTGGGCGGAGCTAACGTCATGACATCATGATGTCATGGGTGGGGCCAAATAAAATAAATAAATATACAGTACGCACAGACACACACACCTCAACACACCCACCCACCCACCCACAACACAAACCCGTAAATAAATTAAATAAATAAATAAAATAAAAATTACATTAAAATACACCGACTCACCCACCCCAAACACAAACCCGTCACTTACCTGTTAGTATAAGTGCCTGGGCAGCACCATGTTGCCAGATGGAGATGGTCATCCTACCAGTTCTCTAGGATAATATGCCTTAATATAAATGTAAAACAGCTGTACCTCCTTAAGGGTTCTCCAATTGGAACACCAATTGGAATAGCACAGGTGTAGCTTATTGATGAGGTAACTCCAAGACTTTGCTTAAAAACCCCAAGCCAGGCTGCCAGGCCTTTTTAGGAACTGTGGTAGTACGTCAATATAGGTAACGGTATTAAATACACATTAAAATACACACAGACACACCACATCCAAAGGTGAGTCACTTACCCTGGGGAGCTTCAGGCTATAGGGAGCTTCAGGCTAGCAACTTCTCTTCCTCCTCCCCGCTTGGGAGGATAGCAAGGAGGCCATGCATACGCGCCAAGCACTGTAAGCATGTATGCACACCAAGTGCTTGGCGCACATGCGCAGTGGGGGAACCAGTGAAAAGGTAAGCCCCGAAGGTAGTTCCCCCCAAAAGCTGCTACCGGTTCTCCGGGACACTGGGAAAAGTTACTACCAGTTCTGGGGAACTGGTGACAACCTGTTACATCCCATCTCTGGGTAGAATAAAGTCAGATAGAAGATAGTGGAGTGGGGCAATAACAGCATTGGTGTCGTGTGGAGGCGTGGTGTGGCATGGCCTGGGCGGCACTTTTTTGGGGTGGCAAAATTTCACAATAAATAGGACTTCACTGCTGCCCCCCGGACTTCCTAGCAGCTGGGGCGAAGAGGCTGCTGCGGGGACGGTTGCCAGGACCCTCCACCAACATCGGCATCCTGGGCCCTGCCCAGGGGGCAGAAAATTTGGCCTATGCTCCAGGCAGCTGAAACCCACGCTACACCACTGAATAACAGACACTTTGTCATTTCCCTATCAGCTTCAAAGTGGCTGCTTTTGGACCAATGAGACTGCTACAGCCCCATCAGAGGAGTAAAATGATGTCTGGATGCAGAGATCACACTAAACAACATTATGCTCCCCCCCCCCGCCCCCCATCTCAAGTGGCTTTCAAAAATCCACTCTACGGCAGCCCAGGAAGACCTTCTTAGACAAACCCAGAGTAAACAACAACAGTGTTCTTGTGAGTTTTTAAACTTCCCATATTGTTCTATTCTCTGGAGAAATAAATCATACAGAATATTAAGCTTAAACAAAGGTAATTAAGGTTATTTAGGGGAGAGGGCACATTTGATGGAAAATCCTATGAAGAACTTTATCAGGAGGACATTAAACTGAATTGATGAGGGGAGGGAAACAGCAACTCATAGAGGAAAAGAAGATGAAGGCTTATGGACAATAATAATAATTTCGTGTCAGATATTATTCTGGAGTGAAAGGATTTTTTAAAAAAAGAAACTCCACTCAGGGAACAGCCAAATGAGGCTCCTTTCATGTCCCCAAGATCGTTTCCCTCGGACGTGGTTCCTATTTATCTACTTGCAATTTCTTGCTTTCGATCTGCTAGGTTGGCAGGAGCTGGGACAGAGACGGGTGCTCAATCCATCATGCAGTATCCGGGTCTCAAACTGCAGACTCGCCAGCCTTCCAGCTAACAAGGCTAGCTTCTTAGTCACTGAACCATGATAGCCCCAATGGACAATAAGAGGAACAGATAGAGCGTCTCTAATGGGGACTGATAATAATGATCTTCATCAAAATGTTGAAAGGAAACTAGGCCACAGATCGCACAATCTTTGGGGTCTATATATGGGTGTAAGAGTCTGGAAAATCTTAGTTCAGGAAGCTAGATATGACTTGATAATGATAGGGATAAAATGAAACTTGCTGGGTTGACTCCCATGGCTGAAACACAGCAAGAGAAAGATATAAATTGCTAAAAAAGAACAAAAAAGGCAGAGGTGGAGTTGCAGAACATGTCAAAAACACATAATCCTGCATAGAAATACAGGAGGATGAACTTAGTTGTCTCATTGAGAGCCTCTGGATTAATATAACTGGTGGGGAAACTAAAAGGAATATTGTAGTTGAGATCTATTATCCCTGCCCGATCAAAGAGATGTGGATGAAACCCTTGAAAAACAAATTCCCAAAATATCAAAGACACATGACATAGTAGTAATGAGAGATTTCAATTATCCTGATATCTGCTGGGATACAAATTCAACCCAATCTGGCTATTCCAAGAAATTAATACACTGTGTGACTAATAATTTTCTCTTACAAAAAGTGGAGGAAGAAACCAGAGGAGTAATTATTCTTGACTTGATTCTAACTAATATAGTTGACTTGATGGAAGAAAGTGATGGCAAGAGGATCTCTGAGGCAAAGTGACTATGTTCTACTTCAGTTCTTTACAGTACTGTATTTTCATTTTCAAAGGAAACAAAGGCATAGTGCAGCCACACATATACACTGAGCTTGAGGAAAGTGACGGTAATTTTAATACAGTACAGTTGTGCCTCGCTTAAAGAGCATAATGCGTTCCACAGGATTGCTCTTTAAGCGAGTTTGCTCTTTAAGCAAAACACCATTGTAAATGATCAATTGGGGGGGATTGCGAACCCCAATTTATTTGTTAAGCGAGTTTTGGGTTGGTTTTATTCAGAGAAAATTCTGCTCTTTAAGCAAGTTGCTCTTTAAACGAGACGCTCTTTATGTGAGGTTTGACTGTATTTTGTTTTCTAATTTTAATAAACTCAGAACAATGATATGTAAAGTACCCTGGCAGGAGACCCTATCAGAAAAAGGCACCCAAGTTGGGTGGGAGTTTATAAAAAAAGGTGGCGAAGTCCATAAGGAAGGGTGTTGGTCCCCAAGTGGATTAAATCCCACTTGAATCCATTTTACTGGAGGGCAGCAGCTTCATCAATACTGGCCTGGGGCTGAGGAGGACTTTTCGTGCCAAAAGGGCTCAGGACCAGAAAGTGACGCGTGGAAATTGATCAGTAGTACAGGTGTCATGCTGTGATGTGGAAGGCAGATGAAAGGCCACTGCATTTATATTCTCAGGACAGTCTTCATGGGTGATGGCAATGAAGATCACCAATATTCGGATTTGGATACAGCAGCAGCAGCACAGCAGCAGCAGCAGCAGCAGCAGCAGCAGAAGAAGAAGAAGAAGAAGAAGAAGAAGAAGAAGAAGAAGAAGAAGAAGAAGAAGAAGAAGACGACAACAACGATGACGACGAAATGCCAATAGGTTTTTTACTAGCATAAATTTGTGTGGTGGCTTAAGCCACTTTATGAGATGCATTAAGTTGTTTCCCACTTTGGCTTTAAATTTGTATACAACTTCAGAGTAAAGAGTTTGTAGCAGAGTGGCCAAACAGCTAGAGGGTACAAGATGTACAAATTATGTGAGATAAAAACAGTGACCCTTCAATACCGAAGTAACTGAAGACCATTAAATAGTACTTTTAATCAATGAGACCACAAAAGACAGATGGTGAAATGCACACATTCTAAGCAGGATTATATTTAGAACCTTGTGTTTTGGACTTCGATCAGACTGGAAAGCTACACTGAACAAAGAAGGACACAAATGCCAAACAAAGTAAGGAAAGTTCTCCAAATAGTGTGGCATGTTAGAGCAAGTGCTTAAGCAAAGACTGGAATGTGGCTGAGCAAAAGAAAGCAGTTTGCTGGTCCCCATCATGAAGTATGTCCAGGGAATATCAATGGTGTTTGCATAACCAAGCCTCACCATAAAGGCTATGTTTCTTCCAAGTCAGAGAAGACCAGTGTTTTCTCTGCTCTCTGGTGTTGTTGGTGGGTCTCTCCAGGCTTTGAGAAAGAGGAGGCAATTTACACTACTTGTTACGCTAGAGTCTTTTATCTAGCAATATTCAGAGTCAGACCCAAGACTCCATTCAGGCACAGCAGGTCATTCCTAAGGCTGTCTAGCAAAGCCCATGTTAACTGAGTATCCCACAACAGTCTAGGTGCGGGGCTTTCCATTCGGAAGCCACTTTTGCAGAAAAAGTCAATCCAGTCATGAGGCATTTTAATAGAATGAAACTTATCAATACATACAAATATTAAAAGTGCAATAAATTGTTTATCTCTGTCCTCCCTCTGTGACTGCACCAAATTTGCTCCCTTGCACACTCTTTCTTTTCACAAGTGTCCAGAATAAAAACAGAGAGAAAGCAAGGAAATGTGTGTTTGCTGCATTTTTATTTTTTGCAAAAGCCATTTTACTTTTTGCAAGGTAAGATGGCACTTGGTTACATTAAGAACTAAAAAGGTTACAAACTACCATATATACTCGAATATAACCCTAGGTTTTTTTTAGCCCCAAAAATGTGCCTCCAAAAGGGGACACAGCTTATACTCGAGTCAACAACCACAAGGGTCCCAAGACCGAGCTGGATTGAGATGCACCAACAATTTAATTAATTTTACCATATTTTCCATGTATTTTGATTATTAAAACTCACTAGCAGCTGTTGTATTCCCCACACTCAGCTTATACTCAGGTCAATCCATTTTCCTAGGTTTTCAGGTCAAAATTAGGTACCTCGGCTTATATTTGGGTCGGCTTATGTTCGAGTATATACAGTACTTTATGTGCTGTTGCCAATCTGCAAGTGATTTTGCTATCTCCATCCTCATTGCTTAATTAAAAGCTTCCATGTACTCCTCAGCAAAAATATGTTGGCAGCTATGCAGAAGTGCTCTTGTCCATGCCATGTTGGCTAATTATCCAGACACATAATGTGTGTCATTTTCTTGTGGCTGAATATGAACTGGGACAGCCACTGAGAACTGCAGCACCTGAAGAAGAAGAGAGACAGAATATCTTTTTTCTAAAAGGCTGAGGAGTTATTTGGGAACATTTCAGAACATTAGGTTAGGCTTAGGTGTCAAAGAGCTTGTTCAGACAAGCACTAGTGTTGAGCATTCCATTCAAATTCTTAGTAGAAAGGTTAGTTCTCCAACACAACATGACTGGATGGCAGCCAAGATAATAGTTAGCTAGCTGAAGAGAACTGTAGATCTCAAGTCAAGGTTACCAGCCAGTGAGCCTTCTAGACTCAGTGTACACTGATGAGGTTTGGGGTGAAGATGCCTCAGACCACAAATCCATTAGTGTTTATTTGTTTTGGCATGGCACACACACTGTCTCCACCACACCAGGAAGTGCCATGTGGTGGAGGAAAGGCAAAATGGCTGTCTGGCCCCCAAAGCTGTCTGAGGGAGCATGACCCGGCCCCTGGCTTAAAACAGTTGAGAATTCCTGGTCTACATGTATCTGTTCAGCCCAGAAATTTGTTTTTACACGCATAATACAAATCATTTCACACATAACTCCTACTCCTGGCTGCTTTCTGCCAATTTCAGCTGGCAGTTCTAGCCAAAACACAAACAAACAAACAAAAATATCTACTTTTTCAGATATTTAATCCAGAAAACATCAAACTGAAGAAAATATTTCTTCCTATTAGAGCTTTGTACAGTTTAAAGTTATTGAGATATCTCTCTCTCTCTTTGTGTGTGTGTACACACAAATATCATTGAAATTCAGATAAAATAAAATGTTAAAATAATTAGACTGTTGGGTTTTTTTTTTACCAGAAATGGGCTACTTCAATAGTGTTATCTTGGCCATTTACTATATCTTCTTTTGTACATGTGGCAGGGCATTAATTGCATGCATTTAAATTTCGTATTGGTTGAGTTTCTACACATTTACATTTTAAAAATTCCTTAATCCAAGGAGCCTAATTTTACTTGATCATTCATTGATCTTCCTACTTTGTGTTGACAAAGTAGGAAGTAACTTTCAAATGGGTTTATTAAGCATCTTCCAAATGATTTAGCCAAAACCTTACCCTGTGGGATAAGCTTTTCAGCATATGTGCCATGTTTTTGTTCTCTGGCCTTTTCTGGTTTAATATTCAGAACTTGAAATGTGTGCAGAAATTGTTCTTCAGTCCTAGCCATCATCTAGAGCAGAGGCCAGCAGACCTGGCTCTCCAGGTGTTCTTGACTTCAATTCCCAGAAGCCCAAGTCAGAACTCCTGCTGATCAGGGCTTCTGGGAACTGAAGTCCAAGAACACCTGGAGAGCCAAGTTTGCTGAACCCTGATCTAGAGGACTGGTGTCCAGGAAGTGAATCGATGTGTTGCTGTATTATCTTAATTTGTTCGTTATTTGTTAGCATCTCTCAATGTACTTCTAGAGGAGCAATGCCACCCAAATATATTTTCTCTCTCTCTCCCTCCCTCTCTCCCTCTCTCTCTGTGTTAGGTTTCAGGCAATCAGACAGTAATAACCCACCAGATTCATTAAGAGCTACATCCACTTGTTTGGCATGTGCTAATTTATACCATAGGTGTTAGCACATTCTGCTGAGTAGTAGTATAGGGACAGAGCTGTTGTTCTTATTGTTCAAGGGTGTGCGCTCCAAACCAATCCTGGGCTTTTATATGATCAGCTGAACTGAATGCAACCATAAAAGAGACTTTGAATCAAGTTGCAGCAAATCCAATTTTTTATTAAGCTTACCAATTTAGTTGCACCTTAATACAGCTTCCTGTCCTTGAAGTAAAATACTGGGTAAAGCATTTAGAGAAAGCAGACACTTGACCATAGAATACTACTTCTTACTATTTTCTATTTTCTTTCCATTGGGGTTCCTACAATACTTAATAATGCATTGTAGTCAGATTCTGCCCCTTCCCCCTTTCTCCTTCTTTGGTTATATTACTTGCTCTGCATGGTTGCTATGTCAACCATCCACTCACATCCACTCACACCCATGGTGTGGTTAGTTGGTGGGCTTCAACAACCGTGTTGGTGTGTTAAAGGACTCAGCATGAAATGTCATGCCTAAAGCCTTCCTTCCCTATTTGTGCCACAAGACAATACTCATTTCCTTCATTAATGCTGACATCAGCCAAGAGGGGGTTGCATTGATAGTAGCATGCTCCCCTTCTATCCCTTTGTCATGTCCATGTAGCATAGGGAAGGTACAAATGAGTCATGCATGTGTTAAAGCCAAAGCCAGGCATAGGAAACCTGAGCTAGGTGCCCAGGACATTCATGATTTTCACATCACTTTATCAGCATGTTGTCGTGTGATGTTGAGATAGTAGCAATATTGCATGCAATACTACTGCATATCAGTGGGAGAGGTGTTTTCAGATCCTAATGTGATCGCCGTTTGCCACTAACTTGACTGATATAGATATTTTCCTGCCCTTAGCATTGGAGGCAAGTCCCTGCCCCCCTCTCCCTGTTTGTTTTCTTGCTTGCATTGTCTTTATTGTCGGTAACTCCCCCCTGACTTTCCTCCAAGCAACAACCATAGAGGGTCTTCCACATGCTGGAGATTCCATCTTCCAACTTTTTTCTGACTGTAACTTCAGATGATGAATGTAAATACTGTATATATTCGAATATAAGCCTAGTTTTTCAGTCCTAAAAAATGAGGTCAAAAAAGTGGACTCGGCTTATACTCGGGTCACTGAGTGTGATGGGAAAAGGCGGCTGTGGCCAATAGCCTTCACCACCCACTTCTCCTGTCCTGTCGTCGGTGCATCTCAATCAACATAGAGAAAACTCCTTTCTGCTACATCTTATTTTCAGGTACTGTATTTTGATTATTGAAACTTACTAAGCAGCTGCTGCATTTCCCACCCTCGGCTTATATTTGGGTCAATCTATTTTCCTGGTTTCTTAGGTCAAAATTAGGTACCTCGGCTTATATTCGAGTTGGCTTATATTCAAGTATATAAACTTATTCTCCCTGCCCTACTTTAAATGTTTCTAGAGTGATTGTATCACACAAAGTGCTAGTTTGTTTCCAGTAAAGCAAATGGGGAGAGGCTAATGGGACTGATGCTTCAGTTCTTTTCTGTGCTGTTGCTTTTCTACCTCATGCTTTGCTAGCAAGAGAGGATAACTGAAAGGGATGGGAGGTGGGGGAAATCCCAAATAGATAACACATACAGTCAGTGCCCAGGTGAGAGAATGAGGGTGCACCTGCAGTGGAGATGTACTCAGGTTAAGCATTAAATAGCTGGATTTAGCTGCAGTGTGATGAAAACAATATTCCAATGGGGTGGGGTGGGTGGAGTCAGGCAAACCAGAAATACGAATGAGGGCCTTGTTGGAAAGAAGATGTATTCACTAAGTGATACTCACTAGGGCATGAGTTCTCAACCTCTTAAAGCCAGGGGTCAGGTCACGCTTCCTCAGACAGCTTTGGGGGCTGGACGGCCATTTTGCCCTTCCTCCATCACATGGCACTTCTGAGTGTGGTGGAGGTGGTGGTGGTCCACATAAAATGGCGCCATGGGCTGCAGGTTGACAATCCCTGCCCTAGGGTGTGATGCGAATCATGGCAACTCAGCCCAAAACAGGACACACAACCTGGAACACAGTGCATGAGTGGAAACTAAAAGGTGAAAAACAGAAGTGTTGGGACACTAGTTTGTCATACGGCAGCTTGTGGCCGTGGAAAAACTATTGTTCAGAGTGGTGTATTCACAAATGCTAGGCGTATGTTGTGTACTTGTCCAAAGGTAAACCATAAGGCTTTGCAGAGTCAAACTGGAATCCCTGCCCACAAGCATTGTATTTCCCATAAGAATTGCAAACAATGAATGGCAACCACTTTCTTTACAAACATCAAGGAGGTTATGGGTTAGCAGCTTGGTTCTAAAAAAGCATTCTGATATGCACCATGTCCTTGGAACGGCAACCAACAGGCCTTTCTGATGAAGATCAAGAGATTATTGCAAAGTTCAACACCAAAACTATTTAATTAGGTACAGAAACTCTTTTCATTGCCCTAGATCTTTTGGTTAAAAATGCTTGTGACTAGTTGCAGGCGTGAATGTGTATGCCTGAATATGCTAAAGAATACCACCCCCACCCCAATATGTATAGTAAAATAGATGTCATAATGTTGGAGTTGTTGTTTTGCATTGTGTGATCAGCCATGCAGGACCCCCCCCCCTACAAGTGGTCTTCTTCAGAACCAGGTTTATCACATCAGCTGCTATGTGCCTGTCTTCAGATGATCATTTTCTCACAGAGAGCCTGTTTTTTTTTAAAGTCTATTCTCCATATTGTGCATAGACATCCCACTTCTATCTCTCACCAAAAGCTTTTGCACAGTTGCTCAACAAACTAAGGCCCATGGGCCAGATCTGGCCCATGGTGCCATTTCACGTGGCCCCCTCCAAGGGCATTTGAGAAACAAAATGGCCACCCCTTTTGAAGCTGTTGGGACAACATGGCCATCACACCGGCCCTCAAAGCTGACTGAGAGAGAATGACCCGGCCCCTGGCTTGAGAAGGCTGGGAACTCCTGCAGTTGCATAACCAAGTTGACCAAGTATCTGGAAGTCTCTGTCTTTTAAACCTCTTCTTAGTTTTTGAAGTGTACACAGAACCTCTGTTCTAAATTCAGGATTTGTACAGATACCAAACAAGAATATTTTTAAACTTCTAAAATATTATTTTAAAAATTATTTAAAAATACACTTCATACTTTCTGTGGGTTTTCCCCCGCAGCATAACCCATAGTCTTATGTAACACTTGGCTGAATTGCTGCAACTTACTTAGGAAACAAGAGAGGGAAAAGGAAAATATTCCCCCTTTCCTAAATAATAAAAACACTAGAACAAAGGCTAGCATTTATCATGGGAAGAAAATACTTCAGCATAACTCAAAATGGCTGTAATTGTATCTCAAAATAGATGTTAAAATATAGTGTACTGTTATTATTTTCTGTATGATTTGAGATCTCATGGCAGCAACAACCATGTCCTGGCTGGCTGTTTGGGAAGGAACCACAGTCACTGTTTGGATTGCATTTGACTTGCAAACACCAGCACATCATGTTCACCTGGCAGGAAGGCTTATCTGTGATCACAGTGCAGATGGAATCAGCAGGAGACGCCGATGCTGACAAATCTTTTATGTGAATGGCACTTCTCCCCGGTTGGCAAAATAAACACATATCATCCCTTTAACAGATTCAATCGTTGCCCAATTTATTTTTGTGCCAATGAGGATCATTTCATGTGCCCCCCCCCCACGACATCAGGAAGTGGGGCTGTTGGGACAAAATGGCCACCTCCATCATGCAGGCAGGGCAAAATGGCCATCCAGCCCCTGAAACTGTCTGAGGGCGCATGACCCGGCCCCTGGCTTTAAAAGGTTGAGAACTCATTGCCCTAGAGGGACAGAGGAAGAAAGCAAAAGGTTTTTGTGTGTGTTTAGATTCATTTCCAGCACGTGTGATCACTGGAAATAAAGCAAAGAAAGGCCTCTTCCTTTTGATTTCCCAGCTGGTTTCAATTTCCCAGTATCATTAGTGGCTTAAACAGATATTTGAACCACTTGATGATACAGTACTGTTATTTTTAATATCTTAAACCAGTGCTTTATTACAGTAAAAAAAACTGTTATTGTTTTCATAAAGGAGGCAGGCAAATAGGTTTCTTGTGTAGATGTTGTTTAGAAGCATAGGCTACCCTGGCTCAAAAACCAGTCATATCCCATGCTCATCTTTGTTTATAGCCAAAGCTTTCTGTGTTTGCAGCTGTTTCCATGGACATGTGGCAGGCATGGCTAGACACCAGAGTGCATGGAACACTGTTTACCTTCCCACCGAAGTGGTCCCTATTTATCTACTTGCAATTTCTTGCTTTTGAACTGGTAGGTTGGCAGGAGCTGGGACAGGGACGGGAGCTCACTCCGTTGTGCAGTACTCGGGTCTCAAACTGCTGATCTGTCGACCTTCCAGTCGTCAAGTTCAGCATAACTACTAAGCCACCACAGTTCCTATTTAGAAGCATAGCTAACATCAAATGGCAGACTGGACTTCCACCTGATCTTAATTGACCTTATTTAACCTTGTCCAGCCCATTTCAATTTGGTCTTGGTAGAAAAGCAGTTAGCGATATCACTGAATGAAAACAAAGTGACAATGTGATTAGAAGAAATACATTGTTTAACTTATATTGTGCTTCCTTATTTATTGTTTTACTTTTAAAAAATACATTATTTCAATTTTTTAAAAATACAGTACAGTATTTAAAAAAAAACAAGTTTATTTTAAGTATTTCTATCCCACTTACCTCCTCAAAATATCTTAACATATTAAAAAGATTGGCATTAAAAGCTTTAAAAAATAGATTTATTGCAGTATTTAGAATCAACCAAATAGGTTGCTCACCATAGTAAGCTGGCTGGATAGCTGGTAGTTTATGTGTCTGGCTGCAGAACCAGAGATTTGGGAGTTCAATTTCCCACCGTGCTGCCCAGGTGAATAGCCAGCCCATGTAACCTTGGGCAAGTGGCACAATCTCAAGAGCTCCACCTGAAGAAGGGAATGATAAACCACTTCTGTATATACTCTAGCTAGCAAACACTTGTAATGCTCACCATAAGTCAAAATCAACTTGACAGCAAGTGTCCCCTCTACAGCTACTCCACTCCAGCAACTTTCTTTGTCTGAGGTGGGAGCACTAAGAGAAGAGGTAGCTGCAGAGGAACTACTGAGCCTGACAGAAATCATGTTACTCCCATATGCTATAGTTTATTATGGATTGTTAATGTTCTGGGAGAGACAAGCTATAGAACTGCAACTAGCAGAAGAACAGATGGGTTTCCAGAAAAAAACAGAAGCTCTACAGATGCATTTTTTACAGTTAAACAACTAATAGAGAAAAATATAGGATACAACAAGAATCTCTATGTTGCATTTGTAGACCAAGAGAAGGCATTTGATAGAGTAGTGACAGGAAACTGCTATGGCAAGCATTGGCCTAATGTGGAGTAAGTGAACATCTTATCAGATTATATCAGAAAACAAATTATGTTTTCTGATATGCCTAAACCACAGACTAACATGGCTACTTATCAGATTATGTAAAAGCTTACATAGTGGCTGCAGAATTGTAGTTAGAACAAGTCAAGGAATATCAGAACCTTTCTAGTAGCATCTGGGGTGACGCAGGGATGCGTACTATCGCCACTATTATTCATCACCTACATAGATAGCATAAGCAAAAAAAAGCTAAACCCATGAATAGAAACAATATCAATGAATTACTTTTTGCAGATGATCAGGCATTGTCCTGGCCCCCACTCTTGGATTTGGATAGCTCTAGGAAAGAGGAGCAGCCGAGACCCGAAACCAGTTCAGATCCCATGCAAACCACTCCAGCCGATCAGCTATCAGATAAATCGGAGATCCAGGAATTTTGCCAGCTGCAATCTGACAGTTCCAGTGTTGAGACCCTGAACTTTCTGCCTCTGAATGGCATCAACAACATCTGAGGGAGGTGTTGCAGAAATGACTGAGGGCTGCACACGGGAAGCTTCAAAGGAAGTCTCCAGCTGTTTCAAATTAATGCCCGCACTCGGCTAGTCATTTAAGGCTCCCTCCGGGGCTGGGTACCTCATTGGAACAATGCAAGTGTGACAACCTGTATCTGCTCCCTGCCTGAATTTTCAACCATTGACCTGATTTCCACCTCATTATGGACTTCAGAAATGGACCTGACTTCGCTCGTTGAACTCTCCTGCCATGAGCTCGGAATTGGACTTTGACTTCACTTGCTGGACCTTTCTGCTCTGTCTTGCGAGTAACGGAACTCTTACCAAACAACCCTCGCTCATCTCCTCACCTCAAACCAGTGCTGTGCCGTGCAGCGGCTGTCCCAGATGAGCTGGCCAGCACAGGCATTGATAGAAAGTACTGTAGAGCTAATGAACCACAACAGCACCTTATATCCATGAACCAAGAATGTAAGATAAATAATATGAGATTCAATAAAAAGAAGACTGAGGTAATGGCAATTGGAAAGAAACAGCATACTCTAGATCAACATTTTCCAAACTACGTTCAGCAAAACACTGGTGGACTTCAGTTCCCAGAAGCCTCAGTCAGTACATTGGCTGATCAGTGTTTTGGGGAATTGACTTAGGCTTCTGGGAATTGAAGCCCAAAAATCAAAGTTTGGGAAACACTGCTCTAGATATCGAGATAGAGGGAACAAGTATAAAACAAGAGGCAGAGTTCAAATATCTAGGAACAATATTTACT
Source organism: Furcifer pardalis (assembly GCA_030440675.1). Taxonomy (NCBI): domain Eukaryota; kingdom Metazoa; phylum Chordata; class Lepidosauria; order Squamata; family Chamaeleonidae; genus Furcifer; species Furcifer pardalis. Next base: position 19,953,604 of record CP126893.1, read on the forward strand.
GAAAATGGCAAAATGGATGAAGAGATTAACATATGGTGCAGTAAGGCAAACCAAATATTGGGACAGTTAGCTCTGCTCTTACAACACAAGGCAATACTAATCAACAACAACAAAAACACCTCATACAAAGCATATTTATTCCCACCTTATGTTACCAGTGCCAAACATGGAGACTTACACAACAAAACATAAACAAAAGTTGGTCACAATGGAAAAGGAAATGTCTAAGGAAGGCTTCTGGAGTGACTAGAAGGGATAAAATCAGGAATGAGTTTATAAGAGAAAGAATTGGAACAGAACCAAACTTGCAGTACATACAGAGACCACCTGCCGACCACCTGAATTTGGTATATAAAGAACATGCCTGTAAGTTTCATTCCTTGTCTGATGAAGTGGACTTGATCCACGAAAGCTAACAGTGAAAATATAGCAGTTAGTCTTTAAAGTGCTACTGTGTTTTTTAATTTTACTTTATTTTATTTTGTTTTGTTTTGTTTTCTGAGAACAAATAAAGTGTTTTGCTCATTTGGAGATAATGTCTTGGAATTCCAGACCTTACAAGGCATATGTGGAAAGAGGAGAAGGACAAAGACCATGAGGCAGACCCAGAAGAAGATGGAGAGATAACATCAAAGAAATGTAACAAGTACACCAAATAACACCGGTGGAGGCTTCTAAAAGTGCCAGAACAAGAACCTTGTATCTCCCCCAACATCCAATGGGATAAAAGAAGAAACAAAGAAGAGAAGAATGTCCCAGGAGTTTGGAAAAAAAAACCCCTCATAGTTCATAAGATTAGGCACTCAAAATGCATACCAAAGCACAGCAATCACACTTACGGTATATACTGCCCCATAACACTAGTGAACTCTCTGGGTGGTTCACAAGTTCATTAGCCTTGCAAAGTTAGCTGCCATCATGCCAACTCCCAAACACTAGCAATTTCAGTCAATTTATCAAGGCAAGGACTTTGTTTAAGTACTACAAATTCTTAGAGCCAAAATCCAAACATCTGCTTCAGTGATGGGATGTCAAAAATTCTACTACCACGCCATGACGTCATGGACGTCATGGGCGTGGCCAATGTCATGACGTCATGACGTCATGGGCGGAGCCAACGTCATGACGTCATGACGTTGTGGGCAAGGCCAAAAATAAAAAAAATAATAAAAAAAATAAACATGCACACAGACCCGTAAATAACTTAAAGAAATAAAATAAATAAATAAATAAAATAAAAATTAAATAAAAGTACACCCACCCACCCAAAACACCATAAACCACCCACCCACCCCAAACACAAAACCCTCACTTACCCTTCTTGGGGCCGACGACCCCCATGGCCTGGGGCCACACGGCAAGGCACGCCCCATCGCCGCCGGAACCGAGGAGGAGGCGGGGCGCTCCATGTTGGCTCCAATTTTTAAAAAACCGGACCCGGAGCCACTGCCTGCTGCTACTGTCGCCGCTGCTGCCGCCTCCCGCCATCGCCATCGCCGGGGGGGTGGAAGGAGGAGAGGGAGGGGACTGGAGTGCCGGACCCGGGAGCGTTTCTGTAATTGATCCGGGTAGATGCATTTGCTTTTTTCCCTCCTTCCTTTTCGTTCCGGAGCTGTCTTCCCCGCCTTGCCCGTTGATCGGCTCCCATCCCGTCTTCTTCGTTGCCGCCGCCGCTGCTGGAACCGGAGGAGGAGGAGGCGCGCTCCGCTGGCCTGGGGCGACGGCGGCAACGGCGGCGATGGCGATGGCGGGAGGCGGCAGCAGCGGCGACAGTAGCAGCAGGCAGTGGCTCCGGGTCCGGTTTTTTAAAAATTGGAGCCAACATGGACATGGAGCGCCCCGCCTCCTCCTCGGTTCCGGCGGCGATGGGGACGGCAACGGCAGCAGCGATGGCAGGAGGTGGCAGTGGTGAGAGCACCAGGCAGCAGCAAACGGCGGCAAGCGGCTCCACAGGAGGCTCCAGTCAGGGGCGGCCGGATCCAATTTTTTTTAAATCGGAGAAAAAAATGGCTCCAATTTAGTGCGCATGTGTCAGATTGAGTTTCTGCGCATGCGCACTAAATTGGAGCCATTTTTGCTCCAAATTTTTTTAAAATTTTCCTCCCGGTGAGGCGTCCGATCCGGACGCCTCAAAAACGGTTTTACCCCCACGGAGAGCCCTCCGGAAATCCTTAAAACGGTTCTGTGGATCCGGTCAGAACCGGTGTCATCCCATCACTGATCTGCTTGTAAGAACTTTTTACATTTTATTTTTAAAAAGTAAGGGGGAAAGATAATTAAAAAGGACAGTGACAAACTTTGAGAAATTCAAGAGGAAAATGCACAAGAAAATAATAAAAGCTTATCTATCATATCCAATACTCATACCTTATTGGAGATATAGAGTTGCTTGGGTTATGTACAGACTGTATCCCCCTGGCACAGCTTTAGAGGATGATAAACAAAAACATACCCTTCTAAATATTACAGGTCAGTAGGTGAACAAAGCACTTATCTCCTAAGAGGCATATTTAAGCTATGTACTATTTTCCCTAATTCCTTTTTATATAATTGAATGGGCTTTTGTCCACCTGTTGCCAACCACATCTTAATTCCCTTTCATCAGCTGTTCCCCTTTCAAGTTTTGTCAAGACAAAAGGCAGTTTCCTGACTTGCTCTCTTCCCCCTGCCAAATCTGCATAACTCTCATGGAAGGAAGCATGTTGATTCCTTTCAAGTCAAGGGTTACTGTCAAGGTATTTGTGTGTGTGATGGGCTTTGATATGCACTCTGATAAAAGATAAGCAAAGTTCTTCATTTGAAGTATCCAGTAACAAGAGTTAAATTGAAGGTGTGAATTGTCCTTTTCCATGTTAACCTCTCCTGTTCTGGTCAGTTTTTCCAGGCACTTGCAAATCCTCAATTCTTCCCAGCAGGTAACTATTATATTATTAAATAATTAATGCCTGCCTACGCACATTATAGCATTAAATCCAAAATATTAAGACTCCGTTTTGCATTTCCTTTCTGGGTTTTCTCTCAAATTAATAACTGTAACTTAGGAGCTCCTTGACAATATTCTGTTATCATACCTCTTGCTTAGGTTGAAAGAAGAGAGTGCAAAAGTTGGCTTGAGACTCAAGATCAAGAAAACAAGGATAATGGCAACAGGCCCTTTCAGTCCCTGGAAAATAGATGGGGAAGAAGTGGAAGCAGTGACAGATTTTACATTCTTAGGCTCAAAGATTGAATGGTGATTGCAGCCATGAAATAAAAAGGATACTGATTCTTGGGAGACAAGCTATGAGAAACCTGGGGAGCATAGTTAAAAGTAGAGACATCATCTTGCAAACAAAAATTTGCATAGTCAAAGCAATGGTATCTCCAGTGGTAATATATGGTTGTAAGAGCTGGACCATAAGGAAATCTGAGCACAGAAGGGTAGATGTTTTTGAAATGTGGTGTTGGAGGAGAGTTTTGAGAGTCCCCTGGACAGCAAGGAAAATAAATAGATCGATCTTAGAAGAAATCAACCCTGAATGCACCTTAGAAGGGCAAATATTAGAGATGAAGCTAAAGTACTTTGGACACCAAATGAGAAGAGAGGATTCACTTGAGAAAGCCTTGATGCTGGGAAAGGTGGAGGGCAAAAGAAGAAGGGGGCAGCCAAAAATGAGATGGCTAGATGGTATTGTAGACGCAATGGGGACAGAGCTGGGCAGGCTGAGGAAGATGGTGGAGGACAGAGATGCCTGGCAGGCAATGGTCCATGGGGTCACAAAAGGTCAGAATCAGTTGTGTGACTGAACAACAACAAATCATGCTTTCCTTCTGATTTACCTTTAGTCACCCTGACTAAATGTTTCTATCTCAAACATTCTGTATTTATTTTCCCCACTGAGAAACAAAGGGTTTCTTTATGCTGACGTGGCCCATAAATTTGCGTCTGCTTTGGCAAAAGATGAAGAAATAGACAAGTCCACAAGGCCATTGATTGTGAAGAGATTCTAACAACTAACCCTGTTCACACTCTTCACAGTGTAAAAGGCCCAGTGGTAACAGCAAGTGAGAGGAACCCCTTGAAGCAGTAACAACCCATGAAAACTTAGAAGAGTTGTTGTTCATAGTGAGTGAAATTTGACAGTAATAAGGCAGGAGAGGGGGTGGTGGTCGCAAAAGCAGACTTACAGTTTTAATTAATGACTGGGGCTATGAATCGCCCCAGAATCCCAAATAACAGATACAGTACCTTTACACAGCACCTCTGAGAACTTTGCCTGAGAATACCACACACACATCCTTTCTTCTGGCTCCAAACTGTTATTTTTCTAATGACTCATTATTATATTTATAGCTCTCCAGGGACAAAAACCCATTAAAACCATGTTTTGTCACCTATCTCTTGGTTCCCTCTCTGCAGCCACTAAGGAAAAGCTGTATTTATCCCCAGGCAAGGCTGACACTAAGAGAATGCCTCTCTGAGAAAGTACATTTTCTTCGATTGTTGCCAAGATTCTCACACACATTTATTCAGACCCAGCCTTTGTTTCAACATGTCTTTATGGAAAATGTCCCCCACCCCCACCATAAATGAGGTCTGAAGCAGTTCAAGTAGCTTAACAGTATTCCTGCTCCTGAGACACAGCCCAGGAGGTAAAAATCAGGGCTCCTGTTTTGTTGTCATTTCAACTATCGGGAACTGTGGTGCCTAATAGACTGGTTACAAGAGAGGTTTTCTTTACAGAGAGAAAACTGTTCTTTTCTTCTAGCTGTTACTTCTCCTTCAGTCTATCATATTCTTTGCTTCCCTGTCACAACATTTATTTATATATTTATAGAACTGGTGACCGACTTTTCAGTCCACAGAGGGGCTTCAAGCAGTTGTTTCATCTCGTCAAAGAGTGGAAGATTGCTATGAAAAGGTTGAAGGATAAACATACAGTGGTACAGGAGCAATATTGACTTGTGGATCAAGCCCTTTGAAACTTGTGATTGTGAGGGTGGTCGGCTGAGTGCGCTTTGAAAAGGAATCACATCCATGCTTCTCATTTCGTGTCAGAGGTTACTCTAGGTTGAAAGGATTTTTGGAGGGGATGCCGGAATCAGGCTCCTTTCATGTCCCCCATCGTGCAGCTCTGGGGAATCGAACCTGCATTTCCAGTCTCCAGTGCCATAACCACTAGGCCAACAGGGGAGCTGCATCCATGCTTCTTTGAAAATAAGAAAGCTTGAGTTTCTTGTGCTAGAAAATGAGATTGAAGTCCCAGCCCTTGCTGGCTGGACACAGTAGGAGCAGAGAATGGTCCTTTCATCTCTAGATAGCAAAGGCCAGATGTCTCCTTGGAGAGAGAAGGAAAAGGTATGAGAAGGAAAGGTGACATCAGCAACCCTAAGAATGGCAAGCTAAGGTCAATGGAAGGTCAGCACAGGTCAAAGAAGGTAAAAGGAAATCTGAGGAGGTACTTTTCTCTCTGCTTTTCCACATGCAAAGATATGCAACACCGAATGCCACCCACAAATCGTACACTTTAAATGAATACCCTATATACGCGAGTATAAGTCGGGTTTTTTAGCCCACAAAATGAGGTCAAGAAATGAGACTCGACTTATACTTGGGTCAGCTTAAACACTCAAAAACATACCCACACAAATGTCTAAATTAATTAATTTTACCACATTTTCATGTATTTTAATTATTGAAACTCACTAGCAGCTGCTGCATTTTCCATCCACGGCTTATTCTCGGGTCAATCTATTTTCCTAGTTTTAGAGGTCCAAATTAGGTACCTCAATTTATATTTGGATTGACTTATACTCAAGTATATGCAGTACTAAGCCACTGCGCAGTCCCCTTAGATCGGGGTAGGCAACATACAGCCCATGGGTTGAATCTGCCCCATGACACTAAATAATCCAGTCCCTGCCCTCACTCCACCCACGGCCAATGGAATTGGCCACTGACTCATTTATGGTTGTTGTAAATGTGTTTACAGCAGCTGTAAATGGGGGGGGGGGACGACCACTAATCCAGTGCCCTCAACTGACCTGGCCCATGACTCAAAAGGGTTGGCAACCCTTGTCTTAGATTATTCTGCACCATCTTTATTTGAGCTTTTGCTGTTTTGTATTAGTTTATGAAGCTTCCAGCCCTGGTCAAAATGTAGGCACTCGCAGAAACACAACTGGTCATAACATTTCTGACTGCAGGCCTATATACCTGTCTGAGAGTATGTTTGATATACCCTGCATTGCTGAGTTGGGTGTTGCATTTCCTTCTTTGCAAAGGCACTTTCCAAAATTGTAAATGGAAAATCAGTCTGCTGAATGCGTTAGCAGGATAAATGGCTGCAGTGCTTTGAACTAAAGATCTCTGTGTTGGATGGGGTGGGGTGGGGGGAGAACAGGCACTTCAGGATATCCCCCACCCTGCAGCTGCAGCTTACTGCCTGGCAGATTCATTCCAAGAATGCCATAAATAGGGCTGTCAGACCTGAAATGTCACTGAATTTCGTTCATCTTGGATGTGTGTTACCCTCCCTACTCTGATATGCTGCTGCGCTCATGGCTTTGAAAACACTAGATATTATACGCCCTTCTTTCAAAAGGAGGAAGGCGGCAGGAAGGGGGCTTAAGATGCATGCAAACAAGACTGCGGTAAAGCTTTGCATTGTACCATTGTATGGAGGTTTGCGGGGTGGAGGGGGAGAGGATTAAGGGGTTGAGGGGGTCAGTAACACAGAGTCTAGGCCAAGGTGATTTTTCAGGGGCAGGAAGAGGTCAGGGAGAGTTTGAGGCTTTTCAGACATTGGAGCAGATGCTGGATAGAAAGACAATACGGGCTAAAGCGAGTGAATCCAAGATGGTGGGTACCAAAGAGAAGGGCAGATCAAGTCACTAACAGCAAGCTGTTTCGAAACAAGAGGGCTTGGAGTAAGATCTGGATACAGGGCACAAATAAAATATGTTTTGGAGCTGACTCTATTTCCCTTGTTGCTGATAAGGAAAGGGAACTGAATGTAAATCTGCATGTTTGTAATAACCTTGAAATTTAGCACCTCCTTGCATTATTCAGGAGGATCTGGTTTCAGTTGCAGGCCATGCCCCCCCCCCCCCGTACAAAGAAAGGTTCAGGATCATGCCTATTACATGAAAATTTTGTGACAGATGGGCACTTACATCACATGGCATCAAGACCATTCTTAACCGAGGAAGGGATGGAAATGGTTCCTGACTCTCTGATCTTTTTATACTGTACAGTAAAGCCCTGGCTTACAAATGCCTTGGTTAAAGTTTGCCACGGTTTACAACAGCAAACCCCATGGAAATGCTGCCCCGGTTTACGAATTTGTAATGTATTTTTTCCCGGTTTACAATGATCAGTTTGGGACCTTTTTTTATTTTTCAATGCATCCCTATGGATGCTTTGGTTTACAATTTTTTTTGGTTTACAACGAAGGCTGTCGGGATGGACCTCGAATACAATGAAGGCTGTCGGAATGGACCTCGATCATAAACCAGGGTTTTACTCAGTGGTGGGTAGCCAAACTTTTTCCTACCACACTGTGGGTGGGGCCGCGTCATGTGTGGGGCCAACGGTATGATGTCATAACATCGCAGGCGGCACCAATGTCATGATGTCATGGGCAGAACCAAAATAAAAAAAATTAAAATAAGTTAAGAATCCATTTTTTGTTGTTGTTGTTGTTCAGTTGCACAGTCGATTCCGACCCTTTGCAACCGTATGGACCACTGTCCGCCAGGCACTTCTGAGAACACACTACATAACCCACCCACCCACCCCGAAACACAAAGAAAACAAACCCTAGTTCCTTACCTTTGGTGGGGTCGGGGACTCGGGGAGCAGCAGGTAGGTGGCAGCAGCATGGCGGCACGGCGGCTCAGCCTATCCTGGCCTGGCCTAGCCAGGGCCGGAGATGCCGCCATGGGAGCAGCATTGGCGGTCAGCGGTGAAGGAAAGGCTGCTGCCACTGCTCCAAGGATGCCACTGCGCCCTTCCTGGGCAGCTGAAAATGGCTGCTCAGAAGTACACATGCATCAAAATACCATTTGATGCATGCGTACTTCTATTTTTCAGTGCACATGTGTCAAATGGTGTTTTGATGCTTGTGCACTTCCGAGTAGCCATTTTTGGCTGCCTGGAAAAGGAATCTGGAGGGTGGCCAGAGAGGCGACTGAACCAGTCACCCGGGGGTTTACTACCCATCCAGTGAACCCCTCTGGATTTCCGCTACTGGTACCAGTTTGGCTGAACCGGTAGCAGCCCTCCACTGGTTTTACTGTATTATGTTTTGATTTTTATTGTATAATGCTTTCTAGTTGTTGTACGCCTCCAAGAGTGACAGGACATCATAGATGGGTGGGACAAACAAACAAGCAAACAAACATACATACAGTCAGTCAGTCAGTCAGTCAGCAAGTAAGCAAACAAGCAAGTAAGTGCTGTATATACTCAAGTATAAGCCTAATTTTTTAGCTCCAAAAATGAGCTCCCAAAAGGGGACTTGGCTTATACTCGGGTCAACAACCATGAGGATCCCAAGACCACGCTGGATTGAGATGTGACAACAATTTAATTAATTTTACCATATTTTCATGTATTTTGATTATTAAAACTCACTAGCAGCAGCTGCATCTCCTACCCTCAGCTTATACTCAGATCAATCTATTTTCCTGGGTTTCCAGGTCAAAATTAGGTACGTCAGTTTATATTCGGGTCAGCTTATATTCGAGAATATACAGTAAGTAAGTCTGGCTGGTATTGCTTCCTTCTGCAACCTTAGTGTCATTATGATGAATGCAGAATAATCCCACTCTGTGTGTGCAGCCTGTTTTACTTGCCATAGTACTAAATTGAGCAGGGAAAACCAAAGTAAAAACAAAGTATTCTATCTTTTTTTCATTATCAGTCTACTAAACTCGATTGCCACTCTGAATCAGCTCTGATGTATATACTTTTCAAGAATAACAAAGACAAACTAGCTTTATTTGCTACAACTCTCTGGGGATTGTAGCCCACTTGTTCGGATGCCTGGAGTGTATTCTCTGTAGCTAAACATTTATATAGTGGTGGGATGAAAGAAGATGAAATACAATTGAAATGTAAGGTGTCCAGAAATTTAATGGTCAATCTTTGACCATTAAGTAGCAAGCATTGGGGTTGACAGACAAAAGTCTACATAATGGTTTTTAAGACTACAGTAAAACCCAGACTTACACATGCCTCGGGAGTTACACAAAATTCGACTTACATAATGATTTTGTGCTAAAACCATGTCCCGATTTACACAGTTTCCTATGTGTTTGCTTTGATTTACATTAAAAAAATCATTTTTCCTATGGATTTGCTTCAAGTTACGTTAAAAAATAATTTTTTCCTATGGGTTTGCTTCTAGTTACATAAAAACCGATTTAAGCCAAATCTTACAGAATGGACCCCCCCTCCCAAGTAGGGGTTTTACTGTACTGTATTTCATAGGTTAGTGGTGGGTGAAGAGTACATTCAAGTGCAGATGAAAAGATAAAAGACCTAATGTTTTGGGTTATGTCCCGTATAATGGAAAAGTATGGCTCACAATTCAATAGGTTTAGACACATCAGTACTGGTAAGAGGCACAGCTGAACAAAATAAGACACAACAGCTAGTTAGTAATATATACAGACAACATAGAAGAGCTGATTAATATATATAATGAAAAAACCCCTTTTTTATTGTAAGCCAACAGAGATATGGTTGATGATTCTTCTTCAAGCTTTCCTCTTTTTAGAATCTGTCTTTGATCTTCTTTTGTTCAAGGGTGGCCACTTCAAGAACAGAAACAATGCCCCAAATTCTCTTGCACAAAGCGACAAGTGCACAAGCCTCGGGACATGGTCAGGGGTGGGGTGGAGGAACGGAAGCCCTTGGGCTGGAATATTGTTATAGGCAGTCCCAATTCAGCTGGCAGTACCAGCTGCAGCTATTTTTGTTTATTAATGGTTCCTATTCCCTCTATCCTGAGATTCTCTAAGGCTTCGAAAAGGAGACACAGAATCTCGGAGGTATGTGCAATAAGACATTTCAAAGGAGCAATAAAAGCCTACAGCTGAGGACATCATCAGCTTTTGCGGGCATACCTTTATGCAAGAGGATTTTGGCCATTGGGTTCAAGGTCACTGAAGTGTTCTCCTCCTGGTTTCCATGTGGTGATATTTCTAATGTCAGTTTTGTGACCCTTTATGCCAGGAGTTCCCACCCTTTTCAAGCCAGGGGCTGGGTCATGTTCTCTCAGTCAGCTTCGAGAGCCAGACGGCCATTTTGCACTGCCTTCACGATAGGTGTGGCAATTTTGTCCCAATAGCTTCAAAGGACAGCCATTATGTTTCTCAAATGCCCTTGAAGGGGGGGCACATGAAATAGTGCTGCAGGCCAAATCTGGCCCACAGGCCTTAGGTTGCTTTATGCTTTTGTATTGAGACTGACCCATCTGTCTAAAATGCTGTGGTGCATGTTTGGCAAAAGATGACATAGAGGTAATTTGTGGGGCATGGGTTCCACATTGGGAATCACTAGTGTACACTGTGTTGCATGGCTATGGTGTTGTTTCTGTGGCTAAAGGCAGTCACAGTCATTGAAGGCAGTATGCTGCAGAGTGGCCATTTGCTAGGGTGGGGAAGCAGTAGAGGCAGATTATTGTCTTCACATTATGCTGATGGGCTTCCTCAACTTCCACTAACAGGAAACTAGATGATCAAATCCAGCAAGGTTTCAGCCTCAGAGACCTACAACGCACAAGGAAAGTTCTGCCCAGCCTTCAGTATTTACACCTGAATAAATTCTTCAGGTAAAACTGACTTTTTAAAGGAGTCTTAAATGCACAATTTATTTATTTTATTTATTTATTTATTTAGATTTATTACCCCGCCCTAATCAGGCGAACCTGACTCTAGGCGGCTTACAGAGATTCATAAATTAAAACCTTAAAGTTCATAAATTACTTAAAAGTCAATTACACTCCCATTGTTTTTAAAGCAGGGAAAGAGACATGTCCTCAACAACCACCAGCTATTAAAATGGCCTGAAACACTGAACAATGGTTAATTATAACAGCGATTGTTCAAAACCCTGTTGTGAAGCACAGTACTGTACATGCACTTCTCACACTTAATTTTGTGACCAATTGCATGCCCTTCTCATCACTAGAGGTCTATGGGCCCTGTGGCAGGCAGCTGGGCAACATCTGTCTTCTGTTGCTAGCATGGTTAAAGTTAACACAGTTGTATGATGCAGAAGGATTGTGGCCATCAGATTGTCCTGGCTTTTTGAGAAGGATGTGTGGGCCTCAAATGTGCCGGAAAGCATTTCCTTCTGTCCTTCCCACAAAGGCCTGATGTCATGTGGCCCTTCTGGGCTTGCCTTTGAAAAGTGCTACTTCAACATGTCAGCCTCTGTTTTTCAGAGCAACATGTCATAATTTCTCTGCTTAAGAACTTTCCTTTGAACCAAAGAGTCACAGCCTTGGGCCAACAATATGTAGAGATACCTGTTAAAATGGGAATACAGCTGTTGACCTATTTTTATATTCCTCCTACTCCAAAACCTCCAAATCTTGCTTCTCTCTCTTGATCATCTCTCTCTCAAAAGGCAGGCCATAAGGCTGAGTCTTCCCAGCAAAAGCTAGGTAAAGGTTGCCCTTGCTCACAAGTCAGTCATATCCAACTCTAGGGTTCAATGCTCATCTCTGTTATAGCCAGCACTGTCTGCATCTGTAGACATTTCCGTGGACATGTGACAGGCATGCACAGGCATGCACAGGACATGTGACCGGCATGCACGGAACACAGTTTACCTTTCTATTGAAGTGCTCCCTATTTATCTACCATATATACTTGAGTATAAGCTGACCTGAATATAAGCAGAGGTACCTAATTTTGACCTGAAAACCCAGGAAAATAGATTGATCTGAGTATAAGCCGAGGATGGGAAATGCAGCAGCTGCTAGTGAGTTTCAATCAAAATACATGAAAATATGGTAAAATTAATTAATTTTTGGTGCATCTCAATCTGACGTGATCTTGGGACCCTTGGGACCATTTTCCCTTTTGGGGGCTCATTTTTGGGACTGAAAAACTAGGCTTATACATTCATTCATTTCATTTATTGAATTTATTACCCCGCCCCACTCGGGAGAACCCGACTCTGGGCGGCTTACATCGTCATAAAACAGAGGTAAAAGATAAAAACATATAAAATCATGAAGTTTAAAAGATTATCTAAAATTATTTGAAGTAAAAACAGTGCAAACTACACGCCAGTATCCCCCTGGTCCAGATCCAAAGTGGCACTCCCTAAGTAAGGCACTTAGTATGGGAACCCGTGTTCCCTGGTCCCCAAATATGTCCTGCCAGCCAGGTTTTCAAGCCCTTCCGGAAGGGCAAGAGCTCTGTCTGCAGGCGCAGTTCGATGGGCAGGAGGTTCCAGAGGGTTGGGGCGGACACGGAGAAGGCCCTCCTCCTAGTGCTAGAGAGGCGTGCCTCTCTAGCTGATGGAACAACGAGGGAGCCTCTCCGATCTGCCCTGGTGGGCCGGACAGATGTTCTTGGGGTGACGCGGTCTCTTAGGTATCCTGGCCCACTACCATATAGGGCTTTAAAGGTAATAACCAGCACCTTGAATTGCACCCGGAGACATACTGGCAACCAGTGCAGCTCCTGGAGTAGCGGCGAAGCACGAGCATAACGCCCACACCCCGCCACTACCCGGGCCGCCGCATTTTGCACCAGCTGGAGTCTCCGGATGGTCATCAGGGGCAGCCCCATGTAGAGCGCATTACAGTAATCAAGTCTGGAGGTGACCAAGGCATGTGTGACCATGAGCAAGGAGTCCCGGTCCAGGAGGGGGCGTAACTGGCGTATTACACGAAGTTGTGCAAAAGCCCTCCTGGCCACGGCTGCCACCTGATCTTCGAACAGTAGCCGTGAGTCCAGGAGGACCCCCAGGTTATGCACCGGGTCTGTCTGGGGCAAGGCTGCCCCATCCAGCACCAAAGATGGCAACTCCTGTGTTAACGCAGGTCCCCGTACCCACAGCCACTCAGTCTTGCCAGGATTCAGCTGTAGCCCGTTGTCCCCCATCCAGACCTTAACAGCCTTCAGGCACCTGGAAAGGACTTCCACCGCACCACTTGGGTCCCCACGGGCAGAGATGTATAACTGGGTATCATCTGCATATTGATGATACTTAACCCCATGGGAACGGATGATCTCGCCCAGTATACTGTATATACTTGAGTATATACAGTACAGCACTTGCAATTTCTTGCTTTTGAACTGCTAGGTTGGCAGGAGCTGGGACAGAGACAGGAGCTCACCCTGTCATGCAGTACCCGGGAATCAAACTCTGACCTTGCAGTCAATGAGTTCAGCGTCTTAATTTCTTCCACTCCAGTTGTCCTTCAGCAAGGCTGTAGGTTTGCCACTCCATCCACCATCACATCTGCCTCTACCCGCAACACATGCCCACAAGGCAGGTGGGCGGTTGCAGTGACAGCCAAAAGGACAAATCGGACTGTTAAAAGTGGTAGCACCACAGATTGCTTGTTGAGGGATATGTGGCATCTGATTATAGTTCTCTTTCACCTGGCAAAGGGGATCAGAACCCCCCTGTTGGCAAGCTACCTTATACAGTTGTACCTCACTTAAAGAGCATAATGCGTTCCACAGGATTGCTCTTTAAGTGAATTTGCTCTTTAAGCGAAACACCATTGTAAATGACCAATTGTGTGTGGGGGGGATTTCAAACCCCGATTTATTTGTTAAGCGAGTTTTGGTTGGTTTTATTTGTTAAGCGAAGCGACCATTCAGAGAAAATTCTGCTCTTTAAGCGAGTTACTCTTTAAGCGAAACGCTCTTTATGCGAGGTTTGACTGTACAGTCAAACCTCGCCCAAAGAGCGCCTCGCTTAAAGAGTAACTCACTTAAAGAGCAGAATTTTCTCTGAATGTCTGCTTCGCTTAACAAATAAAACCAACCAAAACTCGCTTAACAAATAAATCGGGGTTCGCAATCCCCCCCCGCCAGAAGTCACAATTGGTCACTTACAATGGTGTTTCACTTAAAGAGCAAACTCGCTTAAAGAGCAATCCTGTGGAATACATTATGCTCTTTAAGCGAGGTACAACTGTATTCACATTGTCACAGTAACAACTTTTAGCAAACCCTGTAGCTTTATCACACACTATCCACTATTCGGGCAAAACCAGAGGCTGTTTATGCTGACCCACCTTTAACTTTTTGGACACTAAAAGGAGCAATTCTGGAAGATCACCATTGTGAAGTTAATTTCCAAGGGTAACCTGAGGACTCCTAATCTTTCAGACTTTTATGTAATACTCTTTCAAAAATTGTGATCTTCTTAGCCTTATTAGAATCGCTGTAATTGGATTTTTATAGAATTCACAGAATTAAAGACGAAAGCGGAGTTGTCAGTTAATCTAAGCAGTGCAGCACGTTTAAATGAACAAATTCATTATTGTTACAAAGTCTGATAACATTTTCGCTGCATAATATCCTTGTGTAGGAGTTCTTACCTACAGACAATTGAGCAGATTTCTTGTACCGCAAGGTACAAAGGAACCAGAAGTGGAGAGAAGCAATATTGAAAAGAATATAAAAGGAGGAGACGAGATGGATAAATTGGGAGGTGGAGGGTAACCAACAGTGGATTTAAATAATAAAGGCATTGTCTGGGACATTATTACTATTAATATTTTTAAAATAAGCATTAGTTTTATTAATCCAATATAAGTAACGGAGAGCTAGTGTGACATAGCAGATAGGGTGGTAGACTACGACTCAGGAGACCTGGTTTCAAACCTCTACTTGGCCATAGAAACTCCCTGGGGAAGTGGCAGCAATGATAAAACCACTCCTCGGACATCTCACATACATGGAAGCCTCTGTTAAGATCAGTATAAGTGAGCTGTGAGTTAATGGCACATAGCAAATAAGCAAATGCACCAGAGGTAGGCAGCACCGGGCTTTCACACACACCCTGGGAGGGGGGAGCAAAATTGGGTGGCCTCTGGGCAGGAGGGTGGTGAAATTGGGTGGCCTTTGGGCGGCGGGGGGGGGGGGAATAGTGAAATTGGGTGGCCATGCCCACCTCCCTGCCCTGCCCCATCAGGTTTTGTCCCTGCAAGTGGTTCAAGGTCTCCCTTGCTCAAAAGCCAGTCATATCCGAATCTAGGGTGCAGTGCTCATCTCCATTTACAGCCAAAGAGCCAGTGCTGCCTGTGTTTGCAGATGTATACATGGCCATATGGCAGGCATGACTAGATTGCCCATGACATAGGCTCTGCTCACGATGTAGGCTCTGCCCACAATATAGGCTCCACCCACAACATAGGCTCCCCCCATGCTGTGGTAGCAAAATTTATTTGCTGTCCACCACTGAAATGCATCCATCAAATAGGGGATGTGGTACCTCATTAAGCCACAAAGAATTAATTTCATATGTTGCATAAAGTTATATGAACTAAGAATCCTCAGAACCTGGGGCATCTATGGATTTTGCACCATAGATTTCTTTCAGTTTCACATCTGGGAGGTGCAAACTAGGTGAATATGTAAAAAGCTTCATAGAACAAATTTCTCTTCTTCTGCTGCTGCTGTATCCGAATCTGAATATTGGTGATAAATAATAATAATTTTGTGTCAAATATTACTCTGGGTTGAAAGGATTTTTGCTGGAAAAACTCCTCTCAGGGGACTCCTGAATGAGGTATCGTAACCTGACATTCCAGTCTCCTAGTTCAGCATCTTAACCTCTAAGCCCCCAGGGGAACTGCGACCATCATGGCATTCAGTCATGATGACTTTCCTGAGAATATAATGCAGTGGCCTTTCATCTGCATTCCGCATCACAGCATGACACCGATACAACTGATCCAATTCCACAAGTCACTTTTTGGTCCTGAGCCCTTTTGGCATGCAACGTCCCCGTCAGCCCCAGGCCAATATGGATGAATCTGCTGCCTTCCATCTAGATGGATTCAAGTGGGATTTAATCTGTTTGGGGACCATCACCCTTCCCTATAGACTTTGGCATCCAAGCCATTAGTCCTCAGAGTTGTCAGGTTCGTTAACCACTGCCTGACACTCAGTGTTGAGTCACTGGCAGTAGAATACATGACCTTACAGGAATCTTATGTTGAGGCAATGTATGTGATGGGTGTTAAACTCTTGAAAATTCCTAGATATGGGGCAAACTGGATGTTACAGTGCAGAGATCGGTGTGTGACACAAACCACAACCTTTTGTTGGCACCATTTTGGGTTTCTCACCTTTTTCTCACTGAGGGAAGACCTAGAGGGACATGGCTACGGTATTGTGCCACAAGTTTTGTAATGTCGTGGGGTAAGCCCTTGTGATGCCCTAGAGCAGCG
This sequence comes from Furcifer pardalis, assembly GCA_030440675.1. Lineage (NCBI taxonomy): Eukaryota > Metazoa > Chordata > Lepidosauria > Squamata > Chamaeleonidae > Furcifer > Furcifer pardalis. Next base: position 19,970,025 of record CP126893.1, read on the forward strand.
ATGATGAACCTTGGCACTCCAAACTAAATACTAAGTGTAGCCAGCCATAAAACAATAAGCCCAGCAGGAAATTAAACATTGAAAAACACAAGTCATAATTAAAAAGTCTTCCCCTGGTACTGAAAAAGGTCTGAATAGAGCAGGAGTTCTCAACCTTTTTAAGCCAGGGGCCGGGTCACGTTTCCTCAGACCGCTTTGGGGGCTGGGCAGCCATTTTGCCCTTCCTCCAGCACATGGCACTTCCTGGTGTGGTGGAGGTGGTGGTGGGCCACATGAAATGGTGCCATGGGCTGCTTCCGGCCCATGGGCCGCAGGTTGAGAATCCTTGCAATACAGGCTTCACATAGCTCCCTGATGGATTTCCCTTACTGAATTTCAGTCAATGTGTGTTGGTGTGTTTCTGTCAACCTTGCAACTGAATCCATGGAAGTCACTAGTCTACAAAATGTCTTGCTAGCCTGCTTGCCCACACATCTATTTGTTAGTCACATATGGCATGCAAATAACTCAAAGCCATCAAAAACACCAACCTGTTTCCACTCAATAAAAGCTTTTCTGCCTCAGTGCAATCCTTAATCACTATGGAGGTCTAGGTGGGTGGCTATTATGGATTAACCTTTCCATTTATAATTTCTGTTGCAAAGAAATGATTCAGAATTGGAGGGGGGGGGAGTACTGTGCTTGTAGCCACTACTTGGATTAATTATGTTAAATATATCACAGGTGGGTTCTCTGAACAGTGAGATTCTCACGTACGGAAGCATAATTCTTGGAGAAGGAAACAAGATGCCCAAATGCTTCTGTTAGTAGGTGTTTTTTGGCTAGCTAGAAGCTGCATGCTTGCATGAAACAGGGGCCTTTTGCTAGTTTTTCATTCTGGTTACGACCAGCTAGTGGATAAACTCCAGCCATTTGGGAAAGAGCTGCTGGTTGGAAGGTTGGTTTTCATAACAGAATTTCAAGAGCAAGCCTTTTGCCTTTGGGGAACAGCTGTTGCTATGACCCCATTTCTACTCTGTAAATCATCGGCCAGAATCCTACAGGATTTGATGTAAGGTTTGCGTAACTTGCTTTGGCTGATTGTGCTAATTGTCAAGCGGAGAGGTGTGTCTCAGTTTCCAATTGTACAGTTAAGCATGTGTCCAGCCTCTATTAGTCACAATTAGCTGTGACTGAGTCAGCAGGCTATAATTGAATTCCAGCCATTAGATATTGCAGGATTACTGTATATTTGCAGACTTTGAAGCTCATTGTGCAGAAGGCTCCAAGGAGTACCTTTTGGCAGTGGTAGGATGTCAAAAATTATACTACCCCACCATGATGTCATCACAGTGTGGGCGGAGCAAACAACATGACATTGTGGGTGGAGCCAATGTCATGATGTTGTGGGTGGGGCCAAAGAAAAAAATAAAAAATAAAATAAAATAAAATAAGCACACACACACACACACCCTCTCAACCCACCCACCCACCCACAACACAAACCGATAAATAAATAAATAAATTAAATAAATAATACATTAAAATACACCCACCTACCCAAATGCCCACCCACTCACCCCAAACACAAATCAACCAGAGCTTTTAAACCAGAGCTTAAAGTTTATTCTGGCTAATCTTTCTCACACTAGGTCAAATGGAAGAAACTACAGAATGAACTCACCACAAGATGGTTTCATTTTGGCACTTTTCAATTTTTCAACAGTTAAAGAAGTTAGGTACTAAGTCTTTGCCTAACCAGTTCTCTAGGATAATATGCCTCAATGCAAATGTAAAACAGCTGTACCTCCTTAAGGGTTCTCCAATTGGAACAGCAATTGGAACAGCACAGGTGTAGCTTATTGATGAGGTAACTCCAAGACTTTGCTTAAAAACCCCAAGACAGGCCGCCAGGCCTCCCCGCCGCCAGGCCTTTTTAGAAACTGTGGTAGTACGTCAATATACGTAAAGGTATTAAATACACATTAAAATACACACACACACCACATCCAAAGGTGAGTCACTTACCCTGGGGAGCTTCAGGCTCTAGGGAGCTTCAGCCTAGCAGCTTCTCTTCCTCCTCCCCACTTGAGAGGACAGCAAGGAGGCCGTGCATACGCGCCAAGCACTGTAGGCTTGCATGTACACCAAGTGCTTGGTGTGCATGCGCAGTGGAGAAACCAGTGAAAAGGTAAGCCCCAAAGGTGGTTCTCCCCAAAAGCTGCTACCAGTTCTCTGGGACACTGGGAAAAGTTACTGCCGGTTCTGTCGAACTGGTGAGAACCTGTTACATCCCATCACTGCCTTTTGGTTGAGGAAACTGTGAAGACCCTGCAGTTAAATCAATTACGTTCTGCCTCCCTAACTCAAGCAGTGTCTGATAGCCACAATCATATTTTCCTCCAAATAACTCTGGAGTCACATTGGGACCTGAAAATGCTCCCTACACCTACACCCACCAGTTGTGTATAAGTAAGAATATCTCAACTTCAAAAGCAACCCTATGTTTGTGCTTGAGTCCTTGATCTGGGCAGACATAATGGTTCACCATGCAGAGCCATGGAGCAAGGATAAAATAAGTAATTCTGTTACATGGGACAAAGTATAGTGATCTAATTCTGTCTACTTTCTTGTGATCTAAGATCACTGCAAATGGGGACTGCAGCCACAAAATAAAAAGATGCTTACTTCTTGGGAGACAAGCAATTAGAAACCTAGGCAGCATACTAAAAAGTTGAGACCTCACCTGCCAATAAAAGTCCACGTAGTCAAAGCAATGGTCTTCCCAGGAGTAACGTATAGCTGTGAGAGCTGGATCATAAGGAAGGCTGAGCACAGAAGAATAGATGCCTTTGAACTGTGGTGCTGGAGGAGGCTCTGGAGAGTTCCCTGGACTGCAAGGAGATCAAATCAGTCAATCCTAAAGGAAATAAATCCTGACTGCTCCTTGAAAGGAAAAATACTGAAGTTGAAGCTCAAGTACTTTGGCCATCAAATGAGAAGGCCTTGAATGATACTGGGAAAGATCGCAGGCAACAGAGGATGAGGTGGCTAGATAGCAGTGGCGGGCTCAAAAAAAATTACTACCACAGCGTGGGCGTGGTATGGTGGGCGTTGGCCAGGGGGAAAGCCCTGTGTTGCACCCAAATTAGGACTACTTTATTTCCAAGCTTGGATGACCAGAGGGGCCAGCCAGAATTTCTGCTACCGATTCTGTCGAACTGGTGCGAGCCTGCTGATGCCAACCACTGCTAGATAGCATTGTTGATGAATGGGCATGGACCTGTGTAGGTTGTGGAGGATGGCGGAGGACAGAGGAGCCTGGTGGTGCAATGGCCCATGGGGTCACAAATGGTTGGAGTCAACTGTGTGACTGAAGAACAACAAAATGTTGAGGTGTAACAGAATGTACTACTCTCAAACAGGTTGAGTGGCAATATGTAGAATCATGCAGAGATGCAGCAGTGTCCCTCCTTAGCAGCTAATTTCATTTGGGGCCAAAGAAGTCTTTCCGTGTGTTTCTTATTGTCACACAATACACAAAAACTCTGCTGGACAGGCTATCAGATTTTCAACTCCTGGTGTTTACTAGAGAAGGAGTTTAGTTTGTGATACTGAGATAGGTAGATAGATGATGATGATTGTAACTTAATGGCTTTTCCTGATATCTTTCCTTTTTTGTCTACCTTAATATCCAAAGAATAATTTGCTTGCTTTCTAAATAGGTGTTAGCAAGACAAGGGGCTGCAGTGGCTCAGTGGTTAAGAAGCTCGCCTTGTTAGCTGGAAGGCTGGCAAGTTGGCAGTTCAAGACTCAGGTACCTCATGATGGATCAAGCTCCCATCTCTGTCCCAGCTTGTTAGAACATGAAAGGAGCCTCATTTGGGCTTCCCCTGAGCGGAGTTTCTCCACCAAAAATCCTTTCAACCCAGAATAATTTCTGACACTATATCACCATCATCGTCGTTGTTGTTGTTGACTTCGACGCCATCGGCGTCGGCATCGCCGCCACCGCCACCGCCATCCTTCTTCTTCTTATTATTATTATTATTATTATTATTATTATTATTATTATTATTATTATTATTATTATTATTATTATTATTATTATTATTATTATTATTATTATTATAGCAGAACAACACTGGGAGAACTGTGATTCTGGGGCCAGCAATTCAGAATAATCAACAAGGTCCTTTCGGGCTTGAGATAGAATCATAAGGGTAATAATACTTTTCTGCCCAGTGTCAAGGAGAAATGTGCTTTAGGCCTGCACATTTTAGCCAGCTGTGGCAGCTCCATAACATCTGCCTATGGGGGGAAAGTTGTTGCTCAACGTTCAGGAATGCATAGCCAATGAGACAGCAATGGGAAGTAACCTCAGAGAGATGATAGTGGGGGCCAAGAAAGGGCAGTGGATTCAAAACACAGACTGAATGTAAACAACATCTTGTTGGCTGTGGCCAAAGGCCTTCCCTGGAACACATCAAAATGAGAACAAAAGCTGAGCTTCAGAAAGCAAAACAATCAAGACTTGCAACCCTGTGTCATAGAATCAACGGAAAATGTTTTTCAAGTAGATTCTAGTTAATTAGGCAACATTTTTCCCTTTCATTTTATGGAAGTGAATAGTTATGGACGTAATCACTATGGATGGGAAGTGTGACCTCTTAAAGGGATTTCCGCACAATACGGAATTACTTTTTGGATATATCTCCCTTCCTGAACTCAACCTACTATGTCTTCGCTCATTCTCATGGCCATCCTGGGTGGAGAGGATGGACATACACATCTTGAAGGCACTGAATTAAAGAAATGCCTCTATTTGATCAGCATTTGATGAAACAGGATCATGGTATTTTTTTTCCTGGGGTGGGGAAAGGAAATACAGTCTTGTTTTTCTCCAAAACTCTTAGCTTTATATTCACATGCAAACATATAAACTGGTGAAACCTCACATGGTTAGTCAGCTTGAATTGTCTTCAGCAGTCCTAACCTATAACTTTACAGTGGTACCTCGCTTAAAGAGCATAATGCGTTCCACCGGATTGCTCTTCAAGCAAGTTTGCTCTTTAAGCAAAACACCATTGCAAGTGACCAATTGTGACTTCTGGTGGGGGGGATTGCAAAACCCAATTTAGTTGTTAAGTGAGTTTTTGGTTGGTTTTATTTGTTAAGCGAGGCGACCATTAAGAGAAAATTCTGCTTTTTAAGCGAGTTACTCTCTAAGCGAGGCGCTCTTTATGTGAGGTTTTACTGTGCTTCTTTCCCCCACCTTCCCTTTTCTTTTCTGAACCTAGAAAATTAAAGTTTATTATGCAGCAGTGACAAAAACAACAACACAGAAAGATGTTTTGCTGTGACTCCTCTTCCACCTGCATGCGTTCAGGGATGCCTGAGAAAAGAGCAGGATCATGCCCAATAGACAGAGCCACTGCAGCAAGCACACTGGCAAAGCCCTGTGACAGCCATGCATAATTCTTGTCAGCATGAAAGGAACATGTACACACATGCAGACATCTGCATATACATGCAGATATAGATACATAGGGGTGTTTCACAATAAGGTGCAGTGGTGGGCTCCAAAAAATTTTTACTACCACACTATGGGCGTGGTATGGTGGGTGTGGCCAGGGGGAAAGCCCTGTGTTGCACCCGAATTAGGACTAAGTTGTACCTCACTTAAAGAGCATAATGCGTTCCACAGGACTGCTCTTTAAGCGAAACACCAATGTAAATGACCAATTGTGGAGGGGATTGTGAACCCCAATTTATTTGTTAAGTGAGTTTTTGGTTGGTTTTACAGTATTTGTTAAGCGAAGCGAACATTCAGAGAAAATCCTGTTCTTTGAGCGAGTTACTCTTTAAGCGAAACGCTCTTTATGCGAAGTTTGACTGTACTTTATATCAAAACCTGGATGGGCAGAGGGGCGAGCCAGAATTTCTGCTACCGGTTCTGGCGAACTGGTGTGACCCTGCTGATGCCCACCACTGATAAGGGGACTCCAGATTGTTCTAGGATTTCAACCCCCCACCCTGGAAGAGTTTGTTTTCTTTCTTTCTTTCTTTCTTTCTTTCTTTCTTTCTTTCTTTCTTTCTTTCTTTCTTTCTTTCTTTCTTTCTTTCTTTCTTTCTTTCTTTCTTTCTTTCTGTCATACCTCAGAGCTATTGCTATTCAACTAAGAATCATTATGGCTCTCATAATTCAGGCATCTGAATTAGCTTTATCCTTTTTTATGTCATGTATATTCATGTTTCACTACGATTGACAGCACCACATCAGCAGACAATCCCCAAATGAACAGATGTGTCAGAGTGCCATTTTCATCTATCTCTGACTTGCCAGAATGTATTAGACTGCCCATGTACATTTTAGTCCCCATTTTAAACACAAACACACTCACTCTCTTTCACTCTCTCTCTAAATCCATTCACAGGTTCCTAACAGCTCAGACATCCTGGTCTACATATTGTTTATAACCAATTGGCTATAAAAATGAAATATCTCTGGTAAATTACTTTGTATGGAGTGAAAAGCACAAAGGTCCCTGTTGCACCTTAAATACTAATGTATTTATTGTCCTGTATGCTTTTGAGGTCCATAGCCCTCTTCAACAGATCCACTTCGTGTTATCAGTCATGTAGGTACATATGCAATAAACATCTGGTTCGTGGTGAGACTGTAAACATCAAGGTTAATGGGAAATTTAATGCAAACAGTACTGACAATGACAAGGGAAATATTACACAGATTGTTCACTAGCTGGCTTGATAGCTCAGGGAGTTGAGTACCTGGCTGTGGAGCCAGAGAACCAATGTTCAGTTCCCCACGATGCTTTCTGGGAGGGCCTTGGGGAAGCTGCACACTCCCAGAGCACCTTCAAGAGAAAAGAATGACAAACCATAAGCCAGGAAACAGTAAACAGACATCAGAATCAACTTGATAACACATAATTCATTCATTCATTAAAGCAGGGGTTCCTAACCTACAGCCCGTGAGCCAGGCCTGGCCCATGGCACCATTTCATGTGGCTTGCTGCCACGTCCGTTGCACCCAGAAGTGGAAGCAGATGCATTTACATCAGCTATAAAACATGCCCATGCATGTGTAAATGTGCCCACGGCTGTCGTAAATGTGCCCACTTCCATGTCCGGAGGCGTGGTCCAGCCTGCTCAGCTCTCCAGGGGGCATGGTCAGGCCTGTGGCATAAAAAGTTTGGCCATTCCTGCATTAAAGTACAGTCAAGCCTCGCATAAAGAGCGTTTCGCTTAAAGAATAACTTGCTTAAAGAGCAGAATTTGCTCTGAATGTTCACTTTACTTAACAAATAAAACCAACCAAAAACTTGTTTAACAAATACCGGTAAATCGGGGTTCACAATCCCCCCCCCCACAATGGGTCATTTACAATGGTGTTTCACTTAAAGAGCAAACTCGCTTAAAGAGCAATCCTGTGGAACGCATTGTGCTCTTTACGTGAGGTACAACTGTACTGAATAGAAGTGATGTGAGTTTCAGGGTAATGGCATCTGAAAGAATGTAAGTTGTTTGGTATCTAGAAACAATTTAAAAACTAAGCTACCGTTGTTACGTCTCTTTCTACTATTTCTCTGCACTTTATTTCAACTTGTACATTTACTTATAATTTATACTGTATTCATCTGGAAAGTTTTTATTTTATTTTATCCTGGCACCTTCAGCTAAAAAAGCCTGCCAGAGCAACTTTTTATATGCGCAACAAGAGGACAATGCTTGCTCCAGGCTGTGGACTGAAAAGACATCCCAAAAAATGAAGAGGAAAAAAAAATTATGAGGGAGGGGGGGAAATGAAGCTGAATACAGTATTAGATTTTAGTGAAAAGTTTTTAAAAGGACCTGCCAGAATGGAAGTAGTGAGGATGAGTCAGATGTTGTTGATCTCTTAATGAAGCCTATGGGAATCCTTTCCCCTTCTCCTTACATGCTTCCAGCCTGATGCCAGATGCCATTTGATGTAGGGTGGAACTGGTTTCTCCCCAGAGCCATGGAGGGGCCTGTGCCTTCTTTCATTCCTAACCCTGCAGCCAGGCTTTAAGCCACAGGAAACAGGTCTTTCTCGTTTTTTTATAATTAATGCTACTCCTTCAACGTCCACTCTAACAATGCAAAAACAAGCATATCAGAAAACAAAACCGAAAAAAGTAATAAACCAAAATAAAAAACACTGTAGCGCCAGCGCAACACAAGGCGAAGTAGGGGCAGGACGGCGACACCGGCAGGATCAAGCACCTTCCTCCCGCCTTGTCTCTGGCCATTATATACATATTCCCACCAGCCTTCCTGGGTAATCGAACCCTGACATTCTGCTTACAAGGCAAAGTTTCAACCTCTAAGCCATGGCAGCTTCACAACCAATGGAACTGCTTTTGGCAATCTTATAACAGAGAACTCTATGTTAACCAGAGAGGATATCATTGCTTTTAAAGCCTGGGCTGTAAAAGCTCTAAATGGGAATCAAACTCTGCCTCAGGAAAGACCCTTTATTTGAAGGAAGGATGCAACATAGAACAGTAATTTTATTATTATTTATTATTATTATTGTAACTATATTTATAATAATATATATTTAAAAACATTTAAGTCCTAAGCGGGAATCAAACTCTGTACCTTTTGGGCATAGTCAGAAACACTAACCACTTATCCACTAAGGATTTCTCTTTAAATTAAACTTGATTTTTTAAAACAATGATATCCTCTACAGTTAACATAGAGTTCTCTGTTATAAGATTGCCAAAAGCAGTTCTATTGGTTGTGGAATTGCTGTGGCTTAGAGATTGAAATTTTACCTTGTAAGCAGAAGGTCGGGTATGATTCCCCAGTGGGGAGGTGAAATTAGAAGGCGAGTGGGAACATATATACCATATATACTCGAGTACAAGATGTGTTTTTTAGCTCCAAAAATGAGCCCCAAAAAGGGGACTCAGCTTATACTTGAGTCAATGACCATGAGGGTACAGAGACCACACCGGATTGAGATGTGCCAACAATTTAATTAATTTTACCATATTTTCATGTACAGTAATACCTCGGATAACGACTGCATCGGATAATGCTAAAATCGGATAACGATCTGTCAGCGTTATCCGATGCAGTCGTTTGTAGCAGCAGGGTGGCTGGAAAGCTGAACGGGGTTCTCTGTTCAGCTTCCCAGCCACCTTACAGATGCGGGCACAGCGGTGGGGTGGCTGGAAAGCTGACTGGGGGCTCCCTCATCAGCTTCCCCAGCCACCCCACAGCTGTGGAGGCAGGGGCGGGTGGCTAGGGAAGCCAATGGGGAAACCCCATTGGCTTCCCCAGCCACCCCGCAGCTGCAGAGGCAACTTTCTGAAGTTTCCCCAGCTCCCTGGAGGCCACAGCAAGCCCAAACATCAGGATTTGAATCCCGTCGTTTTGACTTGCTACAGCCTCCAGGAGGGTGGGGGAACTTTGGAAACAGCTTGGATCGGGTCTCCCAACTTCCCTGGAGCTGGCAGGAGGGTCAGGTAGCCCGAAATGGGTGAAAAAATAGACTTTTTAAATCCATTTTGGGCTTCCTGACATCCCCCCTCTTTTTGCCGGCTTCAGGGAGGTCGGGAAACCTGATCCGTGCTATTTCTGACTGACTTTTTTTCACCCATTTTGGGCTCTCTGCCCCCCTTGGACAGGGCAGGGGGGATTCCTCTCATGGAATCCCCCCTGCCCTTTCCAAAGAGGCAGGCTGATAGCCCCCCTCTTCCCTTTTCTCTTCGGAGAGGGAACAGTGCTTTTTTAAACGTTGTGCGATCAATGCATCGCACAACGTTAAAAACCAGATAACGACGAGACTTGTGGAACCAAGTCTCATTGTTATCCGATGTACTAGTGTACTGTATTTTTATTATTGAAACTCCCTAGCAGCTGCTGCATTTCCCACCCTCGGCTTATACTCTGGTCAATCTATTTTCCTGGGTTTTCAGGTCAAAATTAGGTGCCTCGGCTTATATTCAGGTTGGCTTATACTCGAATATATACAGTAATTTTTTTAGGGTTAGACACCCTAATTACTTCCTGTTCAACGCCATTTTAGGGAAGCCATTACACCCCTGGACATGACTAGATGCCAAAGAGCACAGAACACTGTTTCCTTCCCCCTGAAGCAATATTCTTGCTTTTGAACTGCTAGGTTGGCAGGAGCTAGGACAGAGACGGGAACTCATTCTGTCATGCAGCACTTGGGTCTCCAAGTTCAGCGTCTTAACAACTAAGTCCTTTCAGTAACCCTTGTTGTTCAAAGTACTTCCCCAATATTAGAATCAGTGTTGCCAGAGTTGGTCTGAAACATTTTCCTGCCTAAAGTACAGGATGGAATAGTACCATTCTTCCCACCCCCATTTTCTATACGAAGAAAGCAGCTGGACTGGCAATTCAATCCTACTTTAACATTGATGATGGGAGTATGTCTTCAGCTATACCAGCAGTATTGGGCTAACAAATGTCAAGACAATTTAAGCCACAGAACAATTTGTGCTGTAGAGGAGAATGGATGGCTAGTCAAGAAAGAAAATCTACTGCTGACCACTATGGTTTTTCACCTGAGGCCACTGCCTAATGGTTGGGCCAACTCTGACCTCTCTCCTTGTTAACCATCACAAACCAATATTAAGATGTTGAATAGACCTTTTAATCTTTCAGAATATCTTCCCCATTGAACCAGAAGCTTTTGCAAGAAGTCTCTGGCTTTATCCTGCTGCTAAAATCAACAGTATAAATCACCACTAACTCACATTGACAAAATGAGAAAAGTCCAAACAATGTGATTTTCTTTCACTTTAAGATATATATTTTAAAAGGTCCTTGTTTGAACACCCTTCCTACGTCTCCAAAATTCAGTAACACACTTGCTATAACAGAGCTTAAAAGAGAATTGAGATTTGTGAAGTTACAGGGTTTTGAGACATTGCATTCACAACAGAGAGAGAAAGAGAGAGATAGGAATGAGTTCAAAGGCATTTGGAAGATGCATAATTCAAAACTTGATCCAGCAGCTCAGTGATGGGGGCCTCTCGGATAAGGATCCATTCTCCTGAAAACAATAGGAGTTGCATAACAATGACCGGGGAACTGGAAACCCATCCAAACAAGTCTTTTGGTGAACCCACCTCACAGAGGGCAGAAGGATGACAGCCTGGACAAAAGCAGCTGCTTTCCCCTTGCTCTGCTCCACCTCCTTCACAGATGTTCAGCCACTAAAGTCCTCTCTTTTGTCACAGATTCAAGACAAACATTCCGGTGTGCTGAAAGAACCTCTTGATAGAGATGAGACTTCTTTGGCCCTGCAGATTTGGAGGAATGGTGAAGGACCCCCCCCCCCAACTGCTTTGGTTCTTCCTGGTCCCAAGGCATGAACTCCAGTGACTAATGGAAAAAGATGCTGGCCTTAACTGACCTCTTTGAATTTCATAATGATAGCAAACTAACCATTTTGCACAAAACAGATCTCAAGTTTAGAGAGAAACCAAGCAGGATCCAATAAAGAGATTAACCCGACTAAATGTTGTTCCCTTGCCTCTCACTCTCTCATATATATCCACCATCAGCGGAGACTTGTTTGCTGCTATTCTGAATATGTCCGTGGCCAACTGAACTACATGAACCCAGGTCATTTTGATTGTGACTCCAGAACAAAAAACACCCACTGTTGTAAAGGAATTAAACTGCAAATTCCCCATAAAAGATTTGGTGAGGGAGCCTGGAATTATGGCAAACATACCCTATCTATCTAAGATGATGACCTATGATGGAAGTTTCAATGCTGTTTCAATTTGCCTTCTTGAGGACTGCGATGTTGGTGACATAGTCATCCCACTTGATGTTCAGGATGGATATTAGCTTCTGTTGGCACTGGAGTTTACCTTCCTGTGATCTAAGGTTGCTGCAGATGGGGACTGCAGCCATGCAATAAAAAGATGCTTTCTCCTTGGGAGGCAAGCTATGGCAAACCTAGGCAGCATAATAAAAAGCAGAGACATCACCCTGCCAACAAAAGTCTGCCTAGTTAAAGCAATGGTCTTCTTAGAAGTATTGTATGGCTGTGAGAGCTGGACCATAATAAAGACTGAGAGCAGAATAGACACCCTTTAAACTGTGATGCTGGAAAAGACTCTTCTAGCCACCAAATGAGAAGAGAGGGCTTTGAAAGATCAAAGGCAAAAGGAGAGGGGGGCAGAGGATGAGATTAGACAGCATTGTCACAGTGGACGTACATTTGAGTGGACTATGAAGAATGGTGGATGAGAGGACCCTGGCGTGCTGTGGTACATTGAGTCACAATGTATTGGACTCAACTGTGTGACTGAACAACAATTACAAAGACCCAACACTCATAGTTATGTTTAAATAAGATAAAGCTAATGAATGGCAGATTGGAAAACGGGTGGCTGTTAGCCAGATTTTTTATCGAGGGCGGGACCATGGAGCTGTGTTGTGGGTGGATGGGATGTTCCTGAATGCCAGAAATACACTGAACTAAGAACCTAGCAATCCATCACATTTTTGCTTTGTGTCTGCTTCTTTTTTAAGCATGTGGCACTGTCTGCCAATGAAGGAAGTGGAAGCGTATTCTTAGGCTTGAATTCTATAAGAAGCTTGAAGTTCCTTTGCTTGAGATTAATGTTCAAACTGCTGGATAACTTTTTTCCCCCTTCATGAGTCTTGAAACCAGGGGTCTTGCATAGGCCAGATTTAGTCCGTTACCATATTTGGATGTCCGGCCAGACAAGGTCAGTAAATTTATAGAGCTAGAATATAACATGACAGGAAAGATGGTGAGTACGAATCATCCAGATTTCTGTACCTCGTTAGGTGCAAGTTAATTGATTATGCTGATATACTCTCACACATATATCACTTCTTGCAAAACTAAGATGACTAGTGCGTTGGGTATGTGTTAGGTTAGACTCAAACATACTTAGAAGTATATTTTAACGAAGAAGAAATATAGGAGCAAAACAATGCCAGTAAAAATGTTGAGCAGGCACAAGGAATTTTTAAGGTCATGCATTTGTACAAATATAATGACAGATATAACTTGCCTCAAGTGTCAACCAATTTTTTAAGTAGGATAATGGGCAGCCACAGACAGAGAAGTTGGGCCCCTAGATATTCTTGGACTTCAATTCCCTGAAAGCCTGATCAACAGGTGTGCTGAATGAGGGTTCTGGAAATTAAAGGCCTAGAACACCTTGAAGACCACGGTTGAGAAATGAAAGCTAACAGTAAAAAAATATAGCAGTTAGTCTTTAAAGTGCTACAGTGTTTTTGTTTTATTACTATTTTGTTTTTGTTTTCTGATATGCATATATAATATAATATAATATAATATAATATAATATAATATAATATAATATAATATAATATAATATAATATAATATAATAAGGCAATCTTTAGATGCACCTTATATTTTGAACTCCAACACTCATAATCTCTTAAATTTAGCCACGTTAGGTGGAACTGATGGAAGTTGGAGGCCAAAAGGTCTACTGCAGTCAATATTCTCCCCAACCCTAGCATATCTCTTCACTCTCCAGGACATTCCACAGCAAACCTGCAAACTGGGCGGCTACACAATGGCGCAAGTCGATTTCCGCACAAGCGAGAACCATTGAGGCAGCAGGGTGCTACTTCCATGGGGTGGGTAGTCACCATGCACCAAACAGGCCCCACCCCTGCCATGGCTGGTTGGTGCATGGTAATGCACCAGCCCTGCCCTCCCCCCTGCCATGGCCTCAGTTACTCTGCACCCAACTCCATAGGACCTGCCACCAGCCACCTCCCCCCTGTCCACCACCCTTTTAGCATAGCCAGCACACCCCTGCCTACAACTACCTGATAGGGATGTAAATAAGACTTGGTGGGTATCAGCTCTTAAAATTTGCCTAACCTAAGAGTTCACAATGAGCTACAAAGCCAGATACTGAATGTTTTATTCCCCACTGTGTCTCTTGGGAGAGGAGCGAACTTGTGTCGCTTTGAGCAAGCTGCAGTCACAAGGTGCCCCTGGGAGAAGAAATTGGTAAACCACTTCTCTATATTATTTAAATAGAAAACCCTAGGAAAGGTTGCCATAAATCAGAATTGACCACAGGGAAGGGTGATGGTCCCCAAGTGGATTAAATTCCACTCGAATCCATCTTGGCAGAGTGCAGCAGCTTCATCAATACTGGCCTAGGGCTGAGGAGGACTTTGTGTGCAAAAGGGCCCCAGACCAGAAAGTGACTCGTGAAACTGGATCCATGGTACGGAGGTCACGCTGTGATGTGGAAGGCAAATGAAAGGCTGCTGCATTATATTCTCAGGACAGTCTACATGGCTGATTGCCATGATGGTCATCTATATTTGGATCTGGATATGGCAGAAGAAGAAGATAGAGGTATACTCTCTTGGAAGGGCCAGCCATGCCATTAGGCAGAAGTAGGCAACTGTCTCAAGCTTGAAACAGAGAAAGGGAAGTTGGTATGTTCCTTCCAAGACATAGATTAATTTGTCCTGATCAGCAAAGTTAAGAGCTCACTCTCAGATTCAGTGGCGGATATCCATGCACCAATAATGCCAAAGACAGTTGGATTCTGGGTGTGAGAAGGGAGTGTGCATGTTTGCAAGATGTTACATTACAATGAATGAAGGTGCATACAGGTTTTTCTCTAACAGAAAGATTCAAGGAGGGGATTTTTACTGGGGAAATGGTGTTGGAGAAAAATATTGACCTTTGTTCTTCCAGAACCAGCATCTCAATATGACTCGTCCTCATGATAGAATGTCGTCGTGGTCCTTGTGATCGTCGTTGTCTGCTACTTGTATCCAAGCATACATCTTTCCTGGAAGTCAATTTCTCAGTTGATGGATGTGTCTCTGGTGACTCAGTAAACTGATCTTGGCATGAAACATGTGATCAGATACATTACACTGAATAGATCAGTGGTGGGAAACCTATGGCACGTGTTCCAGAGGTGGCACTCCGAACTCTCTCTGTAGGCACCCATTTGGTCACTGCAGCATAGATTTCACTCCTCCTCTCTGCCCAGAAGCCTAATGGGGGCACTTCCTCCCTCCCCAGTAGAGTTTGCCCCACCCCTCTGTCCAGCAGCCCAATGGGAACACTTCTTCCCTCCCCCCAGCACAGAGTGCGTGTGTGTGTCTCCCTGCCTCTCTGCCCAGCAGCCCAATGGGAGTGTTTCCTCCCTCCCCTGTTGTCATGCTGGCACTTTGCAATAAACAAGTGGTTTTTGAGTTGCATTTTGGGCACTCAGTCTCTAAAAGGTTCACCATCACCGGAATAGATGGCGGAGGGTGTAGTTGCATTTCATGAAGTTTTCGTGTTTGTTGCTTAGCCTCTTCATGTCTGCGGTGTTCTTCTTCGAAGTGGTCGGTAGAAGCAGATATGGTTTGACAGAATGTAAGTACAGTGGAACCTCAATTAACAAACAGTTCACTTAACACAAAAATGATATTAACAAAAGGAAGTCCATAAAAAATAGTGGCTCGGTTAACAATTCTCCTCCTGGAATGGATTGATTAGTTTCCAATGCATTCCTAAGGGAAACTGCATTTTGGTTAACAAATGTTGTTTTTCGATACATTCTTATGGGAGACGGCATTCAATGCATTCCTATGGGAAATTTGCTTTACAAATTTTTCATAGTACAAAAGGTCCCAGAGAACGCATTAAATTTGTTAAACGAGGTTCAACTGTAATGTACTGGGAAAACCAATTGCTTACCTCAGCTGTAATGCCTGGAAAGCTTGTATCTAACAAACTATAGATAATGTAATTACTTGTACCTTTTTCTTTTTAATGAGCATAACGATGTGACAGTTGGAAACAATGTTGTTTATTTGACAAGTAATGTTTTCTGATTGATTGCTTCGTTACTTGCAAAAGGCATTTTAAAGTGTTTTTAAAAACCATTCTCTTTGATCGGGCCCAGCAAGTTCATCCTCCTGCTGCCTTAATGGAAAATAAACAAGCAAAGCAACAAGGTACTACAATTAGTTTTGTAATTTAAACGATAACAAATTACCATTTGGGAGGCTTTGCAACCAGTGACACAACAAATTACTTTTAAAACACAATTTTGCAAGCACTGCCTTTCCAGTGTGACTCTCAGTCAAAACAACAACAACACCAAAACCAAATGTAAGTTTAATGATAATTAAATAGGGAGTGGTCTATAAGATCACTTGTTTAGAGTCAGGTGTTACAGCCAAACCTTGGAATAATAATACTGTAATGTCATGTCACAGATTACTTTGGGTTGAAAGGATTTTTGCTGGACAATCTCTGCTCAGGGGATGCTCGAATGAGGCTCCTTTCATGTCCCCAAATGCATGAGTGATATAATTCAAGCACTCTGTCTAACCTGTTTCCTTAGCCTGCTGTGGCTACCCAGGCTAAACACAGATGTTATTAAACTGATGCAACACATTGTAACAGTAAAGGTCTCCGTTGCTCGAAAGCCAGTCATATCTGACTCTAGGAGGTGGTGCTCATCTTGGTTTATAGCCAAAGACCCTGGAGTGCACGGAATGCTGTTACCTTTCCCACCAAAGCGGTACTTATTTATCTACCTGCAATGTCTTTCAAATGGCTAGTTGGCAGAAGGTCTGATGGTATAGGCTCAAAAGCCAGTCGTATCCAACTCTAGGGTTCAGTGTTTATCTCTGTTTATAGCCAAAGAGCCAGCACTGTCTGCGTTTGCAGGCATTTCTGCAGACATACGGCAGGCATGACTAGACACCGGAATGCACGGAATGCTTTTTACCTTCCCACCAAAGCAGTACCTATTTATCTATTTCCAATTTCTTGCTTTCGAGCTGCTAGGTTGGCACACATAAATGGCACACGTAACACAACTAAGTGACAGCCACTACAAGGCGTTGCACTTGCACCCTGTCTACCCAGATGGAAGTATTAGGCCTCTGGAGAATGCCTGGAGCAGCTGCCTCGCTTCTCCTCTGATGATCCTTGGCCAGGCGGCCTCCTCCTCCTCCTCCCTCAGGCTGCCCCGTCTGTCAGGGAAAGGAATGAGGAAGACGAAAGAAACTGTGTGACAACCGCAGGTAGGCGAGCTTCCTTTTGGAAGCTTGTGGGACGGCAAGAAGAGACAGCCCTCTGTGGGAGTAGCTGGCCAGTCAAGCGGGTGGGCCGTCTGGCTTGGACTGATGGAGCTCCCGCCCATCTCTTTCAACATGGGGGTGCCTCCTTCCCACTTCCTGCCCACGCCAAGGCTCCTCTGTTTCTCAGGAGGGGAGGAAGCTGCCCAGGCTAAGGCAAAAGGCCAAGCTGAGGCCCCGCACAAGGAGGGCCCACTGACAGTAGTTTCAACCATCCCAGTCCCATTAATGTTTTTAAACTATTTTCTTTTTCTGGGCGGCAGGAATAGTCTCCTTCTCAGGCCTAGGCCAGCCCTCTTCAGTCGAGGTCTCCCTTGCCTGAAAGCCAGTCGTGTCTGACTCTAAGGTTCGGTGCTCATCTCTGTTTACACTGTCTGCGTCTGAAGACATTTCCGTGGTCATGCCACAGCCATGACTAGATCCTGGAATGCACAGAACGCTATTACCTTCCCACCCAAGCAGTACCTATTTATCTACTTGCAACTTCTTGCTTTGGAACTGCAAGGTTGGAAGGAGCTGGGACAGACGACAGGAGCCCACTCCGCCACGGGGCACTCCTGTCTCCCAACGGTTGACCTGCCAAACTTCCAGTTGTCATGTTCAACATCTTAACCATTAAGCCACCACAGTCCTTTTAAACCTTTTTTAAACTATCACCCAAAACCGCAAAGTGGAGCAGCTTCTCTGAAAGGGAACCCATTCTCCCATGCAGTGGCCAGAAAACCAAGGTGGGGTTTTAAAGGGCATCTCCGGCAAGCCAGGAAGGGTCTGGCTTGCAGGGATGCTGCTCTTGCCACAGTGGTCCAGCCAGGTAATTTTAGACTCCAGATTTCTCTTCTGCGGATGACTGTGTGTCGTATCTCATGTACTTCAGCTTTCTTTTTGGGGTGGGTGGGGAATCACATTACCTTAACTTTAGCATCCCAAATCCCTTTTAAACAAAAACAAAAAATCAATTAAAAAAACCCCACAAGCCTCCATAATAAATTAAATTCTTTGTTTAGCATGAGATTTGAGAACATCAAGTGGTATAACACACACACACACAAATACACATGCATGCTATTTTGGGTATCAGTGTTTGGAATGTTTCTTTTTATCCTTCAGCCTTTGGGAGTCCTTCTGTCTGTTCTCCAGAGTACTTCTACCGCAGTGATGGCTAACCTTGGCACTGCAGGTGTTCTTGGACTTCAATTCCCAGAAGCCCAAGTCAGCACTCCTGCTGATCAGGGCTTCTGGGAATTGGAGTCCAAGAACACTTGGAGCGCCAAGGTTAGCCATCACTGTTCTACCGTATGAGACAGAGCAGTATCTGTACCACAGTTCATGTTCTTGCCAGAATGCAGGTCTAGGCTTTTGCAGAGTTTGGAAAGGTATCTTTTATTTGGAGTGTGGGCTACAGTTCCCAGGATCCTCCTGCCAGTATGGTCACTGGCTATACTGGTAGGTGGGTTTGGGGAGCATCTTTTCAAAATTCTGAGCCTGAACGTTGCTTTCAGAATTGCCAGCCCCTTTTATGAAGGTGAAAAACCATTCCAAGACCCTTGAGAATTCCCTCTCAATCTATCTAGCACCACCTTTTCCTTTCCATTGCCCTTGAGCCGGGATACTGCAGCACAATATATGTCATTCTCATCTGCGCATGAATTGCACTTCTGGGGTGTTGGCCAAGTTAATGCAAGGGATCTTATGCAGGGGCAGTAATTCCAGAGCTGGAGGATGTGTGTGCAATATTTCTTTGTTGCATGCGTGCATAGTGCAGTTGCTTGCTGCCTAGCAGATGGCCAGCACTGTCAACTGACAGTACTGATAGGAAGTAACATATTTGATGGTGGCGAGCCTGATTCCAGGCACTCTCTTTCCTTATCCCTTTCCTATCAAATGATCAGCTCTGCCAAAAGCTGTCAGGATGAACGATTTGTTCTGTGGGGAAGAGCAACCCAGGACTGTGTACCACACATTAGCCTTTGAGATCTGGGTCTTTTTGTATCTTCAGTCATAATCTTCCAAGATCGATGAGTTTCCTGAAATCTAATAATGTGCAATTCATATGAAATTATTTAGAATCCTAATTTTTGTCTAGTGTTCTTATTTATTTATTTATTTTTGGCATATGTATCTTTGCTAGTCTTCCTGGGTTTACTTCAATTTTTTAAAAATCTAACTCTTATTAATTCAAGCCTCACTTAAAGAACAACACCCTAGTCTTGACATGGGAGGTTGATGCATGACTTTTAAAATGTAAAACTGGCAGCTGCAGTATAGAAATGTCATAATTCCATCTGTCTCAAAATGACACACTTAATTATCTCTTTTCCTTGCCTTCTCTCTTGCTCTTGCTCTCTGACTGGAAGTGTTTTTCTCTAGCTCTGAATGCCTTTTGAGCCCATTTGATATTCTCTGTATCAGACTTTTTTCCCTCTCCCTGCTTGGAGATAATACACAAAGTCCCGGTAATGAGTAGGTGCTGCGAAATAATTGAGCACAGTTGGAGGGGGTGGAAATGCCTGATATTAAGAGCACTATTGAAGTCCCTTGGCAGTGTCTTGCTCATGGATGCTTGAATCTTAAAAGAAATATTATGAGTTAGAGGAGAGTGCAAGTGAGGGGCAGAGTAGGAAAAGAGGATGTTGGAATTTAACTCCCGTGCGTCTCTACTATCAGTTATGCTAGCTAGAGTTAATGGAGTTGCAGAAGGCAGGCTGTATACACTTCCTCTAGACAATTTATTTATTTATATTTATTTATTTACTGCATTTCTATACCACCCATTTGGTAAATGGGTTAGGGTTAGGGTTAGGGTTGATATACTGGGCAGTATACAAACAAATAATAACAGAACACACAGCAAATCAAAGCAACTGACAAATATGTCACAACCTAAATTAGACTAAAATAACTGGTGTCTGAGGGCATAGGGACTCAACCTGACCGACTAATGTATCACTAATTTATCAACTAATTTGTCACTAGGCAAGGGTTGTGGGGCTGCATGAGACACAGCCAGAGGTACGTCAAACAGGACAGTCTGGTCTGGTGTTAAGCAGTGAGAGCTGTTGTCTCCATGGCAAGTTGGGAGGAAGCATCCCAGAGTCATCTATACGATGCCTGCCAGGTACATCTTTTGGTCTGGTCCTTCAAGGCAACTGACCTGTGAGTTATCTGCAACAATCTTGGTCAGGGATGGCGAACCTTGGCACTCCAAGTGCTCTTGAACTTCAATTCCCAGAAGCCCTGATCAACAGGAGTGCTGACTTGGCCTTCTGGGAATTGAAGTCCAAGAACACCTGGAGTGCCAAGGTTAGCCATCACAGATCTAGGACACTCCCACCCACCGACCTCCGGGCCACTGATCTAGGTGTTGTTGGAGTGCTGCAGCTCTCACTGCTCCCTGCAGCATAGCCTTTGGTGAAGGATGATGGAAGGTTGCAGTTTAACTGTATCTGGAGAACTGCAAGTTCTCCACCCCTGATTTAAATACTTCTAGAGGCCCATTTTGCAGGTTACAAGAAGAATTGGGGAAATTGTTAAGGGAAAACACAAGAGAGGATTGTTGTTGTTATTGTTGTTGCTGCTGTAGTTGTTGTTGGCTGCCTTTATTGTAGGATGAGCTTTTGTGAACTGTACCTCCCAGAAGGAATTACAACTCCCAGAATCTCCAAGCAATCATCAGTTAGAGCTGTAGTATGAAAAAAAAATGCTCTGTACTCTGGATCTTAAAATTCAGTAGGTAGTGTGCAATCTACAATGGCTCATTCATAAGACCGAATCATAACTCAATGGTTCAATTCTTGGACTGTGTCAACACCCACTCCCTGGCACTTATTGGTAACCTTGGCCACAGCATCTGTATCTTCAGACAGCACAATCCTATACAAGACCAGCCAGAAGTAAACCAACTGTGTTCTCTCTCTCTCTCTCTCCACACACACACACACACACACACACACACACACACACACACACACACACACACACACACACACACACACACACACACACACACACACACACCTCCCCCTTCTAACATATATGTACACTCAGTTTTTCATCTCTACAAGAAAAGCATTGCTTAAATATTTTCTGGTCCCTTCTTCAGATGAGTTGCCAGGAATCCAGAGTGTTATTTTGGAGACTTAAAGAAGGATTAACCAAAAGCAGCCCACCAGCATGGAAAAGTCCCAGACAGAGACACACACAGAGAGGGACCCACCCACTAGAATGAGCTACAGGCAATTCCCCTAGCACAGGGATTCTCAACCTGTGGCCCATGGGCCAGAGATGTGGCTTGTGGCACCATTTCATGTGGCCCACCATTACCAACCACCACCACACCAGGAAGTGCTGTGGGGTGGAGGAAGGGCAAAATTGTGATCCGGCCACCGAAGCTGTCTGAGGGAGCGTGACCTGACCCCTGGCTTTAAGAGATTGAGAACTTCTGACCTAGCAGTTGCAGTGAGGCAGTATTCCTATAGATGGGAAAGGTCATAAAAATGTGTCTCATAGGAACCTCTTGAAAAATCTCTCCCCCCCCCCACCCCACCCCCACCCCGTGATAGCTATTTTTAAAAGCAACAGTTGCCCATAGACCTGAAGTTGCACAGTTAATTTGTTTTAAGCTTGTAATTTTGGAGCAGGGGCCAGACTTGCAAACAAATAAACAAACAACTTGTATTATAATGACTATGATAGCAAGCAATATGGAAGCACCATCTCATAAGTGCCAGGGTGAGTATTGCCTTTCTCCTCCGCCCAAGGCTCACAAAAACCACTGCAGTGGCAGCTGAAAATAGTGTAGCAGGGGTGCCCAAACTATGGCCCAGGGGCCAGATGCAGACTCTGAGGCCAATTCATCTGGTCCGTGAAGCCCTCATTGCTCCTGGAAGCACGTTTTACTTCCGCTTCCAGGAGCGATGAGGGCTTTGTGGGCCGGATGAATTGGCCTCAGGGGTCGCATCCGGCCCCCTGGCCTCACTGACTGGCTCCCTGAACCATGTGATCTGCCCATGGCCCAAAAAGTTTTGGCACCCCGTAGTATAGGATAAAGAACCCAAGGCACTCCATAGTTGCAATAAATTAAGAGACAGGCTGGGGGTGGGAGGGTAGGTAGATTTCTAATTTGAGACTTTCTCTAGGGGAGTCAGAAGCCTCATGCTAATTAGCTAAGTCGCATCCCTAATCTAAACACCTTGCAATTATTACTCACAGCTTTTCTAAGAGTTTACTTGTTACCCCGTGTGGTATAGGACTCAGGCCAGGGTTCTTTCTGCTCTTGGAAACACAGCACAGAACTGCTAAAGCCACCCCTTAAATATCTCACGTACCTTGAAATCCCAGTTAGGGTCACTCTAAGTCAATTCTGACCTAATGGCACATGACTAACTGGTTGTTACATGCCACCAACTCAGAACCAACTTATTACAAGGTAAGTGAGATACTTAAGGAATAGCAATAGCAATCACACTCCTATACCACTCCATTGTGCTTAGTGCATTCCCTGCGCATTTCACAAGGTAATTAGCATTTTGCCCCAAACATGCTGGGTATTTATATCAACTTCAGAATGATGGAAGGCTGAGTCAACCTTGATTCTTACCAGGATCGAACACACAATGTAAGCAGCAATTTTGGCTTCAGTACTGCAGTTTAACCACTGCACCACTATAACTCAGTGGTAAAGGTAAAGGTTTCCCTTGCTTGAAAGCCAGTTGTATCCAACTCTAGGGGTCAGTCCTCAGCTCTGTTTCAAAGCCGAAGAGCCAGCGCTGCCTGCTTCTTCAGACGTTTCTGTGGCTATATGGCAGGCATGACTAGACACCGGAGTGCACGGGACACTGTTACCTTCCCACCGAAGTGGTCCCTATTTATCCACTTGCAATTTCTTGCTTTCGAACTGCTAGGATGGCAGGAGCTGGGACAAAGATGGGAGCTCATTCCATCCTGCAGTAGTCGGGAATTGAACTGCTGACCTTCCACCTCCCCAGTCAGCATCTTAGCCACTTGAGAATGGCTTTTTAGCAGTCCTGCTCTCCACTGTGTTTCCATGGTTGGAATTCAAACCCAAGCCTCTGGGTCCAAGTCTCTACCGGTATCTTTCCACTACAGCATACAGAGTATCAGCTAACCAACTTGTTCCTCATATTACCTATGCGTTCACCCTGCTTTCCTTCCACATCCTCACATTCCTCAGAGCCATGTGCTTTTGTCTGTAAACTATTTAAAAGTCATGTGCGAGCAAGTACAGTCAATGGCCGGAGACGGGGGTGGGAGGCATCTGACTATTCTTTACGTGGGCTGAATGCAAGCAAAGGAGATGAGCTTCAAGCAATTTTGAGCAGTCATTGGTTGGCAAATAGGGGAAACCACAAAAAGCAAAGGAGGTGGCATAGGGAAACTGGTATACTCTTCAGAGACTTAAGGCTACATAAGCCCCAGACAACATACCCAGTGGGCAGTAACAGGTTTGCTCCCCCCCCCCGGGTGGGGGGTAGCAAAATTGGGGGGCCTTTGAGCAGGGTGGTGGTAAAATTGGGTGACCATGCCCACCTCCCTGCCCACTTCCCTGCCCCACCCTGCCCACCTCCTACTCCACATCTTCCTCCTCCAAGTCCGGCAGCCTTACACAGCAGAGTTAATTGGTATTCAAATTTGACGTCAGGTTTTGTACCTGCAAGTGTTTCAAGGTCTCCCTTGCTCAAAAGCCAGTCATATCCGACTCATCTCAATTTACAGCCAAAGAGCCAGTGCTGCCTGTGCTTGCAGATATATACATGGCCATATGGCAGGCATAACTAGATCACCCACAATGTAGGCTCTGCCCACGATGCAGGCTCTGCTCATGACGTAGACTCTGTCCACGATATAGGCTCCGCCCATGACATAGGCTCCACCCACGGTGTGGTAGAGAAAAGTTTTGCTGCCCACCACTGTCAACAATTATACCTGGGTTGTGTGTGTGTGTGTGTGTCACAGATTTTCTGGCTCTTGGCTTGGATGTCAAATTCATGGGGAATAGATTTCTAAGCTGGAGGACTGACCTCCACAAAAGGAAACTTTTGTGTTCAGAGACAGAAAACCTGTGAAGCAGCAAGACATGGAGATGTGTGTTACTTTGTTCTCTGCCTAAGGATATGACTTGTGAGACATTGTAAGCCTGAAATGTTGAGTGGTAAAAATGTATTCAAGTTTGAGAAGCAATGCTACTGGGAGGATGGGGGAATCATATGACTGAATGATTTGTAAAGCTGATTTCAGTTTGCTTCAAAGCTATACAGTATTTGTGCATGCCAGAAGGTCTTCCCTTAATTCTCCATAAGCACAGCAGTTAGAAAGAAACTCTGTACCTGTTAGAAACTACCTGGTTTTTCTCTGCACCTGTGACCACCTCTAATGGGGCTTGTGTTGGATGACCAAATGAAAAAGAGAACAGGGTTCATCTTCCTTTAATAGTTAAATGGAAGGAGGAATTTTAGCAGGTGATTAAGACACTGACTGGAAGGCGGAATGTCAGCAGTTCAATTCCTGAGTACTGCAGGATGGAATGAGCTCCTGTCTTTGTCCCAGCTCCTGCCAACTTAGCAGTTGGAAAGCAAGAAATTGCAAGTAGATAAATAGGGACCACTTTGGTGGGAAGGTAAACAGCATTCCATGCGCTCCGGTGTCTAGTCATGCGTGCCACATAACCATGGAAATGTCTGCAGAAGCAGACAGGCCTGGCTCTTCAGCTTTGAAACAGAGATGAGCACTGAACCCTAGAGTCAGATACGACTGGCTTACTTTGCATTAAAAGTGGCTGCTGTTGAGATTGCCTCTTCTAAGCAACTATTAAAATACAGTACAGGCCACCTGTAGAACTGTGGTTTTAAGTCTGAAAAAATCAGGAACAAAATCCAGGGCTTAACAACTGAACTTATCTTGATTTAAGAACCAGAGCTTACTCCACTTCTGTACCAACCTCCAAAGTGTTTGTAACTGAGAGCTTCTGACCTGTTTTCTAAATCAATAGTGGGTAGTCTGAAAAGTTTGCCAACAATCTGCTGCATGTTAGGTCGGTTCTGGTAAAAGTGTTGCCTTGGTGTGGACTGGGAAGTTTATTGTTCGCAGGACAGACATTCAAGAGCCTGGATTTGCTCATTCCATTTTAAGTTCTTTTCCTGACTGAGCCTGAACAAGGAAATTAGCTGCCAGAGCTAAGGCTGCAGGCAACTCTTGCCATAATTGGATGCCGAAGCTCTTTTCTCTTGCCGACTATACTTCTCATTGTTCCAATTATGTGTTTCCCTTGGAAGAAATCTCACCCACCCCCCTCCACACCCGCATCAGCTCAGCTTGGCTGCATGGACCGGATGCTCATTTCCTGAGTCACCCACCCAATCTTTGCTGACACCATTTGAAACTGCTGTGGCTGTCACACCCCAGGCCCAAATAAACTTTCCTGAAATAGTTTCCAAGGAAGAAATAGAGACTACTTAGTCTTGCCAGGGCCCACCCAAGCTGGCCTATATGGAGGCAGTCCATTCCCAAGTGCCTCACATTGGCCTTTGTTGTGCTTGAGAAGAGCATTCTCTGACATTCATATCTTTAGATGGGTCTTAAGCTGGCTCTTGCACTTGACAGAATATGGCAGTTGCCTCAGATTGTAGGGGCTAATAATGCAGAGAGGCTGGCACTCACTTCAGCCTCCAGTTCCCTGTGTCCCAGCCAACCCATCCTCAGTGCTCAAATCACAGGCATCGTTATTATAATTGATTTAATACATTTAATTTAAAAATTGTAAACAATTTCCCAAAATTTCAGCCATTTATTTATTTATTTATTTATTTATTTATTTAGTCATACTTGTTTAGCGCCCCAAAGGGACCCAGGGCGATTTACAGCATATTAACAACAGCAATTTAAAATCAATTAAAAGATTAAAAAAATAAAAAATTAAAAGAGCTGTAAAAATTAAAAACTAGGCATTGCAGCTAAGAGGCACTGGGGGTCAAATCATCCAGCCGGCTGGGGATATTGATCCATCCATTCCCCAGACCTGACCTGCCAGCCAGGTTTTTACTCCTTTCCTAAAGGACAGCAGCTCCATCTGTATGTGTAGTTCTATTGGGAGGAGGTTCCATAGGGCTGGAGTGGACACCGAGAAGGCCCTCCTTCTAGTGAGAAAACCATCGCTGTTGAAGTGGCCCGATATTGGGCAGATGTCATCTAGCCCTTTTAGTTCTATTTTGTTTTTAGATGTGTCAATTTTGTATGTTACTATATGTTGATGCTGCATCTGACACAAATAAATAAATAAAGGCCAGCAGGCCTAATTATAAATAGAGTTAAACAAAGTAAAACAACTTTGAGAATCCCAGATAAACTACGAATAAAAAGTAACTTTAAATAATTCTGCTTTTTTACCAGAAAATCTAACAGAGAAGGTACCAGTTGGAAGCTTGTTCTAAAGAGACAGGGCCACAATTGAGAAAACACATGGTTTTATGCTCACTCTTTTGGCCTTTATTAAGTTTCACTGTTCTTAGTATCATGCACCGCAAAGAGCATATGGAATAGTTAGCTGTTTTGTGGGAGAAATATTCTGATGAGTTTTAAGATACTGTACTAAAGTCTTCTTCTTCCATGTCTTGGTCAGATGTGAACCTGCCAAAATGAAAGCACCTTTCAGTGAGTTCATTCTGCAGTTCCTTTTGCCTGACCTCATGTGAGAAAGTTTAGCCAGCAAGGGCTTTATAGGTAATAACCAGCAACTTTAATGGTGCACAAAAATTAACAGAGAACCAACAAAGGCATGCCAAGACTGGAGATATGTATTCAAGTCTGTTGGCACCAAAGTTCATCTTGCCCACAGCATTTTGGACCTGCTGAAATTTCCATACTGACTTCAAGGGAAGCTCTGTGAAGAGAGCATGGCAGTAGTCTATTCTGAAGATTATCTGCACTAAATGTTGTTAGGCATTCCTTATCCAGGAAAGGAAGAACTGGGAAATCAACCAAAGTTGGGTTTTTAAAAAAAAAAACTTCTAGAGGAAACTAGTTACAGCTATTTCCCTGTAACCCACAGGTAGGATTTATTTTCCACACAACTGTTCCTTACTTGCTGCTTTAAAAAGGAGGTCTCCGCAAGGCTGAGACTATGCCACTGTCCCACAAATCCACAGGAAAAGACGCAGAAAGCAGAATGGAGCTTTCCCTTTAGTAAAGTATAATAAAAGATAAGGAAGAAAGAAAAACGCAGCATACTTAATTGTATGTCCTCAAATCAGTACTGACTTATGGCATCCCTTTCCAGGGTTTTCTAGGTGGAGAATACACAGAAGTACCGGTAGTTTACGATTACCATGGCTGTTCTCCTCGGAGGCCCAGCAGGAAATTGAACTTCTAATCTCTGGTTCTGCAGCTGAATATCTAAACCACTGAGCTAGCCAGGCATGCTTACAGGACAAAATCATCATCTTCATCTTCATCTTCATCTTCATCTTCTTCTTCTTCTTCTTCTTCTTCTTCTTCTTCTTCTTCTTCTTCTTCTTCTTCTTCTTCTTCTTCTTCTTCTTCTTCTTCTTCTTCTTCTTCTTCTTCTTCTTCTTCTTCTTCTTCTTCTTCTTCTTCTTCTTCTTCTTTTTTGAAAGCAGGACAGTTCAGGGAAGAAAGAACTCTCCTACAGATGGACCAGTCCAAGACCTTTGATAAGGTGGACCAAAACTATCTATGGAGGGTGCTAGAGCTAAAGGGAGTTCCGATGCAATTTGTAGCATGGCTGAAAAATCTGTACAGTCGGGTCACGGTGCAGCCGCAGGTGAATGGATGGAAAGGGGCAGAGATCCCCATTCATTCTGGGTTGTGTCAGGGCTGTCTGCTGAGTGCAGCACTGTACGTGCTGGAATTGGATCCACTTTTGACACTGATAGAACAAGACAGCTGGATTGGGGGTTTCCTACCTTTTAGGAGGGACCTCGATGGTAGGGAAGCAGATAGGAAAATCAAATTTGTTGCCCACGCTGATGACGTTTATGTTTTTACATCGGGAGAGCAGGAGTTGGATCCAGTGAAGGAATTATTAGAGGGTTATGGGAAGGCTTCCGGAGCACTCATCAATGCCACAAAAAGCAGAGTGTACATTTTGGGTGGAAAGACTGGAGAACTCATGGGAAAGACACTAAAAGAAGCTTTGAATGGGGAAGGAGACGATAAAGGTAGCGGGCAAAGTTCAGTCAAGATCTTGGGCATCCTGTTCACTGTTGACCCCAATGGATGGGAAGAGAATTGGAAAAGGTGGGAAGAGGGGGTGGAGAACTGACTGGAGAGGTGGAAACCCTGGAGGCTGGGTCTCTACAAGAAAGTACAGTTCTTCAAAACTTATTATATACCAGTGGCAAATCATGTGGCGGCTGTGTATCCCCCTCCTCAGAACTTATGGATAGGGTGATGGGAAGAGTTTTTGTTTTCTTGTGGGGAATGAAGGTTTTCCCTCTCCCTAGGGCAGTAGCATACCACTCAGTAAAAGAAGGTGGGTTAGGGTTGCCGGCTCTCGGCCTCTTTTCCTAGGTGCCTTTTTGGCCAATAACTTGAAACAGAAGACTAATGAGGGAGAATCCCAACCGATCGGTGTGCAAGGCGACCTATGGCAAAGCAGAGGATGGGGGAAACAGTGGTGGGAGGAGGAACTCGGTTTCCCAGATTGACCAGTGCTTCGAAAACGGGAATGAGGCTGTACGTTAGAGATATGGTGGAGGGAGTCAATCGTTGGGCGGTGAGGGCAAACACACTTAAGATTGCCGATACAGTGAGGGAGTCAAAGCGAATTATTTACACTGAGGCCGTAGAGGAAAGAATCGCTAGGCCATTCAGAGAGAAGTGGGCTTCTAAGACTAATCTGCCGGAATATCTGCAGCCAGGGGAGGAGGACTTGTCTGTGTTTAAAGATGGGAATATACCCCTCTGTCTGTGGGAAATGAGGTGGAGGGCATATCATCAGGTACTTAATATAGGAGCGACCTACCCATGGAAAAAGAAAGGGGAACAGCAGTGCAGGAGGATAAGATGCCAGAATGTTAGAGGTGGGATAACAAGCCAGAGACCCCCGAGAGAAACCTGTTTGCATTTTGCAAAAGAATGTCCTTCATCGCATGAAATTTGGGGAGCTCTGGCAAGTAAATTGGACTGGCCTTATTTAAAGGAACAGAAAGCAGAGACAATTCTATCGGGGACAGAGCCAGGAAAGGGGTGGAAGGGGCCGAGAAAGAAAGGGAAGCTGGAGAACTGGAAAGTGCCCTGGTCCTTGGTTCGATTAATCAATCTGTTTGCCTTAAGCGCTCTGATGTTCCAAAGAGGACAGGAACGGAAGACGGAAAAGCTGGCAGATCCCAAACAAGCGGTGGGCAGTGTGATGGCAAGGCTCAGAGTATATGCTAAAAGAATAATGGTGAGACAGAAGGAACCCGACAGATACAAATGGTGGCAGTGGTTGACAGAAAGAAATCTGGGAATAACTTAGAATGTTAAAAGTTAAGTTTCATGTAAATGACAGTATAATTTTTCTTTTGGTATTGTATATACTGTATATTTCCTTAATCACTATTTATGTAACTATGTTTACTGAGCTAAGTTTTCGAAAGTGATGACAAGTTTATGTAGTTCACCTCGACAGATGGTACTGTAGTAAGAATTTTATCAATAAAAAAATTCCTTCTAAAATTTTTCTTCTTCTTCTTCTTCTTCTTTCTTCTTCAATAACAACATTGTGATGCTAGAAAGCATTAACAAAATGTACTGATACCAACAGCTATGCATTTTTTAACTTTCAACATGTCTCAGCTAAGAAAGGAAGGAGATTTTTCTCTCTCTCTCCAAATCAGATGCAACATGTCCCCATAGCACCACTTTGAATGTGTGACAAATTGCTCTTCCCATGGGGCCTATGATTGTGTTTGAGCTTAAATGCTATTTTCTCAGCACTATTTAAGTTTATACAGCTCACCAAAGGGTAATTAATTCAGGCTAATTTATCATCTGCAATTACAACTTCATTATTTACTCTCCCTTTCTCAATTGCCATGTACAATCCTGACTTTATTATGCATTGTTTGCATTAGAATTCTCTCCAGCTGACATCTATTGGGGAACATTTTTGGGATGCAGGAGCACGTTGGAACAGGCTATAAGACAGTAAGTATGAAAGATGGGCTTCTCATGTTTTTAGAAATATCTTGGATTATAATATTTCAAAATTTTAAAAGTGGACATTTGTTCACTCCTTGCCCCCAACCTACCTCCATGAGATGAAAATATCAAAACCAGAAATATCTCAATTCCAGGACTCAGAAAGATACTTTTTGGGGCAACCACACCCAGAACTCCCTTGAAGTCCAATAAAGTGACCTTCCAAAGTGCAGTGCAATCCACTGCATGCTTACTCAGAGGGAAACTTTATTGTAGTGACAACACACTCTTACCTGAAAGTATCTGAAAAACTCTGAACATTTTTAAAGAGTACTATCATAGTCGGTTTTCGATACCCAAGAGCTGCACTTGGGGACATGAAAGGAGCCTCATTTGGGTGTCCCCTAAAAATCTTTTCAACCCAGAATACCGGTAATCTCTGATGCTAAATTATTATCATAATCAGATTGGATATATTTTGCCCATGAGCAGGCCTAATAGCTTGCTTGGGTATAGAATAAGGACAGTGGTGGGCATCAGCAGGTTTGCACCGGTTCGCCAGAACCAGTAGCAGAAATTCTGGCTGGCCCTACCCATCCAAGTTTTGAAATAAAGTAGTCCTAATCTGGATGCAACACAGGGCTTTCCCCCTGGCCATGCCCATCATACCACACCCACAGTGTGGTAGTAAATTTTTTTGGAGCCCAACATTGAATAAGGGCCTACTTTTCTCAAAATGCAGTGGGCCATTGAAGTCAGTAATCAAAGTTCAGTTGACCCTGTCTTGTATCTCAGTGAAATATATTCACTTTTTCTACTGTCTCCAGCCACCCAACCAAAGGAATCAAAAAACATGGCTTCTTTCATGGCAAGGGAGGGACTGGACGTTTTCTTGTAGCGAATAGCTTTTTCCCGCAGTCAACAGTGACACGTCTACCAATAAAGTCAGCTCTCATTTGGGAATGTTCTTTGCATCTTGATCTGCTGTTGGATGCCAGTGGAGACCCAGGGCTCCCTGAGGCTGAAGGCAACCATACCGCTTGTCATTCATTCTCTGCATTCCACAAGAAACACCATGCCAATCCACCCATTTCCCTTGGCTGTGTTCCCCCAGGGTGTGAGGAGTAGGATTCTTTCTGTTTGACACCAGGGAGAGACCTCCAAATGATTAGTGAAACTGATCTTACCCTAAAGGCCTTTAGGGTAAGATCAGTTGGATGTAGTTAATAATAGTTTTGTGTCAGAAATTATTCTGGGTTGAAAGGATTTTTGTGGGAGAAATTCCACTCAGGGAGTGCCCAAATGAGGCTCCTTTCATGTACCCAACAGCTGGGACAGAGACGGGTACTAAATCTGTCAAGCAGTACTGGGGTTTTGAACTGCTAACTTGCCAGCCTTCCAGGTAACAAGGCAAGCTTCTTAACTACTGAGCCACTGCAGCCCCATCTTGGATGTTGCAGCTATCCCAGAGTTTGCTTGCTGGCTCTGTCCATGTGAAGGAGCCAGCAGTAGTAAGGTCAGAGTTAAAAGCTGCTAAAATATGAACTAGGTTGGCAGGGCAGGAGCCCTTTGAGGAAAATTCTTATAGCCTGTATACAATGCCAAACTTGGAAAAGTTACCTTTTTTCATCTTCAATTTCCAGAATCCCCAGCTAATGTAACCACTGGTTATGGCACCAGGGCAATTCTGGAAACTGTGGTGCAAAACAGAAACCTGGATTATAAACAGAGCTGTCTACTTTTACTGTCCAAATTAACTGTATCATTAACTGCATCATTTTTCTTATTCTGCCTAATTTCTTCTGCTTGTGCAAACTATGAGGATGGACAGAGCACTGTGTGTGCAGTACCGTTGACACCTTTGAACCTCCGTGAAGGAAAACGAAAGCCTCTTCATCCCTCTTTCCCCCTGGGAGGATTTACTGCTCAGCAGAAGGTCAGTAGCATACTGGCCCACTAAGGGAGCGTTCCTCTCATGAACCCCTTGGGATGAATGTAAAGCAAGGCTTCTGGAATGAGTTTCAGCAGTCGAACATGTTTGTCTGGCGAGGGACATCCATTTTCATTCTGGAAATAGTGTAAGCTGAGTAGTTCTTGGCTAAATTAACACCTCATGAAATGGTTTCCCCTCCCAAAACAAACCTGACTGTTGACTTATCTTGGAGTTGAAGATAAGATTGTGCATAGGTGTCTTGTGACAGCTCCCTGCCATGCTCCATTCTGCCTTATAGTAAGGCTACTCTGATCTAGAAACAATTTGTATGTTAAATCAAAGCACTTTATTCATGACAACCAAGAGGACTTCTAAATTAAATGCAGGGTTCACACTGTGCTCCAAATTCTGGCCCCAGACATGCATGGAAATATGTATATACTCGACTATAAGTCATCCTGAATATAAGTCGAGGTACCTAATTTGGACCTCTAAAACTAGGAAAATAGATTGACCTGAGTATAAGTCAGGGGTAGAAAATGCAGCAGCTGCTAGTGAGTTTCAATAATTAAAATACAGTAAAACCTCACATAAAGAGCACCTCACTTAGAGACTAACTCGCTTAAAGAGCAGAATTTCCTCTGAATGGTTGCCTTACTTAACAACTAAAACCAACATAAAACTCACTTAATAACTAAATTGGGGTTTGCAATCCTCCACCACCCCCAGCCAAAATTGGTCACTTACAATGGTGTTTCACTTAAAGAGCAAACTCGCTTAAAGAGCAATCCTGTGGAACGCATCATGCTCTTTAAGCAAGGTACCACTGTACAAGAAAATATGGTGAAATTAATTAATTTAGACATTTGTGTGGGTATGTTTTTGAGTGCTTAAGCTGACCCAAGTATAAGTCAAGAACCATTTTTGGACCTCATTTGGGGGCCCAAAAACCCAACTTATACTTGAGTATGTACGGTAATGCTTGATGGATCCTGATGGATCCTCACAAGTAGTAATCAGGAAATCAGTGTGAAGAGACACTCATGGGATAAGGCCATGCCTCTTCCTGATCCATTTATCAGGGAAGTGCATCTTGGTAGCATCCACCTGTCTCTCCTTAACAGTTTGGGCCCACAGGCTCTAAAGTTCACAGCCCATTGGTTACACCATTTATGGTCCCACTGAATTGCTGTTGATTAATGGGAGACGGTTCAACTTGCTCTTCTCAAGACAGTTACTTGTCCCTTAAGGAAAAAGAAAAATCTCTCAAAAACTATTCCATAATAGTGTATTTGTATCCCAAGGCAGGAAGACAATTCTGATGTAGTGCAGTACTAGAGGAAAAAATGTTTTGATGCCCCTGTATGTGGCAGCTTTAATGATAGTGTGCCTGTCTCTTCGCCACCCACAAACTAGCACCATGGCCCAAGGACACAGCTTGAAGGGATGTGTGTTTGTGTGTGTGTGTACCAATGTTTTGTACACAGAATATTTGTTTAGAAGACAGTGTTGGAAGCCCACATTGTCTGTCTTTCCAGAACAAGAACAAGTACATGGTTATTATTTTGCCTTTATTCTGCAAAGGCCTGCCTGCTTTGGGCATCACAGGGGTGAAATCACGAGAGCCCGACAGATTTCTGGCTCTGAGATGAAAAGGAATGGGAAGCTGCTGACTGGACAATCTACCTGGACTAGAAAGCTGCCCTCACCACTCCCAGAAGCGGAAGTTAAATGTACCCACACATGTGCAGAAAACTGCCATAAAGCATTCGTGGCTGTCGTAAACACGTTTTCTTTATGGCAACGATTTTTACATGTGTGGGTGTGTTTTACTTCCACTTCTGGTGGGAGGCCACGTGACCAGCCCAAGGCCCGAAAAGTTTGAGCAATCCTGTTCTACATCTACCCTTCTGAGCTGCTTTTGGCTCTAGTTGTACACTTCAAGATTAATTTTGGGGAGAAAGGAGAAAGAACTACCGTACATAGTGTTGGCAATGGATATATTATTATCATTAACTTACTCCTGCTGATAGTGTTTACTATGAACATTAATTTAATTTATTTTTATTTTTATTTTTAGATATCTGTGCCGCCTCATTCACGAAAGGAACTCTAGGTGGCTTACAGAATATACAGCAATACAACATATACAACAATTATACAATATACATTGTTATGGTTTAAGATTTCTGATGCCATCTGGTTTTGTTTCTTGTATATTTTTAGTAGTTCACTGTGTGATTTTAATCTGATCTTTTATATATATGGTAAGCTGTGAGTGGTGCTCACATCAAAAGAGTGGGGTATAAATGTAAATAAATAAAATAAATACAAATAAAAGGTCCTACAAGCTGAAAGTTGGCCTTTTCTGCTGCACTAAAAAAGGTATATGTAAGGCCCCCCCCCTTTTTAAACTTCAACCACCTCTTACCTCTGTAACAAAGGGATAGTAACTGTGACTGAGGTGCTTTAAAGGGTTACTGTGAGATTTTGTTTAGTTATGTGTGATTTAATATAGGTTATGCCCGCATCTTCTAAGTGATTTGCAATTAGCAATTAAACCCATCAAAAATAACAAGCAAAAATATCTCCCCTTGGAAAGATATAAAATTCAATTCAAGGCAAGCCCCTGCCCCACAAAAGAATACTTCACAGATGCGATGCCATCATTCATAACATTTGCTGTTGCCTCGTTTCATGGATGAAGCACAAGCAGGAATCAAGATACTTGAGATACACAGATGACACTACCCTAATGGAAGAAAGTGAAGAAGACCCAAAAAGCCTCTTGACGAGGGTGAAAGAGGAGAGTGTAAAAGCTGGCTTGAAACTCAACATCAAAAAAACCAAGATCATAGCATCCGGACCCATCACTACCCAGCAAATCGAAGGGGAAGAAATTGAAGCAGTGACAGACTTTACCTTCTTGGGATCTAATGTCACTGCAGATGTTGACTGCAGCCAAGAAATAAAAAGACACTTCTTGGGAGGCAAGCTATGAGAAATCTAGGCAGCATAATAAAAAGTAGAGACATCACTCTGCTAACAAAAGTCTGCATAGTTAAAGCAATAGTCTTCCCAGTAGTAATGTATGGTTGTGAGAAGTGGACCATAAGGAAAGCTGAGCTCAGAAGAATAGATGCCTTTGAGATGTGGTGCTGAAGGAGACTCTTGAGGGTCTCCTGGACAGCGAGGAGATCAAATCAGTCAATCCTGAAGGAAATCAACCCTGACTGCTCACTGGAAGGAGAAATACAGAAGCTGAAGCTCAAGTATTTTGGCCAACAAATGAGAAGAGAAGACTCCCTTGAGAAGGCCTTGATGCTAGGAAAGGTCGAAGACAAAAGAAGAAGGGGGTGGCAAAGGATGAGGTGAATGGATGGCATCATTGATGCAGTGGGGATAGATCTGGGCATGCTTCGGAGGATGGCAGATGACAGAGGAGCCTGGTGTACAGTGATCCATGAGGTTGCAAAGGGTCAGACTTGTCTGTGCAACTGAACAACAAAAGTGTCATTTGGAAGAACATCCGAAGAAATTCATTAAAATATTACTTTTAACAATCGAGCCAATGAATTGATTGGAAGGGAATGGTTTGGAATTAGAAGCTGGTTGGCCATTGGGATATTTGCCCTTGGTCTACTTTTGTTTCAGTAATCTGCCATATATTTTAAAGCTGTCTTTGAGTCCAAACAATGCCATTTCTATTAGTAGCAGTAGAGTGAAAGGTTATGAAGAAAGCAATAGAAAAGAAACAACTGTGCAGGGATGATCCAGGGCAGTGATGGCAAACCTTTTAGAGACCGAGTGCCCAAACTGTAACCCAAACCCCACTTATTTATCCCAAAGTGCCAACATAGCAACAGGGGAGGAAGGAAATGCTCCCATTGGGCTGCTGGGCAGAGGGGCAGGGCAAACTATGTGCTGGGGTGACTGCATGGGTGCCCACAGAGAGGGCTCCAACCAAGTGCGACCTCTGGCACACATTCCATAGGTTCACCACCGCTTATCTAGGGCAGTGTTCCCCAGCCTTTGGTTTGTGGACTTCAATTCCCAGAAGTTTAAGCCAATTCCCCAAGGCACTGAATAGCCAATGTACTGACTTAGGCTTCTGGAAACTGAATTTCAAAAACCAAAGGTTGGGTAACACTGGTTGAGGGTGAGGTACAAGTTAAATGTATATTTTCTTTTTATTTTAAAATATTCAGATGGGAAGTGAAATAGCTGTTTTGCCTTCAGTGGAATTTAAATAAATGTATTCATTATTTCTAACGCATGTTTATAAACAAATTAGCATAAGTTAGCAGATTTCATGTTGATTTGTATCAAGTGAATCTGGAACCCTCAAACTCGTAAGTTTCTAACAATGCTTCTGGTTTGGACCCAATACAAAGAAACATTATGCTGCCTTTTCCAAAGCCAAATGGGCCTCTTTAAACAGCAAGAGATTGAACTGTTTTTAAAATGTGGGTTAAATCAGGACATGCAACCTTTTAAGCCCTGAAGGTCTTCTCCACTGCCAGCCAATGGATCAAACACTCAGTGTGTATGTAAACAAACGCACAAGTTGTGCTCCCCTAGGTTAAATACTGAGAACTGTAGGGAGGCAGATCCAGTTTGTTTTCTTGTGGAGGCAGAATCTTATAGCAATTGTTCAACAAGTACAGACTGCTGCTGGAAAATGAAGCAACCCCCCTTGAACTCTACCACTACTAAATGAACTGAAATATTAATCTTTCTTTCCTACCATCCTCTTGTCGAGGACCATGGAGAACATTATGTACCAAATATACAGTATATGCAAAACCAATGTTTTCCTCTAAGAAAACATGACTAATTAGAATCAGATGTATTTCTCCCTTTAAAAAAATGTACACTTATTTATTGCTAGTAACTATAACAGCACACTCATAATTATATGCATGAGACAGAGGACATAATATTTATATCGGTCTTGTCTGTACTGGAAGACACAATGCATTTGATGTGGTTCGTTGAAAGTCAACAACAGCGTCTCACTTTTATAGGAGAAAATGAAGGGTGTACCTAGGGACACCTTTGGAGCAAGGGCTAGATTTGCTTCCTTCCCATGCAAGCTCTTGAGAATCAAACCTGTTCACACCTGCCTAGTCCTGTGCCTGGATCTGCATCATGAATCTATTCCTCGTCCATAGCAGAAGGGTCTCCAGCTTTGCTTTGTGGGTGGGCTCAGTGTGTCTATTTAGAATGTTAAAAGAGTACTGTGGATGATGCCACAAAATGATAAGGTCATGGTAGTTGATGAGATGGCCACTTCAAATGGTCATGGCCATCACAAGACACACATTTAGCAAAAGGCAAAGCCGGCAAGATAAAAGTAAAAGAAACTCATCCAAGACCTTGAGTACAGGCAGAGATGAAATCTATGCTCCAGAACACAAATCTAAACTACAGTCAAACCTCACATAAAGAACACCTCGCTTAAAGAGTAACTCGCTTAAAGAGCAGAATTTTATCTGAACGTTCGCTTCACTTAACAAATAAAACCAACCAAAAACTTGCTTGACAAATAAATTGGGGCTCACAATCCCCCCCCCCCTTGGTCACTTACAATGGTGTTTCGCTTAAAGAGCAAACTCACTTAAAGAGCAATCCTGTGGAAAGCATTATGCTCTTTAAGTAAGGTACAACTGTATTGGAAAGACTGACATATAGCAGAGGTTCCCAACCTAAGGCCTGCAAGCTGGATTCAGCCCTGGCACCATTTCATGTGGCCTCCCACCCCTCCAAGGACATTCAAAAATAGCCATCCCTTGAAGCTGTTGGAACAAAATGGCTGATCCCACTGCAGGACTGTAGACAGTAGGTGGCCAGGATGGGTGTTTCCTACCCTGAGGTAGCTGTTAAAAAATCCTGGCTATGGCTCTGCCCCATCGTGAAGGCAGGGCACAATGGCCATCTGGCCCTCAAAGCTGACTAAGAGAACATGACCCGGCACCCGGCCTGAAAAGGTTGGGAACCCCACCCCACTCCTATAAAAACCCTAGGCTTACACATACACACTCACAGACACACTCATAGACACACACACAAAATTGTCCTTCCATCTTTCATCATCCCATCATCAACCTTCTTCTGATTCTTGTTCCTACAATCACCCTTACATCCCTTACAAGGCCACTGATTGCCCCTCCACCCATTGCAACCCCTTTGTGATCGCTCATACGTTGCATCACTCTCACAGTCTCCATGGTTATGAAGCAGAGATGGCAAGCTTTTATTTTTCTCATAACTTGAAAAGGATGTCTAAGAAACAAACTGCTTCCAAGCCAAACATCAGACTCTGGTCACCATATTCTATTCCCGATAGTGCAGTTGGTTAATACTGTATTGCTCTGGGATTTAGAACAGAATGCTGGGAAGCTGGCCGGAATATTAAAAACTGACTTTTTCATATATACCGTATATACTCAAATATAAGCCAACCCAAATATAAGCCAAGGTACCTAATTTTGACCTGAAAACCCAGGAAAATACATTGACCCAAATATAAGCCAAGAGTGGGAAATGCAGCAGCTGCTAGTGAGTTTCAATAATCAAAATACATGAAAATATGGTATAATTAATTAAACTGTTATTGTGTCTCAATCCAACATAGTCTTGGGATCCTCGTGGTCATTGACCCAAGTATAAGCCATTTTCCCCTTTTGGGGCTCATTTTTGGGACTAAAAAACTAGGCTTATACTCGATTATATACTGTATTTGGTGAATATCATGAAAGTATTAGAGGCTGTGTTAGCATGCATCATAGACAAGAACCTTATTGCCTCTCTCCAAAAAGAAAAGAACAGGAGCCATCCATATAGCGGTCATGCCCTATCCATCTTTTCTTCATACAAAGTGAGGAACAGGAGAAAACAGTGAGAACCTGGAGGAACCCTTATGACTTTGCAACATACCCCAGAGTTACCCTAGATCTGAAATTACCCCTATTATTTTTTTTATACTTTTATTTTCAATAAAAATCCTTCTCTTATTTTAATTTGCCCTCCACTTCAAGATTAGGCTTCCGTACACACTGATACACACTCATTCACTTGCAGGTAAGATAATTGCAAGGGTTGATTTTTATAAAGATCTCAAACTGCTATTTTAAAAGGGCATGAGGAAGGGCCCCCTCCCCCCACCCCCGTTTAAAGCCTCAGCAGTAGTGAAAAGGCTCTGGGAATTACAGTTTGGTTTAAAATGCATTTTTCCTTTCTGCCAAATAGGCACAGCAGATTTAACCCTTTCACTCCTGATTAATTTTATGTCATTAACAGTTACATCAAAGATTCCTTTGTACTCCACCCCCCTTCATTGACCATGGGGTCTTCTTCAATGGTCTATTTGTAAACTTAAGCATTGCACAATACACTCAAACGGAGCCTGGAACTTAATGGAATGAGACCAGAAGTGGGTGATCTTGGAGTCACCTTTGACATATGTTAATGGATTAATCTCACCTCGGGAAACTACATGGCTATCTCTCCTGATGGCCAAAGCCACTGTTTAACTTGAAGTTCAGCTCCTAGTCAACAGTAAAGATGATTCCCTTTAAGATAGGAATGTATAGGTAACTTCTAAGGAATTATTTCTGTTTGTGTCTGATTATGAAATTAATATTGGATTTTATGTCTTTTCATTCCAAGGAACAGTTAAATGGAAAATTTTAACTAAAGGACCGCTCTGTTATTAAACCAATGCAAAGATGTGGAAGGAAAAACACCCTTTTGCCCTCAGGAAATTCTTATCAAAAGATTCAAACTGGCTTTTCTAGCCATGCCCATCAGCCAGATGTGGGAGTCAATACCTATTGTTGAATGGAAATAAAGCTGGCAGGGAGGAAATACCAATCTACATATCAATGTGTTTGCAAGAAGTCAAGAGGACAGTTTTCACTGAAGAAATGACCCCCATCTATGATGCACAGACAACCTGATTGACCATGGACTGTTTGCAATCTCTGATATGATTTACCTTTCATTGTGAAGGCTGGGATGCATAATTAGAAGAGAGTGTTGTCATTACTATATTGACTTGTACCTAATCCCTCTCCTCCTTTCTATCCTTCTTGGAATTTTGTAATCTTTTTTTTCTAATGCAACAATTTACATGAAAACTTACCATTGTAACTTGAAGTTGACTTATTTATCTATGAAATAAGGGCCTGCTGCTAGGTTATTGTAGTACTGCAAAAACTTTATTGTAACAATAGATGATAGGATTAGATGTTAAGATTAGTAGGAATGTATAAAATGTCTTTGCGGGAAACCAGCTCTCTCTGAACAAATTAGCTTGGGAAAACTCATGCGCAGATTTTTGTAGCAGGCAAAAGGGCTGAGAAATGTCTTTAACCAGCAGCAGGCCTTTGTTCATTAAATGCATGGTCAGTAAACCATTTTATATTTGCCTGAAAATTAAGTCTCTGTGGTTCTTGGGGGGCTCTGCCAGCAGACGGACTTTTTAATTTTAAAACGCATCTCTGCTGCTAACAGGTCTTCCTGTGACAGAGAAAAGGGGGATAGGGATTTTTTAGGTAAACACCAGGCCTTAGTTAGTTTTACTTCTTTTGTCCCTTTATAAGTTAGAGATGCCAGGGAAGAACCAAAGTGGGTTCAGTGGCCACCTGAAGAAATCCTCCTCAAGGTCATAGTACAGTTCTTACTGGGAGATAGTTGAACTGTGCCATTGGCCATATCCTTGAGCAGCAGCAGCAGCCACTGCCGCCGCTGCCGCCCCACCACCACAATTGTTGTCATCACCTCCTCCACCTCCTTCTCCTTCTAAACAGTACTGCAAACCTCAAGTCCCTTTTCCAGGGCAACTTTGCTTGGTGCCTTATAGAAGTTTTGGTCTGCAACCCCTATGGTGCTTCTCCTTTGCCCTGACCACTGCTCCCATAATCACATCAATGGTGTTACTGAAAACTGTAGTTGAGACATCTGGCTGAGAAAAGTTAGCTGCAGGCATTAGGCCTTAGACCAGGAGTTCTCAACCTTCTTAAACCAGGGGCCGGATCAAGCTTCCTCAGACAGCTTCGGGGGCCGGATGGCCATTTCCCCCTTCATCCACCACATGGCACTTCCTGGTGTGGTGGAGGTGGTGCCGCATCCGGTCTGCATCCAGTCTGCTGGCCACAAGTTGAGAATCCCAACCCTAGACTGGCATAAAAGGTGGCTCACCCTTTTGACAAAGCCAGACTGTTAAAAAAGTAGGTATTGTAGATGCAATGGGCACAGAGCTGGGCGGGTTGAGGATAGTGGAGGACAGAGGTGCCTGCTGGGGCGCAAAGTGGTCCACAGGGGTGCAAAGGGTCGGAATCGACTGTACGACTGAACAACATTTAAGTGAAAACAAAGAAACAAACATTCTCAATATAAACTGAGAGTCTTATATACAGGTATCACACACAGACATATGATCATGCAGTTAATTGACTCCTTAAATATTCTACGAAAGTCCCCTGGGTTTATAACAGAAGGAAGGAAAAGGCTTTAAGGGAGGAAATTTTGACTATAGACCTCATAGATGAAGTTAAAGTTCAGTGGTCATGATGTTACCTGGATTTTAAGATCAAACATCACTGTTTCATTTAATTTATTTTAATAAAGTTACAACCAGAGATTCACTATACAAACAGGTCAAAGGTATGGAAATATGGGGAGAAATCAGCGCTTAATAGCTAACATATGAAATAAAATAATACAAGGTTTGATATAAACCTCTGCAAGGGGGCTTAATTAAAAGGGGGAAATAGAACTAAATTTTATAAGGATTGATGTAAAAGCCTGCCTAAGAGCGTTGGTAAAGAATATTGATTATTCTAAGCGAATCACGTATGCAAGACTCTGGCAAGGAATGCAAGCAATTAAAGTCAATAGAAATGCTGATTAAGAGCTGGCTTCTCCCCTCCAAACAAGAATGTAAACGAGAACTAATTCTTTCTCTTTGTCGCCGAGCCTCAAGAGTTCCCCCAGAGGTGTTGCAAAAGGTGTGGAATCTCAGTAAAACTGGTTTCCTGGTTGCAAAACAAAGGCGCTCCTTTTCATTCATCCACAAAAGCCAAAGATACAAAGTATCGCTCTGCAAATATTTTCCTGACCAGAAGACGACACTTTGTAACAGATTTACGACCGCCTGGGAAGATCGCTTCCTCTAAAAACAATGAACTGCCTGCTGCCTTTGCAAATGCCCCTCTGTACGTGTAAATTGTCAAGCGTAATTTCGGAAATTACTTCTGTACTGTTTAATTAAGCTTTTGTACCATGTAATCAAGAAGTGTAAAGACTCATTTAATTGCCCCTGTTTTAGTAAACAGCATTTGCAACTGCCATCACTAATCCAGGATTAATTGTCGACCAGTTTACTGTTTGGGAGCGGGAGGGATGCAAGTCATTCCTAGAATAGCATGGATTGACTTCACACGAGGGTGGTTTTATCAGAACGGTTGAGTTATAGACTTCTAGTTTTTATAGAATGGCCACTATAAATTAGAACTCTGTTTAATACCAATAAACCAATTTGTTTTGATTAAAACCTTACCTCGTTTTTTAGTTCCTAGGGTTTAATATTTCTCTGCCAGGGCACAAACCGAGTATTAAAAATTCAGGTAACAATGAGAAGAACCTTCAAGAGAAAGAGAAGGATGTGAAGATCCTAGATTAAATCAAAAGTGCATTCATTGTTTTATTATTAAGTAAAACCTCACATAAACAACACCTTGCTTATAGACTAACCCACTTAAAGAGCAGAATGTTCTCTGAATGATCACTTCACTTAACAACTAAAACCAACCAAAAACTCACTTAACAACTAAATCTGGGTTCGCAGTCCCACCCCCACCCCCCTGCCAGAAGTCACAATTGGTCACTTACAATGGTGTTTCGCTTAAGAGAAAACTCACTTAAAGAGCAATCCTGTGGAACGCATTATGCTCTTTAAGTGAGGTACCACTGTAATTAACCTATGACATATTCCCTGCTTTGAACACTTCTCTAATACAGATTAGAATTGTGACTCCATACAAAATTCTAGAAATGTGAGTAAATTAAATAAATAAATAAAATCTACATGGTTTCTGGCTATTAAAAAAGTGGTTTAAAGGGTTTCCAAAATATTTATATGGACCTTTATATTGAGGTGGTTGTTGTTCAGTTGCACAGTCGATTCCGAACCTTTGCAACCCCATGGACCACTGTTGGCCAAGCACTTCTGTCCTCCACCATCCTCCTCAACTCGCTCACCTCTGTGCCCATTGTGTCTACAATACCATCTAGCCATCTCATTTTGGGCCACCCCCTATTTCTTTTGCCCTCCACCTTTCCCAGCATCAAGGCTTTCTCAAGTGAATCCTATCTTCTCATTTGATGTCCAAAGTACTTTAGCTTCATCTTTACTATTTGACCTTCTAAGGAGCAGTCAGGGTTGATTTTTTCTAAGATTGAGCTATTTGTTCTCCTCGCTGTCCAGTGGGCTCTCATATGCTGGCATTTAGAATGTAATAATTTGATTCCATTGTCTTTTAGGGCTTTGAAAAGTTCAACTTGGTACCATCATCTCTACTGGCTTTGTTGTTTGCAGTGCTTTTTAAGGCCTTTCTGAATACACTCTCTAGGATGTCTGCCTCAAGTTCAATTTCTTCATCATTGTTATTATTATCAGGAGTGTTGAGGTCCTTTTTGTAGAGTTCCTCTGTGTACCTTTGCTTAATCTCTTCTGCATCAGCTATCTCCTTGCCGTCTTTGTCCCTTATCATGGTCATTTTTACTTTAAACATTCCCTTGATTTCACCATTTTTTTTAAAAAAAGATCTCTAGTCCTGCCTCTTCTGTTGTTTTCTTCTATTTCTTTGCACTGTTCATTCAGGAAGGTTTCCTTATCTCTCCTTGCTTTTCTTTGAAATTCTGTATCCAAGTGATTGTATTTTTTCCTTTCTCCTTTGGCTTTTGCATCCCTTCTGGTCTGGACCAACACAAGGGTAAACTGGATAAAAGAAGACAGAAAGGTCTGAGGCTGAAAGCAGAGTGTGGCCACTTCAGGGGTCAAGGAGGCAGGGGAAAGAAGGGGCATTGGATGGTGGGGGAGGTCCAGAAAGGATCCGTTTGGCTTCATGCTGTGCCTCATTCTTCTCCAGATGGCAGGGACAAGGCCATCTGTGTCCCAAGGGTCACAAAGGACAGTTCCTTCCCTCTGGCTCTGTAACTGTTACTGACAATGGGGCCAAAGGTTATAGGGAAATTGGGGGGGGGGGAAGGGGAGGAATTATTGCCAAGCAGGAGAAGTCTGTTGTTTGGTTTAGCCCCAAGGCAGCACCAGATGCTAGCTAGGAAAAGTTACAAAAATGTAGGATAAAGATAATAATCTCCTTTTCCACCATAAAATCCTTCCCCACTCCCCAACCACCATCACCAGAGTGGTGCTATCTCCATATATCTCAGATAAATCAATTTATCATTTAAACACCTCAATAGTTTTGCAGATACAGTACATTATTCTCAAATTTCAACCCCTTAGTATTCTTCCAACCTAGCATTCGAAAGCACGAAAT
Source organism: Furcifer pardalis (assembly GCA_030440675.1). NCBI lineage: Eukaryota > Metazoa > Chordata > Lepidosauria > Squamata > Chamaeleonidae > Furcifer > Furcifer pardalis. The sequence continues at coordinate 20,014,829 of CP126893.1, forward strand.
TACAAGTACAGTAGATAAATAGTGGCCACTTCGGTGGGAAGGTAAACAATGTTCCATGCGCTACGGTGTCTAGTCATGCCTGCCACATGACCACATAAACGTCTGCAGAAGTAAACAGTGCTGGCTCTTCAGCTTTGAAACAGAGAGGAGCACTGAACCCTAAAGACGGATACGACTGGCTTTCAAGCAAGGGTGACCTTTACCTAGTATTCCAGACATAATATTTTCCACTTTCCTTTTATTTCCTTCTTCTTGTAATAACACACTGGTCATATGTTTCATAGAAACATATATTTGATAGATTTTGATCTGCAGTCTGAACCCCTGTTTATGTTTACTTAGAAGTAAATTCCTCAGTTTTATTCCTAAAAGAAGTATTTTATTTGTTTGTTTGTTGGATTTATATAACCGCCTTTTTCACCTGAGCGACCCAAGCCGGCTCACAACATCAGCTAAAACTCATACCCAATACCAATTAAAACCAAATACTATCAAACTATCCAAGTATCCATTGGACTGCAGCCTTAAGATAAAGACATTTCCTTTTCTATAGGGATGTCCCCCTCACTTTTCAAAGGTATTTCCTAAACTCCTGAATGTAAGCAAGATTTTGAGATGTTTACAATAATAATAATAATTTCGTGTCAGAAATTATTCTGGGTTGAAAGGGTTTTTGCTGAAGAAACTCCACTCAGGGAATTCCCAAATGAGGCTCCTTTCATGTCCCCAAGAGCTGGGACAGAGACGGGTGCTCAATCCACCATGCAGTACCTATATCTCAAACTGCCAACTTGTCAGCCTTCCAGATAACAAGGCGAGCTTCTTAAGCACTGAGCCACTGCAGCCCCTTTATGGTTTACAATGTTAAGTGCTCTGTTAAAATGTACCTAATGAATGTTACTGCTAGCAATGTCAGAAAAACAAAATATCCAAAACTCAGTAACAGAAGCAATGCGTACAACAAAAGCGGAGACTGGAAAGTATCAGAGCGTTAGCCCTACTTCAAACCTTGGAAATAGCCCAACAGCCGTGAGAAAGCAGGTATGGCAACTTTCCTGAGTAATCACCCCACACCCCCGCACACGCATACACACACTCACACACACACAACCACACACAAGCCCTGCACATGCCCTTTCAATGTATTATTTATTATTATTATTTATTCAACTTGTATAGCCACCTCAATTGACATGCGACTCTGGGCGGTGTACATAAAAATCCCCAACATTTAAAACTATAGAGACCTTTAAAATTCCTAAAAACCTGGGGGGAGGGGGAATTACCTCCTATCTGCACCAATTAAAAAACCTAATTACAAACTTTTAAAAGCATGCATGATCCTCCACTAAATGAGCCAGTGGGGAGTGGTGGTTGCTCCCTCTCCACCTTCTGAAGGAAGCGGACTTGAATATATATCTAATGCTGGATGAAGATTTGGCATGTCTGTGTTGCATGAAACACATCGTTACATATGCATTCCTTATATATGCATCATTTGGATGTTTGTGCTATAAGGTGCCAGGAGGATAAAGAAAGCTGCCTAAGACCATTGATCTATAGCAGGAGTAGGCAACCTATGGCCCGCAAGCCAGATCTGGCCCATGGTGCCAATTAATCCGGGGGGGGGGGTTTACTCCAGCTGCCTCCACTGCCGCCAGAATAATCCACAGACAAATGCATTTACGACAGCTGTAAATGAATCCGCAGCTGTCACAAATATGTTTACGACAATAATAAATGGGGGGGGGCATCACCAGACCAGCCCCCTCAACTGTCTGAAGGAGTGACTGAAAAAGGTTGGCAACTCCTGATCTATAGAACCTAGTGTTGTTAGCACAGGTTTGTAGCAGCAGCTCCATGACTTTAGGTAAAGGTCACCCTTGCCCGGAAGCCTGTCATGTGGCAGGCATGACTAGACACTGGAGTGCATGGAACGCTGTTTGCCTTCCCACCAAAGTGGTACCTATTTATTTGTTTGTTTATTGTATGATGAACTTCAGTTGTTTACATTAATCCTTATATATACAGTGAGCAAAAATTGACCATCTCAAGTCCCTGATCCCTGTTTATCTACTTGCAATTTCTTGCTTTCAAACTGCTAGTTTCTCAGAAGCTGGGACAAATGATGGGAGCACACTCCATCATGCAGCACTCGAACTGCTGACCTGCCGACCTTCCCGTCATTAAGTTGAATGCCATAACCACTAAGCCACCATGACTTTAGAGAAGAGCAATTTTAACTCCTTCCCTGGAGATGTGGTCGTGAGAGGGTTGAATGAAGTAGGATCTGCCTCTAAAGCCTGCTCTGAGCTCAGTGTCCACATGTTTTTAAAAGGCACATTGATAAGAGCCTTTTACCAGTAAATGACCAAAAAGTAAATGAAGCAAACACACTTCACTGTACAGTATATGAGACCTCTTCATCAAGTCATTTAGAATTCCTTAGCCCTGTGTAAATAAGATGAGGATATCCCAGTTCTAAGAAATAAAATCGTCATAAAGAATAAAACTACCTATTTTGGAAAGAAGAAGAAAAGGATGAGATGTATGCATCTGGGGAGTAAAGGCAAAGGTCACCCTTGCTCAAAAACCACTTGTATCCAATTCTAGAGTTCAGTGCTCATCTCTGTTTATAGCCAAAGGACCAGTGCTGTCTGTGTCTGCAGATGTTTCTGTGGACATGTGGCAGGCATGACTAGACACCAGAATGCACACGACACTGTTTACTTTCCCAACAAAGTGGTCCTCATACAGGTACTTGCAATTTCTTGCTTTCGAACTGCTAGGTTGGCAGGAGCTGGGAGAGAGATGGGGGTTCACTCCATTGTGCAGCATCGGGTCTCAAACTACCGACCTGCTGACCTTCCAGTCATCAAGTTCAGCATCTCAACCATTAAGCCACTGCAGTCCCATGTCTGGCAGTACTGCCAAGAAGTACAGCGAGACCCATAGGTTACATACTAGGCAATTCTGAGCAAGATCAAGGGTGTAGGGAAACTTGGCAGGCAAATCATGAAGACTCTCGCTCTCACATCACATACCACAATAAGCTATTTGTCGTACTGTACTTGGTTTCCACAGTCCATGCACTGGGCATCTGTAGCCCCCTCTTTTTTAACTGAGAAATTTCAAACAAAGCCAGGGGGAGCAACATGGGACCCTCCAGAGGCTGCTGGATTGCAGCTCCTAGTATCATTGCCAAAATGTGAAGGAGGGTGAGAATCAGTGGTGGGCATCAGCAGGTTTGCACTGGTTCGCCAGAACCGGTAGCAGAAATTCTGGTTGGCCCTGCCCATCCAAGTTTTGAAATAAAGTAGTCCTAATTCGGGTGCAATGCAGGGCTTTTCCCCTGGCCATGACCACCATACCACGTCCACAGTGTGGTAGTAAAATTGTTTGGAGCCCACCACTGGTGAGAATTGCAATACAAAACATCTGAACAGACCATAATATGTTGGACATTCTTGAAGTGAAGAATAGAGACTGCTTTGCAACTTGCATTTCAAGGATCAAACTTAGCAGAAGTTATTTCAAACTCACACCTATACAGGTCCTTTCAGATGTCACAAACCTCACTTAGAAAATTATAGTACAGCAAACCAACAGGTAACGTCAAGCCTGGCCACTACCTCAATGCTTTAATGGGCTAATTACCTTTTATCTCAACATATATTCCATGTGGCAAACTTACATTCAAACCATGGTTTTAAATTGTGGCTAGTAAGACAACCGGAAATTGCAGCTGGCTGATGGCAGAAGTGATGGGGAATTGTTTTTTAAACCAGCAAAGGTTGACATAGGGAGCAAGCCCATGAAGGATAGAGTGTATGGTTGCAATGCTTAGCCAAACTATGGCATGTTGGGGAAACTGGCTCCAAGTCAAGCCACAAATAACTTTTGTTGTTGTGTTGGTAGTTTTTATTTACTCTGGGTACAGGGGCCATTCAGGGACCACAGCTTTGAATGCAGCAGGTACCACGTGCAATCTGTGGGACCTCTTGTATTAAAAAGTCTTAGACAGCAGGATTTGGAAGCAGGATTTTTGCTCAAGAGGGATAGGCTTTCCTATACAGAATAGATCAGAAATAGTGACTCTTGGATTGTCCAGTTGTTTTGTAGCATAATTCCTGGAATTCCTTACCACTGGTTAAGGCTTCGGGGACTTAAAGTAAAAAAAGTAATGCTGAGCAGAGCCCAGTACACCTTAACTCCAGACTTGGAGAGCGGTGAGAGGAGACTCAGTAGAAGACTCTCTGCAATTTCGGTGCACCTAGGTGGCCCAGGGGCTGAGATATGTTAGGAATAGTTATGCCATTTAGCCAAGGTGGCAGAAATAACAATCAGGATAATAATTTCATGTCTAAAATTATTCTGAGTTGAAAGGATTTTTGTGGAAGAAACTCCGCTCAGGGAATGACCAAATGCAGTTCCTTTCCTGTCCCTCAAGAGCTGGGACAGAGACATGCACTCAATCTGTCATGCAGTACCCAGGTCTCAAACTGCTAGCTTGCCAGCCTTCTAGCTAACAAGGCAAGCTTCTTAACCACTGAGCCACCACAATGAATGGATTCTTCTTGCTGTTTCTGCAGCCATTGTAGTTTTACAGGGACAGTTTGCTGGCATGATGCTGAATCCTCCTCCTTTCTCATTTGGTCTTGGGACCTGCAATGGCGGAGTTGAAAATGACAGGGGAGCCTGAAAATGAGGTGGGAGGGTGCTGAAGTACTCGCCCAAGACTGAAATCGTTGGAGATTACTTGCTGCCTGATATGCTACATGGCATGATCTAAGTCTAAGTAAGGATGGATGGATGGTATGATACAGGTAAGCACAGTTAGACTAAAACAAAGTGGTTTTTTAAAAAAAACAAATCTCAATGGAGTAAGATAATTATTGAGTGAAACTTCAGTTATGAATGTGAAAAAGGTAGCAAAATAAACTTGCAGGAGTATGTTTCGTTCTTGAGAAGAAATGCCAAATAGCAGCCTACAGTCTGCAATGTTGACATTGCATAAGCAATAGGAGAGTTGGCTGTAATGCTCAGTGGTTTAGACTTCTGGGAATTGTAGGCATGTGCCCAAAGTTGGGAACCACTGTTCCAGAGGCTGTGCCTTCCCTGCCCACATTGCTTATCTTTCTTCCTGTTCTGCTGAACCAGCTAGGATTTCATCATGGCAGATGCAAAAGTGATTTTAAAAAAACACTCCTCAATCTAGCAAGGTAATTATTGAGTGAAACCTCAGTTATGAGTGGAGAAAGGTGTCAAACAAGGAGGTACAATCTCATCAAAGCTTTTCAACACTTGCCTAGAAAAAGTTATGTGAAGATGAAACCTGGGATGATGGTATCAAACCGAATGGAGAGAAGATAAACCATCTTAGGTTTGCAGATGATGCAGTACTAGTTGCCAAAAATGCTCAAAGACGTCAAAAAGTGCTGTGCGAGCTGGACACAGAAAATAGGAAGGTCACCCTAAAAATGAATGGCATTAAGACAAAATATATGCTGTCAAGCAATCAGCAGAAATTCCAAATAAAGAATCCAGAATGAACCCATTGAGCAGGTTGACCACTATGTCTATCTCGGCTGTCTGATTGGGATGAACAACGAACAGAGAGGAGAACTAGTCAGAAGAAAGAAAGCGGGATGGGTGCCATTCAACTCCACCAAAGAAATCTTGCTAGATGAGAGAGAAACCTGACACGAAACAACATACCAACCTTTTTAATTCAACAGTACAGTACTACCTGAGGTTCTCTATGGGAGTGAAACATAGTCATTAACGAAGGCCAAGGAAGAACTATCAAGAGCCACAAAGGTCATGGAAAGATCAATGCTAAAGGTATCTCCTTGCAACCACATCCTCAATGCCCTGATAAGAAAACAAAGTGGAATCAATGAAGCTTTTGTCGAATATCATAAATGGAAATTGCTGGACACGTTTCTCGAATGACAGACAGGTGATGGACAACAGCAGTCACCAAGTGGTATCCCAGAGGAGTAAAAAGACCCGTTGGCAGTCCCCACCCCACCCCCACCCAAAAATATATATATGGGAAGACAGTCTTGAAAAGAAGAAGCGACTTGTGACCAACAGGAATTCATCCCTTGATATCTGGCCAATCGAGGAATCAAGATCCAAAAGAACATGTTGCCCAGTCAGAGGCTAGGTAGACTAACTTATCATTTATGCGTGATGTTTCTCTGCAGAGCTGTGTAATGTGGTCTGCTGGAAATTAGAAAAGCTTTTTGCTTGAGCTACCTGATTTATTAAATTTCACGATGTGGATATTAATTTGGTGCGTAGTTGTTGAGAAATCTGCATTTTCCACATCTGAACCACATGTCTTGTGTTTCAGTTCTCATCAAATCCTGTCTATCTTTTGCAAGCATGTGCAGGAAGACAGGTATGAGGGAGGAGACTGGCCTGTGGACTGTTGTCTGTAGATGTCAGAGAACAGGAGTGCAAACTCCTTCTGTTTGCACTCCTCAGGGAGGACGATTGGTTCAGACCCTGTGTCATAATAATTGCCCATCTTTTTCAGTTTTCAGATTGTGTTTTTCCAACCCATGCTGGCAAATCAATTCCAGGGAAGATGGAAGAAGAAATACTGTATGTAGAGATGATGATGTCACAGTAGCAGCACAGAAGGAAAGGCGGCAGAAACGTTTCAGGGTTGGGTGTGTCAAGCATGTACGAACGGGAGAGGGTTAAAAATAACTGACGTCGTTTTGGTGTGTGTGTGTGAGCATGAAGGAGAAATCACCCACTGGCTAGCGAGGCAAGAGTAGGTTTATTTCACCCTCCCCTCCGAAATCCCCTCTGGCGGAGGGATGTGTGGGTTTCGTCTGAGGAACAGGAAGCTCATTGGCTGTTTCCATGTTTAAAAAATTCTTGTGTGTGTCTAGGGCGGGGCAGCCCAAAGTCATAGCAAGAGGGGAAGAGGGCAACGTGGGTGGATCCCAGTGCCACATTCCTGGCCCAGGAACCTTTTTTCTTTTGGGGAAGGCTACACAAGGCCATCAAAGACCTCCCAAACTATCGGGTGTACCAGAAGTTCAATGGCGTCGTTGTTTCCCTGGAAGGACCGACCTCGAAAATGTGTTTATTTATTGGTCTGAAGAAGTGGACTTGATCCACAAAAGATTACAGTAAAAATATAGCAGTTGGTCTTTAAAGTGCTGCAGTGTTTTTGTTTTTATTATATTATTTTTTTTGTTTTCTGATTTATTTATTTACTGCTTGCATTTCTATCCCGCCCATCTGGGATATTATTTTCCCACTCTTACGACACATTTAAAACATACGTACTCTCTCTCTCTCTGTATCGATCTATTCACACACACACACACACACACATAAAAATATTTAATATATATATACTACTGTGTGTGTGTGTGTATTGATCTATTCACACACACATACAGTATATTAAAATATTTAAAATATATATACAGTACTGTGTTTATACACACAAAATACACGTGTGTGTGTATGTGTGTGTGTGTGTGTGTGTGTGTGTGTGTGTGTGTGTGTGTGTGTGTGTGTGTGTGTAATAAGAGTGGGAAAATATCCCAGATGGGCGGGATAGAAATGCAATAAATAAATAAATAAATAAGAGAACAAAAACAAATATATATTTCTCCAACAAATTAAACATAGAGAATAAACAAACCGAGTAAATTTATAAAACAACAACAAAACAAAAAACAATGCTGGGAATGGCAGCAAGGGGTTGATTTTTGCAGACAGGGGTCCCCATTTTTCTTGTACGGCTTCCTGCTTCATTTTGACAGATGGTGTGTCGTCCCCCCCCCCCAAAAAAAAAAGGCCTTCGTGGAGGGTCCCTCGAAAGGCGATCCTCAGACACCGTGTGTGTGTGTGTGTGTGTGTGTGTGTCGGGCCCCCCTTCCTCCGGCCTTTCGGGAGGGGTCCCCCGCCCCTGACCCCGCCCTCCCAGAAGGGGCGGGGCCCTCCGCTTCTTCCCGGCGGCTGGAATGTTTGTTGGGTAAACACCGCAGAGTAGAGTTTTTAGCCCCGCCCCTTCCCCAAACCGACCGGCCAATCGGAAGCCCGGAGCGGTTTCAAGGCTACTCTGTACGGGGAGGGGAGAGGGACGCGGGGAGGGGAGGGGAGGGGGCCCCCCACCGCTGGACTGACGGGCTGCGGGATTCGAGCCAAGGTGGCCGGGCGTCGACCACCCCTCCCGCCCCCCGTTTGGCCCCTGCCGGCCCTGGGAAGCTGTCAGAGCAGCGCAGGGCGGATCTGCGGCCACTTGTTTATCCGGAGGAAGGCGGGGAAGGAGGGAGGGAGGGGGAGACTGGAAACCGCCCGTGTCCCATTTCCTCTCTGTGTGTGTGTGCCTGTGTGTATGTGGGGTTTTCTTGCCCCCCCTCCTCCCCCCCTCTAGCCCCGGATTCTCTGTGTTGGACCCGATCTCAAGCGCAACTTGGCGGTGCCCGCTGTTTTCCTCCAGGGTTGGGCCGCTGCCGGCGGGGTGGGTTCTCTCCCCCCCTCCCCCCTCTTCTTCCTCCTCCTCCTCGCGGCCAAAGGATCCCCCAGGCTCTGTGGGCCTGTTAGATGGAAAGCCGGTCCATCATCACCCAAGTGCAGAGGGACGAAGCCTTGGTGCTGTCGAAACCAGGTAAGGGGACGGAAGAAGAAGCATGGAAACTTGGGGGGGGGGGGGGTTGTGGAGTGCCGTCTCTTCAATGCCTCTCCCGCCTGATTCTCGCCCCCCCCCCTTCCGATGGGGCAGAAACACCGAGTCGGTGAGGGCTTCCCCACGTTACTGGCGATCACGGGGGCGAGCGAGGAGTCCCTGACAGCCAGGCGCGGGGTGGGCGGCGGGGACGCGCGTCTGAGCCCGAGAGGCTGTCATCCCTTCTGCATGCACACGTGTGGGTGGATGGAGAGAGAGAGATGCGTGTCTGTCTCTCGCAGATTGCCTTGTGTGGTGGGTGGGTGGGTCTAAATCCGCTCCCTTCCCTCTGCCTTTCCGATTGTGGTCTGCCTCCGATCAGGTGGGCAGGGGAGGCGGGGTGGGTGGGGGAGAGCGGCGTGGCTCTTCTGGTGCCCCCCTTTCTTTCCACCGTGGGATGAGGTGACAGCGTGGATCGTCCCCACGGCCTTAAGGGGCTCCGGTGGGGGGGGGGCAGCGGTTCGGTGCCACAAAGGAGCCCGGCGGCGTCGGCTTCCCCCGGACGTCTCCTCCCCTGCTCCAGAACAGAACCGCCTGCTTTTCCGCTCTCCGTGACAGCTTGAAACAGGCCTGACCGAGGCCCCCCCCCCCTAAAAAAAAAATCTTAAAGGAGGGAGCGAAAAGGTCGACGGAGTCGTGGGATCCTCGGGCGCCCGAGGTTGAGGGCCCTGGGGGACGGGGACGCTTCTCTCGGGCTCTCCCATAAATACGCGCTTCCACGATCTCTGGCCCCCTCCAACCTCCCTGCATCCGATAATGATGATGAGGAGATGGTGAGCCCCCTCGGAGGGTTGGATGCTGTCGGGGCTTTCGCGTGGGGTTGGGTGGATGACGCTCCGAGCGAGGGCTGGAAGGGGGAGAGAACCGCGGGCATTTTCCTCTCCCCGTCGCTCGCCTCCTTCCGCCCCCCCCTCCTCCGCCCTCCCGTCTGTATTTGCACCTCTGTTTACTCAGCCGAGGTTGGGTAACCAGCCGTCCTCGCACAGCGATTGGTCGAGGCGTGTGTGTCCCCCCCTCGCCCCCCCGATCTGTTCCCGAGCGAAAGGGTCCCCAACCCTAAACACCAACACACACACACACATCCCGTCGAGGGGCGAAGGCAAGCAAACCGTCCACGACCTCGGATCCTGCGCTGGCGCTTTCCCTTGGAGGGTCGGGAAATCGGAGCCTTTGGCTCGTTAGCGACTCTTACGGCGGGGGGGCGCCGGAGCTTACTCCCGAGTAAGTCCGTGGTGTGTGGCGGATCGCGGTCGTAAGGGCGAGCTTAGGCTCTCGAAGAATCCCCTGCCGATTGCAAAGGCGGGACTGTAGCGAAAGGAAGCGGGAAGGATCTAGAGGGCGCCTGGGAGTCGGAGATGGAAGAACATGGAAGTCTGGTGCGGCTCAGTATTTTTACTCTCGGGCAGGATCTCCAGTAAACAACTACTGCAAGGGATTATTTTTTTGGTTCTCCCCTCCCTGTGAGTCAGAGTCTCAGTTTCTCTCTCTCTCACACACACACACTCTTTTCCCCCCTTAAAGAGGTTTTGGAATGCCATTGCCAAAATTGGCATCTCCACCTAGAAATTCTTGGACCCACAACAGGAAGTGTTTGGCTCCTGAATATTTGTCATTTGCTTTGCACTTCTTTTTTTTTTTTTGCATGTGGCAGTTCTATAAATTGCTTGTTCTTTGAGAAGGGTCTATAGAGCAGGGATTCTCAACTTGTCGCCCAGGGGCCGAATGTGGCCCATGGAACCCTTTTCATGTTGCCCTCCGTCCCACAGCCTCCACCACACCAGGAAGTGCCATGTGGTGGAGGGAGGGCAAAATGGCCATCCGGACCCTGAAGCTGTCTGAGGAAGCGTGACCTGGCCCCCGGCTTTAAAAGATTGAGAACTCCTGCAACAATAAATGGTAACATTTCTTTTTATGCACCTGTTTTTGTTTTTCTTGGGTAATTTGTTTAGTTTCTATGCTGCAGAAAAGCATTGGCATGAATTACCATTTGAACAGTGCTACAGAGAGTTTGCCCAGTGCCGGTTTTATAACTTGGGGGGGGGGGGCTAGGAAGCTCCCCAAGCAGGCCTGCCAGTTAAAGGTTCTAGTTCAATGATGGCTAACCTTGGCACTCCATGTGTTCCTGGACTTCAACTCCCAGAGGCCCAAGTCAGCACTCCTGTTGATCAGGGCTTCTGGGACTTGAAGTCCAAGAACATCTGGAGTGCCAAGGTTAGCCATCACTGTTCTATGAGGTATGCTGTTATGGAATGAAGAGGAATTGGATCAGGTTCATTTATGGCCTTAAGGACCCAAGAGTTTAAAATTCAGCTGGAGTGAGTGACTCTGTCCACCACCTGTTCTGCAAAATGGAAAGTGAGACGTTTTGAGTACTGAAATGGCAGTAATTCAGATATTTAATGGGGAAGAAGAACCACTGAGCTGAGCAAGTTCTGAGAAAATCTTTGCAGAATCCAGCTGGAAAACACATGTTAAAGTAGCCAGTATTAAAGATATGTTTTAGAACCAGTGTTCCTGATACTAATTAGTCCTTGCCTAGCTTTGAGATTTTTTTCATAGGGAGGAGTTAGATGGTGAGAAAATCAAACCTGCTTTGTTTTTTACCCCACCCTTGATGTTCACCTGTGTTTTCTGGAAAGGGATCAGTGCAGTTAACTCCTTTTTGAGGTATTTAGACTCAAGGAGATGGAAGTGTGCATTCCTCCAGCTAGTGCAGGAAGACTAACTTGGATATGGAATCATCTTGCAGGCTAACGAGATGCAAAACAGCTTAAGGCCCAGCAGAGTCTATGCCAGTGATGGCAAACCTTTTAGAGATCGAGTGCCCAAACTGCAACCCCACACTCATTTATTTATTGCAAAGTGTCAACATGGCAGGGTAAATTCTGTGCTGGGGGGGGGAGGGAGGAAGTGCTTCCATTGGGCTGCTTGGCAGATGGGTGGGGTGAACTCTGCTGGGGCAAGGGGAGGAAGCACTCCCATTGGGCTGCTGGGTGGAGGGGTGGGGTGAACTCTGTGCTGGGGAAGGGAGGAAGTGCTCCCATTGGGCAGAGGGCCGGGGTGAACTTTATGCTGGGGGAGGAAGGAAGCGTTCCCATTAGGCTGCTGGACAGAGGGGTAGGGCGAACTCTGTCCTGGGGTGATGGCATGCATGCCCTCAAAGAGGGCTCTGAATGCTCCCTTTGGCATGTGTGCCATAGGTTCGCCACCACTGGTCTATGCTTATGTGTACCCATGAGCCAATAAAAGGATGAATCCCATCTTACTCCTTACATGGGGCTTTATTCCTAGGAAACTAAGATGCATGATCAAAAACATTCACAGACAAGTGTTGTAAACAAAACATACTTGAAACACAGATTAACATGGCTACCATTTCAAAAATTTCAACTGCTGTCATTGGGAACCTGTTCACTAGACAGGGAAATTGACAAGGCCCAGTGGTGGGTAGCATTAGAGGGAGAATGGAAGTTAATTTCCTGGCTTGATTGGCAAACAGACAAGGATTTTAAAGTGATCTCTTCTTTACCACTGGAGAAACAAATCTCTCTCTCTCTCTCTCTCTCTCTCTCACACACACACACACACACACACACACAGAGAGAGAGAGAGAGAGAGAGAGAGAGAGAGAGAGAGAGAGAGAGAGAGAGAGAGAGAGAGAGAGAGAGAGAGAGAGGTTGTCTTGAAGATTCATGTCAAAATCAAAACATGATCTAGGCTGTATGCCATCCTAGAGCAGAAGGAAGTTGTATGTATTTGTGTATGGTGGAGATAATTTAGCAGCTGGAAAAGAGGGATGCCTTAACTGTAATGGGGGAAACGGTCAAAGAAGATAAATGTTGGTAGCCTTCGCCTATTTCAAAACGATGCCTAGCAAGTTAAAGGAGACCAAGTCCGTCAATTGTTACCCTCAAGTTGGAGAATTTCCATAGAGCCAGCATGAGCGCACTGCATCCTTTGAACATTTCTGCTGGACTGCCAGTTGGCGCTGGGCCTCATTCTTTTGTCAGCCTGATCCCAGGAAGCTGGTGGCATGTTGGCCAGCATAAAAATTGAGAGTTGCTGTCCCATGGGGCCATGGGGAGGGCTTTAGGTTGCCCATTGTGGTTTAATGGCCCAGCAAAGGCCAGTTTTAGGACACTACAATTGTCTTCTCAGAGTTATTTTATATGCTAGGGCTCAGGAAGAAACAATTCTGTAAACACCTTTTAAAAAAAAACACCTTTAAATAGATGTCTTATATTTCTGTCAGCCATCCTGAGCTTGCAGTAGTGAATGCAATTTGGGGTATGTGAGAAGCACAAGGGTGTTAGAAGCATGAGGGAAAGTGTTTATAGCAGGGGTGCCCAAACATTTTGGGCTGCGGGCCAGTCATGTGGTTCAGCGAGCCGGTCATATAGTTCCTCCCACCAGAGGCGGAAGTAAAATGTGCTTTGTGATCTATTTTGCAACAGGATGAGATAGATCTTTAGTCTCCATTTTCTCTGCTTAAACCAGGGGTGCCCACACTATGGCTCAGGGGCCAGAGCCGGCCCCCCAACACCCATTCATCCGGCCTACGCCACCCTTGCTGCTCCTGCAAGTGGAAGTAAAACACGCCCGACTTCTAGGAGCGGCAAAGGTGGCGTGGGCTGGATGAATTGATGTCAGGGGCCAGATCCAGGCCGTAGTTTGGGCATCCCCTGGTTTATAGCATAGATGTTTTCAAATGGCCGCTGGGGGAAACTGCTGGTAGGGCTTAGACCGTTTTCAGGCAGGTCTTCGTGCTGCAACCCCTGCCCGTGGCCCCCTCCCCCAAAGCACCTTTTGGCTGTGCCAACAACGAAAGCTTAAGGCATGAAAGAGAGAGTGAGCAGGCAGAGCTTCAGTCAGGAAAGAGGAAGGAAAGAAAGAGGAAAAGGGTGAATGGGCAACAGATGGAGGGGGAAGAGGGGGGAGAGCACAAGCGAATGGTAAACAAGGAAGGTGAAGTGTTAGTTGGTTGTGGGAGGCGAGAGGAAAATTTAATGTTTTTTTAAAGCTGCGTAGATTGCCAGAGGGTGAGAATTTGATATCCCTAGTGTGTGCCTCCAGGGGGAAGAGCCAGCCTGTGTGGCTCTGGGCAAACTGCACAATCCAACCCCCCCCCCTCCCCCGAAGAGCATGGGAAACTGCTCCTGAGTACTCACTACATTGAAAATCCTGGGAAGGGTCTTCATAAGTTAGAATCGACTTGACATTAGACAGTTGTTGGTGGTGTTATTATTTTAAAAAACTGGGTCTTTTAAAAAAATGAGTATTGGAGGGAAGGGTAAGGTAGGGGAGAGAGGTTGCCTCATTTCTGAGAAAAAGTAATAGTAGACTTAAAAGGGTGTTAGGAAAGAAGACAGCAGGTTAACATAAAAAAAAATAGATTTAATAATTTCCAGGCAGGTTTTAGAGAGGAAAGAGGACATGAAGAGATGCTAGAGGAAGAAGCAGGCATGATAGCAGCAGAAGGGAAGGCACTGGCAGTTGTCAGGAATAAAGTACTATTCAAGTACTGAAGAGAAGATGAGGGAATTTGAAAGGCAATGGATGAGAAGACTGAAAGGGAGTTGAGGGATGGGGTTGAATTCCAAATTAAAAAGTGCTCTCTGTTTGGAGTTTCTGGGTCAGCGATACTGTAGTAGTAATAATAATAATTTTGTGCTGTCAAGTCAATTTTGATTCATGATGATGCTTTCCAAGGTTTTTTAGGTAGCAAATGCACGGAAGTACGGTAGATTTATTGTTCTCTTTTTTCTGGAGGACTCTTATGACCGTGGTGCTTGCCCAAGGCACATGTGCCCAGGAGGTACACATTGGGGCGAGCAAACTCCATTCCTTTTAATGTGGTTGCTTACTGTCTCCGCTGAACCTATGCAACATGGACGAATACAACTGCTTTCTTATTGGGTCTCAATGTCAGTCAAAGTGGAGAAAACTCCAAGGAGCCTGTCCCCCCTGCCCCTCCCACTACCCAAACAGTTTTCTCAATGTTCACTTTTGTTGGGAATTGAAAAGATGCAGGAACAGGGCTTTTGTTACATTTTTTCTTAGAGATCCTGCATCTTTTGCATCTTTAAAATTTGAATATGGAAGAAGCTCAGCTTTCACTTTCACTTTTTGCTTACTTTGAGTGGCAGGATGGACTCTCTCTTAATTAATTGGGCAGCCTCCCCCCCCCCCCCGCAGCAGCCAGACTTTAATATGTGTACATAACACAACATTCTTGTTTTTCTAAAAAAAAAGTGGAAAGGTAGTCTGCTATTGGGGCTTTTTTTTTCTTATTACCGAGTGGTCATCTATAGATGTGCATAGCTTAGTATTCTTTCTTATTTAGGAGTAAAAAATTAATAATTTTAATCTAGTGGTTTTGCAAACTGGAGAATGTGTACAAGGGATGTTTCAAAGTTCTACAGAGGAAGGAAGCAACCTGATAACCTCCAGATATTTTGGGCTTCAGTTCCCATTAGTTCTTCTCATTGGCCATGGTGGCTGAGGCTGATGGGACTTGTAGTTTAGAAAAAACCATGGAGGGCACCGGATTGACCTCTGGCCCCTCTTGCAATTAAAGGATAAGGTCTGCAGGCAGGAAAATTGTTCACAATCAACCACTGAAAGTGAAGAACTGGGAAAAACCCCTAGGGTCATATTGCTTACTCCTCTTTCTTTAGCTAAGTGGTTTTAGAAGGAGGAGGTGAAATGCGAGGATTGGAATTATGCCTCCCTGCACAGGTTGAGAGCACTCATGGCATCCGGCATCACCAAGGTTGAGGATTCTTGCCTTCAGAATGAGTTTGGGGAGAACAAGTTCCAGAAGTTTGAGAGGCATTGGTTTAATTAGTATAGGAATGTTTGGAATGTGATTCCTTTCTGTTCAACTCATGCCATGCACCAGAGGTCTACAGCTTGTGGACTTCCAGATGTTCCTCCATTGTCAGGCTTAGCCAGCCTCTCTAACGTGAGGGTGCAATCCAGATTTATCTGGAGAGTCCACCAGTTGCCCAAGCAATCATACATTTGAAAAAAAAAAATTAAATGTCTATTGTGAAACATGGATTTGTATGCGTTCATTCTATAAGGATCATTTCCTGGATGGAATAGATGTTATGCACTTTTTCTGAATTCACTGAGGTCTGTGGTTGTGTAGTTCCCAGCATAGGTTTTTTCCCCCCGAACAAAGTAAAAAAGCCTCTCCTTTATTTTATTATGTTGAGATTTTTCTTTATGACTGACAAGCACACAAAAGAGTTGCTGGTTAGAGCCAGAATGTGTATATACATGTGTATACAGTACTCTCCACCAGTCCCTTTTTCTCTCCACACACACACATAGACACACAAAAGGCAAACAATGAGCCAGTTCATGCATTTGTTAGCATGGCTATAAAGAACAAGAGAAAAAGGTGTCACAGAATGAAGTATACCCTGTGCTTTATTCTCATTCAATATGGCAATTTCAGATCAGGGGGAGAGAAAATGGTATGTAAGCAATATGACCCTCATGGTGTAGAAGAAATGAAACTTATTGTGTGATTGACATGTCTTGCTGAAAGTTCATTGGCTGGAATCCCTAATGGCGGAGGCCCGAAGGTGGACCCTATGGGAGGAGATATGACCCAGAGAGGCCCGTGCACAAACTCAGACATTCTCTGGAATGCTGTGCTTTTAAGCTGCAAAAATATAGAGGCTTGAGAGAAAGAGGCTTCCTGATCTTTTGCTGGACTGTATCCTGAATCTTGCTATGCTTTCAGTATACGTTTAAAATACCTGAAGAGACTTGGAGTGATTGCTTGGCACACTAGTTTCACATGCACCCTTTGTCACCACTGGGTTTCGGTTGGGAGTGACTGGGCAGACTGATAGGAAAACCTCTGAACTGCTGGGTCTGATCTGGGCCAGGGAAATAGGATCAGGTGCAATCCCATCGCCAGGAGGCCTGAGTCCTACCGAGTACTACCTGGGAGGAAGCAGATTGTTAGAAAAGGTTTGCATGATAAATTTCTCTATTAAGTCACTTTTAAAGTCCAGACGGCAGTCTTATTTCCAGATTTATGTTTCAAACGTTTTCTCATTAGATGATACAAGAATGAGCTCAACAAAGCAGACAAGTTGATTTCTTTGACATTTAATCATAGAACATATATTCTGAATTGAAAATGAAGAATTCTAAGAATATTCACAGGTATTAAAGATATTGTTGCTCCATCCTCCAGATGTTGTGTTCAAATGCTTTCTTCACTACCAATGCTCAATGTAGTAGCAGCTGGAAACAAAAGGGATAAACATTGGAAAATTGGAAGACTATCTTCAAAGGAATGGAGAATCAGTTCACTCCTCCCCAACTTGATAGATTTTCATACAATGCAGTGTGTGAGCACTGTACACTGTGTACCTCCCCTTCTGGAAGGTCATTTTTAAAATGCCAAAACTAAGTGGAAGAATATATTTAATGCAGTGGGTGCCATCTGAGAAGAATCCTTGATTAGGTCCAAGAAGAAAGAAATGTTTATTTTCATTTTGTGTGGGTAGTGCTTAACAATGTGTGAGAGCAGTATTTTCCTAAGAACTATTGTTTACAAATTCCTCACAACATCTTTGCAAACCCAGAGGAAGAATATTTGCACCAAGCCTATGATTTGTTAAGCTGCAGGCTTAGTATTGGTGGATTGGGGGGGGGGGGAGAGAATTGGCATGCCTACATATATGAGTATAAGGCTGAGATTGTACAGAATTTTTCAATGTTCTGCTTAATATAAGTGTTTAGGGCAGGGGTTTCCCACCTAAGGCCCATGGGCCAAATCTGGCCTGCAACACCTTTTCATGTGTCCGCCACCCTCTCCAAGGGCATTCAGAAAACAAAATGACTGCCCCTTTGAAGCTGTTGGGGCAGAATAACCACCCCATTGTGTAGGCAGGGCAAAATGGCTGTCTGGCCCTCAAAACTGACCGAGAGAGCGTGACCCGGCCCACAGCTTGAAAAGGTGGGGGACCCCTGGTTTAGAGCGTTGATTTTGGTTACTGTGGAAACTGAACCAAGTGTCCTCTCTGAGGGTTTGTCTCTTTCTGAGGGCTGCCCCAACTGTAGCAAGACATAGCAGGATTACATGAGGACTGGGTTGGAAAGATGTGTATAGAACGGGACATTGTGGCTAAAAAAGGGGGCATGACTAGAGGCTAAAAGCTGAATTATTTAGTACAGTAATACCTCGGATAACGCTAAGACTTGGTTCCACAAGTCTTGGTGTTATCCGATTTTTAATGTTCTCCGATGCATGTTAAAATCCTATGGAATGGATCAGATAATGTTAAAGCTCCATAGAGATACATTGTAACCGCACAGGCTTTAACGGTTGTTATCCAATCCATCCCATAGGACCTTGACGTTATTCGATCCAATTCTCCTCCCCAGATTACTTAACGTTATCCGAGGTAAACGTTATCCGAGGTATTACTGTATTGTCATAACTAGATGGTCTGTGTCAAGGTACTTTCTGGTTCCTCCTTTTCAGGAATCGCAAACAGCAGTCATTCCTCCATCCATGCACACACATACACACCACACCCCAATTTGCCCCTGGCAGCTGAAGGATTTCTCCAGGGCTGCCCTTTTCTCTGAGGAAGACCCTATGGTAGTGATGGCGAACCTTTTAGAGACCAGGTGCCCAAACTCAGCAGGCTACTGTCTGTACTGCAGAGGGGTGGGGTGAACTCTGTGCTGGGGAGAGAGAGGAAGCGCTCCCATTGGGCTGTTGGGTAGAGGGGCAGGGTGAACTCTGTGCACATGCCCATAGAAATTACTCTGAGTGTCCCTTCTGGCAAGTGTGCCATAGGTTCACCACTACTGCGCAATGATGTCACCTCACTGGATGTGAGAGACTTCTGTTCTACTCTAGCTGAAGGATTGGTAAATATTTCTCAATTTTCACTCCCAATTTTTTTTTTGTGAGAAAACATAGAATATCACCTGAGATTTGCCTGTACAGACTCCCTCCAGATGTTTTAGAGCTGAACACCCAGCTATCCTCAACCTGCATGACTAGTGGCCTAGAAGGATAGGAAATTTGGTCAAAAAAGTCTGGAAGATCCAGGTTGGGGAAAGTTGGATCTTTGTTGAGATGGCAGAATCTGGTCTCAAAAACTTCAGGCAGAGGGATTTTTTAAAAATAAAGCTGTTTCTGGGGATGCTCAGAGTTGAGTCTGACCTTCTGTATGCAAAGTCTATGTTTTAGGGATAAACGACACTCATTTTCTAAGGGAAAAAAATTGAGATTTGTCTTTATAGTGAGATGAGATTTTGTGAAATTGACCACTAAGACACAGCATAGCTTGTTCTTCTGGAACAGAACGGAGGCAGCTTTTATTGTTATACCTGAAGGAAGATGGCCTAGTGTAAGGCCGTAACAAGGTCCCTATTTCGTGAGATCAATGGCCAAATTATTCCATTATTGCTATTTCTAACAGTCCACCCTCTAGAGCAGGGGTTCTCAACCTTTTCAAGTTGGGGGCCGGGCCATGCTCCCTCAAACAGTTGAGGGGGCCAGATTGGTCATCCCCCTGCCGTTTACGGCTGCCGCAAATGAGTCTGTGGCTGATTCCGGCAGTGACTGGAGCAAGGGCAGAGGCCAGATTATTTGGTGCCATGGGCTGGATCTGGCACATGGGCCATAGGTTGAGAACCCATGCTCTAGAGGTTTCTTTCCAGGAAGCAGACAAGCAATGCGTGCAGAATTCTGGGTATTACAGACTAAGGTTAGAATCCTGCTGGCTTACATGATTGTGGAAGGGCAGTCACACAATTCTTTCCTCTGTTCTAGCAGATTCTTCCTCGTGTGACTGGTCACATGCTGGCTGAAATCCAGTAGTAAGTTGCAAGCAGAATAGGCCCATCGAATCAGTGAAATGTGTGGAAGGGTTGACTCACCAAATCCTACTAGTTTTCAGTGGATCTGTTCTTGTTGCAACCTACTACTAGATTTCAGCTTTTAAACATTTCTGTGCTGCTGTTTGTATGTGCGATGAAGTCACTTACAACTAATGGTGACCTAATGATTTAAGGATCTTCTTGCAAATTAAAGGCTGTGGCTTCATTTGTTGAATCAGTCTCTCTCATGTTAGATCGGGGTGCCCAAACTTTTTGGGCTGCAGGCTGGTCATGTGGTTCAGTGGGCCAGTCACGTGGTTCCTTCCACTGGAAGCGGAAGTAAAGCGCACCTTGCAATCTGTTTTGCAACAAGGTGAGATAGATTTTAAGCTGGCATTTTCTCTATTTAAACCAGGGGCACCCAAACTACAGTCTACAAGCAGGATCCGGCCCCCAATGCCAATTCATCTGGCCCATGATGAGGGCGGCATGGGCCAGATGAATTGGCATCAGGCCGTAGTTTGGGCACCCCTGTGTTATATTTTCCCATGCCTCTACTTCTTTCTACTTTTCTTGATTCTGCCATCCTGCCAAAGGTCATCTTTCCTCAACCTGGTTCTTTCAGGTCTTTTCCAGTCATTCTAGCCTTTTTATGATACATAAGAGTGCAATAGACTTGACTTGGTCATTGTAACTTCTAGAAAGAATTCAGGTTTGATGTGATATAGAACTCTTTTCTGTGATCTCTAGTATTCTTGAAAAAAACATCATACTGTACAAGTTATCATTTTAATAACAGCTACCCTATTGCATGATTTTTTGCAGCACCATCTAGCACAGTGTTTCCCAATGTTTGGTTTTTGGCCTTTAATTCCCAGAAGCCTAAGTCAGTACATTGGCTGGCCAGTGCTTTGCAGAATTGACCTAGGCTTCTGGGAATTGAAGTCCAAAAACCAAAGGTTGGGAGACACTGATCTAGTAAGAGCAAAGTGCCTTAAAAAAACTTATCTCCCTATTCTATTTGCCATTCTGTTTCTTACAGTAAAAACTGATTTTTTTGTTTCCCCTGCATTTATACTGTTGCTTAATTTGAGGGCTTGTGTATGCCATTTTTTAGGGACTGCGGTGGCTCAAGTGGTTAAGATGCTGAACTCGATGACTGGAAGGCTGGAGTTCGATTTCTAAGCACTTCACAATGGAGTGAGCCCCTGTCTCTGTCCCAGCTCCTGCCAACCTAGCAGTTTGAAAGCAAGAAATTGCAAGTAGATAAATAGGGACCACTCTGGTGCGAAGGTAAACAGCGTTCCGTGCACTCCTGTGTTGATGCCTGCCTGCCACATGTCCATGGAAACATCTGCGAGTGCAGACAGTGCTGGCTCTTTGGCTATGAACAGAGATGAGCACTGAACCCTAGAGTCAGATACGACTGGGTTTTGAGTAAGGGTGACCTTTATCTAAGCTAAATGCCATTTTATTGTAAGAAACAGAAGGGCAAAAATAGCATGTGTGTGTGGGGGAGAGAAAATGATCGTGTTGAACAGAAATATCTATACTGTATAGCCAACCCTGCACTTAAAAGCATGTTTGACATTTTAAAGAGAAAAGTCTAGCATTGCTTCTGAAATATACCCAGGGTCTGACTTTGGCAGACCTCCAAGTTCTCTTCTTAGGAAACAACTAATTGGTGATAGGCTGAGAAGACTGAAGGAAAGGATTCCCTGCTTGCCAGGTTTGGGGGAAGGATACATATGGTCCAAGTACAACAATTTGCACCTTTAAGAAGGTGACTAGTGTCTACCTGACATCACTTGTCCTTAACCTGCTGTTAAAAAGCTGGCCATGCCAATCATCTCCTGTCGCCAAAAAAGAATGACGCCACCGTTTAGAGCTTTGACACTGGGACCTGGGATAAGGTCACCCAGCGTAGCACCAGTACAATGACAACAGCCCTTTGAAAGGCTGCTTGTTAAAAGTGCAGCTGTCTGTTATTTAAAGTGCAGCTGGGTGCTTGTGAGAGTCTGCAGAATGTCCCTTTGATTGATGGGTTGAAGTTCTAAACCATCATTTCCTCGACAATGTTCAGGTCATGGAAAACATAAAATACAAACAGTAGCCAGTATTGATAACAGTGCATAAGATAAACCAGGGACCACCAACCTTTTAAAGTCTGGGGCCTGGTCATGCTCCCTCAGACAGTGGAGGAGGCCTGACTTTATAGCGGTAAACGAATCCGCAGCTGATTCTGGTGGCTTCAGCAGGTGGAGCAAGGGCGGGGGCTGGATTATTTGGTGCCATGGGCCGGATCTGGCCCACAGGCTGTAGGTTGCTTACCCCTGATATAAACCAACATTTTAAAAGCAGCAAACAAAGACATATATAAAACTAGTAGCAGAACTGTAGCAAAAGAGTCTGTTGATAAAATGTTTCAGACTGAAATATTAGTAAGATCTAAAAGTAATTCAAATTATTCCTTAATGTTTCTAGGACAGTCAAATCCTAGAATGCAAGCTATGACCCTCCCGAGTTCACCCCGCCCCTCTATCCAGCAGCCCAATAGGAGCACTTCCTTCCCCCCCCCCAGCAAAGAGTTTGCCCCAACCCTTTGTCCAGCGGCCCAATGGGAGCGCTTCCTCCCTCTTCCCAAGCACAGAGTTCACCCCACCCCCTCTGTTTGGGTCTCTAAAAGGTTTGCCATCATTGGGCTAGCCAGTTTGCTAGAGAAGGCATTTTGGTATATATTAAAACTGTATTTCTTCAGATCTAGAGAATGAGGAAATGCGTATTTGCCAGTTCATTCTCTATTAATAGTTATATTCTTTGATGAACTAACCTTTATAATTTCAATGTTGTCAGACATCTTATTTAATTTGTGGTCTCACTACTTTTGTTGTGTACCAGATTTTTTTTGTTTCTTGTTGTGATGCAGAATAAGGATATGTTCCATGAGTTGGTGGCCATGACCAACTAACTTCCTTACAGTCTTCCTTCCTCATAAGTGCAGCTGGAGGCATGCAAGTTACTTCCAACACATTTTTGCTGTCTTTACAAATAATGTATTTGTTTGCTTAGTTGCTTCTTTCACATTCTGCCTTCCCACATACTGTATACTACTTTATGTAGGGTGTGACTGCTTTTGGGTGAATTTCAGATTCTTTTAAAAAAACCAACAAATACAGCCTTGTATCATGATAAAGGTTAAGAAGTTTTGTTTGGCAAAATACTTTTGTAGATAACAGTTCACTTAATAAGATGCAAGTTAGCAACTTTCTGCAAAATCTTATTTCAGACAAACATGCTAGGTTTTTAGTGCCACAATATGCTTTTTCTTTTTCCTGCTACAGACCGACACAGCTACACCACCCCACTCGTTTTTAAGATGCAGTCGTAAAAATGTACCAAATGCCTTCTTTGATTATCTGTAAACATAGCGTTTGTGATTGCGTTTTGTGGGATATTCTCTGGGTGGAATTCCGCCGTCCAGTTTTGAAAAAGAAAAAGGTTCTGTAGGTTCAAATTCACCTCTGAGAAGCATGAGTTGATGTCAGAGACCGGTCTTCTTATCGTTATAGCTCTCGAATGCAATACAATTAAGAAATAAAATAAAAGCTATTTGTTCCTCCAGATGCCAAGGACCATCAACTTTATAGCCAGCATGGCCAGCATGTTGAATTGATGGAAATTGAGGTCCAACATCTGGAGGACCCACTTGTTCTCTACCTCTCCTTTGTAGACTCCTGGAGGTAGCCATCATAGTACAGTGGAACCTCGTACAACAATCACCTCTGTAGCAACAAAATCGTATAACAATTAGGTTTTTTGGGGAAATGGAATCCCGCGTAACAATTTTCCCTATGGAAAAAAATTGTACAACAAATTTTCAATGAGAAAAACTACTTAGCAAAAAAATAAAAATAAATAATCATTGTACAATGCATCCCATAGGGAAAATCGCATCCCATAGGGAAAATTTGGTACAACAACGAACCCTATGGAATGGATTAAAATCATTGTATGAGGTACCACTGTACTCTCATATATTTCAAGCTTCAGCGACCATATTCTCTAGCTGCACAGCTAATAGTCAAGGACAATTGGAATTGCATTCTAGAATATCTGGGAGTACGTGAGAGGGCCAACCTAAGTACATGATTAATGTAGTTAATTTCTCCTGATGTCAGTTTGACTTCAACATACAGAATTGTAGCAGACTTTGGCTGCCAGGTTTTGTGACACTTTGGTCTGGTTAGCATGATGTTCGTTGGGAATTGCCAGCAGGAGAGCAAAACTGTCTTGTGGTTGCTTTGCACTGTATCCTGGAGGTTGGACATTCATGATATCAGGGAAACATAAGGATGCCCCGAGAGAGGTGAATGCCTTGCTGGTCAATGTAAAGCATCAGACCTCTAGAATGCTGTGATTTTCTAATGCAAGAGTTCTCAACCTTTTAAAGCCAGGGGCCGGGTCACTCTTCCTCAGACAGCTTTGGGGGCTGGTTGGCCATTTTGTCCTTCCTCCACCACATGGCACTTCCTGGTGTGGTGGAGGCAGTGGGGGGGGGGGTTCCACATGAATTGGTGTCATGGGCCATATCCGGCCCATGGGCAGCAGATTGAGAATTCCTGGTCTAATGTGCTTAAAGTTGTGGTTTGTCACTTTTATTAGAGATGCTTAATGGAACCATTGGCAGGTTCTTGTAAATCTGCTCCTGGGTCAAATGTTCTTTATCTCAACACCCCCCCTTTCAATATTGAAAATATGACTTGGTGATGGAGGTTGAAATCCTGTAGCAAGTAGACCCATTGAATCAGCAGGGATTTGGTGAGTCAGCTCTTCCATAAGATCCATTGAGTCACCGTCTCCAGTTATGACTTACTACTGGGTTTCAACCATCTTGAGGTATCAAGTTAGTGGTGTAAGAGACTCTCCCTGTTTCTCCTTGGCCTCTCTGTGTAGTTTTTTTTTTTGTTGAGGAAGTATGAGATGAGAACATAGTAAACAAAAAGATATTAACTCATACTAATGCTTTTGCATTAGAAGTTAGGAACACCCAGAACAAGTTTTACTTGCTAGGCAGTGGGGCAGATTTGTGTCTGCATGATTTCTTTTATATTTGTTCACATAGAGAGACAGAGAGAGATGAGAGACTTTGGCTGAAATAGAGTCATGCTAACAGAGGGCATTTGCCATATTTTGTTCAGGATTTTCCTTTAAAAAAAAAAGACCAAACGTGTCTAACGTGTAAACTACAAAATGTAGAGACATGCAGAGAGAGAGAGAAACTTGAAAAAAATTCCTTTGTTCACCCATTGAACTAAAAATACAACACACACCCTTGTTGAAAATATGACTTGGTGGCAGAGGTAGAAATCCTGTAGCGAGTACAACTAAAGTTGACCCATGGGATCAGGGGGGATTTGGTGAGTCAGCTCTTCCATAAGATCCATTGAGTCAATGGGTCTTTTCCAGTTGTGACTTAGTATTGGGTTTCAACCATCTTGAGGTACCAAGTTAGGGAAGGCTTCTCTTCAGAGTATCAGACATTCATATGTCCGAGTGTATGCATATTGTTAAGGACGCCATAGGTTCTGTGTGCCAGATACTGGTGTTGAATTTGGCCATTCACAGAATGTGAGTGGATGTCTCCAGAGTTCAATGGGAAGGGGTCATCTTTGCATGTGCAGTACTGTCGGCCCAGTGCATGTTTTCACAAATTAAATGGTGGGGGGTGGGAGAGGGTGGGGGAGTTTGTGCAAAGCTGAGTTGGGCAAGTTTATTGAAGGTCTACAAACAGATCTAAAGACCTACTGATAGTAGAAAGGCTAACATTGTTTTGAAATACAGTACAGCAATACCTCGCACACCGAATTTAATTTGTTCTGCGAGGCTGCTCGCTATGCGAGTTTTTTGCAATGCGAGTCAGACTCACATAGTGAAAATTCCAATGGAAAAATTCGTATAACGAGCTTTTTTAGGGGAAAAACTCACATAGAGAATTTTTTTGTTATGCAAGTTTTCCCCATAGAAATGCTCGTTATGCAAGTTTTCTATAGGGAAAGTCCGACTCACATAGCGAATATTTTTCCATTATGCGAGTTTCCCCCTTAGAAACACTCACTATGTGAGTGTTTCCATAGGGGAAGTCTGACTCGCATAGCGAAAATTTTTGCTATGCAAGTCTGACTTGCATAGCAAAAATGTTTGTTATGCAAGTCAGATTGCTTTTTGAAAAACCTGCTCGTTATGCGAGTATTTCGCAAAGCGAAACGCTTGCTAAGCGAGGTTTGACTGTACAGTGTTTTTCTATCAGAAATGTCAAACTAGCTTAGGACAAGCTGCCACTCAGTTCATAAGCAATACAAGCATGGAAAGAAAATGTCCATTAATTGTAGACTTGTGTGTGTGTGTGTGTGTGTGTTTTGCAACCCTGTTCCCTTTCATAGAGGCATGTCTTTTTGTTCAAGAATGAGGAGCATGCATCTGTCCAGATGTTGGGCTGCCATTCTCCTCAGCCTAGCCGCCGTCAACATTGTTGTGCGCTTGTTGGGCGATGTCATTCCACATTACCTGGAGGGCATCACCTTGTGTGTTACATTTCTAAGGAGGGTTGCAGCAACGTCTAGCAGCAGGAGGTAAAAGCGGTCCCCTTGCCCTTCACCCCAGCAAGTTAACATTCCTCTACTGGTACAGCAGAGCCTGTTGAAGCACATTGTTCCCACACAGCAAAATGTTATTGGTCGGTGCATATTTTATAAGAAAATGGTTGCATAATTAGATACAGCTCTAAATAATAGATAGCACACAGTATGTAAAGTCTGTGCAGAGGATTCTGTTGTAATTATAATATTGCTTGTTTTGACTTCTTGTTTCTCCACCACCACCACCACTCGAGATTTTAAAGAAAATCATTGAAAAGCAGTCATTTTTGCTATAAGTTCATAATGAGAAGCAAAGCTCTGTACATTTTGGAGTTTCACCCTAGGGGGACGGATCCAGTAGAGCAGGGGTTTCCAACCTAAGGCCCTTGGGCCGGATCCATCTGCACCATTTCATGTGCCCCCCACCGCTCCAAGGGGATTTTGAGAAACAAAATGGCTGCCCCTTTGAAGCTGCTGGGGCAAAAGGGCCACCCCATCATTGAGGCAGGGCAAAATGGATGCCAACCCCTCGAAGCTGACTGAGAGAGCGTGACTCGGCCCCTGGCTTGAAAAGGTTGGGAACCACTGCGTTAAAGAATACAGGATCCTGCAGGATATTTGTAGAGCGTCTCCCTGCGCTGCTTCTAGAAAAGCAACACAAGTTGCTAGCTCTTAGGGCTGTAAAGAGAGGTGTGAGAAACACAGTGAAACTTCAGAAGTCATAGAAGGAGTTTGGAAGGATTTCCAGGGCAGGTGAGAACAGCAACATTTGCTCAGCAAGGCAAGAGAAAAATCAGGAGGCTGGGTTTTTGATCGATTTATTTATCTACAGCGTGCAGGAACTGTAATTGTTTCTTGCAGCCTTTACTAAACTGGGACCCATCCATGCTGTCTAGGAATGGGGGAAATTGTAGCACAGCTTATCTGGAGTGCACCAGGGTGGGAAAGGTTGGCTGCTGGACTGTAAACTATCCAGTTCCGATCTGTGAAGTGCTTTTACACTCAGAGCAACGAACATTGATCCAGCAACGAACACCTCTTTAATGTATGTTTGCAATTGAAAGGATAATGTCAATCGTAATATGAGCTGGGGCAGTGTAAAACAAGCATTTTTGATCCATCAAGAGTTTCCCCTGTGCTTTACATATTTTGGTGGGAATACTCCCGCAGGGTCGTTGTTGCTTATTGTGTCAGAACCAGACACATGGCACAATTGTGGCCATTGCTAGCCAGGAGGATTTGGGGAATTCTGTTGTTCCAAAAATGTAGATGAGCTGTCTGTTGGATTTAGATCATGTCATTATTGTGGTTTTTAAAAAAAGGTTTACAATATGTTCAACTCTTAGGGAAGGTGGCTTAGTAAAGGTAACACGTGAATGATATCTTTAAATCTGTCAAGAAAGGTGATGTATGTATGAAATAGGTTAATGTAATAATGTAAGTACATTGGGAATCAATTTAAATGCTGCCTGCCAAGGATAGTGTTCTCAGTAGCCCATGTTAAGCCTTTTCTTGTGAGCACTGACTGTCCCATGTAAATGCCAGCCTCTTTAGCATACCTGTGGCTCATCAGTGGTGGCCAGGGATTCCAGTTAGCAAGTGGTTAATAATGGTTAATAAAAGTGGTCACCCCAAGAACATCAGTCCGTCCCACTAGAGCGGACCGGAGAGGCTCTCTAATTGTTCTATTGGCTAGAGGGGCGCCTCTCTCTAGCGCTAGATGGAGGCCCTTCTCTGTGTCTGCTCCAGCCCTATGGAACCTCCTGCCAATTGAGTTGCGTCTCCAGACAGAGTTGCGGCGCTTCAGAAAAGGCTTAAAGATTTGGCTGGTGGGGCAGGTGTGGGGTGCCACTAATATGATAACCCCGGCCTGTTGGCTGATTCGGTAACACACACTCTCTCTTTTAATCTTTTAAACTTTAATCTTAAATATTTTAATTTTGTAATTCTGTAACTTTTTAATCTTTGACCTCTTTTTTATGTTTGGGATTGTGGACTGGTTATGTTTTATTGTGAGCCGCCCAGAGAGTCTTCGGAGTGGAACGGCGATATAAATTGAAATAAATAAATAAATAATCAGTGTTCTTTGGGTAGGGAATAATACAGTCAAGAATAAAACAATTGCAAATTCAACAAAAAGGTACAATAACATTAAATAATAACTGACAAAATAACATCCAATACAGTGAACCTGAATGATTAGGGTTGAAACAATTCCAAACTAAGAACATTTCAAAAGGCCTGGAAAAATAAAAAGGTGCTAGATGCAAAATCATGTTTGTTGCTTCTTTTAATACTCATTAATGATGATTCTACTATAGATCTTTAGGTCCGTATTCTGTGAACCATCAAGAGTGCTGCAGTGTCAGGAAAGTGGCTAAGTCTTTGAAAACGGCATCCCTTTCAGAAATCATGAGGAATTACTGCTTTTGTTTCCTTTGCCAGCTCCCTCAAGTTTCACTGTGTGTTTTGAACCTCATAGCAGTTCTCACAGTAGCTGGCATTAAGAAGATGCTGGTGAGAGCTGTCCTTGTTGCAAGAGTTAGTACAGTAATACCTCGGATAACGTTTACCTCAGATAACGCTAAAATCGCATAACGTTAAGTAATCTGGGGAGGAGAATTGGATCAAATAACGTTAAGGTCCTATGGGATGGATCGGATAACAACCGCTAGAGCCTGTCCGGTTACAATGTATCTCTATGGAGCTTTAATGTTATCCAATCCATCCCATAGGATTTTAACATGCATCGGAGAACACTAAAAATCGGATACCAAGACTTGTGGAACCAAGTCTTAGCGTTATCCAAGGTATTACTATATAACTCTCTAGATTGGAGCAACTGAGCCAAGAGTTTGAACCCTCCTTTTGGCCTTTCCTGGAGAGGATCACCAAGCTCACCCAAAATACACAAGAGTCCTGTGGTTACCGTCCTGCCACTGAGCCAATTGCAGTAAAACCTCACATAAAGAACGCCTCGCTTAGAGACTAACTCACTTCAAGAGCAGAATTTTCTCTGAATGGTCACCTTGCTTAACAACTAAAACCAACCAAAAACTCGCTTAACAACTAAATCAGGGTTCACAATCCCCCCTACCAGAAGTCACAATTGGTCACTTACAATGGTGTATCACATAAAGATCAAACTCGCTTAAAGAGCAGTCCCATGGAACACATTATGCTCTTTAAGTGAGGTACTACTGTACACAGTTTCAGAGCATCTCTGGGTACTTTATGCCTAGAAAACTCATTGGAAAGATCACCATTTATTTATTATTTTATTGCATTTATACCCTGCCCTCATCCAAAGACTCAGGGCGGCTTACAAATTTAAAAACACAATTAAAAACATCTTAATTACATTTAAAAGTATTTAAAAGTTAAAAACATTAAGAAGTTAAATAGGTAAAAATAAAAAAAGAATTAAAAATAAAAATGACAGGGTGGGAATTATTCAAACGAGCCAGCTGGCCAAACTGACTGTCTGGCCCGCACCCCACACATGCCTCACCAGCCAGGCCTTTACCCCTTTTCTGAAGGGGAGCAGCTCTGTCTGGGAACAGTTCACTTGGTAGGAGGTTCCATAGGGCTGTGGTGGACACAGAAAAGGCCCTCCTTCTAGTGCTAGAGAGATGAGCCTCTAGCTGATGGCATGACCAGAGAGCCTCTCCGGTCCGCTCTGGTGGGATGGACAGATGTCCTTGGGGTGATGCGGTCTCTTAAGTATCCTGGCGCATTACCATGTAGGGCTTTAAAGGTAATAACCACCATAATTTTGAATCAACTTAATGATCTGTGTTGTAATGCAAAATATTTTAAAGCAACTTGATCTTGAATGAGCAAATGAGAACCCTTTTAAGCCTTACAAAAGACTAGCTTCTGCTGGAGAGGAAATCTGCTAAGATTGGTTTGGCATGATCAACAGCTACCAAGATTTGGGTGGTCTCTTTAGTTATGGGGACTGGCATGACTCACATCTGCATGTTAATGTTTGCTGCAGTACCACTGTAGAAGAGTTGAATGCAGGATGAGATTTGGGAGGCAGGGGGCTAGATGAAGAGAACACCACTTTTGCCATGAAGAGAAAGCATGTTGATGAGGGATTAGGAGTTCTTTCCAGAAAAAGAGGCATTGGGGGGAGGGGAATACACATTGATGTGAAAATGGCTTTTAGCAGTGAATCAAGTTTGCTAGTGGTGAATCAAATGTAGCCGTTGATCCAGCTTGGCAGGTTCCTTAAGGAAACTTGTTGAATGTATATGTGAGAAGGTCTGGAGATAAAGGTTCACAAATGGTGTCCTGGCTTAGTACCTGGCCCTTATATGTGGCATGTGCAGTGGGCATAGGGCACCAGTGGGATCTTCTCTCATTGGCACATATCTAGGAACAGGGAACCTATGTCTTCTAGAAGTCATTGGATCTCAACTTCCATGTTCCAGAGTTGATATGAGCGGCAGTCTGGCAATGCACAAGGCAGTGCTATACAGGGCCATAGCCAGGGGGTGCCAGGGTGGGCTGAGCCCACTTTGCGTTAGAACTTTGCCCACCCTGGCAAAGTGCTATGGATTCCTATGGTTTCCCAGAGGCATGCATTGAAAGAGGCTTTGTTGCCCATCCTGAAAACATATTCACTACCCACATCTAGAATCCTGGATGCTGTATGTTCCTAAACCCCATCAAATGGTACAGAGACAGTAAGTAGCAGGGAGTGAAATCAGGATCTCTGTGAAAGACTCTGTGATTTTGGATATCCTGATGTCTGGATGACAGCCTGCTTTGTTTAACAATGCTTAGTTGTTACACATTCATGAGCAAGCTATGCAAATAAGAATGGATTATCATGGTCTGAATCTGTTTCCTGATCATGATTGGGAGGGCTCACTCAACCTATGGTCTGCCAGTTTGGCTATAACAACAAACTGTAGCTTGATGCTGCCGTGGAGTAACACATTAATTAATATGCACAAGTTGGAAGAGAAGCAGCACCATGCAGACAATGGACACATTTGTGGTTCTCCAACTCAGCACAGTTTGTAGCCCTGGAGATCTTGTTGAAGTGCAGATACAGTTTCTATAAAAATTGTTTGCCCAGTGAAATGAAGAACCAGAGTGAGGAGCTTTGGGTTATTCAGTGGTAGATGCCAGATACTCAGGGAACAAAGCTAATGATGAAGAATGCTTGAGTTTGTATTCTGGAGCAGGGATGATCAAACTTTTTGGGCTGTGAGCTGGTCATGTGGTTCAGTGGGTCAGTCACGTGGCTCCTCCCACAGGAAGCAGAAGTAAAACACACCTTGCAATCTGTTTTGCCACAGGATGAGATAGATTTTAAGTTGCCATTTTTTCTGCTTAAACCGGGGGTGCACACACTATGGACCACAGGACAAATCCAGCCCCCGATGCCAATTCATCTGGCCCATGCCACCCTCATCCCTCCCAGAAGTGGAAGTAAAATGTTCCCTTCCACTTCTGTGAGTGACAAGGGTAGCGAGGGCTGGATGAATTGGCATGGGGGCCAGATCTGGCCCATGGGCCTGTAGTTTGGGCACCCCTGCTCTGGAGGGTCACAAATCGCCTATCCCTGCCTCTATCCTTAGGCGAATCAAGAATCTATGAATGTAGCCAGGGTAGAGTTTATTTGTTTTATTTATATGTTGCTTTTCTCTAGGAGAGCTCTAGAAGAGTCAAGGATGATCTACTGGAGCAAGTGGTCCCATGGCGCTGACATGATATAGTGCAGGGGCTGGGCAACTTTTGGTCCTTCACTTGTGTTGCGCTCCAGATCTCAGGATCCCAGGCCAACATGCCTAACAGAAAGGTCATGGGTGGTATGGTTCAAAATATCTGTGGAGGGCCACTGAGCTCCCTTCTTAGCCTACAGTCTTACCCTGGGTGGGACCCTCCCTGCCAATTGTGGGCTGTTGTTTGCACTCATGATTCAGAAGATATGGGGTAGAAAACACCAGAAATGAACTATATGGCTAAAGAGAGAGAAAACTGTGAACAAGAATCACCTTAGATTGGCCAAAAGACTTGGTTCCCACTGTTCTTATTCAAGGGAATCCTGGTTTGCCTATTCATGCCCAAGTGATAGATTTTTCCTCTTTCTTGTGTAGGCCTGATGTGAAATTGGTGAGTTCATGAATTGGTGAGTTCATTCTGGAGTTCCTTTTGCCTGACCTAGTGTGAGAAAGATTAGTCTGCACAAGGTGGTTGTTGCATGGTTCAAAAAATACCACAATCTTTGATGAGGCCCCAAGTGACAGCTGAATTAGTGTGACCCACCATAGGACCACAAAGGTTATCTCGCAGATCTAAATGTTTAGCTTTTACAGCTGTGCCAGACCTGGGGACATCTGGTAGGATTGAAAGATGAAGGAACATTTGTATGATGTAATATTTATTTAACTTTATATCTTACCCTGCCACCTTCCATGACACTGAGAGGCATTAAAAATATAGTGCTCGTTGTTAGTTTTTAAAAACAACGTGTTAGTAAGTTTTAGAAGATATAAATAGTTCTGTAAAATAATATACAGTACTCATGGTTGTTAAATTGGATAGAAGCTCTGCAAAGATATGGAATAATATTTGGCATCTGGGGATAAGAGCTATTATCTTTCATGCTTTTCCCTGCATGCAAAAGTCTCTCCAAAATAGGACTTCTGCTGTTTAATTCCTCTCTCTCTCTCTCTCTCTGTGTGTGTGTGTGTGTGTGTGTGTGTGTGTGTGTGTGTGTGAGAGAGAGAGAGAGAGAGAGAGAGAGACAGAGAGAGAGAGAGACAGAGAGAGACAGAGAGAGCTCATTATTTGACTGATTTATGAGTTGCACTTCTGAATGAGCTATCAGAAGTCATAGACACGTTCCCCCACCCTCCCAGATTCCTATTTTCCTTTTCCATCAGAATTCTGCCTAAACTTTTGAAGTCTGCATGCTGTGTGAGTATATCAGAGAGCAAACAAAATAAAACAAAAACGGACAAAAAAAATGCTGTGGTGGCACCTTAAAAACTAACTTCTGTATTTTAATGTTAGCTTTTGTGGATCATGTCCACTTCATCAGACATAAGGGTGGATTTATCATGATATACATTTATAAATACATTATATGGTATAGAGACCCAGAGTGGCAGGGTGAATTATGACTGGAACAGGAGATGATCATGCAAATCTGTGAGTTATTTACAACTGGTAATAATAAATAAATAATAAAATGCAATCAGTTTGTCAGGTGAATCTCTAATGGAAATTAGTTTGAAGTGTAGGGTTTGTGAGATAAACATTCTGAAATATATACAGTCAAACCTCGCATAAAGAGTGTTTCGCTTAAAGAGCAGAATTTTCTCTGAATGTTCGCTTCACTTAACAAATAAAACCAACCAAAAACTCGCTTAACAAATAAATCTGGGTTCCCAATCTCCTCCACAATTGGTCATTTACAATGGTGTTTCACTTAAAGAGCAAATTCACTTAAAGAGCAATCCTGTGGAACGCATTATGCTCTTTAAGCGAGGTACCACTGTACAGTATATCTTAATGAATTGATTGAGGAAACTTATGGAATAAGGCATAGCCAGAGGTCAGCTGTCCTGAGAAACAAATAACCATCCCCTCCCTTCTCCCACCCCACATTCTTGAGTATGCTCTGCAAAATGAATTTAACCCCTTAGTTGTGTCATTTTTAAATTTGATAATATCCCAGAAATCCCTGGCTAATACTTAGATCTTTTTGATGAGTGTCCAGAATGTGTATATATTTTATCTCTGCTGTCTCTCCCTGAATTCTTGTCTTGTAATTTCCTTCATTGTTCAGAGTAATACAGTTGTACCTCACTTAAAGAGCATAATGTGTTCCACAAGATTGCTCTTTAAGCGAGTTTGCTCTTTAAGGGAAACACCATTGTAAGTGACCAATTGTGGGAGGGATTACGAACCCCGATTTATTTGTTAAGCGAGTTTTTGGTTGGTTTTATTTGTTAAGCAAAGCGAACATTCAGAGAAAATTCTGCTCTTTAAGCGAGTTACTCTTTAAGCGAGGCACTATGTGAAGTTTGACTGTACACTGAAATGGAACATAGTGAAGAAGTAAATTAGCAAATGCTGATTTTTGACATACACTAATTTCATTTCTGCGAGAGCGAGAGAGCTATTTGTGTAGTGGTTATAGTGTCTGACTGGACTCAGGAGATCCAGGTTCAAATGTACAATGGACCATGAACCTTGAAGGGGAGGGGATTGGTTCTGCCATGCTCTCTCACCTAAAACTCACTCACAGGGTTCTGGTGAGCAAAAAGCAAAGAGCGGAACTGTGCTCAATGTTTTGATCTCATTGATGGAAATATAAGATATAGATTCTTCTTCTTTCATGTGCAGATCAAACTTTGAACTGCCAAAATGATTCCACTTTCTTGGCTTTGTCATTGGCCAAAATCAAATCTTCATTGGTACATGTTTCTGGTAGTGATCAGAAGATCAGTGAATGAGTTGGATTCTGTATCTCTCCTCATTCACACAACGTTTTGTTTTCCACTGGCAACCCCCACTTGAGCATGTTGGTCTTATGTTTAGGGTAGGGGTTCGCAACCTACAGCCCGCAGCCTGGAACTGGCCTGTGGCAGCAAATCATCTGGCCCATGGTGACAACCCCGGAAGCAGAAGTGGGTGCATTTACGACAGCCATAAACACCTCATGGTTTACGGCAACATTTGCGGTAGGGCGAACCCATGTGTCCGGCCCACTCAGCTGTCTGAGCAGGTGTGATCTGGCCCATGGTGTGGAAACATTGTGAACCCCTGGTTTAGGGGCTCCAACCCTCAGCCTGTCCAGGGTCCATCATAGGATGGGATATAAAAGGTTTCCCTTGCACGAAAGCCAGTCGTATCCAACTCTTGGATACACTGCTCATCTCTGTTTCAAAGCCGAAGAGCCAGCGCTGCCTGCTTCTGCCGACGTTTCTGTGGTCATGTGACAGGTATGACTAGACACCGGAGCACACAGAATGCTGTTTACCTTCCCACCAAAGTGGTCCCTATTTATCTACTTGCAATTTCTTGCTTTCGAACTGCTAGGTTGGCAGGAGCTGGGACAAAGACAGGAGCTCATTCCGTCCTGTAGTACTCAGGAATCAAACTGCTGACCTCCTGCCTTCCAGTCAGCGTCTTAGCCACTTGAGCCACTGCAGTCCCTTAGGTGGGAGATAGATACAGTTAATAAACTAATAAATTAAAAGAGATCAGCCAAAGACTCCCTTCTCCTTCCATTGTCCTTTCCCTTATTTTGTATTTGAAAGCTGAGTCGGCACGATGGATGTGTGGGCACAGTATTTTTGGATCTTCCCAAGTCTTTTTCTGTCTTCTGCCATTCTTGGCTCGGGGTGTGCCTGCAAACGGCAGCAAGTTTCTCAAACAGCCCCTGCAAACTGAGCTCCTCCATTGCATGCTTGCGGGAGCTTTGGGCACAGAAAGTCCTGCGGCTGTGCGCAAGGCCATTTTTTGTTTTGTAGGTAGGAGCCATTTTGCAATTCGTTCCTGAGCTGCCTCTGGCTCTGCCGTGGAGTGTAATGGCAGTGGTGGCGGGAGGAAACTCCTGTGAGGGGAGAGGAAGGTGGAAGGTCACAGAGGCCGGCTGGCCCGCACGGTGCTCTGTCTCTCCTGTCAGCTTGTGGTGAAGGACCAGGCAGGGTCCTGTCGGCTGCCAAAAGGAAAAGGAATATAAATACGAGTTGAAGGGGGATCTTGACACAGTAGTTGCAGTGTGGCCTCTGCATTATAATGGATCTTCTGTCATATAGCAGGCAGCAGGGAGTGCTTGACCGCTAGTGTGGGCAGCAACAGGGCAAGAGGAACCAATTCTCTTACTCAGTTATAACTCCACCTGGGCATTCTCCAGAGCTTGGAAGGAATGAGCCATTGATGGCTAGTTTACCTACTTTGAATTCATTCTCCCCTGATAAATTCAGGCATAACCTGCATCACGCAGGGCTTGTAACTTAGTAGTAGTCAGCAGTGTCAAACCAGAACCGGTTTGTAGTAACCTTCATAGGTTTTCAAGGCCAACGAGCTATTTAAGGAGTGAAGTTCCAACTCCCCCAGTGAACGGCTGAGTTCAAACCCTAGTCCGTGTAACTCACTTACGAGTCCCTGTTGTAAGTTAGCAAAGGATAATACAGTACTGCCACATTTGTATGGCAACCCCAGCTTCTCCTTTGCCATTAGTTACAGGGGTGTCTCTCCCTAAACTATGGAAGAGGAAGACCACAGCTGGCTCTGCTCTGGCACTGCTGTTGGGAGTTTAGATAAGGGCAAAATGAATGGAAAAAGAATAGGCTTTATATTAATAGGCTTTCACTGCCTTTTAGTACTTCCATTTGTTTTTATTTATTTTATTTATTATTTTATTTTCAAACAATGAAAAAGGATATAAACATTCCTTTTAATTAAAAAAACCCCTAACGATAATTATTCTAAATGTAATAACAATGAAACTAAAATACAAATAAATAAAATGAAACATGTTCTGTAGTTGAAAAAATAATGACAATGAGAGTAACAGAAAAATGCTAATATAGTTTTGACAAATTGAGAGTTGACTTTAAATCCTCTCCTGCTGTTGTCTCATTCTTGTTATTTTTTAAAATTATTGCTAATTAGAGAGATAATAAAACAAAGTAGGTAATAGTAATACAGTAGTTGTATGAGTATCCTGCTTGTAAATCAAGGGATGCTTGGGAAAGCTCAAAGAATAAAAACTACCTGTACCACTAAGTAAATTAGATGAATACTCTCTCTCTCTCTCTGTTTCTTAATTTAGGCAGTCTTTTGCTTTTGACAATCGTTGATGTGAACTATGAGCTACCTTGTAGGTAGGAAACCCAATCAATTAATCCAGGGGTCACCAACCTTTTTAAGTCATAGGGGCAGGTCCTGCTCCCTCAGACAGTTGAGGGGGCCGGACTGGTGGTCCCCCTGCCATTTACGGCTGTTGTAAATGCATTTATGGCTGTCGTAAATGTGTCCGCCAATTCCAGTGGCGGCGGTAGCAGCTGCAGCAAGGGGGGGGGCTGAATTATTTGGCACCACGGGCCAGATCCTGTCTGTGGGCTGTAGGTTGCCTACCCCTGAATTAATCAGTCAATGAAATTACCTCACCTGTTGCAGCTGAGCCACCAGAGCTGGTTTCTTGAGGATGGAGGCAAAGCCAAGCCACTTCCTTCTAGTAAACCCTCTTGTCTTCCAGTGGGAGATAGACTGCAGTTCCTCTTTCACTAGCCTGCTTTTTTGCAACAGCAAGGACTGTGCATAGTTAACGGGTGCAAAAAATGTCTTAGGCACTTGTTGCATGGGGTAATCTTGGTAGCATTACAGGCACTGATGACTAACAGCCCTCCTGGTTGTGTGAATTCAGGATAAATGGGGGGAGGGGAATAGGACAGCTCAGAAAAAGAGCAGAACTTCTTCTGTTAAGAGAGGGTGTGTGTGTGGTGGGTGGGTTGCAATTCAAAATAAGCCAACCTGTGCAAATGTAGTCCAGTGCCGATTGTGCATAGAGTGATAGGAGGTCTGGGCTTGAATAGAGCTATTCCTTATAGATCTCACTTTCTTCAAAAGCTCTCTTAGGGTCACTGTAAATCAGTTCCAATTTGACAGCACTTCACAATGACATGTAAATATGCAAAACATTGCTGTTTGGTTATGTTTCAGTGATGGATAGATCCTGTGTTGTCTTTATGTTGAATTTCCACCTTCTTCTTTTTTTCCTATGGACACACTGTTTTGCTTTGTGATATAAACCAAACCTTTATGGCCACCTCTGCGAGATTCAGCTGCTGGATTTGCACAGGGAGCCCAAATAGATTTAAAAGATGAGCTCCCTTGGGCCAATCCTAGTCCTCCAGACTCACCTCCCTCACAGTGAGGATGTGAAGATAAAGTAAGGGAAGCCAGGAATACTGCCTTTTCAGCTCACTAGAAGGTAGGATATACTAGAAGGTAGTAAAATCTCGAGATACAAAATTAATTCGTTCCTTGAGGTTTTTTGTATCTTGAAAAATTTGTTTCTCAAAATGTGGTTTTCCATAGAATTGCATTGAAAAGCAAAAAAAAAAAAAAAAAAAAAAAAAAAATCTGTTCTGAAGCTCAGAAAAAAGCCACAAAAGGTATTTTTTCCCCTGTTCAAAACTTTTCATAAAGTGCACTTTGGAATTTTTCACTGCGTTTTGGCCAATTTATAAAGTGATTTGAACAGATAAAATACATTTATTTGGCTTTTTTCTAAGTTCTGGAACTGTATTTTGGTTTTCAATGCATATTCAGCACATTTCCAACAGTGCCATCTAGCGGTCAGCTCTGGTATGCTGGCTCAGTACCCAACTATCAGCTGTTGCAGAAGGGGGGGGGAGTTTCGGTACTTCCTGGTTGCGGGGAAAGCTTCTGGCGGTGCCAAAACACAACCAAAAATATATATCCAAAAATGGAACGGGAATGCTCCAAACATCCTCCCACTGCCATGGGAAGCATAGGAAGGAAAAAGTTCATATTTCAAAGCAATTTTTCCTTACAATTTCATTTGGTATCACAGGTTTTTCATAGATCAAGCCATTCATAACTCGAGGTTTTACTGTAAATGCAGTAAACAAAACCAGAACATTTTACTAGTTTCTTCAAAGCAGCTGCTGCAGTTGAGGAGGTTCATTCCAATATTTTAATTAGAATGTGATCTGGAGATAAAAGGGGGCAAGAGTTTTAAAAACCTTTCCCTTGCTGTTTCCAAGATCTAAGTTCCTTCTCCTGCTTCAACTGTCACCTATAGTGGAGGCGGGCATGATGGAAGTGCTTGTCACTCTTTTCTCACAGCAGCTTTGATGGTGAACGGGGAGTTTCTTTAGATCCAAGAAAACAATACACAGAAAAGAGTGTGTCTGCTGTTTGGAAAGAACCCTTGGACAAATGCGTAGAGAAAGCTGAAATGTACAAGGCAGTGATGGGGAAGCTAAAAGCTGGCAAACCAGCACTATCTGTTGAGCAGTGACGTAGCGGGAGGGCGGGAGTTGGCCTGCCCCGGGAGGCACTTTTTGGGGGTGGCAAAATGTCACTTGGACTTCAATTTCCAGAAGTTCTAGAGGATGGGTGCTACGCCACTGCTCTTCAGTCCCAATATTAGCATTAGACAGGTTGAAGAAGAATGAGGGGTGGTTCTCCACTGATCAAAGAGGCATCTTATGGTGTAGTTTCCTTTCTGAGTCATTGGAGTCAGAAGTTGGAAATGGTCAAGAAGTCTCCAGTGTTTCTCCTGACTGGCAACAATCTGCTTCTTCCCAGTTAGGTGTTGTGCAGCTGGTTGTGTTGGCTGAGAAAACCTGGGAGCTGAAGTGCCATTTCCCTTATCTATAGTGCTTTGGTCTGTCACTTCAAGTGGCAGGGAAAGAAGCCCTGAATGCCCTGGATTCCTGGACAGAATCACTAGATGATTGTATTGCTTTAAATTCTGTTGTCAAAGAACTGGGAGGTTGGCAAAATAAATAAATAAATACACGATGTTCTATGCTGGAAACGGAAGCCAGTTTCCCAAGAGTCTTTTTTTCTCCCCTCCTTTAAAAGAAATAAGAGTCAAGTCTCTAGCCCTGAAGAATGTAAATGATAGCATTAAAGTCTTGTGGTCTGTGCTTCCGGGTCTGGCTGAAGATCATGTTGATTTCTTTGACATTTTAATCCCAACCTTCTCTGAGCTCAAAGTGACATACATGCTATCTTCATGTCACTTTCTATTTTTTAAAAGCAATTTTGATGCAGCTTAGCAGCAGAAAGGAGGTGAGAGGAATAAAGATGCAAAAAAATCAAACACCCTAAGAAGTTATAAAAATTGCAACAAATGCAGGAGGAAGGCGACACCTTTATTGGATCACTGAAAAAAATAAATTCCACAAGCTTTCGAGGTCCAAAACCTCTTCTTAATACAAGCATAATGAAAGTTTATGGCACGATGTTCGTCCTAAGATGGATTCTGTAGCAATGTTGCATCTGTGTTGTGCATTCTAATGGAACAAAACATCACATATATTTTACTAGATATCACTCTCAACTACCCCCTCTCAAACCTCACAAGAGCCAAGTGGTTGAGTGGGACCTTGAACTAGGAACCTTGGGGCATGCTCTCTTAGGATTAATTTGTATTACTGTTGCCTCTTTGTCCCTTCAGCCGACCAACAGAAGCAGAAAAAAAAAAGGGTAGACCCACCAGAGTGTATGGCTGTTTTGGACTACTGGTGGCTGTGCTAGATATCGAATTCAAGGATTAGTGGTCAAAAAAAAAGGGGGGGGAGTACTGTTTCCCTGTCCCCATGCACATCCACATCCTCTTGACCTCTCCAGGTAACAGAATTGGTTACGTATTGCCCAGGGCGCCTTGAGCCCTCATTAGCTGGCCACGGAGTAGCGGCTTGTGAATTGTTGCCTGAGTTGCATTCCAAGAATATAATAGTATTCTTGGAATGAGTAGGAGCCTGTTACTCTCAGTTTTGCTGCTGGGTGCTGAGTGTTATTTCCTATGTCCGTTCTAAGAAGAGAAGAAAGCAGCAGCTTTGGGGCTGGTCATGTTCCTGCCGCCACTCAGCTCTGAATCGAGCAGGGCTGGTGTTTCAATTAGAACAAGGAAGGGCTCAGAATGGGACCGAGAAGTCTGGCTCTCTCTAGCCTTTGACGTGAACTTGGCTCAGAGGGTCCTCCTCTTTCTCTCTCTGCCATTCTGATATCAGCAACAGATATAGCTCAGTTGTGACAGCTGACAAAGGAGAGGCAAGGGTAAGGGGGCCAAGCAAATTGGAGCAGGGGAAGGGGAAGGGTTTAAAGAAGGGAAATGAAGGTGTTCCTTCTTTCCGTACTTTCCACCAGCTCTAATTCAGCACCAGCGGTTTACAAAACCAACCATTGTAACTTTACCTTTTTAAAATTTAGGATTATGGGGAAGTCGTCCAAAGTGTTAAAATGAAAAGCTCTTGCCAGTCGGAATGAGAGACCAAAACACGACTGAGCGTGGTCTTCAGCTAACCTGCAGCTTTCCAGGTGGACTGAGGTCACCATCCCTGGCCATTAGCTATGATGGCTGGGAATGATGGGAGCTGTAGTAGAACACTTTTGGGAGGGTCCTAGTTTGCAGTAGTCACTGGCCAATTACTGCATGAGATCCTCATCAAGAAAGGGTGGTTGTCCTTCAAGCACTTACTTCTTTGAAAGGGGGACAGGTGTTTTCAGTAGTTCTTGCAGTCATTGAACATGATCCCTTCACGTCCGGTATTAGGATGGAAAATGGGATCTAATTCTTGTCTTGAAGAGTTATTCTTGGTGGGTTTTAAAATGTAAATCACTAGAATCCTGATTCTACCACTACCACCATCCGTAGGGTTTATTTAATGTACACAGCAACTAAGCTAGTTAGGTCAGTCTGCAATTGGGGAGGCCTAATTCATTTGCCTTCAGTTCTTAGGCCTTCTTCTTCTTCTGCCATATCTGAATCCACATATTGACAATCATCATGGCAATCAGCCATGAAGACTTATCTTGAGAATATAATGCAGTGGCCTTTCATCTGCCTTCTGCATTGCAGCATGACACCTGTACCGCTGATCCAGTTCTACGAGTCTGGTCCTGAGGCTTTTTGGCACACAATGTCCTCCTCAGTCCCAGGCCAGGATTGATGAAGCTGCTGCCCTCCATCAAGATGGATTCAAGTGGGATTTAATCCACTTGGGGACCATCACCCTTTCCTGTGGACTTTGCCGCCCAAGGCCATTAGACCTCAGGGTTGTCAGGTTAGTTAACGACCGCCTGACACTCAGCATTGAGTCGGTGGCAGTATGCTCTACTCAGAGGTGGGATTCAAATTTTTTCACTGCCTACTCTGTGGGCATGGTTTGGTGGGTGTGGCCAGGGGGAAAGCCCTGTGTTGCACCCGAATTAGGATTACTTTATTTCAAAACTTGGATGGGCAAAGGGGCCAGCCAGAATTTCTGCTACTGGTTCTGGTGAACTGGTGCGAACCTGCTGAATCCCACCACTGGGTCTGCTCTGTTACCATAGAAGGATAACCTGACCAAGCTGGATTTTAGGCAATACACAGAGTTATTTAAGAACAGATCAGATTCAGAGGAAGGTTCACACAATGCAGAGCGGGAATGTTGATTTCTTCCCTTTCTCATCCTTATGCAGGATGAGGCATTGCAAAATTATTCTCCTTACTTGCAAGAGGGCCTGGTCTTTTGTGGAGCTCCTGATAAGAGAAGATTGTGAGAATGAGGATGTTTAATTAAGCAAATAATACATTAATGGAAATAAAGCAAGAGGTTCGAAATCATGATGACTGCTACTTTGTTGCGTGGACATTGGTTGATTGGTTAAATGTATATCCCACCAATATAGAGATAAATTCACTACTCTGAGAAGAGTGTACAAATTATAGAATCGCTGAGTTGGAAGGGACCTTTTAAGTCATCGGGTCCATCCCACTGTTCAGTGTAGGAATCCAGATCCAAGCAGAATGACAGA
Source organism: Furcifer pardalis (assembly GCA_030440675.1). NCBI lineage: Eukaryota > Metazoa > Chordata > Lepidosauria > Squamata > Chamaeleonidae > Furcifer > Furcifer pardalis. The sequence continues at coordinate 20,057,570 of CP126893.1, forward strand.
TCCAAATCATTGAACAAAATGCAGATACAGTACCTGTATAGTATAAACTGAATTTAGAAAACATGATACACACAAAAGATAGGAAACCCTAATGCAGGGGTTTTAAACCACTTTTTTGTTTTTGGGGTGTGTGTGTGTGTGTGTGATGCTTTGCTTCACAAAGGCAAGGGATGCTACTTTGACCCAAAACCAGTTTGAAAAGGGGGGGGGGGCAAAATTCTTGTTTGAATTGAAAACTCCTTGTAAAAGTGTCTCATCAAGTTGAGGCGCCTCAAATAAAGGACAGTGAAAAAGATCAGCAAGTATTTGTTAACACAACTCTTGTCTAAGCACCTCCCTAGAGGGATGGCCAACAATGGTGCTCTCCAGATTTTTGAATTACAATTTACCATATATACGAATATAAGCTGAGTTTTTTAGCCCCAAAAACGAGCCCCCAAAAGGGGACCCAGCTTATACTCAGGTCAATGACCACGAGCGTCCCAAGACCGTGCCGGATAGAGATGCACCAACAATTTAATTAATTTTACCATATTTTCAGATATTTTGATTATTGAAACTCACTAGCAGATGCTGCATTTACTACCCTCAGCTTATACTCGGGTCAATCTATTTTCCTGGGTTTTCAGGTCAAAATTAGGTTCTGTATATATTCAAGTATAAGTCAAGTTTTTTAGCCCCCAAAATGAGGTCCAAAAAGGGGACTCAACTTATACTCGGGTCACTTATACTCGGGTCAACGACCCTGAGGGTCTCAAAACTTTGGATGGTGCAAATTAAAACATACAGTTAAACAAAAAACACTAACACTACTGTAAAAATTCAAAAACATACCCACACAAATGTCTAAATTAATTTATTTTACCATATTTTCATGTATTTTAATTATTGAAACTCACTAGCAGCTGCTGCATTTTACACTCCGACTTATACTCAAGTCAATCTATTTTCCTAATTTTGGAGGTCCAAATCAGGTACCTTGACTAATATTTGAAATGACTTGTAGTCTAGTCATGCCTGCCACATGACCATGGAAACGTCTGCAGAAGCAGACAGCGCTGGCTCTTCATCTTAGAAACAGAGATGAGCACTGACCCCTAGAGTCAGATACGACTGGCTTTCAAGCAAGGGAAACCTTTACCTTTACTATACTCGAGTATATTCGTTATTTTAGCCCCGAGTCATAAAAAACTGGTTGATGGTTGACCTGCTATATGTTGTCTTCTTCTACATGATGTCCTGCGTTTACACTGTCCCATCTCTTCTTCCCTACCCTCATCTACATGGTGCAAATCTCTTTTGGATTCCCAGCAAAGCAAAGCAAAAGTTTAGAATTACTAGAGCCAGGAGAGGAATGCCTTTGTTCCTCCACCTCCTGCTCCTGTGTGTCTCTTTGAGTATATCATGTGTGTGTGTTTTTAATTTTCCAAGATGGCCTTGGGCTCCTGGGGTGTGGATCCTGTGGACAAGTTGTTCTGTTTTTTGAACAAGTGCAGTGCTGCTGGTGGAGGTTGTGTAAGAGGCAGATGATTCTGGGGGAGGGCCTTTATCTCTATCGTATGGAGCCTTGATGTCGGTCCTTTATTTCTCATTAACAAACAGAAAACTTGCACGTTTTGCCCGCAGTCCCTTCTGGTTTGCAGGGAACTGTTAATGCAGGAGAGCACTCAACATCAACGTCTACCTCCCGTCAAGTGACAGCAGGTACCTCATGGGGGTAGCAGGGGTGAAGGCATGACAGCCGATGGTGAGTGAAGCTGAAAGGGGAGAGCTAGCTGCTTCCTTCTTCCTTTGCCTACCAACAATACTATCACCGCCACCACTGCGGCTGGGCACTCAGCGGGAGGGGGATACACATGGTCTTTGAGCCTGTGGCCACTGATGATAAGCAGATGGGAGCGAGTTGGCTAGCAAAGCCTCAGGCTGTGGTGGGTCAACACCTTGTTTGCCTTGATGGATCAGCCAGCGTAGCCCAAAATGGCTGGTCACATTCTGCTCCCTGGTTCTGTTATATGTATACACATCAGCCAAGGGTGTAGCTTAACATCTGGACTTTGTGGTTCACACTTTGGACTCTTCACCGTCATGGATGTTTTATATGGAGCGATAACCCCAAAGAAATCAATAGAGCTATCTGCAAGGAATATGACAATCCTCTACAACAGTTCACAATTAGATTTCTTTTGTATTTACAAATAAATAGTTCAAGGAGTGATGAGGAGGAATAGAAATGTATAATATGTGGAAGAATAGATCAGAAACATATTTGAACATTTTATTTATTTATTTGCTTGCTGCATTTCTAGGCCACCTTTCTCCTGATGGAATATAATTTCCATCTGTAGATTTTAGTGAAAGAATACAGAATAATTAAGCAAATGGGTTGCAAATAGCAACAACAACAACAACACGTTGATGTGCCATAGACCAAGAATAAACTGATCCTCTGAATTTGCCAGACAGAGGGAAAAGACTGAGCAAGTGCAGCCCCCTAGAAATACAGAGAGCAGAGCTGGAAGTGCAACCTTCAGGAACTGAAGAGGTTCCTTTTACATCCTGTTTTATTTACTTATTCATTACATTTGTATCCTACTCTTTGTTTTACAAGGCAGTTGTACTGACTTTTCTCCACTTCATTCCTGCCGCAGCCTGGTGGGAAAAATACCATATACTGTATACACAACTATAAGTCGTCCCAAATATAAGTCGGAAGTACCTAATATGGACCTCTAAAACTAGGAAAATAGATGGACCCGAGTATAAGCCAGGGTTGGAAAATGCAGCAGCTAATAATGAGTTCCAATAATTAAAATACATGAAAATATGGGGAAATTAATTAATTTAGACATTTGTGTGGGTATGTCTTTGAGTGTTTACGTTGCCAAGGTTTGTCATCACTGGCCTATACCTTGGCACTCCAGCTATTCTTGGACTTCAATTCCCAGAAGCCCAAGTCAGCACTCCTGCTGATCAGGGCTTCTGGGAATTGAAGTCCAAGAACAGCTGGAGTGCCAAGGTATAGGCCACCATGGGCCTATAGTCAGTAACATCCAGTAAAACACTCAAACCATGTATAACACTGGCTCTTGTTGTTCCTAATTTTCTCATTATTCTAAATTCCATCAATATTTTTTTGTAATTTCTGCAACCTTGAGTTTCACATCTCCCCAGCCTGCTGTCAATCCTCTCCTTTGGGTCGGTGGTGCTGTTTTGACCGCCTACACAAGGGTACTCTCAGCTTGACCACTGTAATAATAAAGAAGAAGCCGAACATCTGAGGAACATAATGAGCCATTTGTGAAGGCAGTGACTGTATGCATAAGACATTCTAGCCTTGATTTGTGTCCAGAACTGAGTTTGTCGCCATCCGTTGTCTCGTTCCTGGATTGTATCACTGTGTCCCTTTTTGACTGTGGTTAAGATGCCTACAAGGAATCCCAGGTGAGGGAGTGTGGAGAACTTGGTTCTCACCTCTCAGTTCTGGTCCTTCAGCCTGAGATAACTTAGGTGATGTTTTACCACCCTCACTTGATGAGAATGAATGCAGTTTCCACAGATTGCAAGTTCTTATGTAAACCTCTTCAAATTGGGGGGGGGGGGAGATTTTTCAGGAGGGGCAACAATGTCACTCACATATATAACATTGCCATCACTGGGTAGGTTGGGGGGACAGGCTGGTAAAACTCAGGTGGGTTCTCTCTCTCTCTCTCTGTCTCTCTCTCTCTCACACACACACTGACACTGATGCAGAAGGTTTGAGGAGGTTACCCGCTCAGTTAATGCAGGGCACTTCTAAATCTGTTTGGATTTCATTGCCCTCTGTGAGGAGGGTAATGAAGATGGAGACGGTGGGTTACTCTCTCCACAGAAGGCCCCTCTTATGACCTCTATTGTCCCATCTAGGATCAGCCCTGGGCCCCTTTCACTTTCTTCGAAATGCTTTGTATTATTTGAATAGGACTGCGGTGGCTTTAGTGGTTAAGGTGCTGAGTTTGAAGATCAGAAGGTCAGCAGATCAGAACCGAGTGCTGCATGATGGAGTGAGTTCCCATCGCCTGCCCTAGCTCCTGCCACTCTAACAGCTTGAAAGCAGGAAATGGCAAGTACAGTGGAACCTTGGTTAACAAACGGTTCAGTTAACGTAAATATCGCATAACAAAAGGAAATCCATCAAAAATAGTGGCTCGGTTTATGGAATTATTTTTTCCGGAATGGATAAATTGGTTTTCAATGCATTCCTATAGGAAACTACGTTTTGGTTAATGTATTTTGGTTTTCAATTCCTATGGGAAATTCAGTTAAAGCGATTTTCGCTAGAATAAACATCCCGGAGAACACATTAATTACGTTAACTGAGGTTCCACTGTAAATAAACAAGTACCACTTCTGCAGGAAAGGTAAAATTGTTCTGTGCCCTCCGGCATCTAGTCGTGTCTGACAAATGACCACAGAAGCGTCTGCAGACTCAGACAGCGCTGGTTCTTTGGCTGTAAGTAAACAGAGATGACCAAGGCAGCCTAGAGTCGGGTTCGGCAGCCTTGACCTTTAGTGTAATTTAGTCGACAGCTGGCAAAAAGCCTTCCGAGGGAAAGCTGGAAATGAGGTGCCCTGTGTCAGTCGTTGCTGGGAAGCTTGGGGCGAAAGGGGACCTTGAGTGAGCTGCTCTCTGTCTTGTATAACTCCCCAGCTTCCTCCCACCAGTTATTTTCTGGTTTCCTCTCTCACCATCTCTGTTGTTTATCCTGTCCGAATCTGCAGTCAAATCGAATCTGCTCCAGTAGCTGCTGCCAAAATGCATGTCAAATCTGTGTGTCCCCCTTTTAGGCCCTCCCCTCCCTCTGCACACACTAGCACAGCCCTGAGGGGTGAATGTGTATTTGTGTTTAACCCAGTTCTAACCTCACTTCACTAGTGGCGGGAGCACAACAGGGCTTTCACAGACCAGCATTGCCGCCTACTGGTAAATCCTTAAGTTACTCAAGTGCTTGGGCTGCTGAGTCTCTTCCCCCCTGCCTTACAGGGTTACTGTTTTGTTATTTTGCTAACCAATGGAGGAGCTTCCTCCAAGCAGTTTGAGTGGAATGCAGTGTAATAGTAGTGAGGGAAATGGTTTGGCTGTCTTTGAGGATGATGGATCTATTACGGGAGGGAGGGGTCTGGCTTCATTTCCATAATGATGTAATCGCCCAGCTATTCTGTCATTTCTTGCGTAGTGTAGTACAGAATCTAGAAAAGAACGAGTTTGTGGATGTCATTCATTCGTTCAGTTATTCACATTTATACCCCACCCTTTGGATGCAAGCACCATGCTTTGTGTGTGTGCGCGCGCGCGCACACACACACACACACAGTCAAACCTCACATAAAGAGCACCTCGCTTAAAGAGTAACTCACTTAAAGAGCAGAATTTTCTCTGAATGTTCGCTTCGCTTAACAAAACCCACAAAAAACTCATAACAAATAAATCGGGGTTCGCAATCCCCCCCACCCGAAGTCACAAACGGTCGCTTACAATGGTGTTTCATTTAAAGAGCAAACTCGCTTAAAGAGCAATCCTGTGGAACACATTATGCTCTTTAAGCGAGGTACAACTGTACAGCAAAACCCCAACTTACAAATGCCCAGCGTTACATAAAATTCAACTTACATAATGATTTTGTTCTAAAACCATGTCCCGATTTACATAAATGTCCCGATTTACATAAATTTACATAACACAATTTCTAATGGGTTTGCTTCAAGTTACATAAAAAACATTTTTCCTATGGGTTTGCTTTGATTTATGTAAAAATTCATTTCCCTATGGGTTTGCTTTGATTTACATAAAAATTTCATTTTCCCTATGGGTTTGCTTCGAATTACCGTACATAAAGAATCCGACTTAAGCAAAAGCATACCAAATGGACTTTTTGCGTAAATAGGGGTTTTACTGTACAGTATAAGAGATCAGGTTAAAATCATACAAAAACACACAAGAAACAAAACCAGATGATATAAGAAATTTTAAAACCATAACAATATTCATAATAAATAGTATCAATGCTTTCTTTCTTTTTTCTTTCTTTTTAATTCGATAAAAAAACAAAAAAGAGAAAAATAACAGCATACAAACACAAAATATAATTTTTTTAAAAAACACACAATTTTTTTTAAAGAAAAGTGTAACATAACTATGTGCACCCACCACCTTAGCAGGACACTATGTATATCTTATAAATATTTTCTATATGACAACTCGTTTATATATTTGTCCTCTTTTCCTAAACACATTCATTCTCTGGCCGTATTCCTTTCCCCTTCACTAAATCATATTCCATAAATTCTCCCCATTTCTCTAAAATCAGACTTTTTTAAAAAAAAATCCTTTAAAAAAATAATAATTCACATGCCAACCTATCATTTATCGCCATATTCCATTGCTCTTTAAACCAGTCATCCAATTCAAATTCACAATCTGTTTTTAACAGTAACCAATCCAAATCCTGTTACCATTATAATGATCATTTCTTTCTTATTCCTTTCTATTTGTTTATTTTCAAAATCAATTAATAGTACTATTCTGGGACACATCTGTTTTATAGACAGTATTTGATTAATTACTATTTTAAAAAACCCTGTTTCCCAGACTTTCTTTACATTGTTCCAATCCTACCATAAATACAGCTCTGTCCCAACCTCTCGCTTACATCTCCAACAAGCCTTATTATAGTTTGGATCATAGTAACTTAACCGTACCAGGGTCATATACCATCTCCAAATTGTTTTACAACGATTTCCTTTAATTCTGACCAACATATTTTTCCATAATCCTTTGGACTCTTAAATCACTTTACCCACGTCAAGGCTTTCTTTTCTCAAAACAGTTTGCAGCCCACAAGATGGTGGGGAAATTTGTATTTTTTTTTAAATGTGTAACCTGAGACTGCTCAAAGTCTCCAGCAAAAAAGAAGGGCCTTTAGCAGAGAGACTGTGTCTCTTCATCTTTTGGACAGGAAAGAGAGAGGCCCTCTCATCTGAATTTGATGGAGAGAAGCCATCACTGTCCAAACTGTGGGGGTGTCTTTGCGTATTACTGCACATCCACCCATTCTTCTGCCTGATTCTAAATATCCGACTTGATATTTGTAGTTATGGGATCAAGTTCTATGGTCTGAAAACAAAATCAACAGTGGTGGTAGCTGCAACTTGATCCAAGCATAGATCCCCCCCCCCCCCCCCCGGTTTTAGAAGCCAGCTGGTTCTGGGCCGCCTTCGCCCTCCGAGGCAATCAGGGAAAATGCCACTGGCATGAATTTCCTTAAGATGGATCCCAGCTTGCCATGAAGTGACCCACACATTATGATCTCAGATCCATCTCCTTTGGCACATATGAAATGAGACGTGCACAATTTAACACCAGGACTGCAATGGACTGCCGCAGCCAGTCCATCTGGCATGGCCTCTTCTGCCTCCATGACCACATTCTGGCAGTTTTCTTTGGGGAGCTTAGTTTTTAAAAAAGTAACTTTACAGAGCTCTGAAAAAGAGGATCCTGGAACAGAGTTGCAGTGCCAAAGGGAGTTTTGCTGGCTCCTGGGTCAGATGATAATTTGCTGAGTTGGTAGCTGTAATCCCTCTGGCCATGTGTAACGGTGACGCTGAAACACCGCTGAAATCAGACAATCAAAGTAAGGCAGTTTGGTCCCAAGTCCGTGCTTTAAAGCCACTGCTAGTTTACCAAACAAAACTGTCCCTATTTCACAGGTTTACAACTCTGATTTGGCCAGGTCAGTTATCAGTGCCGCCGCTGAGATGTTATTCCATCTCTCCAAAAACATTAATAATATAAAAGAACAGCTCATAATTCATTTATGAGGCACTTTGCAATCCTATTTGGTTGCTTATGCATAAATAATAATTGTGTGCCAACAAGTCTAGTCTGACCTACAGTTACCCTTTTCCAGGGTGTCCTAGGTAGAAAGAATACACAGAAGCGGGTTTTCCTTCCCTTCCTCTGGGGGCGCCCTGGGACTGTGCAGTTTGCCCAAGGACACACAGGCTGGCGCCTACTGGGAGGCCCAGTGGGGAATTGAACCCTCCACCCCACCTGTGGCTCTGCACCTCACTCAGCTCTCCAACCGATTTGTTACATAAGTTAAACTGTATGTAACTCATTATAATGAGTTGCCACTCACTAATGAGATACAAACTGAATTTTGAGGTGCACACCTGATTGTGTAACAGACCCACATGTAATGTGAACAGTGCTTCTAGTATTTAGTGGTCACTTGCTGCATTGGATCACACAATTATCGTACACGTATGTGAATAATATTTTGGACATTATATCTTGCCTTCCTCAATTCTAGATCTCTAAAGCAGGGGTGGCCAACCATTTCATGCCATGGGCCTGGCCACGCCCCCAGATAGCTGAGTGGGCTGGACCACGCCCACCCAGGAGCAGACGTGGGCGCATTTACGGCTGTTGTAAATGCACCCACTTCCGCTTTACAACAGCCACGAACGTGTTTCTGCATGGGTGCATTTTACGGCTGACGTAAATGCATCTGCTTCTACTTCTGGGTGTGGCCGGTGCAATGGTGGGCCACATGAAAGGGTGCCATGGGCCAGGGCCGGCCCACAGACAATAGGTTGGGAACCCCTGCTCTAAAGCTATCACCAGATGTAATAACAATGGCATCTCTGAAATTGATCTGAACGCAAAAGCAAAGCAAAAAGCAGTCACACTTTTTACTGACCATGGAAGGCTGAGAATTCGCAATCTTTTGGTTGCAACAATAATAATTATAACGAAATGATCAGTTAGGTGCCACCTAAGCTTTGAACGAATAGTAATGCTGTATAATTGCTTGGTGGTAGTAGAAATAAATAAATCCAAAATTTGGGACGTTGTCCCTTGCTCTGGAAGAGTGGGTGCACCTTAGGAGAAGGTCTCAGCAAGAAGACTTAAGAATCCATGGGGCTTTAAACCAGAAATTGCACATTTAAAAAACAAGCAATAATTCAGCAGCCTTCCAAGTAGATAAATAGGGACCACTTCAGTGGGAAGGTAATAGCGTTTCATGCGCTCCAGTGTCTAGTCATGCCTGCCACGTGACCACGAAAACGTCTGCAGAAGCAGATAGCGCTGGCTCTTCGGCTTTGAAACAGAGATGAGCACTGAACCCTAGAGTCAGATATGACTGACTTTCAAGCAAGGGAAACCTTTACCTTTACTCTCTGCTCATTGGCACCTTTAAAAAAAAAGAACAAGAATAAGCACTTTCTATGGTTTAGGACTGCAACAACTAGAAGGTTGGCAGGTCAGCAGTTCTAAGCCCAAGTGTTCCATGACAAAGCGAGCACCCATCACTGGTCCCAGCTCCTGCCAACCTAGCAGTTTGAAAGCAATATTTATTAATTATTTAGCGTATAGCAAAAAATTGCAAGTAGATAAATAGGTACCGCTTTGGTGGGAAAGTTAACAGTGTTTCATGCGCTCGGGCGTCTAATCATGCCTGCCACATGACCACGGAAATTGTGCAGATGCAGAAAGCGCTGGCTCTTTGGCTATAAATTGAGTCCTACACAACTAACTTTGGAGGAAAGACCTAAGGTTCAGAGAAGGTGAATTTACATGCCTCTACTTTATCGGTCAGCCTTTGCTCCAGAAAGGGTCACTGAAGGAGTTTCCCCCAACTTCCCAGCAACTTCAGTGCCATTTACTATGGGGTAGACAAAATTTCACCTCAGATTTTCTTCTTTTAGGGAGTGTAATGAGCTGTTCTGCTTATTTTCTTGTGGGTTTTGTTTTTCAGTCTTGCTGTCCAAATCCTCCCCAAAGAAGCCTCGTGGCCGGAACATCTTCAAGGCTCTTTTCTGTTGCCTTCGTGCGCAGGATGTCCAGCAGCCAGCCTTGTGTGGAGAGCATGGTCTACCTAAGGATGAGACCAGTGCCATTGCCAAGGTAAGCACCTACATCTGGTCAACCAGAGAACGTTAACTCAGAGCTCTGTTGCAAGTCTGCGTGGCTTTCCTGGAGATGCTTCCTCTGTTCTAGCAGCCCATACTTCTATCCCACAGGATATAAACTCTATCCAAGGCCTTAAACTGCTAAATGGTCTCTTATTTCCTCTTGCTTGTGACATTTCCCCTATTTATATCTAACCACCTCTGCCAGCAAGCAAGCTATCGTCCTGTGGATCAGATTGTTCATAATAATCTCTATTACCATATGTACTCAAGTATAAGCCGGTTTTTTAGCCTCTAAAATGAGGTCCAAAAATGGGACTCGACTTATATTCAGGTCAACATAAACACTCAGAAACATACCCACACAAATGTCTAAATTAATTAATTTTACTGTACAGTAATACCTCGATAACATTTACCTCGGATAACGCTAAAATCACATAACGTTAAGTAATCTGGGGAGGAGAATTGGATCGAATAACGTTAAGGTCCTATGGGATGTATCGGATAACAACCGCTAAAGCCTGTGCGGTTACATTGTATCTCTATATGGAGCTTTAACGTTAACCGATCCATCCCATAGGATTTTAACATGATTCGGATAACACTAAAAATCGGATAACACCAAGACTTGTGGAACCAAGTCTTAGCGTTATCTGAGGTATTACTGTATTTTAATTATTGAAACTCACTAGCAGCTGCTGCATTTTCCACCCCCAATTCGCACAGGTGACTCCGCCCTGAGTCGCCTGTGCAAGTAGGGCTGAATATAAATTTGATTAATAAATAAAATTAAAAAATATTCGGGTCAATCTATTTTCCTAGTTTTAGAGGTCCAAATTAGATACCTTTACTTATATTCAGGACGGTTTATAGTCAAGTATATTCGGTAATCCCCTTTTAAACCTCTAATCATCCCTCTCAACCGATTACAAATACTTTCAATTAGGAACAACAGCATCTAGAGCTGTATCACACATAGGTTTCACCAGACAGGGAGGAAACAGTGGGATACCCATGTTAAAAACTTTAGTATATGTAGATTGTCTATACATGAATTTTACTGTTTGCACATGGATGGTTGGCTGTAGTCAATCATAGCATAGTGACCTAAGGCGGAATCTCAGCATATTTATTGCAGGATCTCTGTTTTCTATATGAATATGTTAATAGGAAAAAAGATTTTGCTTGTCTTGTCGGGATTTATACTTCAATCCCTTCAACATATATTTAGTCAAACATCTTCCCATTGTGATTATGCCCCCTTATTATTTAAACAAAGACATGTGAGGGGTAGAAAGTAGATCTAAAGTTATAAAATAAAGAAAAGTATCTCTGACTAAATACAGAACAGCCTTCCCATCCCTGCTGAACGTCTACCTATGCTCATATACCTAGAGTGAAAATGTAGGTAGATCCCAGGGAGAGCTCCTATAGAGGGAACCTCTCTAAATTTTGGCACTGCCTCTACTTGCCTCCATAATATCTTAAGGCCAGTGCAGCCCAGGCCTCTGAAATATGTAGTAACCTTCTTAGCAGAAAGGCAAAGGTCACCCTTGATCTAAAGCCAGTCATATCCGACTCTAGGGTTCAGTGCTCATCTCTTTTTACAGCCAAAGAGCCACCACTGTGTGCGTTTTGCAGACGTTTCCGTGGATGTGTGGTAGGCATGCCTAGACACCGGAGTGCATGGAATGCTGTTAACCTTCCCACCAAAGTGTTATCTATTTATCAACTTGCAATTTCTTGCTTTTGAACTGCTAGGTTGGCAGGAGCTGGGACAGAGACGGGAGCTCACTCTGTCATGCAGTAGTCTGGTATCAAACTCTGACCTTCCAGTCTTCACGTTCAGTGCCTTAACAGACTGATACAGTAAAACCTCGGATAACGCTAAAACTTGGTTTTACAAGTCTTGGTGTTATCCAATTTTTAGTGTTATCCGATGCATGTTAAAATCCTATGGGATGCATCGGGTAACGTTAAAGCTCCATAGAGATACATTGTAACCGCACAGGCTTTAGCGGTTGTAATCCGATGCATCCCATAGGATCTTAACATTATTTGATGCAATTCTCCCCCCCCAATTGCTTAACGTTATGGGATTTTAGCGTTATCTGATGCAAATGTTATCAGAGTTATTACTGTACTCCGCTTTGTCTAATGTTTCCTTTACAGCTGCTGAGCACCAGATATCAGCTGCATTGTAGCCCCTGTCAGCAGTTCCCTCTGGTAGATGCCTCCATACTGGAATTATTATTTGTTATTATAATTAATTACATGTATATCACACCAATCTGGGATATTAAAAGAAAATCTTTACAATAAAAATTATACATAAATAATAAACAGACTAAATACATTATAAATAGGAACAGAAATGATGCCTCCCCCCCAATTAAAAAAGCTGAACAACAAAGAACACATCTTGGTGAGGAAAAAAGTTCATCTATTGGCATATAGCTTGCCTATGCATCATGTCATCTACATGTTTTTCTCCATGGACACCACAGTTTCCCTTTCTGTTTCAAAAAGGTCTGTTCATCTAAGGTGGTGTTTGTGCAGGAACGATCTGTGGCCTATATCTAACTATTAATCGCAACAGAAGTAGACCATCTGAATCACTGGAAGGTATATAAATATTGAGAAGGGACTGTGGTGGCTTAGTGGCTAAGACGCTGAACTTGATGACAGGAAGGTCAGGAGGTCAGCAGTTCGAGATCTGAGTGCTGCGTGAAGGAGTGTGCTCCTATCTCTTTCCCAGCTCCTGCCATCCTAGCAGTTCAAAAGCAAGAATTTGAAAATAGATAAACAGGTACTGATTCAGCAGGAAAGGTAACATCATTCCATGCACTCTGGTATCTATTCATGCCAGCCATATTCCCACAGAAACTTCTGCAGACAGCACTGGCTCCTTGGCTATCAACCAGTGGCTCCAACCACTGACAAAATATAGTGGTTCCCGATGCCCCACGGGGGGCTTCAATTCCCAGAAACCTAAGTTAGTACATTGGCTGATCAGTGCTTTGGGGAATTGACTCAGGATTCTGGGAATTGAAATACGAAAACCCAAAGATTGGAAAACACTGCTATAAACGGAGATGAGCACCGAACCCTAGAGTCAGACACGACTGGCTTTCAAGCAAGGGTGGCCTTTGCCTATATAAATGTTCACGCACCAGATTTCTATTGATTCAGTAGGACCAGATGAGTTGAGGCTTTTGAATTTAGTCCAGTAGAAAGAAGACGCAGAGGGAGAAAGGGCGGGAAAAAAGGCTCAGAACGAGAGCTTTACTATTTATGAACGGAAGAGGACTTTATATTGAGAAATGTGTGAACCACGGCAATCTGGCCTGTGAAACTGGGACAATATTTGCCTTCCTTTCCTTTTCATATTCCCATTTCTCTGTTGGCATGCATTGCCATCGAATGGTGCAGGAGACCATCAATAGCAATAGGACAAATGCAGTAAAGTATAGTATACAACGAAGTATAGTGAAATACAGTAAAATAGCAGTACAATGCAAAGTTGAAAAAGCAGAAATGGAAGGCAGGAGCCCCCACTGACTCTTAAGATGTCCTGCCTCAAGATCTCGTAATAGCTGACAGCACAGGTAGCTTTTAAAAGGTCAGTGTCGGAAAGTAAGATGAAGGCATTCTACGTGTGTGTTACACTACAAAAATCAAGTCTGGTTTACAAAGATAACAAGTCACTGTTCAAAACAGATCACCTTAACTTAAAATCAAATCTAATTTGCCGTACACAAGCCCCACACCATGAAGCCAGCCAACGATCTTAGAGTAATAAAAGGCAACTTTCCCATGGAATTTTTTACAATGTTTGTGCCATTTTCAAAGGTACAGGAATCTTCCCAGGATACAGCTTTCATCTCCATAGTGGAGGGAAAACAGTTCCCCAGTGGCTCAGTGGGTAAAAGCACTGTGCTTGGAGACCGAAAGGACAGGGGTTTGATTCCCCGAGAGCTGCACGATAGGGGACATGAAAGGAGCCTCATTCGGGCATCCCCTGCAAAAATCCTTTCAGCCCAGAGTTATCTCTGACACGAAAACAGACACCGTGGAGGGAAAGACCCATGCAGCCTTAGGCCTTTTGAAGGCATTTCCCCCCAATTTTCTGTCCTCATGTTGAAAAGTTGGAGATCATATTTCCATCGTTCTTGGACCTTTTTACATGTAACTCAACCAGCATGGCTCCCAGTCCCATTTATGGTTAAGTTTCCCCTTTTTTTTAACTTCTAGATTCCTGGGGCGTGTCTTCTCCCTGAGGTGACTCTACAAGACCATGGCCGCATCTGTGTGGTGATTGATCTGGATGAGACCTTAGTCCACAGCTCTTTCAAGGTGAAGCCACAGAGGGTGCTCTCTGCTTTATTTGGTGGTGGGGAGTTGGAAGGGGTGACATACTTCAGTGATGAGAACACAAAATGCATACCTTTTTGGAAAAAAGGTGGTGGTGGTGACATTGTTGCTACTGGGACTGGAGAAAGTGGCCTGTTTCTCTGTGCCTCTTTCCACTTCACTGCCTACCGTATATACTCGAGTATAAGCCGACCCTAACATAAGCCAAGGTACCTAATTTTGAGCTGAAAACCCAGGAAAATAGATTGTCCCAAGTATAAGCTGAGGGTGGGAAATGCTGCAGCTGCTAGTGAGTTTCAATAATTAAAATACATGAAAATATGGTAAAATTAATTAAATTGCTGGCACACTCAATCCGGCGTGGTCTTGGGACCCTCGTGGTCATTGACCCGAGTATAAGCTGAGTCCCCTTTTTGGGGCTCATTTTTAGGGCTAGAAAACTTGGCTTATACTCGAGAATATATGGTACATCATTTTCCCCTGTTATTTTGGAGGACACTTTTAAGGCCTTCTGAGCTCCTACCTACCCATTTTGCATAGATTCTGCCTCCAGATGAAATTGTGGGTATGATGGATTTATGATACCGAATATGAATAGCAATTATGAAGAAGCAGTAAGAGATTTGAATAAGAAACAGAAGTGGGAGAAGAGGAGTAGTTTTATCTTGGTGACCAACCAATCTCGGAAATAGGTGCCATTTTAGTTGTGTGATTCTGAGACTCTCCCCAAAAACCAAGGGGGGGGGGATCTCCCATGTCAGACTAGGGGTGACTAAATGATTACTTCTCTAACTAATTAGCATTTAAATTCAACTGGTTAGATTTATTTTGCTAAGTAGCTGAAATTCCCACTTAAGTTTTTCTGCAAAAACAAAAAGCCATGTATGTATATGCATGTAGATTCTGAGGAAACACAGAAGGGGGATTTTGTAGGCATGGAAAAGGCTGAATTTGGCTTATGGGAGGTTGAGAAAAATTGCCTGAGAACAGCTGACGAAACTAATTTGCCAGTTTTATGACTTTTCACAGCCAATCAGCAATGCTGACTTCATAGTGCCTGTCGAAATAGAGGGGACGACCCATCAGGTAAGCCAGTTGCGTTGGCTAGAGGAGTTTTTATGTGTTGCTAGCTTGGCTGCAGGCTAAAGGTTTTATTGACATTTGCAGTGACAATGGTTGACTTGGTCTTACTTGTGCCCCAAGAGACATCTTCCATCCGTGTGCTGCGAAGACGAGCCCTCTCCAAAGGCTTCAGCCTGCTTCAAGTAATCCAGGATAGGCTGTTACTGGTCGACGTGGCCTATTCTTGATTACTTGTTTCAGGAGGCAGCCCCTTCTCACGTAGGGACGAGAGGCAGCAGCCTGGAGCAACTGTCTGACCACCACTGGAGCCTCAGAAAACAGAAATGCAACCCATGGAAGGACAGTGGCGACCACTGGGGAACGTGGAAGTGCATTGGTCTTCTTGAGCTTGTTTCTGGACTGAATAGCATGTGCAATGCCTCTGGCTGCTAAGAACCCACGGTCTTGGATTTTCTGTCTTTAAAATCCCTTAGGACTCATTAAGCTGCGGTAAAGGGCAGTTGTTTCCTTATCTATCACAGAGGGAGGTATTCTTCTATTTCACCTTGCAGAATTTCACTTTGCTCAGGTTAAAAGAAAGGGTGGCTGTGGTGAGCAAGTCCTTGCACAAGTGGCAGAAGTGAGACCATGTTCTGGCTCTTAAGAGTAAAAGTGCTAACACTGAAAGAATGGTCATTCAAGCTGTCTGAAAGCAGCCCAGTTGGTATCGCTTTTCTCTACAATGAAACCATCCCCCCTGCCTCTTGTTCTCAGGAACGGACAGCCGGTGGCAATGACAAGTAGAATATGGAGGGGAGGAAAGGAGTTAAAGTCCAGTAGGACTAACAGTTAGGATGCCCAGTAGCTCATCTCTGCTTCATCCCCTTTTGCAACTCCTTCACAAAAAATGCAGGGGAGATTATGAAGTCATTGCTAGGGTATTTTTTTTTGTATGAGTCTGATAGTACCATATTTACTTGCTGCCTAAAGTAGTACAGTAAAACCTCGCATAAAGAGCACCTCACTTAGAGACTAACTCGCTTAAAGAGCAGAATTTTCTCTGAATGGTTGCCTCGCTTAACAACTAAAACCAACCAAAAAACTCGCTTAACAACTAAAACCAACCAAAAACTCTCTTAACAACTAAATCGAGGTTCACAATCCCCCCTGCCAGAAGTCACAATTGGTCACTTACAATGGTGTTTCACTTAAAGAGCAATCCTGTGGAATGCATTAAGCTCTTTTAAGTGAGGTACAGCTGTATTTTCCCAAAGGAATAAAATGTGACCACTTATCCTGAACTGTCCGGAGGAAATGCGTGTTCCACTTATAAACAAGCAAACCAATAAAGGTCTCAAAATGTCCTATTGATGTCTTACCATGCCCCCCCCCCCAATGTTTGTGTTATTTAAGTCTCAGGCACAGAGATTGCGAACATACAGATGGTGTATAATGGCAACGCCATCCAATAAACCTATTTGTTGGGCTGCCATGGGGATGATGGGAGCTGGAGTTCTGCAAAGCCATAGATTCCCATGAGCCACTCTAATCCAGTATTTAGCAAAAGAAGAAGAATGTGAATGCAGGACAGAAGGGTTGCCTCTTGCTCTGGCCCAACCAGTTGGTTGAAGGAAAGAGGTGATGGAAGAAAAGCAGTTCGGTGGTGTGGGTTCAGTTCCCCCAGCCCCATGCCCTGCTTCTCCCATATTATATCTACTACCATATTATATCTGGAGCAGTTTCAGTCTGACTAAAGCATTAGTGGCGAACCTACGGCATGCGTGCCAGAGGGGACATTTAGAGCTCTCTCTGTGGGCACACATGCCATTGCCCTAATACAGAGTTTGCGCTGCCCAGCAGCCCAATGAGAGTGCTTCCTCCCTCCCCCAGCACAGAGTTTGCCCTGTCCATCTGCCCAGCAACCCAATGGGAGTGCTTCCCCCTACCCCCAGCACACAGTTCAGCCTGCCCCCTCTGCGCCACGGACAGCAGCCTGTTGAGTTTGGGCACTCAAGTTTCTAAAAGGTTCACTACCACTGGACTATAGGATGGGTTACAGGCAGCAGGAAAGATTTTCAGCTGTACCATTTCTCCCCTCTGCTGACCGGTAGGTTTATGTCCTGAAGAGGCCCTTTGTAGATGAGTTCCTGAGGCGGATGGGGGAGCTGTTTGAGTGTATCCTTTTCACTGCCAGCTTGGCTAAGGTGAGAAAGAGAACTAAAGAGCTGGGATGGGGTGTGTCTACCTGTTCACTTTCAATTTCTGAGGTAAACCAGAGGTACTTCTAGACTTGCTTGTAGCCTGGGCTAAATATATATCCTCTCCATGCCTTAAGTAAAGATTGTAACATTCAACATGGAGAATTGTCAGGTGTGGCAAAATATTGTTTTTTAAATTACATTTCCTCCAGTCGTATAGCTTATTCTGCTTCTGCTGGCCATGTGAAGGGACAGTAGCATCGCGTGGGGGGCGGGGGGGGGCGACTTGCCCTGGGCGGCACTTTTTGGGCTATGGGTGTTCTTGGACTACAATTCCCAGAAGCTCTAACGGGAGCGGGCGCCAGCGTCCACCAGGGGGGTGGCAAATTTGGCTTAAGCCCTGGACGGCTGAAATCCAGTGACGCTACTGTGAAAGGACCAAACAGAAAACTAAAATCCACAGCCACTACATGCAGCCCCTGTTTGTGTTTTGCAAATGGGGAAGATCGTGAACTGCAACTTTTATTTGCTTGCCAGAAAGTAAACAAAACAAATAGACAAAAAAAACTGTTGTGGCACCTTAAAAACTAACTGCTGTATTTTAATTTAGCTTTCCTGGATCAACTCCATTTTGTCAGACATAAGAGTGAGACTTCATAGCATTAATTTATACATATCAGACAGAGAGGTATACAATGGTTGGTTAGTATTATTGGCTCAGAAGGCCTCGTTTTATTCCCCTCTCCCAGAACCAGAGCTACACAGTTCAACGGCTCCAGTTGGAATTGGACGAATAGCCACCAAGATTCCTGTTTCCAAATGTGTTGCCTCTCCATAGGGCTCTACAGCCGTGCCCTGCTCTGCTGCCTATAAACTTGGGAGACCACAGAGCAAACATTTGTAGCCCTTCTAGAAGGGAAGGGTAAAAACTGGCATTTTGTGCTGTTGTTGAAATTCAGTGGCATAGTTCTGCTGGCTGCCACAGCAATGCTGCCAGTTTCAACAGTGATACATCATGATATCAGGTCAGCGGTGCCTATAAGGATAGCCAAGGGGGAACATACAAACGTATGGACTGTGCACTCCCTCCCCTTTTAAGAAACCATTAGTACATTTTTAGTTTTTTCTTCCTCATCTATAAAAATCTGAGAATTTCATCTGTAGAAGGTGATAGTAGAGTTGATGGTGAATATCTCCATTTCTATTATCTAGCCCAGAGGTGCCCAAACTTATTTTAGGCTGGCATTTTCTCTGCTTAAACCAGAGTTTGTTTTACTTCTGCTTCCGAGGGCGACATGGACTGGATGAATTGGTGTTGGGGGCTGGATCTTGCCCACGGGCCATAGTTGGATCATCCTTGGTCTAGTCAAAGGTGGTTCTAATTCATAGTTTTGGTTTCTCCTCATTAGATTTGTGTTGTGTGTATGCGTGTTGAAAACCTAATATAGTAGCTTAGTATAATGCTAACACCTCTTTATCTGGTCCCAGTATGCCGATCCAGTAACTGATCTGCTGGATAAGTGTGGTGTCTTCCGAACCCGCCTCTTTCGGGAGTCATGCGTGTTCCACCAAGGCTGTTACGTTAAGGATCTCAGCCGGCTGGGCCGTGATTTGCGGAAAACCTTGATCCTGGACAATTCTCCTGCCTCCTACATTTTCCATCCAGAGAATGCGGTGAGCAAATTCCTTGGGGGTCTTTGTACGTGACTTGTGGAGTGGAGATTCCTATTAACCTACCTAGCAGTTGCATTGATGTAGGCATTTATCGCAAGTATGTCTTCTTGTGCAGCTGGAAAGAGTCACATAATGGTTTATATATCAGGGAAGAAGAGAAGACGGCCTCCTCTGCCCTCCAGCTTAGAATTTTTAAAAGAAGCAAAATAAATGGAACAAGGGTGGGGAAAGGAAAGTAGAGCTAAAGTGAAGCCTCTTTAGATCATAAGGATTCCAACTTTTGATAGATTAATTGGTTAGAAGCCTTTTGATTGGGCTTTAGCAAGAGCTTGGGAACAACAGCTGCATCAACAGGTGTCTTAGCTTCTTAAGAGAGATAATTCATCCTGCAGGACATGGCTAGTAGTCCTCTTACGCACACCTTTTTTCTTGTGCCAGCAAGATTGTGATTCTTCAAATTAGTGGCCTGATTGGGGGAATGTGCTATAGGGAATATGCACATTGGGCTCTCCATCTGTTGCTGAACTAGAGCTGCCTTGAGTCCTTACAGTGAGCTGGCTAAGGCCGCGTTGCAGGCTTGCCACATCTGGAGAGCCACATGTTCTCTCCCTTTGCCGGACGTTTCTTGTTTTCTCTTCCAGCTCCAAGACCAATAAAGTTCTCAGTCGTCCCTGACTCCTTCTCTTGTCTGATCCCTCCTCAAAGAGAGTCTCTTTTCAGAGTTGGGGTGACTAAAACAATACCTTTTTCACAGGTGATGGGGTATCAGTGGTGCAAATTGTAATAAGAAGTGCTTAATAAACTGAGTTTTAGCTAATATCCAGAATGATTTAGATTTTGCACATTCCATTTTAAACTAAAATCTTGTATTAGGACAGTGTGTTGGACATATTCCTGGAAATGTTCATTTCCTAACAGCTTTGGTAGAAAACCCAGTGGCTTCTTAATTACTTTATGTGCGAAGACAAATCCATTTCATTGTGATAGTTCCAAGCTGTGGGAGGGGATCAGAGTAAAAGGCATGAAATCTGTACAACTTGGGTTAGTACTGCTATATAAACAGCACTCTGGTGGCTTTGTGGTTAAGACACTGAGCTTGGAGACTGGAAGTTTGGGGTTCGATACCTGAGTGCCACACAATGGATCTTGGCGACGTGAAAAGAGCCTCATTCGGGCGTCCCCTGAGCGTAGTTTCTCCAGCAAAAACCCTTTCAACCCAGAGTAATTTCTGACACGAAATTTATTTTTAACTGCAAACAGAAGATTTTGGTTGTCAGATTGCTAGTTATTTACGATAGTCATTTTGCTGCCAGGGAGCATCACAGAGACATGTAAGATTTTCCAGGACCTGGGTGTCAAAATAAGTGGATTAGTCAGGCCAGTGTTTTCCAAATGCTGGTGTTTGGACTTCAGTTCCCAGAAGCCTAAGCCAGTATATTGACTGATCAGTGCTTTGGGGAATTGACTTAAGCTTCTGGGAATTGAAGTCCAAACACCAGCATTTGGGAAACACTGGTCTAGGCTACTAAATGCCCTGGGACAGTTTTGACTGCAGTTTTTTTTTGTCTCCTACTCAAGTTCCTAGTTTTCCTTGTTCTGCATTGGCAAAAGTCTTATGTCCTTGCTTCCTACCTGTAGGCCTTCACCACCACTTCCACACCCTTAGTTCTTCTTCATTCACTTCTCTTTTTCCTTCTTATTCCCCTGTAGGTACCGGTCCAGTCTTGGTTTGACGACATGGCTGACACGGAGCTGCTAAATTTGATTCCAATCTTTGAGGAGCTGAGCGAAACAGAGGATGTCTATACCAGCCTTGGCCAGTTGAGGGCGCCCTAAGGGGTCCCCTGGGCACTGTGCCTATCCAGGAACTTTTTCACTTGGTGCCTTTGGTGTATTGGCCAGGAGGAAGGGAGAGGAGCAGTTCATTGTTCCTTCCAACCTTACCCCAAGGCAGATGCAAGCACTTTGGAGGCAATAACCTGCCTGGCAGCCCCATCTCCCTGGGCAGTGCCAGAGCAGTTTCCAAGCAGGGTATGTGGCGGTGGGTGCCAGTTCCTCTGGCTTTTCTGCCAACTGCAGGGACATTTTAGATTGACACCTCAAACCTCCCACCAAATAACACTTGTACCTATGCACTACAGCAAGGCTGCCCCAACTTTTCAGGCTGCGAGCCAGTTATGTGGTTCAGTGGGCCAGTCACGTGGTTTAGCGGGCTGGTCACATGGTTCCTCCCATCGGAAGCAGAAGTAAAACACGCCTTGCAATCTGTTTTGCAACAGGATGAGATAGATTTTTTTTTAGACTGCCATTTTCTCTGCTTAGACCAGGGGTGCCCAAACTATGGCCTTTGGGCCAGATCCGGCCCCTGATGCCAATTCATCTGGCCCACACCACCCTCATCATTCTCAGAAGTGGAAGTAAAACGCACCCATACGGCGTGAGCGACAAGGGCGTGGGCCAGATGTATTGGCATCAGGGGCTGGATCTGGCCCGTGGGCCATAGTTTGAGCACCCCTGCACTACAGGGACCCAGGCGGCATGCAGAGGATGACACCGTTTCCCTCCAGGTGTCTGCTTCCTCCTGCCTCCTCCCTGTGCTGCAGGAAAATGAGCTCTCTGAGTTCTCTCTTTGCCGTTCATGCTGCTTTCTCGTTTTTTTTTTTTTTTTTGCAACCTAAAGCAGTGACATGATTTGAACAGGATTCACAAGAACCACCACCACCAACATCGTTGTATCCATTTTCCCTTCCCTACTCTTTGGATGGCCCTGAGAGTACAGCCCAGGTTCTGGAACACAACCCCGGGCCTTAGCAAACATGAACTGGGCTCTTAAGAGCAGGACCGGGGTTGTCTCCTTGGCTCATGTCTACCTCTGTCTTTGTCGGGTGTCTTCCAATGGGACCCTGTCCGTAAACAGTTCAAGGCACCAGATTACTTGTCTAAGACACTCTTCCTTGCCTTTGTTCTACTGCCTTCAACATATTTCCTCCAGAGCGGCGAGCCCATGCATTCAGAGGTCTTTGTGCCTAATTTTCATGCTGGCTTTCGGGAAGCCATTAACATGCTTTTAGACCCCATCTGGGGATCGGACTGTGCCTGTTGGTGAAATATACGGTGCAAAGGGAAACATACCCTAGTAGACCTAATATATGGGACATGCTATAGCCAAGGACTAGGGTCAGTTAGCTCATGTAAACCTCAAGACTCCACATGCTGGTCTAGGGGCCAGCATTGCCAAGGTTCTCCTTTTCCCCCCTCCACTCAGGCCTAGTATTGTTTCTTGGGGCAGGGCGTGGAGCAAGACACCTCTTTTGCTTTAAATCTTCGTCACTTGGGAAGTCACACCAGTGGGGATGCCCCAGGAACTGTTGATTTTCCGACCGCCTTTCTAACCGTGTGCAATGTCTGGAGGGATTTGACTACTGTCCGGTGATGTCTTAAACTCCCTTGAGGATGCCCGGACAGCCCTGACGTAACTTGGGTTTCCCTACGCAGGACTCATAATAGGCCCCACTGCTGTAACCGGGGAGCCTGACCCTGCGGGTGGCCTCAGGGAATTGTGTACTAACAGACTAGGAGGCTGGAGGGGAGCTGCCTTGCATGCCTACCCTGCTCCACGTCCATTGTCTTGTTACATTCTTGGGCTACGAAGGAAGCTGAGTGCCGCCTTCATGTTTCTGTGCCCTGCCGCTGTTTGACAGCTGGTGTCTGTGCTTTTTGTCAAGCTTTCTGGGACCAGCCTATCTAGTTGTTCCTCTTTCTGTTACAGCCACCGCGTCTCTCCTTCCTTGTGATGCCTCCCCTCCTCAACCACCAGCGGTATGGTACACTGCTCTTCCTAGTTGTATGTTGTATGTATGCTGTGAAAAAGTGCTTTCCCAGACCCGTCGGGGCAGGGCCAAAGGAATCAACTCAGCCGTCTTGAAAGTTTTCTCCCTTCCCTTAAGAGTAAAGGGGCTCCATGTTTAGCTGTTGGGAAACAAGAGTGGGTTGAGGCTCCTCGGGGCTCTTTTTACATACAGTGGTACCTCAAGTTACAAAAAGTTTGTCACTTGAATTTCTATGGGAATGCATTGAAAACCAAAATCCGTAACTCAAAACACGGTTTCCCATAGGAATGCATTGAAAACCAATTAATCAATTTTAAAAAAACATCGTAACTCGAGTGACTTTTCTATGGATTTTCATTCATAACTTGAAAATTTCTAACTCCAACCATTCGTAACTCGAGGTTCCTCTGTATTTATGTCTGGTACTACTGCCTTTGCCTTGAATCCCAGTGGTGGTGGGGAGGCGGTGAGTTTTTGATCAGCTCAATGCCTCAGCATGAGAAGACCTTAAAGCAGGGTGCCCAACCTACAGCCCATGGGCTGGGTCTGGCCCACGATAACATTCCATCAAGCCCGTCGCCGCCTCCACCCAGAAGTGTAAGCAGGTGCATTTATGTCAGCTGTAAAACACACGCAAACGCACCTGCGGGTGTCATAAATGTGGAATTGGGTGCATTTACGACAGCTGTAAATGTGCCCACTCCTGCTTCTGGGGTGTGTGGTCCGGCCTGCTCAGCCGTCCGGGGGTGTAGTCGGGCCCACGGCATAAAAAGTTTGGCCGCCCCTTCCCTAAAGGACCAAAGCTTCAAGGCCTTACTGTTGGAAGAGTGAACGGGCAGCTCTTAGCCTGACTGAAGGTTGTTTTGACATTTCAATACCCTTTCAAGTGTGTTGGTGGGAGTAATACTTGACCTGAGTGGATCATTGCTCCCTGTGTCTCTCTACAGAGGTATCATCCTCTCTCCTCATCCCCTCTGTGAGCCCTCTGTGCCTCGGCTGCTGGGGATCCACACCTCCTTGACATGGAAGAGGTCCTTCAGCTTGGTAGGTAGGAGTGTGTGTATGCGTGGGTGTTTGTTCACACCACTATTGTTTCTTGCCAGCACAAAAAAGCAATTGGAGCCTCAAATGTTGTCAAATTAATGGAGGCTGGCAGGAACAAAACCTCTTTGTTTCTCCTGGAAGGAAGAGAGATTTGACTCTACCCTTTGTCAGCTGAGGAGAAATTTGCCTCCCCCAACCCAGCCACCAACTCCCGTCACAGATTATGGCAGCCACTTTCTTCAACATGAAACTGGCTCCCATCCCCACCCCTGTTCCATGTATTTGTTACATTTATATCCCACTTTTCCCTCAAACAAACTGCAGATGGTAGGCGTAGCTCTTCCACGTATCTTCATAACAACCTTGTGGGGTAGGGGCAGACAGAGAGAGCGTCATTGTTTCTAGTTACTGGGCTGTACTTCGGTTCAAAATCCTCCAGCTAATTGGAGGGGACAACTGAATGGTAATAACGATGCTCCTTTTTACTACACTTCCTCTAAGCTGGCAAAAAGAAAAAGGGTTGTAGGCTTCTTCTAGAGCCATGAGGGCGAACCTTGGCGCTCCAGATGTTCTTTGACTTCCATTCCCAGAAGCCCAAGCCCCCGTGAATCCACATGAATGGGTTTGCTGCGATTCATCTGTTTCGCGCCGCCCTCATCGCTCCCAGAAGTGGAAGTAAAACGCGCCTGCATTATGGTGGGCCACATGAAATAGTGTCATGGGTTGAGTCCAGCTTGTGGGTTGAGAACTCCTGTCCTAGCAGATAATTCCATTCTGGCAAGGGAAAGGGGAGGCAAGAACGGGGTTGGATGAACTCCCTCTCATACACATTCCCCATTAATGCTCACTCCTACTCCGGTGGTGCAGTGGTTAAACTCCAACCAGGGATGTAGGTTGACTCGAGCCTTCCATCCTTCCAAGGTTGGTACAATGAGTACCCAGCATGTTGGGGGCAAAATGCTAATTAACTTGTGAACCGAGCAGAGAGTGCACTAAGTGCTATGGGGTGGTATATAAGTGTTATTGCTAATTGCTACTCTGAGGTCAGACTTAGTCAGTTCTTTATTATCCATTTAAAAATGTCTACGTCCAGTTGCCAACGTTGGGAATGTGCCTTGATCAAACCCAACTGACGATGAGGGTAAAATACCAGCCGAGAGTCAGTCCTTGCTTTTAATCACAGTTATGCCTTTGAGGGGTGTCCCACATTACCTCCGCCATTAAAGTCACAACACAGAGAGAGGCATGTCTTGTGCCTCTTGCATTACCGTTGTGTTCGGTGCTTCCCTTTTGTATAGGGAGTGGCGGCTCCTATTTTTTGAGCAATCTGTTCTCTCCCCCTTTGTCTCATCTTCCCTCTCTCCTGATGAAATGTTAAACATCAGCTGCCTTTGTCATATGTCTGCACGTGCTGGTTCCCCCTCCCCTCCGGTTTTTGTTTTAGTTTCATTTTAATACAAAAAAAATCCCAAAAACTTGAAGTCGGCATTGTTGCTGTTTCGATCTTATTCTATTTTTGGAATCTTTGTATTAACTGCAATTAAAGGAATTTTAAAAGTGAAATGAATGCAGTGTCTCAATGCAAAACCCTTTTGCTTTTCCAGGCTGTGAAGACAGAACAGAATAGCCTTTTGTGATGGAGCAAAAGTCAATGTTAGGGGTTGTTCAAATACCATGTGGCCATTTTTTGGGGGGTGGGGAGGGGGTTGACCAAAAGTCACGGGGGGAGGGGGTTAGTGTGAAGATCAAGTGATCCAGTCATATTGGACTGCAAGGATAAAAATAAAAACTTTCTGCAATTCAGTTTTTCCCTAGCTTGGGGAAAAGTCCCACCAATCACTTTGCAATCATTAGACAGCACAGAGTATAGTAAAACTCTGGTTGACACTGGGAACTATAGTCATTACCAAGATAACTCCCAAGCTGGGAACTGAGGAAACCATGTCAGTATCATAAGAATTTTTTGTTGGAATAGTAGCCGTGTTAGTCTGTGGTTCAGGCATATCGGAAAACAAAAGAAAAACACTGTAGCACCTTAAAGACTAACTGCTATATTTTTATTGTTAGCGTTTGTGGATCAAGTCTGAAGAAGTGGACTTGATCCACGAAAGATAACAATAAAACTATAGCAGTTAGTCTTTAAAGTGCTACAGTATCATAAGAGTGGTACCAGCCAGCCTGGAAAAGGTGCAGAGTCCTGGCCTGGAAGCCACAGTTTTTGGCCGCAAGGTGGGTGGTGCTTTTCATTGGAGCTTATGAGTCAGGTGAACATCGGACCTGTCGGGTAAGAAAAGCAAGCCCTAATTAATTTATCAAAACACCAAAACATCTCTCTGACTGCGGATTGATCCTTCTGTGGGGCAAAGCCTTTGCCTCCTCCTCCTCCTTCTAGTTACTTCCGAGAAAACCACTCTACTGTGGTTAGCTCAACGTCCCTTCCTTGCCTCCATTTGGCTGCATTATTAATGTGCCTTAGGAGCACTTAAAGAAAAATCAATGGGAAATGGGTGTGGAAATGGATGTGGGTCAGGAGCAGAGCGTCTGAAGCTCTCCCACGTCAGGGCTGCCATGAGAAACAAATCCATATTGTCTTCATACTTGAGCCAAGCCACTGGGTTAGGCCAGCACCGATTGGCCCAGGCGACCATTCAGTTGGAAAGATACAAATGAAAGCCGATTTTCCCTGAGTGGGTCTTGAACCGCCGGACATTGACGTGCTATTGAGCTGGAGGACCCTGTCTGCTCTGCCCAAAAGCTTGCACTCCTTAACCTTGGGATAGAAGTCAGAGGGTCTGAGGTGGACCCAGACAAGTGCCACTTGAGTGATAGGTGCCTGACAAGGAATGTGCAGGAGAAGGCCCATGCTAACCACTGGAAGGAGGCAGGAATGAAGAGGAAAAGGAGAGAAGAGGGAAAAAGATGGCTTGGAAGTAAAGGTGGTGATTGGAATAACCAAATGGGTCTACTTTTTCTAGAAATATCTTGTGTGGATAGGGTGGAGTGGGGACATGGCAGGAGCTGGGACAGAGACGGGAGCTCACTCCATCATGCAGTACCCGGCCATTGAACTCCAACCTTCCAGTCAGCTTAGTTCTGCGTCTTAACTGCTTGAGCCACCGCAGTCCCACATACAGCTCTATACATTTTAACATCTCATAGAGTTGAATCTCTTAAGCAAAATACTGAGACACAGACAATCTCATTCATAGCTTTAACTGAAGGGTCTGATGTGCATTACAGAGTTCTCATTTACTCCTGACAGCCCCCCTGTGAAGTAGGCTAGTCTCCAAATACGGCGTATTAAATTTTTTACTGCTCAACACACACACACCCGTGACTTTTGGTCGACCCCCTCCCCCCTAAAATGGTCACATGGTATTTGAATGAGCCCTAAGAGCAAGATTAATAGCTGGGTGGGAAACAGATCAATGGCTATTTTTAAGTGAAAAACATTACTTTAGATCAGGGGTTGGCAACTTACGACCCATTGGCTGACTCTGCCCCACAGCACTAAATAATTCAGCCCCCACCCTCACTCTAGCCACTGCAGCCAGAATCGCTCATGGATTCATTTATGGCTGTCGCAAATGCATTTACGACGGCTGTGGCCTCATTTATGGCAGATGTAAATGGTGGAGGGGACCATCAGTTAGGCCCCCTCAACTATCTCAGGGAGCGTGACCCAGCCGGACTTATTTATTTTTATTTATTTATTTTTCGATTTCTGTACCACCCTACTCAGTAGAACCGACTCAGGGCGGTTCACAACACATGTAAAATTACATGTTCATACACAATAAATCAATACACAATGACTAAAAGTACCTCATGACGATCAATACACAACATAACTATCCAGGGGATGTTGGACGAAGGTCTGGTAAAGGTGACGGCACGGATTTATTAGCCTGCCGCCTCCTACAGCTGAAGTCCATTCCTCCTCCCGGCCAGAGGACGTTAATCTTATCCTTCTCTGGGCAGGTAGAGCCCAGAGTTAGGAAGTGGAAACTTCCACCTTAAAACTGTTACAATGTAAAATTAAAATCTTAAAAAGATTAAAAACACACCAAATGCTACAACTTACTAATTAAAAGAGTTGATACAGAGAGGGGCTCAGATCATCCAGCGTGCTGGGGTCATTATACCTCCCGCCCCCCATACCTGTCCCACCAGACATGTTTTTAAGTTCTTCCTAAAAGACAGCAGCTTCGTCTAGAGACGTAGCTCAGTTGGTAGGAGGTTCCATAGGTCAGGAGCGGACACAGAGAAGGCCCTCCTTCTAGTGCCAGAGAGATGTGCCTCTCTGGCCGATGGAACAACTAGAGAGCCTCTCCGATCCACCTTGGTGGGACGGGCAGATGTTCTTGGGGTGATGCGGTCTCTTAAGTATCCTGGCCCACTACCATGTAGGGCTTTAATAAGCAGCACCTTGAATTGTACCTGGAGACATACTGGCAACCAGTGCAACTCCCGAAGCAGCGGTGAGGCATGTGCATACCGCCCACACCCCATCACCACCCAGGCAGCCGCATTCTGGACCAGTTGAAGCCTCCGAATGGTCGTCAAGGGCAGCCCCATGTAGAGCCCATTACAGTAATCAAGTCTGGAGGTAACCAGAGCGTGTGTGATCATGAAAAAGGTTGGCAACCCCTGCTTTAAGTATAGTACTTGAGTCTGCATGTCCTGAAGAGTACCACTGCCCCCTTGAGGTACGGTTTCATATGACATCTACTCAAAGATTTTCATTGTCAACCATCATTCCTCCCTTCCCTTCTCCCTGATCCTCACAGTGATTCAGACACCACAGGCCTGGGCACCTGTTCACTTAGGGATCAAGCAACATGGGGGCAGGGGAGAGACCAGTATGACCCACTTCCCCCCTTGCTCCACCTACCTAATTTTTTTTTCATCTCTGAATTTTCCTGACTTTAACATAGAAAACCAACAAACTCAAGTACACCCGGCCTCCCCCACTCAGGCACATGGTTGCCACTACACTGGCTTCCAAGCAATGTTCTCTGGCCTCACATTCCTGTCAGGGACATCATGGCTTCTGGACTGTTTGATTCCACTAGGCAAGAAGAGACTCTGGCAACTGGAAATAGATGGAGCTGGGAATGAAAGAGGGAGAGTTTATGTTTTGTAGAGTTCCACTGCCAGCACTCACAGAATGCTAAAAGGTCATCTCCAAACCATGGATCCATGTCATTCAAAGGTTTGTGTGTGTGTAAATTATACCACAGTAGTGTGGTATAAAAAGGGACTGCAGTGGCTCAAGCGGCTAAGACACTGACTGGAAGGCAGGAGGTCAGCAGTTCAATTCCCGAGTACTGCAGGACGGAATGAGCTCCCGTCTTTGTCCCAGCTCCTGCCAACCTAGCCGTTCGAAAGCAAGAAATTACAAGTAGATAAGCAGCGTTCCATGTCTAGTCATACCTGCCACATGACTATAGAAATGTCTGCAGAAGCAGACAACGCTGGCTCTTCGGCTTTGAAACAGAGATGAGCACTGAACCCTAGAGCTGGAGATGATGGGCTCGCGAGCAAGGGAAACCTTAGTGTACATATTTTGATCCCACTCTGCATCAAAGAAAAGCCACATTCCGTGATGAGAATAAATTTATGTAGGGCTCTCTGTTAGTTTGTTGCTTTTGTATACTTTATTCTTCTCGTTACAATTAAACATATTGACAATCCACACCATGACATATAGTCTGGAATTCTTCCAAACAAACAAGCTTTACAAGCAAGGCAAGAAAGAGAGAAAGGAAGGGTGTTTCAGATTTTCAAAGACTTGAAATTTTGAACCACATTCCAAATTCTTCAAATGTGTGGTACACAGAGTCCGTTGTATTATATACAGTACAGTATGTAGTTTTGTACATGCTACTAACAGACGTGGTAAGTACCCATGGTCAGCTGTTTCATGTGCAGAACAAACATATGTCATCACTCTTCCCTTCTTATTAATGTAAAAGCAACCTTCAGATCCCAAGTAACAAGAAGCATGTATAATGGTATGTAGACTCTGGATTTAATGATGGGGGGGGGGGGGGACTCTGGACTATAGTTTCCATCATCTCCCACCTTGTACGACAATGTTGGTGGGAGTTCCTGACAGCTCTACTCCAAAAATATACTTTCTAAACTTTAGTTCAACTTTTAAGTGACAAAAATATGCTCCAGTTACATTACCTTGGCCAACCTGATCTATCTTCAACCTCACTTGCAGTTGCAGTATGGAAAAGGTTCTAGACAGGCAGCTGGAGATCCCTTGTGAATTAAAAAGCCATTTTAAACAGTCTATAGATGTTTTCTTTGCTCAAACCCTCGTCTCATCTGTTCAGAAAGCTATCCAAACACTTCCTGTACACATCTCTTAAGAAGTGCAAATTCACTTTATTTGCAAAGTTTCATCCATCAGCCAGACCAAGCTCTTAGGAAATGAACAAACAGCTGAAACTGTCACGTGGCCCAGAAATCAATGGGTTCACAGTGTTGCAAGAGACTAAAACCAAACATGAAATAATATCATGTAGTAAGAGACCAAGTATCCATCAGTAGCAAACCTTCTTTTGTTCTCCTTCTGTGCTTCCCATTGGGATGCCTCTCTGGAAATGGAAAGTGCTTGTGATAGAGACTTGATAATCCTCAATTCTGAGAGCACAGGTACTTATATTTACCTGAGATGAAATCAATATTCTAGCTAGCTAATTGTACAACCCATATTCCGGAAACAGGATAAAGTGTTGCAAATTAGGAAGACTCCCTCACAGGGGGCTCAACATGGGGTGACCTGCTCCAGCACTATTTCACTCCCCAAAACTCATGCTTTGGGAACTCAGGCTAACTTCAACACAAATTGAGGCTTGTAAGGGTTTGGGGATACTTAACCTCCATGTTCTACAATGCTACACATTCTCAATTTCATTTTATAGCAAGAACTCACAGACTTTAAAACAGTCTATTGAGAAAACATTGGAGTTTCTGAAATGTGGATATTACATGATGCTAAGCATTCATTGGACAAAGAGGGTGACCAGTGAAGTAAAAGGAAAGCAAATGAATGAAGAGCAAAACACAAGCACAATCCTAGAAGCTGGAAAAAGTTCCTCACATAATGAGAAATAAGATTGTTACAGCTGATAACTTGAGCTATAATAAATGGGGAAATAAATGCAGGTAGGAAAAGAACACAAGTGCTGAAGAACATGGGAGTTTGGCTAAAATGCAAAACAAAGTCATTTTAAGGGCTGTTAAAACTAAAGTGGAAACAGCCATGAAGATTTCCAACTTCTAGTTGCAGAAGAATTGTGAAGGACGGGGTAGCAAATCTATCATCCTCAACATTATCTAGTACCGTATATACTTGAGTATAAGTCAGATTTTTTACACACACCCCCCCCCAATGAGTTCCGAAAATGGGACTTGACTTACATTCAGGTCAACGTAAACACTCAAAAACATACCCACACAAATGTCTAAATTAATTAATTTTACTGTATTGGCATGTATTTTAATTATTGAAACTCACTAGCAGCTGCTGCATTTTCCACCCCCGACTTATCGGTGGGTCAACCTATTTTCCTAGTTTTTGAGGTCCAAATTAGGTACCTCGACTTATATTCGGGACGACTTATAGTCAAGCATATATGGTAAATAATTGTAGTTAAGATTTAACATTTATTGATTTATTATATTTATACCCCACCCATCTAGGAAATTTTCCTACTCTGGGCAGCTAACAGCACAAACCCACACATTAAAAACAGTTACACATTTAAAAAAATACATATATATAAATATCAGAGTAAAATAAAATAAGTAAAATAAAACAAAATAGCTGGCGTCTGAGGGCACAGAGGATCAACTAGCTGGCTAATTTATTGCTAAAGGGACATAAATGCCGATATTCCTACTGGACATTTGTATTATCTCAATCTCTTTTTTGAAGTCTAACGCTAAAGAATGAGTTCAGACTCAACCAACTGGAAGCTGTTTAGCTTCTTCCTGTACTTTTGTATCAAGACTGGGAGAATGAGCAAGTAGCATTTTTTCAGCTAGACTGGTTTTCTGCTCTTTGACAGTTATCTAATATTGCTCTATGTGAGGACAAAATGGTCTTCAGGGTAAAAATGATGGGAACAATCATAAATTTCAGAAGAGGCCATGGCATCCAAAAAGCCAGAATCTTGTGGATGTGTCAACACCCTTTCATGCATACATGAAAATGTAATCAAAATACTCCAAATAACTGGGGAAAATCCTTCTGTGAAATTAAATGAAAACAAGGCCATAAGGTGAGTGCTGAGGTATAGCATAGCGGGGACGGTGGGGGCAGCCTGGCCCAGGTGGAATTTTGGGGTGGCGGCAAAATTTCACAATAAATAATAATAATATCTTGTAATCTGAACTAAAAATTAGAACAATTTCATTTCATATTTTTGTCGTACTTACAATTTGGACCGATTAAAATGAGCACGGAACTTTTTATTATTTAATCTGTGATGGAACCGGGGAATCCCCTTTCTTTAAATGAGTGTAGTCATCTCGCTTGCTCTAGCGACTGGCAACACCGTCTGTATTAACCAGTTGCCTTGCAGTAATTACCCATGTTTTATTTTTGCTCAGATTGTTCATGATGAATATTCAGCAAGAATTAATTATTTTATATAAAGAATAGAGTTCAATATTGTCTAATAACACCTGCAAATTAGGATACGGTGTGGGTAAGTCCCTTCGTGGAAGCCGTGAGTATTGCTCTGGAAATTAAAAGAAAGTTTTGTTCATTGCTCGATCATCAGTCGTCCAGTTCACATTGACTCAATTAACATGCCACAATTCATGGTTTTCTTTAAGTGCATACCTAAATAAGGGGGCAGTGAATTTGGCCTATGCCCCGAGTGGCTGAAACCCAGGCTACGCCACTAGGTGAGTGTGCTGGTTAAGGAGATACCAAAAATGTAGATTGACCAGGAAAATGGGCACAAAAAAAAAAAAATAGAGAACACTAATTCACTTACGCTTCAATGCTAACTAGATAAAGGTAAAGATAAAAGTTGCCCTTGTTTGCAAGCCAATCATATCTGACTTTAGGGGCTCAATGCTCATCTCCATTTACAGCCAAAAGCCAGCACTGTCTGTGTTTGCAGACATTTTCAGGGTCACGTGGCAGGTATGACTATCACACTAGCACATGACTAGCACACTCTGTCACCTTCCCACCAAAGTAATGCCTGTTTATCAACTTGCAATTTCTTGCTTTCAAACTGTAATGTACCAGGCCCCACTCATAACTGAGGCCAGTGGGTGGGTAGAGTTATACAATAGCAAAGAACAGAGGAAGAGAATAGCAAGAGAGGTACATTGCTTCAGCCTCATCACTGGATAGGAACAGTCCCTCATCCTCTGAAGCAGGCAGACCATGTTGTTGTACATTGTTCTCACATTTTGCTGTTTTATATCAAGGTTGGGAGGTTGTTTGGTATCAGGAGATATAATATATGTTGGGGAAATGAAACAATACCCAAGTAATCCAAGCAACATGGGGAGCCAGGCATGACCCTCACCAGCAAACGACGGTCATTTCTCAGTCTCTGTGTAAACACACACACACACACGTAAGCTTGGTGCCACTTGTAAGGAGCAGCAACAAATGTCATTTTGTCAGTTCTGCCAGTTGACATGAATGAACACTCTCCACTTCTTCTGCAGGCAAGCAAGACGCACAGTGGTTTGGGCTGCATTTCAGTACCTCCATGGATAGACCATCAAGGGATAATGGCTAAACCCGTTCAGGAATCGACCACCAAACCACAGAGTCCAAGAGGAACACCGAGGCCCTTAAAATGGCAGTAAGTGTATTTATCTCCATGAATTTTAGTTCAGAGATAAAAGCCTTGGTAGTATTACATCTTCGCTCTGGCCCAAAGGCACTGAAGAACCCAACTCCATTGCAGAAATCCTTGAATTTCTCTCCAAGGGAACAATCTGGACTCATCTGGTCCTGGCTATGGAAGAACTGTAGATGCCAGTGCTGGTCTCAAATCTCCTCCAGGAAGTCCACAGGAAAGAGACCAACCTTGCGGCCAGTGTAGACTTTCACGTACCCATTCAGCTCCTCACCTTTCTTTACAACAATCTAAAGCAAAAAAAAAAAAAAAAAAAAAAATGGGGTGGGGAGAATAGATGAGCTGGATTTGAAGTGGGCTGGGATTGTCACATGACATTATAAGATAAGTAAGGGTTTCCCTTGCTCGAAAGCTTGTCGTATCTGACTCTAGAGTTCAGTGCTCATCTCTGTTTATATGCAAAGAGCCAGCATCTACAGACATTTTCGTGGACATGTGGCAGGCATGACTGGACACCGGAATGCATGGAATGGTGTTTACCTTCCCACCGAAGTAGCACCTATTTATCTATGTGCAATTTCTTGCTTTTAAACTGTTAGGTTGGCAGGAGCTGGGACAGAGACCAGAGCTCACTCCATCGAGCATGGACACAAGTATTGAACTGCTGACCTGCCAACCTTCCAGTCATCAAATCCAGTGTCTTAACCACTAAGCCACTGCAATAGGTCCATAAGATAAGTACCTGTCTTTTTAATTGGTGTGGGTGGGAGGTAATTTTTCTTTCTTTCTTTTTTAATTTTAAGGGTTTTTATAGTTTTAAATGTTGGGGATTTTATGTATGCCGCCCAGAGTTCTATGTCGATTGGGGAGGCTATACAAATTGAATGAATGAAGGGAGGGAGGAAAACAGCCCTTCTAAGTTTGAATATTTAAGAGCAAATATTGGAAAATCCCAAACTAAAACTAATCTGCTCCCGTTACTCATTGTAGTACAGTACAGTAATACCTCATATAACATTAGTATCGAATAACACTAAAATCGCATAACATCAAGGAATCTGGGGGGAAGAATTGCATCAGATAACATTAAGATCCTATGGGATGCTTCAGATAACAACCGCGAAAGCCTGTGTGGTTACAATGTATCTCTATGGATCCCATAGAGGATCAGATAACACTAAAAATCATATAACACGAAGACTTGTGGAACCAGGTTTTAGTGTTATATGAGGTTTTACTGTATTTAAAAAAGTGATTCACAGTATTGTCATTTTTCAATACACTGATTAAATGCTAACTTGCTGGACCCACCGAAGTGGTCCCTATTTATCTACTTGCAATTTCTTGCTTTTGATCTGCTAGGTTGGGAGGAGCTGGGACAGAGACGGGTGCTCATTCCGTCATGCAGTACTCAGGTCTTCAACTGCCGACTTGCTGACCTTCCAGCTAACAAGACAAGCGTCTTAGCCACTGAGCTACTGCAGTCCCCCTGTATTGTTAGTTAGTTGGTTGGTTGGTTGGTTGGTTAGTCGGTCGGTTGGTTCGTTGGTTTGTTGGCTGCCTGATTGATTGGTTGGTTGGTTGATGCATTGTTTTAAATTAATTCATAAATGGCTCTTAACAAATTAGCCCTGCATATTCATTTTTCATTGCATTCTTATTCTTTTAATAGAAACACATTAAGATTGATGATAAGATGGAATGTCACTTTTAAACCCTGTGAAAATGTTTCTAAGAAAGTTTTTAAAATGTCCTAAAAATGGAACTTTGAAATGTTACCAACAAAGTAACTCCCTGCCCTTTTCTTTCTCAATGGCTGCTACCACTCTGGTTGTGTGTGTATGTGTGTGGGTATTAAGAGCTATTATTTGTCACATATGTGAAAAATACTTGGCTCTGTAGGATGGGAGACAATGAAACAATACTCAGGGAAGAGTCTTTTTCTAGATCAGACCACTGGATCGACATTTCTTTCTCCACCCCAACATTGGCTCCAAAGTGAAACCCTTTCCCAACTTTCCATAGAAGGCTCAGTGTGTGAAGCTGCACCTCCAGGCAACATACCTGATCCTTTTTTAGTGTGATCTGCCCAATTTCTTTGTTGCCTACAAAGGAACGTGTCACCTTGAGTACCCGTTCTCCTGCCCGCACTCGGATAATGAAGTTGGGTGGGAAGTAGCCTATTTTGTCACCGACATCTCCAACTTTCTTGCCCTAGAAGGTCCACACACACAGGCAGAGATGTAAAGTCAACTTCGAGTCCTATTATCACCCAACAAGATGGAACTAACACACTTGACAAGTATTTATTTTTGAACAAAAAGACAATGGTAGAGATCTTTCACATCTGTCTGCCCCTAATATAAACATGTCCTTCAAAAAAGGAGACAACATATTAATCATACTTTTGGATATATGCTGTTGATAAAGTGGCATAAGATCTATTTTTAATTCTTCTCCAAAATAAATACATGCTTGTCCATGATTTCTCTTTCCCTTAGGATGGTAACATTTCATGTTCTAAATCAGGGGTTCCCAACCTATGACCCATGGACCAGATCTGGCCCACAGTGCCATTTCATGTGCCCCCCACCCCCTCCATCACACCCTGATGTGCTATCTGTGGTTCCTTTTTAATGTACAGGATGGCCTGTAAGTCCCTATCCACACGGCACACAGATACACTGGATACATAAATATATGGATGGGTAGGGACTTATGGGCCTCCCCCCCCAGTAAATAGCATTTCAAAACTGTTTACATTAAAAAGGAATCATACATGGTACAGCTTTCGGCAGTGCCAGAATGTGGGCCACATTGCATATTAGTTTTTCACTGTTGCCTTATTGTTTAAATGAGAAGGAAGTGAATCAGGTTGGTGGGTTAAATTGCCTCTCTCCATGAGCCAAATTAGTCCCAAACGCCAGGTCCTTCAGCCCCATTTCAAAGCTACAACAACTGATTCAGGTCCTGAGCAATGCTTTCAGGGTCACTGGCCTTTGAGAGATAATTCTGAAATATCATTTCCAAGATAACTACAACACACCCTTCCATTAAATATGCCAGGCTCTCCTTACCCGCCACCACTCTTCATTAGAATCATCCACAATGACAATTTTGTCTCCAGGGCTGAAAGACAAACAGACCTAAAATCAAAACACTGCTCGTAGAAGTCACAGCAGCTATACGTCCTTACTTCCTATATGGCATTCTGGATTTTGGGACAAATAATGATTTCTTTTCTCATTCTGAAACTTCCTGAAAGGAGACAGAAAGCAATGTCTCTCACAAGTCGGAGATCCATGCTGACTGGTGGTAAAAGTTAAGACCCCAAGTTTTGGGATCCAGCTCGATAAAACTGAAGAAGGAAGCAGCCTTACAGGACCTGGTTTTATTTCTGTTCACACCAGGAGCACAATCGAATAGTTCTGCAATTGGAAGAAGGGTGTGTGCACAATCATTGAGAGACAGTGTAATGTCAAAATCATTTTTTGCCCAGCATATCACAACCCCACAACAACTTTATCAGGATCGGTACTCACTGGAAATCTAGGTCATCCTTCTCCAAAGCTTTGAAGCGATACAGAGCGATGAAATAGTGAGACTGTTGGAACCCAGCCTGTTGCTTCTTACTCTGTTGAAGAGAAGAAAGGAGAACGTTATGGAGAAGCAATGGAGGAACCGCCGAGAGTGACCAGAACAAAGGAGGAGAGGAGAGGAGAAGCATGTCCTAAACAGTGATTGTGAACCTTTTAGAGATGGCATGCCCAAACTCAACAGGCTGCCATCTGCGCTGCAGAGGGGCGGGGTGAACTCTGTGCTGGGGGGAAGGAGGAAACACTCCAACTAGGATGCTGGGCAGAGGGGCAGGGTGAACTCTCTCTGGGGAGAGGGAGAAAGTGCTCCCATTGGGCTGTTGGACAGAGGGGCACGGTGAACTCTGTGCTGTGTTGATGGCGCACGTGCCCACAGAGAGGCCTCTGAGTGCCCCCTCTGGCACACGTGCCATAGGTTTGCCATCACTGTCCTTAAAAAATTAAAGAATAAGAAACATATTAAAAAACAGTGTTTTTGAAATAGGAAGTAAATGTTACTCATTTATATCCTAAATCATAAAACATAAGCACTGATATTAAAAATCAGTGCCTGAAATCTATCTTAGTGTAGTAAATTGCAGTAGAATGAATCAGTGGGGATTTCGGGTCTTAACACCTTCATAATTTCCATTGATTCAAATGGTCTATTCCGATGGTAACTTACTTTAGTGAAGTAAGTTGCAACTAAAGTAGGCCCATTTGAATCAACAGAATTTACAGAGGAATAAAAGCATCAGCAGCTGGATAGCATATTGGTGTTGGTATCTGGCTGTGGAGCCAGCGGCTGAGAGTTCACCACAGTCCTAGACAGCAGTTGGACTCGATGAGCCATAGAGTGCCTTCCAGCTCTGCAATTCTAAGAATGATGATGATGATGATGATGATGATGATGATGATGATGATGATGATGATGATGATGATGATGATGATGATGATGATGATGATGATGATGATGATGATGATGATAGCATGCAGTCATGTTGATTCCAACTTCTGGCAACCCTCATTAATAATTATTGTTATTTTAATTATAGTTTAATATAATTATAGACTGCACGCAACAAAGGTCTGTCCAACAACCTTTTGAGACAGAATTCACAAAAGTATTTAAAGCATGGAGTCTATTTTTAATACCAGGCCAGGACTTGGCAGAGAGGAAGGAAAAGGGATGATTTAAAGTAAACGTTGAAGAGTTCAACATCGAGGGCAGGCTCATAAACGCCATTCAGTTAATGATGTCCTCTCCACTATGTTTTCCATGCCAGTGAATTGTGAGCTTCATGGCGATGTTTTGATGTACTCTTTACAGCCAGCAGCCATCCCAATTACCACAACAGCTAATGAGAAGAAGCACATTGAGCATCTTCACGCACACGGCTGGGATCTGGGGCAGAAAGAAGGCTCCCTGCACGTAGGCATCGAAGCAGATTTATGTTCGGGTGCTTCTTTTCAGGAATAGCACACTGTGGCCCACTTCTTCCTCACCCCACCCAATACCACCACCCCAAAATAGGTGGGAGCAGGCAGGTGGTCACCTTGTCATCAGGAGCATTCTTCTCCACCTTCTGTCCTTCTGGATTTCCTGGAAAGGAGCAGGGAGGCAGTATTTGGAGATGGTTAAGGAAAGGAAACATGAGGAACAGGTTTAGACAGGTTCCCCCTTCCTCCAACTCCACCCAAACCATAGTGCTTTTCGTCAGAGCAAACTATACAATGTAGTTATCATGATTACAGAGAGGGGGATTCCTTAAAAGGCTTTCTCTTTATTCTAACTTGTGTGTTTTATTCTAATTTGTGTGCATTTTACTTCTGCTTCCAGGAGCGACAGATGAATCATAGTAAACCCATTCATGTGGATTCACAGGGGGCTTGGGCTTCTGGGACTTGAAGTTCAAGAACCTCTGGAGTGTCAAGGTTCACCATCACGGCCCTATACTAAGCAGCATCTGTTGGTTGAGGTGGCTACTCCACTCGGCCTGATAAGATTAAATATCCACTTGGTAAAAGTGTTTATTTATCGCTCCTCAGCCTCTGACAGCCTCCAGAAGACACTAGCCTGGACATCGAACCATTTCTTCCTTTCATAGTATTGTTCATCTGTCTCTTCTGCCATAAATCTTTATGAATTCTGTTCTGGTGTGTTAATAGTTGGACTGTTAAACCTTCTGGAGGCAGCTTCCCCGAAGTCTATCCACTCACCTTCCTCAATTTTGCCAGCTTCTTGCTTAGGGACCTCTGTCTCCTCTTCCATCATAGCAGCTAATTGCTAGAAAGCAGGAGGAGAAATTGATGAGAAGGTCACTGCAAGGATCAGCAACAGAATGGTTTGCTAGTTGACTTGTTAATTTATGCAAATGAACCTACTGAATCAGTGAGGCAATATGCTCCATTGACCCAGATGGGTTTTCTCTACTTGTGACTTACTATTGCTAAAGTTGGCAATACAGTAGACCTATTTTAATCAATGGAATGCAACAGAGAAATTCGCTCACCAGCTTTAGCAGGGTACTATGCTAAACAACAGGCTTTAACCATTGTTTTAAATTAAATCTGCAGATCCTGAAATTCAGTGGTGATCCTTGGTAGTGTTAAGGAGACCAAAGTAAGGCTTAGAAGCAGTGGTGGGCTTTTAAAAAAATTACTACCACACTGTGGGCGTGGTATGGTGGGCATAGCCAGGGCGAAAGCCTTGCATTGCCTCCAAATTAGGACTACTTTATTTCAAAACTTGGATGGGCTGAACCAGCCAGAATTTCTGATACTGGTTCTGGCGAACTGGTGCGAACCTGCTGATGCCCACCACTGCTTAGAAGGCATTCGGCATGAAAACAGAAAAGGGCATGTTGGCATATAACCTAGACTTTATTCTCACAAAGAGGGGAAGGGGTTGATTTGCCTCATCTCCAGAGAAGGCTCCAGGGAAGAAGGGTTGCCAACTCACAGCTTGCCTCTAGCCTTACAAAGGGATGAAGGAGTAAAGCATCTTCATCCCCATTGGAAGGTCACCGTAGTCAGATTTGCTTACTTGCTGCGTCTTGAGCCCAGAATAATACATTATATTTAGTGTGTAATAATAATTGCATGCCGTTAAGTCAGTTAAGATTTCTGCCAACCTCTTTCTAGGGGTTTCTTCTGCTGATGTTGCTGTATATGAATCCAAATATAGGTGATCATCATGGCAATCAGCCATGAAGAGTGTCCTGAGAATATAATGCAGTAGCCTTTCATCTGCCTTCTGCATCGCAGCATGACCCCCGTACCAATGATCCAGTTCCACGAGTCACTTTCTGGTCCTGAGCCCTTTTGGTACACAAAGCCTTCATCAGCCCCAGGCCAGGATTGATGAAGCTGCTGAGCAAGATGGATTCAAGTAGGATTTAATCCACTTGGGGACCATCACCCTTCCCTGTGGACTTCGCCACCCAAGGCCATTAGTTCTCAGAGTTGTCAGGTTAGTTTACTGCTGCCTGACACTTGGCACTGAGTCAAGGGTAGTATGGTCTACTCCAATACCATTGCAGGGTAACCTGGCCAGACAGGGTTTTCTAGATCAAGAAATCATAGAGACCACAATGAAGAATTAAAAATATTTCAAGAACAAAAGTGTGGAAACTACAGATGTGGCTAGACCACCGGTGCCACCGCCAGGACAGCTAATGATCTGTTATGAGCTGAATTGAAGTTGACCAACATCTGGCAAACTACAGATTTTCTGTATTCCTTTAGAATGTGTTCATCCCTAATCTGACCTCTTCACCTGGAAAGATCTTGCCTTTCCTGTCAGGACGCTGTGGTTATGAGAAACCAGATATGCTGCCCTTTCATGTGCTGCTATTTCTCCACACAGGTTCTCTTACATTCTTTTTGTCATCCTGTCCTTTCTTGCGCTCTTTGTTTGCCATGATGACACCTGTCCGTAACGTCTCAAACACAGGGTCATTTCGGTTAGCTGTGGATTGAAACAACAGCAACAACAACAAAAA
Organism: Furcifer pardalis; assembly: GCA_030440675.1. Taxonomy (NCBI): domain Eukaryota; kingdom Metazoa; phylum Chordata; class Lepidosauria; order Squamata; family Chamaeleonidae; genus Furcifer; species Furcifer pardalis. The sequence goes on from CP126893.1 coordinate 20,099,136, forward strand.
TAAAGGACTGCAGTTTGTGTGGATGGCGGAAATGCACCAATGGAGAAGCCTAGGGTTGGCTACTTACCACCAGCAAGTTGTTGAGCACTGTACAGTGGAGAGCTGTAAGCACGACGAAAACCTGGAGGCTGCAAAGCAAAGATGAGCATTATATACATGGGAGAGTGGAACCGAAATCTTGAGTCATATCTTCACACCTAAACTCTTCCATTTGGGCAACTGTAAACCCCCCAAAGAGTGTTCAAGGAATGTATTGGTCCATTCCCAGTGGGCAAACATACTAGCATGCAGTCTAGGGGCCTTGCTTTGCCCAGCCTTGCTTTAATAGAAAAACAAGTGGGCCCGGGGGGTGGGTGGCGGCAAATGTTTCAATCAGTTGCTGGAAAAAAGGAACTACCTTTCTTCATCATTTTCCAACATGTACCATGAAAGCAAAGCAAAATGATTTCTACAGAGCAGAGGTGGGACACTACTGAGAATGGGGAAGCCCCATGTCTACTTCTATTTTACTTTAAAACAAGAAACCATGCCTGTATTGATGGGGACTGTGACGGCTTAGTGGTTAAGATGTTAAACTTGACAACCAGAAGGCCAGCAGGTCAGTAGTTCAAGACCCACAATGAAGTGAGCTCTTGTCATCTGTCCCAGCTCCTGCCAACCTAGCAGTTTGAAAGCAAGAAATTGCAAATAGCTAAATAGGTACTGTATATACTCAAATATAAGGCAGCATGGGCAGCACCAAATCTCTTTGCCACATCCTGTTCACAGGTGCAGTTTTTAGACAGGATGCTATGAAGGTAAGAAAACTGGTCTACCTGTTCCAGTGTTGAACCTGAGATGGTACTACTGAACGCTAGAAGGGCTGTCCTTGGGGCAGGTTGGTTTTCAGAGCATTTATGGTGAGGCCAAAACAATTACATGCATTCTTGAACCAGTTGACTGACTGTTGCAGCTCCTTAAGGTAACAACATAACAAATTCTTTGTGTGTGAGAGAGAGAAATTATTAGTTCCCCCCTTGTAAGCAACAGTTTTACACTAAGCTTCTCTAGTACTGAACATTGAATCGTGACTATACAGCTTCTTTTATGTCCCTACAACCGAAAAAATGGGAGGAGTTCTCAAATTAGTACGCTTTGGACGGGAGGGGAACCTTTTCCCCTTTTCTATGCCTGGACAATGTTAAACCCTTTATGGTCCACCATGCTTTCAATCTGTGCTTGATGTTTGCAGCTCTGCACATTCAAAGCCAGGTGGAACCACTTACAATTTTGCCAAAGCAGCGCTGGAATTCCACATAGCTTTGACAGTGATGGTGGATGTGCGTTTTGCAGTTCTTACATTTCAGGCCATATTTGTTGTTGACTATATAGACGGAAAGAAAGAGAGAGAGAGAGAGAAAAGAGGCATTCAAGTGGATATACAGTGGGTGGATATACAGGCTGAGGTAACCCAAGACCCTCAAACACCCTTCCGGTCCCAAAGTCAACCCACATTTGCCTGAATTAGCAGATTTGCATGTTCTGAACCTGGATGGAAAGCAAGACGTGAGGAATGCCCATGCTCTAAAATATATAAAAAAGTACTGTATATACTCGAGTATAAGCCTAGTTTTTCAGTCCCAAAAATGAGCCCCAAAAGCGGGAAATGGCTTATACTCAGGTCAATGACCCCGAGAGTCCCAAGACCAAGGCGGATTGAGATACACCAAAAAATTAATTAATTTTACCATATTTTCATGTATTTTGATTATTGAAACTCACTAGCAGCAGCTGCAATTCCCATCCTCGGCTTATACTCGGTTCAATCTATTTCCCTAGATTTTCAGGTCAAAATTAGGTACTTCGGCTTATATTCAGGTTGGCTTATGCTTGAGTATACAGTATATAGGTAATATTTCTTCACACAACCTGCCTCCTTTAACATGTTGAATTTTATTCCTATCATAAGCAAATGGTGTCTGGGTGGGGTGGGGGAGGAATCTTCCATTTTGTACACAGCTCTCTTTACAGTGAAGTATTAAAATGACAGATTGGATAGAGTAAGCCATCCGTAAGGTTTAGACCAGTCCCTCCTGGACAGAAATGGCTACTTTAAAAATAACATTTTGTTTAGTCTGGGCCTGGGCCACAAGGGCTTCCAGATTTTAGCATATCTCAGGTGCTGTGAAAAGGACAGCAAATTGCATTTACAGGTCGCATCCCTTATCTGCAGGGGAAAAATTCCAAGACCTACCATGTCTACCTGAAACCATAGATAACACTGAACCCTGTACAGTCAAACCTCAAGATAAGAATGGATCAACTCAAGAAAAACTCAAGGTACATTCAGAAATCTTGAGATACGAATTTTTAATATGTTTTTTTCAAAATACGAAAATCAATGCATTCCTATGGGAAATTGCATACAATGCATTCCTATGGGAAATTCAAGATAAGAATTTTTTGAGATACAGCCATCCATGAGGAACAAATTAAATTCATATGTAGAGATTTGACTGTATTTAACATTGCAGAGAGTGTCCTCTAGTAGCCAGCTATCACAATAGAAATGTGTTTCAGGGATTTTTAAAAAAATATTTTTAGAACAGCATACATGTGAGGAGTGACCTATGTTTATTTCATCCTGAGAGGGGAATAACATGGTGTGAAGTTTTCTGAGCCACTTTTCCACCCAAGAGGTAGCGGCATCTGTGCCAGAGACTTACAAGGGTGGCCCTTAAGTCCCTACCCGGCCACAAAGAGAGTAGGGCTCTGCAGTGGGAGGGAGGAAGCATTCCCATTGGGTTGACGGGTAGTGGGGCGGGGCAAACTCTGTGCTGGGAGGAGAGAGGAAGTGCTCCCATTGGTCTGCTGGGCAGAGGGGCTGGGCGCATGCCCAGAGAGGGTGGGTAAGGACTTACGGGCCACCCTGTAGAGAGAGAAGGGGAGGAAAGAGGGTACCATCTTCAACATTTAGTAGAGTTTTGCCATTGGCCACAAGCTACACAAATCGCATTCCACCTCCACCACAGGTCTTTGTTCTGCGCCCATTCCACCACAAATCCTGCCCACATCTCTTCACAATACCCACCTCCTTTATTGTCCCAAGTCATTACTTTCTTATGAGCACAATCTGTGAACCTTTAACAGTCAAGTAATAGATACCAATTCAGCAGTGAAAGTCTTCCTGGCACAGAGAGGCAGGGAGAGGGAAAGTTAAGCTGATGTGGCTCCACTTGATGTGCTATTGCTAAAGAAGGGCAGAGGACAATACCATGTTGAGCTTTTGCTGAGCAAAAAAAATCCTGCCAGCACCGTAAATTGGGATCATCCTCCTTTTGCTAGTGGCACACTCCATGAAGGAAGCCTATCCCCAATTTGCACAATGGATTTTTTTAAAGTGTGTCAGAAGCACACAAAGGTGTTTTCTGGGTTGAAAGATTTATTATTTATTTATGTAATCAAACTTATATGCCACCCTCCTCAAAAAACTTTAAAAAGACACATAAAAAACAATATAAAATCAAGATTAAAATATTAAAAGAGATTAAAACTAAGCAGAGTTAAAAGATTAACTTTTGGAGGAACTCTGCTCAGGGGATGCCCGAATGAGGTTCCTTTCATGTCCCCAAGATATTTTCCCACCAAAGTGGTCCCTATTTATCTACTTGCAATTTCTTGAGCTCGGACTGAGACGGGTACTCATTCTGTCATGCAGTACAGTACTTGGATCTTGAACTGCTGAATTACAGACCTTCAGTAATGCTTCCACATGTGACATAATCCTGCATTACTGTATGGCAGGAATTCTCAAACTCTTAAAGCTGCAGGCTGGATCACGCCCGCTCAGACTGATTGCGGGGCAAACTGGTGTCCCCCCCCCACTGCTGTCACCGTTGGTGGTGGCTGCAAAGGAGGGGGGAGTGATCCCACCACACACCCCAACCCACCCTTCCAATCACTCCCCTGCTTACCAGCCTGGAGGAGCTGCATGGAGTGGGTGAAGGAACACCCCTGTAGCCACTGGAAATCCCTTAATTGGTGTCAAAATGCTTCCATGGGTGCCAGAAAGGTCTCTGCGGGCGCTGGAAACCCCCCTGCAGCCACTGGGAACACATCTGCAGCCACCAGGAATGCCTCCGCAGCCACGTTCTCAGTGGCTGCAGCTGCATTCCCGGCAGCCATGGAAGTGTTTCTTGTGGCTGCGGCCACATTCCTAGTGGACATGGAGGCATTTCTGGAGGACACAGAGGTGTTCCTGGTTGGCGTGGAGGTGTTCCTGGCCACTGTGGAGGCATTCCTAGCAGCCGCGGAGGTGTTCACGGTGGCTGCAGCTGCGTCCACAGGCGGCTGCCAGGAACACATCCACGGCCGCTGGAAATGCCTCTGCGGCTGCCAGGAATGCAGCGGTGGCTGCAGGGAACATGGCCACCAGGAACACCTCTGCAGCTGCTAGAAGCGGCTGCTGGAGTGAGGGCATGGGCAGGTTGATTTGATGCCATGGGCCAGATCTAGCCCATGGAGTGTAGGTTGAGAATCCCTAGTTTATGGGGTGGACTTTCCACTCAGCAGAAGCTCAATGGGCAAGCAAGCCCCCACCCTCCAGTTGTTACCATCCCCTTCCAATTTGCACCTGCTCTCAGCAAATACTCACGGACAATCATGCGCGCACAGACATCACAAAACTTGGGCTTTTTGAAGTAATGATCCTTCAGTTTGTGAGGTTTGTCGTTAACAGGTTTTTCTGGCTCAGGGGGCGCCTCAGGCTCCTCCTCCTCTTCCTCCTCTTCTTCCTCATAGATATAGTAGATAGGGCCCCCCGTGGGGCTGACCAGCTCTCCGTTGGCCTGTGGTTCTTCTGGGGCAGGCTGTTCCTTGGACTTGCGTTGGAAAAGCTGTTTTAGCCGCTGCAGCTGAGGATCCGTAGTGGGGTGGGGTGGAGTGGGAGGGAGGAAGGTGGGGTAGGGTGGGATGGTGGGGTGGATGAACAATCAGCACTTGGTGGATGCCATCAAGAGGGAACCTTGCCAACCAGTGCCACTGGCATGCACGTACACACACACACACACAACTTGTTCATGACTCTCTCAAAAAGGAGGGAAAGTAATAGGAGGAGGAACAATACCTAAGATACCCAGAGGGTCTAGGGCAAAATCAGAGGCAAAGAGCCCCAGGTTCCAGCTAGGTGAATGCAAACAAATGTTTGGTCTACACCAGGGTTGCCCAAACATTTTGGGCCGTGGGCCGGTCACATGGTTCACTATAACCCATGGGCTGGATCCAGGCCCCAATGCCAATTCATCCAGCCCACAAAGCCCTTGTTGCTCCCAGAAGTGGAAGTAAAATACGTCTAGATGGAGAATCACAGCTCTAGTATGACTGAGATTCTGAAATTACCTCCATGAATACCATTTCAGCAAACCATTCAACAAAGTTTTTAATCAGGTCAGTATCACTGTGTTTAAATTATAGCTTTCAGAAGGTAGATGCGCCCGTATGGGTGCATATTACTTCCACTTCTGGGAGCAACAAGGGGCTTTGTGGGCCAGATGAATTGGCATCTGGGGCCAGATCCAGTCCACGGGCCATAGCTTGGGTACCCCTGGTCTACACAACAGCTGGGAAGCCATGCCATGGAACTCACTGTTTGCATGCAGGGGGCTTTCTTCACTCCATCAAATGTAAAGAAAGCTGCAGGTCTCCAAGGATGAAAGATTCAGATGGAGAATCACAGCTCCAGTATTTCTGAGATTCTGAAATTATCTCCATGAATAGCATTTCAGCCAGCAATTCAACAAAGTTTCTAATCAGGTCAGTATCACTGTATTTAAATTAAAGTCAAACCTCACATAATGAGCGTTTCGCTTAGCGAAAAACTCGCATAATGAGCAAGTTTTTTGCTAAGCGGTCCAACTCGCATAACGAATTTTTCGCTATGCAAGTCAGACTTTTCCCTATGGAAAAACTCGCATAATGAGCGTTTCTATGGGGAAAACTTGCATAGCGAAAAATTTTCGCTATGTGAGTTTTCCCCCTTGAAATGCTCATTATGCGAGTTTTTCCATAGGGAAAAGTCTGACTCGCATAGCGAAAAATTCGTTATGCGAGTCTGACTCGCATAGCAAAAAACTTGCATAGCGAACAGCCTTGCAGAACGAATTAAATTTGTTATGCGAGGTATGACTGTATAGCTTTCAGAAGGTAGATTTGAACTGAAGGGTATCAGACTAAGAATATTTAGCTGCAGATATGCTCTCTTGAGCTTTTTGATCAATCTCATTAAAAGTTTATGTATCTTCTTCAGGGGTATCACTTCCTTCCAAACAACCCACCCATCTACCCTCTTTTTAAAAAATACTGAAGGATGCACTGATTTATCTGTCTAATACAAGGGTTCCCAACCTAAGACCCATGGGCCGGATCCAGCCCACAGTACCATTTCATGTGGGTCTCCACCCCTCCAGGGACATTCAAGAAACAAAATGGCTATCCCTTTGAAGCTGTTGGGACAAAATGGCCACCCCCATTGTGCAGGCATGGCAAAATGGCTGTCCGGCCCTCAAAGCTGACTGAGAGAGCATGACCCGGCCTCCAGCTTGAAAAGGTTGGGAGCCCCTGATCTAATATTTCATTCCCACCTCTTGTTATAGTACACTAGCAACAAGAAAGCCTAACAAATGAATCTGTTCTTCACCTTTCAACCCTAGCAATTCAATTTGCGGCACACTTTCCTTTCACCAAAATGCAAGCTTTAATCTACTGATTACTGATCTAGTGATTTAACCTGTTTAAAGTTTGAATTCTTAATTTTAAGCAGAGAGCACATCATTGGTTATTTTTGCTTTGGGCCCTAATGGTACAGGAAGGCATGATTTAAAAACCCTGAAAGAAGGGGAATATTATGACATGGTGGCAGCAGTGGGATTTGCCAGTCAACTCTCTAGAATAAATGGGCAGTTTTTCTGCATGGGTATAGCAATGGGAGTCAAAAATGCTAGTAGCCATGTGAAGACAGTCATGGAAAAACCCCATTCTAACTATGCTTTTCCCTGATCCCTGTAACCACTTAATTACCAGGTGCCTAGTTCTTCAAGATGGAGAATTTCATATGTAGGAGTCCTTTTATATGACATTCCAATCAGAGACAGAAGAATGTAAATTAATTGCAATTGGCTAGTAGTCCCCACATGGGAAGACTGATATCAGGATAATAAAACCACGGTGCAATGAACTGATCTTTCTCTTTCACCGTGGACCAGCCGTGGAAGGGCCTCACATAATGTAATTGTGAGTCAGATAGGACCAGAGGACCTAGATAACAAGTTTTCTTTATTTTTGTATGTACTTTGAATGACTACATCTGCAAGTTTGCTTCTTTATGCTATACTCATTTTCTTAACTCGCTTAATAAACCTTATTAATCATAGACCCTTTGGGTCTGTTGAATTGGGCCTGGGGGTTGACTGGACCATGCTGAGAGGCCACATCTATGTTACCTAATTCTGATTCCCTGTACACTTGCTTGCCCGAGCCATGTGGAGCCAAGGAAAACTCATTTGGGGGATTCCCCAAAAGGAGAAGACAGGTGCTGCTGGTAAGAAGGCAAATGGTGAGGTGTGATAGGAAGGCATGATTAAAACCCCCCGAAAGAGGGTGAATATCATGACAGGATTCATAACTAATATCCCATAAATTTGATTCATTCTCTTATTTCTGTTAATCATGCCACTACTCTGCAAAGCAAGCTGCCATGCCCACTTTATAGATGGAAAATGGAAGTTGCAAAAAAAGGAAAAAAGGCCGACAGCAAGAATCAGAGTCAGGCTGAATTTAGAGAAAGGCAGAGACCTCTGAGATTGAAGTTGTGAGTTTATTCCAAGTGTAAACAGACAGAAAGGATCAACTGGTGTTTGGAAAACCAAGGCAGGAGCAGCGGCTTTACTTCCACTTGTCTCTGTTTTTATGTTTTCACTCCCCCCCCCTCACCAGATGCATATTCTGAAGACAGAAGCAATTTTCATTCTCTCTCATAACAAAAGGAAACAACCTTTGAATACTGTGTTGCCTTAAACCAGGGGTTCCCAAACTAAGGCCTGCAGGCCAGATCCAGCCCATAGTGCCATTTCATGTGGTGCCCCAACACCTCCAAGGGCATTATAGAAACAAAATGACTGTCCTTTTGAAGCTGTTGGGACAAAATGGCCACCACCACCCCATCATGCAGGCAGGGTAAAATGGCTCTCTGGCCCTCAAAGCTGACTCAGAGTATGACTTGGCCCTCAGTTTGAAAAGGTTGGGAACCCCTGCCCTAAACACAGTGATGGCGAACCTTGGCTCTCCAGGCGTTCTTGGACTTCAGTTACCAGAAGCCCAAGTCAGCACTCCTGCTGATCAGGGCTTCTGGGAATTGAAGTTCAAGAACATCTGGAGTGCCAAGGTTCGCCATCACTGCACCTAAAGTCTTGCCTATCACCCCTGAGCGATAGGAAAGAGATTACTTCAACATTTATTGTTCAATAAATGTCTGTCTGATAAAACAGTTTTACAGCTCTTGATAATCTTTAACAGTAAAAGCCAATATTTCCCCAGATTTTTCTGCTCCTCTGAAGTCAAACTTCAGTGCTGATAGAGATTCACAGATTTCTATAAAGTGCTTCCTTTTAACAAGAACAAGAACAAGAACAAGAACAAGAACAAGAACAACAAACAACAACAACAGAAAAGAAAGCCACAGAAGTCTTACTCATAGATGTGCACTTTCACCTCCAGTGTGTTTGCCCTTACTTAAAAGATAGGGAATTATGGATCCTGCAAAGTTATGAATAGTTAAACTTAGTGAACTGGGTGTCAAAATATGATACTGGATAACACATTTTAGTTCATCTTTCCAAGCCACTCATTACAACCTTAAGCGGATTCAGATGATTATTAGTATCACTAAGAAGTGTACTGTAGAGATAAGTGGCTTCCACTTACATTGTTTAATAAGTAATTTTTTATTTAACACTATCATATCTTATTTGAAAAAGACTCATTCTAGACACAGCAGTGGTTCTTCTGTGAGTGCCCAAACTTATCAAGTCTCTGTTGGCTCTTCCAAATGCCATCAATCGTTTCAAATTGCTACAGCTTCAGCAACTCAGTTTGAAAACATTCCCCATCATAATTTGACCTCCTTGCAGCAGATTTCCCAGCTTGCTTTGCAGATTTTAAACCAGGATCCAAAACTAAAATGAAACCAGACCACTAGTTTGGCCCACTAAATGGAGGTTGTGCTTGTTTCTGGAACAGCAAGAGAAACCTTCCACACACCACAGCAATCCAGTGGTGAACCAAAAAAAGACTTTTAAAAACAATTTATGATGTGCAAAGGATGTAAGCTGTTCATTCCAAGAAATTCTGGTTCCTGAGAAGATCCGGGGTGAGGCCGGTAAAGTCCAACCAAACAGCAGTATCAGGAGACCAAATGATGGATGTGCACACCTAGGAAAGACGAGTTCCCTGTAGCCCTAGGCTAGTTCTAATGAGCTTAGGTCAGTGATGGCTAACATTGGCACTCCAGGTGTTCTTGACCTTCAATTTCTAGAAGCCCTGATCAGCAGGAGTGCTGACTTGGGCTTTTGGTAACTGAAGTCCAAGAAAGCCTGGAGTGCCAAGGTTAACTATTACTGTTTAGGTTATAGAAGGAGAAACATCTGACTAACCAAAGAAGCCAGACAATGGACCCAATCAGAAGTTGTTTGAGGATGTTCAACCTTTGGAGTTCCTCCTCTGAGCAAAAGGTAGGACTAGATGCCTTGAAGACCCCTTCAATACTGCTAGCTTAACCTCAGGGTTTAGTAGACTTGGGCATGGAATTTGTATTCACACATACATGAAGAAGAGTGAATGGGATAGGCACCAAACAGAAGGTAGGAGAAATCTTCACCATGCATCTGTATTCTTCTGCAGAGGCCTTTCCTTTTCCCTTTCCTAACAACTGATGGCATCTTTCTCTCTTTTGAAGCAAGGATTATGGTAATTACTTTACGTTTACATAGTGGAGGGGTGGGGGAGACATAACCTCACAGGAATGGCCTGATTATCTCTTTTAAAGGAAAATCTTCTGGTTGGTTGGCAACCCATGCCCTAGTAGAGAAGACACTCAGGCACCGTTTAGACCTGTGATGGCCAACCTTGGCACTGCAGGTGGTTCTTGAACTTCAATTCCCAGAAGTACTGATCAGCAGAGTGCTGACTTGGGCTTTTGGGAATTGAAGTCCAAGAACAGCTGAAGTGCCAAGGTTCGCCATCACTCCCTTAGATCCTTTGGAGTACTATAATCCCTGATGGCTAGTAGTCTTGGCTGGTGCTTACAGGAACTGTAGTCTAAGATTTCTGGTGGCAAACTTCTGTCCTACAGCGTGATAACCTTTTGTCCAAGAAAACAGGCTTTTTAAAGCCTCATCGAAGTAAGTACTTAGGATCATGGCCATAAAAGTGAAATTTGCTCGAATTTAAGGCTAGGCAAGCTAGCCCGGCCGGTCGAACCTTTGGGAGAAACCACAGGGAAAGACATGTAGTCCTCTTGTTTCTGTAGAACAGGAGAACATCTAATGCAGAGATGCAAGCAGGCATGCAGGCAGCCAATCAGATAGGTCACTGCAGATGGGTAGCTTAGTCTCAGCCTCACTGGAAAGGAGGGTCTACTCCCATCTCTACGTGGTTGCAGCCAAATGACCCAACAAGCGACACTCAAGAGGTTCCGGCATCACAGGACATTTTCAAGAAGGGCTGAGTCCCTTCAGACAGACCTTGTGGCTGATTGTGTCGGAATGAGGACTCAAAAATAGGGTTCAGCCTCCTCTCCTCTCCTCCCAGAATAACCCACAACTGCACTTACCCCTTCTGTGGACTTCCCACCTTCAGATGTGGGCGATGCAGGAGGCTCCAGGATCTCTTTTTCTGTCATACTGCATAAGAGAAGAGAGCACGAGCAAGTATATAGGTGCAAATATTACATCCCTCCTCTGTTTTAGGAGATAGAGGCCTCTGGGACAACCTCATTTTGGACAGGGTACAATTTAGTGGTGGGTAAGAATTAAAATTTTCTTCATCCTTTTAAGGAAGGATTTGCCAAAATTTGCAAATTAACTCATATGCGGGATTTGTTTAGTCTGTTTTACACGTGTATGGGATTTTGTATTGTTTAATTGTGGTTTTTTTACACTTATGTTGTAAGCCGCCTAGAGTCGGGTTCGCCTGATTAGGCCGCGATAATAAATTTAAATAAATAAATAATAAAATAAAATAAAAAGGCTGAAAAATTTTTTGGGGGTGGGGGGTGGGGGTGGGAGGTAGATCTGAATGTAAGCAAATCCAAAACTGTTTAGATTTGTCCAACCAGGCTGGTGGGTTTGAATGGTTAACTCAGGGGTGCCAAAACTTTTCAGGTCATGGGCTGGTCATGTGGTTCAGGGAGCTGGTCACTATGGCTCCAGGGGCCATATCTGCCCCCAACGCCAATTCATTTGGCCTGTGAAGCCCTAGTCGCTCCTGGAAGCGGAAGTAAAACATGCCCGTATGGGCACATTTTACTTCCGCTTTCAGGAGCAACAAGGGCTTTGCAGGCCAGATGAATTGGTGTCGGGAGGGGCATATCCATCCCCCCCCCCGACACCAATGCCTCCCATTTTTAATCTCTATTTGGCAGGATCCTCACTATCCTGGTAACAGCTATACCTATTGAGTGTAGCTGCTGCAAACAGGAGGGAATTCCACTTCACTTTGCTTTTGAAATGTTAAAATTTTTTGGCAGAGGTCTTCCTGGTCAGAACTTGAATCCAATATGGGAAAAATCCAATATGGGGAAAAGTAAAACATGTATTTTTTCCCATCGTTGGTCTCACGGTTTTGGCAAACAGTGCTTCTGCTTCAGCACTCCAAATGTCTCAAGTCCTCCGTTGTTTGAAACCACAAACCCTTAGAAGTTTACCCATCTCAGCCATGGAACCAAGGGAATGCCAGGGATGGGGAGTATGGAATGGCATCTGGAGAGGGACAGCCGTTGAAGTGAATCTGGCTGTGTTAGCTTTTAAGGTCAATCAGAGCTCAGCCCCGGGAACCAGGTTTCAGTGCTGCAACATACCCAAGATAGAGAACCTCTAGGGCAAGTGGTTCTCAACCTTTTCAAACCGAGGGCCGGGTCACACTCCCTCAGGCAGCTTTGGGGGCTGGACAGCCATTTTGCCCTGCCTGCCACACATGGCACTTCTGGGTGTGGCGGAGGTGGTGGTGGGCCACATGAAATGGTGTTGTGGGCCACATCCAGCCCCCAGGCCATAGCTTGAGAACTCCCTGCTCTAGGAACACAGATAATACCTCTTACATTATTTATTTATTTAGATTTATATCACCGCCCACTCGCCATGGCGATTTATTGGGTCTTCTGTATTTTAAGCTGGTGAACTAGAGGAAGCCCAGTATTCACAACAGGGCAAGATGTCAGGACGTTCCCTCACATGACAGGATATAGTCATGGATAGTTTGTCGCTCCATTTTAATGTTTCAATACAAGCTGGTAAACAAGTCTATGATGGTAAAATCCATCCAGGGTCTTAGTAATCTACACAGCTATTTCAGTTTTCAGATATAAGCAGAATGTGCACAGGTTTTATTTCTGAAGAATAACTCAACTGTTTTACATTTAGTCTCAGTTAAGTTTACTACCTTGAACATTCCTTTCCCTTCCCAAAATGCATTCAATTCTTCATTCACAAGCCCTTTCCTCATGTTGAGGTTACAACAGGCAATCCCATCATGCTTTGTGTTTGTTTTGCATACGAACATGGAGATGAGAAAGGTCTGCATTTAACAAACATAGTCACTGTCTGTTTTTTAATCTAAACAGCTAATCAGCAGGCTAAATGTTTCTTCCCTTCAAAAGTAACTATCTTTTTACTCTGTGTATATGCTGAGCTCTATGTGTGGGTGGTGTTGTAGTCTGTCTGTCTGAATGGTTCAGTTGTCCAGCCTAGTTCAGTCTCCTTCTTACTCAAAATGTGTTAGTCTCAGGAAATTAGTAATTCAGTACCCCCTTACGGCTGTGACTTAAGTGTTTAAGATGCTGAACTCACTGACTTGGAAGGTCGGAGTTCAATTCCTGAGTACTGGATGATGGAGTGAGCTCCTGTCTCTGTCCCAGCTCCTGCCAAGCTAGCAGTTCGAAAGCATTGAAATTGCAAGTGGATAAATAGGGACTACTTTGGTGGGAAGGTAAACAGTGTTCTGTGCATGCCGGTGTTAAGGCATGCCTGCCACATGTTCATGGAAACATCTGCAGACGCAGACTGTGCTGGCTCTTTGGCTATAAACAGCGATGAGCACTGAACCCTAGTCAGATATGACTGGCTTTTGAGGAAGGGCGACATTTACCTTACCCTCTTACAACTATCATTTGCCTGAGTTCTTCATCCTGTTTTTTGCAACTAAGATGAAGTAAAGTGCTGTATTATTATTATTTTTGCCACTCACCTGACTTTATTTGAATACAATCTTTGAAAATAAACAATTTTCCTTCCGTTAAAGCTGTGCCTAAGTATTTGTTCAATATTTGAACTAGGAGACAAGAAAAGAAGAATTGAGGAAGGGCTTGCATTTCAAAGTACAGTAAAACACCGGATAACGATTGGTGTACAGTCAAACAAACCTCACATAGAGTGCCTCGCTTAATGTGTAACTCGTTTAAAGAGCAGAATTTTCTCTCAATGTTCACTTCGCTTAACAAATAAAACCAACCAAAAACTTGCTTAACAACTAAATTGGGGTTTGCATCCCCCCCCCCCCCCGAGATCACAATTGCTCACTTACAATGGTGTTTCGCTTAAAGAGCAATCCCGTGGAACGCATTATGCTCTTTAAGTGAGTTGCAACTGTATTCAGTCTTCATATTTGGCTTCACACTAGCTGCACCATCCTGCAAAGATTATTCATCACCCCGTTTCCTACCCCCACAAATGCTCCCAGTTGTTGCTTTTAGGAACACACCAGACCTTTCTTTGCATTAGGCCAGACTATTTGTCCGCCTGCCTAGTGATATCACTCACTCTATTTGGGAACTGGCTGTCAGGTAGTGGGGCTTCCTTCTCACCACAAGCTGCCTGGTCCCTTTTTTAAAGATGGAGATTCAGTAAACAGACGAAACGTCCTCCAGGATGGGAAGAGGTGGTGTCACAGAGTTATGGCCTGTCTTTTTTAATTTTAGAGAGTAATATATATATATGCTTCCGCATCCCTTACAGCTCTGCAGTGTCCTGAAAGACCTGAAAACGTCCATACTGCTCATACTATTTCTGAGGGATATTCACAATCCTGGCTTGGTATACTGGGGGGTGGGGTGGGGCATATCAGGGCCTAAAAGTATCACCCATCCCTTTTCCTGGATTTTATGTGTGGCCCACACAACTCTTGTTTCTTGTTAAATTCAGTTTTACTCTTTGCTTTCTCCTCCTCCCTGTGTTCTATTCCCGACTAAAAGGCAAGTTTTGACACAGTTGGTGAAAACATCATTTAAAATTCAATAGAGGGTATTCTAGCATACCTCTTCCTCCCCGCTGTGGCCTGTTTGGTGCCCTATCACCAATCTCCGTTTCTCTGTTTGTGTTACACAGCTTGGAAATGTGAAGAGGAATATAGATGAAGCCCATCTTGTCCTTAAGTGAAGTCATGCCTAGCTCCGGTTAATCCAACCCCCAATCTATGGCTCTGGAGTCAAACCACTGAGTGATCCAGAATGAAAAAATGCTTGCTGTAAGTGATTCATATATGAAAGGAACTTGTATACAAAACCAAAAATAAATTGACTTACGCAGCGCCTGAGTGTGTGAGGTCAGCTGGACTCCAACTCAAGAGAAACATAAGCAAATCCTTCCTTACTTTAAAAGGCAACTGGTAGATAATCTTTTCTCTAGGTGTGATGAAACAAGCAGAGATTTCTTAGTGGTGAAGAAACAGCACTCTGCACAGACTCTGGGATGGTTGTATTGTCATTATTAGATATAAGCCTTAGCTTAATAACAGATGCCTATTGAGTGTCGGGTTTTTAAAAATTGTTATGTCATTTGCCATTTGTAATAATTAAAAAGCAGGGAGAGAGAGAGGAAAGAACCGTTTGAAAGCAAGAAATTGCAAGTGGTAAATAGGGACCACTTCGGTGGGAAGGTAAACAGCGTTCTGTGCATTCCGGTGTCGAGGTATGCCTGCCACATGGCCACGGAAACATCTGCAGACGCAGACAGTGCTGGCTCTTTGGCTATAAACAGAGATGAGCACTGAACCTTAGCGTCGGGTGCTGAGTGGTATCACCATTTAAGACCACAAGCATGAAGACAACTACACGCTCTTACGTTGCCTGGCTTTCTGAAAACAAAACAGATCTCCAGATGTTTCTGAAAGAGGTGCTATTCATTAACACAAATTCTTGGGAGGAGGAAAGGGCCTTTCCCTCTACTTTGCTTCTCAAATGGTTGGACAAAACCAGGCAGTGGTGTAATGTGGGTTTCAGCTGCCTGGGGCGTCGGCCAAATTTGCCGCCCCCTGGGCAGGGCCCAGGACACCGGTGGTGGTGGACGGCCCTGGCATACATCCCTGCAGTGGTCTCTTCGTCCTGGCTGCTAGGAAGTCTGGGGGTGGCGGCAAAGTCCTATTTATTGTGAAATGTTGCTGCCCCCCAAAAGTGCTGCTCAGGGCACTCCCCCTCACGCTACACCACTGAAACCAGGGCGTGGTATCCACCAAACAAGCCCCGTTTGCCCATTCACCATGTTACCAATAGGTCCTAAGTCCCAAAGCACTGGGGCTGACTGTGTGGGTGTTTTGGAAGTTTCCGAGACCCCACATGGATCGAAGGAAAGCCCCAGCATCGGCTGGAGCAGCTACGAACCTCCGATTTGCAGAGGTTTCACCCATGGCTTCCCAGCCCTACCCATTTACCAGCTTGGTGCAGGGAGGCAGGGCCAACACAAGAGGTCACAAGACCTGCCCTGGTGGAAAACTCTCTCAGGAAACAGCTCTATCCCCCACAACCCGCCCCAGGACAAAATGTTCTTTATAATTCATGCCAGATGGCCGGGCCCCATCAGGACCCTTATAAAGAGCTCTTCAGGGCTCTTATAAAGGGCCACAAACGGCCCTCTTCTCCCTGCTTTTTCAAAATGGCAGTTGCTTGGGAGATGCCGTAACCTTCTCTGCTCCCACTTTTTGGAGGGTCTCAATCTTCTGCAGAAGCCAGGCTAAGAAAACTGCAGAAACGGAGGAGACACTTCAGGGAAACCTTGAAGCGTCTTCTCCTAATACAAAATTGAGGGTGGATACTTAAAATGTTCCCTGGATGACAGCCTTCTGGGAAGCATAAAACTGTTTCTGGAATGATATGCCCTCCCTCTTGATCCTCCCCCCCCCCCTTTTACCATTTTAAGCCAGATTGAAACCACAAGAGTCTCTCTGCCTCTGAAAGCAGATAGGTCAAAGTGATTGGGGGGGGGGGATTAATAAGCAAAAGGAGAAACTTGCAGTTGAGTAAGGTATGTTTGCCTTGCTTTTAAGCCTCAGGATGCAAGGGAAAAACGCCACACCACTTTTAAGTCCCTGTTTGAAATACAGCAGCTTGTAGGAAGGACTGGAGAGAAAGCAGAAAAGACACTTACCTTCAAGAATGAAGGTACACAGTTCCTGAGGAGTAAATCCTACTGAAAGTCTCCCGGAGCCCCCACAAACCTAGCTCTCCCCTGTCCTGCCCAACAGATCCATGGTGTTGGGGAGGGGAAAAATAAAGAGTCCCCCCTTGCCAGCTCTTGATGTTTGCCGTCCCAGCACCACCACAAGGAACTTGAGTGACAGGGCGAGAGGGGAAAAGACAGCTGCCGTCCATTGGGAGGGCTGACACAGAGAAATTGGACACTGGGAGAACAGGCTTCACATGAGCATTGGGCCAAACGGCCCAAGACAGCAACATACGGAGGGGTTGAAGAGGAGTGGGGGCTTTTCAGAGAGTGATAGTGAGATGGGGCAAAACTCAGATCCACTTGCCCAGGAGAATGCATTGTAGGGGAGAATGCAAAGATTTACCCGTCCGTGATGCAAATTTGCACCTCGGTGGAACACCCAAGCGAAGACTTTATTACCACAGACTATTATATACACTAAGAATATGAAGACACTTCAGGCAGCTTCCTGATTTTTCCTCTACCCACTCTAACAGAGTCAAAGCCTGTCCCTTACACAAGGACGTAATCTAAGATAGTATCAAGAACAAAGTTGCTCCCCATACTCAACTGCAGGGGTTTCCAACCCTTTTCAAGCTGGGGGCCGGGTCAGTCAGCTTCGAGGGCCGGACGGCCGTTTGCCCTGCCGGCATGATGGGGGTGGCCTGTGCATTAAATAGGAACCACACATGGCACTTCCGGGTATGGTGGAGGCAATGCCCCCCCCCCTGAAATGGCACCTTGGGCTGCATCTGGCCCACAAGCCGGAGGTTGAGAACCCCCTGCTCTACTGACTCAAAGCTGAGTTTCTAAAGTCATTGAAATTGGAAGAAAGGGGATTTTTCTTCTCTCTCTCTCTCAGCAAAGTTCCCCCCAGGTCTGCATACATGGGTACCTGCCTTTAGGACTGGTTTTTAAAAAATGGATCCAAAAACATTCCTCAGCACTTACTCACCCCCTTCTTCTTTGTTGAAACCTAACCCAAGCATAGTAAAAACAGACTCATGCCTCAAAAATTAATACAGATTCTCTAGCAGCAGAGTTTTGAAATTTTGGCCCCAAACAACAATGAGGATAATATGGATTAAACCTGTGACATTCTGCTTGCCATAGATACCAAACTGGCCAACTGTGTTGGTTCATCATATACACTTTTAGGACACCAGAATTGAATTAGGTTCTCCTATCAGTCAAGTGTCATACATATTGATGCCAAATTATAACTGGGATAGGATAGCAGAACTGTAGATCTCTATAGGTTTTTTAAATTTCTAAACTCCCACAGCTCTAGCCAACACAGATGATTATGGAAGATTATAAAAGTTGCTCTCCATCCCCATCCTTGATTTATAAACACTTCATTAGCTAAGTCTACACCAACACCCTACATGCCAACCTTAACAAGATTTTTTCAAAGCAACTCAATGTTTTATTAATGGTTTATCATTCATTTTTGTTTGGATTGTTCTGCATTTCATATTACTGTATTGTGGATTGTTCTTTTATCATTGTAAGCCACCCAGAGTGGTGCTTGTGGGACATAAAATAACAATAACTCTTCCTATTCAGTGGAAACGAGTCCATGAGTTCTACCCATTATTGGCAGTAATTGACAGTTGGGGAATGACCAAGTCGGGGAATAAGTAAAGCTTACATGTCTAACTTCTAGTTGACATCACACAATCTTAGTCACTGGGGCCACAATTTTATGCCTATGTATCTTGCAGTTTGAAAGCAAGAAATTGCAAGTACAGTAATACCTCGCATAATGAAAACAATTTGTTCTGCGAGGCTGCGTGCTATGCCAGTTTTTCGCTATGCGAGTTTTTCCCACATAGCGAAAATTCCTATGGGAAAACTCGCATAGTGAAAATTTTTTGTTATCCAAGTTCTCTCCATAGAAATGCTCGTTATGCGAGTTTTCCCATAGGGAAAGTCCGACTTGCATAGCAAAAATTTTCGTTATGAGAGTCGGACCGCTTTTTGAAAAGAACCCTTGTTATGCGAGTTTTTCACTAAGCGAGGTTCAGCTGTAGATAAATAGGGAACACTTCAGTGGGAAGGTAAAGTGTTCTGTGCACTTTGGTGTCTAGGCATGCCTACCACATGTCCACGGAAATGTCTGCAGACGCAGACAGTACTGTCTCTTCAGCAATAAACAGATGAGCACTGAATCCTAGAGTCAGATATGACTGGCTTTCAAGCAAGGGAGACTTTTACCTTTATCTTGAAAGTAGGTCTCACTGTGTTTGAATAGGGTTATCTTAGAGTCCCAGGCCAGCATCTATTGATATCCACATGAGGTCTGCAAAACTTCCTGTAGCTAACTGCACTGTGCATTAATAAATCCTGAACTACAAGGTGCATCTTGGTTATCATGCATCTGAGTACAGCAACCAAGGTGAGTGCCAATACCTCATCAATTAGTTGCAGTGTGCTACACAAACCATACATGAAGACACGAGTCTGGCAACTGAAAATTTTATTTGCCTTCTAGAGCAGTGGTTGGGAAACTGAAAGCCTCAGCTGTCAGTGGGGAGGCACAGATCACCAGTTAGAATTGTGAGTGGATGAAGCCTAAGGACCTAAATATAGATTTAGGCAACTCTCCAAGCTAACAAAAGGCAAATTAAGTATGTAGAATGGACAGGCACATGCAATTTAACTATTCTGCATAATTCACCAAGAATCCAATTATATGGCACATAAATGTGATTTGAACATTTTAAAGGTAGAAAATGTATACAGATCTGGATGTTTGTGTGAAAGCATTTTTAACCCAAAATATTTTGCACTGGGAATTAGCATGATGTAAATTTGGCAGCTGATATAATTGGAAAGAATGAGACAAATAGCACTTGTCTCTGTGGATAAATGAGATTTAATTAATCTCCGTGCCACTCTTTTAAACAGTCAACTCAAAATAATCTCAGTTAAGAAGGGAGGATCTATTTATTTATGTTTTGAAGTGGATGTGATTTCATACTTAGGCCAAATTATGGATTACTTAAACCCTGTATTTTAAATATGAAGTATCTTCATATTCCTGTGCTAATAAAAGAGTTTCCACTAAAAAAACTATTACTGTATCACTATGGTGGCAAAAGCGTTATGGGATGGGAAAGAACCTGTCTTTTTCATTTATGTATTTTATCCATGGTAAAGGCTGCCCTTGCTCAAAAGCCAGTCATATCCAACTCTAGGGCTCAGTGCTCATCTGTTTATAGTACTGCCTGCGTCTGCAGATGTTTTCGTGGACATGTGGCAGAGATGCCTCAACACCAGAGTGCACGGAATGCTGTTTACCTTCCCACCGAAGTGGTCCCTCTTTCTCTACTTGCAATTTCATGCTTTCGAACTGTGAGGTTGGCAGGAGCTGGGACAGAGACTGGAGCTCACTCCATCATGCAGTACCTGGGAATTGAACTCTGACCTTCCAGTCAATGAGTTCAGTGCCTTAACCCCTTGAGCCACCGCAGTATATCTAAAATCAAGAGGTTCTAAAGTTGATGTCATGGTGTACCAATATGGATGTTCTTACCTTGAAATCCTAGACACGTGGTCAGTGTTGTGATGAGCTGTGTACTTTGAGAGATGTATTCTTGCTTAGCACATCCATCTCTTGTTCCAGTAGCCAGATTCCCTTCATACCAAATATAAGGCAAGCAACAAGCTGCTATTTATCTTGCCTTCTACAGGCTATAGAGAGACATTGTCTAAAGCGGCTCTGTTCCTTAAGCTAGCAAAATCACAAATGTATGCTTTCAATCTTATCAAACCCCGTCCCCTCCTTTTTTTAAAAACCCATGCAATTCAAATATGGCACTTTTGACTGACTGAGGTTAGAATTGAGACCATACCCTCAACAGAGCGTTGTTGGGGTGGGTGGGTGGGGAGGCAGTCCCATGTACAGCTCTCCCACCTCTTCCTGGACAGATTCAACATTCCTCACTATGTCATTTCTCTAGCCTCCCTACCAGTGATCTGAAGTGGGAAAGAGGCACACACACAATATCAGTATTGAAGTAAAAACCAAACAAAACAAATGTCTGAACTGGACTTGATCCGTGAAAGTTCACATTAATATATAGCAGTCAGTCTTAATGTGCTACAACACTTATGACTTGGTTTTCTTTTTACTTTTTGTTTTGTTTCTTGACTGACATGCCTACACAAATACCATATATACTCGAGTATAAGCCAAGTTTTTTAGCCCCAAAAATGAGCCCCAAAAAGGGGACTTGGCTTATACTCAGGGGTCAATGACCATGAGGGTCCCAAGACCGTGTCAGATTGCGATGTACTAACAATTTAATTTTACCATATTTTCATGTATTTTGATTATTGAAACTCACTAGCAGTTGCTGCATTTCCCACCCTTGGCTGATACTTGGGTCAATCTATTTTCCTAGGAGGTTAGTTGATTTCAGATAGTTAAGCACAGAAATGTTCTGTGATCATGGGAAAATGGGGAGATCATTGTAATCTTGGATTATATGACAGGTACTGTCTCTAATTGAAAGCAATATTAAACCATAGTTTAGGGTAGGAAAGGGGGAAGATAGTCTGTGGGATGCATATGGCCCTTAGGGCCACGATGGTGAACCTTGGCACTCCAGATGTTCTTGGACTTCAATTCTCAGAAGCCCAAGCACCTTGTGAATCCACACGAATGGGTTTACTGCAATTCATCTGGCCCGTGCTGCCCTTGTCGCTCCCGGAAATGGAAGTAAAACACGTCCGTACGCAGCGTGGGCCGGATGAATTGAAGTCCAAGAACATCTGGAGTGCCAAGGTTCGCCATCATGGCCCTAAGGGGCTCCCTAGAAGCCACCAAATAAAACATTCTTTCTTTTCTTCCTACAACTTCCACCACCACCACCACTGCACAAACACAGATAGAGCAAGGAAGGCTATTCTGGCATAAAATAAACCTTAAAAGCATCAATTTTACACTCCTGAGCTCTTGAAGGGTCATGCAAGACTCCTCCCCCAAAACCAAACCAGATGTACCAGCTGTTTGTTACGTTTTGTTTCTTCCTTTCCAAATGGCTCTTTCCAGGCCTCATGATAAATGGTAAGGGAAAAGCTTGAATCTGGAATCCAAACTCTCAGACTTTGCTCACCTCTGGTTTAGGGTGTGAACAAGACTCACTTATAACCGTTGTTGTCCCCTTTTTCTGGTGCTGCCAGGAGATAAGAAGAAACCATTCTCGGTTTTGTCCAAACGAGATCACTGTTAGAACAATATCTGAAACCATCTTGCAATACTCTTATTTTAACAATGACCTAAATGCATTATTAATCTGAAATGTCTTCTTTGTAACAGCTATCATTTTGTCTGTCTGTCTGTATCTATCTGTCAGAACAGTAGCCACAATCAGGGGTGGACATCTCCTAACAGTATTTCCTTGTACTTTTGCACAGATAATAAACAGAGATAACTGCTATACAGTCAAATCTCGCATAACAAATGCCTCGCATACTGAAAAACTCGCATAATGAGCGGGCATTCCACAAACCTTTCTGACTCGCATAACAAAAAAATTCTTTATTTGAAACCAGCATTTCCTATGGAAAAACCGCATAGCGAAAAACTCTCATAGCAAGCAGCCTCGCAGAACAAAATATTTTCGTTATACGAAGTTTGACTGTATTCCTGCTTGAGTAATCAAAAGTTAGAAACCATATATGGCAGTGGTGGCAAACCTATGGCACGTGTGCCAGAGGGGGCACTCAGAGCCCTCTCTGTGAGCACACACACCACTGCCCCACCCCCTCTGCCCAGCAGCCCAATGGGAGTGTTTCCTCCCTTCCCCTAGCACAGAGTTCGCCCCGCCCCTCTGTTTGGACACTTGGTTTCTAAAAGGTTCGCCATCACTGGTATATGGCAACCATATTTCCTGTACTGGCTGTTCTCTAGCAAGGGATTGGTATGGACATCACTTGGATGGATCCTGATGTCAACTGCTTGCCTGACAGTTTCCATTTTCATGACATCCAGAAAAATAAAGGCAGGGAAGAATCAGCTTTAAAGTGACAGACAATTTTTTTTTATATTTAAAAACCAAATAATATTAATAATAATAAACCCAGATTAAATAAAATGTACAGTGAACATACCCAGCCAACATCTGTATGTGCAATTAAATACGGCTGCGTACCGCGGCACAACGCTGAACAAAAACAATATACACGTGTTCTGGAAAGGGGGGCAAAGGGTAAGTCATTTTCTTCCACGCAAAATAAAATAAAATAAAAACAGAAATCCCCAAAACAAAAATCAATGTCTTTCTCTTCATTCTGTCCATATAAATATCTTCAGAAAGATTCTCCCAACAATTCCCCGCCATTAAAAAAAGAAAAGAGGAGGAGGGCAGGGACCTGTGAAAACAAAGGATGGTAGGAGCCGGAGAGGGGCCAGTCAAGGGACGGAGAGGGGGCCAGAAAGGCCAGTCCAGTGTGCTTGTGGACCCCACTCCCTGCCCCTCTGCCTGCCCCTATTGGGAGCTGGCACGCTCCAGCACACGGAGGTCGTAGTTCTTTTTGGCCGTACGCAACTTGAAGCAGCTAAGGGGGTTGTTGAGACGCAGGGAGGCATTCTGGGCTGCCAAGGGGCTGGGGAAGACGGCCACAATGGTGTATAAGGCAGCAAGGTCAGTGTGCCTGCCGTTCTCTGCAGTTCCGTGGTTGTTGTCGCCGCTGCCACCCCCAGGGCGCCCGTGAGTCTCTTTGAGCCACTGGATTTTGGCACCAGACATGGCAAGTTGAGCGAAGAGCTTGTCAGCTTCTGTCCGTGTGATGCCCTCAGGCAGGTCGGTTACTTCCAGGATGCGGCCCAGCACTGATGAAACAGGCACAAAGAGAGGGGGAAATGAGATGGGAGAGAGATCAATGAAAACCTGCCAGTAACCTCAAATGGAACAAAGACAACAGGCAAAAGGAAATCCTTTCCGTTACGGCTGACCTAAAGCAAGCTTTGCAAGGTTGCAGGCTGTCTGGCCAGAATCAGGAGAAAATATGGCTTTAGGGTACAACTAGCAGGAACCTCAGGATAATGCTGGGGATTCTGGGATGTGTAGCCCCGAAAATGCAATTTTTTCAAACTTTCTCCAAACTGATTAGATACAGAACTGAGAAAAGATTGCATTCCTTGCCCTGTCAGAGCCCTTGGATTCTGCCTCTGTGGGGGGGAAAATCAAGGGGTGGGTGAGTAAGAATGTCTGCTTCAGACATCACAATCTGCTGATCAAATAGTAATAGCACAAGTTATCACTGCTTCCTCTGGGATGAAGCATCATGAACCAAGGAGTGACTTGCTCTCTTCTGGGCCAAACTGAAGCAATGTGTGTTTTCTGCTACTTCGCTAGTATACAGGCTGCCTTCTTCCACCTTTCAAAGGCTTTCCCCAGCAAGAAGCTTTATTCCCAGATAGATCAAAGTCCTTCACTCGGACTTTCTCATTTCTCAGAGCTTCAGTCGTTGGCCAAGCCTATTTGAAGATTGTGGTGTTTTTGAATCATAATTGGGCGTACCCCCTGGCAACGGCAACCTTGTTGTGCCATCTAATCTTTCTCACACTAGGTCAGGTGAAAGGAACTAGGGAATGGATTTACTAAAAGGCGGCTTCATTTTGGCAGTTTCACGCCTGGTCTAGACATGGAGGAAGTCCGTGGGAAGCTCTGGCCAAGTACAGCCACCAGCAACCTGTTTAGGATAAGTAGTTTGTATTTTTCTTCCAAATACATTTTACTGGAATTGTAACCATTCTCCCACCCCTCAACCTGGCACACAGTTTCACTACATGAGGTAGGTATAAAACAATCAACTACGGGAAAACCACAGGACATTTTCTTCATGATGAGAATCACTACCAGAAATCGGTGATGTAAAGTTTCTATTGCACCTTAAAAGATAGCACAACAGTGCTAAGAAAGGAGAAAAAATTAAAATGAGATGTGCTGACTCATAGAAATCAAGGCCTCTACTTGACCATGATGTAAGTAGGTCTGTTAATGATGGGACCTTTTGGAGTTCATCAGTTTCAGAAAAGACTTGATGGCACGTTGTCGCTAACCTCCTTCTATCAATGGGGCAAAACGGAATTCGTCAGGTGGAGGGGGTTGGGCAACCAGGTGCACCCAGTTGGGACTTCCAGGCCTTACAACCCAGTTGCCTCCTCAGACTCACGGGGCAACAATTAACTCCCACAGATACCGCTCCGTATCCAGCCCTAAGAATTATTTCTCCAGCCTGAGTTAACTCCTTATCTCCCCTCCTCCTGGGCGACCCTCCAAGGACATGCAATGGGAAAGAATCAGACAACTCTACGAACACAATACTTCCAATTGTCTTTGCTGGAAAAGAGACCTGGTTTGGCCTCCCTCCTTTTACTGCGATAAAAAGCAAAGCAATGTCCATAAATCCAATTGAAATATCCAAATGCAAAGCATAATTGCTAAAATATTAATCCAACTAAAAGATTTCCAAGCAAAAGATCCCATTCCTGGGTCCCTAACTCTCTAAACCTAAGCTCACATAACTTTAACTGTCAAACAAGAAAACGCGTAAAATCTAAGAGTAGACCTTAAACTATCCTAGAAATTTCCAAGTCTGAAGATTGCTGCAAATTCGGCTAAGTGTCAGTTCGGTGGTAAAATGACTAAGTCTGGAGACATAGTGTTGCTCCGTCTCCCAAAGGAGCAGCTTGACTTTGGCCCCACATCAAAGCTTCATCTCCGCTTTTCCACTGATGTTGTCCTGAATTCCAAACTTCAAAAGCTCCCACTGACTTGGGTAAAGAACTCTTCTAACTGAGCAAAATCTAGTCCTTTTATTGTCAAAAAGTCCCTCTTTCTTCCTCCTAGGGAATTTGTGGATGTCTTTGAGAATATATCTGAGAGATAAGATTTCTGTTATCTCTCCAAGATCTCTCATGGTCACAATTACTTGGCAAAGTGCCCAAGGTCAGACTTCACCCTTATAAGTTCAAAGCACGCAAACTTGAAGTTCAAAGTGTGAACAGGTGTGTTGAGTTCTGGGAAATCTTCCCTTTGATGACCATGAAGACCTCTAGGGGTGCTAATCCTGGTGACATAATGCTTTCCAGGGAAATTCCCATGCAAACTGCATAGAGAAGTTTTATTTCTCCAGATGAGAAGCGGCGGTGATTTATCTAATAAGGTAACGTTTTTCAAGTTCCTTACACATGTCACAAATGCTATGCAGAAAAAAAGTCATTGCTTATACTTCCAATGTTTAATTTTTCTTTGAAATTCACCATGAACTCCCATATCAAGCAATATGCACGGCATATACACCTGAAATTAGGGGTAACATTTCATGCATCTGATAAAGTAGGCTATGGATCGTAATGATTCATCAACTAATAAATTTGTTATTCTTCAAGGTGCCACTAGAGCCCTTTGGAAACATCTGGAAAAAAGTGAATCTATGGAGCCAATGAGTGCCACGCAACATGTTGCCTTCTGACCAATTACTGCTTGCTGTTGAGGACAGTGAACTTCAGTTTAATCAAAATTTTCCTCAAGTGGACTGAGATTTTCTGAACCGTGTTTTCTGTAGTCAGTTGGGTTTAGCAGATCCATTACAATCACAGCTTAGCTCAAACAAAACTGGCCAAGGTGACAATAAGATGACACTAATGTAAGTTGATGTTAGAGAATGGCTGTTTATAGCAAAGCAGTCTGCCTTTAATGCATTACTGCTGTCACTTCTCATTTACCACATCCATCACACTTTATGGGTTAATATATGGGGTGGCTTAGTGGTTAGGGCACTAGGCTTGGAGACTGGAAAGATGAGTTTGATTCCTGAGAGCTGCACAATTAGGGACACGAAAGGAGTCTCATTCAGGTGTCCCCTGCAAAAAATCCTTTCAACCCAGAGTAATCTCTGACACGAAAATGAATGAGCATACTATACCTGTTCAAAGCTTCAATCCTCACCCCACTTGACAAATGGCTACAATAAGCACCATTTGGGGCTGTCCACAATGATTTGTTCTCGGTTTAACTCAGGGCACAATCAGTATTTTGATAATGGGAATAGGAGATGCAGTGATTATGCTATTGGGCTTTTACCTGGCACAGACTCAGCCATGAAAGGGAATAGCTGGCTTCAGGAAAGCCACTACCATCTGCCTCTTAATAAAATAATTATATACTTTGAAAGCATTGTCTAAATAAGTTTCAGGTTAGAGATACCCAGTCCTCATAAAGTTACCAACATCCTAGCTACATTGTTGTTCTGTGCCGTCAAGTCATCTTCAACTTATGGCAACCCTATGAATAAATGATTTCCAGAGTCTCCTGTCCTCAACAGCTCTACTCAGCTCTTGTAAACCGAAGCCTGTGGTTCCATCACAGGGCCAATCCATCTCATATTTAGTCTTCCTCTTTTTTAAATTGTCTTCCACCTTTCTCAACATTACTCTATTTTCTCCACATCTTGCCTTCTCATGATGTGCCCAAAGTAGGACAAGCCTCAGCTTCATCATGTTTGCCTCCAAATACAGTTAAAGTTATATTTGCTCTAGGACCCGCTTGTTTGTCTTTCTGGCAGCCCAGGGTACACAGAGGTCTCCTCCGGTACCAGATTCCAAAGGAACCAATATTTTTCCTTTCAGCTTTATGTTCAGCTTTTGCATCCATACACGATGACTGGGGATACAAGAAAGTGAATGATCTTGATTTCCAGTGACACAGCATTACACTTGATGATCTTTTCCAATTTCTTTGTTGCTGTCCTTCCCAGTCTTAAGTCATCTTCTGATTTCTTGGCCGCAGTCTCCATTTGGATTGATAATGGAACCAAAGCACACAAAATCTTTCACCATCTCAATTTCTTCACTGTCAACTTTAAATTTGTACAGTTCTTCTGTAGTGATAATTTTTGTTTTTTTAAATTCTGCTTTGATACTTTCTTCATTCACTTTCACTAACAGCAATTTCAAATCATTGCTATTTTCTGACAAGTAAGATGTGTCATCTTAAGTTAATGAAGTTTCCCCCCACTAATTTTCACTTCTCTGAATCTAGACTGATTTTCTGTAGGTTCTATTGAAAGATAAGGGGATAAAATGAATCTTTGTCTGACAGCTTTGTCTATAGGAAACCATTTTTTCCTTCCATATTTTGGCCCAACAGTAGGTTCTTGTTCACAGTAAAGGTTACACATCAGAACAATCAAATAATAAAACATCCCTGTTTCTTTCAGAACAACCCATCATTTCTCCTAATCCACATACAGTCATACCTTGAATAAAGAGTGCCTCGCTTAAAGAGTAACTTGCTTAAAGAGCAGAATTTTCCCTGAATGTTCGCTTCACTTAACAAATAAAACCAACCAAAAACTCACTTAACAAATAAATCGGGGTTCACAATCCCCCCCACAATCGGTCATTTACATTGGTGTTTCGCTTAAAGAGCAAACTCACTTAAAGAACAATCCTGTGGAACGCATTATGCTCTTTAAGCGAGGTACAACTGTATTAAAACTGTATTGAACTTCTGAAATTTTTTGGTGCAATTAAACAGATTATTATTATTATTATTATTATTATTATTATTATTATTATTATTATTATTATTATTATTATTATTATTATTATTATTATTAAATTCGATTTATATGCCGCTCTCCTTGCCGAAGCAGCTCAGAGCGGCTAACAATGTTACAATATAAAATATACATGAAAAACACAATATAAATATAACAAATACAATACAATGTGGTCAACAAATATCTCTAGTGCTTCTTCATTTTCAGAATCCAGCTTGAATATCCTGCATTTCTCATTCCATATGTCTTTGTTGCATTTAGCTACATTATAAATACTAGTTTTTATACAACATTGAATGTGATAACCTCCTTCAAAAATCCTGGGAACTATAATTGATAAGGAGCTGAGAATTTTCTAAATATTTTGTCATAGAACCCTATCATAGGACTATTATTATGTACCTATTATTCTTTGGGAGGGGAGAGGAAATGCTCATTATGGCAGAATAACAGAACTGCATATTAAATAGTGAAAATCTTTGCAACATAGACTGTGATGTTTGGACAGCATATAAAAAATGTGAGCTGGAAATGCATATGCACATTATTAAAAACACCCAAGACATAATCCCTATCAGAGGATCGTTAAAGAATCCCTGTCATCTGCCCCTCCCTGGTGATTATCTCTTTGAGTACAGTAAAACCTTGGATAACACTAAAACTTGGTTCCACAAATCTTGGTGTTATCCCATTTTTAGTGTTATCTGATGCATGTTAAAATCCTATGGGATGCATCGGATAACGTTAAAGCTCCATAGAGATACATTGTAACCGCACAGGCTTTAGCGGTTGTTATCCGATGCATCCCATAGGACCTTAACGTTATTCAATCCAATTCTCTCCCCCCCCCCCAGATTACTTAACGTTATGCGATTTTAGCATTATCTGAGGTAAACATTATCCGAGGTATTACTAACTGTTGTATTACCAACTGCTGTTGCTCTTCAAACATCACAGCATTTGCTGCTTCTGACACTAGTACAGATTCTACAAGCATTCTTGCTTTATAAATTGGGTGTGCTCTCTCTCTCTCTCTCTCATACACATGTCCTCCTTCAAATGTCTTATATCCACCTGTTTCCTGCCTGCTTTGTGCTCGATCACCATCTTTTGAGTAAGCCATTTTCTTGCTTGGCTCAATATGCCATCCCCAGCCTTAGGTAAACCAGCAGCTGGTAGCAGTCAGGAACTTTGCTGTTTCCATTTTCACGATTTGTGACCCAAAGGCACCCATGAGATTTAGCTGCTATAGATCTATTACTTATCAGATGAGAAAAACTTGCCCCTCGTTCCACTCTACACCCACCCCAGCCAGGAAATATTGTTCTAAGCAGAAAAGAATGTGTGCCTCTAGTTAGCTCCAAGCAGGCTGCCAGTCATTTTTCACAGGTTCCTAAGCTTGGAAAACTGCACACCACAGCCAGCAATACCTTTGGATCTGTTCCTCAAGGAAGGAGCTGCATGGCAGTTTGAGTTTCCAGCCAGCAGCAGTGCCGGGTCCTGGCAGGCGGGATTCTTTGCTAATATTAAACAGGCATGTAACAAATATAGCAGGCCCAGCCTGGACTATTTTCCATTAGTGGGTGGGGTAAAGAGGTTTCATGCTTTAAAGTCAGTCATAAAGAAACAGCAATGGACTGTGGTTCAGTTTGTTTACGAGAGCATTTTCAACACTGCCCATCTGCCAGTGTGTGGAGCTTACTCACTGATTTTGCATGCTTTGTCCAAATCCAACAAGACAACTTCAGCACAGCTCATATAACTAACAATAGTGAAAAAGAACTAGGTGAGTCCAGCCCTGCAATATCTTCTGGCTGTATGCAGGAATTATGGGAACATCTGTGTGTAAAAGCTCTTTTCTTTGTCACAACTGGTTTGCAAGCTCACTTTTATATGAAAGTTAGCAGCCGATGTCACGTTCTTCAGAATGTGCAAGCCTATTTTCCACAAGTCTAAAACGTCTTGAGTTCTCCTGGCTGAGAACTTTGCAGTCTCAGGTCTGTAAATCAGGGGTGCCCAAACTATGGCCCAGGAACCAATTCATCTATGGGCGTTTTTTTACTTCCGCTTCCAGGAGCGATGAGGGCTTTGTGGGCTGGATGAATCCAGATCAGGCCCCCAGGCTGTAGTGATCAGCTCCCTGAACCATGTGACCAGCCCATGGCCCGGAAAGTGTTTTTTTTTTTTTTTTTTTGGGGGGGGGGCTCTGCTGTAAATGATGAACTTTAGAAGCTGAGCTTGGGAGACAAGCTATGATAAACCTGGGGAACATAGATAAAAGGGGAGATCACCTTGCAAGCAAAAATTTGCATAGTCAAAGCAATGGTATTCCCAGTGGTAATGTATGGTTGTAAGAGCTGGACCATAAGGAAAGCTGAACGCAGAAGAATAGATGCCTTTGAAATGTGGTGTTGGAGGAGAGTTTTGAGAGTCCCCTGGACAGCAAAGAGAACAAATAGGTCGATTCTAGAAGAAATCAACCCTAACTGCTCCTTAGAAGGTCAAATAATAAAGATGAAGCTAAAGTCCTTTGGACATCAAATGAGAAGAGAAGATTCACTTGAGAAAGCCTTGATGCTGGGAAAGGTAGAGGGCAAAAGAAGAAGGGGTGGCCAAAAATGAGATGGCTAGATGGTATTGTAGATGCAATGGGCACAAAGATGGGCAGGCTGAGGAGGATGGTGGAGGACAGAGGTGCCTGGCGGGCAATGGTCCATAGGGTCGCAAAGGGTCGGAATCGACTGTGGACTGAACAACAACAAGAAGCTGAGCAGAGAGATTTATAGAATGATAACGAAAAACACAGAGGAAGTGGCACAAGAAGAACTGGTATAGGCTATCTGATCATGTAAAAGAAGATGTACCATACCAGGTGAGATTGATAAGAGGTATTCTTGAAACATCTAGAAGGGAAAATATCCAATCCCCCCCCCCCCCCCCATGTCACTGGCATACTGAGAAATTCTAGGCAGGGCATGTGATTTGTGGAGAATAGTAACTGCTTGCTCTAAATGATGAGAAACATTTGTTCCATGAAGGCTAAGCAAAAGGAAGAAGTAGCAAATGTATGCCTAGAGCATTGTGGGATATGAAAATGGGAGCTCTTTGAAGTTTGGCTGTTTGTGGCTGTATGTTGCTCCCACCAGGTAACTCTACCAAGGACTTGCCTACAAATGAGAGATATGATCAAAGGCATTTTACCGAAGCCCACCAAAAGTTAATCACTCATACAAGAGAAACATATTAGAGCTGTGATGGCAAACCTTGGCACTCCAGCTGTTAGGAAGTTCAATTCCCAGAAGCCCAAGAAGAGAATGTTTAACAATAACATGTTTTAAGATAGATAACAGTAGTTAAAATAAGATCATACTCATCATAACTGAAATATTATTTTGTATTATGTATTGTTTTGTTTTTTGTTGTTTTTGATTTTGTTTTGTGTTTATTAAAATTTTTGATAAATATTATTTTTTTAAGAAAGCTCAAGTCCCTGTGAATCCACACAAATGAGTTTACTGTGCGTACGCAGTAAACCCATTTGTACTGTATACATGCAGTAAACACATTTGTGTGGATTCACAGGAACTTGGGCTTCTGCGAATTGAAGTTCCAGACATAATTTTCTGATGGTCTTGGCTCTTGCCTGTTTAGGAGAAATAGCTGTTCAAAGTGAAGCAACTATACTTTGGGGCCAAAGTGAATTTTGTCATGAAAGTTGAAAAGGGGGACAGCAAAAACCAGGCAGGAAGCGACCTGATCAAGGGTTTCTTAAACCTGCATTTCCAGCTACATTGTCAAGCTTACAACTCCAATCATGGTCCATGCTAGCTAAGGGTTATGAAGGTCACAGCTCAACATTAACCGAGGACTTGAACTTAGGAACCATTGTAATCTAGGTCTCAGGAGGCAGAATTAAAAGTTGGGTGGATGGGATTTTGGGATCAACTAAGCATGAAACCCAAATGGGCTTCCTGACTTGTCAGTTCTTGAGCAAATGTTCCAAGCACAGCCCCAGATGCACTTGCTTGCACCCCTTCTTGTTTGTTGAGATGCCAGTGGAATCGGAGACCCTCTCCATAGGAAATTATAATTATAAATGGCTTCTCTGATCATTGGGCAGCCCCATCATACTGCTTCCAAAAGGAATTCCTAGAAAATTTGTGGAGGTAGGTAACAGCTCCCTATTTGTAAGCATCCTTTCCCAAACGTAGCATTTATTTCATCATCATCATCATCATCATTATATCTTCTGATTTATATTGCTGCCCAACCCCAAAGACTCTGGGCAGCTCACAGAAAATAAAACCAATATCACTTTTTAAAACCAATAACACAAGACACAAAGCAAACAGATACAGTGGGATGCTAGATAAAAATTTGACAGGAGCAAACTATATAGTGTTACATAATTACATAATTATTCATTAGATAAGAATGTGACAGGGTAACATAACACTTGCCTACATCACTTGTCCCGAGGTCTGTGGAAGCTGACTTAAGAGCCTGCTTCTTGTTCCGATTGCCATGCTTCATTCCCGGCTGTCCCTGTAATGAAAGAGCATCAGAATGACAGTGCTGTATTCATGTCTGCCCATGGGACGTCTCTGGGATTTTAATCTAGTCAATGTTGGGGCTTTGAACCCATTTCAAGGAAGGAAGGCAAGACTTTCAAAAGACCAAACACTCATATTCTGACAAAGAGGGCAGCACAGGCCTGAAGCAGAAACTTTGCTCAGATGTTCCGAGTATGATCAGAGGTTTGGCAGAAGAACAAAACATTTCCTGAAGTTCATCCACCAAATAAAGGTGGTATATAAGGGGGGGGGGGGAATCAATTTAACCAATGGGAACCACCACCTCCCTGAAATATAGCAGGTTACAGAGAGAACGATCTTTCCCATTAAACACGCAAGTTCTGTTTTAACCCGCTTTTGTTCTTCTGCACAAATATGGTGTGGTTTCCCTTGAGCTGGGCTTCTCCCCTTCTCCCAGTTATATCTGCTGTAATAAATATACAATAAGAAATTGATTGAGAGGTGGAAAATGGCACTTAAGTGTAAGGTGGGCAAACAATGGTAATCACAAGATTCCCAGCAATTCAGTGTTTTGGTTCTAATGAATAGGTTTCAGCTCATGCTCATTAAAAGTGATACTGAGAATTTAGACAATGCATTTCAAAGGGGGAAGCAGTTCATATATCAGTACTGATATATATCCCTATGACTAACAAGTTTTGTTATTATTATTTTTTGGTGTATTAGCCTGGAATGTTCATAATTCTGCGAAGAAAAGAGAAAATGGGAGCACAGAAGATAGAAATGTTCTATAGACGTTCCAGAGGCTTCTGTGTATATGATGAAAAGGGGCGGTTGGACTAGGTGCAAGCCAAAAGCCAATGTGTGCCCTGACAATTAATACCTTCAGCTGACCTCCTGCTTGGAGACATGCAAATGAGGCAACAGATTACTGTTCTGTGAAAGGAAGAAGCCAGAAGGATATTGGCCTGTATATCAACTCATGTACATGCAAGGTATTAACCTGAATGGTCCATTCAAGGTACAGTACATAAAAGAGCTGGTAAGTTAATGAGTTAGGGTTGTGTCTAGTAGGATACTAGCTCATCCAATGTCCACCCTGCTATTCTTTGATGCTGTGCCAGAAAGACACATATGCAGCATGTGTTCCAAAACTAACCTACAGTCAAACTTTGCATAAAGAGCGCCTCCCTTAAAGAGTAACTTGCTTAAAGAGTGGAATTTTCTCTGAATGTTCGCTTCACTTAACAACTAAAACCAACCAAAAACTCGCTTAACAAATAAATTGGGGTTCACAATCCCCCCCAGCCAGAAGTCACAACTGGTCACTTACAATGGTGTTTTGCCTAAAGAGCAAACTGGCTTAAACAGCAATCCCATGAAATGCATTATGCTCTTTAAGTGAGGTACCACTGTATTTTTCTGCCAAGGTGTGAGTATTACATAAGCTAACTAGTTATGTGTGTGTGTGTGCGCGCGCGTAACTGTGTGGAATTTTTTGCAGTCTTAAACCCCCCCCCCCTTAAAGTAAAATACAAAAATCCTGACTGTGTGTGTGTGTGTGTAACTGTGTGTAACTTTTTGCAGTCTTAACCCCCACCCCCCTTTAAAGTAAATTACAAACATCCTTTCAAGAAACTATCTGAATTTTTGGCTTAGAGAGTTGAGGTATTTAAATCCAGATACTGCTTCAACTAACTCTTGGAACCATTAGTATCTTTTAATGGTGTGATGGCAGCATTACCTTTGCTATTTAGGCATCTTGCTTCTCAGTCATCAGCCTTGTGGTTTTGTTGATTATTAATTCTGGAGAATTGTGAAGTCCAAGATGGACTGGGGTGTTGGGGAAACACAGTGCCGGACAGATACTTACAGTCATCATTACAAGTGAAAGTTTTCTTGGGCTCACCCACCCCAAGATAAGAAGGGCAGTGTGTTTGGCTGGCTATAGAAGAGAAACCGTGACCTGGGGAGCCGTGACAAGGAGGCAAGACTGAAAGCACGGTTAATACTTTCTGATCCTGCAACTGCCTGACTAGGAAGAAGCATGAAGTAGTATTCTCACAAAAGGAGTACCTGGATGGTTATTGCATCTGCAATCCCGTAGGAGGAAGTGGAGAGCTTGGGAAAGGAGCTGTGATCATAGCTGGTAGGGTTCTGAAAACCAGAGTTCTGAAGCAGCAGCAGCAGCAAAGAGGAGCCTATTTCCCTACCTATAAAGCAGGGCTGGGCAAAATGCAGCAAACAGACCCATGTAACCCATGAAAAAGCAGTTCTTGTGTGCCCCCCAGAGGCGTAGCTACCGCCGTATCTGCCGTATCAATTATACGGGGCCCCCGGGCCACGGGGGCCCCCAACGTGCGTAAGCAAAACAAATCTTTACCCTTCCTAAGGGCCCCCAAACAAATTTTTATACGGTGCCCAGCCAAGGCACGCTACTCTTCTGGTGCCCCCCCCAAAAAAAACAACAAAATATGAACAACAAAATATGTCTCTTGAACAACAAAATATGTCTCTTCCATAAAAGTTGCTCTTCACTCCTGGAAGCCATCAGAACCAACAATTCTTCCATTGTGAGTATTAGAGGACACAACCATTTTATTTAATTTTTGCATTTCCCAGTGTGGCCTATAGAGCAGGCATGCCCAAACTACGGCCCATGGTCCAGATACAGCCCTCAAAGCCATTCCATCAGGCCCGTGATGCCGTCATCAAACCAATACAGACACTTCTGTGCATGTGTGGACACGTCCATATTTACTTCCTGGTTCAGCGCGGATGTCCTTGTGCATGCGCAGAAGCATCCGTATTTACTTCCTGGTTTTGGCACAGATGTGGTTGCACATGCGCAGAAGAGTCTGCCAGGACAAGGAAGTAAATATGACCACTTTCATGCATGCACAGAATCGTCCGCCCTGAACCAGGAAGTAAATATGGTCACACATACGCAAACACGCCCTCTTCCGGGTATGTGGTCTGGCCCACTCAGCTGTCTGGGGGTGTGGTCAGGCTCCCGGTCCAAAAAGTTTGGGCACCCCTGCTATAGAGGGTATGATGGACCAACCCAATAATGCTATAAAGATCTTGCCTCGCTCTTTACACTCTCAATGTGATTTTGAAGTAGGGCAGACTTTTTCTGCATCAAAGACTTGGGCCCTGTCCTTACTCACCTGGTGTGCTGTATAGCCGGACTGATTGTGCAACATAGGTGGGGGGCAAATAGAGAGATTGTACTGCAAGGGTTGGCCCAGCAAGGAATAGCGCCCATCACCTAGAGGGGAAACAGAACCAAAGAGGAAACAAAGAGGACAGTGATACTTGGTTCTCATATTTACTTTGTAAGCAGGAATTTGCAAAAGTGACAAGCATCTTTAAATGTTTAAAGTGGTAGCAGTGTTAGTCTGTTCTAGCATCTCTGAGAGTAAGTAAAACAGAACAGCAATTGATGCCATGAAGCTTCATTCTTATGTCTGAGGAAGTAGACTTGGTCCATGAAAGCTCACCTTTCAATATAGGAGTTAGTCTTTAAGGTGCCAAGGCATTTTTTGACTTTTTTTGCTGTTCTGTTTTCTTTACTCTCAGATACAATATGCTAATGGCACCCATTTCTTCTACATCTTCTTTCCTTTTGGCTGTTTTGGTTTGAAACCAGTGTTTAATGTCACTGGACTGGATGAAGGCAAATCAACTGAAGCTTAATCAAGACAAGACAGTGATGCTTCCAATTAGTTAAAAAACCCAAACCCAACAGATAGAAGATAGGGATTCAGACAGTGTAGGATAAGATAACACTTCCCCTGAAAATTCACAACCCTAGGGGCAATCCTAGATCCAGTTCTGGATACCCAAAAGCTGTAACTATTCTTTGATATGTCTGATCTGGCTATGGAGACTGATGTAGTAGTTAGAACCTGCTTGGCTTGATCTTTATCTGGCTTAATCTGGTCCAAAATGCTTCAGCAAGGCTGCTGGCTTGGGCTACAAGAAGCATATAATTCCCATGCTGTACACTCCCAGTGGCTACTTCTTCACTTCCATGCTCAATCACAATGATGGTTATATACTATAAAGACATAGAAAGGTTTGTGTCCTGGCTACCTGGAAGTCAGTATCTCCCCATATGAATCTGTGCAAGGTTTAAGACAGGGGTGCCCAAACTATGGCCCACAGGCTGGATCCAGCCCCTGAACACTAATTCATCTGGCCCACGCTGCTCTTGTCGCTCTCAGAAGTGGAAGTAAAACACGCCATGTGGGCCGTAGTTTGGGCACCCTGGTTAAGCAGAGAAAATGGCAGCTTAAAAATCTATCTCATCCTGTTGCAAAACAGATTGCAAGGGACATTTTACTTCTGATTCCAGAGAGAGGAACCCTGTGACCGGCCCACTGAACCACGTGACCAGCCCATGGGCCAAAACGTTTGGGCACCCCTGGTTTAAGATCTTCAAGGAAGGCCCTTCTCTCCCCTCCTCATGTGCTTACACATGCAACTCTAGTGGCCTTTCCAATGGCTCTGAGTTTAGGTGGGCCTCCTACCTGCTATCCTTCTGCCAGAAAGCAAAGATCATTAGGCAAGCTTTTGGCAACTGAATGGACAGCAAATTTTTTAATGAAGGTTGCTGGATTTTATTTGTTTAAAAAATTCATATGGGAAGGTGTGTGTTTAAATTGTTTTCATTTAATATGTTTTGATTTTTGGTATTATAATGAGAGAGATAGAAAGACAGACAGACAGACAGACAAGGTTTTGTTCCTAGTAGCATGGATGCCTTAGTCTCCTTATGGCCTTGAAGACACCTCAAATATTTCTTCCTTGCCTTGTGCTGGGCCCACTGGCCGGGGAAACTGTGTGAGCACCGGAAGGGGGCTGAGACCCGTGCAGACGCTGTTGATATTCGTGACAGGTGATGGATTTGGGGACTGGGTGGGAGATGTGATAGGGCTATTCAGCTGGGTGTTGCTGGCCTGGAAACAGACAAGAAAAAGGGGTTTATAAGGTAGGGTTCGTGCCACTAACTGCATTCAGCCCCAGGCCCTTCCCATCAGATCTCCTCCTCCACACCTTCTCTACCTGAGCGCTGGTGTCTGGGTTATAGATGTCTCCAGGCTTCTGACCTCGCTGGTCCAAACTGTAGTACTTGCAGTGATTCCATTGCACCATTGAAGGGTTCTGAGTAGGCTGGGGGCCATTGGGTACATTGAGTTGCATTACTACAACACCAGGCCCAGTTGGAGATACCCCTACAAAGGAAACCAAGCAGAATGGCATCATGTAATTGTAGAAGTCATGTGAAGTGTTAGTTCCGTACTGTAATTTATATTGAGTGTGCTATTTTAACAGAATGACAAAAGTGAAAAGTAGACCCCCCTTGCCATACAGAACTGATCATCTAAATACTGACAGTAGAGGAGGAGAGCAAAGGGAGAAGCAAATCAAACAAGAACAGTGAAGGCTCAAATATGTAGGGTGCTGCTTTCGACTCACCATGTAATTCATTAACCATACACGCGCCAGGGACAGTTCCAAACAAAAACCAAACTTTGCAGAAATTGTCAAATCTGTGCATTTGGGCTAGAATGCATTGTTATCTGAACGACTACAGGTGGTAGAATGGCATGGACCCTGCATGACCAGATGCCCTCTTGTACTCTGCTCCCAGAAAAGGGCACATAAACACAGGGTATACAGCCTGATATTTGACTTCAAGCAGAAAAGTTCCAAAGGCAGTAAGAACATATCTGAAGATTTTTAGTGATGAACCAGCATCTATTTTGGAATAATAGCTAAGGTTTACCCAGTTAGACCTTCCAGCTTCCATTTAAAAAAGAATTTTCCTTTTCTGCTTGCCTTGTGTACACAGGAAGATGGTAACCTCTGTCTTCATGTTTTCTCTACAAAATGCCAATATGCTCAATTTCAGCTTAGTAACGGCACCTCAATTTAAACTTCATTCACTCTTATTAGTATATGTTTCTCTGATAGATTTTATATCACTTTGTACAATCACTAAGGCTTATGTGGTACCTATTCTATGTATCTTACATAGTTTTAACTGGTTCACTTAATGAAAAGAGTAGACACTCTTGGCAAGACTGTTCAGGGTATTTTCCTCTTAAAGAAAGCATCCTAGTTGTCAATTTCTCTTTATTCCCCTTATTAGAATAGCTGTTTGGGTGAAATGTATGATTTGGTTGGAGGCGCTGCCAAATCAGGGGCAGGTGAGCAAATGTTTAGTCAGCTTGGATGCTATTAATTCATATAAAATCGAGTCTTAATTCATATAAAATCGAGTCTCACAAACTAGGCAGAGATATCTGCATTTCTTCTACCTTTAAACCTTTGCAAGACAAACAATGTTTGGTTTTTAACCAGATTTAGAGAGAGAACCATTAGAAAAATACTTCTGAAATTATTTTTATTTTCCAAATAAAAACTTTTGTCTCTGAACTTACCGTCCACTGCCATTTAAACACCCTTTGGTGTTCTTTTTAAAATAGATATAGTTCAAATGCTATGAGAATGCCAAAGGACAACTATATTACTGTGGTTTTCAATTTTTTAAATTTTTAGTTATACTCTAAAGATTAAGGTTAGAGAATCTGATTAAGAAAAACTCTACTCTGGATAAAAAGGAGTCAGGTAGCACTTAATATTGCATTTCATTCTGCTTTTTTATTTTGTGAAAACAGAAACTTCTTTCCAAAGTCTGCTATTGATATTGTTTGTTACACATGGATCTCCATGTGCTAATCTCATTATATCTCTATGTGGGATTATTGTAACATATTAATTTTTATTTATTTATCCTAGTCTGAAGTACTAAAATAATTTTAAATCATCTAAAACAGGAGTTGTCAAACTCCGGCCCACAGCCTCAAATTATCTGGCCCATGCTCTTGCTGCAGCTGTGGGTGGCACTGTGGGTACTACCTCAATATTTCTCCCCTCCCTCCCTTGCCCCTGGGCGAGGGAGGCAGGCATGTGTGGTAGTGGTTATGGAACTGGTGTCATGGATTTGTTCTGCTTAAAATATATTTCGTGTGAAGAACATCCACGATCTTCTGAAAGAAATTCAGGCATGTGTTGTTAAAAAATGTAATGGAGATTTCTGAGTGTCCTTCACTGAAGTGAAGCATTCTGGGTTGTTGCTGAGAAGAAATGGATGGATAGTCAAAGCAATCTAGCCTTGTGCTTTAGGGGAAATGAAACCTAAATTTGGATAGACAGGAAGTCCTGAGTAGCCATTGACTGAAATCCTTCAGAGGAAGGCCCAGAGGGTGGAACTTGTTGAATGAGATAAAAGGAAGGGAGGAGGGAGGGCAGTCTCTTGGTTCCTTTCGCCATGCTTAATAAGTAAGTCTTTGGGATGCTTTGAACGTAGCAAACAAACATGTAGTCTTTTGACATAGAGGAGGGGGCCCTCAGGGATTCTAAACTTAGAAAGGTTTTCATTGTTTTCAATGTGCTTTCTGAACTGAAAATACTTCATTTGCTTAAAAAAAAAATCTGTAAACTGTTTTGCTACAATGTATACATTTTTTAAAAGGCATGAAGATGACTGGAGTTGTTCATTTTTCTATCTGCTACCTTACTAACATCCTGACTCAGGTCAGGACATGTGAGCAGGCAAGCTAAAATCCTTGATGGCTTAGCCACAGGGCGTCAAGTCAGGCGTTGTCCCACTTACTTGTAGGCCCAAGGATCTAATCAGAAGCCACGGGACTGTCATAAGCGGTGGCCAGATTATTTGTTGCTGTGGGCTGTAGGTTGCAAACCTCTGTCCTAAAGTAAAAAGGTAATCCACAGTACTCCCTAGAAGGTAATCCACAGTATAATTCAGTATTACCTGAATACTGCTGCTGCATCTGTGGTGGGCTGCAGGGTGACGGGGACTGGGGCATCTGGTACTGCTCTGACCCAGGAGGCTGCAGGAAACCAACTGAAGGGCTGAAGAGGGAAAAGGGAAAGATGATGAGGCAACAGAGGCTGCAGGATGGGGCAGCAAGAGCTGTGCTTCTCCTGAGAGGAAGCCGTTTCCCAGCCCAGTTGCGCTTGGCAATTTCCAGCCCATTCATTGCCGTAATGCTAATTACAGAGATTCCTCCTTTGATCGTGTCAATTAAGGGAATGCTTGTTCAACACTAGCGATGGCAGGGATACAACACAAAACACACAGAAGCTCTCCTTCTTCTTCTAGCTCAGGGGTTCCCAACCTAAGGCCTGTGGGCCGAATCCAGCCATTTCATATGGCTCACGACCCCTCCAAGGATGTTTGAGAAACAAAACAGCCACCCCTTTGAAGCTGTTGGGACAAAATAGCCACCCCCCTTCGTGCTAGCAATGCAAAATGGCCCTCCAGTCCTTGAAGCTGACTGAATGAGCGTGACCTGGCCCCTGGCTTCAAAAGTTTGGGAACTCCTGTTCTAGCTGGCAGAAGGCTGGTATTTTAAGTCCTATCCCAGAAGTCTATGAGCTGCACTGAGGGTCACTGACAGAGAAACCAATCTGCTTTTGGAGTAAAAAGGGACCCAAGATTTCTGTAAAATACCAATGGGATTTCATCCTGACTGAAATTGGCTCTTAGATGAACATCAACACTGTGCTTCCGAACAGTTTGGGCAACATAGTGACTGAGGAATCCCTGGCTTATCCATTTTGATGGGTGCACTAGTAAAATCTGCTCCCATTCAGAATGGAAATGATTAAACTAGATGGGCTGCATGAATACAGTAGCAATGGTCTCTGCGGCTTGTCTCTCCCTCGAATCAAACAAAAGGAGAAACTAGAGTTCATTTTTCCTGGTTTATTGCACTATAGGAATCATTCCACTGCCCCTTTTAACTGGCACAAAGACACGAGCAACTTTTACAAAGCTGTATTTGCCTCTGCTGAGACCAGGCAAGAAAAT
Organism: Furcifer pardalis; assembly: GCA_030440675.1. Classification (NCBI taxonomy): domain Eukaryota; kingdom Metazoa; phylum Chordata; class Lepidosauria; order Squamata; family Chamaeleonidae; genus Furcifer; species Furcifer pardalis. The sequence continues at coordinate 20,140,880 of CP126893.1, forward strand.
CACTGGAGCAGTGCACTACTTTTCCCAGGCACTGAAGATCCCAAGTAAGAAATGGGCCAAACAACGGCGCATAGAATTTCACCAGGAATCTCGCCACAGCTTTGAGGTAGTTCCAGGAAGGAGAGAACTTGATCTGAAGAGTAACTCTCTATTAATCCCACAACTGATTTTTGCTTCATTTAAAAAAGAGTCATCCAAGATTTGATGGTTTTTAGCAATTAGAAATAACACATATTCTATCCTATAGTGCTTAGAGTAGGGGTGCCCAAACTACAGCCCATGGGCCGGATCTGGCCCATGGGTTGCAGTTTGGGCACCCCTGGTTTAAACAGAGAAAATGGCAGCATCTATCTCATCCTGTTGCAAAACATATCTGTTGCAAAAACATATCTGTTGCAAAACAGATGGCAAGGCATATTTTACTTCCACTTCCAGTGGGCAGAACCATGTGACCAGCCTGCTGAACCACATGACTGGCCCACTGAACCAGCTTGCGGCCCAATAAGTTTGGGCACGCCTGGTTTAGAGCTCTCTATGGGGGTTTACAAAGTAATTAGCATTTTACCCCCAACAAAGGTACTCATTTTACCAACATTGGAAGGATGGAAGTCTGAGTCAACCTCGAACCTATTTGTATCAAAATCAGATTGTGAGCTGAGTTTTTGGCTCCAGTACTACAGCTTCACCCCATACTAAGGGGGGCACTATTACAGTAATACCCCGGATAACGATTGCACTGGATAACACTAGAATCGGATAACGATGCAAGTTTTTTTGAAAAAACTTGCATCGGATAACGATTCTGGATAATGATTCTTAGCGTTATCCGAGGCAATGGTCTGCGGGTGTGGGGTGGTTTGGGTAGAACTACCCAATCCACCCCTCACCCGCAGAGGTCTCTGCGATTGCAGTAGGGTCGGGGAAAAGCACGCGCCTTTCCCCTGACCCTACTGTAGTCGCAGAGACCGCTGCGGGTGGGGGGTAGCTTTAAAGGCAGGGAGGAAAAGAAAGAGACCCGATTGGGTCCTCTTTCTTTCCCTGCCTGCCTTTAAAGCAGTTTGTCCCTGAAGTCAGGGCTTTTTTTTTTTAGCGTTGTTCGATGCATGCATCGAACAACGCTAAAAATTGGATAACGTCATGACTTGTGGAACCAAGTCATAACGTTATCCGGGGTATTACTGTATTGCAATTTCTTTCTGAATTTCTTCTTTCGATATTACCTCTTTAAGAAAGCATTAAAGAAATGTTTGCAATACATGGACACAAATATCCTCTACTACTTTTCCAGGTTTTAGGTTTATTCTATTTTTTTCAATTTTTATGAAGCTTTTTCAACCAATCCCCAAGCAGGTTGCAGTAAAAATAAACAGAATGCCATAAATCCAATACATTCATTAAAAAAAAAACAACCCTGGATAATAAAACCAATATATCAGTTGTCAAAATTTCCAAGTAGCATATAAAGTTGCAAAATATCGAGAGCCTACCACCATAATCAAGTTTCAATTTGATTCCAAACAACCACCAGGAAAATAATCCTGTAGTTTGCAGAGGATGGGGTCTGCTCAGTGGTGGGCAGTAACAGGTTTGCACCCCCTCGACAGGGGTGGTAGCAAAATTAGATGGCCTTTGGGCAGGGGTGGCGGTGAAATTGGGTGGCCTTTGGGGGGCGGGGGGGAAGCAAAATTGGGTGACCACACCCACCTCCCTGCCCTGCCCAGACTAACACAGCTACCATTTAAAAAGTTTTATTCTGTGCAAGCCTATCAGAGAGTAAACAAAACAAAAAGACAAAAACGTTGTGGCACTTTAAAGACTAGCTGCTGTATTTTAATGTGAGCTTTTGTGGATCAAGTCCACTGGCTCTTTGGCTATAAACAGAAATGAGGACTGAACCCAAGAGTTGGTAACAACTGGCTTTTGAGCAAGGGCAACCTTTATCTAATAACAGAAGATCCCTGATTGGTATTCAATTTGACATCAGGTTTTGTCCCTGCAAGTGGTTCAAGGTCTCCCTTGCTCAAAAGCCAGTCATATCCAACTCTAGGGTGCAGTGCTCATCTCCATTTACAGCCAAAGAGCCAGTGCTGCCTGTGTCTGCAGATGTATACATGGCCATATGGCAGGCACGACTAGATCGCCCACGACGCAGGCTCCTCCCATTGTGTGGTAGTTATTTTTTTTTGCTGCCCACCACTGGGTCTGCTCCTAGTGGTCTCCACCTAACAAAACAACTGCCAAAGAAGAAACACTGTGTAGTGTCTTGGCTCACGTCATTACCTGGTGCCATTCTGTTGGGCTGGTGGGATAACGCTGTAATAGACTGGCATCCCTCCAGTTTGTAGTCCACCTTGGACAGACTGGTTGGCTGGGACCAGCACAGGTTGCTGAAAGGGCTGCTGGACCACGCCCTGAGACTCATTAGCCACTGGCACCTGCTTAAGGGGAAAATAGGAAAATCAATTAGACTAGATTGTTTACGTAATTAAAAAGATAACTGAAATAATAGATGGTTTAAATAGTAAAAAGAATCAAATATACATACTAAAAATGACCAAACCAAAGCATAACAGAAACAGATTAACAACTAATTATCCCAATGTTTAAAAGTCTACTGAGATAGCCTGTCACTAAGAAAAAACCTGCCTGAAGAGAAAGGATCTTCACCCACTTGCGGAAGGACAGTACAGATGGGGACTTCCGTGAGAAGGAGTTTCAGAGTCACGGAGTAGCAACAGAGAAGATCCTCTCCAGTGTCTCCATCAAATATACCTATTAGATGGTGGGACAGAGAAATGCCTCCCCTGAAGATGTTAACCCAGACTGGCTCATAAAGGGAGAAATGGCCTCTTAGACAGCCTGGACCAGGGGTTGCCAAACTATGGCCCAGGGGTCAGATCCAGCCCCTGACACCAATTCATCCAGCCCACAAAGCCCTCGTCACTCCTAGAAGCGTAAGTAAACCGTATGGGTGCGTTTTACTTCCACTTCCAGGAGCAATGAGGGCTTCGTGGGACGGATGAATTGGTGTCAGGGACTGGATATTCTCCCCCCCCCCCCCCCGGACCTTAGTGCCCGGCTCCCTGAACCATGTGACCGGCCCGTGGCCTGAAAAGTTTGGGCGCCCCTGACCTGGACCCAAACCATTTAGGACGTTATAAGTTAAAACAAGCAGTTTGAATTGAGCCTGGAAATAGATAGGCAGCCAGTTAACTGCTATAACGGGCAGCAACATTATCCATGGAACCAGCCTCAGTTAACAATCTAGCTGTGGCGTTTTGGATTCACTGGCATTTTCATTCACCTTCCAAAGGCAGGCCCACATAAAATGTGTTACAATAATCCAGCCAGAATGTAACTAAAGCATGTGTCATCATGGTCAGATCAGATCTCTTCAGGAACAGGCACAGCTGGTGCACTCGTTTTAACTGTGTAAATGCACTCCTGACCACTGCTGAAACCTGGGCATCCAGGCTTGGAGATGCATCCTGGGCCATAGCCAAGCTGAGCACCTACCGGTATATTTTCAGACAGACTAACCTCTTCCAGTGGTGGCCGAATTCCTATTCCTTGAACTGGCTTTCTACTGACCTGGAGCACTTCTGTCTTGCCTGGATTAAGTTTCAGTTTATTCACCCTCATGTACTCCCTTTTTATTGACACCAGGTACTGATCTAGAACCGAAACCGCTTCCTTAGATTTAGATGGGATGGAGAGATAGAGTTGAGTATCATCCACATGCTGGTGACACCGGACACCAAAAATCCAGACAATCTCACCCAGCAGTTTCATGTAGATGTTAAATAACATAGGGGACAAAACAGAGCCCTGAGGGACACCTCAAGTCAACAGCCAGGGTGTCAAACAGGAATTCCCAAGCCCCATCTTCTGAGTTCTCACCTCCAGGAAAAACCAGTGCCTTCAAGCCCCAACCCAGAGAAACAGCCTAGAGGAATACCGTGACCAGTGGAAAGCCACTGAGGTCCAGCTAAAGCAACAGGGACATGCTCCCCTCGTTCAGCTCCCTGCATAGGTCATCTGGCAAGATGACCAAAATAGTAGCCATGTTTTACATGGGAAAATATCGCCATGTGAAGTTAGTTTAACTCTCAGTTGCACTAAGTCTTTTTCATGTGTAAATTCTATCATTCTCTTTGTGTAATGTTGCACTGACTTCTACCTGAAAAAGTTTCATCCTTTATAATCTAACAAAAGACATTTATGGTTTCTCCCTGTTTCTTATGCCAAACTTCGAAGAACCTGTTAGCCATGGTTCATGAACAGCTAAACATTACTTATGGTTAAAGCCTCCTATCTACTGGTGTAAAAAGTACCACACTATCACAGAAGTGCAATAAGTACATAATTTTCATTATTCACTTCTTACTGAAAGTGTAAATAACATGTCATTCCACCTTGAAAACATAGGGAGGGGCGGCAGGGAGAGATGAAGAAAGCTGATCCTTTCATCACCGTTATGTTTTCTTGCATTGTAATTTTCTGAGACAGATAACAACTAGCAACAATTTGTCTCTCTCAAATGACAGCCCACCAAAATGTGATACAACAAAATACTGATTGCCTTGTAACTGTGTGTGTGTATACATGTGTTAATTCTTGCAAACAAACAAATAAAAAGAGACTCACATGGCTATTATTATTATTATTATTATTATTATTATTATTATTATTATTATTATTATTATTATTATTTACTACTACCACCACCACCACCGCATATACTCGACTATAAGTTGTTCCAAATATAAGTCGAGGTACCTAATTTGGACCTCTAAAACTAGGAAAATAGATTGACCCAGGTATAAGTCGAGGTGGAAAATGCAGCAGCTGCTAATGAGTTTCAGTAATTAAAATTTTTATTTATTTATTTATTTATTTATTAGTCATACTTATCAACCATCCTCCTCACCGAGGTGACCCAGGGCGGCTCACAATTCATTAAAAAGCAAACAAACACTAAAACACTGCTAAAAATATTCCTAAAAATCCCTCAATTTAAAACTTTAAAATCAAAATCTAAAAACTAATTGAGGGCAAACAGGACTTAAATCAACCAGCAGGCTGGGGTCAATACAAGATGATGCAGTAAAATTAATTTATTCAGATCTTTGTATGGGTATGTTTTTCAAATTTTTACGGTAGTGTTAGTGCTTTTTAAAAAATGTATGTTTGAATTTGCACCACCATGGTTTTGGGACCCTCGGGGTCGCTGACCCGAGTGTACGTCAAGTCCCTTTTTTAGATCTCATTTTGGAGGCTAAAAAACTAGACATACTCTAGTATATACAGTATTATTATGTTCACATTTATATGCCGCCCACTCGACTATGCGATTCAGGGCGGCTAACAAAAATGCAAATCATAACAGTAAATAAATCACGTAACAGCAAATAAATCACACTATAAATCACCACATCGTAAAATACTCATAAAATATTCGTAAATGTTCATATTCATAAATGTTCATTTAAAGTCCCATTTATGCAATGTCTGTTGTGCAAACTGCTGGAATGAGATCTATTTATTTTTTCCATCCAGTTTATGACATCTAGCATACAGTCAATGCTCACTATTCTTGTGCCTCCAGAACAACCTGTCAGAGCAGTTATTGGCGCTGGGCTACAAGAAGCTAGTGCTTTACGTGTCTTAGAACATGAGAGTAAGGAGCTCAATCACAGAGTTAACTCTCTTAATTCAGCACCGCTGTGGCCGAACACTGAAGAATTTGGCACAATGAACTGTGTTTGTCAGCAATGTTAAGATGAAGAGAGGGGCTGGGTTTCAATGTCTTAAATAAATTTTATTAGCTATTATGGGATACAAGGGAAAACAAGCTGTTACAATAAAGATAGTATACCAGAAAACAAAATAAAATAAACAAAACAAAATAAAAAACACTGTAGCACTTTAAAGACTAACTGCTATATTTCTATTGTTATCTTTCGTGGATCAAGTCTACTTCTTCAGACAAGGAGTGAAACTTACAGCCATGGTTTTTATACACCAAATGCAGGGGGTCAAAAGGAGATGGGTGTGTTCAAGCAGAATGACAGACAAGCAAGCACAATACAGCTTCCCACAGCCATCAGGAACAATAGATTATTCAGATTAGCTCTAAATGTCCCCCTTTCTATCTCAGATGGTGTTATTATTATTATTATTATTATTATATTTGGATTTCTATACCGCCCTACTTGGCAGAGCCAACTCAGGGCGGTTTACACACATGCATAATGAACATTAACTTACAGCAATCTCTTGATGGCTTCAAGCTATGCATTTCTTTACCCCACCTCACAACTATGGCTAGCAACATCTGTGATGGACAACACACACCTCACTAGTAAATTTTACTGCCTGTTGCCCAAAGGGAAGGAAATAACTTGACAGGACTTATTACAAAAGTTGTGACCATCAGTTGGGCCTCAAGTCTGGCTACTTCTACCCGAGTTGCACCTCTGCCTTTTAAAAATGCCCCATGGATTTCCAAACCACTCAAGAGGCCACCCAGGATAACTTACCAGGTGCCTAGCGCTACCACCACAGAATGGTCTCACACCTTTCCCTTTTTGGTAGCTACTCACTTGATATGACGGCAGTGGAGCATACTGGACCATCAGGCCTTGCATCTGAGTGCCCATATTCCCTCGCTGATTGTTGAGGAGGCTCTGGCTTTGAGACTGCTGGACGCCCATCATGCTCTGCATCTGGCCGCCCATGTTGTTGCGCTGGCTGCTGAGAAGAGTCTGGCCTTGGGTCTGCTGCACTCCTATCATACCTTGGTACGTCTGCTGCTGGTTGGACATGATTGGCTGTAAACCTGCAAGGCAAATACATTTTAACCCAGGGAGATGCAGCACCAAAGGGCTCCTGGTTCCATGTTCCAGGCTGCTGGCCATGCCCTCCTCCAGGCTACAATGTTCAATTTCTCCCAAGGTCTTCTGATCCCCCAGCTCTGAACAATCAACATTCCCCAGTCACCGAACATGCTCAGTCTTCACTGGAATTTACTGAAAAGCGGTGGCCTAGTGGTTAAGATGCTGAATTTGACGACTGGAAGGTCAGCAGTTTGAGACCTGAGTGCTGCACGACGGAGTGAGCGCCTGTCTCTGTCCCAATCTAGCAGTTCGAAAGCAAGACGCTGCAAGTAGATAACCAGGTAGAACTTCGGTGGGAAGGTAAACAGCATTTCATGCACTCCGTTGTCTAGCTATGCCTGCCACATGACCATGGAAACATCTGCAGATGCAGACTGAGCTGGCTCTTTGGCTGAAAATGGAGACGAGCACTGACCCCCTAGAGTCAGATATGAGTGGCTTTCAAACAAGGATGACCTTTAACTTTACCCCAAATACTTTCCCCCGTTTCTACAAATAGTGGGCTTCTTCTAAGCATCCTAATAGCTCTATGTAGAATATTGTTGATAAGTATGACAAAATAATAATAAATAATAATAATATTGTCGTGCCTGGAGGACTTTAATGCTCACCTAAGATGGGGCCAAATCACTTATTATGCAATGTTTAGCTGTCACAATTACAGCAGCTGCCCACTTGTCCCCCTCTCATCTTTTGCTTCTTTCTTCCACCTCAAAACATGTAACATACCTTTTTTTCATGTCAAAAGCACACAATGCAAAAAGGTCATGATAGCATGTAACATACTGCGATATTGTGACCTTTTGCATTTTATCCATAATTCTCTATCACAGGCTACAGAGGTAAAAGTCTACATGTTGTGACACTGAGGCATGAGACAAATTTCCTACAAGACCTTATGTGTGGGGTAGTTTCCAAATCTGTGGCTGCCAGCACATGGCGGCAGCTGCACATGTAACCCTGCTATTCAGTTTAGCTGAGAGAGTATTCTGTTCCAGGGAACTCACCCGCTACAGGCATGCCATTCATATTTTCCTTAAAGACCAGAGATTCAAATACCAGAAGCATCAGCTTCCCTCAAAGCCTGCCTACACAGCTGACTAAGCATCCTTTTAAATTTCAGTTGACATTTAAAAAAAAATGGGCCTTCTCCAATCAATTAGCTAAAACATGTGACACTGATCAGGTATGTGTCAGTTTTAAAAATTGATGTCATTTCTGTACATTTCAAATCTGTTTTTTGATTTGAGCTTTCAGTGGTATGCACACTTGACGGATCTCACAAGTTTCAAATGCCTAGTATCAATGGGGGACAGGCTGCCCAGGCAGGCCTTAGAGGAAAAGTTACTCTTTTGCTCACACAGATCTTTAGCATGCACTTGTTCTGAGACCTATATATAGGCTGAATCCCTTCTCCTGTCTGCTCACTTACCAGGCTGCTGTGACTGCTGGGGCAGCTGTTGACTGCGCTGTGGGCTGTAGGCCACCGGGTGAGAGAGAGGTCGGTATTGTTGGCTAGAATTTGGGTACTGCCCAGGTGGGTAGTAAGACACCTGAATCTGTCAAAAGCATAAAGAAAATAGCCAGTAAATAAGATGGAGAAGAAGACTGAGAGGGCAAAGTTGAGTGTTGGAGTCCCAGCGGATAAGCTATTCCAGGCGATATTCATTGCAGCAATAAACAGACTGGAGTTAGCCTTGAAAGGACACCTTTGGGAAAAAAGAGAGTCACAAACAACCTGTACACCATTGAATTAAAAACAAGACATCAGAGACTTGGCAATAGGGAACTACAGCTCCTGGAAAACAATCTAAAGAGAAAGCATACCTGTCTTTCTCCAGAATAACTACTTCCTCCCATTCCAAAAAGCAAAACAAAATCCCTCACCACCAGCCCTTTCTGGGTCTTTGCAACAGAAAGAGAGATCTGGGACTGGCCCAAAGAACCAGAAGACTCTGGAAATTCAAGGGGTCTCCCCCGATCATCCTCCTGCCCTAACCATTCTTCCAGAGCTGACTATTACCCATGCTGCTGTGTGAAGATGGTAAACTGAGGTCTACCAAAGCATTGCTGGAGATCTTAGCATATCAGGGCAAATGTATCAGTTCACCCCAACTCACATCCAATGTGTAAAATTAACCAGGCTGATGAAACGTTTATATAGCTGGAAATCTTCTGTCCGGCTCACAGTCTATTTGTGATAGATGGATTTCTTCTTCTTTAATTCATAATCTCAGAATCAGAATGGATGGTTGCAGACACTTGCACAACCACACAACACACAGAGAGACATGCTGCTGCTTACTTGCTGGGGAGGCTGCATATAGCCCTGGGGTTGCAAGACTTGCTGGGCTGGCGCTGTGTGTCCAGAGGCAGAGAAGTTGGAGGCTGAGATTGGCTGCCCTGGGGAAGCCATAATGAACCCCGTCTGCTGAGGATGCTGGGGCATGATTGGTGGCTGGAACATGGACGTGGACGGATCTGGTGTTTCAGCAGAGCCCTGGCGACTGAGGCTGATTTGGCCAAAGGGGTTGCTGAGTTCGTCAGCCTGTGACCGGAGGACAGGAGAAGGAAGGACTAGGTCACTGGGGGTCCTCAATGTGTTTTTTCCCCACCACCACCAAGCACGTAGCAGTCACAACCAATGCCATGCCCCATAAAACCAGCCTCAAGGAAGCAGGGCAAAACCAACCATAAGAAAGGGAACACAACCACCATGACCACTGCCTAAAACGGCCAAGTGCCGTGAGCCAGACTTGTTAAGGAGAGCAGTGCATCTCTTGAAATTAATGAAGAGGGCAGAAGAAGAATGGCCAAAGTTCTTTCACATCACATTGAGTGCCTTGGCTCTCTTCCTTCACAATACAGTTCAATGCAAAATAAAACGTAAACCAATTCTGGAAATTAAGTCCATTTATAGAAATAAAAAAGGCCCTTTTTCTTTAATTCTGCCCACCAAACACAACTGAGAGCTGCAATTGAGCAATATTGGATTCAGTGTTATCAAAGGGACCAAATGAGATCAAGGCTGTATAACCCCACTCTACGCAAGTTGCAAACCACCTCTGTTATAAGAGAATTATCCAGAGCTGGTTCACTTTTCTGGTAGAAACCTGTCTTGCTAATACTTTCAAGAGCTCACTTTGCAAATGACTGCTTCTTCTGACATTAGCCAATTTATTTATTTATTTATTTATGAAGTAGTAGTCACAATTTTATATAAGGCAAAGCATGAAAATGCCAGCAGTGAGAAAGTAATGAGAAACAGTTATTTTTATTCTTTATACGGGGTCAAAATCCACATGCTTTCTACTCTTCCAGTGTTTGTCTGAGACTAGCTGAGGCAAATGAAAGTTGTCTTGTCCATCTAAAAGCTATCAATGGGGAATTGTCTTGTGCAAATGCCATTGAAACTAGTAGGAACTGTGTAAGAACACACGTTCCCACATAACTCTTCTTCAGTAAAGCTCAGTGGGGAAGACTTGCACATGGATTGTAGCCCACACATGATAGAGCCACCTTCCTTCTGTTGTTTTCAGTATTGTCCAAAGTTTGTATGCCTTGTGGCATGGTGGCATCTTTTAAAAAAACACACTAATTTTGGACATAATTCAGCAGATAAATCTGCCATCATGTACAGAATTATCAAAGGATTTGTGGGGTGGAAAACAAGAGAAAGCAAATTCCTTGCTCTACGACAGAATTTTCTATACATCTAATGCCCCACAAATCAATTTTATAATGTAGATGGAGAACAGGTGGAAATGTAGGACAATAATCTACATTGTTTACATTTATCTAACAACCCAAAGGCATCTCTTTAATTCCTCAAAATTTAAAGACCTGTATTCTGGAATATTATAAAAATACTATGCAAATTGAGGCAATAATATGAGAAAGGTCAGGGGGGAATCAAGATTAACCACTAATTTCATATTACACTCATATAGTGAAGCCCTCTCTCATGAGTGTCCTACTTAGAAATACATGGATGAAAAAACTGCCACCAATATAATAGGCAAACAGTCATATCCTATTTAAAATGTAGGATGTGTACTACCTGAACATACAGGATAGGTAAACAAGTGCCACCTGGTGGCTGTGAACGCCACATCTTTCACAAAATAAGAAAACTGTTTTTAGTTTTAATTTCATTGTAGTGACAGCTCAGTGGTTAAGAAGCTCGCCTTGTTAGCTGGAAGGGCAGCAAGTCGGTAGTTCGAGATCCAACTACTACATGATGGATTGAGCACCTGTCTCTGTCCCAGCTCCTGCCAACCTAGCAGATCGAAAGCAAGAAATTGCAAGTAGATAAACAGGGACCACTTGGGTTGGAAAAGATCTTGGGGACATGAAAGGAGCCTCATTCGGGCGTTCCCTGAGCGGAGATTTTCCAGCAAAAAAGCCTTTCGATCCAGATTAATTTCTGACATGTTTTTTAAAAAAATATGTAAATCATTACAGGGTCATTTGGAGAAGCAGAATAAAATGCAATTCCCTCAAGGATGTCTAGCTGCTGACAAAATCCTGGTTGTACCGATCACTAATATTCAGAACGGCCCTGCCCATCTTTACTTCAATGCCAATTTTCAAAATCTACTCCACACACAATACATACTGCACAGAGAAGGTAGAAATTGGGATGCGGGAAGCTTATTTCAAACAGTAAACCGAAATCATGCTATTCTACTTCATAAAAAAAGCACAAGAAACGGCTCAGCCTACAAGGATGAAACAGAAGCTAAAACATACTGCTATCAAAGCATGAGCTAAATGACAAAGAGGAGGTAGGAGACAGGGTTAAATTTTACTAGAAATTTACTGTTTGTACTATAGTTCCCAGAAACTTGCAGCCACAGCTATGATGTCTGGGTGATTCTGGAAATTATAGTCCAAAAATGTTACTCGCCCAAGTTCTAGGTGGTAGTGGAGGTATACAGACAGAAGAGTTTTTCTACACTATGCTCTGAAGTACGTTTTAGCTTCTATACTGGCGTCCTTTTTGGCATGCCACAGCAATATGAAGGTCACAACATGGTAGAAACATTGCAGAGAAAGAGAGAAATGGACTTGTGTCATCAATGATGCCAAAGACCTTATCTAATAGGCAACTCCACAGCACACTCATGCAACTACATTCCACACAGTACTAAAAAACTACAACATGCCTGCTGATGGGGGAATCAGATTATATTTGCTAAGGTAAAGTATTAATGCTAGTCTGGTAAAATGCAATGTATCCTTCCTTGAGGAAACATGCTTGAAACTGACAGAACTGATTAGCAACAATGTGCATTTGTTGCATTGACAGCTTCTTGAAACTGAGCCACTGACTTGCATTGATTTCTATCTTGATTTAATTTCAATATTTATAATAAAAATATCTACATTCCGAACATCCACAAGGGAGCAAACAAAATAAGCATAGAGATACAAAACATTCTTGGTTAAGCTAAGCACAAATACATGCCAAGCATTAAAAAGAAGCGAGCGAAAGAAAGAAAGTGAGAGAAAGCGAGAAAGAAAGAGGGATGATCTATGAAGTTTGGCTTTAATACCATGTTGTATTGCTGGGGTGGAGAGACTGGCAGGAGGACTTGGGGGCAGGAGCTTGGAGAGTATTGAACAGGCTGTGGAGAGGGCTGCAGAGCTGGGACCGGCTGAGAGTAGAGCAAAGAAAAAGGGGAAGGGCATGAGGAAAGGGTGGGTGGGGAAAAGGGAGGGGAGAAGAAAAGGCAGAAACAAGGTTAGTCATTGTAATACAGAGAGCAGAGGACTGAAAAGATATGGGCCGTTACCAGGTATTTTACATCTATTAGGAAAAATAAAAGCAAAATATAAATACTCTGGCAATCTTTGCCTAAAGTATAAAGGTAGCAGGAAAAAGATAACAGATACTTATATATGAGGGATTTGAGATGCAATGTGGAGATACATATTCCATCAAAGTCACTTAGCAAAAATCTATGTGCCTGGCAATGTCAAGGTTTTTATATACAGGTATATAAACTTTATTTTTTTAAATTACGCTTACAATTTCCTCTTCTGTGATTCCTGCCCAATTCTTAATTTAGAATTAGGTTTTATCTTTACTTCATTATGTCTCCTAATATATTCCTCCATTCAAGTTTCCAACTGTTTGTTAGATTTATATAATTCCTTATAAAACTCTTGTACTATTCTAATTTTATCCTACATCGGACTGTATTTATTTCCCTGTCTGTCTGTTAATATATCTATCAATCAAACTTTATTGCGGTCAATGACCAGTATAGTAAAAAAGGGTTTAAGTGCATGAAATACCATCAAAATGCACCCCCATAAACATGTTCATTTGAATTAAAACAGAATAGAATAAAATCAGTTTTTAAATTTATGCTACATTTGGGACAGGTATCTCAGTTAATATCTCTATATCTTTTATTTTATTTCTGTTTTCATGGTCACCCTTGCCAACATTTTAGCATTCCTGTTACTATACTAAAATATCATCTTTTTAAGTATAATAAATCTTTTTGTACTTTCTCTACCTCTTTATCTTCTATTTTTTCCATGCCAAAATTTTGTCCAAGTCTTTCTTTTTAGTCACTATATATTCCCTTTCTAAAGTATTAAATTTAACTTCTAATTCTTGTTCTTTCATCATTTTTTTCATTTTCTGTGCTTGTTTTATACTTAACCCCCCATATCCCAGCTTTGTGTCCCATAATATTTCTTCCTTTACCTGTCCATTATCGTTTATTTCCCATATTTGTTCCCATTCTACTTATAACCTGCTCATTAGCTAACAAATTAATCTATTTTCCATCTTCTCATTGGTTTGTAGTCTATCTGAATATTTATTTGCATATGCAATAAAGCATGGTCTGAAATTCAAATTCTCCTTATATCTGTTACCACTATCTTATTCATCACATTATACTGGTTACAAATATATAATCTATTCTAGAATATATTTCATGGAGATGCGAATAATAAGTGTAACCTTTTTTACTCCCCTTCAATTATCTCCAAAAATCCTTCAAATTAAAATATTTAATTAACTTGTTTAGGGGCCTCAATCCTGGTTTGTTTTTCTTTTTATTAATTTCACATCTATCCAGATACTCAGAACAGACTGAATTCCAATCCTCAGCAACTATCATTTTATTTATATTCATTCTCTTTATGACCTTAGTTAACTAATCTATGAAGTTTTCCAATTTATAATTGGGAGCGTAAATGCTTACCAATAATAGATCTTCATTTTTAGCCCTCCTTGTATTATTAAATACCACCCATCATAGTCTTAAATAACCTTTTGTAGTTTGAACCCATATCTCTCCAAAATCAGAATGGCTACTCCTCTAGCTTTTGAAGTTTCAAAACATTTCTCATAAATTCCCATAGTCTTTATACAAATCTCATTAATACCGTGTTTCCCTGAAAATAAGACTGTCTTATATTTTTAAAAATGCCAAAATATGCACAAGGTCTTATTTTCAGGGGATGTCTTGTTTTTCCATGATGAAGAAGAATACAGTACACATTTATTGCTGATACAGCGGATCGCCAGGGCAAGATCTAGGTGAGTGCCTTATTTTCGGGGAGGGATGGGGTTATATTTCCGAGGTGGGGAAAAATAGGGGGGTGCCTTAATATAGGAGGAGGTCCTATTTTTGGGGAAACAGGGTATTATCCTTTTTTGGATGTGTTTCTTGTAAGAAAACTATATCCGGCTTTTCTTTTTAAGGGCAGTTTCCACGCGTTGTCTTTTAGTATAATTTCCCAAACCTCGAAGATTCCAGGTTACAACGTTAATTTCCCTCTCCATCTTTGAGTTGCTTAACATTCTCAATTCTCAACATTGCTCCCCTTGTGCATTGTCCCCCGTTGTGCATTGTCCCCCCCAATCACATACAAAAACTTTCTACATCCCTTCCCTTCTCCTACATCGTAAGACTCAACTTCTACACCCCTTTCCAGCTTGTTTTCCTGCTTGGCCAATCCTATTCTTGGATGGGTGGGGGATGGGTGGTTCTACTGTTCTTCTCTACTGTTCTATGCCCCAGCATTTCCCCCTCTCCTCCACTTCAATTTCCTTTCCATATTTCTATTGGTCCCTATTCTATTACCTAAGTCTAATTTATCACAGCTTGATAGCATATACATCACTTATGCTTGTAACATCTATTTGTTGTTGTTCAGTCGCACAGTCGATTCCGACCCTTTGTGACCCCATGGACCACTGTCCGCCAGGCACTTCTGTCCTCCACCATCCTCCTCAACTCGCCCAGTTCTGTTCCCATTGTGCCTACAATACCATCTAGCCATCTCATTTTTGGCTGCCCTTTCTTCCTTTGCCCTCCACCTTTCCCAGCAGCAATACATTTATACATGTATTTATTTTTTGCTTCCTCCTTACACCCATAATTTCTAAGTCTTTTTCTTCTTGTAAATCTCCCTACTTCCATATCTTGAAGCTTTCTCCCCCTTTTTCCTCTGTTGAGTGGTCCCTCCCCCTTGCTTGATATTCCTCCCCATCCTTTTCTTTCTCTAAACCTTCTCCATAAAGTTTTAAAACCAGTTTTTCCCAAATGGAATCTCCTTCACTTTAAGAACTCAAGTTGCCTCATTGCACTCTTTGGCTCTTCTACTCTGACCATTTTCCCATCATGAAATATTTTTTTAAAAATAGGAAAACCCCATTGGATCTTATATTTTGACTAGACAGTACTCAGTTAGAGGTTTCATCTCTCTTCTCCACTGAATAGTTTCTTCACTTAAAGCATGGTATACCTGTATTTTCACATCTCCTATCTTTAACACTGATTGACCATGCTTTCTCAGATATTTCATTACTTGCTCTTTTAATACCCTGATACAAAGGTGACTATCAAGTCCCTGGGTCCTTGGTTCCTCCAGTAACCAGTTTTTAAAATTGCATCAATGTCTTCTTTAATTGGGCCAGGGTCCATTTTGAAAGATTATAGTTAATCACCTTAGATTTCAGAACATCTTTACCCATGTCCAGAAAATCTATAATCCTTATACAATAGAACCCCGGACAACGTTATGACATGGTTCCACAAGTCATGACGTTGTCCGGTTTTTCACGTTGTTCGATACATTGATCGAACAATGCTAAAAAAAAGCCCTGACGTCAGGGACAAACCACGCCGAGGCAAGGCTCGGCTTGTCCGAAATCCCCCCCCCCCCCGGGTAGGCAGGCGATCGCGTGTCGTTCGGGGTTAGGGCAAGGTACGGGAAAGACCCCCGTATCCTGCCCTAACCCCGAACGACACGCGTGCGCACGCTCAAAGTTGCGAAAGTGTAAGGATCTTTACCCTTTTGCAACTTTGGGCGGCTTGGAGGCTTGCGCGCCTCGGCGGCGGTTAGGCAAGGATGCGGGGGTCATTCCCGTATCCTCGCCTAACCCCAGCTGAGGCGTGCGTGCACGCCCGAGGTTCCGAAGGGGTACCCTCTCGGAACCTCGGGCGGCTTGGAGGCTTGCACGCCTCGGCGGCGGTTAGGCGAGGATGTGGGGGTCTTTCCCATATCCTCGCCTAACCCCAGCCAAGGCGTGCGTGCACGCCCAAGGTTCCGAAGGGGTACCCTCTCGGAACCTCGGGTGGCTTAGAGGCTTGCGCGCCTCGGCGGCGGTTAGGCGAGGATGCGGGGGTCTTTCCCGTATCCTCGCCTAACCCCAGGCGAGGCGTGCATGCACGCCCAAGGTTCCAAAGGGATACTCTCTCAGAACTTCGGGCAGCTTGGAGGCTTGCGCGTCTCGGCGGCGGTTAGGCGAGGATGCGGGGGTCTTTCCCGTATCCTCGCCTAACCCCAGCCGAGGCGCGCGCGCACATTCGAAGTTGCGAAGGTGTAAGGATCTTTACCCTTTCACAACTCGAAGTTTTGAAAGGGTAAGGATCCCCGTACCCTTTCCGAACATCGTGGGGGCAGGTGCTGGGGGGATTGGATTGGGTAGATGTTCTACCCAATCCAACTACCCCCCACATACACTTGTAACGAATAATGTGAAAATCGCGTTATTCGATACAAGATTTTTCTGACAATCTTGTCACGTTATGCGGTTTTCACGCTATACGGTACTCGCGTTACCCGGGGTATTACTGTACTGTTCTTTTTTGAAAGGTCTTGGAGTTTCACCAATTATTTAAATCTCTTTTCCAGTAAATCCTCATGCCTTAGAGAAATTTCGGCCAAATCTTTAACCTGTTTCCAAAATCTCTGTCTGTAAGTTTAAAGCAGAAATTGACTTTTCCAATTATTGTATCTCCTCCCTGGCCGCATCTCTCACAACGTCTTTGACATACTGTTTCAACTCTTTTTTATTTAGTTCCATTGTAAAAAAAATCCTTTAAGTCTGTTAGGGTCATATCTCCAGTTCCTTTCTCCTTAGCAGATCTTTGTTCCATTGTAGTGGTCTTTTTAACAACCTCCTTGGGTTCACTCTCAATTTCTCTGACCAGTCTTTTAAATAAACACGAGGCAATGTAGATAATAAACACAGATAAAGGGAGGAAGCCCTGTTATGTCTTTCTAATTCTCTTCTTAACAAGCTTATCAAATTACAAGATTCTCTTCAGTTAGTTTCCCTGGTAGTTCCATCAGAAAATGGCAAATCTAGCTCCTGACCTTGGCCACTCTTTGCATCACCCAACCCGTTTTTGAGATTTTAAGAGGGACTAGATTTATTCTTTCTTTTTTCCCTTCAAGCCAGTCTTGCTCTTTTCCCACTGAAATTCTTAAGGAAACGAGATATCAAAGCAAAACAGCAACTATTTTCAGCAGAGATTTGATTAATCACTATGTCGCCAAGAGCTTCAAGTCTTTACTACCATTTCTGCTTTGCTTCCCAAATGAAACTTTCATAAACAGACGTTGATTAAAGCCGATGAGAATATCGACAGCTTCTATAGAGCTTATAAATTTTGTAAAATTGTTGCTCTTCGACTGGAGTCTTTTGCCAGGACAACAGAGGGGAAAAAATGACGATTTCTCCCCTGGGACTCAGCCACTTTCCCATGAGATTACTCATACAGACATTTATCTCTGAGATTTTTAAACATCTCCCAAGTATACTTTATGATTTTCGATAGTTGCTTCTGCTGTCACTAGAACGTCTCCATAACAGTTTAAGCCCTTTTGGGACGTTGTTTTCAAATCAAGCAGAGGAGACAAAGGAATCCAGCTCCAACCAGCTACATGCTCAAGCTCCACCCCACATTTATTTATTTAAGAAAAAAATCCAATACCAACACAAAATTAAATGTAAACAATAAACCTAACCAGACAAAATGATAAATAATGACACACCCCCAAAACAAACAAACAAACAAACAAAGTGAGGGCTTGGTTCATTTAAGAGAGTCAGTGTCTTAGTTTTACAGTTCGATATCAGTGAAATCAAAAGAGAGAGCTCCCAATCACAGAAAATGAGTGCTTTAAGTATTATGGTATGATATGTACGTGTAATTTCTATTGCTACTGCTACTATATAATGCGGCAATATCATTTGGGATGGGACATAATAAAGATGCTAATCTGCTGCTACTTCTTCTTCTTCATGTCTAGGCCAAACATGAAACTGCCAAAATAAAGGCACCTTTTAGCAAGCTCATTCTGCAGTTCCTTTCACCTGACCTAGTGTGAGAAAGATTAGCCAGAAATACAAGGTTGCTGTTACCAGGGTACGCCCGATTGTGGTTCAAACAGACCACAATCTTTGAGGAGGCTCCTTCCTTGTATCTGCCACTTACTAATGTTTTTTAAGCTAGTGTGTGACAGAGCTCTATTACACTATGGAAACACAGGATCATACTATCTGTACAAGTGTAGCTATTCCACGAGCAGAGAGCAGTTTTTCTTCATGATGCTCACCATTTGTAAAATAACATCAAAAACACATCATGCAATCCCATACTGCTATACTAGCAGGGCTTTCTGTTCAGTGGAAGGTCAGTAGGATGATGGGATGAGTTATTCTTCTGAACATATATTCCTTTCTTTTTCTGTGTAAAAATTCTGTAGTTTACATACCGTTTGTCAGTCCAAATAATAAAATCTTCTGGTTTGGTATGTTTATGGCTCCTATTAAAACTTTCTCCCATGTAAAAAAACACTGTATATTAAATAGGAATGCAACTCAATTCCCATTTTATTAAAATGAAGCTCGTTATCACTCCATAAAATTACCTGAAAATATAACAGTATATGGGCTAAGATACACATGCCATGCCTCACAATTTAATGGCAGATTCAAATACATGTCTTCTCAGAAGAGGTACAACTAATGCTTTTATCTGTAAAAAAAAGGCTAAACTAAAATTTGTTCAATTTAACCATGGTTGATTTAAATGGCTTGATGATCAATAAGCAACAAATTTTGGTTTCTTTCGTCAACAAATCCCGTCTTGATTTATGTTTACAAATCTTATCTTGCTCTTTAAGCATGGTTTGTTGTGATGTCAGAACCCTGAACCATAGTTTATTCCTGTGTGCCTGTCTAAGCTTAACAACCCAGAAGTACAAGGCAGAAGGAACTATCCCTAAAGCTAAACTACTCTTGATTTTTTTCTTTAAATTCTTCATTTATCTTCACTCTTTCTTGGGAATAATTTTCTTACCTGAGTTTCTTTCAGAAAACAAGGCAAAGGCAGACTCTGGCCTCCAAATTCAGAGTAATATTTAGGCTCATCAAGATACTCATTTCACAGAAAGAAAACCGGTGATGCCCGAAAACACTCACATAAGGGCAAAAACACACTCCACAACAAATAAACCTACAGAAAAACTGCACACATTCCTACAAAAACTCAACAAGACCCACACAAAGCAAAATGCACACAAAAAGAAAAACACGGGCAAAACATTCCACAAAACAATGAACTTTCACAAATACACATGAAACCTGAAACTCCCACATTATGAAACAAGGCTCATAAGAAATAGAACACATTCAAAAATACAAAAGCAACATGATTCTTTAAAACTGAACATTAAATATTAAAAGAAAGGAAAAACAGAAATCAGCCAAAGAATATGCAGTTACTTTGCTTTTTTGCAGAACTGGCTCTGGGTTATTCAAGTCGTGAATATTTAGTTCAGTAATATGAGCAAGAACAGACAATAAGTTCAGTACCGCTTACTCCCAAGCATGTGCAGCCCTGTAGTCCTAGCAGTACAGTAACCTTGACTCTGATTACAAAATACCACTCCCCCTCAAGACATTTTTTAAAATACTCAGAACCCACCCCAACATAGCAACATTTCCAAATCCTTTACATCTTTGTTCATAACTATATCAACCTAGTCAATGAATTAAAGGTAGAATATAGTTTAGAAGATTATTTTTTTAAAAAAATTATAGCTCCATTTTTAAAGTTAACAATCTGTCCCCAGTATTTTAGGATTGATATACAGTATTAATAGCTAGAAGTGGCCAAAATCCTGCTGGTGATTTACATATGAGTAAATTAGACTACATAACTTGCAGTGGCAAATGGATACTAAATAATGAGGTGCTAGTCGTATTATGAGGCACGTGACTATACAACCTGCACTTCATTAATTAGTAGCAATTCACTGCAATGAGTTATATAATTTATGCAACACATCACCAACAGGATTGACCAAAAAAATTCTTTATTTAATATAAGCAATTAAGTATTCTCTCAAAACAACTCATGACATGACATATTTGAAGTAACAAGTCAACATTATACAAAATCATTACCAACTATCCCTAGCCACTACATTACTTTTTTAAAAAAGCAACAATAACAACATAGAAATTTTTGAAGTGGTAGCCATGTTAGTCTGTGCAAACATATCAACAAACAGGAAACAAGACAAGACATGCTGTGGCACCTTAAAGACTAACTCTTGTATTTTAATGTTAACTTTCTTGGATCAAGTCCACTTCATCAAACATAAGAGTGGATTTTCATGGTACAGTTGTACCTCATTTAAATAGCATAATGTGTTCCACAGGATTGCTCTTTAAGCAAGTTTGCTCTTTAAGTGAAACATCATTGTAAGTGACTGATTGTGACTCCTGGTGGGGGGGATTGCGAACCCCGATTTATTTGTTAAATGAGCTTTTGATTGGTTTTATTTGTTAAGCGAAGCGACCATTCAGAGAAAATCCTGCTCTTTAAGCAAGTTACTCTTTAAGTGAGGTGCTCTTTATGCGAGATTTGACTGTATATATTTATATATCTGCTATAGAGGCCCAGAGTAGCTGGGCAAAGTTGGTTGGTTCAGGAGATGGATATGTAAATCAATGAGTTATTTACAACCAGTAATAAAATGCAATCAGTTTGTCAGGTGAATCTCTGGTGGAAGTCAGTTTGAGGAGTTATGCTTGCAAAATAAACATTCTGACATTATGTATCTCTTAATGAGTTGATTGAGGAACTTTATGGGATAAGGCACAGCCAGAGTTCCACTGTCCTGAGGTCAGCTGCAACCAAAAGATTGTGAGTTGGATCCTGACCAGGACTGAAGGTCGACTCAGCCTTCCATCCTTCCAAAATCAGTAAAATAAGTACCCAGCATGTTGAAGGTGAAATGTTAAGTGACTCATGAGCCCCTAGAGAGTGCACTAAGCGCTATGGGGCAGTATACAGGTGTAACTGCTTTGCTTTATTGCTTTACAATAAAATTATATTTGAGAACACAGCTATGGATCATTGGACACAGCTGATTCTACTTTAATTAGTTTCTACAAAAAAACCCAATAAATCTGTCCACCTGTGTGTTTGCTACATTTTCAGGGTCTGTCAAACAGCAGAAGGCAAATATTTCAATTACTTTGCTCTTTGTGTCCAATGAAAGAAAATAAGCTGTGCACTTTCTGGCACAAGGCACCACTGCCACGGCATCTGGTGTCTAACCCAGATATTTTAGGTTGTTCTAGTATGGCTGGCACTGACCATTCTCATCTGAAGAGAGCACCACAAGAGCACCACAAATTCTCTAGGTTCCCCAGCACCAGTGTTAAACCATGGATCCAGAGCCTGTTTTTTCCCCTGAAGCTTGTAAAACAGTTTTCTGCTTCTGATAAAAAATAAATAAACTAAGTTTAGTCACTTCTGTATAATTGTTTTTTGCACAAACTGAACAACAACAAAGGAAGTGCACAGAAGGATAAAATGTTTGCTATTAAGCTGGGATATGATACTCTGAGCTATACCACCAAGTATACCCCTACAAACTATATTGATCTGTAACTGAGCCACAATTATCCTAAGCCTATGCGTACAACAAAATAAATGTTGTTTCAGTGCTGAGCAAGATGTATGGTAAGGCTTACCTAAGCTGGTGCACACATGAATTTACATAAAGAAAATCAAGAGCTCAAGAAATCAATGGCCAGAATCCTGTCCTATAACTCCATGCATGAAAATGCTGATGATGCCATTAAATGCAGACTTTAGTCCTGTGCTAGTATTTTTCCTTTCAATAGGACATGTTCCAAGAAATCTCCCTATATGTCTTAAAATTTATTATCTTTTACCAATCCTTTTTTCAACATAATTTCATTTGTCAGTTTATCATTAACATCTATTTTCCAAATTTCTTTTTACCATTCATCAAACTAAAAACAAAATTAACTTTTCAATTTTTAGTTATAGTTTACTTTGCTGCCAAAACCAAAATTGAAAACAATTCTATTTTCTTTCTTGCCATTCCAACTGTAAATCTTCAAAGCTAAGTAACAATGCAATTTGTGGATACATTCATAGATACATTGTGGATACATTCATAGATACATTCATAGATAATATCTTATTCATTTAATCAAACACCATTTTCCTTATTTTCAGAGTTACTCCACACTCCTAGTACAAATAAAATTAAGTGCCAACCTCCTGTTCACATCTCCAACAATTTGTTGAGTGTTTTGAATCATAACTACACTAGTACCTCGGATAACAATGATACTTGGTTCCACAAGTCTCATCATTAACGTTGTGCGATGCATTGATCGCACAATGCTAAAAAAGGCCCTGTTTCCCTGGAGGCTGCAGCAAGCCAGAACGTCAGGATTTGAATCCTGACGTTTTGGCTTGCTGCAGCCTCCAGGGGGGTGGGGGAACTTTGGAAACAGTTTGGATCGGGTCCCCTGACCTCCCTGGAGCTGGCGGGGGGGGGGGGGGATGTCAGGGAGCTCGAAATGGGTAAATAAAAGTCTGGTTTTTTTTTTACCCATTTCGGGCTCTCTGACCCCTCTACAGGCTTTGGGCAGGTTGGGGGACCCGATCCAAGCTGTTTCCAAAGTTCCCCCACCTCCTGGGGCAGTGCAGCAAGCCAAAACGTCAGGATTCAAATCCTGATGTTTTGGCTTGTTGCAGCCTCCAGGGAGGTGGGGGAAGTCCAGAAACAGCTTGGATCAGGTCTCCTGACCTCCCTGGAGCCAGTAGGGGGGTCAGAGAGCCCAAAATGGGTAAAAAAAATCATCCTTTTTTTACCCATTTCGGGCTCTCTGACCTTCCTGCCGGCTCCAGGGAGGTCGGGAGACCCGATCCACACTATTTCTGAAGTTCCCCACCTTCCTGGAGGCTGTAGGAAGCCAAAATGTCGGTATTAGAATCCCACGTTTTGGCTTGCTGCAGCCTCCAGGGAGGTGGGGGAACTTCGGAAATAGATGGATCGGGTCTCCCAACCTCCCTGGAGCCAGCAAAGGGGAGGAAGGTCATAGAGGCCGAAATGGGTAAAAAAATTGGACATTTTTTTACCCATTTCGGGCTCTCTGACCTCCGTGCTGGCTCCAGGGAGGGGGTCTCTGACCCCCCTGCTGGCTCCAGGGAGATCGGGAGACCCGATCCACAGCTGCAGGGTGGCTGGGGAAGCTGATGGGGGACCCCCCCACCAGCTTTCCAGCCACCCCACCCCTGCCTCTGCAGCTGCAGGTTGGCTAGGAAGCTGAATGGAGAACCCCGTTCAGCTTTCCAGCCACCCTGCTGCTAAGAACGAGTGCATCAGATAACGCTGACAGATTGTTGTTCGATGTTAGCGTTATCCGATGCAGTCGTTATCCGAGGTATTCCTGTACTCAGTTTTACTGGTGTTAGTATCATCTCCACATTGTTTTATAAATTTCTCCTTCATCCTAATCGACATATTTTTCAAAACTTGTTTCTTCCATAATTTAGTCAATTCCTTCTGATTTATATCTGTATCTAAATGTTTCCCAATTTATTCTTAAAACTTGCTGTTGATCATATGCTTCTATTACTATTATATATTTTTTACTCACCGGAGCTTTCATTTTATTTTATTCATCTTGCTTCCTCTGTGTAATTAATTCCTCAAAATTTTTTAACTGTCTACCTTTCCCATATTTTTACCTTACCTCCAGTCTGTTTTTCTAAATGAGTCATGCTGTACCAAAATATTGCTCTCTTCCTAATAAATTCAATATTTGATATTTATTACTTTATTTAACCATTCCTTCAATCTTATCACTTTCCTCCTTTCCAAATTGTTTGTTAAACTTTCATTTAAATTCCCTATAAAATGTCTCCAAATCGATTATTCAAGTTAATGGTAAAACTCTGGGTTAAATATTTTCTTATATTTACTCTAACTTTGTACAGTTGTACCTCGCTTAAAGAGCATAATGCGTTTCACAGGATTGCTCTTTAAGCGAGTTTGCTCTTTAAGCGAAACACCATTGTAAGTGACCAATGGGGGGGGGGATTACAAACCCCGATTTATTTGTTAAGCGAGTTTTTGGTTGGTTTTATTTGTTAAGCGAAGCAAACATTCAGAGAAAATTCTGCTCTTTAAGCTTCACAATGAGTTTTTATATCTTTTATTAACCTTTTATCTTTGTTTTTTTTAAACCCTGGAATTTCTCTTCTACTTCATATAATTCTATTACTTCCCCAAATCAACTCTCTTGAACTTATTATATTAGAGATATTTCTCATTTGATTAGCATTGTAATAAAATTTATCCAACCTCCTTCCTTATGAGGTAAATACCATAATACTTTACTTATTCTTGGTCTATTTATTCTCAATGCAAAAATTAGTGATTTTTAGATACAGTATTAAAAACCCCACCTAAGGTTCTCAAAGGTTTCCCCAGGTCAAAACAAATTCCTAGGAAATCTCAGAACCTGTGTGGAGAAAGTGGAATAGGAATGTTGAAATTAAAGAATCTGTGCCTGATTCTCAGCCTTTAAATACACAGGGGAACATAGCAGGATGCCAGCCAATGTGCCCTCAAATCCTGTATTCCTCATGCTCTATTGAAACAACTCAACATAAAATTTGAATATTTTGAATTTCAACTTTCCTTCCTTAATGCGAGAGTGCAACTTTTCAGCCTATACGACTGCAAAGATGTACTGTATGTACAGGCATCGCTTGATGACAGCCAGGAAACTAATTATGTATTTTAGTGGTGAGGCAAGAGGACTTTCTAGTTTTCTCTGCATATCCATTTTCCATGGCCTGTTGAATCAATTTGAATGATGTATCTGGGTGCAAAATTCTACTACTCAATGCAGAACTCAGTGTTTTTCAGAGGATGGGGAATTAAATGCAGATAAATGCACAACTTTTTCTCACAGTCACATTATAATAGCTGCAATTACTGTTCCTCTGTAATGCCAGCATTAGGATTTACCCCAAACACTTACCCCCAAAGCTTTGCTACTGTGACCGAATATTGTATTACAAATTAGGAGGAGGAAAGAGGGGAGATTAAGAAGAGCAGTTTGGGTATACTGGAACAGGGAAGCCTTTTCCCCCCACAGGAAAAAAAAATAGGAAGGCCCTTAGGGATCACATTCCTGCACCAGGAAGGGCTAAATCAGGGGTTCCCAAATCCAAGCCCACAGGCCTAATTTGGCCTGTGCATATCATTAATCTGGCCCATAGTGGTCACCAGGTCGCGATACGTCACTTACTGCAGCCATAGTGGGAATCGTGGCTTTTTTCGAGGTCTTTGCACAGCCTCCACCACTTTCCAGGGTGGTGGGACGCTTTTCAGAGCATAACTGTGCTGGTTTTGGAATTTTCCGTCACTCCTCAGCAATGCTACGGCACCTAAAGCATGACCGTGGGCAACTCCTGCTGCTGGGTGGAGCTTGTGCCGACACCTGGGATCTAAGGACGGAACCAGGAAGTCGGCCACAGTCATGCTCTAGGTGCTGTAGTGGAGCTGAGGAGCGATGGAAAAAACCAGAAACCAGTGCGATTTTGCTCCAAAAAGGCTGCTACCACCCTGGAAAGCTATGCAGAAAGCCAATAAATGAGTGTGATTTTCACCACTGTCACAGACAGAAGTACTGAGCATAGCAACGCCTCCAGCCCCCATAGCTGTGGGGCGGGGGTGGGATCAACCTGTGGCAGGAAAACGTTGGGAACTCCTGGGCTAAAGGAACAATGTGGACATAAGTATGGAGCAGAAAGGGCCAAAGTAGAGTGAAAGAAAGAATGTAATAATTCTCTTCCATTTGGGTGATGTTCCTAACCAAGCATATCCAACAGGGATTCTCAACCTGTGGCCCATGGACCAGATGCGGCCTGCAGCACTGTTTCATGTGGCTCCCACCACCTCCACCACACCAGGAAGTGCCATGTGGTGGAGGAAGGGCAAAATGGGCATCTGGCCCCTGAAGCGGTCTGAAGGAGCGTGACTTGGCCCCCAGCTTAAAAAGTCTGAGAACTCCTGATATAAAACATAGCACACTTGAACACCCAATTGTCCAGGTTAAGCTCAGTGAAATATTGTTCTTCCTGTTTACATCCCATCCGTGAGCAGAAGCTCTCCATCCTCCCATGTACTGTGGCCATGACCCTTCTCTAGTTCTGAATACGACACACTCTGCTTCTTCTTTCTGCCTAAAGAACCACGAAGAACTCTCCAGAATCTGATGATGTTGAACAATGACTCACCTGTGATATGATGTGATTACTCATTGCAGGCTGTTGCTGGGGGGTAGGTGGAAGCGGTTGATGTTGCTGCTGCTGCTGCTGCTGCTGGGCAGCACACGGCAAGAGGCCCCGGCCAGGCTGAGCAGAGGAGACTTGGCTACACCCGTCTGGGGTACTGAGGGACAGACCTTTGCAAGGAAATAAAATGAACCAGGCAGAGGTAAATAAAGAGTACTTTATTTCTGTAAGGAGAAGTGTCTCTCCTGACTGGATGGAGCACTTCATTAACTACAAGTCCCAGATTGCAATTCCAGTTGGGTGCAGAAATGCCTCGACACATGATCACCCCCCAATCCTTTCCTATACTCTAGGGCTAGACTGAACACTTCTTTCTAAACAGGGGCGACACAGGTTTCTGATCAGTTTAAACCAGGGATGCCCAAACTACAGCCCATGGGCCAGATTCAGCCCCCAATGCCAATTCATCCGGCCCACGCCGCCCTCATTGCTCCCAGAAGCAGAAGTAAAATGTGCCCATGTGCCATGAGGGTGGCGTGGGCCAGACGAATTGGCATTGGGGTCCGGATCTGGCCTGTGGGCTGTAGTTTGGGCACCCTTGATTTAAGCAGAGAAAATGGCAGTCCAAAATCTAGCTCATCCTGCTGCAAAACACAGACTGCAAGATTTCCACTTCCAGTGGGAGGAACCATGTGACCAGCCTGTGGCCTGAAAAGTTTGGGCACCCCGGTTTAAACATTGGCACTGAAACGTCATGAGTCATTTAGCTCAGGGGTGGGTGATATGCAGCCCGTGGGACACATGTAATCCACCTAAACCCCCTCAAGAGCTTTCCATAATTCCCCTGGGGTATGACCAACCCAAAATATTCCCCCTGTTCCTAGAGGCATGAAGGAGCAATCCTTTTCAAACAGAAAAAACTGGAATCTTCTCCCCATCCCAAGAAATTGCAAACCAGAAAATGAAAAGTACTTCTGGGTGGACTTCTAAGAATGTCTAATTTTGTTTTTGTTTGAAACAAATTTAATATCCTTGCCAAACCTCTGGCAACCTGGCACTGCCAAAATTCTCCACCCTTTAATTTGTTATGCTGAGGTGTTGTGGCTCATATTTTGTGCCCTGCTTTTAAGCAACATTTTGGATGGGAAAGTGTAATGATGATGACAACAGCAACAACAATATGGGGATTTTTTTAAAAAAAAATCATCATTCATTTTCACCATTCATGAAATCTGTCATCTATGCAAAACAAAAAAGCAGTTCACCATAATACTCCCCCCCCCCATTTCTTCAACTAGAAAGGTTGTCAATATACTCTCTCATTTGCTCAACAGCCTCAACATATTCTCTTGGGAAATATTATTTTCTCACTAAAAGGTTGGTCAAGATACCTTATTCATAGCCCCTCTGGAGCATTTTTCACTGGAATATGACCATATTCGGCCAAACCATTTGCCAGCTGAATTTTCATCCACTAAAGTTATACAGGCAGCGGAAAGACGGGGGAGTCACTTTCAAAAGTGCCAAAGAAGCAATGTAGAGTTTATCACTTCCCAGGCTTCTTGCTGCTTCTCTGTAGCTGTCCCCCCCCCCTTAAGCCTACATGACAGCCAATCAAAATTACACGACCAGTGTGATCATTAGGGTACTGATGCCTGGAAGTTAAAGAATGTTACATCAGAACTTTGCATTTGAAATATACCTGTGCTTGATCTTTATTTCTACAGGCATGTTAAACAAACAACATTCTCAGAAAAAGGTTTGTTATTTAAAGTCCAGGCCCCTTGCCAATGAAGAGAATCCACAGCTAAAGCCCCCAGTAGTAGTATAGGTACTGCCCCCACCCCCATAGGTGTCCATTCAATTTCTCCTTTAAAATCCCAGTGCCTGAGAGTCCACTACTCCTTGAGGCAATTGATTCCATTGTTGAATGGCTTTCTGTAACTTGCATTCATTACTGTTGTTTTCATCCTCTAGAGCTGCAAAGGACAAGCCTGCTCCATCTTCCTTGTGACAACCATTCATTCAGTTGGAGATGACTACTGTGTAATCCAGGGGTGCCCAAGCTATGGCCCGTGGGCCAGATCCGCCCCCTGATGTCACTTCATCTGGCCTGCAAAGCCCTCGTCACTCTTGGAAGTGGAAGTAAAACATGCCCATACAGGTGCGTTTTATTTCTGCTTCCAGGAGCGATGAGGGCTTCACGGGCTGGATGAAGTGGCATTGGGGGCTGGATCAGGCCCCCTGGCCATAATGACCGGCTCCCTAAACCACGGCTCAAAAAGTTTGGGCACCCCTGGTGTAATCCCTCGAGTCTTTTCTTATCCAGACTAAATGTGCCATGTTCCCTCAATCTTTTCCTTAAAGGGGTTGGTCTCAAAACCTCTTATCATTTTGGTTGCTCTCCTCACGTACATCTCAGCTTCTCAATATCCTTATTAAATGGTGGTGGCTGTGTGTAATGTACTAAGGCCTCTAGAACCTTCTCACATGTATAATTTCCAAGTCAACTTCACCCATTTTATATTTGTGCATCTGTTTTTTTTTCCTGCTTCAGTAACAGCACTTTATATTTTTCTCTCTTGAAACTCATTTTGTTTCTCTAACCTATTAAGGTGAGTTTGAAACCTGATTGCTGTCTTCTGATGTATTAGTTATTCCTCCAAATTTAATGCCACCTGTAAATTCAACAAACGCCCCCTCCATATTCTTATTCAAGTCATTTATAAAGATAATGATAAAAGGACAGAACCTTGCAGCATCCCACCCCTATGTCATTCCCTTCCAGATGATGATGAACCACAGGACAGCTCTCTCTGGTGTGTCCTATCAAGCACCTACAACTCTAACCTAACAGTAGCAGTCATAAGAATATCACGAGGGTCTAGCGCTAGATTCAAGATATTCACTTCATTCCCTTTATATACCAAGTTTATAATTCGATTGAAAAAAAAGAAATGATTGTTTGTTTCATTTCATTTTTAGAACACCTAAGTACACAAGAGTGTTTTATTTTTCCATCAGTTTTCAATCTACATCAGAGGGGAGATTCATGCAAAGTGTCACTTTACACTACAGATGTTTTTCCCCATTTCCAACTGCTCTCCTTTCTATATGGATTTCTGTTGTTGTTATATTTACATACTTGTATACCACCGTTTTATACTTTGAAAGGTTTTACTAGTCCGATGCAAGAATTTCTCTTAAATGGCTAGCTTAACAAATTGGGTTTATATACATAGTCTCTTCATCCTAACTGTGGAAAAACTATTTGCATTTTACCTGTACTTGCTTTCATTTACAAGTGCAAAAGTCCCCCCCCCCTTGTAATTTAAAAAAGGTGAAGGGCACTACCACATTTCTGGAAATTTGTGGTAACTTATCTCCTCCTACAAGATATGGTTTTAATGGTTTAATACTGAAATAAAGATGTAGCGTCGTATTTTTTTAAAAAAACTTTCTATACCAAAACAACAAGAATAATTATATGGGATCCTATACCTTTCATTCAGCAGCTAGAATTCTACTGCACTTGACATAGCATAGGGCAGCGATGGCCAACCTTGGCACTCCAGGTATTCTTGGACTTCAATTCTCAAAAGCCCAAGTCAGCACTCTTGCTGATCAGGGCTTCTGGGAATTGAAGTTCAAGAATACCTGGAGTGCCAAGGTTGGCCATCAATGGCATAGGGTAAGCAGGGAGTCATGTCCAGCCAGTCTACCTTACATGCCTGATTGAACAACTGCCCGTGGAACTGTCTGCACAACATGCCTGCAAAAACTGCCTGCTGGATATAACTTCTTCCTTGGGATGAATTTCACAACTATATTGAAACAATATAGATGTGTTTTGTTTTTTTAATGTACCAGAGCTAAGCAGTGCTATAGCCACCAAAATGATTGCAAGTAGATAAATAGGGACCACTTTAGTGGAAAGGTAAACAGCATTCCATGCACTCTGGATACACCTCTCTAGCTTAAAATCTACACAGATGGCTATAAAATGTGCCAGATATCTAGATATCACAAGCAAATTTCTCTTTCTTTTTGTCGAGATGGCAGAAAACATCAACATTCTTCTACAGTTCCTTCAAACTTGAACAACAAATTAGAAGCTGGGATATTTGTTCATTTATATATCTATAATGAGCTACACTGTGGCAACTTGGTTGGGAGGAAGGAAATTACATTTATAAACAAGCAGACTAGAGAAAGACAGGGAAAATAAACAAAGGCACTTTAGAGTCAGCGGCAGGGTGACTGTAAACAGGGTGACTACATGAGTCATCTCCACCACTTGAAGGAAGCAACACTGAAAGAAGACAATATGTTGATTCATGCCACCACCCCCAGCCACCCTGTTATTGACACATCCCTGGGTCTGATCTCAAGATGAAAGAGTAGTACATCAGTAAAAGCACTGTCCATATTTGTGCAGAAAGAACACTAGGAAATACTGCAGAGTTACTGGAAAAAAGTATGAGGAACCACAGCAGCGTTCATTGCTGACATTACCAGGCAAAAGGACAATAATATGTTCTTCTATATACAAAGATGTGTGGGCTGAGCTATGGGCTTTCTGCTTAGTCATAAAGCTTCATCTGAGGATAAAATACAGTAAGGTAAAGGTCACCCTTGCTCGAAAGTCAGTCGAATCAGACTCTAGGATTTAGTGCTCATCTCTGTTTATAGCCAAAGAGCCAGTACTGTCTGCATCTGCAGATGTTTCTGTGGACATGTGGCAGGCATGCCTCAACACCAGAGTGCATGGAACGCTGTTTACCTTCCCACTAAAGTGGTCCCAATTTATCTATTTACAATTTCTTGCTTTCAAACAGCTAGGTTGGCAGGAGCTGGGACTAAGACAGGAGCTCACTCCTCATGCAGCACCCAGGAATCAAACTCCAACCTTCCAGTCAGCAAGTTCATCACCTTAACCCCTTGAGCCAACAGAGTCCCAGTAGTCTGTGATAAAACCAGTGTTCTCCATGGCTTTCTAACAATTATACCAATCACCCTGATCACTAAATATTCTGATGGAAGCTACAGTCTGAAATTATAGAAGGCACCAGCTAGGAAGGGCTATTTCTGACCACATGGGCAATGTAAAGGGTTCAGCAGTGCCTGATAAAATCACAGTAGGCCAGGAAGAGATGCTGCCAAGTTTACAATAATGAGAACAGTAGCTGGAGTGTCTGAGCTAAGGAAACATCAGGCATGGGGGGCAATGGTCCACCATTCCCATATCTTTCCTAGTTCTGTTTCCTTAGCCAAAGCACATGTAAACCCCAAATTGTTTTTCAATATCCAGATCCTGGAAGTGCAAATTTAGTCAATACAGAATTCCATTGCTTTGGGCGAGTTACTGAGTAGCTAAAAATGTCATATAGAGATAAGGAAAATAGTGTATGTTCTCAAGCATTTTTGAAAGGAGGAAGTAAGGAGAGAAGAGCTCCTATCAAATAAGTCAACTCTTAGCTAATGTCTCATACTGGTGATAGAGACACATACATATAACAGTATTAATTAAATGGGACACCTGATATTTCTGTAGCACTACAATTTGTATCTGCCACAAAGTTTCAAAGTGGCTAATATGCCTTGTGAAAAGGCAAAATAAATAAATAAAAAGGCAGTTGATGGATTGCCAGCTCTCACCATTTCATAGTAGCTTTTCCAAGGGGGAAGAGCCATGAGGCCATGTTAGAGATCTTACCTACTACAGTAATACCTCGGATAACGTTTACCTCGGATAACGCTAAAATCGCATAACATTAAGTAATCTGGGGGGAAGATTTGGATTGAAGGCCCTATGGGATGGATCGGATAACAACTGCTAAAGCCTGTGCGGTTACAATGTATCTCTATGGAGCATTAACGTTGTCCGATCCATCCCATAGGATTTTAACATGCATCGGATAACACTAAAAATTGGATAACACCAAGACTTGTGGAACCAAGTTTTAGCGTCATCCGAGGTATTGCTGTATATCAAGCAGAAATCTAGTTCATATTGCATCAGATCATTGGTCCATCTTATTCAGTATCGTCTGCACTGACTGGCAGCAACTCTTTGGGATTTCAGATAGAATCCCTTACCAGCCTAACCCAGAAATATCGGGGAATTACCCTAAAAACTTCTATTTGCAAGTCTGCATTCAACCTGTAAAAAGAAATCTGTGTTCAACTACTAAAGCATATCCATTATATTGTACTTTCTTCCTCATGCCACCTAAATCTGATTACTGGCTTTCAATATACCAAAGGCTCACTGCCTCAAATGGAACAGCAACTTATCTGTTCATTTCCAGCAGGTGGCCCAAACCAAGTGATCTTACTATTTTTTTTCTTATTACAAGAGTGAATACACAGTGAATTTCACAGGCAGACCATCCCACCTATTTACAGTCTTAGAAGGACAGTTCATTCCTTAAATAATTTTTCTAAGATCCAAACGCATGCTGGACTGCACATACGAAAGCCTGGTGACTGCCTTACTGATTGTCCTATAAATAAATAGAAACAATCTGTAGTCGTTACTCAGCTGTATACTAGCTAACAGAACTGAAGGCCAAACTCTTTAGGTAGCCAGGAGTTCTCCAAGGCAGCTGGCGACCCTTCTAGACTACCTGTTTGCGGCAGCTTGCATCCCAAACAAATCAAGATAAACTGATTACAGACTGTGTTGCTTGGTTATTATATAAATTTAATAAACTCACACAACAGATGCAGTTTCCTCTTCTACACTGCTGCATCCCTTTTAAGGAATCCAGCACATTTCCCCTATGTACATCATTTTTTAAGACTCTAGACGTTTTTGTCCTAAGGTACTGGATTGGCCAACTATTATTATTATTATTTATTTTATTATTTATTTAGATTTATTATCCCACCCCAATCAGGAGAACCTGACTCTAGGCGGCTTACAAAAAAAGAAAAAAGATTATAAATAAGTGCAAAACAAACTAAACAATCCCACTATACCCCTACAAATTCAGAAATTAAAACCTTAAGGTTCAAAATTAATTAAAAAAAATTAAACTATAAATTTACAAAATACTAAAAACAATTTAAAAGGTTAAAAGGTTAAAAAAGTTTAAAAGAGCGAGAGAGGGGTGGCTGTCCCATCAGGTCAACCACCCAGCATGGGACCGCATATTATTTGAGCCTCACACACCTGCCCTGCCAGCCAGATTTTTAGGCTCTTCCGAAAAGGCAGAAGCAATGTCTGTAGACATAACTCAGTTGGCAGGAGGTTCCAAAGGGCTGGGGCAGACACAAAGAAGGCCCTCCTCCTGGTGCTAGAGAGATGCGCCTCTCTAGCCGATGGAATAATAAGAGAGCCTCTCCGATCCACCCTGGTGGGATGGACCGATGTTCTTGGGTTGACGCAGTCTCTTAAGTATCCTGGCCCACTACCATGTAGGGCTTTAAAGGTAATGACCAGCACCTTGAATTGAACCTGGAGGCAAACTGACAACCAGTGCAGCTCCTGAAGTAGTGGTGAGGCACGAGCATAACACCCATACCCCATCACTACCTGAGCAGCTGCATTCTGGACCAGCTGCAGCCTCCGAATGGTCACCAAGGGCAGCCCCATGTAGAGCGCATTACAGTAATCAAGTCTGGAGGTGACCAAAGCATGTGTGATCATGAGCAAGGAGTCCCGATCTAGGAGCGGGCGTAACTGGCGTATTAAATGAAGTTGTGCAAAAGCCCTCCTGGCCACGACTGCCACCTGCTCTATCAATCGTTCAACTATCAATCGTTCAATAAAGTATTTGAGTTTCTAAAACATACAGACCCTCTGAATATTTCTTTGTAAACCATGACCATATTCCAGAGATGATCTAGATATCCTGGATAAAGTTCAGGCATGGGTGGACATTCAATGCACACCCTGTAAAAATCAAATGACGTTTTCTCTTGCTATTTTTTTATGAAATAGTGCAGAAAAGTACAGAGGTAGAGATGACAAGCCAAAACACTAGATCTGATGCTTAATGGTTTGAAGACATAGCCTGCCTTGGGAAGAGCTGAATCATCCTTCCTAATGATGGCAGCCAAAATATTTTGGCAAATTAACATCAGAACTGTCCACTGACTGGATATACCTATCTATACAGAGTGAAAGAGGAGAGACTGTGTTGCCATTTCTTATATTTCATTTCATTTCAAATTTATACCCTGCCCTAATCAGGTAAACCTGACTTTAGGCGGCTAGAGTCAGGCTAGAGTCTTCAGAAACAAAGTGAAACGCTATCTTGGCAATCCAAGGAAGATGGCTAAAATAGAAGCATCACTAAGCGACCATAAGGGCTTCCTGCATGAAAGCTAACATTCATTCATTAGATGCACTTCTGGTCTGTTTTCTGACACCAAGGCCAACACCATGAGAATTATGATGCTCATTATTTAGGATTAGCATACAGCTAGAGCCTGGACCTTCTGTGAATGCCTGTCCTAGACCATTTCTGGAAGGGGAGCAAGTTTTCAAGAAGGTACTTGCCAACAGGATGTTTCCTAGTGTCACCTTCACGTCTTCACTGTGAATATTTCCACTACCTTGGGCAAGGTGTAGTACAATCCTCAGGGGAATATATCACCCACTTCTCAGGTTACTTCTAGTTTCCTTTTCCAAAGGACTGCTTGTTTACACAGTGCTCATTTGGCCAAGCACAGGAAGATATTGGTTTGTGCCTACATAGTACCTCATCGCTGGCATCAAAGAAAACAACAACCAAGGCTTTATTGGGATAAAACTCAATTTTAATCCTAATCTGTTCCCACCCCCACCCCACACAAGTTGACCATTGCTCTCAGAAGGCTGTCTCGTTTTGCCTGAATGAGGGCAATGAAGCAGGAACGGATACCTGGCCTGACAGTTCTTCCAGCACTGCTCCCTTTCCCAATGCCTCCAATGCTGTCTCCTCGCGTCAAAATGGAAATGCCACTGAAGCTGCTGGCTTTGGTGACAGGAGGCCTCAGGTTGCGGGTGGAACCATCCGAGTCTGTGCTACTCCATGGCCGAGGTTCAAGTGACTTGAGGTCACTCTCTGTGCTGCTTTGGCGGCTACCTGAAGACCGGTTACCCCTGCATCAAAGATCACATTGATTAGGAGGCTCATATCTGTACATTCAAGGCATCAGATGTATTGTTTAGCATTGGAAGAACAGACAGACAAGCACAAGTAACTACAGTGTGAAGGGCCAAATCAGGGGAACAAATGAGTGCTGCTGGTCTTCAAACGCAGTAGCATGGAGACAGAGGAGTCTTATAGACACTCCTGGCAATATGGACCACCTTACAAATACAACAGCCTCCATGACAGTAGCTCAAGGGCTACTCAGAAACAGAGATGTAAAGGTAAACTGATGCAAGTGTATGGGCATATTTAGATGTGCATGTCTTAGCATCTCTCTCTTTAATGCAAGAGTGGATAATATCTTTATTAGGTTACTAAAATCCCAAAAACATTCTAGTTTTCAAGTATGCAGGAGTTAAAAAAGCTCACCAGTTTGTTTTTCTTTCTTTCAGTGGCTTAGTAAACAGCCCAGTGATTTAGATACAGTATATGGTATACAGCAGTGGTTCCCAACAAGGGGTACACAGCCCACTAGTGGACTTCAATTCCCAGAAGCCTCAGTCAGTACATTGGCTGATCAGTGCTTTGGGGAAATGATTTAGGCTTCTGGGAATTGAAGTTCAAAAACCAGCATTTGGGAAACACTGGACAGAATTGGAGGTTGAGAGTTGTGCCTCCCGGGAAAAGAGCCAGCATGTGCTGTCCTGGGCAAGCTATATAGTCCCAGGATACCCCACACCCCAAGAAGGAGGAAATGGTAAAACCACTTATGTGCATTCTCTACTTAGAACACCCTAGAAAGGTTACCATAAGTCTGGAATTGACGTGACAACATGCAACTATTATTAACAAAGATATTATTCACTCTTACACTAAAGAGAGGCAACTCATATACTGTCAGGTTAGGAAGGGACACTAAAACATGGATATCCAAATGGATTTTTGTTTAAAGACCACAGGGATTTTCTTTCTTTCTTGCCCTTTTATATAGCAGATGTGAGACAAAGAAATAACCAGAAAATCAAATTAGTTACAGCACAGGGTTCCAAACAACTTTCCTTTCTGGGGTACAAAATAATTTGAAAGTTTTTCCAAAGTGATGTGCCCATGATTAAATGATCCCATAGTTCAAAACATTACATTTGTCCACCCCATATATTAGGGGTTACAACACTGTCATTGTGGGGAGAGAAACACAAATTTTTCTGGTCCAAGAGGTATGAGAAATTGGCAAATGTCCTTTCTGATTTTCAGGATGCCCAAGATATTCAACACTACAGGATAGATTAAAGAAAATGCTGCTGTAAAATACACAAGAGTAAAAAAAGCTATTCGCAATCAGTGATGCCCAAACCTCCAAAAAATATATCCAGCAAAATATCATGAAAATGTTTCAAAAGTAACAGAGTGTTAGAAGGCCATTGTGCTCTACCATATCTTGACTAGACACTTAACTTGATTTCAACAATGAACGTATAATGAATTTTGAAACATGCATGGTAGCTCATTTTCTGAATATTCCAAATGAGCTCAGAAGTAATTAACGACAAAAACATGTAATTAATCTTTTAAAAATATCTAAGGCCTATTTAAGTTAGATTATAACTACATTTTAATGTAAGTTTGTCCCCTTTGCCTTGCAACTGTGACTCCTTTTGCTAGTTTTATAAGGTATATATGGCTTCATTACTTATATGTGTTTTGTATGACAGGCCAATAGATTGTAGCAAAATAAAAAACCAAAAAGCAATTATTTAGTTGAAATAAGTGAAAAGTTAAGAGTCTTTACTTTTCACTTATTTCAACTAACTAACATAAACCTCTCTCTCTCTCTCAGCAACTGACTACCTTTTTGGAGAGGTAGCCATGTTAGTCTGTGCAAGCATATCAGAGAGCAAATAAAACAAAACAAAAAAGACATAAAAGTTGTGGCACCTTAAAGACTAACTCCAGTCCAATTGTTAGGATTAGCTTTTATGGAAGACTTTCAAACTCCAGGCTTAGGCAGTTAATGAACTCTGAAACTGCCCACTGTTATCCTAAAATGAGGTCATAAATCATCTCACACTTACAGCCAGTGACTTGTTGTAATTACTCCACCTGTTTGACAAGAATGATGTCACTGTCAGAGAAAGACTGCCTCAGACTGGACAGTCCTTTTTATATTTTCAGGACATACATAACACATGCAAAGTCAAAACAAGGTCATGCACATCCCAACATTTTAAAAAAGGAACTCCTTAATCTACAGCAATCTACCACTGATGATGATGTAATTCCTATTGAGCAGGCAGAGCTATGCAACAGGATACTGGACTTCAAAACACAAGCTATAAGGAACGTCCATTTACATCACAAGGCCTAAGAAACTCATACCTTTATAGTTTAGACCTCATCATTACAATCAAAGGGACAAGAAAGTTATTGTTCTCAAAAATCCAATCCTAAAATGTACCAACAAAATTCCATTAGATTCACACCACTGCCTCAGGAACTTAGTACGATGAAAGGGAGTACACTGACAAGTAGAAAAATGAGAGAATTAAATATTAGAAAAGAAGGAAGGAAATCTCTGAATGCCAAAATATGGATGCTTATGAGCCTCCCTAATTTCAAAGGTAAAACACCTTTCACATTTGGATGAAACCAAGACTCTGGCTTTTAAATCTGCTGGCAAACAAAGAACCATTTAGCAGATGGAGAGAAAAGGATTCTGTCCACTAAAGAATGCCCAAGAAGGATTTATGTTTAAAGCACCTTGGGCTCAATAAATATATTGCTGTTGTGCACTGAGAACCTTCCTCCTTTCTTTTCAGAGGTGAGTACCTTGACATCCTAGGGGATCATCAGCAGAACAGATACCTTTAGCTGTTTACTGATCTGGTTTCTTGTTTTAACCAACATTCCAATGCTCTCTTCACGTTCAAAAACACCTTACATGACAGTGACAAATTAGTTTAAACATGAGTGTCACTGAATGAGAATACAGTAAAACCTCATATAACACTAAAACCTGGTTCCACAAGTCTTCGTGTTATATGATTTTTAGTGTTATCTGATCCTCTATGGGATCCATAGAGATACATTGTAACCACACAGGCTTTCGCGGTTGTTATCTGAAGCATCCCATAGGATCTTAATGTTATCTGATGCAATTCTTCCCCCCAGATTCCTTGATGTTATGCGATTTTCGTGTTATTCGATACTAATGTTATATGAGGTATTACTGTAAACACCTAAATGCACTCACAACTAAGATCAACAACAAGAATCTAGAGGAATGCTCCAGTTCTTAAGGAAACCTGAACAAGCCCATGCCTTGCTTCCCACGGAGAAATGAGTTGGTGGCTTTCTTTCAAGACTAGCATTCTTATGCTTTGATTTTCGAGGGTGAGACAGAAAGATTTAGAATGAGGGAGTTTCATTTCTTCAACATAAAAATGGCAAGGTTGGCCTTCTTTTTTGAGCCATTCCCTGAAAACTTAAGACAAGTGGTGATGCTGCCTGAGACTAGTACCTGCGCTCAGTCTGGCAGTATAAACATGCAAGTACAGTGGTACCTCACTTAAAGAGCAGAATGTGCTCCACGGGATTGCTCTTTAAGCGAGTTTGCTCTTTGAACAAAACAACATTGTAAGTGACCAATTGTGACTTCTGGTGGGGGGGATTGCAAACCCCAATTTATTTGTTATCGAGTTTTTGGTATTTGTTAAGCGAGGCGACCATTCAGAGAAAATTCTGCTCTTTAAACGAGTTACTCTCTAAGCGAGGCACTCTTTATGGGAAGTTTTACTGTAAGTAAGTAAAGACAAAATAAAGAGACACCTTGGTTTCCTAAGGTACTATTGGAAAACCAGTCTCTAGGGAATGACAAGATGCATAGATAACAAGACCACAAAGTCTGCATTACAGATTCTGCAGAACCTGAGGATTTTTCAGCAATAGGAAGAACACCTTTGGTAGGCTTTTTCAAATGCCTTCTATTGATAATGGTACACTTTTTAAAAAATTACAAAGGAGCAATAAATATTTCAGTTCCTCCCCCCTCTCCCTCCCCCCCAAGCTGTAGCTAAGCAAGAGTAAAAAGAAAAGTTTGGGGCAAATTGAGACCACTATCTTTTCAATATCTTCTCTTCTATGTACGAGGCTGAAAAGCAAGATATCCAGATTGTGAATTTGCAGCCAACTAGGCTATGAATGTACAGATGAACTTCCAACGTACCTTTGACAAAATTAATAAAACGGTTTTTATCCAAACCTCAATGGAATCTAGATTTGTTAGTGATCTCATGCAATCGACCTCTTTTCAAGGAAGCTCATCCAAGACAAATTCCATGTAGACTATGTCCCTTACAGGCATATCAATAAACCTCAGCTTCAGCAGGAGTCAGACTGCCTTTCGTTGAAAACATGGCTTCCCAGCCAGTCTCAAAGTCATATATGGGGAATGCACATGAGACATTTCATAATGATCAGAGCTGAAAATGCAGAAAGGTGGGAAACGTCTGCATGCTTCATTCCCAAAACTGGACACTGAGAAATGATCTCTTGTGTCTAAGTTCTTAATTACATTTGGTCAGTTGAAGAGACACCAGTATGTCCACAGCTGTAGTCCTCATCTGTGCTGACTTCTTGCTTTTGTTAAGAGCAAAGGAAGAAAGCTGTATCAGGTGACAGATTGTGAGGTTGCCAATAAGGATGGAAGAATGGAAAACAGCTTTAGTGCATGAGACAGTCCTTCAAGATACTCTCTGCAAGTCCTTTAAAAACAAACACTAGATATAGTTATGTAGATATTAGTTTGATCTGCAACATGCTCAAGCCTTGTACAAATGCTGTGTAACTTGAGGAGCAGGCACAATGCAACTACAAAGCTGTTTCATTGTACTAATCTTGCATGATCTCTAGGCACACTTTGTGATCTCTTAATTTGCTGGTTAACACCACTAACCAATATGTTAGTCAGAGACCAAGGATGACTAGCAAGGGGGGTTGTGGGTGAGAGAGGTCAGAAAGGAAGGAAAGAACTGGCTCAAAATGCCTTGCTAATTATGTTGTCAGCAGCTAGTCAATGTATAGCTAAGATGTGGAAAAACGAGTTGAGTATAAAAATAGAAGACTGGTATAAAGAGATGTGGCAATTGGCATTAAATGACAAACTGACATGGGAACTGATGGTTAGAAAAGGAGCAATTCGGGAAAATAGATTTTGGAGAATCTGGAAAAAATTTGTTGAGTATGTAATGGTGAAAAATCAAGGGAACAAACCTGTACCGGATCAAGCTGATTTTTGGAAAAACTGAACTGTTGTACTCCTGGACAATATACATAGCACCTGGGTGTAATTCGGATAGATTGTTTAGATTAAAAATAGATAAGGGTTGAACAATAGCTAATTAGAGTATATATACTAATTTAGAATTTAGTAAGATAAGTTCAACTTTTTCTACCTCAAGTACAAGTTGAGTAAAATATTTAGTTTTTACTGTTTTTTCTTTTATTGTTTAGTAATATCCATAACCATAATTGTAATAGTAAGATTGTTAAATAATGAACTATTGTATGGGATTTGATTCTGTTTTTTCTTTTATAGTTATTGTAGTGTTTCTTTTGTGTTGTCATAGTGTCAATTTTTTGTATTGTGTAAAAATTATAAAAAATAAAAAAAATAGAAGTGTAACAATTTAGGAAAAGAAGTTAGGTTGAAATAGTCTTGCAATTTTATTAAATGGGATTGTATTAAACAGGATTTGACCATTTATGTCAGTGCTATTGCCATCTATCCTGGTTTTGAGTCCACTTTTGAGTTCAACTCCCAAGTGGGGCGGGGTAATAAATTCAATAAATAATAATAATAATAACTGTGGATTTTAGTCTTACAAGACCTAAGCATTCTGGAACCAGTTTACTTTCTTTTAGGCTTTGAACCATGTACAGTACTAACTTTCACCTTCTTCGCTGGCCATGCTCTAGGTGCACTCATTAAACGAAATGAGGAGACTGGCTAAAAGGAAAAGAACAGTTTCAAAAGTGTCAACCCCTTATAGAATAGCTTTCTTGGAGAGGTTCACCAGATGCCATCCCTTTGGCCTTCACAGCACCATGTGAAGGCATCTTTGTTCATAGAGAATTCTTCAATAATTCAAATGGCCTAGGCCACTCAAGTTCTGAAAGCTACATTTTGACTCTGCACTTGTTTTTGCCTCTTATATTTATGCCAATGTTAAGCGTATGGTTTACTAACTTTTGGAAGTGAACTGATAATGTCTAGGGGATTTCTTCAGGCAGTTTGCCTCCAAAGAGACCACTTGAGTAGCCACACAAGAGGATATTGGCCAATAACTTCTTCTCTATTTCAACTGCTTTCATACGAATTTAATAAAATCTGCCCAAAGAACTATGGTGGTGGTTGGTTTTGGGATTGTGTGCATGTTGTTATAGTTTTAAAAAACAGAATAATAAAAAGAGCCAATAACCCTGAAGTTCTGCTTCACCTAGTGCTTTTGAGTGCTAGTCAGATTTGGCATGGGGAATGTACAGTACAGTATAATTAAATTTTATTCCTTGCAGAGCAACATATCTGTATGATCCTAAGTCCATTTCAAAAGAAGACACTTCTTGATGCTTTTGGAATGGCGTATGTTTTCAGAGAAGAATAAGCAATGTTAATCTCTTTTAAATATCCAGCCCACTGACAAGTCATCATCACAACTTATAGTTATAGAGTTAGTTGTTGGGGACACAGCCAGATCTTAAGACAGCTATCATGTCAGCACACCTCATATATAATAACTTGCTGCTCCCTTTCAGCTACCATATATACTCAACTATAAGTCATCCCAAATACAAGTCAAGGTACCTAATTTGGACCTCTAAAACTAGGAAAATAGATTGACCTGAGTATAAACTAGACTTATACTCGAGTATATAAGTATGTAAAACTATTTAAAGTGTGTGTTTTAGCAACTTTGCTATGCCAACAATTACAGGTATCCATCTTATTTTTAGGCAATATAGGAAATCTAATTATTTCATGACATTATATTTTCCTGAAGCTTCAACAGACAGGAGAGACATCTGAGCCTAGCATCAGGCATCTCTGGGTTTTGTGTCTAATTCCCATCAACCTAGCCTCTACGAACTTGCAATCCTAAGCACACTTCATTGGGAATCGGTATTCAGTGGACTTTATTTTTAAAGTAAATATCCTTTTGACACAAACAGTAGTAGAAGTAAACTCTTAGTATGCAGAAGTTTTAGTTTTCATCTTATTGTGGGGGAGGAAAAAAATACGACACTAAGTGATGTTGCAAGAGATGACAACTTGAAGGACTCCACAAGTAGCCATGCATGGGCGAACTGGCTCTGCAAGACAAATGTATGCAATAAATCACACAGAGGTACCTAAAGATCTGTCGCCTTTTGTGAGAGCTAGAAGAAAAGCCTTCTTTGGAGAGTCTGTTGGTTAACATCAAAGAAAAGCATTGTTATGGAGTTACAGAATCTTCTCCCTTACAAAAGACTGAAGAAGGGTCCAAAGCATAGACGAACTGTACTAACCTGCTATCATTCAGGAATCCATTCTGGCCCGACTACCGGCAGGCAAAGCCACAAAATTGGAAACAGAAAAAGAAAAAGGAAATCATATGACAATGAATATGGCTAATCAAAATGAAGAAATAGGTGATCATTTTAGATTTAAGGACTGTAGAATCCTATGCTCAAATATTCCTGTAATTACACAACTCCTATAGCTAAAACAAAGTATGCTTGTTCACCTCTTGCGAACCAGATACAGCAAATACCCACACAAACCTAGATAATGATTTCAGGAAAAGAAAGGAAAATCTAAACAAACGTTTGCCATTTTTACGTATCAGCTGAAACAAGGCATAAAGTCTCTCTCAAAATGATTAATCGCTACAAAGGCAACTGAGAAAAGTAATTTGCAGCTCCAAAGGCCCTGGTTGCCAAAGAAAAGGGAGATACTGTACTTGATTTTGTTCAGAAACTGAGAATAAGAATTTAACATTTGAAGTGGACAGATGGGCCACTTGTTTTTGTTTTTCAATTGCTCTCCCACCAACTTCTTTGGGCTTTCCTGTTATGGTATCACAGTGGACCAATTTCTGCAGAAGACTGTTGACCTCCTTGGTTGTCACTGGGCTGGCTTACTGTGCTGGGTATGGAGATCCTTGTTAAAGGAGTGCAATCAGATGTTACACAAAAAATGGGCGAAATGGTTGATTTTAAAAAGTTTTTACAAACTCTGTAGTTTGTAGGCCTAAAATCTCACTGGAAACCATCCCTTTCATTGTGTCTCCATAATTTTTTTTTTTAGCCCAGTGAATGTCATCCATCAGAAGATACCACCAAACTTCTCCACAGTTTCTGGTATCCTGGTAACAAAGTTACATTAGGGCTTATGGAAGTAAACAATCCATGTGAAATGGTTTGGGAACACATAGGAACTCCAATGCTAAAAGTTAATATTAAAGCAGGCATAAAACCTAGTCAGGAAGATGGAAGAGAGACCATCAAGAGCCCCATTCAAGAAGATGGTTTTATTTTTAAGTATCCAAACTCACCTCTCGTGCAAATATGCGTTCTCTAACCCTCTGATATTCTTCTTCTCGCTCTTCTATGGATTTGCTCCTCCGTCCATCCTGCAGAGGAATTCTGATCTAAATTGAGACACAGAATCTAGCTTAGTTAAGATTGTGCTACCCACTTAGCACAGCAGCCAGGCAAAAACACTCAGTGAGCAATCCATTTGTCAACACTGGGAACACCACATTGGTACAACATGGTGTAGAGTACATCACAAAAATTGGCATGCTAAAAATCTATCACACATGGGGAACTAAGGTTGGCACAATTTCTCCTTCTGGCTGAAGAGCCTCACCTCCAATATTTGGCGAGTTTATTTAGGAGACACCTATGTCACCACTGCTGAAAAACATCAACAAGAATTATTGTCGT
The DNA here is from genome assembly GCA_030440675.1 of Furcifer pardalis. Classification (NCBI taxonomy): domain Eukaryota; kingdom Metazoa; phylum Chordata; class Lepidosauria; order Squamata; family Chamaeleonidae; genus Furcifer; species Furcifer pardalis. The sequence goes on from CP126893.1 coordinate 20,185,760, forward strand.
TTTCATGTATTGATGGTAGCCAATATAATCAATTCCAATTCTTCTGAAACATGCAACCCACACAGCAGGCTGCTAGGTGGTTGGAAAAAGTGATGTCATCATTATTAGCATTATATGGAAAACACAGGGGCTGAAAATCCCATGTGTTTGCATTACAACATCTAGTTCTCTTAAATGTAAAGGTATCGTGCCTTATCAAAAGGAAAGGCCAACTTTAAAACTATCTCCTCTTAAGTAGCATATCAAAACCAAAATGCCTTGTGATCTTAATTATAAGTCAAGAAGGCTATATAGTTCTGCAGACAGGCATGTGTGTAGACAATACACTACACACAACTAATACTTTCTGCTTCAGTTGGGAAGAAAGACAAAGCAATACATATCACAAATAAACAAAGTGATGCAGAGACACCTAAAGAAAAAGAGGACAGGGGGAAGAAAAAGAACCAAAACACATTCACTAGGTAAAGAAATCTTAAGGGCCCCAATTGCAGTTCTTCAGCCAAAGCTTGCAAGCAGTTAAGCCCCACCTTGTCTTACCTGATTATCATCTCGGTCAATGCTGGTGTCATCTCGCTTGAGAATAAATCTCTGTGGAAATTCAGAGTTCTTCTCATCTTTGATGTGCTCAGAGAACCTCTGCTCAGGGCTGTGGAGAAGATACAAACCCATCTTTCGTCAGGTAGAACAGTGAAAAACTTAAGGAAACTAAATGGCTGCTCTAATGCTGCTTCAGCGGAATGCTTCTGTCACTCTCTCTTTTAATTAGGAAAGGATCAAAAAGTGAAGTTTCCCACAAAATGTATCCTGAAATACAAGAATCTGCCCTGCAGGGTATACTAAAGCCACCGCTAGAAACTTCTGGATTTGTCCTATGCTACTCTTTGTGTTCCAAAGATGACTTCACCTGCTCAGGCCGTGTTCAGTTAACCATCATACATGCACAACAATAAAAGCTAACTTTTGTAACTGAAAAGACTGGCCAGAAATCAGTTAAAGTTTGTCATCTGTTCTTCCTTAAAGAAAGTTAAAATGAGAAGATTCTGAATTCTCTTGTTTGGAGAGCCAGATAAGCCTTTCTAAGTCTTGCCTTCTTCAGAAGATCTGCTCCCAGTAAAACTGCTACGGGGTAGCAAAAACCCTTCTCCCTTTACAAGGCAAACCTCCTGTCCCAAGATTAGGTCATGGAGGATGAACTATTTGACCTCTTTTCCTAGTTTTCTGTTCATGGTGGAAAGGAGGCTTCTTCAAACCAGCAAAAAAACTGAAGACTAATCAACACCTATCTAAATCAATAATATTTCTGGAACACATGCTAGGAGAAACTGAGCAGAAAGAGTTCATTACTATGAGAAGCAAAGCAAACAGCCAACACATACAGAATTAATTGTTTAAGGGATTACTACCCAGAGATGAACAATGCATGTATGATACTGAACATCAAAACGCCATGCACTTTATAGAACTGTTTTTGTTTTAACAAATCATTCTATTATAATGGCACAGTATCTGCAAGTGCTAACAGTTCCTAATTCCAGATGGGCTTTTCATGTGCATAACTTTAATGCCATGCCTTCAGCAGTACTTGAGGGTTGTTTCAGAAGAATTCAGTTACAAAATCCTATATGCTCATGTGGTGACAGTATTGAAACACTTGCTCATGCACTGTTGTTTTGCTCTTTTTACAAAGATGCATGGAAAGAGTTAATTTGTCCTTTGTTAAATAGCCAGCCAGCCCACTCATGAGATTATGTATCTTTTCTTTTTGCAAACTGAGATAAACAGGAGATTGTATCATCTACAAAATTTTTCACAGCAACAGTTAAAATAGGTTAAATATGGCTTCAATGCTATTGTTTCCAAATTTACCTGTTTATTTTTTATGGAGTTGTATGTATATTTGATGATTATGAACTTATTTTCTTGATTTTAGTATATTGGTTTTAAATCTTGATTTTCTTGATTTTAGTATACTGGTTTTAAATCACAATAACTTTTTATGCACTAACTTCAAAGGCATATAGATAAATACTCTCTCTCTCTCCCATCTCTCTAGCAATGTTGTTATTGGGAGGGGGGGGAATAGAATTTCTTATTGATCCTGTCTGGAAGTTAAAAAGGATATATGAAAGAAAATGGCACAACTTGAAAGGACCATGAGTATCTTTCTTACGATGAAGACGTTAACCCCCCGGGCTCCATCGAAGACGTTGAGCCCCCGGGCTCCGTCGAAGACGTTGAGCCCCCGGGCTCCGTCGAGGACATTGAGCCCCCGGGCTCCGTCGAGGACACTGAGCCCTCGGGCTCTGTCACGGAAGTTGTGTGTGTTGTTGTTTGTATTAATGTTTTGTTATACTTGTTGATTTGTTATACTGTATTTTGTTATATTCTGTTAGCCGCCCTGAGTAGCTCTGCGAGTAAGGTGGCATACAAATGTGAACAATTAAATTAAATTAAGGAACAAATGCAGAAGTCAAGCAAAGAAGCTCCAAATTTTAGTGTTCCTGGTGTCACATCTTATGAACTTCGTAAGTAGTCTCATAGCATCCCGCTTCCTCTCAAGTTTAACACAGCATATGAAGAGTTTGCAATCAAAGAATTTCGTTGAAGTGCATGTCTCTATCTACCTTCTAGCACTACTGAAAAATGAACTTCAATTACACTTCTCATGGTATTTTGCTTTTTGTCAGTTGCGCTCTGAGAAGCAAAGACGGATCAGCTTTTTACTTGTCGTCCTCACCCCTCCATACACACCCCAGCTCTTGCCTCACAGGATGAGGAAAAGGTGGTCCAGGTGCTCCTCTTGCTTGTTTAGAAGAAAGGATGGGGGGCATGAGAGGAAACAGGGCCAGGACCTGCTCTGTGGTACAGAGAGGTGGAGATTTGTGGTTTTGGACATCAACTCATGGAATTCTACTTGTGGAATATGCGGAGAATCCTGGGAATTGCACTCCAATTCTGTCAGGGAGAACTGGAATTGCAGCCCAACAACATGAAAGAATATACCTGTTGAAGATCTTTGAACATCCTAGAGAAGTACACAAATATAGCAGGGTTACAAGTATTTCTCCCCCTCCCCTCAATTTAAAACTGACTGAAACAATTTCTTGCCTTACATTCTTGTGTTACTGGTCTTGTTGATAATGACGGCCTTCCCAGTTTGGTCTACGTTGTGGTCCATGCCAAAATAGGCAGCAACCCGGTGCAAAAGCATTCTGTGATATGAGGTCATTTGGGGAAACTTCTTGAACTGATTACTGACAGCAGCAAAGATCAAGGGAAGCAAAGGAGGAGAGAGAAGGGAAAATTATACAAATGTACAAGAACAAAACCACAATAGTTAGACAGTTTTAATAAAAAAGAAACTTGAATGTATTGCTGAAGGAAGAGGTGGTTGAAGACAGCCTTCAGGTGTATACCATGATTTATACCACATGATTTTCCCCATAGAAATGCTCGTTACGCGAGTTTTTCCATAGGGAAAAGTCCGACTCGCATAGTGAAAAATTCGTTATGTGAGTCAGACTGCTTAGCGAAAAACTTGCTCATTATGTGAGGTTTGACTGTATGACAGGCTGTCTGCTTGTAACACCAGGCATACAGACTTGCTGTGGTTTTTGCTTTTTAAGGATAACACTCTTGGTATCTGCACTGATACACGAGATGTGTGAAAAGAGGATACTACCTTTAGCGTTTCTGAAACCCTGCAACTAGAAGGAGACATTTTATCTAACAAAACATGGTTTCACTGGAAGATTTCATTACCATAATTCAGAACTCAAGACACAACTAACAGAAAAGCCCAGAACTGTGCATGTCCAGCAAGGACTAGAACAGAGATGACTAAATGAACCTTTTACAACCCTTGGGTTCCCAGCATTAGCCTCATGCTTTCTGATATTCTGATTTAAACAAAAGATGTTAAATAACACTGCAAAACTGTTCATTAGGATCAGTTAGATTATTACAACATTCATATCACCCATTAGCCCAGCTTGCCTGCTTTCCCAATTCTTTTTCCGAACAATTTTAGAAGCCTAGAGCATGAAGATTTAAGCCCTGTTCAGTAATTTGCTATTCATGGGCACTAAATGCATGAAGAGGGGCAGCCAGCTAGCCTCACTCACTCTACCCTTATTTTGCTTATAGTAAGCAACAAGTCTCAATGGGAAGACTTTTTGATGCATAAACACTTCCTATGAGTTCCTCATGGAATTGAAATTACACATTTAGCTCACCCCTGGATAATGAATGTCTGATTTACATCTTTAGTCTCCATACAGAAGATTTCTCTTCTGAAACCTCAAAGGTTTTGAAAATATGGGTTACTTTGGCTGTTGGCTCCAAGAATATAGTATGAATTTATCATAGAAAATCTCTTTCACCTTTTTTTTAAGCAAACAAAAGATCAGGCCTAATCAGATCCATTTTCTACAAAATGGTGCCTTCCTGATATCGTTTATGGACACCAGCATAAACAAGCTAATCCTCCCTGTGTAACTAAATTTAGTATTAAAACTCCATTCTTGTTGGAGGGGCAGGAAGCGGGTAGATATTACAAAGGAAAATGTTCTACAATGTATATTAAACTTCTACTTAAAACAATGTTTCTAAATATTAATCATGAGCAAAATATTTTCTTTACACACAGAAGACTATAAGACATACTGTATATACTCGACTAGTCATCCCGAATATAAGTCGGGGTACCTAATTTAGACTTCTAAGATAAAGAAAATAGATTGACCTGAGTACAAGTCGGGGGTGGAAAATACAGTAGCTGCTAGTGAGTTGTAATAATTAAAATACATGAAAATATGGTAACATTAATTAATCTAGACATTTGTGTGGGTAGGTTTTTGAGTTTTTACAGTAGTGCTAGTTTTTTTTAAACTGTATGTTTGAATTTGAACCACAGCAGTTTTGGGAGCCTCAGGGTCGTTAACCCAAGTATTAGTCAAGCCCACTTTTTGGACCTCATTTTGGGGGCTAAAAAACTAGACTTATACTTGATAGTACAGTAAAACCTCATATAACACTAAAACCTGGTTCCACAAGTCTTGGTGTTATATGATTTTTAGTGTTATCTGATGCATGTTAAAATCCTATGGGATCCATAGAGATACATTGTAACCACACAGGCTTTAGCGGTTGTTATCTGAAGCATCCCATAGGATCTTAATGTTATCTGATGCAATTCTTCCCCCCAGATTCCTTAATGTTATGCGATTTTAGTGTTATTCGATACTAATGTTATATGAGGTATTAGTGTACTTAATTACCACAGAAATTACTAAGCCACAAGGATCTGGTGTTATCTTTGCACACACACACAAAATGAAGTATTTTTTGTCAAAATCCATGCCTTCTTTCATGCACACAATGAAGAATAAATTCATTTTCCATCTCTCACAGGCCTCCTAAGACTACATTGGCTGAAATTCAGGTGTAACTCACAGCTACAATAGATCCACTGAATCAACGATGATTTGGCGAGTCAACTCTTCCATAAGTCCCATCATTCTAGTTGTGATTCACTAAGGATTTCAGCCATTAGGTACTTCTGTGTGTAGTGCAGAATTATATAAAACAGACATCTAGAAAAACTAGTAGGAAAGCAGTAATGCCAACAAAACAGCTTCAGATCTATTGTCCAGTATCACCACTCTCTGTACACCACAGCTCTTCCTTCAGGAGACATTCTGTCTGGCTTAACAGCTGCAGTTAAAACTCCCAAGATCAGGTCATTACCTAAACTTACGACTTTCTGGCTGCCCAGGATCCCTTGACATGGATTTCAAATGCCAACCATCTCTCCATTATGCCTGCCTTCTATTACTATGGATACAGTCCCTCGGGCACTAAGCAACCAGTTTCATAACAATACACCTCTGTCCAATGACTAATGGAGGGAGGGGAAGGATGAGACACATCTTTGCTTTTAATTGGACCCTGATGTATTCCACTTAACTGGGCCTGAAATGTGTATTTAACAGAATGTACTTTTGGTCAAAAAACCCTAGTATTCGGCAGTTCTTTTCCTAAGGGTTCTTCCAGTATTGTTAATAATATCAATTACTGGGACAGTCAATGCCTTGGGGTCATTTAGAGCCTCAAAATGTGACAGATGATCAAATTGTTCATGGCATGGAAGAATGAAGCCCCACAACACCAAGCATTCAAAGCTTTCTGACATTTGGTCAGACGACCAATCCATCTACCCTAGTATTTTTCTACACAGACTAGAATCCAACTCTACTATCCAAGGTCACTTCTGATGGAGACATCATGGGCTCAAGCTGGGACATTCCAAAGCTGTTCTTCTCTAGGTCTGGACCCAATTTCTAACCTAATTCTCATATTCAAAGAGCCTTCATAGTACAGTGGTGAATCTGCAGTACTGAAGCCAAAACTCTAGTCACAATTTGAGTTTGATCCTGACAGGCTATCCTTTTGAATGCTCATCTTCCTTTTCCTTCGAGGGTGATGAAACTTACAAGGTAAGACTATGTACTTTTAATAAACAATTATGTCCATCTGGAAAGAGAAATAACTTGTTGACAATAAACATGGTTTAGGTACATACGAAGATTCAATTTCAATCCTTGGACTTCTCATTTTAAAGAGAACGGCTTCCAATGGAAGTTAGAAAACACTTGTCTATGACCAAAGTAGTGGTTAACATTTTCTCATTCCCTCTCCTCCTGTAATATCTGGTAAAGTTTAGTACACAGCCTGAAGTCATAATGAAACTTGCCCTGATAATGGCAACCAATGGAAACAGGACTGTAGAAGCAATTTACTAAGACAACCCAAAGAGGACTGTAAAACTGCAAATGTCAAGTCAGGGAGTCTGATACCTGAACATCTCCCCCTCGAGTGCTACAGAAATTTATAGATTTCTAAGGAAAAATCAGAAGCTGGTGATCATTATTATTATTAGATTTGTATGCCGCTCTACTCGGTGACAACCAACTCATCATAGTTAGCAATTATCACAAAAGGATTAAGTCAAGTGGGACCCTGAGGAATCTTTTGCACCTTGTTCAACTTACTCCCTTTTTCTGAATATCCTTTAACTATTTTGCCCAGGTAACACAATCTGAATGTCCAGAAATATTGCTGTTTTCTTTTTTATTAAACAGGCACATGCAAGCTTTTAGTGAGTGTATTATACTGTTTTCACTCTACTGAATATTCAAAAATCATAGCTATAAAAATTCAATATAATGCTTTAGGAATGTAATTATGAAAATTCTAACAAATTGAATGGTAAATGAAGTATTACAAATACTTAACAAAAAGGTACTACAAAAGCATACTCCCTAAGTTACTAAAAATGAATTCTCAGTTAAGTCACATCCATGTAAATATGATAAGAGACTATACAGTATTTTGATTCATTTGCAATTCTCTCCCACAGCTCTATTGCTAGCCATGGTGTGTGTGGGGGGTGGGGGTCAAGATGACCTTCCTTCCAGACTTGGGTGGAGAGCAAGCTGATTGGATTGCAACTATTCTTTTAAAAAATGCTGTTCAAACCACATTTTATAGTACAATGTACATTTTGAGGATCACATTTTCCATACACCCCTCTTATACAAAATATATCTTGACACGAGCAGCTGTTGACTACATGTAGGTAGAGGAAAGGGACATAGCACATAACATTGTTATGGGTGAGGTATCATCAGTATACGTGGTGATCCCAGCGATGCACTCAGAGTCCTATCCAGGTGTCTGGAGGCTGTTGGGGTCTGGATGGGGGACAATAGGCCGCCGCCAAGACACCTGGGGCCGGGGAAGAGGTGGCTGCCACACCCAGCCCGGGACACTCTCCACCTGCGCGCTGGGGCAGGGGGCTTAAAAGCCCAGCAGGACATTTCGCTCCCCGCCGCCGCCGCCAAGACACCTGGGGCCGGGGAAGAGGTGGCTGCCACGCCCAGCCCGGGACACTCTCCACCTGCGCGCTGGGGCAGGGGGCTTAAAAGCCCAGCAGGACATTTCGCTCCCCGCCGCCGCCGCCAAGACACCTGGGGCCGGGGAAGAGGTGGCTGCCACGCCCAGCCCGGGACACTCTCCACCTGCGCGCTGGGGCAGGGGGCTTAAAAGCCCAGCAGGACATTTCGCTCCCCGCCGCCGCCGCCAAGACACCTGGGGCCGGGGAAGAGGCGGCTGCCACACCCAGCCCGGGACACTCTCCACCTGCGCGCTGGGGCAGGGGGCTTAAAAGCCCAGCAGGACATTTCGCTCCCCGCCGCCGCCGCCAAGACACCTGGGGCCGGGGAAGAGGTGGCTGCCACACCCAGCCCGGGACACTCTCCACCTGCGCGCTGGGGCAGGGGGCTTAAAAGCCCAGCAGGACATTTCACTCCCCGCCGCCGCCGCCAAGACACCTGGGGCCGGGGAAGAGGTGGCTGCCACACCCAGCCCGGGACACTCTCCACCTGCGCGCTGGGGCAGGGGGCTTAAAAGCCCAGCAGGACATTTCGCTCCCCGCCGCCGCCGCCAAGACACCTGGGGCCGGGGAAGAGGTGGCTGCCACGCCCAGCCCGGGACACTCTCCACCTGCGCGCTGGGGCAGGGGGCTTAAAAGCCCAGCAGGACATTTCGCTCCCCGCCGCCGCCGCCAAGACACCTGGGGCCGGGGAAGAGGTGGCTGCCACGCCCAGCCTGGGTCACTCTCCACCTGCGTCCTGAGGCTGCGCTGGGGCAGGGGGCTTAAAAGCCGCAGCAGCAGCTGGACTGTTGGTATTGTTCTAATTTTTGTGTAAATTTGATGATTTCTGTAATTTCTTATTGTTGTTGAAATTGATACCTATTGAATTTTGATTATGTAATGATGTTGAGATGTTTTTGTGGTGTTGATACAGTGCTGATTATTATTTTTTCCTATATTTACATGTTGTGTTTATAAATTTATTGTTTCTCTGTGCTTGTGAACCGCCCTGAGTCGGCCCAATCCGAGTAGGGCGGTATAAAAATTGGAAATAAATAAAAATAAAAATAAAAAAAAACTGAATCCCGGCAAGACTGAGTGGCTATGGGTCAGGGGTCATGTGTGATCTCAGGAGCTACCATCTTTGGTTCTAGATGGGGCTACTTTGCCCCAAACAGACCCGGTGTGTAATCTGGGGGTCCTCCTGGACTTATGAATCCTGCTCAAAGAACAGGTGGCAGTCGTGTCTAGGAGGGCTTTTGCACAGTTGCATGTCATATGCCAGTTACGCCCGCTCCTAGATCAGGACTCCTTGCTCGTGGACACCCATGCTCTGGTCACCTCCAAACTTGACTACTGCAATGTGCTCTACATGGGGCTGCCCTTGGTGACCATTCGGAGGCTGCAACTGGTTCAGAACGCGGCTGCTCAAGTGGTGATGGGGTGCGAGCTGTATGCCTGTGCCTCACCACTACTTCGGGAGCTGCAGTGGTTGCCAGTATGCTTCTGGGTGCAATTCATGGTGCTGGTTATTACCTTTAAAGCCCTACATGGTAGTGGGCCAGCATACCTAAGAGACCACATCACCCCAAGAACATCTGCCCATCCCACCAGAGCGGACCAGAGAGGCGCTTTAACTATTCCATCTGCTGGGGGGGTGGGGTGGCACGTCTCTCTAGCACCAGAAAGAGAGCCTTCTCAGTGTCTACTCCTGCCCTATGGAACCTCCTGCCAACTGAGTTGCGTCTACAGACGGAGTTGCTGCCCTTCAGGAAAGGTCTAAAAACTTGGCTGGCAAAGCAGGTGTGGGGCCCCAATGATGGCATGGCCCCTGCCTGCTGGCTGATTTAAATATTAATAATTATCTATCCCTCTTTTTAAGTGGTAGGGGTTGGAGTAATGCCCAGTAACAGTTTTTAATGGGTTTTTTTTAATTAGGATTTTTAATTGTGGTTGGTTTTTATCTTTTGTAAGCTGCCCAGAGTCCTTGGAGTTAGGTGGCAATATAAATCTTTAAAATAATAAATAAATAAATAAATAAATAAATAAATAAATAAATAATCTATTAATTAGGTTATTTAGGGCATGTGGCTAAATTTAAAATTTTGGATTATAACTAATAGAAGCACCCAGCCAGTATGGCAGTACGGGTTGGACTATGTTTGGAATTAAAATTCATATGTATAAATCAATGGCCCACCTCTCTGCTACTCCTAGCAGCTCTCAATAGTGATGTTGTTCATATGCTAGACTAATTAACATGACTAATTAAACCATGAAACAAAAGGGAGTATCACAGGACAGACCTCATCTACTAGAGAAGGGGTCCCAAACCACTGGGCCATGGGCTGTCCTGAACCAAGCTGTGGGGTGGGTGGCGCTGGGAGCCCCATGGCAGCCTTCTGCCTTCAATGTGCTCTGCCAGATCTGCCCACTGAACAGAGCGAGAGCACAGGCTTCAGACTCACCAGATAGGTAGGTGCCTGTGCCCCTCCTCCATGTTGCTTAACTATGGAGGGGCTCTGTTCTCGTCTGTGCGCAATGACTGTGCTCTTCTCTCACTTACCGGTACATGGAAAAATTGTTTAGTATGAAACTGGTCCGTTGTACAAAAAAGGTTGCAGACCCCTGTACTATAGCATATATGATTAAATATTAGGGCAAAATGGACACTACCTCCTCCATCCCCTGCCAAATGTGAAGAACATAAAGGGTGTGCTGTACAGTCTGTGCTGCTGGTGAACGTTTTGGCAAAGACTCCAGAAGAACTGTGTTCTTCTAACATATAATTACATAAATGTCATCTTTTTAAACAATATAGGAAATCTTTGAAAAATATATTGAACTGTATTTCTAGTAATTAAAAGGTAAGGTTTCCCTTGCCCGAAAGTCAGTCGTATCCAACTCTATGGTTCAGTGCTCATCTGTTTCAAAGCCGAAGAGCCAGCGCTGTCTGCTTCTGCAGAAGTTTCCATGGTCATGTGGCAGGCATGACTAGATACCGGAGTGCACGGAACGCTGTTTACCTTCCCACTGAAGTGATCCCTATTTATCTACTTGCAATTTCTTGCTTTTGAACTGCTAGGTTGGCAGGAACTGGGGCAGAGACTCCATCCTGCAGTACTCGGGAATCAAACTGCTGACCTCCCACCTTCCAGTCAGTCAGCGTCTTAGCCACTTGAGCCACTGCAGAAACCCAAAATAGCCATTCTTGATTCAGATCTTTGTCACCTCAAACTCAAAGAAATTTAATGCTGGGCAGCTATAACGCTGAAAGAGGATCCAGGGAGACTCACACTGAATCTCCCAATTAAAGCTAAGAAACTTACTGGGGGACCTTCCATTAGTCCCAAACTCTCTGCCTAACTTATCTCACACAGTAGTTGTGAGGATACAACAGGAAGCGGCATGGAAGAACCTTTCAAGCCACCACATGCTCCTCAAGAAAAAGGAACAAGAAAAATGTTTCTTTAAAAATTTTGTATTTGTTCTATGTAGGTAATGTGTGTGAAGTTTTTTTTTAGTTGTTGGTGGTTTTTTTTTTGTATTTTTGTCTTTTAATGTTTATTTTTGTTGTAAAATAATAAAAAATATTTTAAAAAAAATATTTCTAGGCTATGCATCTCAGATTATATCAACAGGGAACTAGGAACTGATACGCCTCATGGTACTGTCTACTATTCAAAGGGATTACGTCTGCATAATCTCTCTTTAAAAAAAAAAAGCTTTCCATTTTGCTCTATTACCCATCAGGGCTTGGTACTATTATTGTAAAGTTTTTTGGAATAGTAGTCATGTTAGTCTGTGGTTCAGGCATATCACAACACAAAACAAAATGAACAAAATAAAATAAAAAACACTGTAGCACTTTAAAAACTAACTGCTATATTTTTATTGTTAGCTTTCATGGATCATGCCTGCAAGTTTCACTCTTTGTCTGAAGAAGTGGACTTGATCAATGAAAGCTAACAATAAAAATATAGCAGTTAGTCTTTAAAGTGCTACAGTGTTTTTTATTTTATTTTATTTTTTAATTTGTTTTGTTTTCTGATATTATTGTAAAAGTTAACTTTATACCATTAATTTTTTTTTAAAAAACTCAACCTCAATCATTATTCTGAAGAAAAAAGTAACGTGACCCAGTCATCAATACTGCATAAATAATGCATTTCGTTGAAAACTTTTTTGATTGAGTTTTTTTAAATACAAAAAGTGGTTTAGAAAATCTCCACAAATGACCTCATCTGAAGTAATATCTTGAAGTAACAAGTAACTGTTACTCAGTGCTCAGAAACCTATGCTAACAGGACTGACATTATGATGCTAAAAATTTTTGGAATAGTAGCCATGTTAGTCTGTGGTTCAGGCATATCAGAAAACAAAAACACTGCAGCACTTTAAAGACTAACTGCTATATTTTTACTGTGAACTTTCATGGATCAAGTTCACTTCTTCAGACAAAGGAGTAAAATTTCCAGGCATGATGCTAGAAGAAATGCCAATAAACCCACCAACTAACAAGTAAGAAGCAACTTTAGTTTTAAATATGTTAGTTCAAGCTCTGTTTCTGGCATAGTATATAATGGAATAATGGCACATAAACTCAAGTAATGGCCATCACTTGTTCAAAATTATTAGAAGCTTCTGGGGAACAGGTGAGATGGAAACATTGGGCAGTTTTAAATTTTCTATGTTGCAGTCACTGCAAAATGAAGAAAAGGGGAATGTTTTACTATAAGGAAACAGAATTAACAGACACCTTCCCACATGTCAATTTTTAAATCACTCTTCCTTACAAATCAATGCACTACTTACTTGTTATCATTAATAAATTCCAGGATCTCCTGTTCTAATTTTAGTAGCATCATCCTATCCCTGGTAAGAAAAAGCAAGGAGAAAAAAAAGAGGCGCAGACAAGATAAAAGATATATATTCATGTCATAAACAATTATAACACTCTCTATCAAATTCTGTAAATTAATGACCTCCACCATTAGCATTAAACTAAAAATTTAACAATAAAAGCATTCCTATCTGTCCTTCATTGACAGTTTCAAAACATAACTAACAAGCTAAAAGCAAAGACCTCTTTCTTGTTCAAGTAGATTATTTTCTGCATAACCAATGTGCTACCAGAAACGTAATACTCTATCAGCTTGTGTGGAATATATATTAAATGGAAAGAGAAATTAGAATTTAACCAATGCCTGACATTTAGCGAGCATATTATCAAGTAAGAAACAAGAGATACATTATACAGTGGTACTGAAAGATGACTATAGATGTTCTTTGTTATAGATGATTCTTCCTAAAGAAGTTATACCAATTTTTCCTTTTCCCCATCTCATATGCCAGTGATGGCAAACCTTTTAGAGACTGAGTGCACAAACTGCAACTCAAAACCCACTTATTTATTGCAAAGTGCCAACAGAGCAACAGGGGAGGGAGCAAGTGCTCCCCATTGGGCTGCTGGGCAGAGAGGCAGGGCAAACTCTGTGCTGGGGGAGGGAGGAAGCCCTCCCATTGGGCTGCTGAGTAGAGGGGTGGGGCAAAATCTGTGCTGGGCCAACTGCATGGGTGCCCACAGAGAGGGCTCCCAGTGCCACCTCTGGCACATGTGCCATAGGTTCGCCACCACTGTCATATGCAATGCAATGTCGGGCTTATTTTCATTGTCGCTGATTTTCAAGACAGATTTAAACAATCACACTCCATAGGCGACCAATATAAGATCTATGTAGCAGAAAGATATATTTTTAAAATTGCTTCAGGCATTAGATATGGTATGAGGGTGAAACCAGACAGAAAAGTGAGTAATTTCCAATGGAGGCTATGAGGACCTTATCTGATCTCCTACCTGTTTCCAGCATCAATGAATGAAAGCCCACTCAGAGAGCTAAGTTTTGAGCAGGTTTCCACCAGAGCACCCTCTGATGAACTTCCACGTACACTGCTCCGGCCTGGTGGATTTAGCTGGCATGAGAAGTAGCTGCACTCCCAACAATGCCAGGCCTTTCAGTCCAGAAGCTGCCATTATAACATGGCACATGAAGGAAATGAAAATGGTGCCTACCAAATCTAATCAGCTAGTGCTGACCAGAGTGCTAGACATGCTCTAAAGAGAGGGAAGATGGCATCAGCAATAGATCTTTGCCAAGGCTTTGGTCCTCTAGTATCTGCCTGCCTGTGCTGCAAGGTGAAACTAAGCATTGGAAGTTACCAAGGCCTAGAAACCAATAAAGTGTCCAGCAAAGGGCACCACTACCTTTTTCCTCTCAAATTATGAACAGCAAGATAAATCCATGCACCAAATATCTTTTGAGTAGTGGGAATGAAAAACTGAAAGTGCACTCTGAATAATTCCCTGTGCATGACTCTCAACTCCTGATATTTCCTCACCTGCTCATCATCATAATTCTGTAACTGGTCCTGCCTTTACCAGGCAAATTACAAACAGCCTTGAACTTTCAGCCATTACTGCTAGCTTCCCTCTTGCATTACCATATTTATTGGAGTATAAGACACACCCTATTTTGTACACATATTTTTAAGGAAAATATAATTTTCTACATTTTTTCATGAATTTCCAAAACTAACTCCAGGAGCTGAGGAGAGTGGGATGGCAGAGGTGGGGCGGGAGGATCCTTTGAAGCCCTTTTCCACCCCATCCCTCCACTGTTGTTCATCAGAAACCAAGGAGATTGGGGTGGAGGAGGGGGAAAGATCCTTTGAAGCCTGTTTCCACACTCATCCCACCACTGTTGACCATCAGAAAACAGGGAGGGATTGGCCAGGCAAGAGTGCTCCTTTAGGAGCTTCTTGCCTGGTTGATCCCACCACCGCTGACCATCAGGAGCTGGGGAGGGTGTGATCGGCCAGGCAACAGCGCTCCTTTGGAAACCACCCTTCACCTGGCTCCCAGCAGTCAGTGGTGGCCGCTGAATTCCACCAATGTTGGTTGGGGTGAGGGCAGCTTTAAAAATAGCCCTTGCCTGTCTTCAGGTGTTGATCCTCTCTAGCCACTGAACTGCACCCAGGGGGTGTTACCGGCATATAGACGCACTCCGTTTTTCTGGTGTAGTTTAAAGGGGGAAAAGTGTGTCTTATACACTGGCAAATATGGTACTTCCTCTTTACCACATGACCTTGCAGGAACATCTCCTGCTTCCACTTGTAGATCAGCCACATGAACATACTTGAACCTACCTTGGGTTCTTCTTCAGTGTATTTACTAAAAATTCATGTAAATCTATTCCAGTGGAGTCTGTGTATTCCTGGCTGGAATCTATAATAAGAGAACAGTAGCAAACTCAAGAAATCTCCTCTATACAGTAACAGGACCAACAAAATGAAAACAAAAACAGTGAAGATCAGACCAAGTTTTCCAAATATACTCTTGCAATGATTGCTATCAATGGTTACAATTGGACAGATGTAACTCTAGCACAGCAAATTGAAACTGTGGGTCCCCAGGTCTTTTTTGGACTACAGATTCCAACACATACAAAAACTGCCCATGCTGAGGGGGAACAGATGTGAGTTGGAGTGCAATATCGAGGTCAGACCTAAGGTTGGGAACTATGGCCTAGTATACTAAAGAGTAACAGTATGAATTTGAGACTAAGATGCAATCCAAAACATTTCATACAGGTTCAAAAGCCTTGTATTGCAACCAAGTTTGTGAATGACATGTGAACTGTTTAATGTGACAAGACTTTCCTACTCTCCAAAATTGTTGCTGCTTTACAACAAATGATGCTTTGCAGAACTGCATGTAAACCAAAAAGAAAAAGGAAGTAACTAAGGGCCCCTTTCATCAGTTAAAGTGTGAGGTGATTCATTTGAGAATTATTACCCATGGATCTTTACCACGACGTACCACTCTGTATCTTTCTGAGCAAAGAATTCCAGAACATTTCTAAGGATGCCTAAGGGATTCACATCTTTACTACTCCTGATATTAGCTGACTCAAAATACTTTACAAACAGACTCTGTGTGCGGGTGTGCATGTTTTCAAGTTGTTTTTCTTTTTAAATCACCATTAACATGGAAATGAGATGGAATGAGTTCACACAGTTACCTATGAACCTGCCTGGGCCTTTTTGCTACCATCAAAAGCACATTCGCAGCAAAGTGTGAGAAGGACTTCTTTGTAGTTACTGCTAGGCAGTGCAAGTCCCTGCTAAGGGTGCCCAAGTCAATTTTACTTCTGCTACCCTTCCATAAGCACTCAATATATTTTTATTTAGACTAGCTTTTAAAAACTCTTTGCTTAAACACATTTTAACAAGTTAAGGTAAAGGTCAGCTTTGCACAAAAGCCAGTCATATCTGACTCTAGGGTTTAGTGCTCATCTCTGCTTATAGCCAAAGAGCTAGCGCTGTCTGCGTCTGCAGACGTTTCCATTGACATGTGGCAAGCATGATTCAACACAGAATGCTGTTTACCTTCCCACAGAAGTGGTGCCTATTTATCGACTTGCAATTTCTTGCTTTCAAACTGCTAGGTGGGCAGGACCTGAGACAGAGACGGGTGCTCACTCCATCGTGCAGCACTCAGGTCTTGAACTGCCAGTCTGCTGACCTTCCGGTTGTGAAGTTCAGCATCTTAACCACTAAGCTACCACAGTCCCTATTTTAACAAGTAGGTTTTGTTTATTTTCTGTGCAGTTTACCACCTGGGAGACACAGGCTAGTGGCACCTTACAAAGCCATTGTAATGATTCCAAGAGCAACACCTGTAAAATGGGGTACACAGAAAGAGCCTCCTCGAAGATTGTGTTATTTGTGAACTGCAATTGGGCATACCCTAGTAATGGCAACCTTGTTTTGCTGGCTAATCTTTCTCACACTAGGTCAGGCCAAAGGAACTGCAAAATGAACTCACCAAAAGGCGGCTTTATTTTGGCAGTTTCACGTCTGTTCTAGACACGGAACCAGCTGTAAAATTATTCACAGGTGCCACAGACTTTGTGATGCAACAAAAGGCTCTAGGTCACGAGTTCTCAACCTTTTAAAGCTGGGGCCCGGGTCGCACTCCCTGAAACAGCTTCAGGGGCCGGACGGCCATTTTGCCCTCCCTCCATCACATGGCATTTCCAGGTGTGATGGTGGAGGCAGGGGGGAGGGGCAAAGGAAATGGCACCACAGGCCGCATCCAGCCCATGGGCTGCAGGTTGAGAATCCCTGCTCTAGTTATAAGACCAAGACAGACAAAAGTATGCCAGAGACCAATTTGAAAAGCAAGAATAAAGAGGAACTGTGGGAAAGGAAAACTAGAAGAATATAAAGTGGAATCTAGTACTGCACAAGTAAAATTCTTCTGGGTGACAAAGAACAGCACAGATATGGATGTTGCCACAGAAACACAGTAAGATGACTTATGTAAGTCGGGTCCTTACATCAGATATAAGGACAATGACTCATATCAGCCCAGACAATTGACCCTGGAGCCTAATACGGTCTACTTTGCCTTGACACAGCCCTTCCAACTCTCAAGCAGTCTCTCTCACTGCCACATACTTTCAAATGGAGACATCTTTTGACCTTCTGTATACAAAGCAGGAGCTCTGAACCTTAGCAAAAACCTCACACCCAGGTCAATGGGAAGGTAAGGTAGTATTATGTATCCCAGTGATGAATCCCTAAGAGGTTTTTAGGACCAGTGTACAGCATAGCTTTTCCAGGCTGCAGAATAATAAAATCTCCTATCATGTGAAGCATCTAAAAAAGTCAAACATTTCTCTCCCTTGCAATACACTCATACTGTAGCTAGATGTTTTATATTTGCCAAAGACAACGCAAACATTGCTTCACATTTATTCTAATCAGGACTTCTGGCTATTTCTGGTATGTCTGAAAATTATGGCAAACAAAAATGTGGGAAGGAATATGCACTTGCTCCCCCTGAAATCAAAATGAATCGTTCTGCGGTTCTCAAGGGAAAGTTCCAAAGGACACCAATGTCAGAGAGACAATGTCCCTGTGACACTGGAGAAACTGAACTCACAGAACACATTCTCTGAAGCTGCCCTTTTCATAGAGACATCTGGAAAAAGTTCCTATTTCCACTGCTCTGCAAGTATCCTGGCCAGTCAAACAGCACATACACCCACTGGCTGCTATCAGATGAAAGGCCCACCTTTACCCACAACACTGCCAGGTCCTGCACCGCAACCTGTAAGATCAGAAGAACAATCCTGGCAGGACCTTCAGCTAAATAAACTACAAGGGCTACAGAATAGGCTTAGTAATAATTGCAACATTATTATCTTATGTACTAATTTTACTACTCCTTAACTCTGAAAAAACTCCATTCCATAGAGCTCTTCCTTATGCGGATTTTTTTGTTATGTGAAGCACTATTGGCGATACCCCACATAATGGGGGGGGGGTTTTGTTAACCGGGGTTCTCATTGAGCGGGTATACCTTGGCTACCGAAAACCCCACATAACGAATTTTTTTTCCCGTTATGCGGGATATCGCCCTGCAATTTTTTTTTGTTATACGAAGTGTTTGATATGCGGGGTACCACTGCATATCTCTTCAGATAAACAGGATACTAACAGAAACACGTACGAACAAAGATTTAATTTTGGCCAAAGACAAAGCCAAGAAGGTGGCTTCATTTTGGAAGTTTAAAGTTTGATCTGGACATGAAAGAAGATGATGATACAGGAACCATCAAAATGACACATTTATATGCATCCTCAACATTCACCTGTATATCCGTGCCTTTAAAAACACACTATCAGACTAAGTCTTTGGAAATTATATGCTCCCCCCCCCCCCCCGGTAGACACCTTTCTGCTATTTAAACAATGGAATTGCTGGTTTACTTATAGCTTCTTCTTATAAGCTAAGTGAGGTACACTGTAAAGCGTCTGAATATGCTGCACAGAGTTCAAGGAATGACTAAGAAAGACACATTAGAGAGATAACTGATCTTAACATGTCACCTTCTCTTTTGTTGTATGATGGCACCAGGCACCTCTTACTTTACAAAGAACAGGTCTAATCAAAGCAAAGATGATCTTACCTCTAGATAACATTTTCTTAGGCGCCTTTTCTTTATTTTTTTCTTTATCTTCTCTTTCAGGGCCATCTCTTGCAGACTTGTCATCTTCCTTGTCAGATGGGCAACTGATGTGCAACTGTATGATATCCTAGTGATGAAACAAAAGCCATAGTTAATGCTTTATCACCAGCAGAATTTGGAAGAATGCTATGAGTGCTCAGTTTGGATCTGGAATAAATATTTCACTTTGGGTCCAAATAGCTAGTGACCCTGTAAGATTCTTCTCCCTGAAGCATGTGGCTATTGCTTGTGAGAGTTATTTGGAATGGCATCTCTTTATGCAATGTCTTACTTTGACCTATGGCACCATTAAATAAATAAGCCAGTTCGAAGCACAGCATGAAAATACTACATTAGAAGTAATGGCATTGCTTTTAACATATTACCTTTGGGAATAAATGAGCTATATTGTAATTTTTTTTAAAAAATAACATAACTAGTAAAATTACTTTTAGTATAATGGGCAATACACATTACTTCCAAAATGTTGGGGCTGGGGACTTTTATAGGAAGATTCCATGACATCTTCCTATATTTAAGGACTTAAAAAATAGTCATACAGGAAAAAGTAGCAATTTGGCTTTTAAAAATAATGTTTGAAGCTGTGATTTTAGACCAGGAGTTCCCAAACTAAGGCTCGTGGGCAGGCCCTGGCCCACGGCACCATTTCATGTGGCCCACGCCACTGCACCCGGAAGTGGAAGCAGACATGTTTACGTCAGCCGTAAAACACGCCCACACAGGCATACACGCGCCCATGACTGTCATAAACATGTAAGTGGGCACATTTACATCAGCCAGAAAAGTTTCCACTTTTGGGGAGCATGGGCTGTCCCCCTCTGGGGTGCCTGGGGTGTGGTCAGGCCTGTGGCATAAAAAGGTTGGGAACCCCTATTTTAGACTGATAGATGGTTGGATTACAAGAGTTTTAAAACCCATTCCTTTCCTCTTGTATCAAGAAGTCCAAAGCAAAATGAACACACTGATGACACTATTTAGGAAGAAAATTGTGAGATTTCTGCAGACTGAATCTGACCAGAACTAAACAACATGTTCACAGGTTTCTGAGGAAACAGCTGAATCTCTTCTACAACAGATTGATTAGGAACTATCTGTGTGGATTTTTCCACTTGTACCTTCTATGTGGAATGGTTCAAACTAGCTTTAATATTTCAACTGTCAAAACATCTGTAGCATATGGCACCTCTTTTGCTTCTGCCTTTTGATTACACTGTGCTATAACCTGAGCAGTGTGGGTTACAATGCAGTCTATGGATACAGCATACTACTGTAAGATTTCTATCATAGTTCATGAATGGTGTAACAGGTATTTAACTCCTATAATGTGCTAACTATAGACCAAATTTGGTAACACTGGAAGATCATAACCTTGTTTTAAAATCTCATAACTGGAAGCTTTCTTTGCATTTTGCTCTTTCTGGTTATAAACAGGAACAAACCTTTTTCAAACAAAGGGTTAGAAAGTGATGGTCAGAGAATGTGTGCTTATAGATAGAGTCAGTAATTAAAAACTGGATGTTGCTGTTCAAGCCCTACTGTACTAATATGTATCACCACAATACAGATTAATGTAGACAGCATTGTATTTTCTGGTAATGGATGCCCTTGCTCAAAAGCCAGTCGTATCCGACTCAAGGGTACAGTTCTTATCCTGCAGAGGTTTTCTATACTGTAGCTACAAGCAAATCTTGTTACAGGTAATTTTTTTATCCTTGGTTCGGCAAAGTGACTCATCACTGAATGAAAAGAAGACTCAGCACTGAAAGTCATTGCTCCCCCCCCCCCCCCCCGGTTGGAAAAATTATCCAGTTGTAATCTGGCTTACCTGAGTCTCCAAGGGATCATCCACAAAAGGAATAGAGGATTCCTCACATACAGCCAGGCTCCTAACTAGTTTTAACTTTGAATTTGACTGAAAAAAATAAAAGCAGACAATGAGATCTCCCTTTGATGCCTTTGTTCTACTAGCGTTAATTCAATTAGCTCTACAGCAGTGTTTCTCAACCTTTGGTTTTTCTACCTCAATTTCCAGAAGCTTAAGTCAATTCCCAAAAGCACCGATCAGCCAATGTACTGACTTAGGCTTCTGGGAATTGAAGTCCAAAAACCAAAGGTTAGGAAACAATGTTCTACTACAGCAACTAGAAATACAAAACATTTTTTGCCCATGGCGAAGCAGAAAGCACCAAGGATTTGCAAGCATCTAGGTAAGGAAAATAAATCCTCTTTTAATTTCCTAGATACAATCTAGATCTGTCACCTGCCAAGCTGGAAAGCTAGTATGGCAATCCTTTGCAATTCTTAAAAACAACAGTGACATCTAGAAGGGTAACTATTTTGCCAACCTGGGCCTATAAACCACTAATATGTAAATAAGAGTGTTAGAGTACAGAGAATGAAATGAGTGAGCAGGAAGAAAAGCATCTAGGCCCAAAGATGAGAGTAGCTAGAGGTTCTGATCACATGGGAAAACAGACTAATTGTGGAGCAATCCAATGCAAATCTATTTCCTAGCAATCACACGACATATAGGGAATTGTACTCCATCCTGACACAATTTATAACCAAACCCAGTCTTTTTGTTCCAGCTGTAAGAGTAGTACTTTTGGGGGCTGGACTAGAGTAATTCCTTGACCGATAGAATGGTAGTTTTAAGGGGTCCTGACAAAGTGACCCTTTCCAGTACAATTGCACACGTGTCTTTTCCACTGTCTGATCACACTCAGAGTTGTGTAAGCTGTTCCTGAAGCCTCAGCTCTGGACCATAAAATTGTACAACCAAGAAAAAGCAAAACAACCAGTCTTACCTTGGTTCTTTTCCTAGCATGACCATGATTAGATGTTCTCCTCTGAAAATGAACAAAAAAAGACAAGAAGAAACAATGGAAATCTACTCGCTGCATTCTTAAGACAAAGGGTAGGAAAGCTACAAATCCTCCCCTAGATGCCCTTAGTGGAACATGCAACTGAAACATCTGATTGCACAGAGGTCCTATTTTGCCATGCCTAATTTTAAAGGGATAGAATAAGTACACAAAAAGGCAGGAATGTAATAACTCAAGAAAAAACTACGACTTACCAGTTACCGTATATACTTGTGTATAAGCTGAGTTTTTAGCCCTAAAAATGAGCTCCATGGCTTATACTTGAGTCAATGACCATGAGGGTCCTGATTGAGAGGTGCCCACAATTTAATTAATTTTACCTGATTTTCATGTACTTTGATTATTGAAACTCACTAGCAGCTGCTGCATTTCCCACCCTCAGCTTATACTTGGGTCAATCTATTTTCCTGGGTTTTCAGGTCAAAATTAGGTACCTTGGCTTATATTTGGGTTGGCTTATACTCGAGTATATACGGGTAATTGCCTGCCTGGAGGAATTTGCTATTTCTCTTTAGACAAGTGGGAAATTACATGGCTGTTGAACATCAGTGCCTATGCTAATGAGGTAACGATCAACTTCATATCACCAAAATCATGGTGCCATCACTTCTATGTCCTATTATCCTGCAAGAGTTTAACAAAAACAGACTCGTTGTTCTTAAATATTTCATTTTACATGCAGATATAAATGTAACCTGTGGTGCAATTCTACTATGAATAGCCAAAGGTCAAATGAACAACATGCAACTAAACTAGAGAAACAGCCAAATCCAGTTCAATCAACCAATTTCAGAAATTTAAGCCCTCAACTAAAATAGAGTTCTTTTTAAGTCACTGTGCTCCTCTGTTTCCACTCTATGCTGAAATCTAGGTACATAACACAGCCTTTGCTCAGATGAGTCTGTTGTATACCAATACTTATTTTGTCCTCCTGTTCATTTATATCCCTTCCCATTGCTTAATATTTCTCTGCATGATCTTTGACATGTTACTCTGAGCAACATTTATGCTGCCACAATACAAAGTAATTTCAACAGATTTAATTTTAGACTCTTGAGTGGACTCAGAAAGTAAAGCCATCATGGCCAGTCAAAAGAGGCAGTTCTACGTGTACTCACCTGGGCTCATTCAAATCAAAAACTTTTTTCTAAGTGGATCAACATAGTGGATCTATTTTCTAAGTGGATCAACATGTAAATGGCCCAAAGCACTTTCCTTCATCTCTCCTCTCTACATTAAGTTAGAAGACTATAAGATTACTGGGTTTGCACTGCACACATGGATAAATCTAGAACTACAGCACCGTGGCTGAAGTTCCTACGCTCAATTTTCACTATTATTTATATGAACACAATACTTTCTTTAAGAAAATTAAAAAGTTACTGCTCCAAGGAACTTCCAGTACAATTTTTAAATGGGAGAGAGGAGACAAGACAGAGGGGAGAAGGGCAGGTGTAAGACTTCAACTTTACAGTATTTCAGTTGTGGATGGGGACTACTGGATCAGGCCTAAGACCGGCCCACAACATGAAAACGTTGCCAACCCATGAACTATGACATGGACAACCAGGTCTTCCCGGCTGATGCAATTGCTCATGCCAAAGGAGTCCAGCAAGACTTCCATTAGAAATATAGCCTCGTTGGTGGTGGTACCTTCATTATGGAATTCCTTTCCACAGTATGTGAAGCAGGCAGTGATGGGATGTAACAGGTTCACGCCAGCTCACCAGAACCGGTAGTAACTTTTCCCAGTGTCCCAGAGAACCGGTAGCAGCTTTTGGGGGAACCACCTTTGGGGCTTACCTTTTCACTAGTTCCCCCACTGCGCATGTGCGCCAAGCACTTGGTGTGCATGCACGGCCTCCTTGCTGTCCTCCCAAGTGGGAAGGAGGAAGAGAAGCTGCTAGCCTGAAACTCCCTATAGCCTGCTTCCCAGGGTAAGTGACTCACCTTTGGATGTGGTGTGTCTGTGTGTATTTTAATGTGTATTTAATACCTTTACCTATATTGATGTACTACCACAGTTCCTAAAAAGGCCTGGCGGCCGGCAGGCCTGGCTTGGGGTTTTTAAGCAAAGTCTTGGAGTTACCTCATCAATAAGCTACACCTGTGCTGTTCCAATTGCTGTTCCAATTGGAGAACCCTTAAGGAGGTACAGCTGTTTTACATTTACATTAAGGCATATTATCCTAGAGAACCGGTACGATGATCATATCCATCTTGCAACATGGTGCTGCCCAGGCACTTATATTAACAGGTAAGTGGCGGGTTTGTGTTTGGGGTGGGTGGGTTGATTTATGTTTGGGGTGGGTGGGTGTATTTTAATGTAATTTTTATTTATTTATTTAGTTTATTTACGGGTTTGTGTTGTGGGTGGGTTGAGGTGTGTGCGTGTGTGCACGCTTATTTTTATGTTATTATTTATTTATTTTCTTTGGCCCCGCCCATGATGTCATGACATCATGACATCAGCTCCACCCACACTGTGATGACGTCACGGTGGGGTAGTAAATTTTTTGACATCCCACCACTGGAAGCAGGTCCTTGTATTCTGCAAACTAGCCAAGCAGATTTAAATAGATTTGGTGACATTTTATCTCCTAGTTGATTTCACTGCTGCATTTTGTTATTAACTGTTGTGAGCCGCCCTGAGTTGAGTTGTCGAGTGGGCGGCATACAAATATAAATACAACAACAACAACTACTACTTACTACTACTACTTACTGCTGCCACTGCCTTTTTAAATACAGCAATACCTCGGATAACATCTGCATCAGATAATGCTAAAATCGCATAACATTAAATCCTATGGGTTGCATTGGATAACATTCACTAAATCCTGTGCCAGTTACAATGTATCTCTATGGAGTTTTAATGTTATCCGATGCATCGCATAGGATTTTAACGTTATCTGATGCATGCATCAGATAAAATAAAAAATTGGATAACACTAAGACTTGTGGCACCAAGTTTTAGCCCTATCCAAGGTTTTACTGTATAGGGATTTTATGCTTGGAATTATGGTATATATGGTAGGTTGGTTAAATTATTTATTACTGTATTTATATATGTATATTTTCACTGCTGGGAGTGGCAGTCTAATAAGATGGGGCGTATATGAACGAATGAATGAACCAAGCAACCAACCAATCAATTGAAATGAAATCTCTAGCTCAGCAAATCCATTAGTCAGGCTGCAAAGGGAACTTCTGCTGAATTGCGTACAAGAGCTACTACAAGTCACACATCTCACATCTCGGTTTCTCAATTCAATATTTACTCCCAATTAGTGAGAGGGCTGCTAAGGCAGCATTTAAACGAAGACATTAAAGCTCTAACTGATATTGAGTCAGTCACAAAGATTAGATCCTTGAAATGGTTGGCGGAAAAGAAAATGTTTTTTCAAATAGAGAAATACTTAACAAAGAGTCTGACTCAGTATCACAGAACAGCATTTAACTAGAGCAAGATCTGAGCAGTTACGACTTAACCATGTCCAATACTCTGACAGAACATGTATCTCTGGAACACCAGAAATAGAAAATATTGCACATGGTCTGTTTAGTTGTCAATTATATGCCACAATAAGAGTCCAGTATCTACAGACATTATTTGGATAAAACGAAATACAGTACTGGGGCTCTAACAGAAAACCAAGGTAGTTCCTTCAGGGCACAAATAAATACTAGAACCATCAAATTTATAGTTGGACCCATTCAAAAGAGAAGATGTTTAATTAATCAGATAGGTACTCCATGTAAAGGTGACGGATGCTATTGATACATTATTTTGAGTAAATTGTACATCTCATTTTAACCTGTTTTTCTCCTGTTCCAGGTAATCATATTTTATCTAATGTATTTTATTTTAACCTGATATAGTCAGATGACTAATCAATTAATAAAGGATAGTTACTATGAGTCCATACTGGTCTTTGCTGCTCCTGTTGGTTTGACAACAACCTACAGGATCTCCCTGCATTTACCTGGGTTTCTTGCCGTGTGCTGCCCTCCTCCCCATCCTTCTCTAATTCTTCTTTGCTTGGCGACCTTGAAACAAACTTGTTTTTGTTCACAGATTCTTCGACCAGCTTCTTTTCTGACTCTTTCATTATTTCCAGTGTCTCCTGTGTGGTGTTGCTATTAGACATCTTCAGTACAATAGAGAGTTAGTGATGGACACCTGCAGGAAGTAATACAAGAGAAGGTCAGTGCACTCAAGAACACAGATTATTCTCTTTTTGTAAGAGTTCTCCTCTTCGTTTTTATGTCTTCAATTGAAGCCGTGCCTGCCAGAGGCGTAATCATTTACGGAGTCCATCTTTCAACTGCTGGAGATCTGACAATACACTTTAAGCATTTCTTCATGTCTTTTGCTATGGATAAGTCAGTGGGGAAGCCAGCAGATATTTACTATCTTTCTCCCTCCCATGTTCCTCATAAAAATGACTCTACCCCAGTTGCAACTTCCATTGGGTATATAGCTATACCTGTCTCTTTCTCTAAAATGGGATCATGTACCTGCTTCATTCCTGTTCCTGATCATTCACAGAAACTACTCTTCTAATCACATGTTTAACTGTCAATGGTCAGGCTCATGTGAGACATAGATAAGTTTTGATTCCATCCTGAACTGTCTCGACACACTCCTGGAATTCAGAGGCATTTGCTCATCAGCACCATCAAGTCCACTGAAAAGAAATATGGATGTTTTTCAGGTAAGATGCACCAGATATAATCTGTGGCTAAATCTTCTTTTACCATCTGTGGTGCATTGTCCAGTTTCAACCACTTTTGGACAAGAAATCCCTGAAAATGCTGACTTCTGCACTGGTGATCTCCAAGATGATTACTGCAATGCTCTCTATGTGGGGTCAACCTTGAGGCTGGTAGGGAATCTTCAGCAAGTACAAAATGCAGTTGCTAGACTGGGTATGGGCATTTAATGCTTTAACCATATTACTCTGGTCTTAGCTAGCTGGCATTGACTGCCCATTGTTCTGTGGCAGATTCAAGATGCTGATGGAAACATACAAAGCCCTTAACAGTTTAAGACCATGTTATCTGCAGGAGCGCTTCTTTTTAAGAAACTGTACCCGGAGCACCATGACTCTTAAATTACAGAGTGTCCCACCCAGATAAGTTTAAAAGGTTGTGACCAGATCAAGATCATGTATGTATGTATGTATGTATGTATGTATGTATGTATGTATGTATGTATGTATGTATGTATGTATGTATGTATGTATGTATGTATGTATGTATGTATTTGTTTATCGCCCGCCTCCCGAAGGGACCCAGGGCGATTTCCAACAATTTTAAAAACACTTCAAAAATTAAAAACTTTAAAAAGCTTAAAAACTTAATTAAAAGCTAGGTGTTATAACTTGGATGTACTGGGGGTCAAACCATCCAACTGGCTGGGGAAATTGAACCATCCACTCCCCAGACCAGACCTGCCAGCCAGGTTTTTACTCCTTTCCTAAAGGACAGCAACTCCGTCTGCAGGCGCAGCTTTATCGGGAGGAGGTCCCACAGGGCTGGAGCGTACACCAAGAAGGCCCTCCTTCTAGTGCCGGAGAGATGTGCCTCTCTGGCTGATGGCACAACCAGAGAGCCTCTCCGGTCCACTCTGGTGGGCCGGGTAGATGTCCTTGGGACGATGTGGTCTCTCAAGTAACCTGGACCACTACCATAAAGGGCTTTAAAGGTAATAACCAGCACCTTGAATTGCACCCGGAGGCGAACTGGGAGCCAGTGCAGCTCCCTCAGCAGCGGTGAGGCACGGGCATAACACCCGCATCCCAACACTACTCGTGCAGCTGGATTCTGGACCAGCTGAAGCCTCCAAATGGTCACCAAGGGCAGCCCCATGTAGAGCGCATTACAATAATCTAGTCTGTAGGTGACCAAGGCATGTGTGACCATGAGCAAGGAGTCCCGGTCTAGGAACGGCCATAACTGGCGAATCACACGAAGTTGTGCAAAGGCCCTCCTGGCCACGACTGCCACCTGCTCTTTGAGCAGTAGTTGCGAGTGCAGGAGGACCCCCAATTTTTGTACAGGGTCTGTTTGGGGCAGGACTGTTTGGGGCAGATCATTCTCTGCTGTGACTCCTGAATTGTGGAATGAGTTGTCAGGTGAAATTAGATCTGCATCCACATGAATGGCCTTTCGGGGGGAAACAACCAAAATGTTCTTATTTCAATAAGTATTTCCCTTGCTATTAAACTGATTATACAACTGCAGAAACTCTTCTTTATTAGATTCAGTGAGCTGTGAATTTTGGTTTAAGGTGTATTGGTAATGTTTCTAAACTTATCTATGGATGCCATCTAAATAGGAGTACTTTAGAACCCTGCAAAATGAATGTCTCATACAGCAATTAAATTGTACAAGGATTTGAAAAAACATTGTGCCCTGTATAACAACTAAAATTGTTATACGATGCAATGCATCTTTATGGGAAAAATCGTACAACAATTTTTCCCATAGAGATATTCAATGTACGATGCATCCCATAGGGAAAATTGCTATAGGATGCATGCATTATATAGCAATCTTTTCATACAACAATGAGCCCCGTGGAAAAGATTAAAATCGATGTATGAGGTACCACTGTATTTTATTTTTGTAATGTGATTTGTCTTAGTTGCTACATTATTGATTAATGTATTTTTTTCCTTTCTATGTGTTCTGTTTATTTAATTTTGTAAGCCGCCCAGAATGGTGTTTGCACCATTTGGGAAGGATACAAATCAAATCAAATCAAATCAAATCAATCAATCAGTTCTGTAGATCAGTGGGTACATTTTTCAATGTGCAAAATGGAAATAGAATTCACAGTTAAAATGAACCTGTCCAAAGTGAGTGATCCAATTGGGGGGTGGGGGTGGGGGTGGGGGTTGCTTAAATGACAAAAAAAAAAAAGAGAGAGAGAGAGGGTTGGACTAGGACAGAAATAGGCTGATCTAAAAACTAATTTATAAAGGATTCTGCACAACTTCAGTAAATGTAGCTTGGGCTTGTGAGCATCAAGGGTCTATGATGGGAGAAGAAGAACTTCAAACGTCTATGAAGTCTTAGGAATATAACAGTAAATGGATGACTTGCTGTGATAAAAACGAAAGGAACTTCACTGCAAGGGACTTCACTGCAAGTCAATTTGAGTACCTAAGTCAGTAAAGCAGTTCATAAATCCTGAGAGGTATACATACATGCATACATGCATACATACATATTTGTTTATTTATTGTATAATTTGTATCGCCGTCCAACTCCGAAGACTCTGGGCGGCTCACAAAAAACAAAAACGAGTCGCAATTTAAAAGCGATAAAAACCCCATTAAAAAGTTCTGACAAAAAATTAAAAGCTTAAAAGTGTGTGTGTGTGTTCTACTAAATTAGCCAGCAGGCCGGGGTTACCACATCGCTGCTGTCCCACAACTGTCCTGCCAGCAATGTCTTTAACCCTTTCCTGAAGGGCAGCAACTCTGTCTGGAGACGCAGCTCACTTGGCAGGAGCAGACACTGAGAAGGCCCTCTTTCTGGTGCTAGATTAAAATCCCGTAGGCAGCAGCTTTATTTGTACAGTAATACCCCGGATAACGATTGCATCGGATAACGCTAAAACCGCATAACGACGACAAATATGGGGGGAAGATTTGCACCGGATAACGTTCTTTTTAGCGTTATCCGATACAGTTGTTCTTAGCAGCAGGGTGGCTGGAAAGCTGAACGGGGTTCTCCGTTCAGCCTCCAAGCCACCGTGCAGCTACGGAGGCAGGGGTGGGGTGGCTGGAAAGCTGACCGAGGGGGGCTCCCCCGTCAGTTTCCCCAGCCACCCTACAGCTGCGGAGGCAAGGGCGGGTGGCTAGGGAAGCCGACAGGGAGTCCCCGTCAGCTTCCCCAGCCACCCTGCAGCTGTAGATCGGGTCCTCTGATCTCTCTGGAGCAGGCAGGGGACCCGATCTACAGCTGTTACTGGGCTTCCCCGACGTCCCAAGCCAGTGGAGCAAGCCAAAACGTCAGAGTTCGAACCCTGACGTTTTGGCTTGCTGCACTTGCTGAGGACGTCGGGGAAGCCCAGAAACAGCTTGGATCGGGTCTTCCCACCTCCCTGGACCCGGCAGGAGGGTCAGGGACCCCAAAATTGGTAAAAAAAAAAATTAGTAAAAATTTTTTTACCCAAAATTGGTAAAAAAAAAAAAAAAAAAACGTCCGGGTCCAGGGAGGTGGGAAGACCCGATCCAAGCTGTTTCCAAAGTTCCCCCACCCTCCTTGAGGCTGTAATGTTTTTTTACCAATTTTGGGGTCCCTGACCCCCCCTGCCGGGTCCAGGAAGGTAGGAAGACCCGATCCAATCTGTTTCTGGGCTTCCCCGACGTCCTCAGCAAGTGCAGCAAGCCAAAACATCAGGATTCAAATCCCGACGTTCTGGCTTGCTGCAGCCTCCAGGGAAACAGGGCTTTTTTAAATGTTGTGTGATCAATGTATCGCACAACGTTAAAAACCGGAGAACGACGAGACTTGTGGAACCAAGTCTCATCGTTATCCGGGGTACTTGTGTACTTAATACATGTGAGAAAACTAGGGATGTAAAGAATGTTCAATCTGCTGAAAAAATTCACTAGCCACCCTGAAACTTTACTGTATTCATGTAAAGGTCACTCTTGCTCGAAAGCCAGTCGTATCCAACTCCAGAGTTCAGTGCTCATCTGTTGCATAGCCGAAGAGCCAGCGCTGTTTGCTTCTGCAGACATTTCCATGGTCATGTGGCAGACAACGGAGTGCACAGAATGCTGTTTACCTTCCCACTGAAGTGATCTCTTTATCTACTTGCAATTTCTTGCTTTTGAATTGCTAGGTTGCCAGGAGCTGGGACAAAGACGGGAGCTCAATCTATCCTGCAGTATTTGGATATTGAACTGCTGACCTGCCATCTTCCAGTCAGCGTCTTAGCCACTTGAGCCACTGCAGTCCCGTATGCATGACATTGGCTAATTAATATCTGAGCAGAAACTTCGATATGTATCACAACAGTTTTCACTACAAAGGTACCTCGAGTTACAAATTTAATGCGTTTCAAAGCATTTTTCATGTTATGAAAAATTTGTAACTCGAATTTCCCATAGGAATGCACTGAAAACCAATTAATCTATTCTGGAAAAATTTGTAACTTGAGCCATTATTTTCAATTGATTTCCATTAGTATTGTGAAAATTTTGTAACTCGGACCATTTGTATCTCGAAGTACCACTGTATTCATACTGAATCTATGTAAAGGACTCTTGCAAAATGTTGCCAATCCTATATAAGGTACTTCAGCTCAACTTTCTCAGGTCTTTTATTTAAAAAGAAATTCCAGGTTTGTTTTAGCTGACATTCAGCAACCGATGCAATTGGATGCTAAAAGAAATCTAGCATGCTGCAAAATGCACATCCATGTACAGGTGTACTGTGGGAAGACAGGTGAATCTCATGAGAGCGCCATGAATTCTAATGTCTTGCATAGCCCAGTGTAAGAATAACACTTCCAGTTGTCCCGACTAGGCCATCTGACTTGACTGTGAGCCCTTATTGGTTGTGCAGCTGCCCAAACACAGAGGCTGGCAGCGTAGTGGCAGGCGGGGGGGGGGGGAGAGAACAGCCTTGAGAGGGGGGCTCAACTGTGACTTGCCAGATGGAGGGTTCAGGCTTAGCTCGTTGGGAAGACGAATGTTGGAAGGCGCTAGAGCAGGAGTACCCAAACTATGGCCTGGGGCTCCTAATAATCCGGCCCACACTGCCCTCACTGCTCCCGGAAGTAAAATGTGCCCATGCATGCACAAAATGCTGCTGTAAAGCAACTGCAGATGTCATAAACATGTTTACAACAGCCATGAGTGCATTTACAGCAGCATTTTGTGCATGCACGGGAACATGTTACTTCTGCTTCCAGTGGGAGGAACCACGTGACCAGCCTGAGGCCCAAAAAGTTTGGGCACCCCTGTGCTAGAGGAACAATTGCCCATCTTATGTTTCCTGCAAGAAGAAAAGCTGCCCTTCATCCTCAGGGACTGGATTGTGTAGCACCTTCACCTATTCCAGTGATGGCGAACCTTGGCAATCCAGATCTTCTTGAACTTCAATTCCCAGAAGCCCTGATCAGCAGGAGTGCTGACTTGGGACTTCTGGGAATTGAAGTCCAAAAACACCTGGAGTGCCAGGGTTCGCCATCACTGATCAATTCAATCATCTCAGGATAGAAGAGATGATGCCCCCACCAGTCCACAACCAGGGCACCAAACCCCAATACAGAAGTAGTACCGGAGGCACTGGTGCCACCCTCAAAGACTGGGCTACCAGGCTTGGGAGCATCAGAAGCAGATGTGGAAGGAGGGCAGCTATCCTATGGGTATACCTGCCATCACTGAAGAATGCCCTGCTTCTGAGTCTAATGCCCAAACTCAGCCACAGCAGTAGACTACAGGCAACTTTAGTCTGATGTACCTGGGGTATGAGCAGTAAAGGATCTGGGTTAGAATGGCATGACACATTGCTTGTAGCTAAAATAAAATTTGATGCACCTGCGACCTGTTTGCTGAGTAAAAAGTGCCTATGATGAAGGAATTTCAGTCAACCTACACTTGGACAGGGGGCAGAAATGACACCTAGCTAAGTCTCAAGAGAGCTTATTTAGAAAATTCCAGCTATATAATAATCAGGAGACAGAGAAAAGGAAAAACAATGTTTATCAACTTGCTTTATTAAGAACTTACAGAACTCAACAGAAACCAGTCAAATATTACCAAGATTTATTGAGTTTTGGCCTTGTTTGGGAATTACTAACATTTGCAAGCTAATTCAAAGTAATTTCTCTTTCACTTGTAGACTACTAAGTACTGAAAAAGCATTATTGGTTATTTTGCAGCTACCCGCTGATGAATTAACTGTGGAGAAATATCAATTGCTAATCAGAAATCTGAATTCCAGATAATTACCACTGTGCCTGGGATGGAGGGTGACTGGGAGGAAGTTGAATCATCTGGGCTGGCTTTTAAGATGTTAGGAGAATAATACCTGACAAACTGGGGGCCATGTTCTTATATAATTAACAGAGATCATTTGAACATCATTTACTGTGCTGTACATTAATGGATAAATGATGTTCCTTAGCAATATTGTCATAATCAGGGTGATTTAAAAGGAAGAATAAGGTATGTTAATGCAAGAAGTGGCAATTCTAATCTAAATTACCTGCTGAGTATGGAACCAATGAATATTAGTTGCTGAAGCTTAATTAACAGGAAGCATACTGATGCAATCACATAGGCACAGCAGAAAACCACCTAAGAGTGAGATTATGATTGCTAACAAATGATACAAGAAACAAATGTAAAAACAAAAAACAAAGAAATACATTGTGGCATCCCAAAGACTACTAGTGTGAGCTTTTGTGGATCAAGTCTGCTTCCTCAGACATAAAGGACTATATGGCAATCATTTATACACAGGCTAAAGATAAAGAGACAGTTATTGGTTAGACACAAGTTGCAAACTGTGTGAGTCAATGGAGGATTGTCCACCTAGTGACAACTTAAGTCCCCTGTCTGATTAATAAAGCTTTCCAACAAAGCTTTGTTCTTGGACACATGTTCTGAAAAGAAGAAGTGGTTAGCTGGGAACAACATACTGCATATACCCCGTGGAACCTCCTGCCAACTGAGCTGCGCCTCCAGGCAGAGCTGCTGCCCTTTTGGAAGGGTATAAAAACCTTGCTGGCAGGGCAGGTCTGGGGTACTGGAGGGACAACGACCTCAGTCTGCTGGATGGTTTGACCTCCCCCCCCCCCGTTTCCTTAAGTTTTTAAGTTTTAAATCATACAAAGTTTTAGTTATAGTTTTAATTGGTTTTAATTGTGGATTTTGAGAACTTTTAGACTTTTAGCCTGTACTGTTTTGATGTTTTAAGGATGTGTTAAACTGCCCTGGGTCGCCTTCGGCGAGGAGGGCGGTATAGAAATTTAAATAAATAAATAATAATATACAGTCAAACATTGCATAAAGAGCGCTTCGCTTAAAGAGCAGAATTTTCTCTGAATGTTCGCTTCACTTAACAACTAAAACCAACCAAAAACTCACTTAACTAAATTGGGGATTGCACCCCCCCCCAATGAGGTCACAATTGGTCACTTACAATGGTGTTTCACCTAAAGAGCAAACTCGCTTAAAGAGCAATCTCATGGAACACATTATGCTCTTTAAGTGAGGTACCACTGTATGGAAATATGTCCCAATAGAACTTATGCAGTATATTTAAAACGTCAGACATCCTATCCCAAGTACTATCAACCAATTAGCCTCCACTCTTATTTTGGCAAACAATAGACTCATGTCCTATTAGACTGACTGAAGGAATGGCTAGAGGCCTTTTTTTTGGGGGGGGGGGGAATTTATAGTTTAATTTTTTTGAAATTGATTTTGAACCTTGGGGTTCGGTTTCTGGGTTTGTAAGGATGTGGTGGGATTGTTTGGTTTGGTTTGCACTCACTTGTGTAGTCTTTTTCTTTTTTGTGAGCTGCCTAGGGTCAGGTTTGCTTGATTGGGGCAGGATAATCAATCTAAATAAATAAATAATCAGAGGTCAAGAACAAACTGGCTTTAAAAGTAATTAGTTGACCACTGCTTTGTGTTGAAGCATTTAACAAAAAGTATATAGCTCTTCCAGGTAAATGCCTTTTTGTATCCTTTATGGACCTGGAAGGGGTCTTTGATTCAT
Organism: Furcifer pardalis; assembly: GCA_030440675.1. Classification (NCBI taxonomy): domain Eukaryota; kingdom Metazoa; phylum Chordata; class Lepidosauria; order Squamata; family Chamaeleonidae; genus Furcifer; species Furcifer pardalis. The sequence continues at coordinate 20,220,442 of CP126893.1, forward strand.
TTAATCATCATAAACTTTTGCAGAAATTAGAGAACTAGATTTAGGTATCTGGCTGGAGTGCCAGAGGGTGGGAATGCTATTCCTCACTATGCCTACAGAGAGAAGCTCCAGACCAGGTAACCCTGGTCAAACTCCACAACCCCAAAGCATCTCCAGAAGAATGGACTGATAAACTACTCATGTGTAGCTCTAACTAGAAAACCCTGGAAAGGGTCACCATAAATCAGAATTGACTTGACAGCACACAATTACATTATTATGAAGGATGGACATTTGTTAGAGCTGATTCAAAGGTTTTATGTCTGGCACGCAGGTCAGGTGTCCAATGGTTTAAAAGAGGAGATGGCAAGTTCATTTGACATGAACAAACCCTCATTTGAAAGGATTACCTGTGGTATTGAGGGATGTCTTGAGAAATCTGGCAATGCTGGTGAGTACCTAGTGGCTACAACATTCAGGACTACTATGACAATACTCCTCTCCAGAGAATTATTAGGCCTCTTTTCTAGTCTGGTTTTCCTAAATGAAATCCTCAATGTCAACAGAACTAATCTCATAAGTTAGACCAGGGGTGCTCAAACTAGGGGCTGGGTCCTGGATGCAGCCCCGACGCCAATTCACCTGGCCCACAAAGCCCGCGTCGCTCCTGGAAGCGGAAGTAAAACGCACCCATTCGGGCGTGTTTTACTTCTGCTTTCAGGAGCGAAGAGGGCGTTGTGGGCCAGATGTATTGGCATTGGGGCCGCATCCGGCCCCAAGGCCATAGTGACTGGCTCCCTGAACCACTTGACCAGACCGCAGCCCGAAAAGTCTGGGCACCTCTGAGTTAGACTTTAAAATGAATGTAGATTCTCTTAGAGGTTTCATCCTTTCCACTTCTACTTATCAGCTTCAGGCCAAAAAGGTTAGCAAAACAGTATACAGTATTGAAACCTTTAAGGGTATGCTCCAAAAACAAGCTGCTTCTAAACCACAGCAGCAGCATTTTTGTTAATGAGCTCCCCCAAGCATCCATGGGATTTCCCCCATTCAAGAGCTTTGATGAGTTCCAGACAAGTGAAGTCCTTGATCTGCATTTAAGCAGTTACTTCACAAAATCAAAACTTTTTAAAATCAATCTTCTCCAAAAAGGTTGAATAATTTTATTACAAATTCTATCCACACAGACCCAAAGGGCTTCATGTCAGCTAGTCAAATGTGTGATGCAATACATGGAGCAGTAAATATTACAAAGAAATAAAAATAACAGGACTTTTCACTTGATGCGCTTAAAGTGTTTGATCATGTGGAGCGGAGGGAAATGTTTGACTATCATGGATAGGATGGATATAGGAGAAATATTTAGTACAGTTCTTTTAACATTTTTATGAATATTCACATACAATAAAATCTGAGAATGTTGAATTACAAAAAGGGGCAAGACAGGAGACCCTCTATTTCCTATAATAGTTGCTGTGACCACTGAGAATGAAAGGCGGCAGCAGAAGAGGAAATAAAAGTGAGAGCTGGGTGGACATGTCAGAGTGGCCCCAGCCTAAATTGCTTATAGAGATTCGGCAAGCCTCGTGTTTCAGCTGGCCAAGGGATGTGATAGAGCAGAGGGACTACCAGCTATCTCTTGCCAATCCTTTCTGCTAACAACACCAACTCTAACACAGCTACAATGATTAGAGTCAAAGGTAATTAAATTGTCCCTGACAACTTTAAGCCGAGGTGCAGGCTATCAAGCAAATGACATCCTCCTAGAGCTGTGATGGCGAATCTATGGCACACATGCCAGAGGTGGCACTCTGTGCCCTCTCTGTGGGCACCCATGCAATCACCCCAGCACAGAGTTTACCTCACCTCTCTGCCCAGAAGCCCAATGGGAGTGTTTCTTCCCTCCCCCCAGCACAGTGTTCAAACACTCCTCTGCCCAGAAGCCCAATGAGAGCACTTCCTCCCTTCTCCCAGCACATAGTTTGCCCTGCCCCTCTGTCCAGCAGCCCAATGGGAGCATTTTCTTCCTCCCCTGTTGCTATGTTGGCATTTTGCGATAAATAAGTGGGTTTTGGATTGCAATTTGGGCACTTGGCCTCTAAAAGGTTTGTCATCACTATCCTAGAGGAGCAGAGTACAGTGGCAAGGACAATTCTGACCCTTAAAAACTTCTAAGGAAGGGTGCAGTAACTGTTCCCCATCTTTGGACATTGAGGCTTCTATGGTCTGGCTGATCTAAGTGAGTGGAATAGCTTGGAACTATTTCATCGGTTTAGTGGTTATTTACCCCCCAAAAAAACTTTTTTAATTTAATTGTTAATTTAGTTAATTAAATAAAAATAAAATTAGTTAGTTGTATTTAAAAAGATATTTCTATCATCCTTATGTCTGGACTTGGGGAAACCTTAGGCAGCTCACTCTTCATGGAGGAACTGGGAGCAAGCATAGCCAGATAGAGTGTCTCCAACCTTCAGAATGAGAATAAAGAGTATTTTATTAGTTAAAATAATTGGTCAGAACTGGCATGGAATTTTGAAGCCTTAAATATTTCACTAAGGGCGGTGGGAGAGAGGATATGTTTCATTTAATAATTTTTTTTAAAGGCAGAATCAGACACCAGGTTGATAATGGGCATTCTTCGTGTTCATTCCATGTTCAATCCACACAGTTTCAATCTAGGACAAGTTTCAATTTGCTATGAAATCTTCCTGGTCATTAAATTCCTCATCTACCTTCAAGATTCCATAAATGTGCAAATTCACAAATTCTTCTATCTTAATTTTCAGAATTCTCAACCTTGCCCTAAAGACAGAAGATGAGGCTGGAAAATCTCTAATCTCTTCTTTCTTTTACACCTCATTGCTACTACTCATTCCAAAGCTTCCTTGGCTGTAGTCTCAGTATCTGACAGTTTTGTCATCAGTGATTGTTGATTTAATATCAAGCAAAGTTCCTGTAGTTTCAAATTGAGTTGCTGCAGGATTATATGTAATTATACCACTGGGGGAGGAGGGGGGTTCCCTTGTGGATATTCCAAATTATTTACAGTTTTTGTCAAGTCCCAGCACCATGTTGTAGAGCTCAGGTGACAGTTCCCGGTGTTGAGTATCCAGGAGATCTCTTCACTAGAATCAAATCATGAAGAGTTTGTTGAGCTACTTAACCGAAGGCATTTTTTTATTCCAGCAGAATGGTTTGCACATCAGAGTGGATGAAAAGTGAGCTCTAGAAGCTTTTAAACTCAAGCAGCACAGGGAAAAACAGGATTATGTATGCTCTCTCTCTTGTGATATAGATTGCCCATACCAAGATACTTCCTCCTTACTGGTTGCAAGATATCTGAATTTACTTTACTGTGCCACTTTGCACTGCCTTAGTTAATATTTGGCATCTCATAACATGCTTGTTATAAATATCTTCATAATAAGACAACCCCTTAAGAGAGACCACACAAGTTGCATTTTTCATAGCATTTATTCCACAGTACAGCACCATTCTTCTAAAGCAACAGAATATTATACCTAGTGTAAAACAAGTTCATTCTTGATAGATATGCAATTACTACTCAAGAGTTGTAACTATATGAAAGAGTGGTAAGACCTATATGTGTGACAAGAAATGCATCTGGACCATTCTTCATGAGTTTTCCAGTCTCAGTGCTTTTCACAGCAAAGACTAAATTCTAGAACAGAAAGATTAACACATTGAGCAGACCCAGGGCTACCAGAAGCAGCATGGAAATGCTCTCAGAATCACTGTAAGAACAGGCCACTAGTAAGAACAACCATTTCAGGGAACATATCTCTTGCATAATACTTGTAGGCTACAGTCCAGGCCATTTCACCAGGAAATACAACCAAAAAAATAAAATATTAAAAAATGTGTATTTTTCATTTAACTGATATACACCTCCCATCAGTAAGGGTCTTTAATTGAATATAGTTGTACCTCGCTTAAAGAGCATAATGCGTTCCACAGGATTGCTCTTTAAGCGAAACACCATTGAAAATGAACAGTTGTGGGTGGGATTGCGAACCCCGATTTATTTGTTAAGCGAGTTTTGGTTGGTTTTATTTGTTAAGCGAAGCAAACATTCAGAGAAAATTCTGCTCTTTAAGCGAGGTGCTCTTTATGCGAGGTTTGACTGTACTACCTTATCACCCCATGGCACTGGATAAGCTGCAATACTGCAGCCAAAATTGCTGATGACCTGAGTTCAATCTTGACAAGATCAACTCAACCTCCTATCTTTCCAAGGTCAGTAAAATGAGTACTCAGCTTGTTGGGATAAATTGTAGTTTGATTAATTACCTTATAAAATGCCCAACAACTGCTTTAGTACTATGTGGTGGTATACAAGTAGCTGCATTTGCATTTTTGCACTGTTACCATGTTTGAGAAACCTAAAGACAAACATGCATTTGTTGTTAAAATTTGTGATCTGATCTATGAGTTTGCAAGAGCTTCCATGTGGATGTCAAGATTTTTTAGATTTATTTGAAAACTATAATAAAGTACTAGAAAACAAAATATAGAAATGAAGCTTGGACAATATTCAACTTAATTGGACGACCTGTTTCAATCACTTCTCCCACCAATAAGCACCTCTAGGACACAGAGAATGAACCATATTTTGGACAGTACACCACATCAGGACACTCTATGTGAAAATCAAGCACTACAAGCAGTCACTTTATTCCTCCCTGCTGTGCCAGTTTTCCACACAGAGGGAATTACCTGGTATAAGTGGACACTTGATTATACAACCTTCTCTACCCCACTCTATGTTCTGCAGTGGTACACTTTTTCTGTACATACACAATGTTTCTTAGCAGGTGAATTCTAAGGGCAATTTTGTTCCTGATCCCATCCCCAGACTTTCAGCAGGCTTCAGACGCATGGTTCCCAACATGGGGCACACGCCCCACAGGAGGGGCAATTTGATTTTTAAGGGGAGCGATTTAAGAATCAGTTGTTAACAGTTAATGGCCTTTTATGCTTCATCCATGTGAATAGGAATTCACTTTTTGAATAATAAGTATATGTCACCGGGGGTAGGGGGTGGGGACGGGGGTTGGAACCAGGATTTTGGGTGAGACATGGCCAAAAAAAGATTGGGGACCACTGCTTTAGAAAATACATATTCTGTGCCATCATAATTTTCCATTTAAACGTTTTAAAACCATTTTCTCATTTTGAGTGCATTGCAACGGTTTGCCACCAAACTGTCAAACATATATTCACTTGTTTTAAGTAGTGTCTTTCTCTATTTGTGCTTTCTCTATTTGTGGCAGCAAGGTTTTTGTCACCGAAATTTATGGGGGCCTCAAACATAGCCTGGAGCGAGAACAGACAGCGTACAGGTGACAGGATGCCCATCACTCACCTAAAATACAGCAGAGGTGGCTTTGAGTACAATTCTGCAATTATGCAAGGCCAGAGAAGATGAGCTTTAATGCAAACTCTGTAATTTTACCTGCAAAAATCTCATACTCCACTTGGGCCTCAGTTGCTGATTCCTGCCTTTAAACCTGTTGAAATGCATTCTACTACTTAAAAATCAATGTAGTAGTTATCTTTTGCTATTAACTATGAAGCACACAGGCTCCAATTAACTTGCTGATAGGTTAGCTTAGCAAACAAGGAATTATAATTTCACATCAGAACTTATTCTGGTTTGAAATGATTTTTGTGGAAGAAACTCTGCTCAGAGAATCCCCAAATGACGCTCCTTTAATGTCCCCAAGAGCTGGGACTGAGACGGGAGCTCAATCCCTCATGCAGTACCTGGGTCTTGAACTGCCAACTTGCCAGCCTTCCAGCTAACAAGGCAAGCTTCTTAACCACTGAGCCACTGCAGCCTACTACCACTATTCCTTCTACAATCTATGAAACAGAAATATTTCTTTCAGTACAAGTGACGGCAAGCTTTCATATACTAGTTCCTGGGGATCATTAACAGAACATGCATTTAAGAATGGCACAAGCACAAATATACACTGGAGCTGAAGTTCTAAAAGAAAACTGCTTTTTCAGGAAATAATTGTTTTACATAACAAAAAGGAAGACAGCTAACATTTATCTTTTTCAGTAACCTTAGATTCAAAGATCAATGTGCTACCATCTTCATCTCAAAACTTTTAGCTAATCCGTTACTGTGTAAGTGGCATCATCTGGTGTGTGTGGGGGGGGGAGAGAGATATTGCTTTTTGTAGTGGCCCAAAAAGCAGATGCTTCCTTCTGGCCCCTAGCAGGAAACTGTTGAAGTAGCAGAATCTATACATTCCTCATTCAAAAGAAGTTAGTCAGTGCTCTGCATCAAACACACAATGAACACTTAGATTATTTCTCCAAGTACTGTACTCAAATTAAAAGCAGCAGCACTATACGTTCTGTTGAAGCTTCTCATTAAAGGGAGGGGGAAAGCTCTGTCTCGGAAGGTTTTCCTTTCTCTGTGAATGAATCAACCTCGCCCCCTCAGGTCAAGTGTGGGAGGAAGGGAGGAGGCAGCTGACATGATCCACTGTGGCAAACAGGACTCGCAGAGAAAAGCAGAAGCTCATGCAGTTCAGGAAGGACAAAAGAGGTGGGTGAATAGGATGGAGAGGCTATGCCAATCATTTTTGCCAGGCAAATAAGACAGATGATGTAGACAGAGCATCAGGGAAACCACAAGCTAAAATCTGGGTCAGAGAATGGCCGGGGAAGGTGGGGGAGAGATTAGGGCAAGAAAAGATTTTGATTTTTCTGTTTAGCTTGAAGGAGTAAGTCAGGTGGAAATTAGGTGGCACAGACAACTATCTTTCCCAGTGAAATTAATACTTGAAATAGGGAGGCAGAGGGGTCTGCCCCCCCCCCTTATCTTCCAAGGTGGCCATTTATTTACTGTAAGATACTTTCAACTCAATTTGAATAGAGTTAGGGTTGCAGAATGGTGAATTTCATTAGGGATCACTACTCCCCACCACCACTGCTTCTCCCACTGACTTAACTGCACTCAATGAGGCATTTTGCTTTATCTCACTCTTCCCTTATGAAACTACTCAATAAAGGGAATCAAGCTCTCTTTCCATGGAATTTACTGTAGAGGATCTTCCAATCCAATTGCCTGTCTTTAAAAAAATGAATAACAGAAACATCAATATCCAACCCACACCATGTTTTCTGAGCAAGGTCAAGAAGCGCTTCATCAAGGCTAGGGTTGAAAACAATAAAAATTTAAATTAAGAGACAGCATGAAGTTGAAATATTTGATTCCATGGAATATTTACCTGAACAGTTTTTTCTATCAAACAGTCATTCAAGGGCTTCCTTTAATACTGGAAGCAAAGAACTGTCAAAAACAGGTTATCCACTACCAATCATCAAAACAGAGAAGGGGGGAGATGTAAAAGAGATCTAAATGTTGTCTGGAAGTACAGTAGTTTTTTTCATTCACACAGCAAATATCAAAAAGTTATGACTTCATCTCGCCCCAGTTTTAAGATTCTAAGACAAAATATTACTGTACTGTATCATATTTCTGTATCCCTAAGTAATCTACTAACAACTATGTTAGAGCCAAATTTCATAATGTAACAAAGATGTCTGCTACCAAAAACGATGGTAGGTGAACCCATTAATATCTTATGGAACTTAACTTGTGTGACATTATCACATCTGTGTTCCCCTCAACCTATTGAAAGTCAGTGAAGTGAAACCTCAGTGTGAGAAAGTAGAACTTCGCATTATCTACCACATTTTGCTAAACATTCTGGAGGAAGGGATTAGAAAAGGGAGCCTGCACTACGTATCATATAAATGATAAATTAAATAAACAAAGGCAATATTTTTATCACAATCTCTGGCTGGCCCAAAAGTCTTTACATAGGAGTGGCCCATCAAAACACTTGGACTTTGTGGATAACTAGATGACAGTCTGAGACCAAAAAGGGCTCCATCCAAAAATAATAATAATTAAGAACTCTTTCTAGATGAAACCAAACATCATTTTTAGTTTATTGTTATGTTTATAATACTTGTTATCTGGAAGTTTCTGGGAAGCTCCCAAGCATTGCACAAAATCAACAATTCTTCCTCCTACAGGACTAAAGAGTTATTCTATTATTTTCACAACACAGATTACAGTTTAAATTTTTATCATCAGATTACTGAACCTTTTTAATAAAATAAACCTTCTGTGCTGGGGTAACAGCATACGTGCCCAGAGAGGGCTGTTAGTGCCACCTCTGGCATGCATGCCATAAGTTTGCCACCACTGGACATTTGTAAACAGAATTGCCTGCCTTTCCAGCTGAAGGAAAATAACAGAAAAGTTACATTCCTCTAATAGAAAGGAACTGGGAAGGGAAGAACAAATACAAAAAAATAATATGTTTCCAACAGGCCAGCCAAATAAAAAAGGATGGCGGTCAAAAACTTGATTCTGACTATCAAATGCAGAGGCATTCACAAAATCTGTTCAGCCAAACAGAAGTGGAAGGGGACATCAACTTTCTTCAAATTCCTTAAAAATCACAATTCTTTAAAAGCTACTATAACACTCTTCTGCTGCTCCAGGTATTTCAGTTCCACAACTCTACACAATGTTTCAGTATTAACGTCACATCTCGTTGAAGCAGTACATCCTGCAAGGTTAAATTACAGTGTTCTTGTTTTCAATTTGTTCATTGGCCTTTGGGTCAGACAATCTGAATCATGCCTCCATGGCAACAGGCTCTATTGCTATGAGCAAGAAGGCAAAGTTTTTATTATTATTGTTGTTGTTGTTGTTGTTGTCTACGTTCCTAAGTTTCTTTTTTAAACCCAACACTGATGCACATGTCAGTCATGCAACACTGTTTTCCAGCAAGCAGGATGCTTTTCTTGCCACAAGTTTGCAAACACACAATGAAGTATCCAAATACAAGGCAACTAGAAAGAAAAGCTTCTGTGGGTGTGAAGAAAGCTGGCATAATGTCAGATCTAGCTTTTACACAGGTGAAAATAGGGAAAAGATAGAGGATAAAGGAAGGAAAAAGAAAAGGCAAAGGGAACTTCTCACAATGAAAATATCGCTGATGAGTCAGAACGGCAAACAAATCTTGTATGGGAACTAGAGAATATGGCTTCAACTATTTTTGTCCCAGTGGTGCAGGACAGCTTTCTCAAGTTAGTAATTCTGCAATTTCCTTCAGTCAGAGGCATACAGGCTGAATGCTTGCTTGAAGTATCTAATGATACCAGTAGCAGGTCTGCTGTGAGTGTGAGACCTGACATTGCGTTACAAGTTAAGAGATTCAGGGTAGTTATTCAATCAGCTTGCTGGCTTCTAATGGAAACAGCCAAGATAGAATGACCCAACTCACCTTTCCCAGCTAGTTCGCTACTCTGGTCATCAGTGTTCACTAATTAGTAAAGACAGGCAAAAGCCACCACCACACACAGACCACTAGGCAAAAGCCACCACTACATACTTTCTTTGCTGCCCTCAGTTACTAACAACGTCTATATGCATCTGTTGGTATCAAGGACAAAGAAGGTGTACAGCCTTCCTGATGGTACTGGCCTGTTACTGCCACCATCGTCGACTACTGGTTACGATGGCTAGGGCTAGTGGGTGCTGCAGTCCAAAAACATCTTGTGGGCTACAAGTTCCCCATTCCTGCATTATATGTTATTGCAATGTCCTATGTCAGTGGTGGCAAACCTATGGGCACCCGTGCAGTCACCCCAGCACAATGCTCACCCTGCCCCTCTGCCCAGCAGCTCAATGAGAGTGCTCCCTCTCTCCCCCCAGCACAGAGTTCACTCCACCCCTATGCCCAGCAGCCCAATGGGAGCATTTCGTCCCTCCCCTGTTGCTGTGTTGGCACTTTGCAATACATAAGTGGGTTTTGGGTTGCAGTTTGGGCACTCAGTCTCTAAAAGGTTCGCCATCACTGTCCTATGTTGTGCCAGCTACCTATTCTGGCTTTAAATCTTCAAGAGATGTCAGTGACTCTGCATTAGTAGTCTTTTCTCACCCCCATGTCCCTCCCTCAGAGTCATTCTTTTACAGAAATCTTCCCTGAAGAAAAGTGACAGAGGATATGGGCACTTATGTACCAACTGTCAATCTTAGTAAGCACTGCTTTACCTGACATGAAAGTGGGGGCAAGTTGTGTTACAGATTGTTAAACGACAAATACAGGTGTGTGTGTGTGATTGACAAATTTGTAAAGCAAAAGGCTTAAGACACTCTAGAAGTAGAACCCAATGAAGGCAAGATTATGTAGAATCCAACTAGCTATTGAGCTGCAGAGATTAAAGTTGCCAAATCATTCATTCAAAAGCAGTTGGATAAATTTTTGGAGATCCCTGTTTCTTGAATTAAGGCAAAGACTTACTTTACAATGAAGTCAGAACCAAATTATAGCAACCCCAATTAAGCTTTCAATGCAAGTGAGATATTTATGGATTGATTTTACCATTTCTACCTCCACTACCATCCCAGTGAGTTTCCAAGACCAAGTGAGACCATCATTCCTGAGTCCCAATCCATCACTCATTCTACTACACCTAACCCCACTAGGTATCCCATATACATCTGGTACCTGCAATTATCACATTGTAAGGATCAACATACAATTCAAAATATTGTACTGAAAAGATTATTGGACTTGCAAACAGTACAATAAAACCTTACATAAAGAACACCTCGCTTAGAGAGTAACTTGCTTAAAGAGCAGAATTTTCTCTGAATGGTCGCTTCGCTTAAAAAGTAAAACCAACCAAAAACTCGCTTAACAACTAAATCAGGGTTCGCAATCCACGCCACCCAAAGTCACAATTGGTCACTTACAATTGTGTTTCATTTAAAGAGCAAACTCACTTAAAGAGCAATCCTGTGGAATGGATTATGCTCTTTAAGCAAGGTATCACTGTATATTGGTATTTATTTTTATTTATGGTGGGAGTCTACAATTACACACAAAATATGGAAATGATATTTGAGGAAATAAATGAAAAACTATCTGCTAATTTGAATATGTGTCCAATAACTGCATGAGCTTGGAGACATGCAGTTGGATTGTGGGGCGATTGGTTTTTATATTGGTCACAGCAGGAAGATTACTTATACAGTACTTATAACTGTAACTAAAAACTGGAAGGTCAATTTTGAGAAGCAGTATAAGAAGATTTGGAATATTGTGATTGATAATAAACTGACACATGAAATAAGGTTTTAAAAAGGATTTGTAAAAGAAAATAGATTTAAAGATATTTTGACAATTTTTTTTAGATTACTTATTATTGAAAAGGAAAAGTATAATGCCAGGCTGGAAACAATGTCTTTTTGGGGTGGGGTGGGGTGGGGTGAAACCTGGCAAAAATAATAATTAAAAAGTCCCTTTAAGGCCCAGTGTGTGGGGGCAGGGGGTTTGCACATATAATTGTTTTGATTTGTTTTATATTTTGTTTTTGTATTTAGTATTTCTCTCTTTTTTACTGCATGTTTAAAAATTAAAATTAAAAAAATAATCATGGTGAATGACTGGCTATGACAGTGATGCCAACATAATGGATTTGGATTTTGGGCCCATGAGCTACACTTTCTGGTAGACTGCTGACAAGGGATGGGTTAAACTTCACAAGAATGGGAAAGAATGTTGTTTGGGCACCGCATGAATAACTTCATCAGGAGTGTTTCAAACTGAATTGGAAGGGGAAAGAAAACTAAACTCAGAAGTAAAGATAGAGAAAATTTATATATAATAAAAGTAACAGATCAAGCACCTCTAATTAGAATCAATAATAATCATAATTAAAATGTAGGAAAGACAGCAGACCACAATTCACACAATCTGCTTTGGATTCCTCCAATGAGCAAGATGTTGGACTTAATGACCTCATAGGTGCCTTTAAACTCTATCATCATCACCACCCACCCATCTATCCCAACTACCAGAATTCTCTAAGAATTCCCTAGGCAGGATGTTAAGAGTTCTAGCCCACAGATACACATCTATATTTTTCTCACCTGGAACAGGGTTAATCTTCCAGCCTGCTTTGCTGTCTTGAGCCTACATCTTGTTGTTCAGGTACAAAAAGGAAGCTGCTATTCTGCTTCCTGCAATTGTGCTCTCAGTGCCATCTAGGCTTTATAGAACCCCTCCGACAAAGAACCACAGCAGCACAAGTCAGCCAAGCAGCCTTGAAGACACACCCTGTTCCAAGTGACTGAAATGCAGCCAAGTGTAGTTGTATGTCTGTGGCCCCTAGAACTCCCAAAATTCTGTTTGCGGAGAATTCTGGAAGTTGGGACTCACTAACCCTTAACTCCAAACTCTTCTCCACAAGTGAGTCCTTCAGCATGTCTGAGAATCATCTTGCACTTTAAAAATGCAGCCATGTTTGCTCCTCAAAGGCCATAAAACTGAATCTGAAACATTATCTGCAAAAGATGCAAGAGACTATTTGGTCTCATTCCTTCAAGAGTATTACTTATATTCCATTATTATTCTTGAGTGTAACATGATTTTCTTTTACCTAGATAACTACTAAAATATTTGTCCCTATCTTTGCAATAACAACATATCCTTTAGTTTGGCTAGACCAGGGATTATCATCCTACGACCCGTGGGCCGGACCTGGCCCATGAACCCATTCCATCCAGCCTGTTGCTGCCTCTGCAGTACCCATATGTAGAAGAAGGCATGTTTACGTCAGCTGTAAAACGTGTCTGCGCATGCAGAAATATGTCTCTGGCTGTTGTAAACACAAAAGCGGGTGCATTTGTGACAGCTGTAAATTCACCCACTTCTGCTTCAGGGGGTGGGTCCGGCCCACTCAGCTATCCAGAGGCATGGTCAGGCCCACGGCATAAAAAGGTTGGCCACCCCTGGGCTAGACAATCATTTCACATTATGTTTTTAGAGCAACTGTCAGAATGCTAATAGCTTAATTGGATGAAGAGACAGAAAACCATACCAACATTAACGACCACAGAAATCTTCTGATATTCATGCACAAGAATGCTTCTAATTGGCCCAGCATCCAGTGGTGAAACACAGCCACCCAATGCATCAAAATTATCTATACTCTGTGTTCAGTCCTCTAGCTCAGTGTTTCCCAAATGCTGGTTTTTGGACTTCAATTCCCAAAAGCCTAAGTCATTTCCCCAAAGCACTGATCAGCTAATGTACTGACTTAGGCTTCTGGGAATTGAAGTCCACTAGTGGGCTGTGTACCCCTTGTTGGGAACCACTGCTCTAGCTGGATCTTCTTATTTTCATGATGTAACAAACATTTAACGTTCAGTGAAAGCAAGCTGTGGTTATAATCTGTATGAATCAGTCCTATTATTTTGGTACTTGTGATCTCTCCTCATTTCATATCCTTAAAATTGGTTGCCTGAACTATATTCTATCACACACCATATTTAAATACAAGTACGGTATATGGAAAACATGTTGTAAAAATAGCAAAAGACCACACCAGAATGGTTGACTGGGTCAACAGTGGCGGCTATCAGTTGCTGAGGGTACATCCTGGGGATACATTGTTACATGCATGCAACAAAGCAAAATGTAAGAACCAGCTCCTAGAGGAGATGATTTTCCTGCTGCCTATGGTATGAAAAAGCAAGCTATGGCTAGCTTCCAAGGTGGAAGAGGGAAAATTTAAACCAAACCTAAAGCTGCCAATCCCACAGAGTTCCAGCCAAGCTCTTTGTTGTCCTCCCTTAATCATGGTGTAAGTGTGGAAGTTATATCCACAAAACTTTGCCTATTGATGCCTTCATTTACAAATCTCCCGGAATGATGATTGGACCACATCATATCACAAACAGGACAATATTTGAAATTCTACCCACAGTCTGAAGTGGTAGCTACTTCCTGTTTCTACTGCATGTGTAAACCAGATCAGTCTGCAGCACGAATTAATTCCATTATCATAGTAAAAGAGAAATTAGTAGCTAAATATTATACTGTTTATTGTTCTATGGCTCTTTTCTTCTTCTTCTTCTTCTTCTTGTGCCATATCCAATTCCGAATATTGGCGATCATCTTGGCAATCAGCCATGAAGACTGTCATGTGAATATAATGCAGTAGCCTTTCATCTGCCTTCTGCATTGCAGCGTGACCACAAATTATGCAGTTGAGTTTCCAGCATTTAGGGAAATCACAGGGGTCAGCACACCGGAAGTGCAATGGATGAGCCTCACCCAGGGGAAAACCTCCTTCATGATCAAGGTGTCTTCCCTGCTAGGTAAGTATCTTTTAATTATGAATACCTTTTAAGGCATCCACTATTGTTGAGAATAAAATGAACATATTAATATTCTGAATTCACTTTAATTTGAATTGACTTTCAGTTTTAAAAGGAAATATTAAGGTCTACATCAGAAAGATAGTACTGTACTAGCTCAGGTATACTGTGCTAAGAGTTGAGGGGGATGAGAAAAAGTAGGCTGAACTAAGCCTACAGAAGTGAATACCCGTACTGTGAAAGCTCTGTCTATAGCCTTGTTTGGAAATCAGGCCAGACTATCCTGCTATGGTAATATAGTAGACCATACTGCCAGTGACTCAATGCCAATCATCAGGCGGTAGTTAACTAAGCTGACAACACTGAGAACTAACAAGCTTTGGTTTGCAAAGTCCATAGGGAAGGGTGATGGCCCCCAAATGGATTAAATCCCCCTTGATTCCATCTTGAATGGAGGGCAGCAGCTTCATCAATACTGGACTGGGGCTGATGAGGACTTTGTGTGCCAAAAGGGCTCAGGATCAGAAAGTGACTCATGGAACTGAATCAGTGGTACAGGTGTCACATTGGAATGCAGAAGACAAATAGAAGACCATTGCATTATATTGCTCCGAGGACAATCTTCATGACAGATCATGATGATGATAGCCAATATTCAGAATTGGATATGGCGCTTGAAGAAGAATATTCTTAATTTTTTCAGCTCATGATATACATTCTAGATTGTAAAACCTAGGACACCAATCATTTTAACATATGGTACATACTGTAAGGTCTGGGAACCCAAAGTTCCCATTTGCACAATAAAGACTAGTACTGCAATTAAAGACAGATAAATTGTACTAAGTGACCTTAATAAAGAGGAAACAAGACTGTACTGCTTCCAACATTACAACAGTTTTCCTGTTATGGATCACTATATTGATTCTTATGCTAATAGCTATATAAATCGAATTATAAATAAATAAATAATAAATAAATAAAAAATTCTATAACAATCCAAATCTTCAGCAGCTAAAATGATACATCATTTGGTGATGGCTAGTCATTGACTTTACACAGAGCATCCTATGTCTCAGCACTGTCAAGAGGACATAATTTAGTCAGCTGTCTACCAAGATAATAGTACTGGAATGGTACACAGAGGGGGTGGGGAGGATAAAGCAGCAATGGATTGTATTTGTTCTATGTCATCAGTACTGACCCTATCAGCCTCCAGATGAACATTTGGACTAAAAGGGATCAGCATAAAACCTGGATACTTAGTTAACATATTATACCAGCCTCCCTGAACTGCTGGCCTTCAAATGATTGGACTGCAATTCCCAGCTGCTATGTTTGGATGATTATAGGTTGGAGTTCGAGCAAAATATCTGGAAATCACAAGGCTGGGACATTCAGGTGGGCAAAGAAAGATCCCTCTTGATGATCTTACATTTGAAGAGCCACACTTTGTTCACACCTGGTCTAGAAGGGTCTGAATTTGGAGAAGTAAGGCAAGATCTAGCTCAATAGATTGTATCTCACTTTGCAAATGACTCCCCTAAGAATTAGTAAATGACAAGATGAGTTTTACACTAAAGTATGCTGAAAACTCTGATCTCTCCCTGTCACCTCTGACCTTAGCTAACATCAGGATGGGAGCCCTTAGAAAAGGAGTTCTCAACCTTTTTAAGCTAGAGGCCAGGTCACGCTCCCTCAGACAACTGGGGGGGCATTTTGCCCTTCCTCCACCAATAGCACTTCCTGGTGTGATGGAGGTGGTGGTGGGGCCACATGAAATGGCAGTGCAGGCTGCATCCTGCCCACGGGCCGCAGGTTGAGAATCCATGCCTTTGAAAGTCTGTGACGTTGAATTCAGCCCCTGAACTGAAAGCAGTTCCCAAACCCTTGCTCTACAAAAATTAAATGTGACCTGAAATTATATAAGAGGTAACAATTGCAAGTGGGAAAAGGAGAAGTGTTTTGGCTAGCTGGAGGAATGGTTAGCAAAATACAAAATGTAAACAGATGCCAACATTTGTTATGAATATCAGGGTGAAATTTGGTACTCACTCACATCTGTGGTCTGCAATGTCACATTAGATCTGAGGATCTCAAAGATTTATCATTGTGATGGCTGCTTCAGGCAATACCTTTCATCAGCAATGATCATTAGGAAGTGACTAAGAATTTGTCAATGTCACCTTTAAAAGGTTACACATTTCATTCTAAAATCCTGCAGCAAAATCAGGAAACCAGCCATGTTGAAGTCCACAGGGTTAAAATAAAGGCATAATGTGGGCTATTACCTTTTTTTAAGCAGTTCTGAGGCATCACGACTGAGATCAATTTTATGACTTTTCTTGGGATCCCTCACTATCCAAAGAACAGCTTTATTCAATGAAGATGGCTACCAATAACTATAAACTGTTATAGAAAGGAGCTTTCCATAAGCCCACCTTTACGTCAGACTTTCTACATAGCTATGAAAAGGGTAAAGGAATGCTAGGCAAGGCAGACCTTTAGTTAAGACCTCATGATAATTCTCATCTTCCAAAATGAAACTAACAAAATTCTATCCATTTAGAGACAATATTTGACACAGTGGATGAAATCCTGTTGGCTACTGTTTGTAAGTCACAACTAGAGTAGGGCAACTGAATCAGCCCCTCCGTGAGTTCCACTTACTGAATGGGCTTACTCTAGTTCCACCTTATTAATTTTTTACACTGTGAAGCAGAATTTCAATCACTAAATCTTAAGATTCATAAGCAATTACGACATATCAATTAAGGACAGCAGTGGTTCAAGTGGCTAAGATGCTGACTGGAAGGCGGCAGGTCAGCAGTTCGATACTCAATGAGTTCCTGTCTCTGTCTCAGCTCCTGCCAACCTAGCTGTTTGAAAGCAAGAAATTGCAAATAGATAAATAGGGACCACTTCAGTGGGAAAGTAAACAGTGTTTTGGGCACTCTGGTGGCTAGTCATGCTTGCCACATGACCACGGAAATGTCTGCAGAAGCAGACAAGCGCTGGCTCTTTGGCTATGAAACAGAGATGAGCACTAAACCCTAGAGTCGGATATAACTTGTTTTTGAGCAAAGGTGACCTTTATCTTACCTAATTTCTTCTTCTAGAACCAGACTGGCTAATTTATTGTAAAATAGACAGACACAGGAATATACCTGAATACTTTAATTATTTCTAACTGACTGGGCTGGGATAGAAAAGAGAAGAGAAAGTCCAGTAATCACAGATCGTTGTACCATTTGTTTTTTGGGGCACAAAATAAGAGAGACTTCTGTTATCTTGCAAATTTCTACATTGAAACTCATTTCTCTTGCCCACACACCCACACGTTTACCACACCATCCAGAAGTTATATAAGGGAAAATCTGAATGCTTCATTTCTATACTTTCTCTCTATATCCAAGTTTTCCAATCACAAAAGGACTTAGCTTTTTCTTTCATTCCATCCCCATCACCTATTTCCATGCTCCTCCTATTTGAGGGATGCACCAAAACAAAGCAAGGGATTTTCCCGTTGATGACGCAAAATCTTTGAGAGAATCCTATTCAATCTAGCCATCAGGCACAGGCAGAAAACAACAATTTTTTTTTATAAAAAATCACAGAATGAAGTCTATGATTAACTGTAAGCCTGAACTTTTATAGCTGCAAAAAATATCATTAAGAACAATGAACGTAATTTTTTAAAAGCAAGTATTTACCCGGCTTCACTTCAGCTACTGTTTCCTGTTGAAGGCTGTTCAACTGCACCCACATGCAGATGGGAACCGCCGACAGTGACGTCAGCATGGTCTCCTGGCAACGATTAAGGGGGCCGTCCGCCATGGGGATTTCCTGAAAATCTAGCATGAAAATTACCCACCTCCTCTGTAATGTCAAGATGTGCGACACTGTGCTGGAATTCCTTTTAACCCTTCCCTGCAGCGCACTGCTGTTCCCTGGCACAGTGCTATATAGCCAGTGCCATTGTTCCTGGAGGGGAGGTGTGTGTGGGGGGGAATCTTAGTGCTATCAGCCACTTGCAAATACAGACCACCTGCTTATTTCCGGAATGATTTTTTTTTAAAGCCAACCATAAAAATAGCTCTTAACTCTCTCCTATTTAGTTCCCTGATGAAGTATCTTTATTACACACGACAAAATATGAATGGAGAAGATCAAATGGCACAGCATCTCTTTCATGAACTAAGCCAACATAAAGCTCAACAATGTAGCTCAGGGGTGCCCAAACTACGGCCTGTGGGCCAGATCTGGTCCCTGATGCCAATTCATCCACCCCTGGTTTGTTTGTTTATTTATTTACTTGTTCATATTTATATTGTCGCCCACTCGCCAAGGCGACTCAGGGCGGCTTACAGTCAAAACAGCAACGGTTTAAGCAGAGAAAATGGAATCTTAAAATCTATCTCATCCTGTTGCAAAACAGATTGCAAGGCGGATTTTACTTCCAACTCTGGTGGGAGGAACCACATGACCAGCCCACTGAACCACGTGACCGGCCCTTTGAATCACATGACTGGCCCATGGCCCTAAAAGTTTCGGCATATCTGATGTAGCTAGTTCAACTTCTCAATAATTGTAAGATTCCTAGTGTTTCAGATGAAAACCCAGCGCTAAATGGCTAAGAAATGTTACACAGTTATAGCAAAGGCAGAAAAACTGTTCAATGGTGTTAGTAACACAACCAAATTGTCAATTCCCCCTTTCCTATCTTTTTTCAAAAGGTTGGGGTTTTTGTTTTTGTTTTTTGCCATTTTAGAAGACAAGTGAAGGTGCTGTATGTGAGTCATGTTCTTGTAATTTATTTTGAACAGTCACCTCTAAGACATGCATCAATTAAGCAATCCTTCAAGCTGCAGGCTCAAGTGGCTAAGATGCTGACTGGAAGGCGGCAGGTCAGCAGTTTGATACCTGAATACTGAAGGACGGAATGAACTCCAGTCTCTGTCCTAGTTCCTACCAACCTAGCAGTTTCAAAAGCAAGAAACTGCAAGTAGATAAATAGGGACCACTTCGGTGGGAAGGTAAACAGTGTTCCGTGTACTCTGGTGTCTAATCATGCTTGCCACATGACCATGGAAACGTCTGTAGAATTAGACTACGCTGACTCTTCAGCTAAGAAACAGATGAGTACTGAACCCTAGAGTCGGATACAACTGGTTTTCGAGCAAGGGTGACCTGTAACTGTACAAGTCTTACATCTGGAAGGAAATAGGTTAAGAAAAATCTTCTAAGCCAAACTACTAATTGCCCTCAGAAAGCCAGCCACCAGGAATAGGGCTTGAAAGGGGAAGGAAGAAAGGACAGGCAACATTAGCTGTGCCCCCTTAACTACCTCCCTCCACTGCTGAATATTGGTTTCATAAGCACAAGTACATAACTGGTGATAACACCCACTTCCTGAAGCAATTACCAGTCAGCAGAGCCAAGAAAATACCCAAGATAAAAGGACCTAAGAGAAGCAGCTCTCTGTTATCTTTCTTGCCACCCACGCCCATAAATCAGCACAGTTTGGATTCTGAAAAGTATCTGAAGCATTTCTAACTCTGATTAAAAAGCAAAACACCTTACTATGCTTAATATAGTGATGTGAGCCAGACAGTCTTCAAATTTAAACAATAATTTAAATCACAATTGAAATGGGGGAAGCAGACCGGAATAAGATTCCAGGAGTCTCTCCTGTTTAGCACAGCCCAACCAACATAAAACCTTAAACATATGACCATAAAGACAAGGCAGAAAAAAAGCATCAGTAGAATTGTGTTAAATGGCACACAGCCAACTAGGTGGCAAAGTAGCTGCTCAAACACAACAACCAATGTCCTTTCTTTCTTGGGGTCTACACAACTCCTCCCCAGCCCTCACAGCACTAGGTTTAAACAAATGCAGAATGGAGGCAATACCTTTGTCTAATTTTATGAATGGGTCACATGGCCAATTTTTGCTAACTGAATTTCCAAGCACTAGGTTTATGAATGAGCAGATCAGAAGATGCTTAGCTTGTCATTGTTAAACCCAAGCATCAGTTAAAATGAATACAAAATCCTGCTAGCAGAGTCCAGTGGAGAGAGCTCCTTAATATCATAAATCAGTTGAGTACATTTTATAAGGTATTCCCTTCTTTCCTCTGGGTAGACGTAAAGCACACACACACACACACAAAGCATAATGTAGGAGCCACAGATACCCTGAAAGACTGGAGAATGAGACAGTTCAGGAGAGAAGACATGAAATGCAAGGATTCTGTACCATGGAGGGGGGAGTAGGAGGAGGGTCTCATAAAAAGGCAGACTTCTCCACTGTTGGTGTACAATAATAACCAAACCGACGCATGCCTATGTTACAGAACAAATCTTTGGCAATCAGCAGGAGATCTTACTTCCTTTCTGTCGCTACCCACACCATTCCAAAATCAGAGACTTCTCTCTAAAAATAAACTCACCCAGTGGAAGCTGCACTTTGAGTAGGTCATCTATTTCTCCTTCTTAACATTGCAATGAAAGTTACCAGAGGAATTTCGACCGGAGACCTTGGTTCTTGGAATCCTCTACTGCTTTTCCTCCGACCCCCACCCTCATACTTTCCTGTCGTACCCCCCCCCCCTCTCTCACACACACACACACCGCGAAAACTCCTCTCCCCTGCTCCTGCAACCTAATTACTTTGACAAGCCACTCAAAAGGAAGCAGACCCCAGCTGTTTGAAGAGAAAGCATAGGGAGCTTTGCCAATGGCCACTTCCACACCCCCTCTTTCCTTCATTCAAAGTCTTGATCAGAACTGCCTCCAAAGCTCAGGAGCAGCACTTAAAGATACAGTATCTTCTTTTCTTCTGCTAAGCAAGGCATTGAGAGGAAAGAACCCAAACTGCAAGAAACATCTTTTTCTAGAGCAGGAGTTATCAACCTTTTTTAAAGCCAAGGGCCAGGTCACGCTCCCTCAGACAGCTTTGGGGGCCAGATGACCATTTTGGCCTTCCTCCACCACATGGCACTTCCTGGTGTGGAGGCAGTGGGGCCCACATGAAATGGTGCCACAGGCCACATTCGGCCCACAAGCCGCACGTTGAGTATCCCTGGTCTAGAGAAGGGGTTCCGAACCTACAGCCCATGGGTTGAATTCATCCGGCACATGGACCGCACTGCTGCGGACACCGGAAGTGCTCCAACATCATTGAAAGTGCCAAAATCGCAGCGTTATTGCACAGAAATGCCACAAAAATATGGCAAAAATTCAAAAATGGCTCAAAAATGTTCCTCCCTTGTTCCGTCCTCCAAAGAAAGTGGCAGAGATGGGGAAAACGCCCAGAAATGCAGCACAAATGCATGTGCCGCCGCCAGGAAGAACCACATGACCAGTCCCTCAGTTGACTGAGTGGACATGGTCAGGGCTCTGGCAGGAAAAGGTTGGGAAACCCTGGTCTAGAGACCTTTGGTTTCACTAGCAAAGATAAAACTATCGATGTTGCTATAATCATGTTAGATATGTCTCACTTGCAGATGAGTCAGCGGTCCACATCTACCTCCTATTCCAATTCAAAGGCTTGTATGCCAGCTTCCCACCTGAATTGTCTATTCATCCAAAGAACAAGTAACACAGGGAAAAATAGTCTTGTAATCTTCACATCAGCAAATGTTTAGCATTGCTCTCAAAGAAAAAAATGTAAAGTAAACCTACAACTTTGGGATCTAATTGGCTTCCAAAGGGTGGTGGGGAGTTTTCTGACTGATCTGGTTGGTGCTCCTGTCAAAGCTAGGGTTGCCAGATGGAATACTCTGGTGACTGGAGAGGCTGACAATCTCTCCCAAGTGCCCTCTCCATTGCAAAGCTCATGCCTAGCCCTGGTATACAAAATGAGTCATAAGCAATGAAGCAAAAAAAGAAGAAAACTAGAGAGCAGAGAAAGGAAAGCCCATTGAATTGAATGGCCAATGAGTTTGGTGCTGCTGTAAAAGCAACCCCCCAAAAAATCTATGTTTTCAAACGGATATGTGAGGCTTCAAACCCCATGAAGAACTCTAATAAGCTGCCCATGACCTCATGAGCACTGAACAAGAGAGTAGGCTTCCCTCTGATATTAATTTATGTAATCAATTCACTATATATTTTCAATCTAAAATTGAAGCCATCTGTACAGACCTGGACTCTGTTAGTTAATTGAGAAGGAATGTCCACTGCACCATCCTGTTTGATTGTACTAGATCAATTTCAACCTGGGGTACACAGAAAGAGCCTTCTCGAAGATTGTGGCATTTTTGAACCACAATCAGCTTACCCTGGTAACGGCAACCTTGTGTTACTGGCTAATTTTTCTCACACTAGGTCAGGCGGAGGGAACTGCAGAATGAACTCACCAAAAAGTACCTTCATTTTGGCAGTTCCACATCTGGCCTAGACATGGAAGAAGAAAAAAACATTTCACTCTGTGAAGCTTGATAGTGTTGATAAGGTATTTGCATGCTAAGGTCACTACCTCTTCCCTTGGTCTTTGCCCTTTATGGCTACTCAAATTGGCTAAAGAGCTTACCACACAATGAGCCATGCAAATTGTTAACACATCTCTACAGGAAGCTCATGTGCCTCCTTGCTTGTAGGAGACAAATGTGTAGCCCAGCCTTTAAAAACCAGATCTGGCAACAGATTATCCCAATAATATCAGGGCAATCATTAATATTCCATTTACAAGCAAGGTGACTGAAAGGCTATGGTAGACTAGTTAAAGGCATTCTTGGAAGATACCAATAGTCTAGATCCATTTTAACTGGATTTTACGCTGTGGTACAGGACCTGATGACCTTTTAAGGGAAGCAGATAGGGAGTGTGTGAGCCTGCTACCCCTCTCGGATCTCTCAGCAGTTTCTGAAACCACTGATCACATATCCTTCTAGACCAGTTAGGTCAGCGGTTCCCAAGGTGGGGCCCATGTCCCACAGGGGATTTCAATTCTCAGAAGCCCAAGTCAGTACATTGGCTGATCACTGCTTTTGGGAACTGAACTCAAAAACCCAAAGATTGGGAAACACTGAGTTAGGAGGATTGTGGAATGGGGGTCAGCCTGACATCAATCTCAGGGAAAATTCTGGGATTTATTATAAAGCAATCACTTTGCAAGCAACTTAAAAACAATGTCAACGTGGATTTGTCAAAAACAAATCCTGCCAGAATAATTTGGTTTTATTTTTTTATAACAGAAAAAAAACGCATAGCAAAGAGCTCTGTGGAACGGAGGTTTTTCATTATGCGGGGTTCTACTGTACTTACATATAAAGCCTTACACAAGTTGGGACATCAGTGTCTTTAGCAGCTTCTTCTCCAGCTAAATACAACTCCAGGACCACTAGATTTTACCATGTCTTGGAATTGCAGGTTCCCACCTTGACAGAGGCTCAAACAACTTCTACGAGAAATAGGGGCTTCTTGTAAGCTGCCCCCATCAGCCTGAAATTTGTTGCCAGCTGAGATTTGCCATCCTCCTTCATTGTTAACATTTTGAATACTAGTGAAAGCAGAACTTTTCAAGGAAATCCTTTTGAGATATTCTGCTTGTTGTATAAATTTTTTACCATATGCCTTCTAAAGGTTGTGTTGCTTTTATGTTTTGTTTTCATTGTTTGGTTGGCCTGTTACATTAGGATATCGTTCTTATTTTATTGGCAGGGTGGATATGTTCATTCACTGTATTTGTGTTGTACAGTGGTACCTCAGATAACATTTACCTTGGATAATGCTAAAATCAGATAATGTTGGGGAATTTGAGGCAAATATTTGCATCACACAACATTAAGGTTTTGTCCCAAAACCTGCAGGGTTGGAGACCAACCCTTCAGGCTCTGGGGCAGAGATCTCTGCTGCAATCGCTGCTTGAGTTGGGGGTTGAACTGGCGTGTGCGCCCGTTCTCCCCCCCAACCCAAGCGGCGATTGCAGCATGTGATCGCCAGCTGGGTTGGGGGTTGAACCGGCACATATGCCCGTTCTTCCCCCCAACACAAGCAGCAACCGTAGCATGCACCCGTTCTCTCCCAACCCAGCCAGTGCTTGGCTCAATCTGCCTGCCTATTTGGAAAGGGCAGCAGGGATTCCATGCATGGAATCCCTGTTGCCCTTTCCAAAGAGTCAGGCGGATCACCCACCCCACCCCCTGTTCCCTTTCCTCTTCAGAAAGGTGACTTAGAGGCTATGGTAGACCAGTTGAGGCACCCTCTTCGGAAAGGGAACAGGGCTTTTTAAAAAAACATTGTGCGATCAATGCATTGCACAACGTTAAAAACCGAATAATGTTAAGACTTGTGGAACCAAGTCTTAACGTTATCCAAGGTACTAGTGCAATATGTTTGTAAGCTGCCCAGAGCAGCTCCTGCTAGATAAGTGGGGTATAAATATAACAAACAAACAAATCTCATCTCTGTTTGAGCAGGATCCAGATATAGACAGCTACACTTAATTCCCAAACATATAATAAGCTAGATCAAGGTGCAGTTAGCTAAACTTAAGTTTCCTCGGGAATCAATTCATGTCATGACTACCTTTTAAAACTGATTTGATTGGGACTAAGCAGAAAAAAAGTTAATTTGGAACAGCTTGATATATTTTTCTTGAAGCAAAACAGCTTTATGTAGGAAAGAGTTTTGTAAAATACTGTAATGAGAATATGAGTGAGTGTCCTGCAAAATTGAAATTCTTGTCTACACTAAAATTACCTTTTTGTGTGTGGCTGAAGACTTTCTCATTCTAGACAGGCAAATCTGTAAGTTTCAGCTTTGTTTATATTCCAAATTCACTAATTTAAATAAACCAAAAACAAAGGAAAATTAAATCCCTACTCATTTCCGGAAATGAAAGACAAATCTGTCTGTTTTTCTTTCTCCCATGCCGGAATTTTGCCAATTTTGGTAACTTTGATTAATAGACAAGCTGAAATGAATTCTCACTTAATCCTATTTATGCCACACCTCTTTTGATAAGCTCTTCTTCTTCTAGGCCAAACTGAAACTGCCACGATAGGCTGTATTAAGTAGGAAAAGAAGAGCAGGTGGCTCCAGTGAACACTCCAAAATGACCCAGGGATCAAATGTGTTCTACCCTGTTTCCCTGAAAATAGGACCTCTTCATATAGTAAGGCACCCCCCCCCCTATTTTCCCCCACCTCGGAAATATAAGGCCCCCCTGAAAATAAGGCACTCACCTAAATCTTGCCCTGGCGATCCGCTGTATCAGCAATAAATGTGCACTGTATTCTTCTTCGTCATGGAAAAATAAGACATCCCCTGAAAATAAGACCTTGTGCATATTTTGAAGTTTTAAAAAATATAAGACAGTGTCTTATTTTCGGGGAAACACGGTAGAACAGCTTTTCCCATGACTTGCACTTACAAATCACAACCTAAGAGCTTTCCTAGGTTTCTCACATCACAGAAACATGATAACACTGCTGAGAGACAACAGCACCTTAGGTAGATGCACCTTGCATAGAAGTAACAGCTACTTGGCTCCAGGTAGGCAAATGGCAAACTAGATAAATCAACATTTATAATAACTGTTTTTCTACTACTTTGTGAATGCTAAATTTTGCATCAAAAGCTTGCAAACAAATTACGATTTCTGGACTTCATTTGTTAGACTCAGTTCTATACTGGTGATACAAGTGGCTCTCTGCTAACACTGTTGGGTTTTTGTTAGTTTTTAGCAAAATGCTACTGGATTTCCATTTTGGCAGTCAGGCTTTGACTGTAACCCCTGTGTTAATGATTTGAGTCTAAGGGAAATTTGTAATTCGGTGAACAAAATTATAATTTAGTAAATAATGAAATAAATAATATCCAAAGAATTTTTTTTAATCATGTTGGTATACACTCGGCTTATACATATAATTATATATGTAGCCATCTATAACTGTATATCCATTAAAAGTTATTTTTGTGGTCATTTTTGTTATTTTGATTGATTGTACTGTAATGTCTACTGTGTAATGTGTACTGACCTACTATATGATATTTGCTGTACTTTGCTGTTTTGTTATATTGTATGCTATTGTATTTTTGTTTGCACTTTAATAGTGATACTAGGGGAGTTTGTGAGCTGCTCTGAGTCGGTTGCTACCAAGGAGAGCAGGATACAAATCTAAGTAAGTAAATAAATAAATAAATTTTCTTTTTTTAAAGCTATTTTGTAGATCTGCAATGATTAAAATCTCTCAAATAAATTGAGAAAAATTCCTGCTGCTCATGAGTTTGAAAACATGCAAATAGCATCTCTAAATGGTCACCCAGACAAACCGAATGTCCCCCATATTTAACAGATGTCTTCCACCGCTGTTTGGTTCACCAAAATCTCAAAAATGTGCAGCAAATAAATCTACTTATCAAAAATATATACTTTTTCATGTCTCACTTTGTGCTTAATTTATTCAGCAAATAATTCTGGTAAGGAGCTATTATTTCTGGCAGAACAGTCAGAATGGCTAAAATCTTGTCTGTTACCGTATGAAAAATCATAACTTTTATTCCATTTCTAACTGACAAATAAAACATCTCCACCGAAACTCTCAGGGGCGTGTATACATACAACAAGCAAGCATTCATGCACACCCCTGAGAATTGTTCTCCATTTGCCAGCCAGGAATGAAAGTTATGGATTTTTTTTAATACTAAGCAACAAGATTTCAGTCAATATGTTTCTTGAACAAGTCAAAACACACTTCATTCACTGGACCATTACTACCATGGCATCAGCCTTAGCATCCAATTATCCTGAAGTTCCTTTCTCTTAAACACCATTTTCCCCATGCACACAATAAGACTCTTCTGCACAGTTCATAGAGTAATGTATCACCCATTATACAAGAATTCTTGTTCAAAGCCAGCAGTAATTTATTAAAAACAAATTGTTTTAAACTCAGCTGTAAATGAAAGACAGCTATAGTTCAACATTAAGCAGTTCATGAATTCTATAGATGGCAAACCTTGCCAACTCTGGGTGTTTTGGGATTTCAATTCACAGAAGCCCAAGTTAGTATTCCTGCTGATCAGGGCTTCTGGGAATTGACGTCCAAGAACACCTGGAGTGCCAAGGTTCGCCATCACTGGTATAGACTGTTTTTACATGAATAAAGCCAAACACTGGTAAGTATCATCTATAACAGGGTTCCTCAAATTTGGCTCTCCAGATGTTCTTGGACCTCAATTCCCAGAAGCCCTGACAAGTCTTTAATTATCACTACCTCAAAAAAAAAAAAGAAACAAAGAAAAAGAAAAAAAGGCTGCTGCTAGCAAGATATACTACCAGTGATTTTCAATAATTAAAGACTTTTATTTCCTGCCTGCCTCACACAATGAAAGGGACTATCTGGGAGCCCAAGGAAGCTGTAGCATAAAAGTAGAATGCAATTTATTTATAAGGATCTCCACATGTCAACACCATCATCAACCTTTGACAGCCATAGTTGTGCCAGAAGGATTTCAAACAATGAATACTTGCCACCATGTGAAAAGAATGGGAAACCACACCCAGACCTGGTTCCTTGCCATGTGCCTCTGATATCATATATATACCAGAAGCGCATGGAAAGGAATCGGAACAAAAAGAACATAGGAAATCAAGACCCAGAGACAAATTTTAAAGCGTATATTCTCCATCTGCTTCTTGAAGCTATCTCCAAATATTTCTAGAACATTTTTCTCTGTATAAATTGCTTATGTAGATAGAAGATTTATATTTCATCCTGCAGCATCTGGAAATTTTTATTTATATTTCAGTTCACACCTGTGCACTTAAGGATTTATTTCAACAAGTAAATCTTTTCCTAGGAGACAGTGACTCTAGGTTGGAGAAACTGTAAGTCAGCAATCTTGACAAGCCTGAATGACAATAAGGGATTGGGTCACATCTCACATACCACCTGCCTGTTCTTTGCCTTTCACACCTGAATGCCATTTATTTAGGCACAGCAGGTGCATGCTATGGAAACTAGGTCAGAGAGGAAGGAGAAACTTTGAAGCATCTCTACCTTATATTTCGAATGCAACAATCTGATCCTTCCAAAAAATAAAATATAGGAGCAGCTGGCACAGTTAGTGCAAAAAGACTCAACCAACGTATCTCTGTAACACAGGTCCTGAATGAAACTTTGCAAAGATGTGTCTGATGAGTCCTTTTGATTTAGTCTAAGTAATTTTAGCCCGCCAGATGTTTTTAGACTTCAGCTCACAGAATGCTTTACCACGGACTTTACTGGCTAATGCTGATAAGAGATATATGCTATAATAATAATTTTGTGTCAGAAATTATTCTGGGTTGAAAGGGTTTTTGAAGGAGAAGCTCCGCTCAGGGGATGCCCGAATGAGGCTCCTTTCATGTCCCCAGGACCTTTTTCCCCACTGAAGTGGCCTCTATTTATCTACATGCAATTTCTTGCTTTCAAATTGCTAGGTTGGCAGAAGCTTGAGACAGAGACAGGAGCTGCAGTACCCGGGACTCGATCTGCTGACTTGCCAGCCTTCCAGCTATCAATTTGAGCTTCTTAACCACTGAGCCACCACAGCCCCTGAGAAATATGCTAAAATAAGAGAACTTCAATTGTCATCCTATGACCTCCTACTCTTTCTATAAAACTTGTTGCCATCATGCTGGAGGCTTTGCTTGCCTTAGTGAAGACTCCAAAGTAACAAGAGGATTGAAAGTTATTCCAACTAATACCAAAGATATTGTTTACCAGCTGACCACAAGCTGGTTTTCAAAATCTCAGGACAGAAAAGGCATCTTCTTTCCTTATCTCACTACCTGAAACCCAATTTAACTTAGGAGATACCAGGAACTTCTTCTGGAACTCTCTGTTTATTTTACCAGTTAGTTACATGTCCATCTCACTTTTTCTTTATTCAGGCAACATACATGGTTATACTTCTCTCCCATAGCCAAAGCAATTCTTTCTCTCCCCAGGCTGACAGAAACTAGCTAGATAAAAGTCACCAATTGAGTTTAGTGGCTTCCTGGGGATCAGCAACACATTTTTCCAAGTCCCAAGCTAACACTCCAGCCACTGAAACACACTGGCTTACAAGAAAAGTCATCTATCAGCAAGCCAGGACCCTTATACAGTATGTTCTCTATGCTCCGGGCACCAATGTTTACTCTTGGGCTTCCCTTGCACTCCAGCCAGGTAGAAAGTTCTCTGCCCACTCCCCAACTCCTTTCTGGTCATGGGTTTTAGTGGGGCCGGTCATGTGGTTCCTCCCACTGGAAGTGGAAGAAAAACGCACCTTGCAATTTGTTTTGCAAGAGGATGAGATAGATTTTAAGATGCCATTTTTTCTGCTTAAACCAGGGGTGCCCAAACTATGGCACATGGGCCGGATCCAGCCCCCAAAGCAAATTCATCCAGCCCACACCACCCTCATCACTCCTGGAAGTAGAAGTAAAATGCGCCCATATGGGCGTCAGGGGCCAGATCTGGTCGACAGACTGTAGTTTGGGCACCCCCGCTCTAAATACAAACTACTCTTTCCAGCACTCCACAGGGCAACCCTTGTGTGATGATCCTCTGTGGCTTGGGTCAACCAGCCAGTCTGACCCCTCAGGGAACTGTACAGGAAAGCTGCCTTTCCCTGGCATTACACAATGTAAATTTCTCTTCCTTCTTGTGTTGTAGAAGAGAAAAAGAGACAGTTAGTCAATATAATCACCGTCACTAATCTCCACTAAGCAAAAATGTTAGATTAGTCCAGAAGGAACTTCACTTCATCTCTTCAATTCAACCCTAGTGATGATACATTACAACAGAAGTTTCTCCCTTCCCCAAAATTCCTTAAGAAAGTTCAGATTTGAAAAAGAAAGTGGAGTTTGGAGGTAGAGAGAGAGAGAATATGGACAATATTCTTGAAATTTCTGAAGTGGTGGCCATGTTAAGTCTGTGCAAATATTCTTGATTGTCAAATCAAGATTTCAGATTTTACCATTCATTTTAAACTCTTGTTTGACCAGAGAGGAGGGAAATACTATGTGGAATCTATGAGTAAATGGTACCCAGTCATTTGGATAATAGAAGAAATAGCTTCAAATATTTTAATTTTTTACATATATTGTCAGTGCTCTTAAGCAACCATGTCAAACAAAGATTAGCAAAGTTATGAAACAATTAAATATTAGTGTTGTGATGTTAAAGAATTCATACCAGAAATAGAGTTTTATACCTGGTGTTAGTTAAAATTAAAACTCTACTCTACTGGCTGTGGCTTGGGATGAGCAAGCATATTAGATTTCTGTGCGTTAAGAGATAACATGGGGGGCAGCTTTGTAGACATCTCCCTCACTGTTTTCTTAAGTCTTTAAAATTTAATTTGCATCCTGCCTTTCTCCTCAAAAGGAGCTAAGGTGGCTTACAATATTAACAAATTATATGTAAAAACTAAAAAAAATACAGTTAAGTTAATTACTATAGTAAAAGTAGTTAACTCAATGCCAATTTAAAGCTAGTAGATAACAGTTTAAAACAATTTTAAAAAGCTTAAACACATAAAAACACAACACTTAGAAGCCAACCTCCTATGTAGCCAGTTTTTTCTTTCCTTTGGGGAGTGGGGAGACCCTGCCTGAATAGAAAGGTCTTTCCCTGACAGCAAAAGGACAGCAAGGAGGGGGCCAACCTGACTTCTCATGGGAAGGAGCTCCATAGGTTGAGAACAACAAAAGGTAGGCCCTCTCTAGTGTCCATAAATGCACCTGTGGGGATGGCAAGAATGAAAGCCCTCTCCTCATTGATCTTGAAGCCCAGGCAGGTTCATTTATGGACATCCAGTTTTTCAGCTAGCTTAGACCCAACTCATATAGGTCAAAACCAGCACATTGAATTGGGCTCAGCAGCAACAGGATACAACAAAGGTATGTGTCACTGTGGACATTATTTATTTATTTATTTATTTATTTTATATTTGTTTATCGCCCTCCTCCCCGAAGGGACCCAGGGCGATTTCCAACCATTTTAAAAACACTTAAAAAATTAAAAACTTTAAAAAGCTTAAAAACTTAATTAAAAGCTAGGTATTATAACATATCAGATATCTCAAGAAACAGGACTGGTGCACTGGTTCTTAACAGTACAAACACACTCACTACTGGCCATCAGTGAGACGAGGGTTCCCAGGCAAAATGATCAATCCAGAAGCACAACCCAACTGTGAGACTGTAATTTCATCTAGCTTTGAATCCCTATTGCTTTATCTGCCTTTAAAACAGGAGTGGCCAACCTACGGTCCGGGATGGAGTGGGGAATCAGAACAAGATTTAAACTTAGATCTGGCCATTGCTCTCAACAGCAGGTCAACTCTCATATAATTAAGTGAGCATCATTTTGCTCTTAAGTTCACATTTAAACTTGCTCATCATTCTTATTCCTCTCTGCTTCATTTAAGGGTTCTTCTTGGTCAATTAGCACTACCGAACATGCGACCCACAAATCAGCTGCTTGACTCAGAAAAGTCACACAAAAAGAGTCTACAGAACTTTATCCTAAAACTCAAATTAGTATGAACTTTCTGCCTTGAAATTTACTGAGGGGGCTATAGGTAAGTTACTATTTGCCAGCCTAACCTTATAAGAATAATTTTTGATATAGACAGCTAACTATAATAACAGGTAAAGAGGAACATCCAGTTCCATCTTAGTTAAAAACCTAGAAAAACTGTTCCATGAACAGTCTGGTCAATTTTATAACATTCAATGCTACCTAACATCTGGGGGTTCCAAATCTGTCATATATAGACTCTCTTGTGAAAGATTGTCACATTTGGGCTTTAAAGGAAGCAATTTTTTAATGGATGAAAAAACATATGTCAAATCCCACTGGAGTTGCAAGCATAATGCAAGAAAACAAGGCAGTTTAGACTTCCTAAGTAGACAAGTCTTATATTGCCACATTCAAGGAACTTTAAAGTGTTAAACAAAAGGTGAGACTCATTGGGCCAGGAGTTGTGATTAAGTGTGCCACTGGCATTATTGCATGCAAGTAAGTCACAGGAAGACATATCTCTTTCTTCTTTTAACACCTCCCCTCCCCCTCAAACACACTCACACACAAAATATGGGATAGCATCTATAATAAAATTTTGATTCAGCTGAGAGGAGGTGCAGCTGGTCTCAGTAAAGGTTTGAAACAAGAATTTCTGAAATTAGGTCACAAGGAAAAAATTAGCATTTTGCTAGTTAGAAGCTGACAAGGAACTGCTTCTGCCCTAGATTTGAGATATCTAGTGGAGGATGAATCACAGAGACATCATACATACAAAAAAAAGCACTGCAAAGTCTTATGTTGAGTTGCTACTCAAAAATTAACCATTAATGGCACACACTGCATTTTGAAATTTTAACACTGTGTACTTGCTTTTGGTCCTCCCATTTATTCCCCACCCCCTCCAATGCCTGCAAAGATAGAAGCTGTGCATCTGCTCTATGCCAATGAGACATTATTCCATCTACAAGAGGGGACATTTTGCCTCTGTCGGCTCTCTGGATGTCACTGGTCCTGGAATAATTTACAGTGCTAGATGACAGGATGCACACTCAAGTCTACATTGGTGAGCATTCAACAAGGTGATGTCCCAGCCATAACGAGTCATCATCTCCCTAAATCAGATATCTTAGTGTGCTACATGACAAAAGCCAAGAACTGTGCAATCCCAATGAGGAACTCTTAAAATCAGACCATAGAAATATAATTTGATTTGTCTTTTTGCAGAAATAGAATTTGCCTCACACAGACGTACAGCTCTAGACGTACAGCTCTACAGCTGTAAAACCTGAACACCTAGAACTCGCCAAATATACCCAGAGTCTCTAGAAATCTGCATGAAGGGTTAAAATACACAAATGTTACATAAAGATAAATGTGATTTTGAAACCAGCTGTAACAACATCTGCTCCTAGGTGGCAGCCATCTCTGATCGCCATGCCGCTTTGCAGTCAGTGGTCACTGATTTCAGGGGCTGGAATTCTAGGTCTGCCCCCTCCTCTACATGCAGTACTTCTCTCCCTGAACAGGTGTGCATCATGGCAGTAACTATGCCTAAGGGTCTCAGCACCTGTGGCTGTACCCAGACAAAGCAGGCACAATCTCACAGTTGTGTACCTTTACTTGAAGGTTTCTGTATGCCAAACAAACAGGCATTCAAATTTGTACAAAGTACTAAATAAAATAATAACGTAATTAGCATCAGAGCCTGTAGAAAGGATCTCAGGTATATTTTACTTTTAAGCAGGAAACTATACTGTATAAGTATCATGTGTTTGAGAATCATCAATATTCAAACTGCAGGATGCAAATATTTACATGTACTCTTGCTTCTTGTATGATTTCCTATATTTCAGCCTCTGGATCAAATCCGAGTTCAAACTCAGATCACTTTCTGCTCTAGCACTCCAATGTACTTTCTTTCTGCAGTTATGCAGCCTTTACTTAAAGCTTCTGTTTGGGGGGGGGGGGGGGGAATCTATGGAGTTTCTTAAAAACCAATGTGCCGAATAGCGTTTTGAAGCCTTACTTTTCACAAGCAAATTGCAGCCAAATACAAGCTTTTTCTAAGGACCTAAAACTAAGTTACGAAGAAAAACTGGTAGATAATACACAATTTTGAATAGATGGATGTTCAGACAAGCACAAAAAAAAAAGGAAGCTTCTACGAATTTCACGGATCCTGTTTCAAAAACACTCAACATAACAACAGGCTTTACTCCTAACCTAACAAGACTGAATCCAATTAAATTTAGATCGAATTTATCTGCTCAGTTGTGGCTCCCAAACTCTATTCAAGCATTACCAAAAGATGCAACATAGATATACAATAGGCTTGCATAGCTACCTTGCCTCACCTCTGAGGATTTTTAGTTCTTCCTGGTCTGTCATGTAACAAGGGTGAACTTTTACAGTCAGAAGCCTTTTATCTCTATAAAGACTTCCCAAGCATTTAAACTTTCTGGAAATCAACTGAAAATGTTTTTGCAAGGGAGAGGATAATTAACACAGAGATTTCCAAATAGAAGACAAAAGAAACATGAACAAATTATAAGGCTCTTTGCCTCCAAAAATACAGCTTTTATCTGTGCACTTAGTTACAGTTTAACACATAAAATATAAATATATTTTCATTAATGCCTGTATTTATACCCTCTTAATTAGTATTTTAGTCTTTATTTGGTATTTTATTTAGAATTTTAAAGCAAAGGTCGTCGTTTTTCAATTCTTTTAAAAAAATAGCAAGATGCTATCTAATGACAAACAAGTGAGTTGAATGAAGCAAGGAATGAAAGGAGAACTAACAAACAAGGCCTTTTTTCTTTTCTATGCAATCAGGCAGTCACAATAAGAAATAGTTACAGATTCTCAACTTGCTGCCCACAAGCCAGATGTAGCCCATGCCACACTAGGAAGTGCCATGTGGTAGAGGGAGGGCAAAATGGCTATCTGGCCCCTGAAGCTGTCTGAGGGAGTGTGGCCCGGCTTTAAAAGGTTGAGAACTCCTAATCTAAACTAAGGAAAGGATAATGAATGACATGCAAAACCATATTGAACCATGCTTAAGTAAAGAAGGGAAGCCAACTGCTTTAGGTCAGTACTGTATACCCGAAAAACTGCTTCCTCCAATAAATGTCTGCTCAGAATTGAAACATCTTCAACAGAGGCCCTGTTGTGTATTCCACCACACCAATAAACTAACCTGGAGAGTATACAAGACAGTGCTTTCTTTGTAGCAGCACCTTGATTGGGGAACTCCCACCTAGGGGAAGTCAGAAGATGCCGATCCTTTATGAGCTTTTGGCTGGTAAACAGGCTTGTTTTATACAATCATTTGTGTACAGATGTGGTTTTAAAACTGGCTTTTAGAGTTGCTGATGAACAGCCACTTCTAATATTGATTTTACATTGCTTCGTTTACTTTTAAGGAACATTTTTGCCTTTCTGTGGTTTAAAAAAGATTGCTTCCAACAACAACAAAATACCTATAGTCAAAAGAAAATCCTGGAAATTGTAATCCAACCAGTGGCGTAGCGTGGGGGGGGCGGGGGGGGGCGGATGCCCCGGGCAGCGCCTTTCAGGGGGCGGCAAAATGTCCCCTCCCCACCCTTTTGCTGGCGAGCGCCCCACGTGCGCTTCGCCGCTTGCCACACACCTCCGTCTGCTTGCACCTCCATCCGCTCGCCCGCCCGGCTGGCCGTCGGGGGCTCTCCGCCGCCTGTTGCCCCTGGCAGCGGCTTTCAGGGGGAGGCAAAATGTCCCCTCCCCACCCTTTTGCTGGCGAGGAGGAGAAAAAGGGGTTTTTTTTAGGCGGACAATTCAAGGAGGCTCCTTGAATTGTCCGCCTAAAAAAACCCCCTTTTTCTCCTCCTCGCCAGCAAAAGGGTGGGGAGGGAAGGAGGGGCACGCCCGGTCGCCCGCCCAGCTGGCCGTTGGGGGCTCTCCTGGCGGGCGGCCCGCGTGCGCGTGGACGCTGCTCGCCTCCGCCCGCCCAGCCACCCACCCAACTTGCCGTGAGACGGGGCGCTCGTCGGGGGGGGGGTGGCGCCGTGGCGGAGAGCCCCTGGGGGCTGGCTGGGCAGGAGGAGGTGGGCAGCGTGCGCGCACACACGGGCCGCCCGCCAGGAGAGCCCCCGACCGACAGCCAGCCCGGCGGGCGGGCCCCTCCTTGAATTGTCCGCCTAAAAAAAAACACTTTTTCTCCTCCTCGCCAGCAAAAGGGTGGGGAGGGGACATTTTGCCGCCCCCTGAAAGCCGCTGCCAGGGGCAACAGGCGGCGGAGAGCCCCCGACGGCCAGCCGGCCGGGCGAGCGGACGGAGGTGTGAGCGGACGGAGGTGTGTGGTGGGCGAGTGGATGGAGGTGTGTGGCGCGCGAGCGCGCCGCTAGTCAGCAGGGGGCCGGCTTCTACCTGGGGCTTCTACCTGGGGGAGGGGGCGGCGGCAGCGGCGAGCTGGGGGGGGGCGGCGAGTTTGTTCTTCGCCCCAGGCGGCTGAAGACTGCGCGACGCCACTGAATCCAACACATCTGGGGGCCAAAAGGTTGGAAAAGAGTAGGAATAGAGCTCAGACTTGCGACAAATAATACAAGAGACAGAACAGGCAGAAAGAAACGAAACTGAGACATTGGCGCATTTATGTATGTATTTGCACTGCACTTTTTATAGAATTTTTTTAACAAGGCAACATATGCTATCTTAAATAGAAATATTATTTTTAAAAACACACACAACCATTAGAGAATTTCATAAAAGGGTTCATAACACTGGCCCATTCATTGGTAATCTCGTGGATTGACTACTGTAATGCTCTCTACGTGGGGCTGTCCTTGTGTCTGATATGGAGATTACAATGGGTCTAGAATGAAGCAGCCAGGCTGGTGACAGGTTTAAAGAAATTTGATCATATTTCCCCAGCCTTGGCAGGCGTGCACTGGTTACCTGTTGCCTACCTTGTCAGATGCAAGGTGTTAATGTTATCATACAAGGCCCTATACGGTTTGGGGCCTTGCAATCTGTAGAAGCGTCTCTCAGCACAACTCCCCACAACACCCAGTAATCATAGTCAGCACAGTTCCAGGTGCTAACTCCGAGGATGGCTCAAAAGTCTTTAACCAGAAACAGAGCCTTCTCAGTGGTGGCACCAACACCGTGAAATACAGTGGCTACTTCTAAAAAACAATTAAAAACACTCTTTTTCAACGAGGCCTTTCTGGGTGCTGTTCCCCTATTGATAAATAAGCCAGTTAGGTTTAGTCCTGATGTCTTCTGATGCCAATTATTTTTATTTTAGTTTAGTTTAATTTAGTCTAGGATGTATTTGTTGGTGGTGGGTTTTGATTTGTTGTGGGTATTGTTGTTATTTATTTTGTTTGTTCAACCCAAGAACATTGGTCCATCCCACCAGAGCGGACAGGAGAGGCTCCCTGAAGATACCATCAGCTAGAGAGGCCCGACTCTCTAGTACTAGAAGGAGGGCTTTTTCCATGTCTCCGCCGGGC
Source organism: Furcifer pardalis (assembly GCA_030440675.1). NCBI lineage: Eukaryota > Metazoa > Chordata > Lepidosauria > Squamata > Chamaeleonidae > Furcifer > Furcifer pardalis. The sequence continues at coordinate 20,257,661 of CP126893.1, forward strand.
CTATGGAACCTCTTACCAACTGAGTTGCACCTGCAGAATGAGTTGTTGTCCTTCAGGAAAGAACTAAAAACCTGGATGGAAAAGCAGGTGTGGGGCGCCACACCTGCTGGCTTATATAGTGTAGGCCACTCCATTCTTTTAGTCATTCTTTTAACCATTACAGTCAAACCTCGCATAAAGAGCGCTTTGCTTAAAGAGTAACTCGTTTAAAGAGCAGAATTTTCTCTGAATGTTCGCTTCGTTTAACAAATAAAACCAACCAAAAACTCGCTTAACAAATAAATCGGGGTTCGCAATCCCCCCCCCCCCACAATTGATCATTTACAATGGTGTTTCGCTTAAAGAGCAAACTCGCTTAAAGAGCAATCCTGTGGAATGCATTATGCTCTTTAAGCGAGGTACAACTGTATTTTTAAATAACTGATAGGGAGGGGAAGGTTAATCTTTAAGGTCTACTAAGGGTTTTTAATGTTTTATGATTGTAATGTTTTTATCATTGTTGTTATGCCACCCAGAATCGTTCATTCGTTCAATTTGGGTGGCTATATATAAATATGAATAATAAATAAATAAATAAATATTATACGTACACCTGGACACACCTTCCAACAGTGACTAAAGGCTGGTGTAAAAATGTTAACAGAAAAGGATGGCAGTGATCATTAAAGAAAAGCATAATCATCCCAACAGCAGGAGTTGTTCTTGCTGTTGCTTTTCCAACTTAAGAACTAAGAACTGGTCAGCAATATCACTAGTCTACATGAGGTACAGTATATTCACAGCTCAGCTACTGTTGCACTTGTGGCAACAACCAATCCTGTATGTTCTGGCAGTTTAAAAACAAAATTGCACATGGATGCCAGCGAGCATATAAGCCCATATACCCAAATTTTAATGATCCAAGGCTGCGACCACTCTCTTCTTATCCTTCCTGAACCTCAAGCTGGCAGATTTTGACATGAACCCAATCTGTCAAGAGCCCAAGACAGACACACGTGGCCTCTAATGAGCAATTGGTGAAGGGAGAAGAGAGAAGTACGCTGGCTTCATTCAGTTCCAAACAATGCTAAATAATTCAGGGAGAGAAATGCCGCAATAGAGAGCACATCGCAGGGTTTAAAAATAGAACACACTGAAGTCAGGAGGAGACACACAGAGAAAGAGAGGGAGAGAGGGAAAAGTGCAGCCGCCATAGAGAATAGGAATCTGTGTCAACAAATCAGAAACCACCAGATGCTATGATCACGACAGAGCTGGATACTGCCAGATTGCAGCAGTCACGACATCCTGTTGCAGCTCAACACAATCAGGAGATAATAGAGTTGTTCCCCACCACCACCCCGCCATCCTGCAATTAAATATAAATTAAATAATGCTGAATCAAAATCAAGCTCCTGTACTTTTGCTAAGAAAAATAAGTAATGCGAAATGTTAGAGAACTGGGTAGCAATAGCAATTACACTTATATACTGCCTCATTGCACATAGTGCACTCTCTGGGCGGTTCACAAGGTAATTCAGCCTTTTGCCCACAACATGCTAGGTACTCATTTTACCAACCTCAGAAGGATGGTAGGCTGATTCAACCTTGTTCCCGTCAGGACCAAACTCACAGTGTTCTGGCTGCAGTACAGCAGTTTAACCACTGCACCACCAGGATTCTTATCAAAGGATAACAACCTTTCCTGCATACAGTGGTACCTCGACACATGAGTGTTATATGGGTGCATTTTACTTCTGCTTCCGGGAGTGGTGAGGGGGGCATGGGCTAGATGATTTGGCACCAGGGCCAGATCTAAACCACGGGCCATAGTTTAGCCACTCCTGCTCTAAGATAAAGGCATCTTCACATCCCTAATTAGGGAATTCTTGACCAAAATAACTGCAATGCCCAATTCACACAAGCATCTAGAAAGAAACTATGGATGATAGCACTGACAGACACTGGAGGAAAAACCCAGAACTAATACTGGCTGTTTTAAGTCTTGAACCCTAGTTAAAAGTGTCACTGAAATAGGCTTTGCAGCAGCTCAGACTGTGCATTTCAAGAACAAATTGAGTCCAGGACATCTTCAGCTTCCAAAGAAGTAGTTAACCAAGTCTGCATCATTATATGATGGGGGAGGAGAGAAAGAGACACCTTTTGTGGATCAAAATTCATTCTACAATAATTCTGTTTTGAATAATGACAGCTAAAAAGGTAAACATTTTCCTTGCTCGAAAGCCAGACGTATCCGACTCTAGGGTTCAGTGCTCATCTCTGTTTCAATGCCAAAGAGCCAGCGCACAGAATGCTGTTACCTTCCCACTGAAGTGGTCCCTATTTATCTACTTGCAATTTCTTGCTTTCAAACTGCTAGGTTGGCAGGAGCTGGGACAAAGATGGGAGCTCATTCTGTCCTGCAGTACTTGGGAATCGAACTGCTGACCTACACAAGATAATTTAAATGGCATTGCCTACGTGCTACCAACCAAAACCAAATACAGTAATACCTCGGATAACGTTTACCTCGGATAATGATAAAATCGCATAACATTAAGTAATCTGGGGAGGATAATAATAATAATAATAATAATAATAATAATAATAATAATAATAATAATAATAATAATAATAATAATAATAATAATAATAATAATAATAATAATAATAATAATAATAATAATAATAATTTCAAAACTGAGGTTACAACTGTAAGAGTAGGAAATGTTAATAATTTTTATCTGTAATTAAAGTTTGGCAGGCTGAAGCTATATAAAATTATCAGATTTATAGTGCAACATGACAACTGAGATTATGATTTTAAAAGCGTTGTTATATATGGAGAGAATTTATACAGCATGCCCTATTAAAAGGGACAGGTTAGATGCCACCACATGATAAAATGTATTTTTGAAGAGAAATGGGGTATGTTTTCAGTTTCCTGAAGGTGGTGGGTCATAGTTTGTATTATAATTTGTTATTACATTTATATTGTTGTATATATTGATTTACGATTTATGTTAAGTCATAAAATAAAATATATTGCCATTTTTAATTATTTATGAACTGTGGCCACTATCTTCTTTCCTGTATACAATATACTGTCTGGCATGAAGCTCAAACAGGCTGAAATCCTGCAGTACATCTACACAGCTGTAATATAATGTTAGGCCCATGGTAAATATTATCCAATGTGGAAGTGCACTTTAAAAAATACATGAACTGGTGCATTGCACAATCAGTTCAAAAGGGGGATCTGGACAACCGAGTGCCCAATTGACCTGCACAGTTCTTGCTGCTGGGGGGAAATGCCAGACTTGTTTACAAAAGTATAACTGGCTTTCAAACAACAGCAAACTTTATCTTACCTAACTTTAGGTTTCATCTTGACAATCAAGATTCTGTTCACTGAAACTTTATCTGAAGTGACTATACAAGTGCATACATGCAATACCATATGCCTTGTCTGAAAATGTCACTGAATGTTATTCTACAAATGCTTAGAATCTAGAGCAGGCATGCCCAAACTACGGCCTACGGGGTGGATACTGTCCCCAAAGCCATTCCATCAGGCCCACGACACCCTCACCAAACCAGGAAATGAATACGGACACTTCTGTCCATTCACAGAAGCATCTGAGCTGAACCAAAAAGTGAATATGGGCACTTTCACACATAAACGTCTGTGCTGAACCAGGAAGTTAATATGGATGCTTTCACACATGCACAGAAGCGTCCACACCGAACCAGGGAGAGAATATGTATGCGCATGTGCAAACACGCCCTGTTCCAGGGCATGGTCTGGCCCGCTCAGCTTTTTCGGGGACATGGTCAGGCCTCCCGCCCAAAAATGTTAGGCCCATGGTAGATATAATCTAAAGCGGAAATGCTCTTTTAAAAATCCAATCCAGTTTTCCTGCTCCTGCCCTGGTGCAGGCTGGGAGCTTTCTTTCTGAGAAGTAAGCCTGGGCACAGTTTGGCGTACCTAAGCCTCAAAGCCTTCTAATTTAGGCATTTCTTCCAGAGGAATCTCATTGAGGTGTTAAGGTGCTTGCAAGGTTAGTAGAACTCTCAGAATGACAAATTATGGTACAGTAAAACTTCGGATAACACTAAAACTTGGTTCCACAAGTCTAAGTGTTATCCAATTTTTAATGTTATCCGATGCATGCATCGAATAACGTTAAAATCCTATGGGATGTATCGGATAACATTAAAACTCCATAGAGATACATTGTAACCAGCACAGTCTTTAGCAAATGTTATCCAATGCATCCCATAGGATTTAACGTTATGTGATGCAGTTTCCCCCCCAAATTGCTTAATGTTATGCGGTTTTAGCGTTAACTGATGCAAACATTATCCGAGGTATTACTGTATATGTATTTCAGATTTTTTTAAAAAAAACTTCCCTAACCTGTAGTTTGCAAGACCTGAACAGGTTTGTTAATAACAGGACCTTTTGGAAGTCATTGATTTGTTGCAATAGGTCAGAAGCAACTTTATGGCATAGGAAAAAAACACATTTAAAGTAGACTATACACTAACTGGCTACTTGTCAATAGCAGATCTATTGTTGTAACAAAGTTCAGTGGGTCTTAAGCTAAATTTGAGATTGCAACTTGGCTACCTTTCCAAAATGCAGCCTTAGATGTATATTTGGAAATTTAGATTACCATGGGGGGTTGTCTTTCTCTTTCTGCTGTATTGAGCAAGTTGAAGGTTTTGGAATCTCTGCCTGTGTATGCAAAAAATTGCAGTTCAACTATACTTAATCTTTTCTTTAAGAGAATGAGGGTATTCTTTAAAGGCAAATACACTTGGCAGAGCACTTGATGGTTATCAAGAAACTCTACTGAACAAAATGTGATTGAGTTTAATTTAGATCTTATCTCCCTTGTCTACTCTGCATTCAAAGGAATCTTTGTCTTGTGATATGGATTTGGTCTTCTGGAAAATAGGTAGGTATTAAGAGTCAAGAGATCTTACTTTTCTTGGTGACAATGTTTTCAGAACGGGTTGTTTTTTATCCTAGCACGCCATGTGATTTCCAGGTTCAGTGAGAAACATATGTATCAAATCTGTTATTGCTGAAAGAGGCAAGAGAGAGTGAAACATGGAAGAAAGCTTTCTTTGGTGGAACATGGAATGAACAAGAAACATGGAAGTTAGCTTTACCCTCACTTTGAAATAATCTCCTGGTAGAGATCTAGAAGGCCTCCTCACTTCAGGCCTTCAGGAAAATTCAGGGTTTTATTTAGTTTTCAATTTTCTGGTTCTGTTTATTATATTTTGGCATTATAATATTTAATTTTGTGTATTATTGATTGGACCTGTTGATTGCAATCACAGATATGTTGAAGAAACATGACAATATACTGCTTTGGTTTATGTTGGTTTTACTGTAGTTTCTATGTTCATTGTCTGGAGTAGTTCCTCAAGCTGTCTATCTATACATGCATGCATATATAGAGACTAACACGGCTACCACTTGAAACATTATCTCAGTCTCCTTATGATTTCTAGGCTACAGCCTTCATTTGGATTGATGAGTGAACCATGGTATATAGATTCTTTTACTATCTTTGTTTTTTCTTTACTGACATTAATACAATTCTTAATGCTCAGCCATAATGCAACTTATGCACCTTCTTCTTTAACATTTCTCAGCACTCATTTCAAATTGATGCTGTTTTCTACACTCATACAGTATCCACACACCTTAAATTATTGATGTTTCTTTCATCAATTTCTACTCCTCCTTCATCTTAATCTAACCCAGTTTTCTGTGTGATACATTCTAAACAAAAATCGAACATACAGTATGCATGCTTAAAACTGGAAAGTTTATGTTAACCTTTTGAACCTGCCTTATATTGAATCTCTAATTCAGAGGAGTGGGACTGCAGTGCCACAAGTGGCTAAGACGCTGGCTGAAAGAAGGGAGGTCAGTATGGAATGAGCTCCCATCTTTGTCCCAGCTCCTGCCAACCTAGCAGTTTGAAAGCAAGCAACTGCAAGTAGATAAATAGGGACCACTTCGGTGGGAAGGTAAACAGCGTTCCTTGTCTAAACATGTCTGCCACATGACAATGGAAACGTCTGCAGAAGCAGACAGAGCTGGCTCTGAAACAGATGAGCACTGAACCCTAGAGTCAGATGTGAATGGCTTTCGAGCAAGGAAAACCTTAACTTTTACCAATTCAGAAGATGCCACCAGTCTGAGTAATGAAACTGGGAGCCTCCAAACCAAAAGAAGGCAGTGCACATCTCTTATCTCCATGCCATTCCTGCGCCTCTTCTTCGTGTCATTAATAAACTGACCTGCTCATTGTAGGAATTATGAGGATTCTCTGTGACTTGCCTTTACATTAGAACTCATTCTCCAAATTCCAAAAATCCCATCCCATAACTATCCATTTCATCCAGAGTTATCATTTCTGACTGGGCAGCAGCTTTCCAAGGCTTCAGAAAAGATATTCCCCAGCTCTGACTGTAAATCCCCAGTATTGTCAGGTCTGCCATCTACATACTAATCACTGTAGGAATCATGAGGATTCCTAATTAGGTCTAACACTGTTTAGTTTTTAAAGTCAGCCAAGAGTGGATATGTTCATATTGGTATAGCACAGTGTTGACAAAACTTGGCACTCCAGGTGTTCTTGGTCTTCAATTACCAGATGCCCAAATCAGTACACCCGCTGATCAGTACTTCTGGGAATTGAAGCCCAAGAACAGCTGGAATGCCAAAGTTCGCCACCAAGGGTATAGCGGCACGTCCCTCTCCTGATTTCAATATTTTAGGAGGTGTTTTCATTTAAGGGTGAGAAAACCAAGTATCCAACACCTCACTTAAGAAAGGCACCTGATAAACCTATGGCAAGAGTGCCAGAGGTGGCACTCGGGGCCATCTCTGTGGGCACCCGTGCAGTCACCCCATCAGAGAGTTTGCCCTGCCCCTCTGCCCAGCAGCCCAATGGGAGTGCTTCCTCCCTCCCCCAGCACAGAGTTCACCCCACCCCTATGCCCAGAAGCCCACTGGGACCATTTCCTTCCTCCCCTATTGCTGTGTTGGCACTTTGCGATAAATAAATGGCTTTTGGTGCAGTTTGGGCACTCGGTCTCTAAAATGTTCGCCATCACTACCATATGACAACAAAAAGATACAGAGGTATAATTGCAAGAGAGTGCATTTGCAATAACAGAGGTGTCACTCTGCACTGTTTGGCACAGGCAGAAGTTAAATCAAAGGCTAGCCCTCTCTTATCAGAGGAATTCCAGAGAGATTAAAGTTAGAAGAAGCAGCTCAAAACTATCTGGGTTTTTTTGCATACACAAATGCTGCCTGGCTGCCTGACAAGCAGCTGCCATAAATGTCTGGTACAGTAATTTGAAAGCATTAAGCCTTCCACTGGGCCAAGGCAATTAAAACATGCTAAATCCTGAAACCAAGGCAGTGTCACTGTAGCAGATTAAGTCAAATTTTATCATCCATCTCCCTATTTTTATTTGAACACTTAAATTTTGCCCACAGTCATAATAAGCATCTTCTGTGACCCATAGAACTATAACACAGCTGGGGAAAAGCTTGATGATAGGGAAAAGAGACACCATTTTATTGTACACTAATTGAGAACAAGGTCTTGGGTTTGTTTCAGGATTTTGTTTTGTTTTTGCTACACAAAGAGAAAAGACTATTTTTCTCTTTTTGTCTTTTTCTCCCTTACAGCCTGACTCATATATGTGCTATTATTTATGTAACATTCTCTCTTAGCTTTACAGAAACCAGTAAATGTACACCTGTATCAACTTATGAATTCCCAAAACAAACTGTGCCCCCACAGTAACAGTTAAAATCATAAGTCATAAACCTCCCAAAACCAAGAACTTTGCTCTAAAATTTATGTATTTATTTATTTATAATTCACATTTATATTGCCACCCACTTGCCACATCTTGGCAACTCAGGGCAGCTTACATATTAAATATAGAGCTACAAAATGACAAGACAAGAGCACCAAGAGGGGAAATATACAAATGTTTGAATAATGGGGCAAGGCGTCCTTGGCAGCCCGCACAGCCGGGGCAGCGTCTTTGGCCAAGGCTCCTGCCGGCGACCCTTTTTTATCCCCCCAGACAGGTGTTGCGAGTCCGGGGAATGGTGGAGGCATCCATGGTTGCCCACACAGCTGTGGCGGCGATGCGGTCACCTGCACAGCCAGGGCAGTGTCTTCGCCAACTATGAAAATCCAGCCAACTATGACAACCTATTGCCTTCAACACCATGTCCTCAGTTTTTCATGCTTATATGGTTGGCAACATCCAGTGTCAAAAAAAATTATGAAATTTTATGCAAAGAAAAAGGATATCGAATATGTTTCATTTTGCACATTCATTAAGTATTTCTTTTACCGGTATATGCTCTTGCTCTGAGCACTGTTTCTTTCTTTGAAAAATAACAAACTTTTCAGACGGACTTAAAAGGAAGGTGATATTTTGAGAATTCGAAATAGCCCCACCCCCAGCAAACACATTTTAATGTGAAGAGCACTGCAGCAAAAAACCATATATACCACCTACAGTAAAACCTCGGATAACGCTAAAACTTGGCTCCACAAGTCTTAGTGTTATCTGATTGTTAACGACATCCGATGCATGTTAAAATCCTATGGGATGCATCAGATAATGTTAAAAATCTGGGATATGAATCATGTAGAGTAATCTTCTTTCTTATTGCAGGCCAGACATGAAACTGCCAAAATGAAGGCACCTTTTGGTGAGTTCATTCTGCCGTTCCTTTCACCTGATCTAGCATGGGAAAGATTAGCCGGCTACACAAGGTTGCTGTTACCAGGGTACCCCCGACTGTGGTTCAAAAATATAACAATCTTCAAGGAGGCTCTTTCTGTGTACCCCACAGAGTAGAGCCGGCGTAGAATAATACAATATAGCGCCTCGCTTAAAGAGCAACTCGCTTGAAGAGCAGAATTTTCTCTGAATGTTCGTTTCACTTAACAAATAAAACCAACCAAAAACTCACTTAACAAATAAATCGGGGTTCGCAATCCCACCCACCATAAGTCGCAATTGGTCACTTCCAATGGTGTTTTGCTTAAAGAGCAAACTCGCTTAAAGAGCAATCCCATGGAACGCATTATGCTCTTTAAGCGAGGTACAACTATATGTACAACTGAACAACTTTCCTTAGTTACATGCTTTACCCTCAATAGTTTATTTTAAAAGTTCTAATATACAAACGCATTTATTAAGGTTATGACGTTAACTGACAAACTGCTATGGGGATGTTGAATCGATTGAGCATGTTCTCCTTTTCTGCTCATTCTATAGGGATGCCCGTGCAGAATTAATAATCCCCTTGCTGCGCCAATGCCCAGGGAAATTGCCGGCCCAACAAGCTTCCTTCCTACTCCAGGACAGTAGTATTGCTATCACGCGCAAAGTGGCGGGTTTTTGTGCACAGGCTAGTAGGATACGTCGGCTGCTGACTAGGAAGTCTAGTGTGGCTCTACAGTTTACTGAGATTGCTCCCGCACTGAGCAGCTGACCTACACTACTTATTATGTTATCTCTTCACCCTTATCATTGTCGGATTTTACTCAGTTTTTGAATTTTGAATGGATGTGTTTTTAAATAATATATTTTAACTATATTTTGGGCATTTGAATTTTAAAGGTTTATCTCCATTTTGCTGTGCTGGTCATAGACTGTAGTAAAGTGATTGATTGATTGACAAACTGCTAGCTGGCTAGAGAGGTCAGTGAGTTGCATCACCTGGTTGCAGAGTCAGAGTTGAGGAACAGGATACAGTAATACCTCGGATAACGCTAAGCCTTGGTTCCACAAGTGTTGGTGTTATCCGATTTTTAGTGTTATCCGATGCATGTTAAAATCCTATGGGATGGATCGGATAACATTAAAGCTCCATAGAGATACATTGTAACCGCACAGGCTTTATGGTTGTTATCCGATACATCCCATAGGACCTTAACGTTATTCGATCCACTTCTCCTCCTCAGATTACTTAACGTTATGCGATTTTAGCGTTATCCAAGGTAAACGTTATCCGAGGTATTACTGTAGCCCACTTCCATGAGAAGAGCCTGTTAGTGCAGTCTTGAGAAAACTGTAAAGTCTCAGGATGTCCCCACCCTCAAAAGAGAATAGGAAACCACTTGAGTTATCTATACCTAGAAAGCCCTGAAGAGGATTGTTGTAGATCAAAATTAATTAGAAGGCAATTGCTGCTGTTACTGTTTATGATTAACAAACTTCTAGAGCTTAAATACATGAGAGATGCACAAAAGTATATCTTAAGACTAATGGGAATGACAGGAGAAATGTACTCTGCTCTTACAGTTGCTAACATACTATGATAATTGGTGGCATTTTTGAAGATACAGTAGCTTTTTTAGACCAGGTGTCTGACAGAAAAATACATTTTAAAACTACAGCTTATTTATAGAGTGTATATGAATTATGTTCTCAGGGAAGGGGGAAGTGCAAGCAAATCTACTGGACACCAAACATGGATTAAAATACAGTGGCTGAAATCTTGTAATAAGGCACAACTAAAGTAGGTTCACTGAATCAGTGGACTGACTTTAGTTGAAACTTACTAATGGATTTCAGCCACTGACTTGTGTAGAATTTGGGACATTATTTGGAAGACATCTATAAATGACAATTACATCTAAGATACTTGAGATTTCCAAACTGAGGCAAAAACAAAAAGGAAAGGCTCCACAGCAATTACTTGGCAAGGAAGATGAGATCAAACTACAGTATAAACAAAAGATATTACCTGTTATTTCTCTCTCTAAACTCCACAAACAAGATCATGAGTATTCTGTCTGCAAGGAAGCCATACAGGTAAACCTGGTTAGCTGTGGGCTTGTTACCTAACTCAAGTTCAAAAATTAATTGTAAGACTCTAAAAGGTCTCCCTTGCTCAAAAGCCAGTTGTATCAGACTCTAGGGTTTGGTGCTCATCTCCATTTACAGCCAAAGAGGCAGCGCTGTCTGCGTCTGCAGATGTTTCTGGGGTCATGTGGCAGGCATGACTAGACACCGGAGTGCATGGAACGCTGTTATCTTCCCACCAAAGTGGTACTTATTTGTCTACTTGCAATTTCTTGCTTTCGAACTGCTAGGTTGCCAGGAGTTGGGACAGAGAAGGGAGCTCACTTCGTCGTGCAGTACTCAGGAATCGAACTCCAACCTTCCAGTCTTCAAGTTCAGCATCTTAACCACTTGAGCCACCACAGAACATGGCATCAGAACAAATAAAGCCATCCAAAAGATATCAAATTAATTTAAAAACTTTGCTTCATTAAAAATAAAGCCCTGACAGAGCAAGTGGGCTGCTTGTGCCCACACTGTATCATCATTGAAGAGGCATTTCATGGGAATAAAGAGTGACTCAGAGCCTGCGCTGAGCACACAGTATGCACTTGCAATGCAAAATGAAACCCTGGCCATATATGGAATAGTGCTGCAGCATGAGCCCTATTGAGAAAATGCCTACAAGGGAATCCCAACACTCTGACATAGCAACAGCCTTGGCTGCTGCTACTCACACCCCTATAGAAAATATAAGATTTAGCAGAGTAACACACACACCCTTCATATACAGACCCCAAAAGTCTGAGAAGTAGGTCAGATTGTTTTGTCCTTTTCTTCCCACTCACAGGCAGGCATACTGAAGCTTAGAACAGGAGAAGGCATGAATTGATTCGAAAGGGACCAGATTTTCAAAACTTAAACAAACTTACAGAGGAATAGTTTCCGCATCTCACCTGACCCAGGCCTTTGGAACATTAAGACCAGTATTTAAAGAACTACAAGTGTAAAGCAACTTTCCAAGTACAGGTCTCAAAGCATTTGATGAAGTAATTAAAGGGGAAATCCCAATAGTACACACTGGTAATCAAAGAAATCTCTCCTGAAAATGCTACCCAGTTACCTATTTGGCTTTTCAATGTTCTTTTTTCTTTTGCGATCCTAAGGTTCCTAGAGATCACATAAGTCTTCTGGTCATATCAAGAGGAGGTCCTGTCTCATTTCAGTATGATAGCAGGGGCAGCCATCTGGCAACTTACAAAAAAAGTATCTTGGCTCCAACAGAAGGATTACTCTCTTTTTTCCAAAATTTTCTCTGCCAACCCATTCCACAAATGACATTTTTGTTCGCTAAACAATAATGTGGACCTTAAGTTGAACCAGCAACACAACCACCAAAGCCAAAACTTACAGGATGAAAGAGAAATGCAACCACATTTTTGCTGTCAGCAGTATGACACCTGTTCCAGAGCCAAAATGGAGGACGGGTTCATTTCCTACAAAATGTTAATCAAGTCAAGAGTTTCACTCATAATTCTCCGTTAACAGATGGAGCACTGTCAATGTAAAGTCCAACTTACTATGCCAGTTACATCTGAATATGAACATTCCAAAATTAGGAAACACTTGCTACTAGATTGCACCAGTCTCATAATGTTTGACGTCAGTTTTTACCAAGAGAAGGTATCAAGAATATAGGCTTAGCCCAGCACAACAGAAGTAAAACAGAGAACCTCCCTGAAAAAAGTGTGAAAGTCATTCTGCAAAGTAATAAACCATATTTGATCACCACCTGCAAACTATAAAAGCCCTAAAGCAATTAACCGAGAGATTCAAGAACTACAGGAAGTTACTACATCCATTTTTATCTATGCCATAAACTTTCATCCTGTAAGTTTTGGCTTTGGTGGTTGTGGTGGCGAACTTATGGCATGTGTGGCAGAGGTGACACTGAGCCCACTCTGATGGCACCCCGGCAGGCACCCCAGCACAGAGTTTGCCTTGCCCCTATGCTCAGCAGCCCAATAGGAGCACTTCCTCCCTCTCCCAACACAGAGTTCATCCCGTCCCTCTGCCCAGCAGCCCAATGGGAGTGTTTCCTTCCTCTCCTGTTGCTGTGTTGGCACTTTCCAATAAATAGGTGGGTTTTCGGTTGCAGTTTGGGCACTCGGTCTTTAAAAGGTTCGCCATCACTGTTGTAGGTTGTTTTAGGGAAGCCATAGTCTCTGCCTAAATTAGTGCAAGCTTCACAACTTTTGTCTGACTTTAAAGTGTTACGAAGAATTTTCAGCTTATGGTATGCAACATACACTGCCCAGAGAATGCACCACTGGGACACTTCATGTAGCAAAAAAATGCAAAGGGAGGTGGGGTGCCTGAAACAATGTTATAAAATTTTGAAGTGGTCTGTGCAAGCATATCAGAGAGTAAACAAGACAAAACAGTTTTGTTTACTCTCTGAAATGTTATAAATGTTTTTCATCATGGCCACCCCTCAGTTTCCCTCTGCTATCTTTATCTCATCTTAATAGGAACCTTTGGACTTGAAATTATCAGTTCATTATAATATGTAATTTATTATAATGAAAGTAGCTGTAAGCCACCTGAAACCAAGATATTCTTATCTAGACCAGGTGTGGCAAGAATATCCCACTGGAGGGGAAGTCTCCACCAGCTCCACATTTATGACACACGGCTCTGGGCTAAGCTAAGTGGGCAGGACCTCCCAGAAACCCAGTTAAATCCTACCACATGGCCCTATCCCACAGCCACTGCATCTCCTCATGAGGGGCTGTTCTACACAGATTTGATCTCCTTCCCTGGCCAGGAAAGTCCCAACTTCCTATGTTAGTGGTTCTTCTAATGAACACCACCCATTACTGTATCTCTAGCAGCCAATATGAGAATGAGAGCATACTGGTGGTGCTGTATCTCTGAAATCTCCTCTTTAGTTTAAGGGAAGACCCGCCTACCTACAGTACATTTGGCTGATCAGGCACTCACCTGTTCTGCTTGGGTCCGTCTGCTCATGTAAAAAAGGACTAGTCTCTTCTTACCCCAGTTGCTTTCTTTCCTCTCTCTAGCTCTCTCTGTGTGTTTACCTCCCCAACTCAGCTTGTCTTCCTTGCTTAAATTTACCCTCCCAGAACTACGCAAATGCTGAAGAACAGAGAGGCCTGATGACATTCTGGATCTGCATCATTCCCTGGGTCTGAAATGTCTTTGTGAACTACCAAGGGTCCTCTGGCAGAAGGTGCATCAGAAAGGTGTGGCCAATCTCCAGATCTTTTTCAGTGGCAACAGCACAGCTTCATGATAAGTCTGGCTGCGAGGGAAAGAAGCTGGCAATGCCGGCCTATATGGTAGGTCTGTTCACCCTACATCTGTATGCATTTATCACTTTTTGTACAACTGAGCTACAGCAAAACCAAACAACTGACAAGATATATTTAAACAATTTTTCAAATGTTTTAATTTTTCTCAAGGTATAGGTACTCAAAAGAGGAGTGTTATTTTTCTCACTTATGTCTTTTTCCTTCTCCCAGAAGTCAGGGTAAATGTCATCAATCTTTTTTTGTCTCTCAACCTTTCAATTGCTCTGCAAGTCAGGTTTGCAGAAACTTTTTCCTGTTCATTACTTCAATCAAACTCCATTGGGATCTACAATTAATTCTGCAGGTATGGCCAGAGTAAAAAGAAAAGTTTTTGATGGGAGAATCAAAGCAGAATAATGAAGTATTTGCAGCCACACATTCTCCTTCCCCAGCAAGGTTCACCTACATCAGTTGTGCAGCTGAAAATGGAACAGGAAGTTGTAAATGACATTAAGCTGATGAAAAAGAAAGGAAAGGATCCAATCTGGAGAGAGTTCAGCAGTCCAAATGCAAACATTCTGGAGATCAAAGGTTCCTTATCCCTGCCATAGAGTACAATTGAAATGCAAGCAATAATCCATTGGTTTCAGGAGTAGGGAGGACTGGAATCAAAGATGTTCATGGTCCAAATCTATCATTCTACCCATTAGCTTCAACTATCATATCTACATGAAACAAATGAATATATTTGATTCAACACACCCATTGCTGAAGATAAATGATTGTGAGGACATCAATCACAAATGGAAAGCCAAACCTAGCGTTTAGTCAATGCCCAAAGAAGACAAAACAACCTGGGAATCATTCCAGAAGTACTGTAGTAATTATGACAGTGCAATGCTATTCTAAAGGTCATTTTAAGCAGTTACTGAAATATCTATTCTGGCCCCAGAGGAAAAGGTACCATTTGTTAAGTATGGAAAATGACTTATTACAACTATCCATTTTACAACTGTTAGATAATATTCACTTTTGCATGTATTTTTTAACAACAAATCAAGAATATCCATTATATTTTCTGTGGGCTGAATCCAACTGGTAGTTCCAACTAAAAGAAAACAATAAATGGGAATCACTCTATTTTAATGAAATCTATCAAATGAATTTAATTGTATATTTTTTAAGGAAAAAAATATAGAATGAATAGGTGACAAATATTTCCAAGGGCCCAGCAACATTGGTCAAATGCAGAAAGAAACCGCATAAAGTTTTGTCATACCTTTAAGCCAAACACACTTCATCTGGCATAAACTTTTGCTGATAACATCCCACTTTTTAGATGCATGAACACATATGTCAATAAAATGTGAAGTCTTCAACATACCGTAAGATTTTGGGTTGTTTTGACATGGACATTGCACTTACATAAAACAGCACATTCTTTGATAATTTCTGAAGTTTAAAAAAAGGGTTTAAACTTCATATTCTATTACCCAAACTGCAAAGAACAATTTCTTTCTATCAACAATTCATAAAGACACACAGAAAGGCATTTAAGTGAATGCTCTTCAACTTTCAAACAAAACCAACAAAGGGCCAGTTTATAGATTTCCAGACACTTTGTAAGCACTTTGATTCAAGTACCATAGATGTTTGGTAGTCAAAGATAGAGCAAACAGATAACTGTTTTAAAATCCTTCTTTAACCATAGTTGCTGCTTACAGCAGCAAATAGCACATAACTTTGTCATTCATGATATAAAATCATTTTGAAAAAGCAAGAGCAAAGAATTCCTTCTATGGAATTTGGGAACAACTAGAAATGGTATCATAGCTAGGAAACAGAAGGAGTTTGTTCTATTAACAATGAAACCATGCCAAACAAAACTTCTGTGGAATTACATCACAAATGACAAAGGCCTGTGCTGTTTGTGGATGCAAGTTTAACAGAGCAATTTAGATGACAGATAAAGAAGTCAGTTTAAGGCTACTTTTCTTTATCAGTGCTTGGAGAGCTTGGGTATTATCTGTCTTGACTCCCATGAGATCTCCATCCGAAGTTGTGCTTGATCTAAATTTAGCAAGGAAATGGAAATAGTTGGAAGGCATGTAGTTCATTTTAATATCTCTACTTTTATGTTGCCAGGCAGCTAATTTCTGGGTGATTTTAAAGTACTCATCCAGAAAGAGTAAAAGGCAATTGGGACATGAACACATGATAGGTTATAAACTGATAACATTGTTAATTCTAATCATGATATTCTTCTTTAGTAAGGGAGGGGATATTAATAAAAGAAGGGCAGAGTCAACATTGTTGTTGTTGTTCAGTTGCACAGTCGATTCCGACCCTTTGCGACCCCATGGACCATTTGACCTTCTAAGGAGCAGTCAGGGTTGATTTATTCTTTGACCTATTTGTTCTCCTCACTGTCCAGGGACTCTCAAAACTCTCCTCCAACACCACATCTCAAAGGCATCTGTTCTTCTGCGCTCAGCTGTCCTAATGGTCCAGCTCTCACAACCAAACATTGCCACCAGGAATACCATTGCTTTGACTATACGGATTTTTGTTTGCAATGTGATGTCTCTACTTTTCACTATGTTCCCCAGGTTTCTCATCACTTGCCTCCAAAGAATCAGTCACCTTTTTATTTCATGGCTGCAATCATCATCTGCAGTGAGCTTTGATCCTAGGAAAGTAAAATCTGTCACTGCTTCTACTTCTTTCCCATCTATTTTCCACGGACAGCTAGGGCCTGTTGCCATTATCTTGGTTTTCTTGATATTAAGTCTCAAGCCAGCTTTTGCACTTTCTTCTTTCAACCTAATCAGGAGCTTCTTTAAGTCCCTCACTTTCTGCCATTAGGGTGGTATCATCTGCATAGCTCAAATTGTTGATGTTTCTCCCAGCAATTTTGATCCCAAATTGTGATTCCTCCATCCCTGGATTGCACATTATGTGCTATGTGTATAAGTTGAATAAACAGGGTGACAAAATGCAGCCTTGAAATAAAAATGCAGCTTTTCCTATTCCGAACCACTCGTTTTATCCAAGGATTCAAAGAAAAACCTAATAAGAAAAGTATTGACTGGAAACTCCATAGAACACTGCATTCTAAGAATCACATCCATCTTTTTAAAAAGTATAATTGTAATTTATACAGCACTTTCAAGGATTTAAAATGCTTCACATGCATAATCCTTTTGTTACAGCAACAGTAGTCAGTATTTTGCTTAAAGGCATCCAGTGGCAAAGGCCAGATTTAAACTAGGGTCTTTGTACTTCACAGTTCAATCTTTTAGCCACTACATCCAGTGACTACACATTTCCAGGTCCCATAGTTGTGTAGAAAAATCTTGAGAGCTACTGCCTGTTTACTGAACCATTCAGGAATCCATAACTCATAATTTGGGGTAAAGCTTCTGGAAGTTCAGAAACAAAACTTTATCATCTATCATAACTCCCTATTCTTACTTGTGTTGCATATTGATTTATAGTAATACATTCCTCCTCCCCCATTATGCTCCCTATTCTCTTGCTTTTGAAGAAACTCAATATTCTTAGATAAAATTTGAAATGGCAATAATGTAAGTTGCAAAGTTTATTCTGGGGCACAATGTAAAGATGAGAAAGAGAAAAGCTACCACATAACTCCACTCATGTGATAAACAAATTCTAGATGCTAACAGATGATTAAAGTATCTGAAATGTGTGTATGGAAACCAACATATGGATTGTTGAACAAGAATTTTTATATGAGAAAAAAAATCAAGCAAATCAACAAGTAGATGATATCCCAGACTGAGAATCCCACAAGACAGCAAGCCTGAGAAAAATGATGAAGCCTACAAAAAAGTATTATAGCCACCAAAATGCCAGCATGAGAAAAATGTGGTCACTATAAATGGAATTAATAGACAAACAACACATATTAGTGTTTCCTTGGACATTAACATTTTCTACAGAATAACTGGTTACTAAAAGTGACACATAACTGAAGAAACTTGGAAATGTTACCTCTGGATTTTAATTACTTCTCTTCTCACAAAGACAACTTCTGAAAGAAAATCCCAACTTAGAACATTCCATATATAACAGCATATCAGAGAGTAAACAAAACAAAGACAAAAAACATTGCGGCACTTTAAAGACTAACTGCTGTATTTTAACGTTAGCTTTCGAGGAGCAAGTCCACTTCATTACTAAAATTCACTTACATTAAAACACAGCAGTTAGTCTTTAAAGTGTCACAACATTTTTTGTCTTTTTTGTTTGTTTACTCACTGATATGCTTGAAACACAGACTACCATGGCTACCATTTCAAAAATTTCATATATAATAGGTCACCCTTGCTCGAAACCAACTACAGTTGTACCTCGCTTAAAGAGCATGTGTTCCAAAGGATTGCTACCATGGCTACCATTTCAAAAATTTCATATATAATAGGTCACCCTTGCTCAAAACCAACTACAGTTGTACCTCGCTTAAAGAGCATAATGTGTTCCAAAGGATTGTTCTTTAAGCGAGTTGGCTGTTTAAGCAAAACACCATTGTAAGTGACCAATTGTGACTGGGGGTGGTGGTGGAGGATTGCGAACCCTGATTTATTTGTTAAGTGAGTTTTTGGTTGGCTTTATTTGTTAAGTAAAGCGAACATTCAAAGAAAATTCTACTCTTTAAGTGAGTTACTCTTTAAGCGAGGCACTCTTGATGTGAGGTTTGACTGTATAGGATTCAGTGTTCATCTATGTTTGAGTCACGCTTTATGTGTCTGCACTTGTTTCTGTGGTCATGTGGGTGGCATGACTTGACACATAATGCTGTTACCTTCCCACCGAAGTGGTACTTATTTATCTACTTGCAATTTCTTGCTTTTGAACTGCTAGGTTGGCAGGAGCTGGAAGAGAGACGGGAGCTCACTCCGTCGTGCTGTACTTGGGTATCGAATCCCAACCTTCCAGTCTTAAAGCTCAGTGTCTTAACTACTAAGCCACTTCAGACCTTCCATATATAATACTATATTGTAAAACAGAACTCACTCACTCCAAATCATTTTACGTTTATTCTCATACTGAAAAGTCAACACATGTCTCCCTGCTCTCACTAATCCACCACTGTGATACAAGCCAATGCCGCTGCTAGCATACTAACCTCCGATATGGAATAGTAACATTTGAGAAGTTCCATCTATCAAATCACAACAGCTGCTAACAATCTATTAGTAGCGTGTTACTAGAATGAGATTGCTAAAAAGCTAATATGTTGAGGCATGTATTAAGGTAGCTAAATGAGACTCACAGCAAAGCTGATCATTACTGTCAGGCTTTTGAGAAGGAATTTAAAAAACTCCATTATCATTAGGACACGTAAACTTCAATGATTAGAACTGGACTTAATCTGAGAAAGGGTCAGAAATGTGTTTCATTAATGGTTAAAAATGTATTTCAGAGGAAAAATAAGTACTGTATGTCATTACTGTATAAAAGTTCAGAGAACAGAGAAGTACAGTTGTACCTCACTTAAAGAGCAAAATGTGTTCCATAGGATTGTTCTTTAAGCAAGTTTGCTCTTTAAGCAAAACACCATTGTAAGTGACCAATTGTGGGGGGGGATTGCGAACCCCGATTTATTTGTTAAGCAAGTTTTTGGTTGGTTTTATTTGTTAAGCGAAGCGAGCATTCTGAGAAAATTCTGCTCTTTAAGCGAGTTACTCTTTAAGCAAGGCCCTCTTTATGCGAGGTTTGACTATATACTGCATTCACCTTGCATTAATAACTGAAATTTGTAATTTACCATGTTCAAGAAAAGGTTATGACTATTATGAATTAAAAATATCTTCAAGATAACCATAGACCAGGGGTTCTCAACCTGCAGTCAATGGGCCAGATGCATCCCACAGTGCCATTTCATGTGCCCCCCCCCCAATGCCTCCATCACACCTGGAAGTGCCATGTGGTGGAGGAAGGTCAAAATAGTCATCCAGCCTCCAAAGTTGTCTGAGGGAGCATGACCCAACCCCCAGCTTAAAAAGGTTGAGAACTCCTGCCATAGACCTTTGGTTTAAGAGAGACAAATACTCAGTGATGACTTCAGTGCTGAAAAACGCCATCTCCTCTCCCAAGCAGTGATGGAAAATATTCTTTAGCACATCTACCTCAAAATACTGCTAATGCTACATCATGTTCGATTTCATCAGAATCAGCTGTTCATGTGCCAGCTCTCAGAAAACCCGTCAAACACTTGCTTCCAAAGTAGAGTGGCCAATTTTTACATTTATGGCCAAAGCAATACCAACTGTAAAATATCTGACCTAGAGGTAAATTTGGATAGCTCAGAAATAAATCTGTTTTCAGATCACAAAGGCAAACTGAGAAGCCTAAACGCTACTGTAAGTACTTTATAGTTTGAGCTTTGAAACTTACCTTTTTGGACTATCACTTCCAGATTTTCCCCAGCCATGGCAGATGTCTAGGAGTCCAGAACCTAATGTTTCCAAGTTCTGATTGTTCTTCAGAGTCTAACTCTATTAACATGTTTGATTGTAGCCCCATATAGCCAAAGTTTGCACGTATTCAATGTTCACTCAGTCCAACAATGCAGAAAATAAAAAGAAAAGAATCCCAGCTCCAAAACACATCTTCTCCCTTCCTGCCAACTTCTTAATAATCAGGACATTAGCCTCAGTGCGTTCATATCACGTGCTGACTAAAGAACTGGGCATTCATTCATAAAAGCAGGGTGGGGAGAGATAACATTAGAATGCCAACTCCTGCTAGCAAAATAAGCTGAGATACTCCTCCAAGCAAGTTAGCAATAAGAGAAGTGTGAGAAAATGAATGAGCAATTCTGCAAAGAAGCTCATATGGTTTCTTGCCCTTTCACTCAAAGCTACTACTGTATTTGCATATTAGAGTCATTAAAAACAGATGTGAATACATTGCTATTAGGCAGTGTCCATCAAGATTTTCTTTCATTTCTTTTTTGCACAATCTCTACAGTATTAAAAAATATTAAATCAAACTCCCAAACTAGTTAATGATGGCTTCCGTTCCCAACATCTTTCAATGTTCTAATTCCTTTAATACAGATACACTGTGGAATGCATCATCCTCAGGGTTTCAGCTTAGTATAGCACAATTATATACTGTGTGTGCATGTGCATGGTAGAAACTGCAATTTCCTTGTAATTCATAATTAGTTTTTTGCTGCGACTTTCTATCACTCAATTTTTAAAAAGCTGCCCTTTAATCAGTTAAATACATTGCATTTTCATTTATCAAATCCTCAACATAGATGACTTTTTTAAAATATTGAAGATACATAAGCTAACTTAAACTCTGATTTTTAAAAGCATTCCTCATTTTCAGAAGGAAAGATCTACTTTAGAATTCATTTTCCCCATTTTGATTACAGTTCCATAATAATAATAATTGTATGCTGTCTAGTCAAAAACAGAACCATAACTTTAATTTCACAGCCTGTGCAGAAAAAAAGTCCATAATACAGCTGTAGTTGACTGCATTAGGAATTTAAAATTGCCATTCTGCTTTTCCAGAATACTAATATTCCATAACTTTTAAGAAACATGCTTCAAGGCAGTCACCCTCACCACCACAATCATCACACGTATAGAATCCATATCATTAAATAGAGCATTTTCATCTCTATATATGACAAGAATACAGTTGTACCTTGCTTAAAGAGCATAATATGTTCCATGGGGTTGCTCTTTAAGCGACTTTGCTCTTTAAGCGAAACACCATTGTAAGTGACCAACTGTGACTTCGGGGGGGGGGGGTTGCGAATCCCGATTTAGTTGTTAAGCGAGTTTTTGGTTGGTTTTATTTGTTAAGCGAAGCGAACATTCAGAGAAAATTCTGCTCTTTAAGTGAGTCACTCTTTATGCGAGGTTTGACTGTATCATAGCTTATTATGCTTTTAATTGTGCTTAGTTACTTTTGAACTCCCTAGGGTCCCTTAACCAGAAGAAAGACAGCAAAGGGAGAAAAAAATAAACTAAATTACTTAGAAAAACCTTACAAGAGTTAGCCTAAGCCCAAAACAACTTGATGGCACATAATTAAAATTATAATAAGTAGAAAAATAAGGTATCCACTAGTCCATTTGCCAATTTGCAACAGCAAGTGCTCAACCTCTGGCAGGGAGATAGGATGAGAGAGATAGCAGCCTCTCTCATTTGTCCTGTGGTTTTCAAAAGATAGGAAAAAAATATTGTGCTGTTTGCAACTGGATGTATTTGCATGACTCAGGAAGTAGAGCACACTGACTCCCAGCTCCCACATGCAGTTACAGCTACAGCAGCTAAACACACCACAGAGTTTTGTTTCATGATTGTTTACTGGATTAGGCCAAGGTGGATGCAGGTGCCAAGCTAAATGCTCTGCTAGAAGGGGAACCGACAAACAAACCTAAAATAAATTTTAGATTCCATCTCTCTCTTTTTTTTAGAGATTCAAGGGGATACTGCACCTTGTTTTGCATAACAAGTTACACAGAGAAACTTTTAGCCGCTCTGACTGTAACCTGGGGCAGTCAGTCAACTTGTAACAGTATACTGCTTGTACAATGCAGGTTAAGGTTCCCAAAGGCTTGTTGTGTCCTGCAAATAAACCTACTTTCTCCATACTTAAGGCAGGGTGGGCTTAGAAAAAGTGTGTCCTTATCACATCAATTTCATATCTGTAATGGAAATACAGTCCCAACTTGGCTCCTTGCATTGAGTAGGTGGTTGAATTCAATGGCCTCTATGAGTCTTACAGTGTGGATGTGAGAATGAATACAAACTATTGTGTGCCTTACACAACTAAAATAATCAGCTGTTGTGAAGAAATAATGGCTGCAAGCAAGCTATTGCCAGAAAAGATGTGCATTTATTGAAGGGCGATTATCCACTTTTCATTGTACAGTAAAACCTCGGATAACGCTAAAACTTGGTTCCACAAGTCTTAGTGTTATCCGATGCATCCTATGGGATGCATCGGATAACGTTAAAACTCCATAGAGATACATTATAACTAGCACAGGCTTTAGTGAACGTTATCCGATGCATCCCATAGGATTTTAACGTTATGTGATACAATACCCCCCATTTCTTAACGTTATGCGATTTTAGCGCTATCTGATGCAAACGTTATCCGAGGTATTACTGTACTCCCCTGCCCTCATCATACACACTTTGTGGATATTTATGTACTGCTTCACAAAAATGTGCCAATTCAAAAGTGATTCAATTAGAAAGAACAGCCACAGTGTAAAATCTAAAAATTCTCACCTTTCAAAACAGCAGCAGTTAATCTTGCTGCAAGTATGTGACACCTATTATAACATGAGCTATCTTGATACACTGATGCCTACACTGGCAAAAACGAATAGAAAGGCCAAGTTACAAAGCACAAATCCTTTACACAATACCTTGTTAGTAGATAATAATTTATTGTAGTAAACAGTAACAGATAAAGACATGAAAGATACATAAGTGGAAGTATTCAGTAAAAACAGTAACAGATAAAGACATTGAAAGATACATAAGTGGAGGTATTCAGTAAAAACAGTAACAGATAAAGACATGAAAGATACATAAGTGGAGGTATTCAGTAACTGCAGTTACTGAATACCTCCACTTATGTATCTTTCATGTCTTTATCTGTTACTGTTTACTACAATAAATTATTATCTACTAGCAGCTCCCCCAGTGGCTTAGTGGTTAAGACACTGAGCTGGAGACTGGAAGGTCAGGTTTCGATACCTGAGGGCTGCACTTGGGGACATGAAAGGAGCCTCATTCGGGTGTCCCCTGAGTGGAGTTTCCCTAGCAAAAATCCTTTCAACCCAGAATAATCTCTGACACAAAATTATTATTATCTACTCAATTTGTATGTGAAACATGTAACATGAAAAGTTGTTTTTTATTCCATTAAAGGAGTAAAATTAGTGAAAGGAGCAAAAATTTAAAATATACATATGAGAGAATATTATTGGTAGAAAACAGCAATGACTTCAAACAACTGTTGGTTAAGATAAAAGAAAAAATACAGAAGCAAGATTGCAATGAAACATTAAGAAGAGAAAAATAATGATTAATGCACTTCAGGCATATCATGATAAAATGAGACTCAATAGAGAAGATAAATAATGCTTAGAAAAGTAGAAACCAGAAGGAAAAGAAGTCCTAGCAACAGATGGATTGACTCAGTAAAGCCATAGTCTTCAGTCTGTAAATCCTCAGTTGATAAATTAAAGGGTAAACTGTGAAAGAAAGATTTCTGAAGGTCACTAATTCTTAGGGACACTATAAGACGGAAACAACTGCATATTACACAACAAAACACCACCACCACCACTAGTCTACACAGGTTAATCCAGCTCTGAAAGTGAAGAAATCCCCAAAGCAGTAGGTGAGATGTCATAAGGGTGTGTTTTTCAAGACTCTTGGCCTTGCTAAATGGCCTTATGATTATAGTTACCAATTGCAACAGTCAACAGCAGACTTAAGTGAAGAACCGTAGTTCATATGATATAAAAAAATTATACTTGAGGCCATAAACACAAATTTAGTTTTAATACCTGTTTTAAATTTCAACTGAATTCTCTGACTCACACCACAGACTGCTAAGACTGTCTTCACCTCATGAATTATTTAAAGATTAAATAGTTATCCGTGAAATATTTTTCCATTGATAATAAAATAATAAAAACAAAATACATATTAAAGATGCAATCAGAAGATTAAAAAGGTACACACCTGATCAGAACAGAAAGGGTTGCATAACAGGAACCATCTCCCTTCCATGGTTGACCCTTGCATCTGCTGAGAAATTATTCCAGACTAGCCCAAAAAAGTAGAAGCCCTAGAGTTGGACCAAATTAGCGTCAGACTGTGATGCATTTCGCATATGACTGCCAGGAAATAGATCACACCAGACCATTCCACAAGCAGTCCAAATTACAGATTATTTCCCTGTGTGACCACACCCCACATCCTCTACAAGGCTCATAACAAGCATCATCATTAACAACTAGCAAACTGTTTTATTTCCCCTGTCTCAACAGAAACTGCTGCAAGTCTGTCCACAAAGATGGCTTGGGCATTTTGAAATCTGCACCAAAAAATTCTCTTCCTGCACATTTCCACAGTATTTAACAACTAGGCTTTCCTTGACTATGACTCTGTTTCTTAAGTTTGTTAACCAGTTTAACTTCCTATTCAAATAAAACTGGTGTTCTGGGGAAAATAAACCTGATTTTACCTCACCTCATCTTTCTTCTTTATCATAACAGAGCATTGCATAACTAGATTTTTTTTTTTACTGGAAGCAGACTACGTCAATGGTGTTATCTCTGCCATTTACTAGATGATCTTTTGTACACCCGAGGGGACATGAATTGCATGCATAAAATGTTGCAAGGAATGAATTTCTCCACATCTAAAGAATAATTCTCCTGTATCCAAGTAGCCTCATTTTACTTGATTATTCTTTGGTCTTTCTACTTTGCTTTCAAGTCTGTTAAGTGACTTCAAGATGGTCCAGTCAGAATCTTGTCCAGGTGGGAGAATCTCTTCAGCATTCATCCATTCAACAAGGTATGTAATTTTAGCTCTCCATAGGTTTAGCCTAGCCTCCTCTAATTTAATACTCAGAGACTGAGAAGTGTACACAAAACTTTTCTTATTTTAGCAGCTATCTGGAGTTAGTGGCATTAAAATGGATTGGTATACAGTCATACCTCGCATAACGAATTTAATTCGTTCTGTGAGGTTGGTCGCTATGCGAAAAATTCGCTATGCGAGTCTGACTCGCATAACGAATTTTTCGCTATGCGAGTCGGACTTTTCCCTATGGAAAAACTCGCATAATGAGCGTCCGTTATGCGAGTCAGACCGCTTAACAAAAACTTGCTTGTTATGCGAGGTTTGACTGTACTTTTTAAATCTTATTGTATTATTTGCTAGCACTTTTCAGTGTACTTCTGTAGGGACAAGGACAACCCAATACTAGACTTTTTTTTAGTAGAGGTAGGTTTCAGGCAGCCAGAAATAATCATTGCTGTATGTTTCATCCACTTGATTGGCATGTGCTGATTTATACCACATGGTACCAGGCTATACTGCTGTGGGATAGCACAGGGGCAAAGTTGTTGTTTTTATTGTTCATGGGTATGCAACTCAGTCTGGCCCTGCCAGTTTCCTAAGTACAGTACAGTAATACCTCGGATAACGCTAAGACTTGGTTCCACAAGTCTTGGTGTTATATGATTTTTAGTGTTATCCGATGCATGTTAAAATCCTATGGGATGGATCGGATAACGTTAAAACTCCATAGAGATACATTGTAACCGCACAGGATTTAGCAGTTGTTATCCAATCCATCCCATAAGACCTTAATGTTTTTCGATCCAATTCTCCTCCCCAGATTACTTAACGTTATGTGATTTTAGCGTTATCCAAGGTAAACATTATCTGAGGTATTGCTGTACAGTAAAACTCCAGGTTACAACCACCTCGGTTTAAGTTTGCTGTGGTTTACAATGGCAAATCCTATGGAAATGCTGTCCCGGTTTACATATTTTTCATTTATTTAGTTTTTCAGTTTATGATGATCAATTCAAGACCATTTTTTATTTTTTCAATGTGTCCCTATGGATGTTTTGGTTTACAATTTTTTCGGGTTACAATGGAGGCTGTTGGAACTGACCTCTGTCATAAACCAGGGGTTTTACTGTATGTTATTTCTGGCAGTAACTCAGGGTGGCTCATAAATCAGGGTTCAATTCAGAATGACACCCAATACTTTTGATTATGACAATGTTCAATGACTTGTGTTTATAAAGAGTTGATTTCATCTGATTGTATAATATAAGAAGAGATATTTTAAGGCATGTTAGCTTGATGGACTCAGAGCTGTCAAGGCAAGACCATCAGCATAGATGAAATTCCTGATACAGTCAAACCTCGCATAAAGAGCGCCTCGCTTAAAGAGTAACTCACTTAAAGAGCAGAATTTTCTCTGAATGTTCGCTTCGCTTAACAAATAAAACCAACCAAAAACTCGCTTAACAAATAAATCGGGCTTCACAATCCCCCCTACAATTGTTCATTTACAATGGTGTTTTGCTTAAACAGCAAACTCACTTAAAGAGCAATCCTGTGGAATTTTACTAATACTTACAAAATATTATCTACATGTTGGCCATCTTTTTCTACAAAGTCTTCTCCCCCACTCATGCCAACAGGTTCCAAGATACTGTATCTGTTGTTATGCAATTCTGCCTATGTATAATGACTTTTGGGACACTGTAGAAATAATGAAAGACATAATAAATCACAAAGAGTAAGAAAGTCCCCATGTTCCTATAAAGGGATTATTTCTAACATCACTGTCTGGTGGGTAGTTATTAAACACAATTGAATAGCAGAGGCCTGTGCCAAATTTCCACGGGCACCTTTCAGCAGAACTGCCTGCTGGTAAGCAGAATATTTAAACAATATGAGAGTATAAAAGAAGGGAGATGGTGACAGGGCAGATCAGACAGACAGTGGAAGCAGAAAGGAGAAAGAAGAAAAGAATGTATATAGAATCTCCTGATAATCCACAAGCCAATTTTTCTTACAGCAAAAATTGCTTTGACCGAATTTCCCATAGGAATGCACTGAAAACCAAAATACATTAACTGAAATGAGGTTTCCCATAGGGTTGCATTGAAAACCGATTAATCCATTTTTTTTTTTGGGGGGGGGGGGGATCTGTAACCCAAGCCACTATTTTCTACAGACTTCCTTTTGTTATGTGATTTTTATGTTAACTGAGCCGTTTATTAAATGAGGTTCCATTGTACTGTTGTTCTCTCATAGACACTATTGTCTTTAAACGTATTTTAGTTGACTACCATTCCCATCTCTGAGACTGATAGTTCCATGATTGTCACAAAACACAGTATTGTAAGTGCAAGGAATCTCACAATACAATCAATAAGAGACAATCACAATACTACAACACACTTTTTGGCCCATAAACATCAATGTGACAAGTGGAGGGAAGCAGGGCAATTGTTACTCACTCCATATGCCTGGGCGAGTAACTATTTTTTAACAAATGTAGATTTAAAAATAGAAGAAGAATCCTATGCGAGATATTATATGTAAGCATTTAACAGTTCACAAGCACAAAGTAGAGAGTGCCCAAACAGAGTTCTACTTAACAACTAACACTGGATTTGAAGCTGCATTGTAGGCCTCTTTAAAAAATAAAAGGAACAGGGCCTTATAATGGAGTTGCTGACATAGCAGCACAATTGGCAGTGCCATTACAACAGGAGCTAAAAGCATCTGTACACAAGAAATGGTGAAAAGCAATGAGAGATTGCAGGCAACATGGAAACTGGAAAGATTAGCAAGGTCTCTCTCCCCCTGGAGGCAACAGCCTATAATCAGAAGCTGACCTCTCAACCATTATCCCAACCCTCCTCTTTCTCAAACATGCCGATCTTAACTTTCATTTTATTCACTTGTTCGTCTTGCCTCTTTCAACACTGCAGCATGGTCCTCCTAGGGCCGTGATGGCAAACCTTGGCACTCCAGGTGTTCTTGAACTTCAATTCCCAGAAGCCCAAGTCTATGTGAATCCACACAAGTGGGTTTACTATGTGTACGCACAGTTAATCCATTTGTGTGGATTCACAGAGACTTGGGCTTCTGGGAATTGAAGTTCAAGAACACCTGGAGTGCCAAGGTTCACTATCACGGTCCTAGGACAAATATCATGAAATGTTTCAAAAGTCCTTCACTACTACAACATGCTAATGCCCATTAGTCATAAAGCAGTGCACCTTGTGATCACTGGATAACAGAGAGAAGTAACTGTACATTTTCAAGGTTATATTCAGCTACAGTAGAACACTGGATAACATTATGACTTGGTTCCACAAGTCATGACGTTATCCGATTTTTAGCGTTGTCCGATGCATGCATCGAACAATGCTAAAAAAAAAAGCCCTGAGAAGAGGCGCTCACATGCGTGCGAAAAGGCGCACCAGCGGGAGCTTCTTCTACCGAACCCACCGGACTCTTAGCGAGGGGGTCGCGTGCCAAGGCAAGGGATCAAAGTGGTGGGTGCCACTCCCCGCTTTGATCCCTTGCCTTGACGTGCGATCCCCGTTGCGATAGCGTGCCTGGGGAAGAGGTGGCTTGGCCGAAATTCCCTCCCCCGCACAGGGGGAGAGGATTTTGGCCAAGGCACCCCTTGCCCAGGCATGCTATCCAAACGGGGGTCGCGCGCCAAGGCAAGGGATCAAAGGGGGGGTGCCACCCCCGCTTTGATCCCTTGCCTTAACGTGCGATCCCCGTTGTCATAGTGTGCCCGGGGAAGAGGTAGCTTGGCCGAAATTCCCTCCCCCGCGCCTGGGGAGAGGATTTCGGCCAAGGCACCCCTTGCCAGGGATGCTATCCAAACGGGGGTCGCATGCCAAGGCAAGGGATCAAAGTGGGGGGGTGCCACCCCCTGCTTTGATCCCTTGCCTTGACGTGCGATCCCTGTTGTCATAGCGTGCCCGGGGAAGAGGTAGCTTGGCCGAAATTCCCTCCCCCGCGCAGAGGGAGAGGATTTCGGCCAAGGCACCCCTTGCCCAGGCATGCTATCCAAACGGGGGTCGCGCGCCAAGGGATCAAAGCGGGGGTTGACACCCCCCACTTTGATCCCTTGCCTTGGCGCACAACCCCCTTTGGATAGCGCACGAGCGGGTGCCTTGTCTGGCCACCTGAAATGAACCTTAGCAAGTGCTAAGGTTCATTTCAGGTGGCCAGACAAGGCACCCGCTCGTGCGCTTTTGTTGTGTGCCAGTGGGTGCCTGTTTCCCGCACCGCACTGGCCCCTTAGCAAGCGGCAAGGGGCCAGTGCAGTGCGGGAAACAGGCACCCACTGGCGCGCAACAAAAGCGCACGGCAGGTGCCTTGTCTCACCACCTGAAATGAACCTTGGCAAGCGCTAAGGTTCATTTCGGGCAGCCAGACAAGGCACCCACTCATGCTAAGGCTTGCTAAGAGCCCGGGGAGATCCAGGTGAGAGGCGCCTCTCTGCGGGATCTCCCCGGGCTCTTAGCGAGCCAGAGAGGCGCCTCTCACCTGGACCTCCCCTCTTAGTGAGATGCTAAGAGCCTGGGGAGATCCTGCAGAGAGGCGCCTCTCACCCAGATCTCCCCGGGCTAAGCGAGACGCTAAGAGCCCAGGGGGATCCAGCAGAGAGGTGCCTCTCACCCGGATCTCCCCGGGCGCTTAGCGAGGGGGGCGCATGCCAAGGCAACGGATCAAAGCGGGGGGTGCCACAGCGCGGAAGGGCTTCGGGAGAAGGCTAGCCCAGCCCAGCCAGGCTAGCCTTCTTCCGCAGCCCATGCGGGCTGTGTCAGAAGCCATAGGCTTTAAACACAGCCCAAATGGGCTGTTGACAAAGCCTAGCGGCGCTCGGGCTAGCTAGCCCAGGTGCCGCTAGGCTTTGTCCAGCGATCGCTCAGGCTGAACTAGGGTCGGGGGAAAAGGCAGGCACCCACGTGCCTTTCCCCCGACCCTAGTTCAGTATCAGCGACCCATAGATGGTCTACCCAATCCAACATCCACACACACACGATTGGTTCAGATAACACTAAAAATCATGTTATCCGATGGAAGGTTTTTCCAAAAATCTTGCATCGTTATCTGATTCTAGCGCTATCCGGTACAATCGTTATCCGGTGTATTACTGTACTTTGCTTGGATTTCTCCTGGTGATCAAGGAGTTGCAGAGTCACAAGCTGAATACCGAAACATGCAGACACATAATCAAATCCTTCAAACCCAACATCACTTATAACCTGAACAAATATTTCATATATGTCAAATGGCATTTGAATAATCAGGACACTAGGCTGGGTGGCAATGCAGGGCAGGGCAGCAATCATGACTGTGTTCCATGTTAAGCACTAGTTTCAAATCCTTGTGATATAAGAACTCTAGTTATTCATGTAAACTCAAAAGAGAGAGAACAAAGGAGGATCCAGGACAGCATAACCTATTCCCAGGTCCGTAGCCAGAGGGAGGCAGGGGGAGGGCAAAAACCCTCCTGAGCTAACAGCCCACCCCCTCCAACCCACCCCGAGATTCCAATGTTATATATGTGAGTGTGATGTTGTTCCCCCTCCGGAACAACCCCCAATCTGTTTGACAATACTTGTTCCCTATTCCTCCAACTTGGAGAATGCTTCATTCAAGGATTCATCCCATTTTCAAAATCAGATTAATTTCCAGCAATGAATTAAAAAAAAGAGTCACATCTTTTACTCTTTAGAAGAAAGTTTTGAAATATTTGTATTTAATTTCCGTTTTTCAAATTGGATCTTCTGAAGTTGGCTTTTCAGTCATAAATTGCTCTGAGTTCCAGAGGAACAATCATTCAACACTGTAATCTTTATATGCTGCCAATTCACATTTGACCTATGGTGATTCTAACAGAATTTTAAATTTAAGTGAAATATTCTGCTGAATGTAGCGGTGCCATCCCCTCACTCTCCAAGGTGACAAAGTAATGTGACAAAGTTCAGCTGTATTGCAAAGATAGCTACATTTCCTCCAGACACTCCCCTCTAATGTTAGGCATTCAATAGACTAGACATGGAAAGAGTCTTTGTAAGTACAGTACAGACTTTCTCTAACATCAATTCTTTTCTTAACATGCATGCATACTAGTATCATCAATACACATAAGTCAAGATTGGAAGTTGCAGGAAAATTCTCAAACAGAAGAACTTTTCCCTTATGTTCATCTAAAAATGAATGTAAATTACAGTCAAGCAAGAGTAGTAGCCTTCCAAAACTACAGACATGATCACAGATAAAAA
Organism: Furcifer pardalis; assembly: GCA_030440675.1. NCBI lineage: Eukaryota > Metazoa > Chordata > Lepidosauria > Squamata > Chamaeleonidae > Furcifer > Furcifer pardalis. Next base: position 20,289,698 of record CP126893.1, read on the forward strand.
CTTCTAAAATACTTATTGGCTCAGCTCTCAAGCTAAAAGCCTCTCCCAGGATGCTCTGTGTTTGCAGAATGCTGCATTATAACCTTTGAATTGAACAGATCTCATTACAGAACTAGTCAAAGCAAGAAAAATGACATTGTGTGTGGGGAAACATATTGTATGTAACATACAGGTTTCCACTATTGTCACTTATGGAAGAGCACTGATGATCTATTGATACAGATACTGGAGACACATGCTGAAAGGAAGTACTGTACAAGTATACAAACCAATCCAAAGACAAACGTTATTGTAGAAAACAGCTGATAGATAGGGCAACTACAACTATCATAATTGCAAGCCAGCATGAATACTTGGCCAGGCTTTGCTTCACAACTTTTCTAACTACATGGCTTAACTCAATGTTATGCCTGTGGCAGACACAATAGCACTAAGATGGGAGTGTTATTAACATAGTACCTACACCAATGCATTCTGCAGCAGTTACAAAAGAAATTGTGCAAATCAACTGCACAACTAAATCGTCCAATTCCCTTTTGCTAGGTGTAATGCCTGGCACATTACAAAAGCATAACTTAACATTACACATGCAAGGACAGCATGTCGCCAAGGAAGTGCTGTTTAGCCATAACATTTTCTACCCTCATAAGCTAATTCAGGTCTCAGTCACATACTCCCATGGCTCCCCTCCCAAACATTTTCTCCACTAAGTTTTTAGTAATAAACATGGTGCAGCATAAGATCTGTACCAACACTAATGCTATTCACAGCTAGTTTTATACTCAGGACCACCCCTCCACTAGGTTGGATGCAGCATGCATCTCAGGCAACTGTCTGTCATACTCAGCAAAATATAAGGGGGGACCTTGCTATCACATGGACTTTAGGTGAACTTTGCTGGCTGCCCTTTGTAGTAAAGGGGAAATAGCCAGGAAGCCTCTCATTGTAGAACCATCGCAACTGCTTTCTGGCTGCAACAATGTTGCAAAAGAAAGACCAGCACATTGGCTCTTGAAAACTCAATGGTCTGCCTCGTGCCAGGGCATCTTCAAAGTAAGGCAGTGTGGGCAGAGTGGTTAGAGAGAGTTCTCTGTTTATGTTGCCTTGCTGGAGGAGAAACCTCTCTGAATAAACCATTCTAGATAAAGCAACAGTGGAAAAAGGAGTTGTAGGAACCATATGATTTAGATTGGTGGTTCCCAATATGGGGCCCACATCCCAAAGTTGGACTTGAATTCCCAGAAACCTAAGTTAGTACAGTGGCTGACCAGAAATTGGCTTTGAGAAACTGACTTAGGCTTCTTGGAATTGAAGCCCAAAAAACAAAGGGTGTGAAACACTGTTTTAGATCATCAAGGGACTGCCCATGTATTCCTGCTTCAGAAGGCCCTTGCATTGCTCTGTTCATGAATCAACTCCAAAACTTGGCCTCAAATTAACCATGAGTAGAGTTAAATGGAAATCATACACCATGTTAAATGTTGAAATAGGAAGGGAGAAATTCATGGGAAGGAAAATGGGACCAGCAGCCTGCCTCCAATTTGCATATGCATCAGACAAACATATATAAAGCAAGCTAACTCTAGACCTTGACTCTTCCACCTTCCAGGCATACACATACACAGAATGTCATAGACCAGAGATGGCGAACCTTGGCACTCCAGGTGTTCTTGGACTTAAATTCCCAGAAGCCCAAGTAAGCACTCCTGCTGATCAGAGCTTCTGGGAACTGAAGTTCAAGAACAGCTGGAGTGCCAAGAATCACTATCACTGTCATAGGCAGTGACCAATACTGCCCTTCACCCATGTTATTACTTCTTCCTTTTTATCTAAGACAAACAAAAATCTCAAGCCTGCTGGCTAAAAGTCCTTACAGTTATAGCGTAATATCGCTTAATAAATGCCTCTTTAAAATTCAAAGCAAATACTGTACACACTTCTAATTTTAGTATAGTTGAGTGTAAACAAAAAAAAAATCAAAAAAGACAAAAAAAGTTGTAGCACCTTAAAGACTAACTCCTGTACAGTTGTACCTCACTTAAAGAGCATAATGTGTTCCAAAGGATTGCTCTTTAAGTGAGTTTGCTCTTTAAGCTAAACGCCATTGTAAGTGGCTAATTGTGACTTCTGGCGGGGAGAGGGGATGGCGAACCCCGACTTATTTGTTAAATGAGTTTTTGGTTGGTTTTATTTGTTAAGTGAAGCGAACATTCAAGAGAAAATGCTGCTCTTTAAGTGAGGTGCTCTTTATGCGAGGTTTGACTGTATTTTAATGTGCACTTACGTGGACCAAGTCCACTTCATGTGAGCAATCCCAACAAAGCTTTACAAAGTTGCACAACTGGACCGCAACTACAAAATCAGGAGCTACAAAATTGCTTCTATAAAGCATTCAGGGAGAGGAGAATATTTAAAATATATGTTTTAAATCAACAATGTCACATTTTGAAAATTACTAGCATTGTTTCTTCAATTAAATACACACAGAGAAGTTTAGGACAAGCCAGAAGAAAGAGAGGACAAAATCATGAGTGACAGTAATTACTATATTGTAGAGACAGAAACTTTCCAGGAATGCTGCAGCTATTTAGACAAAAACTCAGTACCTCCTTATCCCCTAGGAAAAGGAACAGAAACTTTGTGGAAGATTGAAGTACTGTATGTGCAATACTAATTTTCTTATAAAACCATAACTTGTTTTATTGCATTAACATCATAAAACATATACAACATTGACATAAAATAACATATAAAATAGTATTGTTTGGCGTGAAGTTTAAAAGTAATGAGACATTTATTCAAAATTAAGATCCACTATATTAAGCTTACCCCCACCTAAGCACACTTCAGATTTCAAAATCAAAAGATACATGGATAACAGAGCAATCCTACATATGTTTAATCAAGACACAAGCCCAATTGTACTCAGAAAATATTTATAAGCTTGCAGCTTTAGTAAAAAAAAAGTACTGTACAAGTAAAACTGTAATTTTTCACAATACTATAGAAACAGAAGCCCTATTCCAGTGGTGGTGAACCTATTTCATGTGTGCCAGAGATAGCACTTGGAGCCCTCTCTGTGGGCAACTGTGCAGTCACCCCAGCATGGAGTTTGCCCTGCTCCTCCGCCCAGCAGCCCAATGGGAGCATTTCCTTCCTCCCCTGCTGCTGTGTTGGCACTCTGTGATAAATAAGTGGGTTTTGGGTTGCAGTTTGGGCACTCAGTCTCTAAAAGGTTTGCCATCACTGCCCTATTCAAACTGCAATTTTACAGATATATCTGTCACACTCAGAAAAGAGTGCCTGACAGTCTACTGTACATTTCTTCACACAGAAAGCAATAGGCATACAGAGGAAAGGTGTCTGTTCCACATACAAACAAGAACCTAGGAAAAATCAGTTCTTGCTCATGTGCAGAACCTACACATCAGCAGCAGTCTCTCCTATGCAGACATGTCTCCTTCCACATATAGAAAGCGACAACAGAGGGAGCTAAGTATCCTTTTCGTTGGCACTATCTGTTGTTGCCATAAAAATGTCTAAATAAGGATAGTGAGGGTGTACCACACATGGCACATGTTAATTCTGCCATGAAAAAAGTGCTCCAATTTAAAAAGCTAAAAAATAGAAACCATGTTTTGTAATAAACAAAGCTATATTATCTGGTTAACAGCACATTTGGTTATTCAGGTACAGTTCAAAGGTACCTGAAAATATTTGTGCAAAAAAAAAACCCTATTTTTAAAATTTTATTTCTTTATCTCTTCCAAAACTTCACAGTTATCCAAATGGGTATAAAGATTTTTCTTAATGTACACTATCTGGTAACAGCCACTGCAAGAGTTAAAATCCTGGACTGGGCAAATTAGATCAAATTTCAACTTATACCAACCTAACTACTAAATAAATTAGTGAAGGCCTAGGAAATAAAATCTGTTCCCTTCATTTTTAATTGGTACCCGAAACTTTTTTTTCCACAAGCACTGCCGCCCAAACTACTTTTTCATGGCTGTAAGTAAGGATAATAACTCCTAAATTTACACATTGGTACTAGCCTGAAGGCTCTGGATTAGCCTCAGGACACAAGTCAAAAAATAACCTTTCCCCAGGAATATCTGCAATCCATTCTGGGCAAGTTAACATAAATTATTTTCCCCAGTTTTTCCTCTTTACTATCTTCCCAATGGATGCAAGCCAGACCCACACATGGACATACTTTCTCTTCCATTTACAGGATCATAGTCAATACCACAAACACCTCTACACAAACTTAGTGTGGCTGCTTTTGAAATGCTTTATATCAGGGGTTCTCAACCTGCGGCCCACCAACTGGACGCAGCCCACAGCACATTTCAGGTGGGGGCCCCCACCACCTCCACCACACTAGGAAGTGCCATGTGGTGGAGGAAGGACAAAATGGCCATTCAGCCCCCGAAGCTGTCTGAGGGAGTGTGATCCAGCCCCCGGCTAAAAAAGGTTGAGAACTCCTGCTTTATATAATTCTAGCCACTCTCTCTCAAAATGATAACAACAATAATTTCAAATGAGAAATTATTCTGGGTTGAAAGGATTTTTGCTGGAGAAACTCCACTCAGGGGATGCCCGAATGAGGCTCCTTTCATGTCCCCAAGATCTTTTCCCACCGAAATGCTACCTATTTATTTACAGTGGAACCTCAATTAACATAATTAATGCAGTCTCCAGGATGTTTCTTACAGTGAACATTACTTTAACTGACTTTCCCATAAGAATGCACTGAAAACCAAAATACTGTACTTTAACCAAAACGCAGTTTTCCACAGGAATGGACTGAAAACCAATTAATCCATTCCAGAAAAAACATCTGTAAACCGAGCCACTATTTCCTATGGATTTCCTTTTGTTATGCAATTTTTATGTCAACCGAGCCATTAGTTAGCCAAGGTTCCACTGTAATGTACTTGCAATTTCTTGCTTTCAAACTGCTACCGTAGGTTGGCAGGAACTGGGACAGAGACAGGCACTCATTCCGTCACAGCCTTCCAGTTTACAAGGCGAGCTTCTTAACCACTGAGCCACTGCAGCCCCCTCAAAATGATAATGTGATGCTTAAAAACGTAAAGAACCAAACAACCAAAACTGGGTCAGAATGCTTCTTTGCTAAGAAAAGGCTAAAATGGTTTGAGATATTTTAGCTTATGGGAGAAAAAGAGAAGGAATGATAGAGATTTACAAAATTATGAGTGGTGTGGAGAAAGTCGAGACAGATAAGCCTTTCTTTGCCTCTTCTACCTCTGCTAATAATACTCAAATTCTAGACACCCACTGTTGGTGGTAGCATGCACTTTGTCATTTTCCATATAACTCACGTAAGCACCTATTGTATTTTTAGAACCCAGATTTCCACAGAATATAAAATAAACAAGCATTCCTTCAGGCTGCAATTGTATGGTCCCTGAAAGGCCATCCCAGGGTCTACATGAATTCTCAAGTGTCCCTCTCCAAGAGCAGAAAGGAAAAAAAAGTCAGACCTGAACTCTCTGTAGCCCAGGGATACCAAACCTACGGCCAGTGGGCTGGATCTGGCCCACAGTGCCATTCCAACCAGCCTGTCACTGTTTCCCCCGCACCCAGAAGTAGAAGAAGGCGTGTTTATGTCAGCCATAAAACATGCCCGTGCATGCGCAAATGCGCCCACGGCTGATGTAAATACAGAAGTGGGCACATTTATGTCAGCCATAAATGTGCCCGCTTCCACTTCCGGGGGCATTGTCTGACCCACTCAGCTGTTTTGAGGGCATGGTCAGGCCTGCGGCACAAAAAGGTTGGCCACCTCTGCTATAGCCAGTACATCTGGGACCAACAGCTTATACAGTAAAACCTCATATAACACTAGAACCTGGTTCTACAAGTCTTGGTGTTATATGATTTTTAGTGTTATCTGATGCATGTTAAAATCCTATGGGATCCATAGAGATACATTGTAACCACACAGGCTTTAGCGGTTGTTATCTGAAGCATCCCATAGGATCTTAATGTTATCTGATGCAATTCTTCCCCCCAGATTCCTTAATGTTATGCGATTTTAGTGTTATTCGATACTAATGTTATATGAGGTATTACTGTACTGATATCCTGTAGATTGGATTTAATTCTCTAAAAGTTATATATTACTGGTACACCAGTTTATACCTTTCCAACTAGGCAAGAAAAATAATTGTATTTTAGCTCCAAACCCAAAATCCTGCTGCTATTTCTTAGGGAGCAAATACATGCTTCATGCATTAACACATATTTCACGATCTCCTTTCAATCTGATTTTCTGATCCAAAGGCTCTTCAAAGTCCATTAACTTCCCAAGCTTTAAATTTTCTCCTGAGTTTTGAATGAGAAAATGCTTTTTGTGCATACACTAAAATGGCATCTATTTAACCATACATTTTTCTCATAATTTCTTTCATCTGAAATTTTATTATGCCTCTCCAAATAAGCATGTTAAACACACAAACTGTACTAATCCAAATGCTGATTAAAGAATTTAAGGGCCACAACTTATCTGTACATCTCCAATGATATCAAAAGAAAATTCCAACAAATTCAATGATGGGGGAGATGGAAAACTTAAAGTGGTCAGCACAGTGTTGATGCAGACAAGGATTATTTTTAAACAAGGTATGGCTGCATTACAAAATAATTTCAAAGTGTTTTTGTTATTTTCATAATGTTTTTTCAAAAGAGCTAGAAACAACTATCTAGTCAGTATTTCATATATGCATGGGTATAAATATTTTCACTTGAATAACTGAATGGTAGGCTCAACAGACACTAAAACATACTAACAAAAATATTCACTCATTTTCAAGGTATTCAAGTTAAAATACATGAGATCATGGTTAATACAAAATAAATAAGTAGAAAAAATGAGGTAATTCACACATCATTTTATTTTAGATGCAGATGCAGCCATTCCACTTGCCACAAGCATAAGCATACATTGCCCAAAACTTTATTTGCAGCAATTGACATGGAAGGTATTTTGAAAGCAGAGTCCAGTAACTGTAATGTTTTGCCATGTCACTTACGGTAGAAGTCACTGTGACCCTATGAATCAGGGGTTATCAACCTTTTCATGCCATGGGCGAGGTCATGCTCCCTCAGACAGCTGAATGTGCTGGCCAGCCATTTGTTCTGCCTGCCCAAGGAGGGTGGCCATTTTGTCCCAACAGCTTCAAAGGGGTGGCCATTTTGCTTCTCCATGGAAGGAAGGAGGGAAATGCCAACCATCAACAGAGGCTTTGGGCACCCCCTCCCCTCCCTGACTCACACCAATAAGACTAATTGCCTGCTCAAGGAAAGAATGAGTGGGGCTTTTTAATGAGGCTAGTCTTTCTTTGTAGGGCTGGAGCTTATCCTTGGGATTGGGGGGGGGGCGGTTTGAGGCAAGGCCCGAAGCCCAACAGATCTTCCCTCCCCCTGTGGCATCATTTCATGTGGCCCGCCACCCTCGCTCCCGCCACCGCTGGAAGCTGTGCCATGTGTGGGTTGTTTTTTTTTTTTTTTTATGTAAACAGCTTTGAAATACTGTTTGCATTAAAAAGGAACCACACATGGCAAAGCTTCTGGCAGCGATGGCAGGAGTGAGAGGGCAGGCCACATGAAATTGTACTGCAGGTCTAATCCGGCCCCGTAGGCTGTAGGTTGAGAGCCCCTGCTATAAATAAATACAAAAAAAAAACAAGGTGGAATTATTAAGGACTCTGCTAAGGACAAGCAAATCAAAGGTCATGGTTTCCTTTACTAAGTAAACAGCAATGCAAATTAAAATTTCACTCTCTTCTTTGGCTTGTCCTGGTTACCAATAGCATTTAACTCCTTCTACTTTTGTTCCTGAGGGTAGATCCAAAAATAAAGGTGATAGGAGATAGCCCGAACATGGTGGAAAAGGGGAGACATCTTTTCAATATTATGAACTTGCAGTTTGGGCTTACATGACCTGAAGCAGCTCAACCAATCAGCTGGTTTATAGACTAATTGAAAAACTATATTTATATTTTTTACACACACACACACACACACACACACACACACACACACACACACACACACACACACAAAGTTAAAATGGCAACATTTCATTTTCAGTGCATCTATTAATTTTATACTTCAGTATATCCTAAAATGAAATCTATGCAAAATCCAAATACAGTACTGTACAATATTTTTAAATGTGGTTGTAGAGAGCATGCAATAAATTTGCAGATGGGGAAGATGGTGGCTACTTCTCTCCCTTAAACAGACACAACTCCTCCTCTGGGGCATATATACAAGGAACCTTCCACTATCCCCTATTTTTCTATTACTATAGATTTCTAACATCAATACAAATTAATCTCTCCTGTCTTTAATAATAATTATTATGTGCCATCTGCTAATCAGATCCTATTTAGGAATGAAGGGCACACTGGGAAAGAGAAGTACTATACATATATTTTATTTTTATTTTTATTTAATTTCTGTACCACCATCTAACCCAGGTTTCTCAACCTTGGGCCCCCAAATGTTCTTGGACTTCAATTCCCAGGTGTGCTGGCTTGGGATTCTGGGAATTGAAGTCCAAGAACACCTGGAGGATCAAGGTTAAGAAACCCTGATCTAACCAATCAAGTTACTCAGGGTAGTTAACACAATAAAATAACATATATATCGCAAAAACAGAGTAAGGAAATATGTATGGGCTTTCTACTTTCCTTCTAGCATGCTATTTTATTTGTTTGCTTATTTGATTTACCAGTAATTTTATACCACCCAATTAATGACAAGTCACTACAAGTCATTACACTAGGCAATGTATATATTTAAAAACACAACTCAAATAACTTACCCCATCTACCATCTCCAACCCATAACAAAATAATAACAATGAAAATACTAACAATGAAAAAATGTCATCTATAGTGTGATAGCCAAAGGGGGGGGGGGGCAAAGAAAAAGATTGTGGTTACAGATCATTAAGTTCCTCTTTGAATATTCACTTAAAACAATTCTGCTCAGCTGTGTTTTAAATATACCAAGAGAGACAGACAGCCTCATGTACTCTTGCAGGTAGTTTATTCCAAAGAGAAGGGCCAGTTGATGAGAAGGCTTAAATTTCCTGTTGAGTCCTTTCTCTCTTCTGAACAATGAGTTATGTGAAGAATGCATGGTGCGAGTACAGTAGATGCTGTTTGAGAGAAACACTCCAAAAAGTACCAAACTATTGATGGCCATATAGGTAATTACTAATACTGTACCTTAAATTGGGCATGGTAGCCAACAGGGAGTCAGTGCAGGTGAAGTAAGGTTGGGTAAGCATGTGTAGCTAGATGATGTCAGGTGCCCATTCTACTGTTCTAGACTTGGCAGCTTTCAACAACTAAGGTGGACATGGCTCAACCAGAGAGAAGGTAAACCTTATAGCAATGCAAGTACAGTAAAACCTCGGATAACGCTAAAACTTGGTTCCACAACTCTTAGTGTTATCCGATTTTTAACATTATCCAATGTATGTTAAATCCTGTGGGATGCATCGGATAATGTTAAAACTCCATAGAGATACAATGTAACCGGCACAGGCTTTAGCAAATGTTATCCGATGCATCCCATAGGAGCTTAACGTTATTCGATGCAACCCCCCCCCCCCAATTGTTTAACGTTATGCGGTTTTAGCATTATCTGATGCAAACATTATCCGAGGTATTACTGTACTGTACTTTGTATCATCAGGCTTTACCAATTGAAACTGATCCAACAAACCCAGACCGAACAGTGCATAGGATATTTCAACATGATCTACTGATTCACAACTGGAGTCAAGGTCCCAATTGACGCATTCGACCTTTCATCTAAAATGGGCTGCGTGTCAGTTACCATTTGTTACATTTGGTTGAAGTATCTTTGGCTGTCCCATAGTAGTAAGATTGTGAACAAGGCATAAAAGTTCCACTTGTCAATTTGCAGTCTCATTAATTAGTTTGGTGTTATAAGCCTTTTTAGCCAATTTTACGGCATTACAATAAATCCCAGATAGCCTTTTGACTACAGCTAAATTGCAATCCATGGTAGCTCAAGTCCACTTGCTCTTTAGCCTTCTCCTTGTTGGCTTCATTACACATAACTAAGCCGTAAACCACAGTGAGAAACAAACTCTTCAGTGGACAAGGCATTTGGGAGCAATCATGTCAACCTCTTGGGTCATCTTTGCATACTAGTGCGTGATACAGCTTTGCCAGTTCCGGCAATCAAATCAGTCAGAAATCTTCTGAGGGTATCCTGAAATTCAACTGGATCCAGTAGCCCACAAGGTTGTACCATTACAATAGGTCCAGACTCTCAGTGGAGCAGAATAACCTGCCTATGTAATGGCATCCAGGAAATCTTTTCATAAACAGCACAGTTGACTGTTTTCTGTTGGCAAAGAAGGTTGAGGATTTCTCTCAATGCAGACTTTTATAGGATGGAAGGAGCAAAAACACAGACACATGATTGTAGTGTAACAAAAATATGAAGATGATACAAGGCTGGGCACTTTTAACAATCCCATACCCAGAAGGTACCATGGTAAGATGCTGCAATTATGTCATATACCACAGTACTTTGTAGGATAAAGAAGAGTGGTAAATGCACTTTTTCTCCCAAATTGCCATCTATCAATAAAAAAACTGGGTTACACAGAAAGAGCCTCATTGAAGACTGTGGCATTTTTGAACCACAATCAGAGATACCCTGGTACCAGCAACCTTGTGTTGCCGGCTGATCTTTCTCACACTAGGTCAGGCAAAAGGAACTGCAGAATGAACTCATGAATTTTAGAGGTCAGGTTAAAGAAGCCAATGAAAGGGTAGGAAAATTTGGGGTATGGGAGGGGGGACAAAAAGCAATTGTTGCTTGGGAAAAAGCGAGTCATGCTCACATTCATGCTCACACATAGATACTTTTAATCTACCTTTTCTAATAGCTCTTTGTTACCCTGGGGCCTCTGAACCTTCCTTTGCCTCAATTCTGAGAGAAGTTTCAGTTTGTAAAATGGATTAGATTACTCCTTCTACATCTCATTTTCCCCTGTGTTTCTTTTTCTTTCTTTCTTTTTTTACAAAGAGAAAGGTTTTCCTGGACTACATTTGTGACTTAAGAGTGCTCTGAGTGAAAGCTTATTCTCTTATTCTTAATTTTTATTTTCCCAACACACACCAGAAAGATGCAGACTTCACTACTTTGTTTTACATTTTACTCGTGATTTTCCCACTTGAATTATATTGGATCAATTTTCATTCCCATAAATCTTCAGGAATCTATCTTTCTTTTTCAGTTTTTAGGCCAAAGACTGTTGAACAACTTGGAACATACTGTATTGAGATTTAACTAGAGGGCTTAGGGAAGATTAGGGACAAATATAAAGTTTATACAGAACTAACTACTGTATAGCTAACTTTGCAAATCTATAATTTCATCTGATACTTTAACCCAGATTGCTTTACTTTACATTTTTCACTTCATCATTGTATTGTACTGTGTGACATTCATTGATTTTTTTTCCTCTGCTTTATTTTATACAGAGTCTTCATTCCAAGGATCTTATCCCATGGTTTACCTTATGTGATTAAATAAATAGTGAAATAAATTGTGATTGTGAATACGTACTCAGATCATCTCTGGTTATACTCTTTCACCAATGAGGCAAGTAACAGACCTCATTTTCACCATCAAGTTGATTCTGACTTATGGCCACTATCTCCAAGGTTTTCTAGGTATAAATTACTCCAAAGCGGTTTACCTTCTCTTGTAGTGGCATTCTGGGATCATGTAGCTTACCCAAGACTACATAGTCTGGGTAAGGCACAGCAAGAAAATGAACTTTCATCCCCATTTCACTGAGCCCGTCAGCCCAGCCTGACTTTCACCTCAAATAGACATCCTGGGAAATTTATTTATTTATTTGTTCAGATTTATATTGCCACCCACTCTCTGAGGCGACTCAGGGAGGCTTACAGTCAAAACAGCAACAGTACAGTAAAAATCATAAAATACAACCTCACAAAACAACCAAAGCAGAACACAGACTAACTCCCTTCTGGGAGTTAGTACATAGACATGTCATTTTACAAATATATCATATTTGCAATGGCCCTACCAAATTTTCTGAGCAATCACCAACCCTGAATTTAATTTATTTTGAATTATCAGAGCTAAGATAGTACAGGCCATTCCACTTCCCAAATGAGTTGTTGGAAATTAATCATCTTCTTAAAAGGTTAGATGACCAAAACTTAGAAGACATCCTACATGGTATCAACAAATAAACAACTAAATAAGCCCCAAACCTACTCCTCTTTGCTTTTTGATTCTGAACCATGTGATCCAAACAGACCAGCTTCCATGGGAATTTCACCGGGAGCTAATAGCTCTAATCCCATGTCAGAAAAACTTTAATTGCTCTTTGCTGATGAATTTCACAGCAAGTTACCAAATGGAGAAAGACCTGAAATCCTTTAATGAATTCAAAAACCTAGTAAAGGGGGGGAAAGGAAAGACATGCAGCTCTCCTTTAATAGCACAAAAGGTATATGCAAGAGTGGAAAAATACTAAATATGGAAATTTTTGATGATTACTTGATATTGATGTTTATTGAATCTTTTTGTTACTGTAATGATATTGTTATTTTGATGGTCTTTGATGTTGATTATTTATGATTTATTGACATGTTGTGTTTATGAACTTGTAACTTTACATGTGTTGTGAACCGCCCTGAGTTGGTCCTACCAAGTAGGGCGGTATAATAATAATAATAATAATAATAATAATAATAATAATAATAATAATAATAATAATAATAATAATAATAATAATAATAATAATAATAATAATAATAATAATAATAAACAGCAACAGCAACAGCAACAGCAACAGCAACAGCAACAGCAACAGCAACTCAATCTAGCAGGTGATAATTTACCCATTCAGTGATGGTGGGGTTGTCTATAGAAACACTCAGCTAATTGAAGTGAAAGGTAACTTCAAAAAGCAAGGATAGAAATCAAGCACTATCTATATATTGAGGGGAGGGGGTGGAGGAGGTAGAAAAAGAGAGGTCTTTATTATAAACAATGTCACAATTTTCAAAGCTGACCTCTACAAATATTATTCTCTTGTAAAAAAAAATGAGTGACTATTAAAGGTCGAAAGTCTGCAAAGATTCATCACTGACGGAATTACTTTTCACAATAGGTAGTTCATGCAGACAAAGAGAAGAGCCTAAAATTAGTTCTACTGCCAGCTGTGTTGTTTTGTAGGCATGTATGTATATTCATTTGTTCCATTTTAGAAACAGAGACAACGGCTGAACTACCACATTGACCTGTAAAGTAATACATGGCAAACATTTGCTTATTTTCAATATCAGAACAGGCAAGCAATATTACAGACTCCTGAGCAACAATGCAGTATATGCAAGGTGTTTTTGTTTTAATCGATAAGCACAAATTTATATTTAACTTATCAGTTTGCTGTCCATTAGGAGTATAGAATGGAGCAAGCTATCAGGCTAAATATTCTAAATCCATTTAAAAATAGCATCTGAGGTAGCTCCAGGGACTCTACATTTGACATATTTTGTGCTCAATACAAAGCCTAAACAGGTCCCTTGAGAAAAGTACCTTCTCAAACACCAACATTATTATTATTGTACAGGCACCGACATTATTTTTAGAAGCAAAAGCTTAATTACTCTTAATTCTTAAATGAACTACACTGAAATATTTCATCGACTTTTTAGAGCAAGAGTTCTCAACCTTTTTAAGCTGGGGGCCACGTCACGTTCCCTCAGCTTCGGGACTGGATGGCCATTTTACCCTTCCTCCACCACATAGCACTTCCTGATGTGCTAGATGTGGTGGGGGCCAAATGAAATGATGCTGTGGGCCGCATCCGGCCCACAGGCCGCAAGTTGAGTATTCCTGTTTTAGAGTACAGTACAAGGTATAGGATAAGAACTACATATTTCTGGATGCCTGATCTTTTCCTATTCTGCTAAATAATTCAAATTGATTCCAAAATCTGGAACATGAAAGAGCATATAGATGTTATTGTTGAGGTCTTATTGTCTACAATTTATTCTGTTTGGTTTATTGTTTGTTGGTTTTGTGTATTATATTAGGTTTAATTTTATACTGTTATTGTTTTTAAAAAAGAAACTTAATTTGTTGTATGAAGCCCAGAGTGGGAGGATATCCCAGACAGACAGACAGACAGACAAGGCATCTAAAATAACTAGAAGGAAAAACAAATACAGTGGTACCTCGCTTAAAGAGCATAATGTGTTCCGCAGGATTGCTCTTTAAGCAAGTTTGCACTTTAAGCGAAACACCATTGTTAGTGACCAATTGTGACATCTGGTGGGGGGCATTGTGAACCCTGATTTATTTGTTAAGCAAGTTTTTGGTTGAGTTTATTTGTTAAGTGAAGTGAACATTCAGAGAAAATTCTGCTCTTTAATTGAGTTACTCTTTAAGCGAGGCACTCTTTATGCGAGGTTTGACTGTAAAAGGAAACTTGGAAGTGTATATAGTTATTAACTATTTGAATTTAAAGCACGTATTTTCATCTCTCCAAAGTGAACTGGGAGGAGAAGACAAAATAAAGTATTTCATCAATAATACAAACTCATATCAGAGAACTCACTAGCATTCACCCTCATTTGATTTCAAATGTAAATAGAGTTGGGACTCATTTTATAGCAGGGCATACATACAGAATATATTAACTGCTTCACTTGGAATAGCAGTTCCTCATTTATCCATTTTTCTTAATTACTTAAAACATTTATATACTACCCCTCTGGAGAACCAAAGTTTACTCTGGGCAGTTTACAGCATTAAAATATGGTGATACATGAAAAACAATGATCCATCCCAAGGGCAACAACTGTAATAAGTAGGTAAAAAATTGGGTCCAAACCCAAGACAAATTAAGTACCATAAGACACAGTACTGTTAAATGCCTCCCTAAATAAGCTGTTTTTTAAAAAAAAAAAATCTGGAGAGTTTGCCACAGCTCCAGTAGTAGCTTATTCCAGAGAATATGTACTGCCACTGAAAAAGCTCTTTTTTCTAGTTATGGTCTTCCTTAAGCACTTGGAGATGCATGTTTTGAGAGCACCCAACAATGTGGGCAGAAGATCTTTGCCAGTGATGCCCTGCCAGATAACAATATCCTCCTTGGCCTGTCATGTGTCCAAGAAAGCCTCTGCATGCCCAAGTAATCTGCATGGTCTAGCCCAGAGGACAGCAAACTTAGTTCTGCAGATGTTCTTGGACTTCAATTCCCAGAAGCCCAAGTCAGCACATCTGATGATCAGGGCTTCTAGAAATTGAAGTCCAAGCACATCTGGAGAGCCAGGTTTGCTGACCCCTGGGCTAGCCCTTCCTATTGTCATACAAAACAGCAGCAAGTACATCTGACCAGAACCAAGAACATATGATTCAAGGTAGATGCAAGAAACAAACATACAGTAATACCCCGGATAACGTTATGACTTGGTTCCACAAGTCATGACGTTATCCGGTTTTTAGCTAAAAATAAAGCCCTGACTTCAGGGACAAACCGCTTTAAAGGCAGGCAGGGAAAGAAAGAGACCTCCCTACCTTTAAAGCCACGCCCATGCGACTGCAATAGGGTCGGGGAAAGTGCCATTCTGACGCTACTGCAGGGTTCCCTCTGCTTACCTTCCTTTCCTTCGCCGACTCCCAGCTGATTGCAAAAGGCTTGGTTTTTTTAAAACTGCAGGGAAGGGGGGGAAGCTGTTCTTGCTTTACTTCCTGAATTGAAAAAAATACAGAGATGTAATTGGTTCTCTAGATCAGCTGATCTAGAGAACCAATCAAACAGGAAAGGGGGAAAATACAGAGATGATTGGTTCTCTAGATCAGCTGATCTAGAGAACCAATCACATCTCTGTATTTTTTTCAATTCAGGAAGTAAAGCAAGAACAGCTTCCCCCCCCCCCTTCCCTGCAGTTTAAAAAAACCAAGCCTTTTGCAATCAGCTAGGAGTCGGAGAAGGAAAGGAAGGTAAGCAGAGGGAACCCTGCAGTAGCATCGGGGGAAAGGCAGGCGGGGGTTGGGGAGGGGGTTGGATTGGGTAGATGTTCTACCCAATCCAACTCCCCCCCCACGCACACGCTTGTACCGGATAACGCTAAAAATCGCGTTATCCGATGCAAAATTTTTCCAAAAATCTTGCAACGTTATGCGGTTTTAGCGCTATCAGGTACAGTCGTTATCCAGGGTATTACTGTATAAGCAGGTAGCTATCATACCTACAACTGAACCAAGCATTTGTGCCTGAGCCACAGAAAATATGGTTTCCTCCTTCCCATTCCATGTCCAACGCCTGACCAGGCTCATCTTACTTCTTAATAATAGCAAGGACAGGTAGGCTAGCTTGACAGCCCAAGATAACTTCCATACCCTTTCAGGATCTACCACATGATAATGCTATCGTGTTCCGCCTAGTGGCAAGGCTCGCCTTGAGCACAGTGACTCAGGTCATAAGTACTCAAGTGCCTAGACAACTATACAGCAGAACATACCTAACATGACACAAAAGGTGTAGTGATTTGCAAAGTTAGTATCAGCCACTGACTCTCAAACTGCCATACCTACTAACACTGTTGAATTGTTTCAATGGGGAGAAGTAGAGCAACATAAGCCACCTTACACTTATCAGAAGAATAGTCACATATAAATGTAGGAAAAAATAGTATCAGAGTGATCTGTAAAGGGGAACATTTCCTAGTCTGATACCTCCAAGAAAGATAATAGTGTTTGTAATAACTACCTGAATTATCTGTTCTTTCTTACCATTTTAATAAACTATTACTTTAATGTTTGACTGTTTTATCCACATTTTATTAAATCTAGTGACATTTCAATCTATGAGCAAATATCACTGAACATGAGACAAACACTTTTAATTCAAACATTAAGAATAATGCTGATTTCAAATACTGAAAACCAGACATCACTTATAGTTGCAGCCTATTTATGAAGGTGCGATATTTTGCTCTGGGTACATGCTCATAAACAAAGAAAAACAGCTTATATGCTGGATATGTTAATGCCATCACAGTATTAACCAGTACATGACAAACAAGTGGATGTGGTGCTTAATCAATCATGCAGGATTATAACTGACTGTCTAAAAACCTACCCACACTGAAAAACTCTAGTACTGTACAGTATTGGGTTGGCATTGATCCTCCAGAATTGCATCAAAAATGCTGACAAATAATAATACTGTATAAGGTAATACAGCATCATACCCATACACTTCATGGACACCAATCCCCTAAATCAGAGGTCTCCAAACTATGGCCCATGGACTGGATCCAGCTCATGGCACCTAATAATCAGGCCCATGATGCTCCCGGAAGCGGAACTTAAATGCGCCAACGCATGTGCAAAACATTGCTGTAAAGCACCCACAGATGTTGTAATGCATTTATGACAGCCGCAGATACATTTATGGCAGCATTTTATGCATGCGCAGGTACGTTTGACTTCTGCTTCCAGTGGGAGGAACCACGTGACCAGCCCGCTCAACCATGTGACCAGCCCGGGACCCAAAAAGTTTGGGCACCCCTGCCCTAAATGATAGTTAAAATAAAGGAAAAGTTTTCTGCACACTTCTCGACCTTTAAATATTAAAACAGTAGGAGCTAGGCTAAAAAAACAATACACCTTGCTAAATGGATGAATGCCAAAGAATGTATCTCACCAAGACAAGATCTTGGCTAGAGTATATGGAGGTTACTTAACAGATTTCAAAGCAACGTAGGAAAATTGAAGATTAATCAAGTAAAATAAGTCTACTTGGATGCAGGACAAATTTTCTGTGAATGTGGAGAAATTCAAACCATGTATCATTAATGTGCATACAAATTATACCCCACAGCATGTACAAAAGAAGATCTAGTAAATTGCAGAGATAACACCATTGAAGTAGCCCACTTCTCATCAAAAATAGTCTAATTACTTTAACATTTTGTTTTGAATTTAACTTGTACATTACATATACATCCATGTTTTGTTTGGCCATACCCTATAATTTAGAGAACACCTCCTGAGGGAGAAATCACTGGTGACCAACAAAAGCCTATTGGGAGGTTTGTGGTCCCCATGTGAACTGTGCAAATGTCTGTATAATTGTGAATATGAAAACAAGTGCTTTGAAAATAACTGATGTATTCTCTTGAACATCAAATAGGTGTTGCACCTAACATAAATGAGCAGCCACTCTTCTGCTAATTCTTCAATAAAGGCACAAGCTCTTATTTCCTCTCCCTCATTTAATGAATTTAAGTAATGGTTTCTCTCTCTAGAAATCTATTTCCTGCAGGTTCTATCAAGAGATGACTACATATTTGGGGTTTATACAGTTCTAATTGCTCTGCCTAATGCACATCAATTTTATGCCCTGCTATAACCTTTCTGGCGTACGATTTTAAACTTTTCCAATGGCAAGGTACTTTATCAATTGTTTTAAGTATACTTCTAACAAAAAGCAACTAATATGTAAGATTTTCAGAGACTGCTATTAATGTTTAGCATCAGGATTCAACTACCTCAGCAGGTTCTCCTATAGAAAAAGCAATGGAGCTGTTATTATAAATTCAACCAGAAAATGAGAATAAAAGGCTGTGAAAAACAAGATTTTTAAACCCTATATTGTATATCTATATTCATAAAACTCGCACAAAGTTCAATGAGACTTTTCTGAATGCAAGAGTAGGGAATTACACTCCAAATAACAGAACAGCTTTCTCTGTTGTTTTTGTTTTATAAGGTGGGCTGAAGTCTGGGCAGTGAATAACCTAGTCCAGTGACATTACGGAGGCTGTGCATAGGATGTAATGACTAAATCCCCTCTTTGTGGCCTCTTTCTTGGTAAGATGGCACAGTCAGAAATAGAACTCAATGTCATCACAAATCCATAGAGAGACCATTGTCTGTCTTTTCCCTCCTAGAGGTTTTGTTCGGTTCTCTCCCCTGAAGAGGTCATCATTTCTATTTTTAGATGCTTCCACGGCCCCAATATATCTGTATCCATGTACATAACAGTCTTAACATATTCATCACCAGGAGGATATATAGGTTGCATGGGATGCCAGACAAGGTAACACTGCAGGGGATGCTAAGCAGAGGAATTATTCTGTGGATGAAAAATTAAGATTGTCAAAACTAGCAGACCAGAGTCTAATAAACAACACACTTGCAAAAATACCTCCTCTGATAATCCTATTGATTTAACTTGGAGTAACCATTATTTGTTTCATTGGTACTGATTTCCAAGGGAAATGTTTTTAAGTTCACAGAGAAATCAGTCTTCTAAAGGATGAGTACGATAAAACTATGGCCTTGTACATATAAATATGTTCCCTCCCACTGAGGAAATACTTTAATCCTAACACAAAATTTAAAACCAATGAATTATTACATTAAACTGCTTTAGTGAGTGGCTCTAACTTTAATTATAGGAAGGTTCTATAGAGGATATCTGAGTCTGGCCGAACATCCTACAGCCAGTGACTCAACACCAAGTATTGGGTGGTGGAGTGGTTTTGAATAGGAAAAGGGGTAAGACAAGGCTGCATTTTATCACCCTGCTTGTTCAACTTATCCACAGAGCACATAATGCGCAATGCAGGGATGGAGGAATCACAATTTGGGATCAAAATTGCTGGGAGAAAAATCAACAATTTGAGATATGCAGATGATACCACCCTAATGGCAGAAAGTGGGGACGACTTAAAGAAGCTCCTGATTAGGTTGATAGAAGAAAGTGCAAAAGCTGGCTTGAGACTTAATACAGTCAAACCTTGCATAAAGAGCGTTTCGCTTAAAGAGTAACTCGCTTAAAGAGCAGAATTTTCTCTGAATGTTCGCTTCGCTTAACAAATAAAACCAACCAAAAACTCGCTTAACAAATAAACCGGGGTTCACAATCCCCACACATACAATTGGTCATTTACAATGGTGTTTCGCTTAAAGAGCAAACTCGCTTAAAGAGCAATCCTGTGGAACGCATTATGCTCTTTAAGCGAGGCACCATTGTATCAAGAAAACCAAGATAATGGCAACAGGCCCTATCCGTCCCTGGAAAATAGATGGGGAAGAAGTAGAAGCAGTGACAGATTTTACTTTCCTAGGATCAAAGCTCACTGCAGATGGTGATTGCAGCCATGAAATAAAAAGACGACCGATTCTTGGGAGGCAAGCAATGAGAAACCTGGGGAACATAGTGAAAAGTAGAGACATCACATTCCAAACAAAAATTCGTACAGTCAAAGAAATGGTATTCCCGGTGGCAATATATGGTTGTGAGAGCTGGACCATTAGGAAAGCTGAGCGCAGAAGAACAGATGCCTTTGAGATGTGGTGTTGGAGGAGAGTTTTGAGAGTCCCTGGACAGCGAGGAGAACAAATAGGTCAATCTTAGAAGAAATCAACCCTGACTGCTCCTTAGAAGGTCAAATAGTAAAGATGAAGCTAAAGTACTTTAGACATCAAATGAGAAGAGAGGATTCACTTAAGAAAGCCTTGATGCTGGGAAAGGTGGAGGGCAAAAGAAAAAGGGGGTGGCCAAAAATGAGATGGCTAGATGGTATTGTGGATGCAGTGGGCACAGAGGTGCGTGGGCTGAGGAGGATGGTGGAGGACAGAAGTGCCTGGAGGACAATGGTCAATAGGGTCGCAAAGGGCTGGAATCAATTGTGCGACTGAACAACAACAAAATAACCTGACTCCCTAAACGGGTCAATGGCTACAGGTGGATGAGCTCCTTTAGGTGAGGTGATGATCCCTTCAGTGTAGGAAATGCCACTGGAAACCATCATATTGGGCCCAAGAGCAAAATGAGAGGAGGAACCACTTCACTAGACTGATTCCCAATGGTCATAGAGACGAAATAGGCCATGTTAGATGGACTGGCTGTGAAGCCGCACCATGTCTTCAAGGCTGCGGCAGTCCTTCACGGTGTAAAATCCTGCATTTCTCACTTCATATGTGCCGCAAGAGAAGGCTCTGTGATCACAGTGTGTAGGTCACTTCATGGCAAACTGTAATCCACCTTAAACAAATTTACGCCAATGGCATTTTTCCTGTATCAAGGAAATATATATATAATGTACTCAGATACGAGTAGCGGATACGAGTAGCAGCCGACGACAGAGGACATGTTAACTTTCCTCAGTAATTACTCCCCTCCCCCAAATGTTGGTATTCTGCCAAAAGATCCCCCAAAAGAAGTATCAGCAGGTACATTACAATTATGAAGGACTTTTTTTAATCACAAAGCAATAAACCATTTAATATTTCCCATACAGTCAATGCCAACATATTTCAACAAGTTCAGATGCCAATGTGGGCAGTATACCAAATTAAGGTATTCACTTGTTTTACATCCCAGCCAAACATCTATTATAGCCCACCAGAGTTGCAATTTGGCATCTGTAGGGTTACAAGTACTGATGCCCCCAATATAGCCCTAGGACTGTAACCGTATCATCCCTACACAAACAAACCTGCCCTTTTCTCAATATTACCTGAACCTAGGAAACATAGGTTTGCACAAGGCTATACACAAATATTCTTTCTCTCAGAATTACTTGAGCAGCATTAGGCAACTTGGTGTATTAGAGTTTCCATCCATACTCCCAGGAATGGAAAATTTCAAATTTTATTGTGTTGACCTACTGGCTAAAGAAACAACTTAGCCAAGAAAAGATGATCCAAAAGAAAACAAAGCTATTTAATATTGCTTATAATTTATTTTACAAATGATAATCTCTGGCTCAGGCCTAAACAACTTGGAACACAACAAGTCCAACACAACACAAAAGCCATAGGAAACTAGATTTACTGATCCCCTGGTAAGCAACAAATACATAACCAGCAGCCTGTAATCCAGGAGTTCTCAACCTTTGTAAACCAGGGGCTGGGTCACCCTCCCTCAGACAGCTTTGGGGGCTGGACGGCCATTTTGCCCTTCCTCCACCTCATGGCACTTTCCTGGTGTGGTGGAGGTGGGAGGGGGCACATGAAATGGCGTCACGGGCCACAAGTTGAGAATCCCTAATGTAATCCATTTGACAGGTTGTGTGTTATGTAGGACTACTTTAGCGCAAAGCTAACTGAAGGCAGTTATACTAAGACAGAAGAAAGTAATTGATTAACAGCGTTAATTTCTGCAGCAAACAAGCATCATACTTATAACCCTATCCTTCAAATTTGCACTATATGGTTAATTGCTCCTAACAAGTTTTGTCTGTGGGCAAGAATTCAGAAAAAACTCAGCTAAGAATAAGCAAGATTCCCCTAAGAACCAGATTAGAGCAAAATCTGCAACAGAATACCATGCAAGGCAAAAGCAGACAGATCAAATGGAGCATAGATATAAGACGTTAACAAGCATACTAGGATGCCTATTCTTTAAATCAGGAGTTCTCAACCTTTTTAAGTTGGGGACCAGGTCAGGCTCCCTCTGATATCTTTGGGGGCTGGAGAGCTATTTTGCTCTTCCTCCACCGCATGGCACTTCCTGGCATGGTGGAGGCACGTGGGCCTCAGGTTGAGAATCCCTGCTTTAAATCAACTGACCTTTAAACTGAAGGTGACTATCTATCTATCTATCTATCTATCTATCTATCTATCTACAGTCAAACCTCGCATAAAGAGCACCTCGCTTAAAGAGCAACTCGCTTAAAGAGCAGAATTTTCTCCGAATGTTCGCTTCGCTTAACAAATAAAACCAACCAAAAACTCGCTTAACAAATAAATCGGGGTTCGCAATCCCCCCCCCCACAATTGGTCATTTGCAATGGTGTTTCGCTTAAAGAGCAAACTCGCTTAAAGAACAATCCTGTGGAACGCATTATGCTCTTTAAGGAGGTACAACTGTATCTATCTATCTATCTATCTACTAATCAATCAATCAGGTGGCAGTGTAAGCTGAAAATAAGACACATTACTGAAGCAAGGAAAGAGGATTAAGGCTGACCCTTATTCTAATGATAGAGAGACTAAGGATGGCTGTTTTGACCATGTCAGACTATAGAACAAATAAGAAGACCATAATTCAGGTATGTGATTTTACAATTATGACACTGATACAGTCTACTAATTCCCCATAACAGTTGCCATTTAAAGGAGTCATTCCCACCAGCCTGACTGGCTCCATTATTTTAGTCACAAAAATAAAAATTTTGACCATGGTGCTAGCACTCAAGTAAAAGTTATTAAAATAGGAAAATATGCCTTAATCAACACAATAAAAACGTATTTCAAAAGGGATAGTCCAGAAGTACAGTATACAATTGGGAAGGGAAAGGCTAAAGAACCAGTGATCAAAGTTCTTCTTTATAGAGATGCCAGATCTTGAAGGTAGTTCATAAGAATTGAAAAATAACACAGAAGAACTGTATTACACAAAAGCCCCTACAAATTTATATGGCACAACATAAATCTGTAAAACTGAATCCAGATAGAGACACATGCAACTAAACTAGAAGAACAAGCTACGGTACATTCATTTATTTATTTATTCATATTTATATTGCTGCCCACTCAACGAGGCGACTCAGGGCGGCTTACAGTCAAAACAGCAACAGTACAATGAAAATTATAAAATATAACCTCACAAAATACAAAATGCAACCAAGAGCTTTATAAAGCTTCAAGCAAATGCAGATACTGTATGTGAAGAATATCTATAGGTACTGCACAGAATCTGTGAAGCTGTATTTGTACTATAAATTACATTATGAGCAACAATCAGAATTTGAACTGTCTTCTCTAGAAAGCCTCATCTGTGACTCTTCCTTAGGAGGTTTCTCAGTCCTCTCAAATGTTTCCAGTGCTAATTTTTAATAAAAGCAGAACACCAGGTCACAAACAATTTAGAGTTTCATATAGAACAGGAAAAGAAGGAAATAAGAGTAGATGAAGACAACTGCTCATACTAATAATTTTGTACATCAAGGTATCTCAACCAAGACATATGTACATACATTCTGCTTTTCAAGACAATATACTTGAGAGTACAACCTATATATTTACCCAGACAGCAACCAAGAGCAACACCCTAGAGCACTTCTGTAAATTCTTATAGCATAAAAAGGCCATCAGGATTGAAAGGAAACAATTAAATTATCAGAGATCCTAGGACTTGACTTTGGCTATATAGCTTCCAAATGCTGATTTTTATTTCTTTTCCTATTTTTTTGGATAATCACCCCTTCCGAAAAACTTAACATAGGTAACATAAACAACAAAATACAATGTCCCACAATTAAACTATCCCAATTTATTGCTTCATCTTAAAAGTGAAGCCTTCTTCCTCAATATCCTCAGATTTAAGAGTATGACAATTCAAAACATAGGGGAATTTCAGGATTGGATTATTTTTATACCTTTTTAAAAAACCAAAGAAATCCTATGAATATTTCAACAACTGATCCTCTCCAAAACTATATACAGTAATAACAAAGGCAGGTTAAACAAGCGCACAGGCCTAACTGGGATTTTAAAATGTGCTAAAGCTGTAACAGATGATGTAGTCCTGGCTTTAAGAGTCCCTCTTTTCCCAGCAATAAGACACTGGCACTTCTTCTGTGTCTAGGCCAGATGTGTAGCTGCTAAAATGAAGCCACCATTTGGTGAATTCATTCTGCAGTTCCTTTCGCTTGACCTAGTGTGAGAAAGATTACCCAGCACAAAGTTGCCGTTACCCGGGGTATGTCTGATTGTGGCCCAAAAGTACCACAATCTTTGAATAGGCTCCTTCTGTGTACCTGGGCACTCACAGTGAAAGGGACACAGGCCCCTCTCGAAACTCTCTCCCCAGTTCTGCATTTCCTAAACCAGAGGTAGGGAATCTACAGCCTGTGGGCCAGATCTGGCCCACAGCACCAAATAACCCAGCCTTTGCCCTCGCTCCAGCCACCAGCGGAATTGGCAGCTGTAAACAGCAGGGGGACCACCACTCTGCCCCCCTCCTCAACAGTCTGAGGGAGCATGACCCGGCCCTAAACCGAAAAAGCCTGTCCTAAACCAACAGGCAGGAAAAGAACAGAAGGCCTGAGTTCCAAAGGCCAACACAAAATTGCCCATTGCCTCTCTTATTAGCTCAAGTTCAAGAAGAGACCCTCCTAAAAACTCCATCCATTCAACCTGGGCTTGTTGATTTTAGACCTGTTGCACGCGGAGGAGCCACAGGAAAAAATCTAACTTCCTCCTGTGTGGGAAGAAGGGAGTCTTCACCTGCCCCCCACCCATAAAAAAGCTAATGACGGAAAAGGATAAAATACATACATAGAGGAGGTCTCAGCATCGCCATAAACAATACCCACCCCCCACCTCCCAACTTCCCCCTTGAATCTTCACAAGACAAGGTCCGACCCAAAAACAAGACCCCCTAAGAGACACACAAACACACACACATAAGGAAAGAGCATGTTTACCTGGCAGCTAAGGTGGGGGGGGGGGTCAGGATGGGAGGGAGGAGAAGAGTCGGGGAGCCCTGTGTGGGCCCCCCCTCCTCTTCCCTCTCTGCTGCGGCGCTGTTCTTGCCGCCTGAGCCTTCCTCTTCTCTTTCTTCCTCCTCCTCCTCCTCCTTCCCCCACCGCCTCTTCCGGGCTGGGGAGGAGAGGCTGCGGCGGCCCAGGGATTCGCAGAGGCGGCAAAGAGGGGTATAATTGGGGGGGGGGACGTTTCTGGGGAGCAACAAGTTTGGGAAGCTTGGAGAAGGAGGGGGGGACTCGAAGCGTCCCAAGCAATTTGGGGAGAGGGGGGAAACAGGGCAGAAAGCCCCCCCCCCTCAAGCGGTTCTGGGGGAGAAGCTGCGGGTGACTGAGGGGGGGTTTGGAGAGGGAGAGGAAGGAAAATGGTGACGCTGGCTCTGAGGAAGGGACAAGAGCAGGTCGTGGTCTGGAATCCAAGCTGGGCAAAAATGGGACTTGTGAGGTAAAAGGCCTGGTGGGGAGGGAAGGGAGGGAGGAAGAAAAGAAGTGGAGCGAGGGAGAAATAAAATAATATATATATATTATTATGAAGGGAAACAAAAAAAAGAGACAGAGAGAGAGAAAGGGGAGGTGAAGGGGAGGAGGAGGAAGAAAAGAAAAAAAAAAGAAAGAAACAGAAAAAAAGGGGGGGGAAGAAGCTGCTGGCCCCTCCTCTCCCCCCCACACACACACTGCCTGCGCGCGCGCGTGGCGTCACTCCTCTGCTGCACGCGTACGCGGCGACGCACCCTTTGGCGTGCGTCACCGTCACGCCGACGCCGGCAAGGCCCCCCCTCCCTCCCTCTCACCCGCCGTTGCCGTGGGTAACCCCGACGACGCAGGATTTCCACCAGAGCCGGGCCTGGAGGCGGGGCAAATGGGTGGGACGAGGGGAGGGTTCTTAAGCCTCGTTCCCTGGATTCACCTTAATATAAGAGCGCAAGGGGTGAACTGAGGAAAGGGGGGGGGGGGTTTGAAGTTGTCGCCGTGTTAGTCTGTGGAAACATTTGTTTATTTAGATACGCAGATGATGACACTACCTTAATGGCAGAAAGTGGGGGAGACCTAAAGAAGCTCCTGATTGGGTTGAAAGAAGAGAGTGCAAAAGTTGGCTTGAGACTCAATATAAAGAAAACCAAGATAATGGAACAGGCCCTTATCAGTCCCTGGAAAATAGATGGGGAAGAAGTAGAAGCAGTGACAGATTTTACTTTCCTAGGATCAAAGCTCACTGCAGATGGAGATTGTAGCCATGAAATAAAAAGGGGACTGATTCTTGGGATATAAGCGATGAGAAACCTGGGGAGCATAGTGAAAAGTAGAGACATCAAATTGCAAACAAAAATTCGTATTGTCAAAGCAATGGTATTCCCTGTGGCAATGTATGGTTGTGAGAGCTGGACCATTACAAAAGCTGAGCACAGAAGAATAGACGCCTTTGAGATGTGGTGCTGGAGGAGAGTGTTGAGAGCCCCCTGGACAGCGAGGAGAACAAATAGATCAACCTTAGAAGAAATGAACCCTGACTGCTCCTTAGAAGGTCAAATAGTAAAGATGAAGCTAAAGTACTTTGGACATCAAATGGGAAGAGAGGATTCACTTGAGAAGGCCTTGATGCTGGGAAAGGTAGAGGGCAAAAGAAGAAGGGAGCGGCCAAAGATGAGATGGCTAGATGGTATTGTGGATGCAGTGGGCACAGAGCTGGGTGGGTTGAAGAGGAAGGTGGAGGACAGGGGTGCCTGGAGGGCAACGGTCCATGGGATCGCAAAGGATCGGAATCGACTGTGCGACTGAACAACAACAAATGACATTTATACACATTGAGTCAACATATAACAAGAATATATATATATAGACTATTTAAAACTAGACATTAATTTGTAAACAACCATCTAAACAATTTATATATTTGATTGCACCAGGAGCTGCCCTTAAAAAATCTTCAGTTATTGCTCTAAGGCAGGGTTTCTCAACCTGCAGCCCATAGGACAGATGTGGTCCACTGCACCATTTCATGTGGTCTCCCCCCCACTGCCTCCACCACACCAAGAAGTGCCATGTGGTGGAGGAAGAGCAAAATGGTCATCCAGCTGCTAAAGCTGTCTGAGGGAGCCTGACCCCAGCTTTAAAAGGTTGAGAGCTCCTTCACTAAGGCTACATTGTATAACCCTTATCCCTTTAACCCCTGCATTTGGTGAATATAAAGACTGTAAGTTTTACTTCTTGTCTGAAGAAGTGGATTTGATCCATGAAAGCTAATTTATTATTTATTTATATTTGTTTATCGCCCTCCTCCACGAAGGGACCCAGGACGATTTCCAACAATTTTAAAAACACTTAAAAAATTAAAAACTTTAAAAAGCTTAAAAACTTAATTAAAAGCTAGGTATTATAACTTGGATGTACTGGGGGTCAAATCATCCAACTGGCTGGGGAAATTGAACCATCCACTCCCCAGACCAGACCTGCCAGCCAGGTTTTCACTCTTTTCCTAAAGGACAGCAGCTCCGTCTGCAGGCGTAGCTCTATCGGGAGGAGGTTCCACAGGGCCGGAGTGGACACCGAGAAGGCCCTCGTTCTAGTGCCAGAGAGATGCACCTCTCTGGCTGATGGCACAACCAGAGATCCTCTCCAGTCCGCTCTGGTGGGCCGGGTAGATGTCCTTGGGACAATGCGGTCTCTCAAGTAACCTGGACCACTACCATAAAGGGCTTTAAAGGTAATAACCAGCACCTTGAATTGCACCCAGAGGCAAACTGGGAGCCAGTGCAGCTCCTTCAGCAGCGGTGAGGCACGGGCATAACGCCCGCATCCCAACTCTACTCGTGCAGCTGCATTCTGGACCAGCTGAAGCCTCCGAATGGTCACCAAGGGCAGCCCCATGTTCTATGGCTTTTTTGTTTTCATATATGCTTAAACTTCAAACTAACACAGCTACTATTCCTAAAAATTGTATAATATGTTGCACAGTCTATCATGGTGCCCTGCACTCACATGCTGGTGATAGTAGTTTCCCCCATATGTGCAAATATATCAGAAAACAAAACACAAAAAGTGTTGTGGCACTGTAAAGACTAATTGCTGTATTTTTAATGCTAGCTTTCATGGATCAAGTCTCACTTCGTCAGGAAGGGGTAGGTTTTAGTAATAGCAATGACACTTATATAATGCCCCATAGTGCTTAGTACACTCTCTGGGTGGTTTACAAGTAATTCGCATTTTAGCATTTTTAGGCATGTGGAGGAGAGTTGTCTCTTGTGGGGAAAGGAAGGAAGGCAGAAAAGAGGTGGTTTTACCGCTTACCTGTTGAAAACAGGAGGAGAGAAGTGACTTTTGTGCAACAGACTCTGTTTTTCAGTAGATTTTAAAAGCACTTTTAAAAATATATATATATATATTTCTGATCATTTCCCCAGGGTTGGTGGAGGCAATTTTTCTTACCACATTCAAAAGCCACTTCAACATATTCTCCTGAGGGAAGCTTGCTATGGTAATAAGGTAGTAGACTATACTGCCAGTGACTCAATGCCATCTAACAACCCTGAGGACTAACAGCCTTGGGTGGCAATGTCCACAGGGAAGGGTGATGGTCCCCAAGTGGGTTAAATCCCACTTGAATCCATCTTGATGGAGAGTAGCAGCTTTATTAATACCGACTTGAGGCTGAAGGAACACTTTGTGTGTCCAAAGGGCCCAGGACCAGAAAGTGACTCGCGGAACTGGATCAGTGGTATGAGTGTCACGCTGGGATATGGAAGGCCACTGCATTGTGTGGTTTCCAAGACAATCTTTATGGCTGATCACCATGAGGATGGCCAATATTCAGAATCTGATAAAGCATTAAAAGGAAGAAAAAGAAGCCTGGCGCTCTTGGGGCATCTGGTCTTTCCTCTCTGGAGCCTGATTTCAACCATGCTCACTTCTCCTTTCTGAGTTTCCCTTGTCCCTGGTGCAGGGCAATCTTAGATATTGCCTGTGACTTTTAGGGAGAAGTGGTGGAGTGTCTTTAAATGACTCTTCTTCTTTCATGTCCAGATCAAATCTTAAACTACCAAAATGAAGCCACCTTCTTGGCATTCTCGTTGGCCAAATTAAATCCTCATTGGTACATGTTTCTGGCAGTAATCGGCAGACCAGTAAATGAGCTGGGTTCTGTGTGTCTAAACATTCACATCGTGTGTTGTTGTCTGCTAGCAGCCCCCACTTGAGCCTGTTGGCCTTGCATTTAGGGACTATGACCCTCACCCTATTCAGGGTCGTCCATGTCAGTGGTCCCCAACCTTTTTGCACCATGGACTGGTTTCATGATAAACCATTTTTCCACAGACCAGTAAGTGGGGGTGATCTCTCCCGTCTGCCAGCTGCAGCTTGAATATGGACAATGTGATACCTCGCTGCACACAGGTATGGGGAGGAGCCCCACTGTAGCTCAAAAATAAAAAGGAGGGGCCCAGCCACCTGCCAGCCACACCGTTCAACTTGGGCAGTGAGGTATCACACTGTACATAGGTAGGGGTCAGAGCCCCACTGTAGTTAAGCAACCTGGAGAGGGGCCTGGCCACCTGCCTATCTGCTGTGTCTGAAGCCTGTGCTCTTGATTCACTAGGCAGACCCAGCAAAGCACATTGGGGGCAGAAGGCTGCCATCAGGGATCCTAGCACCACCCAATCCCGCTGCCTGGTTTGGGACAATCTGTAGGTTCGCAGCCTGGTGGTTGGGGACCCCTGCTCCACGTGACATGGGAGCTTGAGTTTCTCCACTATATCCTTTAATGTTATTTCTTGCCCAGTGAAATCCTTTCTCCATCTTCTAATTTGGTAAATGGTGCTAAAGTATTTCAGAGAGTAAACAAAATAAAACAAAAAAAAAAGACAAAAAATGTTGTGGCACCTTAAAGACTAACTGCTGTATTTAAATGTGATGAAACGGATTTGGTCCATGAAAGCTCACATTTAAATACAGCAGTTAGTCTTTAAGGTGCCACAACATTTGTTGTTGTTGTTGTTGTTTAGTTTTGTTTACTCTCTGATATGCTTGCACATTCTGACATGGCTACCACTTCAAACATCTTTTAACTAATGTGTTTCTTTTTCCTCTACAGCAATGGTCCCCAGCCTTTTGGGACATTGTAGGTTGGGTGTGTCCAGCATTAATGTGTCCAGTGCCCAAAGAGGGCTACCCTTCAAATCAAAATGCAACAACCTACTGTTGTTAACCTACTGATTTAGATTCAAAATAAATACTGTACTCAGGTCAATGACGTAACCTTAATGTTATAGGTACTTGAACTCAGAATAACCCAAAGGCTAGTAGGGAAGATAAGACCAAGATAAGAGAGGAGGCTAGCAGAAGGAGCCACAAAGACCACAAAAAACCAGGTTACTCTTGTATTCATTGTAACAGTACAGTAACAATCATAAAATAAAACCTCACAAAACAAAGCAGAACACAGACTAACTCTCCTCTGACCGTTGATGGGGGCCTGGAGGTGGGGCTGAGGTCCTCAGCTGCCTGCTACGCCATGGCATCTTTTCCCTCAGGCCAATGGTGTGAGCCCAGAGGATGGGGCAATGTACTGTTACAGGCGGCTGAGAACATCACCCCCTCCTCTGGGCCCACACCAACGGCCTGAGGGAGAAGACACCATGGCTTGGCAGGCAGCTGAGAACATCACCCCCTCCTCTACATACTGTATTTTAAACTATTAAGGTCCCTATATGTTGGCTCCAATTTGAAAGGACATAACAATATGAACAATTATGTGTATTCCTAACCAACTACCCTCTGAGAAAAAAACCAGCTTGGAAGAATGAGTAGAGAAGAAAGGATGCTGCAACAAAGAGAATCAGTTCCATCAACTGGTACGGCCTAGCCAGCCAACATGATCATTTAGGGCCTAAATGACAGACCTGCAGAATACACTTGTCTAAACATGAGCTACTGTTCCTAAATGGAGGAACAGTATTCTATGTTGAGAGTAAACTAGGTACTTTTTTTTAGTAGATAAGACAGTCTCCTATAAACGTACATGAGGGAGGAAATTTGTTCCAGAAGACGTTTCCCACTACCCACACAATCTTCAGCTGCAGATTGCAAACTCCATAGCTACAAGAAAGAAAATGTCAGAACAAGATACACCTGCATTCAGAACATTGAAATTTTGTATGAGATAAGCACGTTCTCCATGCACAATGCTATAGAAACCAAGTGTTTCAGGGGAGTAGTCATGTCTGTCCATTGCAGTAAACGCAACTAAATGTCTTGTGACAAGAATTATAATTTTTCCTAGCTCATTTCATCAGTTGCATGAGGAAATGGATTGTAGTCCATGAAAAGTTATACCAAATAGAACCTGTTAGTCTGTAAACATAATATGAATTCAAAAGGTCCTCAAAGACCGTTACCATCTGAAAAGCTAGAAGAAACAAATTACTATTAGGAACAAGAGTCAACAGCAACCAGGTGGCATATTTTTGTTTAGATACTATACTTAGAATGTGGTTTAATTTGGTTTGGTAAAGCTTCATGTTCAAATTGACCATTATATAGTTTATGAACACCATGCATAATTCACTAAAGACTTTGGTAGCAGAAGCTTCCCCAATGATTATACCTTAACTGGTGATCGTCACTTAGTAGGCGGTACCAGTATTTACAGGCAAAAGAAAAGATAAATATTTCATAGGCTACATAAGTTCTTAGAAATTAGTCCCATCTGATACTATATTTGACCAGCATTTGTCATTGTTTTACGAGTCTGCGGGAAAGATGACCCATATGCAAAATTCAGATGTCTTGTGTTCTACACTTCTCAAGATTTTAATGTGTTACAGCTAGTTGTCCTACCTGCAAGACAGAGAGGAGGAGAAGATCAGTGATGGGATGTAACAAGTTCTCACCAGTTCGCCAGAACCGGTAGTAACTTTCCCCAGTGTCCCGGAGAACCGGCAGCAGCTGGGGGGGGGGGGGGGACACCACCTTCGGGGCTTACCTTTTCACTGGTTCCCCCACTGCGCATGCAGTGGAGGAAGAGAAGCTGCTAGCCTGAAGCTCCCTATAGCCTGCTCCCCAGGGTAAGTGACTCACCTTTGGAAGTGATGTGTCTCTGTGTACTTTAATGTGTATTTAATACCTTTACCTATATTGGCATACTACCACAGTTCCTAAAAAGGCCTGGTGGCCTGGCTTGGGGTTTTTAAGCAAAGTCTTGGAGTTACCTCATCAATAAGCTACACCTATGCTGTTCCAATTGTTGTTCCAATTGGAGAACCCTTAAGGATGTACAGCTGTTTTACATTTACATTAAGGCATATTATCCTAGGGAACTGGTTAGGCATAGACTTAGTACCTAACTTCTTTAACTGTTGAAAAGTTGAAAAGTGCCAAAATGAAGCCATCTTGTGGTGAGTTCATTCTGTAGTTCCTTCCATCTGACCTAGTGTGAGAGAGAAGATGTTTCACATTTAGTTAGTCAATCCTTTCTCATTTGAAAGAGAAGTCTATCATCACCAATCCTGTTTCAGGAGCTGCTTTGAAGAAGCTGTATAGCAGCCAGGAGGAACTGTAACCCTAATTTTGACATTACCATTTTTATTATTATATTTTCTCTCTCTCTCCCTTTCTCTCTCTCTCTCTCATTTTCAATAAAATATGCTTCTCTCATTATTTTAATTTGCCATCCACTTCAAGGTTAGGCTTACATATCCACAAACGCCACACTATACCATGATTTACTTGCAGGTAAGATAACTGCAAGGGTTGATTTTTAATAAATTGATAAAGATCTCAAACTTCTATTATTTGGAAGGGGCATGGGCAAGTCCCCCCTCCCCCTTTCTCTCTCTCTGTTTAAGTCTCTGGGAGATGCAGTTTTAATTTTTTTTTATTTTTATTTTTTATACTTTTAATTAAATTTTCAAAAGTAAGTACATACAATATAACACTACAAAAATACAATCACATAATTTTCTCACTTAAAGTATCCAGATGGGGAAAATCAAAAGTAAAAATGTAAAATGAAGTGGTGAAGTCACTGGTGTGCATGCGCATGCGTGCATGCATACACATGCTTTTCTCAAAATCATGGCAAACTAAGGCCCAAAGGCCCCAGAGCAGTCAAAATCTTCAAAAATAAAAATTACATGAGAAAAAGAAAACTTAAAAGTGCATTAGTGTGAAATGAATGTGATTCTAAGTCCAAATCCTTTCTCCCAGACAGCAAATGCTCTTTGTTCCACTGATGCCCCAAATTTTTCCTGCATTTTGGTTTGCTTTTTTTACCTTAACCCCTGAAATTCAGTTCTGTACTGGTAGATGAGAAGTTAGAAACAAAACTGCACTTCACCACTTTATTCCCAGAGACTAAATCATCCTTCCATCTTAAATCATCCTTCCATCCTGTGGCACTTAATGTTATCATAGCATCTTATCAAGGTGCATTCTAGGCCTGGAGCCACTGAAAGCATCCACATTAGTAACCTTTCCATATTGTTCCATTGTCTACCAGTTTAGTCAGAGCCTTGATTTTTGCTCATTGTATTGCATGAAAGTCCAGGCTGGGAGAAATCTTCAGCCCTTTTTGCCAACAGGAATCAGTCATGCTGTTTATCAAACAAACCAAAGATTTCCATGCAGGGCCGGGTTTACATGAAAAGAGGCCCTAGGCTATTCCACTTATGTGGCCCTTTCACCTCCCATTTTTAAGTTTGTAAATTACATTAGATGTAATAAAATACATCATTACTGTGATATATATCAATATATAGGCCCCTCTTAATCTTGAGGCTCTAGGCTGAAGTCTAGTTAGCCTATAGGAAAATCCGGCCCTGCCTCCATGCCATTCCATAGGCAGGGTATTCCACAAATTGATATGGATATATGATCATTCCACAAGTTAATATGGATATATGGCCAGTCCATTGGCCATATATCCGTAGGCCAGGCTGATCCACAGGACTTTTGCTCAGTGTATCTCTGTACCCTAAAAGCAGGACCTGAAAAACACAAGTTGACATTATACATTAGTTTAAGAAAAAGAATATTAAATTGAACATCTCTCCCACCCCACCCCCAAGAATTATAGACAGTTTGGCAAAGGGACTGCTGACTAATGCAGAATACATTTATCTTACCATCAACCTTTGGTAATCAGGATTTTGAGGTTTCTGTATGATTTAAAAACCCTATTTATCCAGAGGCAATAGCGGGATCAAGGAATGTGTGGTATACCACAATGGAGCAATCAGTTTCATCCCTATTAAAACCATACCAGAACTTTTTCCATTTATACTGGCAAACAAATTGGCACAAGAAAAATAGAAATTTAGAACAGAAAGTTAGTCAGTCCTCTGTTAAAATGACCACATATGAATCAACATGATCTTGTTTACTTTAATTCATTTGGTTTAGTTTCCATTCTATTTCTTATTCTGGTTCTGCACAGGATTTTTAATATTTGCCTAGCCCTGTTTACGTTCATATACACAGAACAGAAGTAAAATATCCATCCTAACATAGTAGAAATTGTTAGAAAAACTGCTTCTTTTCTAGTAAAAACAGTGTGATAGTTGCCTCCTTAAATCTAACAGGTGAAAAATATCAGCCAAGAGCAGATGGTGGAGCAGAGGGTAGAGCAACCAATGATGGCTGGATCCAGGGGAAAATGGGCCTTTGTATGCACACAGACAGGTATTTTCTGAAACGCTTGCAGACAAGCAAATATTCACAAAAGAAAAGTTCTTTGACTTGGGTAAGGAGGCAGGTGGAAATGAGTCAGTTTGGGCATACCTTGTGGTTGGATAGAGTCCAGGTTGCCCTTATGGATTAATTGTCACTCCCTTGAAGAGTGGGAGCTTTATCAATCAGAGCTTTTGAAGGTCTATTCATTTCCACTCTGGCACACTGACATTGCTGTTAATGAAGCCATGTGTATAGTGACAGGATGCCTCAAACCTACACCAGTTGAGAAAATATACCCTCTTGTTGGTATCGTTCCACCTAAATTAAGGATAGAAGTAGCAGCAGACACTGAGAGAACTAAACAAAAGAAAGACCCTGACATCCTCTCAACAGATATGAGCCTCAAGTTCATCAGCTCAGATCCAGGAAGAGCTTTATGGCAAGAACAAACATTCTTGAGGGTACGCAAGAGCAAAACCAAATTAGAAGATGGAAGAAGGAGCTCACTGGACAAGGAACAACATTAAAGTAGGATGTAGCTGAGGAACTCAACCTCCCCTACATTAGTTGGAGGACCCTGAATAGGCTGAGGGTCGGTGTCCCTAAGTGTAAGATCAACTTGCTCAAGTGGGGCCTGCTGGCAGACAACAACACGCTGTATGAATGTGGAGAGATATAGAACCCAGTTCATTTACTGCCAGAAACATGCACCGATTAGGACTTAAGTTTGGCCAACAACAAAGCCAAGACAGTAGCTTCATTTGGGTAGTCCAGGGTTTGATCGGGACACAAAAGAAGAAAAAGACACTGAATGTGGTGAAGTGGTTTGAATTTGTCAATGAAGCTGAGACAATGTCATCAGGAGGCCAGATGGCATTTCTCCTTGGTATCATTAACTGAACAGAAGGGTTGCAGCAGAGGCACCTGACTGCATTCATCTTTTTCAAGGGTAATGGTAGCATCAAAGAAGAGCATGTGTAGTTCCAATGGTGATGGGGGCAGGAGCTACTGGGTGGCAGCAGTAGTGGAAGGTGACACTGGCATAGGAAGCTCACTTTTGTTAGTATCATGCAGAAAGTGGCAATGGTAAACTGTTGCTGAATTTTCCTTACCATAAAAAACCTATGATGAGTCCATGGCCTTTGTAAATTTA
This sequence comes from Furcifer pardalis, assembly GCA_030440675.1. Lineage (NCBI taxonomy): Eukaryota > Metazoa > Chordata > Lepidosauria > Squamata > Chamaeleonidae > Furcifer > Furcifer pardalis. Next base: position 20,326,097 of record CP126893.1, read on the forward strand.
TTTATTTATTTTATTTGTTCACACTTGTCCCCCAAAGGGACTCATGGCAATTCACAATATATCATCCACAACGAACAATTTAAAACCATTTTAAAAAGATTAAAAATTAAAAAAGATTAAAACTGGGTATTGTGGCAGATAGGCACTGCGGGTCAGATCATCCAACCAACTGGGGATATTGTACCATCCATCCCCCAGACCTGACCTGCCAGCCAGGTTTTCACTCCTTTCCTAAAGGACAGCAGCTCCGTCTGCATACATAATTCTATTGGAAGGAGGTTCCACAGGGCCGGAGCGGACACAGAGAAGGCCCTCCTTCTCGTGCCAGTGAGGTGCGCCTCTCTGGCCAATGGCACAACCAGAGAGCCTCTCCTGTCCGCCCTGGTGGAACGGGCAGATGTCCTTGGGACGATGCGGTCTCTTAAGTATCCTAGTCCACTACCATATAGGGCTTTAAAAGTAATAACCAGCACCTTGAATTGCACTCAGAGGCAAACTGGGAGCCAGTGCAGCTCCTTCCACAGTGGTGAGGCACAGGCATAACGCCCACATCCTATCACTACCCGTGCAGCCGCATTCTGGACCAGCTGTAGCCTCCGAATGGTCACCAATGGCAGCCCCATGTAGAGCACATTACAATAATCAAGTCTGAAGGTGACCAAGACATGTGTGACCATGAGCAATGCATTTATGACAGCCATGGACTCATTTATGGCAGCCGTAAATGGCCGAGGGAGGGGGGAACAATCAGTCCAACCCCCTCAACTGTTTGAGGGAGCATGACCCGACCTGACTCATTGAAAAGGTTGAGAACCCCTGGTCTAAGATCATGACCAAACCAGCAAGAAACAAATGTTGACCTTTAATGGGCTGCCTGCCAATATCAAAATGACACAATGCTTTCCTTGTAAATACTCAGTACTGTTTTAATCCCTCTGACCAAACAGTAAGGCATACCAGAGCAATTTGGCATACTCCTGCAGAGGTCAAGGATACTGAAAACAAATGACATTTTGTAATATCTGTATGTTTACAGACTTACAGGTTGATCAGGCAGTGAGTACACGGTCATACAGGTACTCTTAGTGCTAAAGCAACATCATGTCTGAAACAGCACGGACATTGCTTCTCTCTCTTTCTGGCCCAAATAAAATTAAATTTTGTTTGTTTGTATGCATATATAATAGTTGCATAGATGAAAACCAAATATTGTTTTAAAAACATCCAAAAGGAAAAAAACTGAAAGCAAAGAAAGCAGACTCATTAAATTAACTGAGAGGACAAGTTATTCACTGGTTAAATTCAGTGGAATTAAAACACCAAAAAGTATAATACAGATACTGTATAGCCATTCAGGGCAGGCAAATACCTGAGGCCTGCATTCTCCAGAGAAAAAGATCTTAGGATGGCACTGATTTAATCATAAAGATGAGCCCAACCTTCATTTTAGGAAAGGGAGCTCAAAAGGGTAAGTGCTATCAAATGCTGGCCCATTGAGATTCTATTTACGTATGTGAATGGTTGGCATTTAGGGCCATAAGTAGATAAATGGTAGAAGACACTCTCCGAAGTCTCTTGACCCTTCTCTGATAGTCATAGCAAGCAAACCAGATTCACAGCCACTTGCTACCTGGATGAGTAGGTAAGATGATCATCCACAATGACCTGCTGCCTAGATTGTCAGTTCATTATTGTTCCTTCTTAGCAGCCCTCCAACATACTAAAACTATTTCTACATAGGCTTTTGCCTTGTCTGGCAAATAGAAGGTTCAAATAACACCATCTTCTGTGTGTGGTCCTCCCAAGGTCATCTCACTGCTGCTTTTTTCAAGTCAAGAAAAAACAGGGGAATGGCTACAAAAAGTCTTTTAATTGTTACAAACTCACATACACCAAAATCTGGAAGCACTCTGAAGGTAAAAGGGACAGTGATTGGAAGCATGTTTTGCAAGTTATGTGGTGTAACTTTTGTGATGTTATCAGTTGTGGCTGCACTGCAGCAATTTCAGAGGTATCAGAAAATTCCCCTTGTCCCTTGGGGAAGCCCTTGGGAGTTTGGAATTGGGAGGGGGGAGACTCCTGGAACCAAGAGAGGCTATTTTGGCAGCATTAAAGGGTTCCCTCTCACATTCTGCACCTCTCAAGGGATTCCCCAGCTTGAAGGGGGTCCCTGGTGATTTTTGGAAGCTTGTGGGGAGAAAGAGGAAGCTTTTAATACCCCTGAAACAGCCATAACTGATGACATCATGCAAGTTACACAGCATAGTTGATGAAACAAGACACTGGTCGATAAATGTAAGGGCTCCAAATAGAATTACTCAACAAAGGGTTGGTTCTTTCTCTACTCAAATAGGTCACTCAGCAGAAGACGCCTGCACTTTGACTTCAAAGAGAAACAAGAAAGAAACATTGAAATATGCACTAGGTTGTACATTTTCTGTCCAATTATTGGTCAACCTAGTCAAATGGTGGTGAACCGATGGCACACGTACCAGAGGTGGCACTCAAAGCCATCTCTGTGGGTACCCGTGCAGTCACCCCAGTACAGAGTTCACCCCGCCCCTCTGCCTAGCAGCCCAATGGGAGCATTTCCTCCTTCCCCCCAGCACAGAGTTCACCCCACCCCTCTGCCCAGCAGCCCATTAGGAGTGTTTCCTTCCTCCTCTGCAGTCACCCCAGTACAGAGTTCACCCCGCCCCTCTGCCTAGCAGCCCAATGGGAGCATTTCCTCCTTTCCCCCAGCACAGAGTTCACCCCACCCCTCTGCCCAGCAGCCCATTAGGAGTGTTTCCTTCCTCCTCTGTTACTGTGTTGGCACTTTGCGATAAATAAGTGGGTTTGGGGTTGCAGTTTGGGCACTTGGTCTCTAAAAGGTTCACCATTGCTGACCTAGTCAAAGGATGTAAGTAAAACCTCTCCTCAGAGTTTAAATATGGCACCTGGTGAAACAGAGCCTGTAGCTGAAGGAAGGCAGATGATCCGTGCTTGAATTAGGGTCAGCTATCCAGACTTGCTTCACCCAAGGCAGCCAGGAACTAATAGTGGATCTTGTTAGATCCGGAGATCCTTGCGCGGGAGTGAGGACACGGACGCCATTGATGGTGAACCAAACAACACGTATGTTTATTGTGACCGCTGGTAACAACAACAACAACGGCTGGGTCAGCAAGGGTTTAAATACCCTGCTTGACCCAGCCCACTGACCAATTGGAGACAGCGATTTTCCCGCCGCTTATACTTTTAAATATCCAACACCCCTTCCCCCCAGAATGCCTTAGTCCGCTATTTACATATATAATCGTTCAGGTGACGGGGGCGTGTCCTTACCCGATCGGACCTGCGCAGTTCAGTCGGCCCTGGGGCATCGAGCAGAGCGGACCTGTCGCTCTCGCTCTGCCCCGGTTGGGCCGTTGGCGGTTCCGGGATGCGACCGTCGGGCTCCGCGGTGACCGGGGGTGAGCCTGCTCCACACGGTAAGTGGACTGGTGGTGGTGCCACGTAACTGGGGGTGTCTTCTGGCCGAACCGGGTCGGTGACCGGTTCGTCCATCGGGTGCATGTCTGGCTCAGCGCCGGTCTGCACTCCCTGGGGAAGGTTGCTATCCGTGTCGGGACTTGTTCGCCTCCTGAGTTGGTCGACATGGCGTTTCCATGTCCGACCATCAGCGAGGCGAACCGTGTAGGTGTAGGGACCAAGCATCTCGCTGACAGTTCCCTCTTCCCACGGTGGGCCGGGCGCATAGTTCCTGGCAAAGATTGGTGAGTCAATGGCTAGTGTCCTGCCCTGTGGTTGATCTCCCTTGAATTTGTCTGGGGAGTACCTGGGATGTAACCGATCGAGATGACAGCGGAGTCTCCTACCCATGAGCAACTCCGCGGGGGCCCTTCCTGTGGTAGCGCAGGGAAGGTTGTGTTGGGCCAACAAGAACGTGTCCACGCGTTCCTGCCAGTCCCCCGGACCTAGCCTTCCCAGGGCTTCCTTTGCGCTTCGTACAAACCTCTCTGCCTGCCCGTTCCCTTGTGCCCTGAACGGGGATGTGAGAGCGTGTCTGGTTCCCAGGGATGCCAGGTACTGCTCGAACTCCGTGGCCGTGAACTGAGGCCCGTTATCGGAGACGAGTGTGTCGGGGATGCCGTGCGTGGCAAAGATTTGTCTGAGTTGCCTGATTATTGTTCTAGCTGTGGTGCTACTCAAGAGTCGGACTTCCAACCATTTTGAGTATGCATCCACGACAATCAGGAACGTTTGGCCATGGAATGGGCCGGCGAGGTCAATGTGAATCCTCTGCCATGGGCCCGAGGGTTGTTCCCATTCCCTGATCGGGGCTGCCGGGGGATTGGGCCGTGATGATTGACAAGGTGTACATTTGGCCACCCATGACTCTATGTCTTTGTCGATGCCAGGCCACCACACGTAACTTCGGGCCAATCCTTTCATTTTTACTATTCCCGGGTGGCTGGTGTGCAGAGTGTCTAATACCTTGGGACGGAGTTTCCTGGGAATCACTACCCGGTCCCCCCACAGCAAGCAACCCCCCACGTAACACATCTCGTTCCTTTTGTCGTGAAATACCTTGAATTCCCCTTCCCCCTTGTCCGGCCAACCCCGGTGAACCCAGCTGGACACAGTCCGGAGGTCGGCGTCTCTCGCCGTTTCCCTGGCAACCTCGGCCGATGTAGTGGGAGAAGAATCCAGGACGTCTAGGGCAAGAACCGACGCCTCCCCCTTTTCCGCGCCTTCCTGGGTTGGAAGGGGGCATCTGCTTAAGGCGTCAGCGTTGCCCATGTGTTTCCCGGGGCGGTAGACCAAGGTGTATGAGTACCCCAACAGGAAAAGGGCCCAACGTTGCATCCGGGGAGACAAGGCAGAGGGTGTAGGCCGGTCACCAGCCAGAAGTCCCAACAAGGGTTTATGATCAGTCACGAGTTCAAAGTCCCGGCCATATAAGTAATCATGAAATTTCCTTACCCCTGCCACTGCCGCCAGCGCCTCCTTATCGATCTGGCCGTAGTTTCTCTCGGTCAGCGACATGGTCCTGGAATAATAGGCGATGGGCGCCTCGAGGCCGTTGGGTAGACGGTGGGCCAGGACCGCGCCGACGCCGTAGGGAGACGCGTCGCAGGCGAGGACCAGTGGCAGGGTCGCGTTGTACTGTATCAGGAAACTGTCCTGGGAGAGGAGATTTTTTACAGTGGCGAAGGCCGACTTTTGTTCGGGACCCCACACCCACTCTGCCCTTGCCGCTAACAGTCTGTGTAGGGGTTCAGCCGCCATGGCCTTCCCTTTCAGGAAGGCCGCGTAGAAATTCAGGAGACCCAGGAATGCCTGCAGCTCCTGCTTGTTTTTTGGGGCCGGGGCGTTCCGGATTGCCTCTACCTTCCCCTTTGTCGGGTGGATGCCCTTGGCGTCAATGCGGAATCCCAAGAAATCCACGGAGGGGACCCCCAGCAGGCACTTGTCCTTTTTTACCTTGAGCCCAGCGGCTCTGAATTTAGCCAGGACAGCGGCGACCCTGTCCTTTAGCTGTCCGGAATCCCCTGCAATTATCAGTACGTCGTCAAAATATGGGACCACCCCCGGGAGTCCTTGGAGGAGCCGTTCCATCGTGCTCTGAAACAGCCCCGGAGCTATGCTGACCCCAAACTGCAGCCTCGTGCACTTGAATGCCCCCCGGTGTGTGACAATGGTTTGGGCTTCGGCTGTGGCGTCGTCCACCGGAAGCTGTTGGTAGGCTTGGGCCAGGTCTAACTTGGCAAAGATCTTGCCCGGGCCCAGCGAATGGAGTAAGTGGTCTATGACGGGAACCGGGTACGCGCTCGGCTCTAGTGCCTTGTTGATCGTGCATTTGTAGTCTGCACAGATGCGCACTGACCCGTCCGGCTTGATGGGGGTCACTATGGGGGTCTCCCACCTAGCATGGTCCACGGGAACGAGGATTCCTTGGGCCACCAGTTTGTCGAGTTCCTTCTCGACCCTGGGTTTAAGTGCCAGCGGAACCCTCCGAGCCTTGAGTCTAATGGGGGCGACGCTTGGGTTGAGCGCAAAAGAAATAGGGGACCCCACATACCTGCCTAAGCCTTCCCCGAAAACGTCTTGGAATTCGGTCATCAGGTCGTTTCTCAGCGAGGCGTCTCCGGGCTGGTCCGTCGCGGTGTTGTGGATGCCGGCGATGGACAGTCCCAGGGCGGGGAACCAGTTTGTGCCTAGCAGCGTTGGAATGTTGCCGTGGACGATGGTCAGTGGGAGGCGTTCCTCCTTTGGTCCGTACTTCACTTGGACCCACTTCTGCCCTGCGACGGAGAGGAATCTGCCCTGGCAGTCCTTGATCCGGATCCGCTGAGTCTGGAGGTCCGCTACCTTCAGAGACGGGAATGCCTTCTTCATCCACCGCCACGGGATGATGGATATGGCGGCCCCAGAGTCGACCTCCATGGGACACTCAGCCCCGTCGATCGTGACTGTGGTGTGGTACTTTCCTCCTTTCTGTGTGGCGGTGTGGCTTATCGTTAGCGTGTGCGTCTCGGCATCTTCGAATTTGCCGCTGTGTCGTCCTTGGCGCCTCTGATTCGCCCTCTGGTTGGCGGCCATCTTGCCCGGCGGGAACTTTTGAATGTGCCGGTCAGCGTGGCTCTCCGCTTGCCTGGCCCGGCAGACCTTTTCAATGTGTCCCCTCTTTTCGCAAAAACGGCAGATGGCGTCCCTGAAGCGGCAATGTGCCCGCTGGTGTGGCCCTCCGCAGCTAGCGCAGCGCTGACCGCTCCTGCCCGAGTTTCCCCCGTCGGTCGCACACACCTCCGCTTCTTCATCTTCGTCCTCATCGGGAACGACCTCTTGATGGTGAGTGGAGGCTTGGCGGGGCGCCGACGGGGGCCGGTTGAAGGAGGATGTTGTTGTCGTCGAGAGTTCGAAGGCTCTGGCTTCCTCGATGGCCGCGGCCAGGGTCAGGTCTCTCCGGGCCAATAGTCTCTTGCGAAGTTTGTTGTCGCGGACTCCCCTGATGAGCTGCTCGGTTAGGGAGTCCTCGAGAAATGCCCCGAAGACCGCCGGAACGGCTGCTGTCCTTAGGGCGGCCATGTACTCGCCGATGGTTTCCCCCGACATCTGGAATCGGTCCCGGAACTGAAGTCTGAACACAAATCTCGAGGGCTCCGGCGCGTAGTGATTCTTGAGGGCCCGCTGTAGTGCTTCCCACGAGACGTCCAGAATTGACGTGGGGTCCACCAGGGACTGGGCCACTTCGTAAACTTTGGGCCCGCAATGGGTCAGGAAGAACGCTTTCTTCCGCTCCGGTGCGATCTCTCCCAGCTCTGCAGCCATGAGGGAGAATTCAAACCTGTCCATATAGCTCTTCCATCTCTCGTCCTTCGGCTGGAAGGGTGCCGGAGGGACGTAAGTAGCCATGGCGAGGTGGCTTCGAGAGTGGTGGCTCTGGCGTGTGTTGGTTCTGTCCGTTCCTCAGGATCCCACCTTCGTCGCCAGTGTTAGATCCGGAGATCCTTGCGCGGGAGTGAGGACACGGACGCCATTGATGGTGAACCAAACAACACGTATGTTTATTGTGACCGCTGGTAACAACAACAACAACGGCTGGGTCAGCAAGGGTTTAAATACCCTGCTTGACCCAGCCCACTGACCAATTGGAGACAGCGATTTTCCCGCCGCTTATACTTTTAAATATCCAACAGATCTAGAGGTTGAAAAGCCAAAAGACCCTCACCTCTTGTTGTTCAGGACAGACTCTCACCAACCATTAATAGTGGCCAAAGCTCAGACCCTTGATGTGCGCCACCAGCACCGTTGGGACCTTCTCTGTGATTATCGTTCCACTTGCTGCAGACATTACTTTTTTGTTGATTTCCATGAGATTGGCTGGCATGATTGGATTATGCCTCCTCCTGGTTATTAGCACACCTGCTGCACTGGCACATGTATAAAGAAGGTTAAGGGCATTCCTGATAGCAACACCAATGTGGTGTGTACAGCTCAAGGTGCTCTTTTTGTGCATCAACAAAATTCCAGTGCTTTAGGCTTCTATTTTTTACTCAGGACTACAACATTGCCAAGGAAGATATCCCAAATATGCTTGGTGATTCCTGCAGCTGCAGTTAAATCAATACCAAGAGTGTCAATGGCAAAGTAGAATACCATACACAGGAAAGAGTACAGTATGCTAAATTATGGTAACTGTGCTGATATCAAATGGGCTCATTTGCCACACCAAAATGAGGGTGTTCTTATTTTGTACAGTCAATAATATAGGACAATAATAATTGCAACTGTATACATTAATTCATTCCATGAGATTCTATCATTAACAGCCCTGCTTCCCACTTGAATACTAAAGTTTGTGGCTTCTTTTATTGACTTAATCGGCAAGCAATAACTCATGGAGGCAATTTAATCAAATATTTTCCATGTCAATGTGGAGAGTGCATGGCTCTGCAGATGTTTTTGGACTACAGCTCCTATTAGTCCTAGCCACCACAGCCAATACTGAAGAATCATGTGAATTGTCACCCAACATCATCTGAGGGATACACAGCCCTCTACCTTTCACATGAGAAGTCTCAGCCTGTGTTTGTGATTAACAGTACCTCTCACTTGTGTAATCCGTTTCAATTAAAAGCATGGCTCCTTCTTTCTTACTGGGTTTTTTTCTTTCTACTATCTAAAATTGCATGTAGCTTTGGATCATGTATATAGGAAATGGAGTAAATATGTATGACTAAAGTATTATGACAAAATGTTTGTATTTATTTTAATTTTATTTATTTAAAAAGACATGTTGGCCTAAGAAAAGATTTCAACTTTATATACAAGAATAAAACTGCAACACAATAAAAAAAATGAGTCTTTCAAAATTCTATGAAATAAACAATATTGTTACTTTAAAATGCATTAAAAGCTTGATGGAAAAATAATTTAATTCATAAAACAACAGAACGGGAGCTGGTCTAATCTTCCACAGCGGTCATACTACCACCAATGGAGTGGCTGTCTAACACGGGCATATAGCCCACTTTTTGAGGTGGGTTTGGCCTGGTTGCATGCATACATTTTGGCTGTTGGTTGCTGGGCCATTCTGCCCCATCTTGAGACCCCATCAGGTTGCTCAATTACGATACCCGGCTGTATTTTATCCTATCTCCATCATATGTGTATGCTGGAGACTGGATAAAATATAACACGACTGATAGAGTAACTTTGCAGAAGATGGGAAGGAGTATCCTCTTCTCACCCTGTCATCTGGGAAGCACCCCCGCCACTGATGGGACTGCTGCAGCCCCATCTTGCTCCTCCCTCCAACCTCAAGCAGTTTTTAAAAAGCTGTGCTACACCATCATGAGAAGACCCAGCGTTGACTGGCCTTGCATCTGTGTTGGAGACAGAATGCAAGGCAGGACCTACAAAACTGACTGGAACATGGTGGTCAGGTTTATGGATGAGGATGCAGTCCTTCAGATATACCTGCCTTGGTCTGGCTTGATCTATCTAGTTAGAAGTGGAACTGATAACAGATGGGAGGTCAGTGCAGTTTAAGCAACACTGAGACAGTTTGGCCAGGAATAATGAGAAGGAAGAGGAGGATTTTTTAAAAAAACTGAAGTGATGCCGTAAGTAATTGAAGTCCAAAAACACCTGGAGTGCCAAGGGTTGCCATCACTGTCCTAGTGTACTGGGAGTGCTTCCCATCTCTTCAGGGAGGCTCCTTCTTTATTTAGTTTGCAATCACACAAGGCCTTCTCCTCCTCCTATCACAACAGCACCAGTTTTATTTCATTTTATCATGTCATTTTGCCATCATACTTTAGTCATAATTCTGCTTCTGGGACCAACGAGGGCGGCACAGGCCAAATGCATTGCCATCGGGGGTTGGATCCAGCCCATGGGCTGTAGTTTGGGCACCCCTGCTCTAACCAAAATACCTGCTCCAGATTAATGATACATTTCAAATAATATGTCAAAAAATGTGTCCCCCCCCCCCCGATACTGTTCAACAAAGTAGGAACGGTTTGTCTATTTAGTCCAGTGCTGTTAAATTGACCGGTAAGATGTCTCCATGTCTTGGATTAATAGTTTCCCCCATCTCAGGCTACTGGAGCACTTCTATTTCAACTCAGAGATGTGGAATGTATTATCTTCCAGATGGTGTTGGACTGCAACTGGCAGGAGTCACAATCCAACAACAGCCTGAGAGCTCCACATTCTCCATTCCTGCTTTAATTGGAGACACCTGGGCCTTCTGCTTTCAAAGAACACAATATATAGTGGAAGGACAAGGAACCTGGGAATTTCCAGTTACTGGTGGACTCTCACAAAATCCCTCATCACAAGATGTGTTGGCTGGAACCAATGGATGTAGCAGGGGGGGGGAGACACACATCTGGAGTACTAGAGTTTTTCTTCTGTGTTTAGGCCAGATGTGAAAGTGCCAAAATGAAGACACCTTTTGGTGAATTCATGCCATAGTTTCTTCACTTGACCTAATGTGAGAAAGATTAGCTGGCACAACAAGGTTGTCATTGTCCAGGGCGTGCCTAATTATGGTTCAAAAATTACCACAATCTTCGAGGAGGCACTTTCTGTGTTGCTACAGTTCTGTGTGCTCAGTTCTTCTGAAATGATGTGTACAAATATTGCTGCTTCTGATTTGTCCCTCCAGTCATGGCTGAAGTCCCCTGAGCAGTTGTAGACTCATTAAGATTTTTGTATATTAATTCCATGGTTTTAAACATGTGTAATCAATAGTTTTTGTTTTAATCTGTTGACTCTAATAAATCAGGCTAAAGCAGGGGTTCCCAAGCATTTCTTTGGCCATGCTTCACCTAAGCATCTCTAAAATCCACACAAATGTCTATATTAATTAATTTTACCATATTTTCATGTATTTTAATTATTGAAACTCACTAGTAGCTGCTGCATTTTCCACCCCCAACTTATACTTGGGTCAATCTACTTCTCTAGTTTTAGAGGTCCAAATTGTAGCTCGACTTATATTCCGAATGACTTATAGTCGAGTATACAGTATACGGTATTTAATGTTTGCTTGGCAAGACGTGGTCTCAAAGGAACCAGGTAGCTCTAGACTGGAAGATGAGGATTTGACACCAGCTGAAGCTGGGGTCTTCTCCTATGAGGATTCATCTCATCCATCTTCTTGGCAACATTATCTTCATTGACTGCCTTTGATTTATACCAGGGGTTCCCAACCTTTTCAAGCCAGGGGCTGGTCACGCTCTCTCAGTCAGCTTCAAGGGCCAGATCGCCATTTTGTCCTGCCTGCATGATGGGGTGGCCATTTTGTCCCATTAGCTTCAAAGGGGCAGCTATTTTGTTTCTCAAATGCCCTTGGAGGGGTGGGGGGACCACATGAAATGATGCCATAGGCTGGATCCAGCCCACAGGCCTTAGGTTGGGAATCCCTGATTTATACTGATGGAAGGTCTAATCCTTCCAGCAGAGAGTGAGGTGGCCACTTCAGGCTGCAGATCCTGAAAGGCAGAGAGCAATACAGGTACCAGGATGTGAGAAAACAGCTGTGTGGTCTCAGGCTATTGGTCCTGTATCCTCCCAAGCTAGCCTGCCACCTTGAGGTGTAATGAAGGATTGTTCCTGTCCTCAGTGAGATGTCATTCCCTCTGGCTTCTCTACATGGCAATGGGATGGTGATAAGCCTGTTTTGTCCTTTGCCTCAGGCAGCAAAACATCTCAGACGGGTCCAAAAAGCAAAAATATAGATTGAAGGCAATCTATGCTTGGGGAGATGTGCTTCTGTTCCATTCTTGTCCCCAGACATTTCCCCTCACCCCCAGCAGATTGTTCCAAGATACAGTTAAGATTAACTTAAAAACATATGGGCATGAATCTTTTAAGACAGGGGTCAGAAACCTTGTTAAGTTGGGGGCCAGGTCACACTCCCTCAGACAGTTGAGGGGGCCGACTGGTGTCTCCCACTGTAAGAGCTGCTGTAAACACATCCGTGGCTATCGTAAATGCATGTATGGCTCCGTAAATGTAGCCTCATCTGGCAGCTGTGACGGCGGTTAGAGCAAGGGCAGGGGCCAGATGATTTGGCGCCACGGGCCGTAGGTTGCCGTCCCCTGTTTTAAGAACATCTCCCGGTGGCAACTTTTTAATATTTCTTCATTATGACAATGAAATCAATACAGATATGGTCACTGCTACCACCCCATACACACACACCTTGTTAAGCATTAAAATGTGTGTCTGGTATTGTGTGGCACATTGAGAGACCTAGTCTACCCTTCATATAGCCGGCTCAGGAAACTGCCATTTAAATGTCCCCCAATGTGACGCTATACGTTGAGGTGTATTAAATGGCAACTTCTTAACCTGCCTGCTGCTGTCTCCAGATAAAGCAGGCCTTTGGGTCCAGGCCTCCTCAGGACACAAACTCCTAGAGCAGATGCCATTCAGAATGCAACACCTACAAATGAATCGTATGTATAATTCCCAAGGAATCAGGTGGGGAAATGGGGAAAGGAAATGTTTTCTGTCCTGAGCCCTTGCTAACTTGTGCTTCTGGTGCTTTCCATGCTAAGAGGGAGAATAGCCTAAGCCAGGGAACCGTCCCTGCTTCCTACAGGAACAGTCTGAATACTAGAGGATGTGTAAGTAGCAACTATGTGAACAGGCTTCCGTTGCTCTGCCTACCGACAAGTACTGCACTCCTGAGACAAGTACAGTACTGTACTCCTGAGGCACTTGGAACAAAGAAAGTAATCAATACAATCCAACAGATGGGGACCAGTGCTGTCTGTGAAGCCAAGGCTATCCTTGCGCAAAGGTGGGGGAGGGGAGTGTGTTGTTCTTCTCCTTCTATTTACCCCTCACAATCTATATTTGCTCAACAAATATGTCAAAAGTGAGAACCCTTTGTGGAGCTTGCCAGATCATTATCCACTTAACCATACATGTGATGATGTGTTGGTTTTATTGTAGTACAGTCCACAAGAATCTAGGTCACAGGCAGGGTTGCATCAGGTGCTCAACAAGCATAGGGCAGAAAACCACATTCAAGCCCTCCACTAGGTGTTGTGTGGGAGTCAAATAGTTGCACGGCCACTGATAAAACGGGAACACCAACAAGGTTCTCTGCAGCTTTGGCAAGGTTTCCATCTTTAAGCCAGGGGTTTCCAACCTACGGCTCACGGGTTGGCCCCGCCCCACAATGCCATTCCAACCAGCCTGTTGCCGTCTCCCCCACACCTGGAAGTAGAAGCGGGCGCGTTTATGTCAACCATAAATGTGCCCACTTCTGTTTCTGGGGGGCGTGGTCCAACCTGCTCAGCTGTTCCAAGGGCATGGTCATGCCCGCAGCGCAAAAAGATTGCCCCCCCCCCGCTTTAAGCAATTGTGCAGAGGGCATCTCCAGGATACATGTTCACATGTGGCAGCATGCATAGAAAAATTATAAAAGTGCCTTAAATAATTGCATGCCATTAAGTCATTTCTGACGTATGGTGACCCCTTCCAGAATTTTCTAGGTAGAGAGTTCTCAGAAATGGTTCCCCATACCCTTCTTCAGTTGTGGTGGTGGTGGGGGATCCTGGGATTCTGTAGCTTGCCCAAGGCTACACAAATTGGCTCTTCTCCTGGGACCCACTGTGGGGAATTGAATTCCCAACTTGAGGCTTCACACCCAGATACTTAAACCACTGAACTCTCCAGCCAGCTACAAAAGTATCTTCATTTCTCAGAAATTGTGTGAATATTTTATTTGAGGTTCTGGCTTTTTTTTAAAAAAGGTTGGATATTCCTTGGATTAATAGAGCATAAGGTAGAAAAACAAAAAAGCATTAGTGATTAGCCAAATTTTACCAAGCCTCTCTTGGGACAACACATTTGAACTTTTTTGTAGCAAAAACGTGGTCATGTGTCTAGATGCATCTTAAGTAGAATCAAGTAACATTTACTCACAGTGATCAGCTGTGATTACAATCAGAAGGGAAAGGACGACAACAGTATGGAGGAAACTTTGATGCCTGCTTTTCAAAAGGTGGTCTGGGAAGATGAGACTATCAACAAATGATCTATAAAAACTGGCAGAAGAGTCTTGGCTAATAACAAAAGCAGGAAAATTTTTACCAATCAAATTAGTGGCAAGTAGCTAAACAACAGGACTTGCAGCGGCTTGACTCTCAGGGTTAGGCAATGCAATGTGGTGATTCTCCTACACGTTTAATATATTCTAAGACCAATCTCTGCTGTACAACCAAGTTGCACATTTTTTGTAAACGTGTCTACAAGTAATACCTCATATAACATTAGTATCGAATAACACTAAAATCGCATAACATTAAGCAATCTGGGGGGGGGGGAGAATTGCATAACATTAAGATCCTATGGGATGCATTGGATAACAACCGCTAAAGCCTGTGTGGTTACAATGTATCTCTATGGATCCCATAGGATTTTAACATCCATCGGATAACACTAAAAATCGGATAACACCAAGACTTGTGGAACCAGGTTTTAACATTATCCGAGGTTTTACTGTATGTGAGTTTCCAGAAGGAGCAGCCATAAAGGCCATGATGTGAACAGCACTGTAGGTAGAATGGGGATAAATTTCTCCTTTTGTGCCATGATCCTGACAGAAATCGCTCATGCATGCTAAAACTGAAGGCAAGTCCCACTTCAAAGCGAGGCAGTGCCTCTAAATTCTGCCTGAATTCCACTATAAATAAAGCCAGATGAAAATACAGGAGAAGAACTAGTGTCACAAGAAACATGGAGCTGCCATTTTCTATCAAAAGAGACAGTGTAGTACAGTATAACAGTTAGAACTTGGATTTCTGAGATCCACATAAAGCCCCCCCCCCTCAACCATCAAGCTCATTGAATGACTTTGGGCTAACTGCTCTCTCTCTCTCTCTCTCTTTTAGCCATACTTCATAAGGTTGTGGTGAGGATGCAGTGAAAAAAGAGGGGACCCAGGCAAGCTGCCTTGAGAGCTTTGAAAGAAAGGTGGGATCCAAATGTACACGATCATGCAGGACAGAATGAGCTCCTGTCTTTGTCCCAGCTCCTGCCAACCTAGCAATTCAAAAGCAAGAAATTGCAAGTAGATAAATAGGGACCACTTTGGTGAGAAGGTAACAGCGTTCCGTGCACTCCGGTGTCTAGGCATGCCTGCCACATGACCATGGAAACGTCTGCAGAAGCAGATAACGCTGGCTCTTTGGTTTTGAAACAGAGATGAGCACTGAACCCTAGAGTCGGATACGACTGGCTTTCGAGCAAAGGAAACATTTACCTTTACTAGGCCCATGGAATCAATAGGACTTTAATGACTCAACTCTTTTTAAAGTTAAATCAATTCAATATGTCTATAGGTAAAGGTCGCCCTTGCTTGAAAGCCAGTCATATGCGAATCTAGGGTTCAGTGCTCATCTCTGTTTATAGCTAAAGAGCCAGCGCTGTCTGCATTTGCAGACATTTCCATGGACATGTGGAAGGCATGTCTAGACACTGGAGTGCATGGAATGCTGTATACCTTCCCACTGAAGTGGTCCCTATTTATCTACTTGCAAATTTTGCTATCAAACTGCTAGGTTGGCAGGAGCTAGGACAGAGACGGGAGCTCACTCTGTCATGCAGCACTTGAATTGCTGATCTGCTGACCTTCCAGTCATCAAGTTCAGCATTTTAACCACTAAGCCGCTGCAGTCCCTCAATGGGCCTATTCTAGTGTTCTTTTACTACTGTAAGCAAAAGAATTTTAGCCAATGCATTACAGCATTACAAAAAAGTACAGAAAAGAGATGGTAACTGATGGCAGTTCCCTATTTCTTCTTACCATCATTTTCTGCCTTAGGTATGTTTGGCACGAATAGGATGCTTCTTTATTAACTGCCACAAGTGTGGGGGAGAATTCCAAGGAAGAACAGCTGGGAAGGAAAGGATTAAAACTCTCTTCAAACATGAATTTTTAAATAAATAAGAAAACATTTGTAAAGTAGATACATATTTGTGTATTTAGCATAGCATAACATGTAGCTTATCTTGCAAGGGGTTCGCCTGAGGAAAGAAGCTTCAAATTCACTTCAAATTGCAGCTGGAAAAAAGTTTTTAAATCATTTCATTGTATCTGTTAAGTAGGTATTGGATTAAGAGGAGCAGTCAGAGCTGAATTCTCTTCAATGGGGATGAGGCAAGGTGTGGAGGCTTTTTCTCTGAGCAGGTAATTCCCAGAAGGAAGAGGTTGTCCAACAGGCTGGCAGGGCATATGGCTGCAGTATTTATAACTGTAATGAGCCTCCCATGGAAAGTGACTAAGAATCAAAGGGCTATATTTTTAAACAAGCTTTGACGCAAGTGCGAACAAGGAACTATAAATTAACATCCCACATCACCACCTTCTGTGTTTCTCCAGGCTAACAGGATGTAAGGCCATTGAGGAAGTCAGGCTACTTTGTTAATGCCAAAATAAAACAATATTTCACTTACTTTACTGAAGGCATGCCAAGCCTGGATCGCTTTGTATATATGCATTGCTCTCCTGAGAGCAAGTCCTGTCAACCGGGCATCACAACTGCTACTTGAGCAAGATTTCATTTAGAGTGTAAATTGTTCTGGGAACATGTTAGCAGCAACAAGAGTTCAGCAGTCGAATATATGAAGCAGTGGTCCTTTTTTAAAAAGAGCCTCTGGCCATGTACAGAGGTAATTTTCTGCTCCAAACAGATGTAATTACTGTACTTTATCAATATCCCACTTAAAGGGGGGCTGTTCCAAGTCAAAGGATTTCACTTCCCAGGTTGGCTTCTGCTTCAGATTTTCTAACAAGAGTTTTTTTCGCGTGAACACGTGCTTCCGCACGTGCTCATTTATGATTTAGATCTAGGAGTCTGGATGTCTTTCCTATAGAACAGTGTCCCCCAACCTTTGATTTTTGTACTTCAGTTCCCAGAAGCCTAAGTTAATCTCCCAAAGCATTGATTAGACATTGTACTGACTTAGGCTTCTGGGCATTCACGACCTCTTGTGGGGCCTGAGCTCCACATTGACAACTACTGCTATAGAGAAAGGAAACCTCCTTTCCCCACATCTGTTCCCCATCCTGGAAATAGTGACAGTAAGACTGCCAACTCAGGTAATGGCCCCTTTCTGCCACATCATTTGGTACCATCACACAATACTTTTCCTATTCATGCACAATATCTAACAGGTCTCACCCTCCCACGAGGTAGAATGAGGCAGACATCGCAGACATCCGAAATTAGCCATTAGGGTGGGGCAAGGTGTGGTGGGGGTAACAAATTAATTATTTCACTATTAATTTTTATTACAAGGGGCAACATTTGGATTCCCATCCTCCACATGGATCAAGATATCTAGGCCCAACAACAGCCTGCCATTTACAAAACATTTAGCTTTAAACAATCAAACAAACAAGTTTTTTCTGTTGGAGCTGCTGTACAGAAGGGTATACAAAATTTAGTGACTGGCACAAATGGGCTCCACAATTAACAAGGAGTAAGTGGCTGAAGTAAAGGTAAAGGTCACCTTTGCTCGAAAGCCAGTTGTATCCGACTCTAGGGTTCAGTGCTCATCTCTGTTTCGTGGCTGAAGTGACTCCTAACAAAACAGCTATTTACAGACGTTCTCCATGAATGGAGTGGGGAGTCTCTTTTGACCACTCCACAGAAGTATCCAGAAACTAAAATCTAGTAGTAAATCATAGCTAAAATAGGCCCATTGAATCAATTGGGATTTGATGAATCAACAACTCTTTAAGCTTCATTGCTTCAAATGGGCTTGCCCTTGTTGGATTGCAGCCAAAAAGTTCAAGGGCTTGCAGTGGCTCAGTGGTTAAGAAGCTCACCTTGTTAGCTGGAAGGCTGTCAAGTCGGCAGTTTGAGACCTGGGTAGTGTATGATGGAATGAGCGCCCATCTCTCTCAGTTTCTGTCAACCTAACAATTCAAAAGCAAGAAATTGTGAGTAGATAAAGATCCTGGGGACATGAAAGGAGCCTCATTCAGGCATCCCCAAAGCATAGTTCCTCCAGCAAAATAATAATAATAATAATATCATCATCATCATCATCATCATCATCATCATCATCATCATCATCATCATCATCATCATCATCAAAGTTGAGGCCCATTCAGAACATTAGCCCCTGCACTTTATCATTAAGCAAAACAATACCATTAATAGAGTGTGATAGAAAATTAGCCAATAGCCTATATAAAGGTAAAGGTTTCCCTTGCTCGAAAGCCAGTCATATCCGACTCTAGGGTTCAGTGTTCATCTCTGTTTCAAAGCTGAAGAGCCAGTGCTGTCTGCTTTTGCAGACGTTTCCATGGTCATGTGGCAGGCATGACTAGACACCGGAGAGCACACAACGCTGTTTACCTTCCCACTGAAGTGGTCCCTGTTTATCTACTTGCAATTTCTTGCTTTCGAACTGCTAGGTTGGCAGGAGCTGGGGCAAAGACAGGAGCTCCTTCTGTCCTGCAGTACTCAGGAACCGAAGTGCTGACCTTCCGGCTCCCAGTCAGCGTCTTAGCCACTTGACATATAAAATATAAGGTAGTTTACAAAAAAATAAAGCTTAGAAAACTATGTCAATAAATTAGAATAGACTGTCGGATACGTTGCCAGTAACCAGCAAAATCAAGAGCATTTGGGCTAGCTAATGTCAGCTCTTCTACAGTATACATCGAACAACAGAGAGTACACTAAAATAAATGTGACATTGCGTGTTCTTCTCTGTATTTGCATAAGATTATGTCAGTGTCAAAATCACATTTTTTAAAAAGTTCAGTTTGGTTCTGCTTCTGCTAAGTCCAATCCATATCCAATTAAGTGACTTACCAATAACTCAGTTCTCTGAGTAGCTGAGAGCTAGATTTTCCCAAAGTTCCATCCATTTTAAGAACTGAGTAGCTCTTTCTTTCCACAATATAATCCTAGGAATCTCTGCTGTTTCTTCCAGGTTCATCATTGTTTTAAACATTTCCCCTTGATTTTAATCTGGGAAGGGCAGGATGGTAGCCAAGGAGTAGAAGCACATATGCTATAGATCAGTGATGACTCTCCTTGGCACTCCAGCTGTTCTCGAGCTTCAATTCCCAGAAGTTCTGATCATCTGGTGTGCTGACTTGGGCTTCTGGATATTGAAATACAGGAACAGCTGGAGTGCCAAGGTTAGCCACCACTGCTATAGATGCTTTGAGTGTTTAGTTATTACCTGTTACAAGTTGTACCTTGCTTAAAGAGCATAATATGTTCCGCAGGATTGTTCTTTAAGCAAGTTTGCTCTTTAAGTGAAATACCATTGTAAGTGACCCATTGTGACTTCTGGTGGGGAGGATTGCAAAACCTGATTTATTTTTTAAGCAAGTTTTTGGTTGGTTTTATTTGTTAAGCAAAGCGAACATTCAGAGAAAATTTTGCTCTTTAAGGGAGTTACTCTCTAAGTGAGGCACTCTTTATGCGAGGTTTGACTGTACTTCTCTCCATATGTCCCTAGGCACAATGCCTGCTAGATGATTGATATGATCAACAGGGGTTACCATCAGGCATCCAATAATGATTCTGCTGCTTGCATTTCTGTTTCACGTGGGCTGAACTGTACCTCACTATGCTGTGGAGAAGCTTAGGGCCAAGACTGCTATTCTCAGTGTTTGTGGCCGAGTGCCCCAAGTAGTTCTTGATAGCTTTTGAAGAAGCAAGCCATGAAAAGACCTTATGCTTTATACGTTGGCAGGGTTTCTTTTAGCCCACTGTACAGTCCTTAGTTAGATTATAGTATATTTACAGTGATGTTTGTTGATGAGCAGCATCTTAAGTGGTCAGGAGGTCAACAAAGGCTACCTGTTGTGGGATAAACGGTTGAGAATCGTTCTTTCCAGGTCATTATAAACACACAAATTAATGAAATCAACCTGAATTTTTTAAGGATCTGTGGGTTCTTTATCAGTTTTCAAAATGGCAATTGCTTGTGACTTTTAGTTGTACTTCCTGAAAGTGTCATCTCTAAGGTGCATCTCTCAGATGGAAAAGTATCTGGAAATTATTTGTATACCAGAGTGGTGATCTTGAACAGAGTATTCAGGTCCCCAGCCACTGACAGCTGTCTTAGGGAACTGCTGTGCTTCACAGGGTGTTCAGGTAGGGACACACCTCTGGGTGGTTGGTGTTGTCCGGAGTTAGGGTTTTCAGGGGAGAAATGTTGGTGTGTGTATGTAAGATGGCTGTAAACACCAGACATTTAACTCTAGCCAATTCTATTTGGTGCCAGGACTTACTGGTTCAGGACAAAGGTGTTTGGATGTTATTTGTGCCTGCATAACTTCAATCCACCAAAATCTAAGATGGGGAAGTAGGGAATCTCCCCATAGGCTGCTATTGAGCTTTTTACAATAGCTAGTAGCAGCAAAGTGCATGAAATAACCTCCTACATGCTATATGCTGTACAACAAATACTGTGCATGTTGCAGCAGAAAAGGCAGCAATAACTTTATAGTGCTGGATACATTTTGTCCCTTCCTCAGCAACAAAAAATGCCCTCCACACCTAAGATGCCACTATCTGGTTAACTGGTCTTTATGTGAATTTTAAGACCATTTTCCCTTTGTCTCCTGCCATTTCTAGAATTAGTTGGCCTAGTGTATACTTGGCTGCCACCAAAGTTTTAAATCCATGCCCTAGATCAGGCTTTCTCAAGGTTTTCATCTCACGGGCCTGACTGATGATCAGGCCGGTCACATGGTTCCTCCTACCCGGAAGCAGAAGTAAAATGTGTGCCATGCATGCACAAAACATTCTGCGCATGTGTAGAATGCATTTTAATTCTGCTTCCAGGATCAGTGAGGGTGTCAGGGGCTGGATGAATTGGTGTTGGGGGGTGGGCTTGGCCCACGGGCCATAGGTTGAGAACGCCTGCCCTAAATTCATGTTTTGGGCCTGAAATCTCAGGGAATAGATACTGTACACCTATCACCTTTGTTAGGGTTGGACCAAAGGTAGCAATCAGAGTCAAAGAATGAATACAAAACAGGGATAGGGATATGGAAAGTTAATGTTATGATATGATATGTTATGCTGTAAATCGCCCTGGGGAGGAGGGCGATGAATAAGTACGACTAAATAATAATAAATAAAATAATAATAATGTTGGGGGCTTTTTGTTGTTCAGTCACACAGACAAGTCTGACCCTTTGCAACCCCATGGACTATTGCCTGCCAGGCACCTCTATCCTCCACCATCCTCCTCAGCCAGGCCAGCTCTGTGCCACTTCTAAAGGTAAAGGTTTCCCTTGCCCAAAAGCCAGTCATATTCGACTCTAGGGTTCAGTGCTCATCTCTGTTTCAAAGCTGCAGAGCCAGCACTGTCTGCTTCTGCATACATTTACGTGGTCATGTGGCAGGCATGGCTAGACACCAGAGCACACGGAATGCTGTTTATCTTCCCACCGAAGTGGTCCCTATTTATCTACATACCGTACTTGCAATTTCTTGCTTTTGAACTGCTAGGTTGGCAGGAGCTGGGACAAAGACGGGAACTCATTCTGTCCAGCAGTACTTGGGAATCGAACTGCTGATCTCCCACCTTCCAGTCCTATTTTGAGAAAAAGTTCCCATTCCTAGCAAAACATTATTATTATTATTATTATTATTATTATTATTATTATTATTATTATTATTATTATTATTATTATTATTATTATTATTATTATTATTATATTTCAATTTCTATACCGCCCTACTTGGTAAAATTACAAGTTCATAAGCACAACATGTCAATAAATCATAAATAATCAATATCAATATTACATAACATCAAAATATCAATATCACTACAATAACAAAAAATTCATTAAACATCAATATCAAGTAACAGTCCAAAATTTCCACATCTCAGTCAAATCACACAAATTTTTACAAAAAACAAGTAAGCAAAAACAAAACAATTGCTAAGTCCAACGACAGGTGAGAAGCCTCTCCGCCCAGCCACAGATGTTCCTGGCGAGAGCGGCGGCAGTGCGAAGAGTCCCGCTATCAGTGGTCTTCTTAATGCTAAGAAGACCACTGCTGCTTGTAATCCCAGACAAAAAAAATGGTGTTTTAGAGTTTTTCTACCCAGCAGCCAATGTTGTATCGTGGTTTAAGTGTTGGACTTACATATGGGAGATCCAGGATAGAGCAGATTACCAGTTTTAAATATTTGGGAGTTGTCCTTCAAACTTCAGGCTCAATAAATGTCCACACCACATATGTTGTTCTTACAGCCCAGAGATCTGCCTTCACCATACTGTATTTGAATTCCTGAGGGCCAGAGGAGGTCAATACACCCCTGCTGCACTCAAATTATTTGAAGCCAAAATCCTGTCACAGCTACTTTATGGAGACCAGTCATGGCCCCTTCCTAACAACTTGGCCCTTATAGAAAGAATGCAATCCAAATTCTTAGGTGAAGCTCTCCAGACTGCTCTTTGGCTGTAAATGGAGATGAGCACCGCACCCTAGAGCCAGACACAACTGGCTTTTGAGCAAACATGACCTTTACCTTTACCTTACCCTCATCTTAACTTCTATCTTTTTTTAGTTCTAGACTGGTCTTGGACCATAATAAATAGTGATTTGATTTGAGTATTTATATATAGGTTTACATAGAAAGGAGAAGCAAGAAAACAGAAATGTTATAGCTGCAAAGAGAAATGATTGTCTCAACAGTGGCCTTTAAACATAGTGTTTGGGAAATGGCAGCCTACTATAGAGTTATAGATTAAGAGGAATCTAGGTGGGCATTTATATTATCCTGAAGCTAAATGGTCATAAACATTCATCAGAATTGTCTTGCAGTAAATTAGTTGATAAATCATTTGCCACAGATGGTAAATAATACTCTGCTAGATGTCAGCAGCTGAGATAAATTTGGCTGAACTTTGCTGTGTGGAGGCCAAATTAATGAGAGTCCACTGGATACTTTTCCAGGGACACTGGGCAACATCCTTTGGGGATATGATCCCCTGTTCCACTCAGCGTTCAATGTAGGAAACTGTAACAGTTAACCCTTAGCCAGCCAAGACTGGTATGTATTTCCAAAGGATAGACCACACTCTAAAACCTATATTGCAGTAATGCCTTTGTCAGACCAAGCATAACATGTGCAAGCTTCAGAGACCTTTGGATCTCTGTGTCACACAAAGCATGTTAATCAGAGTAATACACAGACAACATGTCAAGAATGCATACAAGCTTTCAAGATCTTAGACTTCTGTATCAACCAAGAAGCAGAACCTAGAACATCCAGATGACCTTTTCACCTTCCTTTTCCTCCTGGTGTGCTGCAGTGGATGGAATGACAGACCAGGACTTTGGAGACCATGGCTAGAATCTGTGCTGAGCCACGGAAACTCACTGTGGAACAGGTAAAAACTCTCCCTAAATATCTCAAGATCTCAAAATACGGTACTGGTTTCCTATATATTAGGAAATTATATTAGGAAATTATATTAGGTATTAGTGCCTGCACTGATTCATTTCTAATACCATTTCTGACCCATAGTTTGACAAGTTAGAACTAGAGTTGCCAAGTCTCAGGACACTAACAGAAGTCTCAAGGAATTGCTATGCTATTCCTTGTCTTCCATGCAGGGAAGCAAATCTCAGAACAGTGACGGCGAACCTTTTAGAGACCGTGTGCCCAAATTGCAAACCAAAACCCATTTATTTATCGCAAAGTGCCAACACAGCAACAGGAGAGGGAGGAAACTC
The DNA here is from genome assembly GCA_030440675.1 of Furcifer pardalis. Lineage (NCBI taxonomy): Eukaryota > Metazoa > Chordata > Lepidosauria > Squamata > Chamaeleonidae > Furcifer > Furcifer pardalis. The sequence continues at coordinate 20,349,853 of CP126893.1, forward strand.
CCCCATTGGGCTGCTGGGCAGAGGCTCGGGGCAAACTCTGTGCTGGGGCAACCAAATGGGTGCCCACAGAGAGGGCCCCAAGTGCCACCTCTGGCACATGTGCCATAGGTTTGCCACCACTGTCTTAGGACAAGCAACGTTGTAGAAGGGGAAAGTTTTATTCTTGTTTGGGAAAAGTCTTCAAATCCTAGGCACCTGTCACCACCCATTGCCAGCCATCCCCATGGCTCACATATGTAGCGTAAAAGTATTTTCTTACATGTCTTAACTGTATCCTCTTAATCTTTGCCTGCCCTGCTTCGGTGACATCACAAAGACCGCTCTTTTGCCTCATGCTGCTGAATTGGCAAAGATAGGAATAACTCATTTATTTTTCTCACTAACCTAAGGCAACCCAAGCCATTTTGTTGCCTGAGCAAAGGACAGCTTGATGTCCCATTCCTTATTCAAGGTACAGAAACGGACTGAACTGGCAGCCAAACCTTCATTCAACCAGTGGTGGGCATCAGCAGGTTCACACCAGATGGCCAGAACCGGTAGCAGAAATTCCGGCTGGCCCCGCCCATCCAAGTTTTGAAATAAAGTAGTCCTAATTGGGGTGCAACGTAGGGCTTTTCCCTTGTCCACACCCACCATACCACGCCCACAGTGTGGTAGTAAATTTTTTTGGAGCTCCCCCCAACTGCATTCAACCCTAGCAAAAGGATCACATTCTTTGTACACATCTGAGACAATGAGTTAGTTTAGAAGATCTAAAGCAGGCTAATGTATCACTGACAGCACTCTCTTCTCTTACAGCACATGTGGGTTAGGAAGAACAGGTCTGTCACCACACATCTGCCAGTGGAAGCTACTGCCTTATTCTGTCTAACAGAAGAATTAACCATACCTGCCAATGGCATACAAGAGCATCCTGCAGAAACTGGAGGTGGTAATAATAATAATAATAATAATAATAATAATAATAATAATAATAATAATAATAATAATAATAATAATAATAATAATAATAATAATAATAATAATAATAATAATAATAATAATAATAGTCTTACCTTCATAGAAGAGGGTTGGAGAAAAAACATATCTCTACCTGTTTTCTCAACACCATGCAACATTTGATTAAATAGTGCCATAGACCTCCTTGGCCACTTTTTCCTAAACTAAAAAGTCCTATTGTAATGTATCCTCTCATAATTTTACTCACTCTTTCCTTGCAGCAACTCTACAATGGAGGACCCCTGGTGGTGCAGTGGTTAAACTGCTGTACTGCAACCAAAAGGTTGTGAGTTTTGATCCTGACCAGGAATCAAGGTTGACTCAGCCTTCCATCCTAAATGAGTACCTAGCATGTTGTGGGCAAGATGATCACTAACTTGTGAACTATTAACTTGTAAACCACCCAGAGAGTACATTATGCGCTTTGGGGTGGTATATAAGTGTGATTGCTTTGTTTTGCTTAGTCTGAGCATTTTCCCCAGCTCCAAAATACCCTTTTTCAGGAAGCAGAAGTAGAGGTAGTATTACATAATGTGGTTGAACTATACAAAGGAATTGATAACAAAATTGTCTCACCAAATTCACACTGATTCATTGGGCCTACTCTAATAACTTACTACTAGATTTCAGCTGCTGAGTTGCTCATTGGTTCCCCATTGCTTAAAAATGCCACTCATTAAGTTCATACAAGAATGCCATAAAACTTCTCAAATGTGTGTCAAGTCACCTCTAAATATATCATTAAATGCCCTACTTTTAAAAATAACCAGAAAACATTAGTTCTTACACCACTACGATAGCATTGTTCTCACCTGTCACATTACTTTGAGGTGTAGCTGCCTTCTGCCATATTTATCCACAGATAGTAAGAGTGGAGTGCGCTTACCATTCTGTTGCCTGGCCATTGCTGCCTCCTCTCAGAAATCGAGCAGCACCCCCTGAAGCCCATGGTCAGATGCAATGTTTTGTATGGGAGTTGAGGAGGCAATTGAATATAACTGGGGTATGTTTTCACCACTTCCTTTTCTTAAGTGCTAAAGGTAAAGGTTGCACTTGTTTGAAAGCCAGTCATATCTGACTCTAGGGTTCAGTGCTCACCTCTGTTTATAGCCAAAGAGCCAGCACTGTCTGAATCTGCAGATGTTTCCATGGACATGTGGCAGGCATGACTAGACAGTGCACGGAACACTGCTTACCTTCCCACCAAAGTGGTCTAAACGATGTCTTTTAGGTACATTAAATGTGCTCTCAGGGAAGGATTGATGGCTTAGCAGACCAGGAGGTAGAAATGTTTTGTTTCTTTCAGTGCCTGAGAGACACCATATCTGGAGAAAAATCTGGCAACCCCATATATCTGAGACTTTGATAAGCAATTCCAAAGCCAATATCTATTCAACATCATCTGCCAATATCAATAGCTATAACTGCCAAGGCACTATTTTGCCCAAGGTCAGGCTGTAATCTTCCAAAAAAAAAAAAAAGCCATCTGCCTCTTTTGACCCCCACCCCTCTCCCCCTTATCTTTTTAACTTTTTAATCTTTTTAACTTTTAATTTTTTTAAACTGTGTTTAAATGTGTTTTGATTTTTTTTTAATTTTTTAAGTCGCCCTGAGTCTTTGGATGAGGGCAGGATATAAATGTGATAAATAAATAAATAAATAAATCCACCTTTGTCATTTTGAGGGTGACTGGGTGCTCCACCAAGGCTATCCTCATCCATCCCCACCCCTTGTGGTTGCTTGTCCATTAATTTTTTTTCTGGCAGCAGGTGAAACGCCCTCCCTCCCCCCTCCAGCCATCTCCAGTTAACAAGATCTTTAACAGTAGAGTGAGGCAAGTGCTCTTGTGGAAATGCTGAAGAACACACAGTGGTGTGCATCACACCAGTTGTGATGCTGGTAGGTTCATACCAGTTCGCCAGAACCAGTAGCAGAAATTCTGGCTGACCCTGTCCATCCAAGTTTTGAAATAAAGTAGTCCTAATTCATATGCAATGCAGGGCTTTCCCCCTGGCCAACGCCCACCATTCCATGCCCACAGTGTGGTAGTAATTTTTTTTTGGAGCCCGCCACTGAGAACACTATGGATGCTTCTGCTCATTCTTTCTGAGTTACCTAGGTCTTCCTTTTCTCAGGGGACAGTGTTGGACGTGCCATTCAGCTCTGCTTCCTTCAGCTGCAATGGAAAACATGGTGATTTAATAAGTCTGGAAATAATAGTTTATTTGGCAGTCCAACTCATATTCTGCACATGGAATATATAGGGCATGTTTACTTCAAGTACCAAAATGTCTCAGGCAATCCTGAAATAGACCCATGTCTGACTTGAGAAACTGGCACCCATTGTAAAGGCTAAACTGGATAGAGGGGTAACACAATAATCCTGGTTTATTGGAGTGGTCTCTTTCATGGTCAGGTCCAGAGGTTGGAAAGGAGAAGGGGTGGTGGCGGTCTCCATTAAAAGTAACCCCAGAGACAACAAAAAAATTGGGGAGGGGGATGGAAAGGAAGCGGGGGGAGGGACCACCAGTCTAGTAGATAAACAAAAGTACATTTCAAGACCCAGCATGTAAATTATAGTATGAGAAAAAGTATAAAAAAATTATGTGGGTGATAACTTCCTATTAATCAGACATTGCAGATATTGAAATGTAACACCGTAAGACCATTGTGAAGACAAAATATTTAAATGCCATCTGCTCAGTGAGAGACTACTTAGCTGGCCCATTGCATAACACATTAATTGTCTAAAACTGAATACTTGAGTAATAATGTAATGCAAAGCACATTTAATATGGGCTTTCCTGTATTGAGCTTTCCGCCAGGTAGTCACCAGGTTTTAACTCAAATTAATGTGTCCAATCCTGTCTAAGTGCTGGGGTAAATAGCCAATGTAGTTCCTTCCTCAGATGAGGCACACCCTGCTATGTGAGCATTTCTTTCAAAATCAGCATATAAATTGCCATGTAACCACCTACAGAATGGTATGTAAGCAGCTGCCTAGGATTATAATTGTATTGATTTAAAGTCTAGTGGCTGTCAATTGCTTTTGAAAGGATATCAACAGCTAAATAATTTTCCTGCAAATTTTAATCACTTGGTTGATTAAAAAACTTAAGCAAGTCCTAAGGCAGGGATTCTCAACCTGCGCCCCGTGGGCCAGATGCGGCCCATGGCACCATTTCGTGTGGCCCACCATCACCACCACACCAGGAAGTGCCATAGGGTGGAAGAAGGCCAAAATGGCCATCCGGCCTCTGGAGCAGTCTGAGGGAGTGTGATCCAGCCCCTGGCTTGAAAAGGTTGAGAACTTCTGTCCTAAGGGATGGCCAGTTTATTGGCTATTGTGGTTTTTCTTACAAAATGTCAATCATTTTAATATAAGAATTATGCAGGTTTCAGGCACCATCTTAGAAAATTCATCTTCCCTTCTCACTCACTCGGTAGGGAAAACCTATGCTAATTAAGGCTGTGTCACAAAATGCACTGCCTAAATATAAAGGAATTAAAATTTCTTTCTGAAATATTGTTTTATTTGAAAGTTTATCCAGTTTTAATCAAGTTAATTGATCAAGTAATTGGCTATGAGTTCTTTACCTGGGTAATACTTCTCTTAATCTGCTATTACAATTGCACATAATAGTCTTCTAAATGGATATAGACCAGTGGTTCCCCACCTAAGCATTGCTAAAATCCTGATCCCACCCCCACCCCACCCCACCCCGTGACATATAATTCTTATTCAAAAAGTGAACTCCTATTCATGTGGAGGAAGCCTAATAAGCTATTAACTTGGTCTAAACATTCTCAAATTGCCCTCCTTAAAAATCAAATTGCCCTCCTGTGGGGTATGGTTGGGAACCACAGATATAAACAAATACATAATTGAAACTCAGAATTTAAAAAACATATTCCCCAGCCAACGCAGTCAACTGACATTTTCAAGGACTAGTAGAGACATTTAGAACTAATCTGAATAATCTATTGTTGCTGATGGCTGTGGGAAACTGTATTGTTGTGCTTGCTTGTCTGTCATTTTGCTTGAACACACCCTTCTCCCTTTGACCTATGAATTTGGTGCATATAAACCATGCCTGTAAATTTCACTCCTTGTCTGAAGAAGTGGACTTGATCCACGAAAACTAACAATAAAAATATAGCAGTTAGTCTTTAAAGTGCTACAGTGTTTTTTATTTTGTTTTGTTTTCTGATATGCCTGACTTTTTCAAGGTTCTATCCAAACTTCAGATTATTGCTTCTGAAGAAATAATTCTATGTTGACATTTACAAAATATGGGCTGGTTTCATTTTTTTTTGTTCCCAACAGAAACATATTAATAGATACTGTAGCTATGACTTATTAAAAAGCAGAAAACAGTCACAGTAAATGTTTGTCAAAGACATTACTTTTTCACTCTGGAGAGGTATAAAAGTGAGTCTTATGGGGGGGGAGGGTACCTCTCTCATTCGCCATCAAACATAGCTACTCTTAGTCTGAACACTGTACATTTGAAGCTGCAGGACTGCTTTGAAGCTAAGTAGTTTCATGCCTGCTCACTGCTTAGTCTTCCTGCATGAAGGCCACCAGGCCCACTTATTTAGGAAAAGTAGGCAGGCAGAAAGGAAGGTAGGAAATAGCTGTTCTATATCATCCACAACTTCCTACCATTTTTCTATATGCTACTCTGTGGGCATGGCATGGTGGGCATGGCCAGGAGGCCATGTGACTTGCTGGGTGTGGCCATTTGACTGGGTGGCTGTGCCACCCAAGCAGGAGGCAGGCACAGGCCTATGACCCGAGGCTCCGGCAACCAGATGGGCAGGGTCAGCCAGAATTTCTACTACCAGTACGGGCGTACCAGGGCGTACCAGTTGAATCCCATCACTGAATCAGATTTATCTCCAGCCTGGAAGCATACATTGTAGTGAACCCTCGTTCTGTGTTCATTGGGGCTTGGCAGCAGAAATCTTTTTACCCCTGAGCAATAAGCCACTGCTACAACCCATTGCCAGATCCCACACTATGTGTAAGAGCAAAATCTGGTCCCTGGGGCCCATGATTGCTTGAGAAGCTTCCATAGAATGTTGCTAGCTGGATAGGGCAGGCAAACACCATCTTGAATGATACATCCAAGCTGGCAGTGCCATGAAGGTTTTTGAAGGAGCCTTATGCAACCATATGGTCTGGTAGCTAATCTCTTATCGGAAGGGCAAGTATTGTCATCACTGGACCTCTCAAATATTGAAAACAGTAGAGATTTTGAGTCTAGCAGAGTCTTTCTTCAGGCTAGACATTGCAGAACTTGGGGAAATGGAACAGAAAATAATAATCCAAATATTATCCTGATCAGATTTTCAGTTTCAGGATCTTTATCTAAGTTATGTTTCAGGATGGAGACACCAGACTTGTTGCATCAGGTATCAGGTTTCATCTCAGGCAACAGAACCACCTTTCTCCATCTCTGTAGATAAAGAACTGCCAGTCACCTAATGCACTCTCCAAGCCTCATGTTGTGATTTCCCTTCAGAGTTTAAGATCAACAGAATAAGACTAGAGGGCTTGATAATTAAATGTATAGGATCGGTTTGGAGGACATACATAACCCCACCTTCATCCCGATTTTATTGGATTGCAAGTGCCATATTGCCTCACTATTGGCTACACTGGCTGAAAGTCACAAAACCTGTGATTCTGATTCAACAACATCTGACAGCCCACAGGTGGTCTTACCAAACAGGATGCTCAAGGTGGTAATTCTTCCTACTGTTCTCTGACCACTCTGTTAAAATTCTTTGATATACTGTATAATCTTTGTATTGCAGGAAGTAATCACACTGGAGAATGGTATTAAGGCCAGAGAGAGAGAGAGACCGAGACCGAGACCGAGACCAAGACCAAAAGCTTACTTTGAATTTTTTTTAAATACTGTACTATAGTAGCCATGTTAGTCTATGTTTCAGGTATACCAGAAATCAAAAACAAAAATGCTGCAGCACTTTGAAGACTTATATAACTGCTATAAAAGCTTACTGTTTATTGTATAACATTGATTTCGGAGTTTATCTTTGGTGTAAAAGCTAAAACACGATGGGCAAATAGCAGGCAGCTATGAAGCTATGCTCTTCAAGAAATGGGCAATCTGATCTGGAGTCTAAGGTTTGGTCAGTAAGAAGCCTAGCGACACCCTTGACACCAAAGCTACTGCAAAACAACAGAGAATCCAAAATATTTTTGATAGGGAAGATAAACGATTATTCTCAATATTGCCACTGGATGGCAATAGTGCTGCAGTAGCTCTTTCCTGGGTTTCTGTAAGGGATAGGAGAGAAATTCATGTTTAAAGTTAAAAGTTTCCCTTGCTTGGAAGCCAGTCGTATCCAACTCTAGGGTTCAGTGCTCATCTCTGTTTCAAAGCCAAAAAGCCAGCGCTGTCTGCTTTGGCAAACGTTTCCATGGTCATGTGGCAGGCATGACTAGACACCAGAGCGTATGGAGTGCTGTTACCCTCCCACTGAAGTGGTCCCTATTTATCTAATTGCAATTTCTTGCTTTCGAACTGCTAGGTTGGGAGGAGCTGGGACAAAGATGGGAGCTCATTCCGTCCTGCAGTACTCGGGAATCGAAATGCTGATCTTCCACCTTCCAGTCAGCGTCTTAGATGATTAGAATTTATCCAGTCTATAAACATAGACCCAAATGCAGTTTGCAACTGGGAATATGGACATCTATGAGTCTTTGAAGTTGTTTTATTTTAAAAGGTAAAATTAGCCTTTTAAAAAATTGCATTAAAGTATACATAGAAATTTTAACTGTAAAGACAGAAGTGAAGAAGGAAGGCAAAATTGTATAGTTCAGAAATGCAGACTAAAATGTGTAACTTCTTTAAATTGTACAAATAGCTATACTGTACAGTATATGAATTTCAGTGCTGAGAAAAATTGCAGTCCAACATGGGCCTGAGACAAAGCAACCTCCAGAATGGAAACAAGTTAACTGCAGCAAGATAAATGATTGCAAAGAATGAAGAAGTAAAAGTTGGGTGGGGAGGGGGAATTACAGGTTTTTAATGTTATATTTAAGTTGTTTGTGTAGTTTAAGTTGTTAGCGTTCTTTCTTTTGCATATTCTATTAAAATATATATATAGCATAGTACTGTATATTAAAAAGATAGTAGGAACCATAAAATTGGATGCCAACTGTACCAGATGAAGATTAGGACAGGGACCTGTTTGTCTAGAACAGGGGTGTTCAAACTACGGCCTGCTGGCTGGATCTGGCCCATGGTGCCAAATCATCCAGTCCATGCTTCCTACACCACTCCCAGAAGTAAAAGTAAAACATGCATGCACATGTGCACAATGCACCTGTGCATGCACATAACACTGCCGTAAATGACCCGCGGTTGTCATAAGCACATTTACAACAGCTGAGAGTCATTTATAGCAGTGCTATGCACAAGTGCGGGCACGTTATGTGCTTGCACATGTGCATTTACCGCTTCTGGTGGGAGGAACCACGTGACTGGCATGCTCAACCACATGACTGGCCCATGTTCTGAAAAATTTGGGCACCCCTGGTCTAGAAGAGCTACAGGAAAATGATCGGGTCACTCAAGCTCCTTCTACAAGGTATTTCCTCCTTCTTTTGTTTTGAAAAAAGGTGGATACATAACATTCTTTGGAGTTTTAGAATTTTGTGGAGACAGTGAACAAGAAGACATGTTCCCTTTTCTAAAAATATGGGATTATTAAGATTTTATTTGGGTTGCATTTTGAAGTGGGCATGAGCCACATATTGTACTTGGCTTTTGCGCTTTCTTGAATTTTGTGATGCGGTTACCTGCCCCCCAAAAAAGTATCCCAAATCCAAACAAAAATTTGTACTTTTGGATTTATTAAAATTATAAACTGTACTTTTGGATATATTCATAATTATAAGCGCATATTCAAAGGTAGAAGTTTTATTTTGAAAATGCTGAGTCTTGGATTTAGCTGACCTTCACTGCTTCAGTGAGTTCTGGTATATTGATCACTTTTCCTTTGCTCTACTCCAGGGGTGTCCAAACTATTGACCATGGGCTGGATCCGGCCCCCAATGCCAATTCATCTGGCCCACACCACCCTTGTCATTGCATGAAGCAGAAATAAAACACACACGTGGGCCAGATGAATTGGGTATCTGGCCCACAGACTGTAGTTTGGGCACCTCTGCTCTACTCCCCAAGCCTGGTTTATGCAATGTGTAGCTTGGCAAAAATGGGCTAATTTCATTCTATGACCTGGTCTACATCTGCCCTTTTCTATGGTGGTAGATCAACCAGTATCAAATCAAATCAATTCTTTTTACAGTCCACAACCAGCATAGTACAGCAAAAAATAACAGAAGTTAGAATATACCAAGAGACAAAAGTTAAAATTAAGGTAAAAGGAGCATTTCTGCTCAGAGTGTAGGAGTAGTAAAATTAGTATTTAAGATTAATAATGTTACAATTACAGTATTACTAAGCCTATTCTGTAGCGCTAGTAGTTTATTTAGCTGAAGGTCCTGCCAGGATTGTTCCTCTGATCTTACACACTGGGGTGCAGAACCTGGCAGTGTTGTAGGTGAAGGGGGGCCTTTCCTCAGACAGCAGCTAGTGGGTGTATGTGCTGTTTGGCCAGCCAGAATACTTGCAGAGCAACAGAGATATGAGCTTGCTCCAGATGTCTCTATAAAAAGAGGGGAGGAGCAAACATGGCTGACAGCTAACAGCTCAATCTACCAGCTCCTGCCAACCCAACTTCCCAAACTTGCCAGGCAAGGGTAGACCCCCACCTAGGGGCAAGGAAAGATCAACCAGTAGATGCACATTCTACTGGCAGTCCAGGGCAAAACCTCAGTTGCCCTGTCCTGGTTCAACCCTTGGGGATAATGAATGTTGACTTGGTAGGGCTCCTTGTCTGGAGTATTCCTGCTCTATTCCCAGTAGCTCTTTTGCCAAGTTTCAACTGGTTCTGTTGTGTTCCGATTTTTAAGTATTTTTCAAACCCTTATACCCAAACGAGTTTGAATGCAGAAGATTTGGACTCTAGACACTTATACCCAATTATGCCTAGATAAAGATTTAGTTTCTAAGAACTTATGCCCAAAGCCCTTAGAACAGAGTTTAGGGTTTTGGCGAGTCCAGTTTTTACCCACCTTAAGCTGCCACTTATATGCCAGCCGCGAATGACACTTCTCTGCATTTCAAACCCTCATGATCCAATTGAGTTAGAAGCCATCAAGGAGAAAAATTATTTCAAACATTAGCTTTTTATTATTGATCAATATTAAGGAAGCCCTTGGTGACCACTCTACAAAACCGGGGTGTTTGTTAGAATGACACACGGAACAAAGAAAAGTTGTGGGTTTTATACATTTCCCCCCTCCTTTCCCTGTCCCAAACCTCCCTCCCAAACTCAAAAAGTGTCAGCTAATAAGCAATTAATGTTCATTTTGACCTAAAGGTTACAAAAGTTCTGATAACTTTTCTATCCTCTGATTGGCTCTTTTAGGTTTCTCGCCTGTCACTAAGCAGGAATGAAACTAAGAGGCTGGGATGTTTAAGATTTAAGAGCATTTGGTCATCTGGGTGATGGGAGATAGTGTCTCAGTCTCAGATGTCACTGGAACCATCATGTCTGGATTTTTACTCCTTTTTCTCCTTTTCTGTCATAAACCTGTGACAAAGCTGATGGATGGTTCGTAGGTTTGGGTAAAGGGATGGGTAACACTTATTTAGAAAAACATTCTACAAGCCTCCTTATCTCTTAACAACCCAAAGATGCTTACCAAGGCCTTTTTGGTTCCTACTCCTTGGCATTCTCATATGTCTTCAGGCGGGGAAGTTGAAGATTTAACATCTTTGGGGTCAAATTAGACCTTAACCTTTCAGTCCAGAGTTAGATTAAAGTTTATACAACCTTAGCACTGAATATGAACCATACAATCAAAGGGGCCTGCTTTAGATAGCTGACAACATTCCTTTTCCAGATGAGATGTTTGTGTCTATCTAAAGTCTCTTAGTTAAAAGCAATGTACTGTACCTGAATATATGAATATAGTATGCAACGTGTGCATATACTAAGCAATGCATAAAGACTAGTATTAAATAGATTACATACAAGAATAACTTCTTGTGGTGGAAGAAGGGCAAAATGGCCGTCCGGCCCCTAAAGCTGTCTGAGCAAGTGTGATCCGGCCCCTAGCTTTAAAAGGTTGAGAACTCCTGAATTACCAGAAGCCCAAGTCAGCACACCTGCCGATCAGGACTTCTGGAAGTCCAAGAACATCTGGAGAGCCGTATTTGAGGAACCCGGGTCTAGAGCAGTCCTTTTGACATACATTTTTCATTTGCAAAGGTGAAGAAAGGGAATAGTTCAGAGGGCAGCAAAGGCAGGGAGAATGGATGGTTCTTTTTCTACATGGCTTTTATAACCTCCTACTTTGCACAGCCGTACACACTGTGACTAGTGGAGAGCAAACGGAGAATGCCACCCTACTTCCCTTTAGCATGTGAGCTGGGTGTTAGGTTTGTTTTTTGGGTAATGTTACATTGATCGGTGCAGTGGCTTATGCAATATGTGTGATGAATCTCAAAATACTGTACTGACCTCTGACCTAGATGATCTTTGGAACATGGGGTTCAAGGGGTGGGGTTGGAGAAGCCAGATAAAGGCTAGGGCAGTCTTGCACAACATACTTTTGGGACACCAAGGGCTATTTGGGGCTTTCTGTTCCACTTTGTGCCCACCAAATCAGAAAAATGTGTTTACCCTATGGCTGTGAATACAAGATATACCCCAAAACATTTGCTTCTAGTTTGTTTGTTGTTACTTGCTGTCCAGTTGGTTTCAACTTATCGTAACCCTAATAAGGTTTTTAGAAGTACAGTACATGAGATGTTCAGGGAATGAATTGCCACTAGGGAGTTTTCCTGGCCAAGTGGAAATTTGAAGGCAAGTATCTTGAGTCCTAACCTGACACTGGCCATGACTGGATTTTGTATCTCGCTAATTTCCCACAAGTTTGATTCCAGGTAATAGCGCTTCGGACGGGCGTGTTTTACTACCACTTCCAGGAACGACGAGGGCGGCGTGGGCCGGATGAGTTGCAGTAAACCCATTCGTGTGGATTCACAGGGGTTGGGGCTCCTGGGAACTGAAGTCCAAGAACACCTGGAGTGCCAAGGTTTGCCATTATAGGCCTAAGGCCATGGTTCTAACAAGGTATCTCAGCATTGTAAGGGGATTAATGCCTTAACTCCATCACATATCTATTAAATTCCTAGCTGAGGTCTCATATACCAGCCACTTGCAGAATAAGTATATTGGGTTTGATGGATGTAAGTTCCATTGAGCATGGTGGTTCTTCTATCCTTTGTTAGCTGGCATCTCCAGGCAGGTACAGGTGCCGAAGGACACGTGCCTTGGCTTACTGCCAGGGCCAGTTGTTTACTGTTTACATTATTGGCCTATTCTGGGAGTTGAGCTGCCAACAAACTGGAACCTTCACCCCTGGCTCTGAGATTGCATCATCTTGCTTTTTCCCAGACAGCCATGTTTACACACTGCCTGAGTCTTACTCTGACCAAATTTAAATATCCCAAGAACTTTAATCCCATTGTGGCCTTCCCTGGCAGAGCTCCACCTGACAGCCAGCTCTCCTCTCTAACTGATAGAATCAGCTTCTTTGGATTCAGATAGAGATTCCTGTAGCTGGAATCTAAGGCAGAATTAGTCCCCTGCTAAAGGAGGAACTGCAGTGGCTCAAGTGGCTAAGACGCTGACTGGGAGGCTGGAGGTCAGCAGTTTGAATCCCGAGTACTGCAGGACAGAATGAGCTCCCGTCTTTGTCCCAGCTCCTGCCAACCTAGCAGTTTGAAAGCAAGAAATTGCAAGTAGATAAATAGGGACCACTTTGGTGTGAAGGTAAACAGCATTCCGTGCGCTAGTCATGCCTGTCACATGACCATGGAAACATCTTCAGAAGCAGACAGCGCTGGCTCTTCGGCTATGAAACAGAGATGAGCACTGAACTCTAGAGTCGGATACGATTGGCTTTCAACCAAAGGCAACTTTTACCTTTAAAGGGCAAAGGGCCTTGGTTTCTCCTCTGGTGGTTGGTTGAACGTGTTACTAATAGCCTGTATGATTAATTGCATAAAGTGAGGTTCTATTTTCTGTCTTTTCATTTTCCCAAACTGTGACATTGGAAAATAATAGAAATGCAAAGAATGCAAGAGGAATGCAATACCGTTATTGGATCACTAAAAAAACAAAAAGTTGTGCGAGCTTTCGAGAGCAAGGTTTCTTCATCAGGCAGGCACAATTTTCTTAATAAAAGTTCATAGCATGGAGTTATTGTGGCAGGTGCTCTTCATAGAAATGCATGTTGGACAAACAGCAAAAGATTTTATGATTTTATCATACCTACCCCCACAGAAAGCTGGGTCCTTCCTCCTCATTCTCCACACAGTCCTTTCCAAAGCATTAACTTCCTTTTGTGACCAGGCAAAGACACTACACTTGATCGTAGCCAAAAGGTCAAGAAGCAATATTTTTATCAAGCTATTCAGTTCAGGAAAACTTTTAACTAGTGTGCAACCATTTTCTATTGTAAAGGCTGGTCTAAGACTGTAATAACAATAAAATAAGACCAGAGAAAGGGAATACAGTAAAACCTTGCACAAAGAGCACCTCGTTTAGAGAGTAACTCACTTAAAGAGCAAAATTTTCTCTGAATGGTTGCTTCGCTTAACAACTAAAACCAACCAAAAACTCGTTTAACAACTAAGTCGGGGTTCACATTCCCCCCCACACACACACACACCAGAAGTCACAATAGGTCACTTACAATGGTGTTTCACTTAAAGAGCAAACTCGCTTAAAGAGCAATCCCGTGGGACGTATTATGCTCTTTAAGCGAGGTACAACTGTAGAAAACCCCATGGGCTCTCCATCAGGTAGCAGGGTTTCACTCTATGAGCCTTATGTTTATTTTGCAATTTTCTTTCACTTTTAGCATTTCAGCAGAAAGTCAACTGTGAGTCGTGAAATCCAACCACCTCCCCCAACCAGGAACCCTGCCTTTTCAAGCTTGTGAAATTTCACCAGGCATTTCTCATATCCTTATGACCTTAGAATTGTCTCATCATGGGGTCTCCAAAATACAAAATGTTTACATTGGAACCATTGGTTTTCTTCTGCTGATGCAACACTTAATTCCTAAAGAGAGTGGATAGATCTTAGTCTGGTGTCTTAGCTGTGGACATTCCCCCTAGATGGCCCGTTAGGATTCCTGATTTACAATGGAGTCAAGCCTATCTCTGTCAAACAAGACCAGGTACTGATAACAACTGCTAATATAAGAAATTGAAATAAAGCTAAAAACAACTATAAAAGAATCATCCTGCCATAATATGATTTAAATAACATTTCCAATGTGTTTAAAGTACATATAAATAGTAGATTTGCATTGCTAAACTCACCTGCCCATGTATGAGAAAAACTATGCATCAAAACTGGACATACAGTACTGTGCAAAAGTCTAAGGCCACAACCAGCTGGCTCATAACTCACACATCCTAACTCCTAACTTCACCAAACACGGTGAGGGTTGAGAGGAGAGTCTGCAGAATAATATTTCCAATTTTGGTGTGTCCAGATGGCTTGGGGACTGAGTTATGTTTCTCCCCCCCCCCATCACTCATTGAATTTTCCCCAAAACAGCTGCTGATGGCCTAAGACTTTTGCACAGTACTGTATTAGGAGGGAAGAAAGTAAAAAGGCTATCCCCATAATCAAAAGCAGGAGTGTCCAAACTATGGCCTGGGGGCTGGATGCGGCCCCCGATGCCAATTCACCTGGCCTGTGAAGCCCTCATCATTCGTGGAAACAGAAGTAAAATGTGCCCATACGGAGCAACAAGGGCTTCATGGGCTGGATGAATTGGCATCGGGGGGCACATCTGGCCCCTGGGCCATAGTGACCAGTTCCCTGAACCATGTGAGCAGCCCATGGCCTGAAAATGTTGGGCACCCCCAGTGAAAAGAAAAGAAAAGCCTACCACAGGTGACTGGGGGGGGGGGGACCCTTAACATTATTAACAACAAATGGGAAGCAAAAGTTAACAAGAAGCAACTACAGTTGCTATCTAGCAACTACCATGTAGCTACAAAGAGAACTACCTGTATTACAATAATAGTAAATGCAAAGAAATGGAAGAGGAAAAAAAGATAAACAGGGTTTCACTTCCATAAGCTCCAATAAATAAATGAATATTTAAGCAGAGATTAGGAATGCTGAAAGATCAACAGGAGAATAAACTGATTGATAAAAGAGAAGATATAAACAACACAATGAAGAACTATTCTACACAGAGGAGATTCAAGAGTGACAGATTCCTTTGAAGAAGAATCCTGTGATGGTGGTGGTGGTTCCATTTCTGGTCTGAATATGACCAGCAGTTGAACTGGGAAGGTCACAATGCTAAAAGAAAAGAAAAGAAAACAAACAAACATTCACCTTAAAAGTAGGCAAAATCTAGCTCAGCAACATTGAAGAAAGTTGAAACTGCTGAAGATTTTGAAGCATGTGTGGAGATCCAATGCCAGATGACAAAGAGGGAAGGAAACTCCTTAAACTCATTGAGCTTGCTAATGAATTGAAGAACAGAGTGTTGCTATTACTAAAACAGAAAAGTGTTTGTTGCAATATTAAAGAGCTGGCTCAGAGTTGTTTTTTAATCGTGTCAGAAGCACACAAAAATGCTTTCTGGGTTGAAAAGATTATTGCTGGAGGACCTTCCACTCAGGGGACACCCGAATGAGGCTCCTTTCATGTCCCCAAGATCTTTTCTCACCAAAGTGGTCCCTACTTATCTACTTTCAATTTCTTGCTTTCAAACTGATAGGTTGGCAGGAGCTGGGACAGAGACAGGCACTCATTCTGTCATGCAGTACTTGGGTTTTTAACTGCTGATTTGCCTACCTTTCAGCTAACAAGGCTCAGAGTGAAAAGCTTGGAGCTCTTCCTAAAAGGAAAATGGCAAAAGAAGAGACAGCATTATTATTTGTAAATTTTTAAAAATTGAGGAATATGCACAGGAAAGAAGAAAACTGCAACTGAATGTAAAACAGAAAATATATACAGCTGTGAGGGAGAGATCAGTGCTGAGGGAGTCTGGTCAGCAGAGCATAGCTCTCCCATGGATCTTGGGAACGTGCTGATGAAGGAGGTGCCCCACAGGGAGCTTCAAGAGACAGAAGCTCCTACACCAGAAGATGTGTTAGGAAGCATAGAGGTAGGGGAGCATGGAAGTTGGGTATACTGTATAAGGAAAGGCAGGCATAGGGGTTAGCATAGCACTGCAGACCAAGAGTTCATCCACAGAGGGCTGGTAGAAGAAGACTGGAAGAAAGCTCAGGAGAACCCAGACAAAGGGTACTGTGCAGAGGCTGGACCACCTGAAGAACTTCTCCCTCTGGGTCGATGGCAGTATTTCTACAAGGAGGATCCATGGGCATCCCTGGCCTGGGGTGAACAGGGGGCATTGGTTGTAACTGTTTGCACCCAGGCAAATCTCAGCAGGAGGCTCCTCATCTTGGGGATTGGAATGGGCACCATCACTATGGTGATGGCTGAGTTCTGCTAGGGGCTGAGCATATAACACTAATAGCTGCGGATCCTGATGAAGCAATAGTCTTTGTCTCAGGAAGTAAAGAGCATGAAGATCAGTACACCTGAAACAGTGTCAGCGCCTGCACAGAGGCGCTAAGAAGGCAGCCCCTTCACCATGCTAGGGTGCTGAGGGCCAATCACCTGCACACCCAAATTTAACTGATTAAAAGAAACACACAAACAAAAACTGGACGGATTTAACTGATGATGGCAAACAACAAGGATCATGATTTTCACAGGAGTGACCTGAGGTGAGCCATAGAGTTGTCTAAGGAGAGATCCCAATGGCGATCCTTTGTAAAATCCTCTATGCCAGGGGTTCTCAACCTTTTCAAGCCAGGCGCCGGGTCATGCTCTCTCAGTCTGCTTTGAGAGCTGGATGGCCATTTTGCTTTGCCTGCTTGATGTGGGCTGTCATTTTGTCCCAACCACTTCAAAGAAGTGGCCATTTTGTTTTTGAATGCCCTTGGAGGGGTGGGGTGGGAGCACATGAAATGGTGCCATTGGCCACATCTGGCCCATGGGCCTTAGTTTGGGAGCCCCTGCTCTACACCATAAGGTAGAAGAGGAGGCAAGTAAGTAAGTAAACAAGGAAACATCCATGGGCAGGGCCACCGCCTTGTTCCAGTTACCCATAGCTGATGCCAGGAAAGTCTGAAGCTCTCATATTTGGGAGAGAAGGAGAGATGAGAGTGACAGTAATGATAATGATGAACTGAGAGAGAAGGAGGGCAATCAAATCCCACCACTGGGGTCCCAAAAGGCACCTAAAACTGCTCTCAGGCTAGCCATCACACTTCCACCCAAAAAACTCTTGGCTCTGTTACAAATGTCAACAGACTGTCCTCACTGTCATCATCATACGTATTACTCTTCTGGGACTAAAGGGACAGGACGTCCAGGGAACCAAATTGGACACTCCTGTTGAATTATATCTGTGGATATATACAGTCATACTATTTAGCTTGGAAAATTACCTTTACAAAGAAGAACCAGTCTTTATTATGTAATCACAGACCCAACAATTGAAGATGAGTGACTCTACAATTGAGTGTCAGCGTCCTGGATGTAGGCAGCCTGCTAGATGTTCAGGCAACTAGGTCACAGGGCAACCAAGCTAAAGGCCAAAGGCAAACATTATCCAAGTCCTAATCCAAGTCCAAGATCAAAGCCAAGAGCAGACAAGAGAACAAGGCTAGTCCAGTAGATGAGACATAGCCCAAGCAGGGCAAGTGTTTACTGGTCAAAACTGGCAACAACTTGCCACTCTGCCAGGACATGGCTGGAGAAATAAATTCTGCAACAGAGTGGTACTAATTCCCAGTTAACGCTCTGTAAATAGAATGCCCTTGAACAGGATCCATAATTTACATTATATATACCAGTTGTGAAATTTGGCCAGTTCCTCCACCTGATCATTCAAGGTAAAATAACCAGGGAAGAAGCAGAGGGAGAAAAAGGAATGTAAGACTGAACAACTTTGTAGACTGGTTTGGAAGTTAACATGGTGTCCTTGTTTAGAGCTGGACTATTCAAGGTTAAAACAGGAAACCTCTGGCAAAGCAATTGCAGAAGAAGAGGAGCAGGACCTAAAAAGGGACAAGAACCAGTGGTAGAACCTGCTAGTCCCTGCTGCCAAATCCCCCCCTCAATTGCAAAATCTGCAACTCATGGGAACTTTGCACATTTTCTCATCATCACCAAAGAATTTATCGGATAAGAACTTTTCAGCTCCTGAAAAGGGGGAGGAAATGTAGAGAAGATTCATTTCAGGAGACATCTGCAGAAGTCAATGCTAGCACTGGTTGGAGACATTACTCTGCATATGGGATATTATGATAGGTTGGTTAAATCAGAGCAGCCTTCAGAAAGAAGCACCTTTTAAAGATGCTGGCCAACAAGGCACAAGAGCAGAGGATGTCGGATTAGACCAGGGGTGGGCAACCTGTAATCAGATTATCTGTCATCAAATGAGGCCACATTCAAGAAACTTTAATTAGATATACGAAAAAAAAGTATGTTATTTTGTAAAAAATCTAACTGGGTAAAGGTAAAGGTCACCCTTCCTCGAAAGCCAGTCATATCCGACTCTAGGGTTTGGTGCTTATCTCCGTTTATAGCCGAAGAGCTAGTGCTATCTGTGTCTGCAGATGATTCCGTGGTCACGTGGCAGGCATGACTAGACAGAACACTTTTTATCTTTTCACCAAACTGGTACCTATTTATGTACTTGCAATGTCTTGCTTTCAAACTGCTTAGTTGGCAGGAGCAGGGACAGAGACGAGAGCTCACTCTGTCATGCAACACTCAGGTCTCGAACCAGGGCTGTAGTAAGGGGGTGGCCAGGGCAGGCTTTGCCCACCCTGACTCAACAGTTTGCCCACCCTCAAACTCCCAACTGCTTATATATATGACATTGTCGCCCATCCTGAAAAAAGATTCGCCCACCCATATCTAGAATCCTGGCTATGGCCCTGTCTCGAACTGCTGAACTGCCGACCTTTCAGTCATTAAGTTCCGCATCTTAGCCACTAACCGCTAAGCCACTGTAGTCCTAACAATCTGCTATTCATAGTAAAAATTGAATTACTATGGCCACCCTTAAGGACCTAGAATGCCATATGTGGCCTTAAGGCTGCATGTTCCCCAGCCCTGGATTAGACACTACTGTACTTGGGTAAGTTGTACTCCAAAAAAACCCAAAAAAAACCCCACCCTCCTGTATCTATTCCAAAGTCTGGTTCACTCGAAGTACACCTTTTTTCACTATACTTTCTCAAAAGAGTTGACTTTAAGAGAGGAGAGATAGATGTAGGATTTTTGCACTGATTATTTTTTTCTCAGTGCAGTTCCAAGCTGGTCGATTGGAAAGATAAGCAAAGCACGTTTGTCTCCGTTCCCTTGCTAGGGCACATATCTCTTGAGAGGCAGAACTTTAATTATGATCATATGCATGTATGTGTGTGTGTGTGTATGAAAGAGAGAAATACTGTACCAGCAATGCAACAGATGAAGCCTGTTACTCTTTCACCACTGTTGTGATCAGTGGTGGGCTCAAAAGTTTTTTTTACTACCACACTGTGGCTGTGGTGTGGTGGGCGTTGCCAGGGGGAAAGCCCTGCGTTGCACCTGAATTAGGACTACTTTATTTCAAAACTTGGATGGGCAAAGGGGCCGGCCAGAATTTCTGCTACCAGTTCTGGTGAACTGGGGCGAACCTGCTGATGCCCACCACTGGTTATGATCCTAAAAAGATTCCTGTACTCTCGGGGCTAAACTGTGAAAACCAGGCCACGTTTCTTTTAAAGGGGAAAAAAAAGCAACTATAACCCACAACTAGGGTGATTTCACACACCCATAAAAAGGATAAATCTCCAATGTCTTTAACAGCTATGTAAATGCAGGAACCTCACCATATGTTGCTTGTCATGAAGCTGGGCTTTCACCTTTCTGCAACAGGTAAAGGTAAAGGGCCTGTCTCCTTTTTTTTCAGTCACCCTAAATGTGTTCCAGAGCTGAACCAAGGGACTTGGCACCAGTTAACACCCCCCCAGGTGCTGCCGAATGCATGTGCGCATGCGCGCACACACACACACGCACACACACACACACACACACACTCTGAGCATTTTAACCAGACTTTTAAACATATCTTTTACACAGCATTTCAGCTGGTGAGTCCTTAGTGGCAGCCTGCACCACACTCGGCACCCATGCAACATTTCACACTTATTTAAAACATGTGGCCACACTCTTGTTTCCACTTCTCCTTCTTCCGTGTCTAAGCCAAATGGGAAACAGCCCAAATGAAGGCACCTTTTGGTGAGTTCATTCTGCAGTTCATTTTGCCTGACCTAGAGTGAGAAAGATTAGCCAGCACCCTGTGGTGGGCATCAGCAGGTTCGCACCAGTTTGCCAGAACCGGTAGCAGAAATTCTGGCTGGCCCCACCCATCCAAGTTTTGAAATCAAGTAGTCCTAATTCGGGTGCAACACAGGGCTTTCCCCCTGGCCACGCCCACCATACCACACCCACAGTGTGGTAGTAAAAATGTTTGGAGCCCACCACTGCCAGCAACACAAGGTACACCCAATTGTGGTTCATAAATTCCACAGTCTTCTAGAAGGCTCTTTCTGAGCATGCCTTCTTTCTACAGAAAGTATGCCATTCCACTTGCCTCCAGGTCTCTTTGAAGACTGTGAGCAATCGCCATGCCCCCCACCCAAAACCTGATAGGGCTATCTTTACCTTTAAAAATCACTGCTGCCGGAGCTCCCTTCCTCTCCCACCTGTCTCCCCCACACCCAGGAGTTTGTGAATTCCCCTTCAAAACCCTCCCATCCCTCCCCAGATGGAAGAAGCCTCCCCTCTGGGCCAGCCGGCCAGCCAATGAGAGAGGGGCAAAGGGCAGGGCCAGGACGGACTCAGTGACAAAGGCTGAGGGACCTGGCAGGGAGTCACTCAGCACTGAGGTCTCTTGGCAGAGAAACACACCTGCCCCACACAGCAGGGCCAGGCAGAAAGAGAGAGAGAAAGAGAGACCGACTGACTGACCGACCGAGAAGAGGTCTTTGGAAAGGTGCCTTCTGTTCTCTTGGACCTCGGCAGATTGCAAGAGATGCACATCTCCTGAACGCTGCAGAAGCACAGCTTGTGAGCTCCAGCAAATCCTGCTACGTGGCCCCACGCCGTCCAAGCGGTGCCCTATTCCCTCCAGGCTGTTGGTCCTTTATGGCTTCTGCTGGCAGTCTTCAGGGGGCTCCCCTGGCCACGCTGGCTCTCCTGTGGGCCTCCCTGGCCTGGGTCGAAGGAAAACCGGGCTGCCCTTCCTGCAGGATGCCTCCTCTGGAGCCCAACGCTGAGAAAGCCTTCCTGGTCGAAGTGGCCAAGCAGCAGATCTTGCAGAAACTGAACCTGAAGGAGAGGCCGAACATCACCCATCCAGTGCCACGTGTGGCTGTGGCCAATGCGCTGCGGCGCCTACACATGGGCAAAGGCCGGCCAGATGGACTGAGGCCCTTTTCCAGCTGGGAGACCCCTGAGCCTGATAAACAGGGCTATGAGATCATAAGTTTTGCAGAGACAGGTGAGTTCTTCCCTCCCGGTCACTCTTCTCAGTGCGTGGCTTGGGGATTGACAGCTCAGGGCCATGGCCAGGGTGGGCAATGCCCACTCTCAAACTCCTGGCCACTTATATATGTGACATATATGTGACATTGTTACCCATCCTGGAAAAATATTTACCCACCCACATTGAGAATCCTGGCTACGGCCCTAACTCAGGCAGGAGAAGAGTAAGGGTGTAATCGGACAGCTGCAGAGGTATCTGCCAGATCCCACCCGGAATGGTTACTTTCATGGTATCAATCCCCCTTAATGTGACCCTTCTGTCTGTTGGGGAATCACTGCAGGCCAGCCCTCCCCCCCCAATAGTAGAACCTACAGCTGAATAAAAAAGGCCTAACCTTGGCACAGATTGGCATCGAAGCACATGTCTCTGTATGCCATGTGATCGCTGGGTGACACATTGAACTAGACAGGCAGTTCAAATTTTATTATCCATTTCTCCATGTGATCACAACCTAAGTCACTCCAGAATACATCTCCCCTTGCACCCATGTCATTGCACTGTAGAAAGCTGCTGCCAGAGATAGTAGTTATTTCTTTGGGGGAACTTTCTTTCCCATGAAAGTGTGGGGAGAGAACTGTTTGACCGGTGGAATCAGTGGTGGGCAGCAACAGGTTCGCGCACACCCTCAGGAAGGGTTTTTTTTAGCAAAATTGGGTGGCCTCTGGGGAGGGAGGTGGCAAAATTGGGTGGCCTTCGGGTGGTGTGTGTGTAGCAAAATAAGGTGCCCACACCCACCTCCCTGCCCTGTCCCATCAGGTTTTGTCCCTGCAAGTGGTTGAAGGTCTCCCTTGCTCAAAAGCCAGTCATATCCAACTCTAGGGTGCAGTGCTCATCTCCATTTACAGCCAAAGAGCCAGTACTGCCTGTGTTTGCAGATGTATACATGGCCATATGGCAGGCATGACTAGATCGCCCATGATGTAGGCTCCACCCATGATGTAGGCTCTGCCCATGAACTAGGCTCCTCCCATGGTGTGGTAGCAAAAATGTTTGCTGCCCACCAGTGGGTAGAACACATCTGTTCCATACCAAAAGTCCCGCAGAGAACATCCTGTACCAAACTGGAGCTCCTTGGGCTCCAGTGTAGAAAATGTGAGAAAATGCTGACAGAGATGAACCCAATGTTCTGACACGATGTAAGTCAGTGTCCTGTGCTGGTATCAAAAATATGAAATGCAGGATGAGGAAAAGTTAGTGGGTGGAGCACTTGGATTGTGCATGAAGTAGGGATTTGAAGAATCTCATGCTTCTTATCAAGTCAAGCTATGTACTTTATATGTTACACAGCAGGAGTGCTGACTTGGGCTTCTAGGAATTGAAGTCCAAGAACGCCTGGAGTGCCATCACTGCACTATATCCTCTCTTTTATTATTATTATTCAGAGAACTTAATAAAGATGGTGTTGCCTTTAATGCGTACATCCTGCCATTATTATTCCTTCCCACAAATTTCCAATGCTTTAAGAACCTGGGAAGCAAGTTTTACTGAAACTGACAATGGGGCAAAAGCAGTGAGCAACATCTAGGTGACAGAAAGTGATTGCTCTGTTCTACCACTGTTGACTTGCTTAAAAACCAATTGCCTCTTATTTGCCATTCTTTTGTTCTGTTGTGTCTGCTCTGTTGAGAAGGAGCAGTCACACAATGGGACTGCATATCATAGAGCCCTTGCCTTTTTAAAAAATTCACAGATATTCTGTGTGGCCCTCCAGATGTTGCTGGACTACTAAACTCATCCTCCTTCACCAATGGGTGTGCTGCCTAAAATTGATGGGAGATGCAGTCCAATGAGTTGCTTAGCTCTACTTTAACAGTTGCACGACAGATAGGGATGAATAGTTGATAATTCCTCCCCAATGTATTTTGAAATCTTTGCATGTGGATTTCTACCTGTCATTCAGAATTCATCCAAGCAAGTGACAGCCCGCTGAAGGAATAGTCTGTACCATCGGATGGCTTTCTTGCTCAGCTGTTGCTCAGTTAATTCACACAATGTGCTTGTTTTTCTAGCCTTACCCCTTTTGCCTCTGGGTACCTAGGGAACCAAAGCTTTAGACAGGTCTCATTTATCACAATGGGCTTTTTTTTTTTTTTGGGGGGGGGGGTTCAGTGGATTTTGATTTTCTTGCCCCTTGCAAGCAAGGGGTGACTGGGCATAAAATGGTCTGGTTGAACAGTGCTCAGTTTGTACAGTGGAATTTTACTGATTTATGCAATTGTTTACTCCTGCCATGGAGTGACCTTTGCTGCTGCTTCATGGTGGAAAGCCACATGGCACAGAGAGATTGTGAAGATGTTTGATATATGCCTAGCAGCAGGATTTGTATTGGACAAGGGTATACAATCAGGTTTGCTTGCATGTTATTGTGAGGTAGTTCACATGCAGCAATTCCCTGACTGTAAATCACAGCTATAGGCCCATTTGAATCAATGGAACATATGACTCCCAATTGATTCAGTGGGTCTACTGTGGTGCAGTAGCGGGGGGAGGCGTGGCCCACCCTGGGTGGCACTTTTTGGGCATATGGGTGTTCTGGGACTACAATTCCCAAAAGTCCTAGCGGGAGCGGGTGCACCAGCATCCTAGGCCCTGCCCAGGGGGCGACAAATTTGGCTTATGCCCCGGGTGGCTGAAACCAATGCTACGCTACTGCTCTGGTGTAATATACTGTGCTAAGCAACAGCTTTTGGGCCACAGCTTCTAGGTGACGAACAATTAGTAACAATCATGATAGTTATCTAATTGTTACCGTACAACTTCAGCAGACACACAAGAGGACTAGTTCAATTCATTGCATCCCAAGTAAGAAGCTCCGACTAGGTTCCTTAGATGGATCTCACTCTTTCAATCTGTTTTACTTCACAGGGTTTTCTTGGAGCATAATAAAGGTTTAAATATTTATCTGACTCTTTGTTACATCTACCATACTGTATACAGTATTTAAACTTTTTTCCGATGGTCTCAGAGAGGTAGACATGACTCTCCTATTCCTCAATTAATCTTCCTAACAACTCTGTGAACCAACCCAGAATGACAGAATGAGACTAGCTCAAAGTCGTCGCTGAGTGGGGAATAAAGCAGCAATTAAAAATGTAGCGTGTATTATTATTATTATTATTATTATTATTATTATTATTATTATTATTATTATTATTATTATTATTATTATTATTATTATTATTATTATTATTATTATTATTATTATTATTATTATTATTATTATTTAGATTTAGATTTATATGCCGCCCTACTTGGCAAAAACCAACTCAGGGCGGCTTACAACATAAAATCAAATACAATACAATATAACAGATCAACAGTACAAAATCACAGCATCCCAAAATACAGCGCAACAAAATAAATATAAACATAATATAATCAAAATACAGTCCGTAACAATATTCAGTACAAATAGACAGTAAACAATATATTCACAATACGGTTCATACCCAATATGAAAAATATAACAATATCATAACAAAATAATAATAGTAATGTAATAGCAATTAAATATCATAAAAATACAATAATATAATGCAATAAACAGCAGAATAACTACACATAAATCAACATTGTCAATACGGAATGACGGGGCTCGGAAGGCGGGCGGGCGCTTCGCCTCACCTCCCACAGGTGCAGGCATTCTTCTCCTCTCCCGGGCGTGATGGCAGGGGCCCGTGGGGAAGGCAGGAGCGTCCTCAACCTGCCGTGGCTGAAAGGTCTTTTATCAGCCCCTGTGCCGGAATGACGGGGCTCAGAAGGCGGGCGGGCGCTTCGCCTCACCTCCCACAGGTGCAGGCATTCTTCTCCTCTCCCGGGCGTGATGGCAGGGGCCCGTGGGGAAGGCAGGAGCGTCCTCAACCTGCCGTGGCTGAAAGGTCTTTTATCAGCCCCTGTGCCGGAATGACGGGGCTCAGAAGGCGGGCGGGCGCTTCGCCTCACCTCCCACAGGTGCAGGCATTCTTCTCCTCTCCCGGGCGTGATGGCAGGGGCCCGTGGGGAAGGCAGGAGCGTCCTCAACCTGCCGTGGCTGAAAGGTCTTTTATCAGCCCCTGTGCCGGAATGACGGGGCTCAGAAGGCGGGCGGGCGCTTCGCCTCACCTCCCACAGGTGCAGGCATTCTTCTCCTCTCCCGGGCGTGATGGCAGGGGCCCGTGGGGAAGGCAGGAGAGTCCTCAACCTGCCGTGGCTGAAAGGTCTTTTATCAGCCCCTGTGCCGGAATGACGGGGCTCAGAAGGCGGGCGGGCGCTTCGCCTCACCTCCCACAGGTGCAGGCATTCTTCTCCTCTCCCGGGCGTGATGGCAGGGGCCCGTGGGGAAGGCAGGAGCGTCCTCAACCTGCCGTGGCTGAAAGGTCTTTTATCAGCCCCTGTGCCGGAATGACGGGGCTCAGAAGGCGGGCGGGCGCTTCGCCTCACCTCCCACAGGTGCAGGCATTCTTCTCCTCTCCCGGGCGTGATGGCAGGGGCCCGTGGGGAAGGCAGGAGCGTCCTCAACCTGCCGTGGCTGAAAGGTCTTTTATCAGCCCCTGTGCCGGAATGACGGGGCTCAGAAGGCGGGCGGGCGCTTCGCCTCACCTCCCACAGGTGCAGGCATTCTTCTCCTCTCCCGGGCATGATGGCAGGGGCCCGTGGGGAAGGCAGGAGCGTATGGATTGCAACTCTCATAATCTCCCCTCCCCATGCATGGTCAAATTATGGGATTATGGGATTATGACTGAGATAGTATGGGAGCTGAGATCCACAAATCTAAACTTTCTATACTCTGGGACAAATGTAGCAAATAAATATAGGTTGATGGCCAAGTGACTTGTGAGTATGTAGACTAGTGGTTCCCAAGGTGAGGACCACACCCCACAAGAGGACTTCAATTCCCAGAAGAGTAAATCAGTACTTTGGCTGATCAGTGTTTTGGGGGATTGATTTAGGTTTATAGGAATTGAAGTCCAGAAACCAAAGATTGGGAAACACTAATGTAGACTCTTGAAGAACTTTGGCTAACACATCATACTAGTTCTGGGGATGGGCCAGGTTTAGCACTATTTAGTGGGAAATGCTAATTCTCACCTTTAGTGTTTCTTTCTCTACTACAGAGCCTTCTGGATTGCTGCAGTTCCAGCTCACTTACACAAAAGGTCAAGATATGCGGGTCCTCCAGACCCAGCTGTGGCTGAATCTCAAGGCCCACCGAAATATCACATTACAAATCTATCTGGCAGGGCACCAGCGGGTGGCCCTAGGGGAGCATAAACTGGGCAGCAAAGGCAGTGGCTGGCACCCTTTCTCCCTCATGCCAGCTCTCCATAATTTCTTTGAGCGCGAGGAAAAGACTCTGCGTCTGGAGCTGCAGTGCAAAGGCTGCCATCCCAGCGGGACAGCCTTGCTGACGTCCACCAGTAGCTCCCACCAGCCCTTCCTGGTGGTGAAGGCCAGGGTGCAGGAGCCTGACCACCAGGTCACCAAGCGCAGCCTGATCTGTGACCAGAACTCTGAGGTGTGTTGCCGGAAAGACTATTATGTTGACTTTCGGGACATTGGTTGGAATGACTGGATCTTTAAGCCAGACGGCTATCAGATAAACTACTGCATGGGTGAATGTCCCATGCACTTGGCAGGCACACCCGGCATAGCAGCCTCTTTCCACACAACTGTCTTCAACTTGGTCAAAGCCAACAAGATCCAGGCTGCTGGCCGCTCTTGCTGTGTTCCCACACAGAGACGGGCCCTTTCTCTTCTTTATTTTGACCCCAACAACAACCTCGTCAAGATAGACATTCCCGATATGGTTGTCGACGCTTGTGGTTGCAGCTAAGGACAGGGTTAGAAATCTGGGGATAGCAGAAAAGGGGAAATGGGATAGGCTCCCCTCCACTCCTGTTAGACACTCATTAAAGTTATGATGCTGGATAGCATGGCATGGATTCAGATATAGCTGTAGTTTCTGCAGGGGAAAGAACAGCAGGAGGCAACCACACCTACCTTCCACCCAATGTGTACTTTACGTGGAAAGCATAGTAAGTGTTCTCGGACAGGCTACCAGCAAGGTCTTTTGGACCTGGGACAGGCTTCAGTTTCAGTGCTCTAACTGCCTCCCTTTCCCAAAAAGATTCCTCTTTGCTCTTCACAGTGGTCTGTGGCCCTGGTTTTTAGCCAGAGGTGGGGATATTCAGACAAACATCTGTTCCAGGTAGGGGGTACACAGCATATCTTGCCTTGCTTCTGTGGTCTGCTTTTGATGTACTCAGAATTCTAGGACAGGGTTGGAGACGAGTGTTAATAACACAGATCAAACCTAACTAGTTAGCCACAAAGGAAATACAGTAATAGGAGGTGGTGTGTCCCCGCCCCCAAGATTTGAATGGTTGCTAGTGTGGTGCGCTTATTATTACTGTGTTCTTTGCAATATGTGATCCTAATCTTCTTACCTGGTTATTGTGCAACACAAAAGGAGTGACATTTGGAGGTGACTTGCCTCAAGTTAAGAAATTAACGTAGACGTTCCAGTTGCATACTAAGCTATAGGACTCAGTGTGCGACTGCTAATGTCTACCATGATTTCTTAACTTCCGTTCTGAATGTTACACCATTTATGTAGCTAGGCAAGAAGATTTTGGGCAGAGTCTTCAGACGAACTGGGCAACATATACTGGGGGAAATCCTGCTTCAGATGTGCAGGAAAAGTGGGGGATGAAAGCATTATGTCCATATACCCGGCTGGTGATACTAACACTAAAGGAGCATTTGATATCATTGTGCCTTTTGTATTTGTATGTGTTTATTGTACTTCTTTTAATGTATCTATATTTTATTTTTGAAATGACATCAATAATAATATTAATAAAAAGTTCAAAATAAAAACATCCGGTGTGTGCTGTGTATAATTATCCAGATAAGTTTTTAAGAGACTAAAAAGTTGACTCAAGAGTCAAGTAGACAGATTCCCAATTTAAAAAAAAAATTTCAAGAGCTAAACAAATACAACAAATACACCAGGCAAAATTGAGAATTGTTGCCAGTGACAAATGGCGATATTGAGATAGATAGACCATTATTCTCACTCGGTATAAGAAAGTGTGCTATGTTACTGTGACTTAAGGCAGAGAGAAAGATAAAAAATAGAGAGAGTAAAAATGATTTGAGAATGGCTTTCTTTCGCCAGTCAAATAGGTTTGGCAGGGTTTTGAAAAACCAAACCAAACCAAGAGACAGCTCACTTGCCAAATTATTGGGACAGATGCCAGGAGGAGTAACACTACAGGCCCCTTGTCAATGGATACACCAGCTGTTCAACCTCGATGTTAACACACATGCAAGAAAATTTGAATGTTACAAAGGCATTTTACACATTGGTAGCAAACTGTCAGATTGTGTCTAAATCTTAGACCAGATGTTACCTGTAGATGTATATCAGGCATTCGTAACCTGCAGTCCATGGGCCAGACCTGACCCCGAAAGCCATTTCATCAGGCCCGCGACCAGTGGTGGGCTGTCAAAATTTTTGCTAACCCCCGGTAGGCGGAGCTGACATCATGAGTGGAGCCAACGTCATGATGTCATGACGTCATGGGCAGAGCCAATGTCATGGCATCATGACATCATGATGTTGTGGGAGAAGCCAAAGAAACATTTTAAAAAATTAAAAAAAATACACATTAAAATTAAAATAATCAACCAACCTACCCACCCACCACACAAATCAACCCACCTACCCCAAACACAAACCCGTCACTTACCTGGCCTGGGGTCGGAGAGCAGGCACTAGGCAGGCAGGCAGGCAGGCATTAGGCAGGCAGGAAGGAAGGAAGCACGGCAGCACGGCGGCAAACCGCCATAGTGGCGCAGCGGCCTGGCAGTGTGATGCAGCGAGGAAAGGCCGCTGCCGCTGTCGCTTCTCCAAGCCCTCCTGCACCCTTTCCAGGCAGTCAAAATGGCTGCCTGGAACTGTGCATGCGTCAAGCCTCCATTTGACGCATGTGCACTTCTATTTTTTAGTACACATGTGTCAAATGGAGGTTTGATGCATGTGCAGTTCCTGGCAGCAATTTTTGCTGCCCAGAAATACACATCTGGAGGGCGGCCAGAGAGACAACCAAACTGGTCGCCTGAGGGTTCTCCCCCCCCCCCCCCGGCAATCCCCTCCGGAAAACTGCTACCATTTCAGGTGAACTGGTCTGAACCGGTAGCAGCCCATCACTGCCCGTGACACCCTCGCCAAACTAGGAAGTGAAAAAAACTGCATGCCATGCATGTGCAGAACACTACTAAATGTTTTCTGCGCATGCGTGGCATGTGTTTTACTTCCACTTCCAGGTGAAAGGAACCATGTGACCAGCCCGATCAGCTGCTCAGGAGGCATGGTCAGGCCATGGCCTGAAAACGTTGAGAATCACTGATGTATATAATAATAATTAAAAGTCAGCATAGATTTATCAAGAACAAATCCTGCTGCCAGACTAATCTTATCTCATTTTTGATCAAGTAACTTGCTTGGTAGACAGTGGGAATGCTATAGATGTAATATACTGTATCTTGACTTTTGCAAAGCTTTTGACGAAGTGCCCTATGATATTCTGATTAACAAACTAATTAGATGTGGCCTGGATAGCACAAGTGTCAGGTAAATAGAGAGTGGTTACAAATTTTTATTCATAAAGTGTCTATCAATGGCTCCTTCTCAAACTGGGAGGGAATAACAAGTGCATAGAGCAGAGATAGCATCATAGGCCACTTCCAACTCAGTTATTCTATGATAACATGCATCCATCCATTTTATTTATAAAACACCTTTTCCAAACAAAAGGGGTACAGAGGCTTATGTTGTTTTAAAAAAAACACATTTTAACTATTGAAAATTAAGCAAATTCCAATATTATGAGGCAATTAAACATATTACATACTAGAAATGTAGGATAAAAATACGGTAGTTCAAAACAATTCAAAAGCACATTATGAAACACATGAAATACATTCTCCTTTGCAACCATTTTCTTATGCCAGAAAAGAAAGGCTTTTTTTCTGCTGGTAGAAGGACCAGAATGAGGAGGCCCGCCTGGCCTCACATGGATGGAAATTCCACACATCTTGCAAGTAGCCACTCGAAAGGCCTTCTCTCGTGTCTCTAACAGATATGCCTAAAGGAGTGATGGGACTGAGAGAGATATCTCTCCTGAAGATCTTGAAGCCCCAAGAAGCCCATATGAGCAAATACAGCCCTTCAGTTTTGTTGTTGTTGTTCAGTCACACAGTCAACTCTGACTCTTTGTGACCCCATGGACCACCACACGACAAGCTCCTCTGTCATCTGCCATCCCCCACAGCCTGCCCAGATCTACGCCCATTGCATCAACGATGCCATCTATCCACCTCATTCTCTGCTGCCCCTTTCTCCTTTTGTCTTCAATCTTTCCCAGCATCAGGGACTTCTCAAGTGAGTCCTCATTTGGTGGCCAAAGTACTTGAGCTTCAGTATTTGTCCTTCCAATGTCATGGCTGATTTCCTTCAGGAAATAATAATAATAATAATAATAATAATAATAATAATAATAATAATAATAATAATAATAATAATAATAATAATAATAATAATAATAATAATAATGATGATGATGATGATGATGATGATGATGATGATGATGATGATGATGATGATGATGATGATGATGGTGGTGGTGGTGGTGGTGGTGGTG
This sequence comes from Furcifer pardalis, assembly GCA_030440675.1. Taxonomy (NCBI): domain Eukaryota; kingdom Metazoa; phylum Chordata; class Lepidosauria; order Squamata; family Chamaeleonidae; genus Furcifer; species Furcifer pardalis. The sequence goes on from CP126893.1 coordinate 20,381,368, forward strand.
GTGGTGGTGGTGGTGGTGGTGGTCGTCGTCGTCGTGGTCATGGTCGTGGTCGTGGTCGTTGTTGTTGTTGTTGTTATTATTATTATTATTATTATTATTATTATTATTATTATTATTATTATTATTATTATTATTATTATTATTGTTTGAAAGGATTTTTACATAAGAAACTCCACTCAGGGAGCGCCCAAATGAGGCTCCTTTCATGTCCCTAAGAGCTGGAACAGAGATGGGCGCTCAATCTATCATGCAGTACCTGGGTCTCGAAATTCCAACTTGCCAGCCTTCCAGCAAACAAGGCGAGCTTCTTAACCACTGAACCACCAGAGCCCCTAAGGTGTTGGTACTCGAAAGTCAGAATGCACATCTCTAAATCACATCTCTGTCTAGCTAGAAGGAAGAAGAGTTTGTGGAGGGAAATAATACTTTTTTGGGCTACCATTTCCATGGCCGTGTTGGCTGCGGAGATTCTGGAAACTGTGGATGTCAAAAAGGTAATCTTTGCAATTTTTGCTGATTCCTGCATATAGTCCACCTGGATGCTGGATGATTTCACCGTTCCTGGGAAATGACCCAGCGCTCTTGCTCAACTTTGAAACAAATCGTGAGGCTTTGCACAGCCTGGTGGCAGGGGGAGACCAATGCCACTTTGCTGCATGGCAGGGGTGGACCTTTGAATGCCTTGGTTTCCTATGGGGAAAAAAAGCAGCTCAAAGTCCAGTGTTGCATGCAGCTTGGAAGCCCATTATCATCCCTCAGGGCAGGCCCTGCTCCCTTCACCTGTGGCCATGAGCCTACTGTTCACCACAGAACAGAACAGAGAGCAAAGGTCAACTTTCATCAGCCAGAACGTTTTGTGCACAGAGTCCGCTACTCAGGTTGCTCCATTCATGAGAGGATTATGATTCGACATGATCCTAGCCTTGCGCCCATCATGAATGGGCACAAAACCTGATAGTTTTGGCTCCTACCTTCCCACTCAATGGACTTACATCCACATTGAGGTGTTGATATTTACCTCTTCTGAATCCCCAGTTCCAAACCCTCCACCACAATGAACCAAGAACAATAGCGAATCCCTGCAACATTTTGTCAAAAACTGAAGGCATCTCTCCTTTTCCTTTGACAAGGCTTCTTTGGATACTAAGGACTTCCCATCATTCTTCCCAAATTGTAGATTCCATGTTTGTGGCACTGGCATTGTGATCTTCATCAATTCAAGATCACCTGTGAAAGAAATTATTGCTGCAGGTTCATGGAGTCTCAAATGTCTATCTTTCCATAGAGGAAGGTAAAAGAACCTGTAGCCTTTCAGAGATTTATGGATAGTCACTTCCATTTTGCTGCACTGTTGGCTATCTCGGCTCGTGAGAGCTTTGATCTCAGAGAGGGAGACACATTCAGTGGTGGGTAGCAACAGGTCTGCACCCCCTGGGAAGGGGGGGAGCAAAATTGGGTGGCCTCTGGGCAGTGGGGTGGCGAAAATTGGGTGGGTTTCGGGCAGGGTGGGTGTAGCGAAATTGGGTGGACACGGCCACCTCCCTGCCCTGCCCCATCAGGTTTTGTTCCTGCATATGGTTCAAGGTCTCCCTTGCTCAAAAGCCAGTCATATCCAACTCTAGGGTGCAGTGCTCATCTCTATTAACAGCCAAAGAGCCTGGACACATTCCCTGCCCTATAAGCAACTTGCAGGGAGAGTTCTTCCCATTGCTTTGCCAAGATTCTGCTAGATTTATTTAGTTTCTAATCTTGCAGAGCATGGCAGCCTAGTGAAATCATTTTAAGGATAGTGTTGGGAAATGAAAAAGGGCTAAACACAATTACAGATATCCCATGTGGCTTCCATGCATGCAGGCTAACCAAGGGCCAGAAGCAGCAGGAAGTTACTTCAAAGAAATAGGAGAAGGAGGAAAATCTAGGAATAACAATCTCTACCTAGGTTTTAGAATAGGGGTCCTCAACTTTTTAAATCCAGGGGCTGAGTCACACTCCCTCAGACTGTTGAGGAGCTATACTGGTGGTCCCCTTCTTTGCTGCTGCCACCTTTGGAGGTGGTGGCAACCACCCCGAGCCCACCACACACCCCAAAATCCCCCCTCCCACACCACTCCCCTGAGTACTGGCTTGGAGGAGCTGTGCTGTGTGGGTGAAAGAAACTTGCCCACCGCAGTAACGTCGTGTGGATTTCAGCCGCCCGGGGCTTAAGCCAAATTTGCTACCCCCTGATGGATGTTGGTGCCCGCTCCCGCTAGGGCTTCTGGGAATTGTAGTCCAAGAACGCGCATAGCCAAAAAAGTGCCACCCGGGTGCCCCCCGCCCCCCTACCCTATGCCACTGGCCCACGGCCGTTGGAAACACACCCATGTTGCAACATCCACCCTGCTACAGAGCGCTATCAGGGACATGCCAAGCCAAGTGGAGGAAACAAGGATTGAGGTGGCGGAAGTGGCAGCTGGAGCAAGGGTGTGGGCCAGATGATTTGGTGCTGCAGGTTGGATCTGGCCCATAGGCCATAGGTTGAGGATCTTTGTTTTAGAATCTGCATACAAATCCAGAAGATACAAGAGGGGGAAACTCCTGGACTATTCAGTTGCTTCTTGATTCCTTCATCCGTTTCAGTCAGGGTTTAAGCTGTGCCATGGTCCTGAGATGATACTGGTCATGGCGCATGATAACTTTCTAAAATAGATTGACAAGAAGAGTGTAGCCTCTGTTGTTGCTCTTGCATCTCTCAGAAGCTTTTGATGTTGTTGACCACAGTATCCTCCTGGCTAGAGTATCAGGGATGGGGATTGGAGGCACAGTAACTTACTGGTTTCAATCCTTCCTTGATAGTCCTTCCTAAGTGGTCCAGCTTGGGAATGTTCCTTCTCCCTATAGGGCCTTCCACTATGAGATTACACAGGGGTTGCTCATCTCTCCAATGCTATTCAACATCTGCATGAAGCCACTGGGCCTAGGCTATCTGGAGATTTGAAGTTTGCTGCCATTAGTACACTGGTGACATACAGCTCTAATGTTTCTTTACTTCATCGGCAGTGGATACTGTGCAGACCTTTGTGGTCCATGTGGCATCAGTAATACATTGGGCCAGGGCAGTGTTTCCCAACCTTTGGTTTTTGGACTTCAATTCTCAGAACCGTAAGCCAATTCCCCAAAGCACTGATCAGCCAATGTACTGACTTAGGCTTCTGGGAATTGAAGCCCCCCTGTGGAGTGTGGGCTTGGACTAGGCACAGTGATGGTGAACCTTGGCACTCCAGGTGTTCTTGGACTTCAATTACCAAAAGCCCACATGAGCATTCCTGCTGATCAGGGCTTCTGGGAATTGAAATTCCTGGAGTGCCACGGTTTGCCATCACTGGACTAGGGCAAACAAGTGGAAGTTGAATCCTGACAACATGGAGATCCTGCTGATGGAAGGTTCTCCAGAACAGTTAGGAGGAAATTAACCTGGCCAGGGTATGAGTTATACTCCCCCTAAAAGACCAGGTTCACAACTTAAGAGTGCTTTTTGTTCAGGCACTCTCATTAGAAGAGCAAAGATCTACCATAGTCAGAGCAGGGTTCCCCCCCCCCACCTTTGGCAAATTGCCCAGTTGCACCTCTTAAGGAAAGGAAACCCCTAATGTGTTTTAATTGTAAACCACCCGGAGTGGTAGATTTACTAGATGGGTGACATATAAACAAGCAAATAAACAAACAAAAACAAAGACTATAGTTTTAATGCATTGGTAATCTCAAAAATTGATTACTGCAATGCTTTTATGTGACTCTACCTTTGAAGATGGTATGTAAACATCAACAGGTTCAGAATGCAGCAGCCAGGTTGGATCTCACGAGCATCAAATTTTGAACATATCTCTCTGATGCTGGCTTGTTTGCACTGACTACCTGTCATTTTTCTGTGCCAAATTCATGGTTTTGGTTTTAACATATAAAGTCCTAAACAATTTGGAACCTTGGTACCTATTGGATGTTAAAAGAGCCTCAACTCGGAATCAGACTTTCTCGGTTGTGGCCCCAATCTCATGGAATAGTTTTCTTCTGGAGGAGCATAAGGCTTCAGCCCTTGACCTCTTCTGAAAATTACTGAAAACAGAACTTTACCAAGAAGCTTTCAATAATATTAATGCCCTAAGGGTTTCATCCTTGGACCCACAATTTTAGGATCTATGTTAGATGTTGCCATATGATTTAATTACTTCTTTGTTTAGTTCCATTATTTTCCTGGGTTTATTTTTTTGTTCATCACTCAAATTAGAGTTTGGCCACTAAGTGGAGGAAGTATATAAACTCAATAAATGAATGAATGAATTACTACATGGTGCTCTGTTTCTATACACACATTGGAAGAATGCTGTGGGTGCCTAAGGACAATAGGTATAAGTCAGGGTTATGCTCTCATTGAAGGAGGGATTATTAGAGGGAAAGGGTTAGCGGTGTTATGACTAGCAACTTTGAAAGATCTAGGCTAGCCGTGTGATCCAGATACCTGAGTATATAGTTCCAGCATATACCAGAGGTAACCAGAGGTTACAAAAGATAAATACTTTTGAATGAGTTCATCCTTCTAGTCTAATCACATGAAACTGAATTACTCAGAAGTCACAAAGGAGAACAGTGTTAATTCAAATCATAGGCTGGGGTTCTCAACCTACGGCCCGGGGGCCAGGTGCAGCGGGACCTCGGCTTGAATATCCTAGGTGATTATACTGCCTAGGCAAGATGGGTTAAAATTACATACAAGTTGGTAATAGGGTACGTGAACAGGTTTATACTGATATGGATCCCCAAAGAAAAGTATTGTTGTTTTCCATGCAACTCATACCTTCCCCCAGTACTTATTTTAGATGATGATGATGATAATAATAGTCTTGTAACTGCAGGAAATTACCCCTATGGCTCACTGAGTCTAGCCAATGTTAAGGAGGCACAGTGGAGAATGCCTAAAATCTGGCTCCGCAGTTAAATATCTAAACCACTGAGCTATCCAACAGTTCATGAAATAGAACATCATGGGTAGCGACCAATGGATGCTCCATACTGCTTTACTGGTACACATACAAGTAAACTGATTTTTTGCTACAGTAGCAAATTAACATTTGCCATCTACTTACATAGTAATTTATAGCACACACAGTAATAGCATGCATGCTCGTGTTGGCCGTAACCTATGCAAGTGTGTCAGCCAAAACTGAAATAGCATCAGGTGGGTAAGAGAAATGATGGTGAGAGATCAGCAGGGCAGAGGCGATTAGCAATTAAATGTGTAATATGATTCAGGAAAGTGTCCGCCTTCTTCTCCTCCTGTTCTGTTTGGGATATCTAGTTTATTCAAGTCATACAACATTGCTACATCTTTTTTTTCTTCATTCCATTTGTTTCATGTTTTTGTGTCTCTCTGAGAGGATTCATCCTTTCTAAAACACTGGTGCCCCCTCTGCTACAAGGATGCAGCTACCAGGAAAAATGCTCACTCATTTTTAATTCTTGCATAGGTGTCTATCAGTGGAGCACTCACCCCCTCCTCAAGTTATTTCTTATCTTATCTAATATTTATTTATTTATTTATTATTCGTATTTGCTATAGATAGGGAGATCAACTGACATCCAATAGTAATTTGCAATGACAAGCAAGCCTGTTCAATCAGTGAGGATTTGGTGAATCAACTCCTCTGTAAATTCAGTTGATTCAATGGGCCTACTCTAGTTGGAAATTCCCTATGACTACTGTTACATAGTAGTCTATGATACCCATGCACTATGATACACATAGTATCATACTATGGTACACATAGTAGTCTATGATACGCATGCACATTACACTAATATGGTATACTGTACCATGAAACAGACATGATCGGGGGGGGGGGATCTCTTCAGAGCTCTTGAAGAATCTCTTCAGAGCTCTTGAAGACCTGCTTACCATGCAAAGATATGCAGTGTTAATCCTCACAGAGTACCACTGCCAGATTTTGGGAAAGTTCCATTTTTAGATCATGTTTCCCAGTATCCCCCAACCAACATGACCAGTAACTATGTAAGTCAGGGGATTCTGGGAACTGTAGTACAAGACAAAACCTTCCAAGCTCTAGTAAAGGTACTCAGACAGCATTGGACAGGATGAAGAACTATAGTCTAATATTGTAACTTTTCTCAGTTTTGCCATGGCACTCATGGGGGGAGGGAGCAGGGTTGGCATTGGCAATTATGGATGGTGTAGATGAGGCTCTGATGTACAACGTCCAGGCCAGTTCTGGAGCTTGCCTTCCAAAGCACCATTAGAAGCAAATGTTCCCTTGTCAGATACAGTAATCATGTTGACCTTGCCTTTCATCAATGCTACCTACCCAAACAGTTGCTTATCTGAAGGAGTGGTCTGTGTCCCTGGCTGGGCCTTTACCTTTGCTCTAGTTTCCAGAGCCTTGCAATCACCTTTGACTCCCTCGGTTTATTCTTAGCAAACAAAATCATGAGAACTTCCATGGGAGATCAACGCTGGGAAGTGATCAGGGGCCTCAATGAACCTCCACAATCTCTCCATATTTGGATCAAAGCCCAGGAATGTAGCATCCATGTTCAAACACTAGAGCAAGTCAACAGATCTAAGTATCAGAAGTCTCTCCTGATCCTTTCATGTGTCTATCCATCATTCACCCATATACCTCTTTGGAGCCTTTTCTTTCTCTACGCTCTCTTTCTCTAATTCCATCCATCCTACTTAAAAAAAAGCTCACCATATTTTAAGAATAGCATCCAGTTTTTAAAATGTCTGATTCAAGAGGAGAAGGGGGGGATAGAAAAGTTGTCACTCTGAAAATCCAATTTTTAAATAGGTATTACACTACAACTTGGGCCATGAAAATCTACCATAGAGTAACAACGTCTATGGCTTCAAAATAGAAACAACTGCTGCCTCATAGAAAACAGTGTGAAATTCCAGAACTTTAGCGTGCCTGTGATTGGGTAGGACAGAGCTTAACTAACGAGGTCTGAGGTAAGTGGAATGACCTGCTTTGCTGAAGAACAGTCAGTTGTGCAGCAAAGGAACAAATCTACTGTCAGGCTGAGTGAGGCATCTACCTCAGGCAGCATCCACTGGGGGTCAGCAACAGTAGCTCCCATCCCCAACTAATTATGGCAGCTTCCAGAAGTTTAGCCCTCTATGTGCCATTAAGCCTTTCCCATACCCACTAAATTAGCCCAGTGCCCTCAGGGGCAACAGAGGTCACAGTCCTATTGCTAGTATCTTGAGGGAAGATTCAACCATCATCCAGTTAGAGTCTGTGTCTGTAATGGAGGAAGGTCACCATTTTGTCTAGAGCCTCAGACAGCCAAATGCTTTGAACCTGGTTAGAGAGGTGGCATGGGATCAATTCATGAGGAGTGTCTGAAGTAGACTTACTGAGCAAGAAACTAGGATTGCCCAGTCTCCGGACACCAGCTGAAGTCACAGGGAATTTTCATGTTTCTCTGAATCTACAGAGGGAACAACAAATGTCTCAAGGAGGGCTGATGATGATGGGGTCAGGCAGTTTTGATGCCTAGGCCATCATCTCCCCACAAAAGCAGCTAGTACCAGAATATACTGGCTCAACTCAGAGGGGTTTGCACTGGAGTTTTGCTTGTTTGCCCCAGCTCTGTGGCATCACAAAGATCTGCCTCAAAGGTTCTGGCCCTGAAGACAGTAGTGTAGCGTGGGTTTCAGCCGTCCGGGGCGTAAGCCAAATTTGCCACCCCCTGGACGGGGCCTAGGACGCCGGCTCCTGCTAGGGATTCTGGGAATGGTAGTCCAAGAACACCCATACGCCCAAAAAGTGACGCCCAGGGCGGGGGGGCGCCCCCGCTACGCTACTGCCTGAATAATTATTTGCAATCATTCTTCTTTTCTGCTGACATGGCACACCCCCCCCCCCAGAGAACACATTAACGGAGCCATTCATCAGGCACCTCTTAGATAGGGACGGCCCTTCTCTGAGCTTAGGCTCAGAAGGGTTGGATATATCTGGCCCAGGACTTTGGCCCCTTGGAAGCAAGTTCTGGTTGCGATACATTATGTCATGTCCTGGCAAGAGTGGTACGGGCAAAGGCCACTCTCCCTGAAATAGCCACCTGTCCCTTCTGCCGGGGGAAGGCCCTTTGCCCTGCATTCTGGTGCCATGGCAACAGCGGAGTGCAAGGACCCCCATGCCAAGAGGGGACAGCCTTGGAAGTAAAAATAAACAGGTGGTACTTGGATAAAGTCCCGAAAGGGTGGGTCCATCCCCCTCCCACCAGTTGTCCTTGCCCAGGTCTGAATGCAGGGCTGAGAGCAAATGGCTACTTCTATATTGCCCTTTGGCTTCCAAGGGAGTTGGCAATGGCAGGGGGGAAAGGTTTTTTTGCAGATCAAAACTTCAAGAGAGAGGAACTGGGTCAAATGGATTCTGTCCCCCACTGAAGAGAGAAAATATGAAATGGGGTGTCTGTGACAGCTTCTGCCTTCAGTCCAAATAAGCAAGCATTAGTTTGCTGAGAGGGCAGAGAAAGGCTCATAGGCTCTGCCTTAGCTACCCCCTAGCCCGACTCCTTCCAGGCGTGTTGCACTACTATTCCTAGTAGTGGGCTCCAATTTTTTTACTACCAATACTATGGGTGTGGCCTAATTTGTGGGTGTGGCCTACTTTGTGAATGTGGCCTACTCTGTGGGTGTGGCTGTGTGACTGGGTGCGCGATCTAATCATGCCTGCCCAGTGGTGGGATTCAATATATTTTAAACTACCTACTCTGTGGGCATGGTATGGTGGACGTGGCCAGGGGGAAAGCCCTGCGTTCCACTCGAATTAGGACTACTTTATTTCAAAACTTGGATGGGCAGGGCCAGCTGGAATTTTTGCTACCAGTTCTGGCGGACCGGGGTGAACCTGCTGATGCCCACCACTGGCTATTCCCATCATTCCTCAGCAGCCCCATTGTCCATGTTCCTGATGATCGGAACAGTAGTCTAGCATCTCTGGACAGTGCCAACTTGGAAAAACCTGTCTGGTTTCACATCCCAGAAAGAAGAGAGCTGGAAACTGAAGAGGCAAACTAATAAGGGATACTACAGTAGATAGCATATGCACAGGAGGGGAGGGGCAGAATAAGATTAAAAGAGCAGCAGGTTCAAAAACTGAGAATCCACTGATCTATGGGATTGTTTGCCTTTGGGTATCATGGTAGAAGTTCATATGGACAACTTCAACAATATGTCAGATAAATTGATAGTAAATGTAGGACTATCATTAGATAACAGAACTTGGCAAAGTTTTTTTTTTTTTACTAAAGCTCCCCCATTACCCCAACAGCAGCGTCTCTAGTAACTTAAAAACACCAAACCTCTAGAAGCAGTTTTGTTCTCATGACTAGCCATAGCCACTCAAACAGAATGACGACTATAGCCCCCTTGCTTTCCCGCAGCTTCTTAGGAACATCTAGCTGGCCGCATCAGGAAACAGAATACTTCCCAGACATATTTTTGGCCCCAGTATTTGCAATAATCATTTTACAGTGAGACCAGCTCTTTTGCTCAGCTACCGTTTGTGTGTCCAGAGCTGCTCTTGATGATCAGACATGGCTTTGCTGAGCATCTCTCTTTTTTAATCCCCTCCACAGCTGGCGTGTTCCCAAACTCTTAGTGTGGAAGATTATCCCAAATGGGCAGGGGTATAAATACAAGAAATAAATAAAAATTATCACTCCCAAGCAAGAATGTGCCTGTTCCATATTTTCTTCCTGAACTGATTGATTGATTGATTGATTGATTGAAAGTAGAGAGATTGATTAATTGATTGACTGATTGACTGACTCGTTCTTCCTTCCTTCCTTCCTTCCTTCCTTCCTTCCTTCCTTCCTTCCTTCTTTTCTTCCTTCCTTCCTTTCTAAATGCAGCCCAGTACTGTATATGACTACTCAGCGATAAAACCACTGAACTCAAAGAGAGTTACTCCAGCAGAGGAGAGCCACCAGTAGAGTGAAGTGAATACCATTAACTTTGTGGGACAGATATTGGAGTTTGTAAACATTAGCTTTGGAGGGAGGAAGCATAAATACAAGACCCCTTTACCAGCATGGCCACTGTTCATGGGAGTAGCAGGTGAAAAAGTAGCATTTCCAGAGTCTGACCTTTCTCATGCATAGACATCAGGAAGATCTTTCCAATGGTAAAAAAAAGTCATATGCATGGAAAGTGTTACACTAAAAAGCTCCTTACAATATAATGTGCAACAGTATCTTGAAAAGCCCTTGTGGCACAGTGGTTAAACTGTAGTACTGCAGCCAAAACATTGTGAGTTTAGTCCTGATGGGGAATCAAGGTTGAATCAGCTCCCATCCTTCCTAGGGCGGTAAAAGGAGGACTCAGCATGTTTGGGGCAAGATATTAATTACCTTGTAAACTGCCCAGAGAGTGCACTAAGCGGTATGGGGCAGGTATATAAGTGTAATTCTTATTGCAGTTTCACACATGTTTCAATGGCAACATTGCCAGAAACATACAGATCAGGTCCACCCTGCATGTAAAGCACACAATATGTTCCCAGCATGTATCATCAGAAAAATTGAAGGCATTATTGTAGCCTTCAGGATGGTGAATAAATTCCAAACCATCCCTCAGTGGAGGGTAAGAGCAGCACCTTTATATATGCCAGCATCTCCTTGTTTCTGAGATATTGACCCAGGACAAAAATAAAAGGAAGGGACAGTACTTAACTCAAAACACTGAATGCAAAATAGCATCTGAATTTAGGTTTTACAGGGCCAGCCTTGGCCCTACCATTAGGCAAAGTGACGAAGATACTTAAAATTTCTGCCTTCCATGTAAAGGTAACCTACTTAAAGGTAAAGGTAAAGGCCATCCTTGATTGAAAGCCAGTTATATCTGACTCTAGGGTTCAGTGCTCATCTCTGTTTATAGCCAAAGAGCCAGCCCTGTCTGCGTTTGCAGACATTTCCATGGTCATGTGGCAGGTATGCCTAGACACCGGAGTGCACAGAATGCTGTTTACCTTCCCACCGAACTGGTCCCTATTTATCTACTTGCAATTTCTTGCTTTCGAACTGCTAGGTTGGCAGGAACTGGGACAGAGACAGGCGCTCATTCCGTCATGCAATACTCGGGTTTTGAACTAAACTATATGTCTTAACTTAGACAGATAGGTAGCAATAGTGGCTATTCCACCTCCGCCAGTGACACACCTTGGGCCAGACCCACACCTTGGCCAGACACATAAACAAGCATGCTGCCAACACCTGGCTCTGTTTCTCTCTGTCTCCTCAAAGCCAACAAGGCCATGAAAACCCCGTGAACTAAGAAATTACGACTGGACCCTGGCAAGCAAGGCCATATACAAGATTGAATGAACAGCCTGGACAGAGATCCACTCCCTCCAGAAATTTGGAACTGGAGGAGATTCTGAAGCTGGCATCAGAGTTACTTCTCGGTGTCCTCATTACTCTGTGACTAGGATTGCCAAAGCGTGGAAAAGTTACTTCCTAAATGACAACTCTAAGAAGTTCCAGAGCAATACAACAGGGATCATGTAGGCATAATCATGCTAGCTAGGGACTACGAGGGAGGTAGTGCAGAAAAAAAAGACCCTTTCCAAACTCGGATTATCCTCACCCAGCTTTAGCTAATGCACCAGGTGATGCACCTGGAGAAACCTCCAGGCAATGTTGCAAATCTACCTTAGACAACTTGTCTGTGTTGCTGTCAAACTGGAAACATATTATAGCAACCGTATCATTTCACTTATCTCAAGGTAAGGAAGATATTTAAGGATTTTTACTAGTGCTTTGTACCCCTGGGTTTCCTTGGCCAAGTGGGGATTTGAATCCAAGTCTTCTGAGTCTTAGTCCATCAGAGTACCTGCTGTAATTAGTATTCCCCTGCTCATCTTGTTCATGCGTGCTTCAATTAACTTTCATAATCTATAAATGCTTTCAGATAAAAGTGTGTAAAACTGCAGCCTCCTCTCATGAACTGGCTGGATAGCTCAGTATTTAGGTATCTGGCGAATGAGCCAGAAGCTGAAAGTTCAGTTCCCCCCTGGGCCTCCTTCCCTCCTGGAAGAAAGAGCCAGTCTGTGTGACCCTGGGCAAACTGCACAGTCCCAGGGTTAATAACACAGAATAATTGTTGTGATTCTCATATCTGAAACTTTATACTGAGTCTTTTTAAAGTGCATAACAGAAAGTATACTTTACTGTTTCAAAGAAAAATACCAGGTTTTAAAACAAATCTCATTTGGCAAGTGTGCATACATAATTCTCCTTTGATTTTATGATGCAGGGCCTATTTTTGTCTCCCAAGAACAGATTCCTGTAAGGAAACATGTGAGATCCTGGATTTATGATGCAAGGAAGGTCTGCAGATTTCTGGGAAGTGGACGGTTTGATTTCTTTGCTTACAAAGCAGAGAGAAATGCAACTCATCTTCGCCATTGCCCAAGAGGCATGGTGTTGCTTTCATAGTGATGTACACCACAACTGTTGAGTGTTTGCTTACCCTTTATACACAAATACACACAACGTGGCATTTGACTTTGGCTCATGATGGGCAACCAAGCAGGGAAAGGAGGGAAGAGACAACGTCACTACCACTTGTTCCCACCCAGAACTTGGAAATGTTCTTTTCTGGACTATAACTCACAGAATCTCCCAGTCAGTATGGCTGGCTAGGGATACGGGGACTGAAGAAGAAGAAGAAGAAGAAGAAGACGATCATCATCATCATCATCTCCAAGCTCTTTCCCATTCTACAACTGCACTATTTTCTGCTCTGCCCCACTGAAACTGCTTCATATTTAATATTATTTCTCCCAAAGAGTAAACAGCATAGAATACCCATTTCTTAACTCCATCTGTTTATTGGGCAGTTTCCTGTAATGGGGTGGATGGATTCACATGCCTGAAGGCTTTATGGGGGGTGGAGACAAATAAAATCCTTGCACATTGAACAACAGCATGCCAGGGAGGTGTGCTCCATTTGCAGCCAACACTGACTCTGTGTGTAGATGTTTCCGTGGTCATGACTAGACTCCAGAGCACATGGAATGCTGTCATCTTCCCACTGAAGTGGTCCCTATTTATCTGTTTGCACTTTCTTGCTTTCGAACTGCTAGGTTGGCAGGCGCTGGGACAGATGACAGGCGCTCACTCTGTTGTGCAGCATTTGGGTCTCAAACTGCCGACCTGCTGACCTTCCAGTTGTCAAGTTCAGCATCTTAACCACAAAGCCACCCCACCCACTTCCATATCGGTCTATTTAGCACAAGAGAAACCAGAAGTCCAGTAGCACCTTTAAGATTCACTTTTCATAACCTTCCCTGTGTACACTTCTTCAGATGAATAGCCTTTTGGGGGGGGGGGGTAAAATTGTTGCAATGGAAGGTGCATCAAGGGAGCAGGGATACCTCAGAACATTCAACGCTCTCTCTCTAGACCAGGGGTGCCTAAACTTTTAAGGCCACGGGCTGGTCATATGGTTCAGGGAGCCAGTCACTATGGCCCTCATTGCTCCTGGAAGTGGAAATTAAATTTGCCCGTATGGGCGCATTTTACTTCCACTTTCAGGAGCAACAAGGACTTCACAGGCCAGATGAATTGGTATCAGGGGCCGCATCTGGCCCCCAGGCTGTAGTTTGGGCACCCCTGCTCTAGACCTTAACAAAGGCAATGGTTTCCCATGCCACCTGGGCCTTTGTCGCCCAATCAGATCCTAATCAGCACCACCATGATGGAATTAGTAAAGGTAAAGTTCTCTCTTGATCGAAAGCCAGTCGTGTCAGACTCTAGGGTTCAGTTGCTCATCTCCATTTACAGTCAAAGAGCCAGCGCTGTCTGCGTCAGCAGATGTTTGCGTGGTCATGTGGCAGGTACACAAATGTACACAGAACACTGTTACCTTTCCCGCTGAGGCAGCACCTATTTGTCTACTTGCAATTTCTTGCTTTGGAGTTGCAAATTTCTTCCAATGGAGTTAATTACCGCCCATTGTCAGTTAAAGATGTCCTTCGCCCAGGACCAATACATTATATTGTGGCCCTCCCTGCCACAACCTCCTTTCCAACAGTTTCACACTCCACCCAAAGATTCCATTTATCTGAAAAAGTGTGCTTGGAGACACAAAAGCTTGTGAAAAATAACAAATATTTAGTCTTACAAGTGCTACAAAACATTTGGTTTCTTGTTGCAATGATGTGCCTTTTTGACTAGAAAACATTGAAATACCATGGAAGCAAGACAATTGTTTCAAAAGAAATGGACCGGTTACTCGCTTCATATTTTGCCTCATAGCTCAACCTTTCAAAAGGGCAGAAACCTTTTCTCAATTAAAATTGGGAGTTACAATTTACAGAGAGGGGACAGCTACTTCTTTGCCTTCCCCATCAGACACCCATGGTTGCTATGTTCAGCTGTTCATAAACACAGCGGTGGCACATTTAGCATGAACGTGGCACATTTAGCATGAAGCAGACTGAGAAAATATATCATGGCCATTGTGTTTACAAACAGCTGAGCATGACAGATTCAAAGCATATACAGTGGAACCTCGAGTTGTGAATGCCATGAGTAACATCATTTTCAAGTTACAAAAGGAAATCCATTGATTGGGGGGGGGATGATGGGGGGTCTTGGGACCAAGCCGCACACGTGCATGTCTTCACTCCCACCCCCCATCAGCCTCACCAATGGATCAGTGAGGCTGCCGGGGGGGGGTGTGTCCCGGGATGAAGTCATGTGCGCACACGGCTTCCCTCCAAAACCCCCATCAGCCTCACCGATGCATTGGTGAGGCTGATGTGGGGTTCCGGGACCACTATTTTTTTAGTGTACATGCGTCAAATGGAGGTTTGACGCATGTGCAGTTCCTGACAGCCATTTTGGCTCCTAATTTTTTAAAAATGGGCTGCCTGTGAAAAAACAACAATCCCAGGTGTGAACCGGCAAAAACCCACCACTGGGTGGATAGTCATTTCAGAGAAGTTAACTATGAATTTCCTGCTTCAACAGGGGTTTGGACTTAAAGACCCTTGATATCCCTTTCAAGTGCAACAATATCATAAACTATTACATTATTTTACTATAGAAGATATGCATAAACAGTGTGTGTGTGTGTGTGTGTGTGTTTCTCCTTCAGAATATTGCCAACAGCCCAGGTCTGATAGCTGGACTTTCAATGGGACTGCTTGAACCTCATCCTGGCTAACCTGATACGCTTGTGTACATCAGTGTAATCAGTAGTTCTCAACCTTTTAAAGCCAGGGCCAGATCATGCTTCCTCAGACAGCTCTGGGGCTAGACAGCCATTTTTGCCCTTTCTCCAGACATGGCATTTTTTGGTGTGGTGGAGGCGGTGGGGGGACCAGATGAAATGGAGCTGCAGGCTGCATCCAGCCCACAGGCCGTAGGTTGAGAATCCCTGGTGTAAATCAATACAACCTTTGGGATTTTGTGGGGCAAAGAAAGTCTATCACACCCACTTTCCTGTGGACAGTGGTGGGCTCAAATTTTTTTTACTACCTCATTGTGGGTGTGGTATGGTGGGCATGGCCAGGGAGAAAGCCCTGTGTTGCATCTGAATTAGGACTACTTTATTTCAAAACTTGGATGGGCAGGGCCAGCCAGAATTTCTGCTACCAGTTCTGGAGAACTGGGGCAAACCTGCTGATCCCCACCATGCGTGTGGATGCCCCTAGCTCAGACATGGTAGTTAAACTCAGTCCCATTGCTAACATTAGCCTAAGGGCCCAATGACAATCCATTCATTTTAGAGGATGTTACCTAGGGCACCAATTTGCCCTTTCTTTCCAGGCACCAGCCTGTCTTTGGCCATAACCAATTCTTTGAGTTGTATGGCTTCATCTGCTCTTTCCAACAGCTAGGCTGAGGAGCACTAAATAATAAAAAGAAGTGGATGACACTGGCGGTCACAATGCTCATTTATGGGTGGATAGAGAAAGAAAGAACCCCCACCCCCATTTGTTGTTGTTCAGTCACACAGTCAATTCCGACCCTTTGCGACCCTATGGACCATTGTCCTCCAGGCTCTTCTGTCCTCCACCATCTTCCTCAGCCTGCTCAGCTCTGTGCTCAGTGCATCCACAATACCGTCTAGCCATTTCATTTTTGGCCACCCCTTCTTTTTTTGCTCTCCACCTTTCCCAGGATCAAGGCTTTCTCAAGTGAATCTTCTCTTCTCATTTGATGTCCAAAGTACTTTAGCTTCATCTTTACTATTTGACCTTCTAGGGAGCAGTCAGGGTTGATTTCTTCTAAGACTGACCTATTCATTCTCCTCGCTGTCCAGGGGACTCTCAAAACTCTCCTACAACACCACATCTCAAAGGCATCTATTCTCCTGTGCTCAGCTTTCCTAATGGTCCAGCTCTCACAACCATACATTGCCACCGGGAATACCATTGCTTTGACTAGATGAATTTTTGATTGCAAGGTGATGTCTCTACTTTTCATTATGTTCCCCAGGTTTCTCATCGCTTGCTTCCCAAGAATCAGTCGCCTTTTTATTTCATGGCTGCAATTACCATCTGCAGTGATCTTGGATCCTAGGAAAGTAAAATCTGTCACTGCTTCTACTTCTTCCCCATCTATTCTCCAGGGACTGATAGGGCCTGTTGCCATTATCTTGGTTTTCTTGATGCTGAGTCTCAAGCCAGCTTTTGGACTCTCTTCTTTCAACCTAATCAGGAGCTTCTTTAGGTCTTCATCACCTTCTGCCATTAAGGTAGTGTCATCTGTGTATCTAAAGTTGTTGATGTTTCTCCCAGCAATTTTGATCCCAACTTGTGATTCGTCCAACCCTGCATTGCGCATTATGTGCTCTGTGTATAAGTTGAATAAGCAGGGTGACAAAATGCAGCCTTGTCTTACTCCTTTTCCTATTCCAAACCACTCTGTTCTTCCATATTCTGTCCTAACTGTTGCTTCTTGACTCTTGTACAGATTTGTCATGAGGCATATAAGGTGTTATGGTATTTAAAAAATACTGCCTACATTATATTCTGCAATTTGGCTCACTGTTGCCCTCTACTGAACAAATATATACAGGGACAAAATTTAATGCACCTGCAATTAACCTCTGAGTTGACACACTGAAGATACTGTACTCAAATCTGGGCTTAAAATCTAGCAACTAAAATAAAGTAATGTATATATTACTAGATACATCTCTCCTGGATGCCCACTTTAATGTGGTGAGGGGGTTTGAGTATATCAGAGAAGCCAAGAGCAAAGCCACCAGGAGACTAGACTCCATTATAAGTCTGGGTTCCTAGTGGGTTCACCCAAAGCAGAAGCATTAAAGCTGAGTCACCAGACATAGGGAGTCTTGTGGGTTTTCTGCTGCCATCTTTGTTTAAGCAAAGCAAAACAATCACATTTCTATACTGCCTTGACCACTTAGTGCACTCTGTAGGCGGTTCACAAGTTAATTAGCATTTTGCCCTCAACATGCTGGGTACTCATTTTACCAACCTTGGAAGGATGGAAGGCTGATTCAACCTTGAGCCTTGGTCAGGATCAAACTCACAACCTTTTGGTTGCAGCACAGCAGTTTAACCCCTGTGTCTTTTAGGTATCTACACATGAATTTTGATGGGTTTGTGTTATGTGCATTTATTTCATTTTATACATCTGTTAAGCACCCAGGGTAACATTATTGTTAGGTGGGTAGTATGTAAATTGAACCAAAAAACAAACAAAGGGTATTCTAGAAGGCTTGTTTGTTGTTTTGTTCATTTGTACCTCACCAACAATTAGACACTCAGGGGCATGCTTACTCCACTAAAGGGCGCTGGACAGGGAGTGATGAGGGCATTTAATCCTAACAAAATTTATACGTTCCCACTCGCCTTCTAATTTCAACTCCCTTCTGGGGATTCGAACCAAAAACCTCTTGCTTACAAGGCAAAATTGGAACCTCCAAACCATAGCAGATACACTGTAAATGGTGCTGTTTTTGTAACCTTATCTTTGGCAGCAAAGGATGAGAAGGCAGGTAGAGGAACAAGGAGCCCCGTTCATTTGCTCGATCGCTCCACAGCTCAGCTTGGCTTGGCTCTTTGGATTGGCACCCGGGGGGGCACCATGGTACTGGGAGCCTCGGGGGCACTGCAGGCTGAGTCCCAGTAGCCCGATGGGCCAGCCCACCATTGTAGACACTACTCTGGGCAGTTTACAAAAGCAAAATACAATACAATACAATACAATACAATAAAGATAAAGATAAAAACCAAATAAACAGTAAATAATATATAGACCATTATAACAAAACAACAAAGAACAATAACCAGACCACAATATAAAAACTTAGATGGCACCAATCCATATCATATTAATTCCCAAAATAATGACTAAACAAAGAAAAGGGTCAGATAATACATAATCATTCAAAATGTGCTTCTAGGGAGATTTAATTAAGAAAAGTCTCTCTTAACAAAATTGTTTTAAACATTTTCCAAAGAGCCAATAAATTGCAGGTTGTTCTAATTTCTTTTGGTAAATAGAGAAGGAGATAGGAGAGGATGCAGAGTAATGGATCCTGAGAGGGAGGAATGGGATAAACAAGGTCACCTTGAGATGCACTGGGGCCAGTGATAGGATGTTACCAGTTCGGACCGGTTCACCTGAACCGGTAGCACCCCATCAGGAGGGGTCGCTGGAGGGGTGGTAAAACCCCAGGCGCCTGGTTCGGTCGCCTCTCCACCCCCTCCAAAAATGTATTTCCAGGCAGCCAAAATGGCTTCCTGGAACTGCGCATGCATAAAACAGAGGTTTGACGCATGCACACTAAAAAAAGAACGGCGCATGCATCAACAAACAGAAGTTTGATGCATGCACAGACATTTTTTTAAAAAAATTACGGTATTTTATTTTTTTGCTCCGCCAATGACGTCATGACGTCGGCTATGCCCACGACGTTGATGACATCACGGTGGGATAGCGAAGATTTTGACAACCCACCACTGACTGGGGCTTCTTGTCCCCCAAACCACCCAGTCATTGTATAACCCTTTATTTCTGAAGGGGGATCCTAAGCCAAGCCAACATTTAGCAATGAGACCTCTCCTATGGAGAGACAGAAGGTCAAGATCCAGTTTTGCTTTTGAAAACAATGGAATGTGACCCATTCTTGATGAAGAATTTATGATTTCGCCCTCCCTCAAGTTACAACCAGAGTGGGGAACCATTGACTGCAGTGGCGTAGTGTTGGTTTCAGCCACCCAGGGCGTAAGCCAAATTTGCTGCCCCCTGGGCAGGGCCCAGGGCACTGGTGCCTGTCACAGCAGTGGCCTCTTCGCCCCAGCTACTAGTAAGTCTGGGGGGACAGTGAAGTCCTGCCACCGTAGCAGCCTATTTATAGTGAAATATTGCCATCCCCATAAAGTGCTGCCTGGGGCTGACTGCCCCCCTGCATCCGCCTACTATGCCACTGCATGGTTGTTGACTTGTGGTTCCAAATTCCATCAGCTCTAGCCAGCACACCCAGTGGGAAAAGAATTACAGGATGTGGCTGCACAACAGCATCTGGAAGGTTACACATTCCTAAGCTATAAGCTTTGAGCCTCTGTTGAGAGACTTGCCACCTCCCTTTCATGACGGAGACCAGGAAACATCTCTCATGCTATCTCTTCTAGTGATGTTTACTAACCAGCTCTGCACTGTACTGATAGAAAACTTAAATCTAATGTATATGGTTGTACACCATTTGTGTCCAGTAGAGGGCAGCCCATGCTGTGGTTTCCTTTGTCCCAGATGTTTATGCAAAGCTGCATCAACCATTGCCTCAGCAGTTTTCAAAAAGGCAGCTGTGCTGGTCTGTTTTGGTACGTGCCGTGCAAATACAAACGCTCCCAGACCAAAACCAACCGTACCTGCCACACCTTCAAGGCTAACAGATTCGTACAATCGATTTTGAGTGAATTGTAATACAGTCAAACCTCGCATAAAGAGCACCTCGATTAAAGAGTAACTCGCTTAAAGAGCAGAATTTTCTCTGAACGTTCGCTTCGCTTAATAAATAAAACCAACCAAAAACTCGCTTAACAAATAAACCAGGGTTCGCAATTCCACACACACACACCAGAAGTCACAATTGGTCACTTACAATGGTGGTTAGTTTAAAGAGCAATCTCGCTTAAAGAGCAATCCTGTGGAACACATTATGCTCTTTAAGCGAGGTACAACTGTACTGTATATGAGGGTTAATAATGAAATAAAACAGTTAGTCTTAGAGGAGCCAAAAAGCTTTCCTTTTTGTTTTGTGATTATGGCCAGGCATGGGCTGGGCCACCAGGACAGGCGAATTCATCCTGGTGCACTCTCGCCTCTGGCACCCTGGGATGCAAATAATAATTTTATCCTTAGTTTATCCTCCTGGTGTACTGCACTTTAAACTAAGCCATTGCTTCAAGCTCCCTCCATCATCTTGGAGCAATGGTTTATTCTAAATGGCCATCCACCGAGCGAAGCAAGCAAGGGGTGGCAACGAAGAGGTTCCCGTGGGCAGCCTTCTCCCCCATCCCTTGGTCACCGCCTGTCCATCCCTCACCCCTGTCCAGTGCCCTCCCATACTGCCCAGCACACCCCTGATTATGGAATCACAAATCAGGGGCGGAGGCAAGGAGAGGAAATATTGTACTCTTAATCAGTTTCATGACCTTTGGCCAATATCAAGGAATCATATGTCAGGGGGATGCAACTGATATAGCTCCACATGCCACAATTATAGCCTCCTACTCCCCCTTGTTCCTGATGACCCTACAGACCAGAATTAGTGTTATTCAATTTTCCTCTTGCCTTTTCTTTGTGTTTTTGCTTTTTAAAGTAGTCTACCATGCCAAAGCTGAGAGGGTAAAGTATTCTTTCCTCATATGATCTTAATGTCATGAAAGAAAGAGCTCTGCTTAATTGATTTCTACATCAGGCTTCTTCTAAAAGTATAGATGAGGAAATGCAAAGATTGTAACCCTAGTTCAAGGGTAGGCAACCTAGAGCCCATGGGGCAGATCCAGCCCATGGTGCCAGATAATCTGACCCCTGCCCTCGCTCCAGCTGCTGCCACTTTACGGCAGCTGCGGACTTGTTTAAGGCAGTCGTAAAGGTGTGTGTGGGGGGACCAGTCCAGCCTTCTCAACTGTCTGAGGGAGCGTGATCCAGGCCCCAACTTGAAAAGGTTGGCAGCTCCTGCCCAAGTCGGTCGGATACCCTCCCTTCCTCTGGCCTTCCTGATACTGGAGTGCAACTCTGTCAGCCCCTAGTGGGCCTAACCATTGGCAAAGGATATTGAGCTTTACAAACCAACTCCACCTGCGATTTTTGAAATAGTGGCACAAGAACGATGCCCGCCTCATAAATACTACCACTAATCACCAAAATGATGCATGTACTTGGTGTTTTTCTTAAATTAACCCTTTCTTCTAGATAGGTGAAATCAACACATAAATGCATTTTAATTGTTATTTTCAAGTTATTCCTACTACTCTTGTGCCTTATACAGCAAGGGTCCCTAAATTTAAGCCAATAGGCTGTTCTTGGCATGATGGTATGATTATATACATTTATATACATTTGGGAAAACTTAACTGGAGGAATTTGTAAACTTCCCTGGAGCAGGAAGGAATACACATATACATATACAGTACATATCCATATCCATATATACACACACATATACACGTACATATACATATGTATACATATGTATACGTATACATACATACATACATACATACATACATACATACATACATACATACATACAGTAATACCTCATATAACATTAGTATCGAATAACACTAAAATCGCATAACATTAAGGAATCTGGGGGGAAGAATTGCATCAGATAACATTAAGATCCTATGGGATGCTTCAGATAACAACCGCTAAAGCCTGTGTGGTTACAATGTATCTCTATGGATCCCATAGGATTTTAACATGCATCAGATAACACTAAAAATCATATAACACCAAGACTTGTGGAACCAGGTTTTAGTGTTATATGAGGTTTTACTGTACATACATACATACATACATACATACATACATACATACATACATACATACATACATACATACATACATACATACATACATACATACATACATACATACTCCTGCCAATGGAGTTACGTCTCCAGATGGAGTTGTTGCCCTTTAGGAAAAATTTAAAAACATGGCTGGCAGAGCAGGAATGGGGTTCAGGAAGGACTATGAGCCTGGCCCGCTGGTTGATTTAAGCCCCACTTGCCCTCAATTAGTTTTTAGATTTTGATTTTAAAGTTTTAAATTGAGGGTTTTTTTAAAAAGGAATGCTTTTAAGAGTGTTTTATTGTGTTTTTTTTATGAATTGTGAGCTGCCCTAGGTCACCTCAGTGAGGAGGGTGGTTGATAAGTATGAATAATAAATAAATAAATGTATATGGATATGATGTATATGCATATGAATATGCATATGTATAGCTGGTAGGATAGCTCAGTGGTTTAGGTATCTGGCTGTGGAGCCAGAGGCTGGGAGTTAGATTCCCCTACAACATGCACATATTTGCCTATATCAGTGGTGGAGAACCTATGGCATGTGTGCCAGAGGTGGCAGTCAGAGCCCTCTCTGTGGGCCCCTATGCAGTCACCCCAACACAGAGTTCACCCCGCCCCTCTGCCCAGCAGCCCAATGGGAGCATTTCCTTTCTCCCTGGTTACTGTGTTGCCACTTTGCAAAAAATAAGTGGGTTTGGGGTTGCAGTTTGGACACTAAGTCCCTAAAAGGTTTGCCATCACAGGCCTATAGGTTTTCCTCACCTGGGAAGGAATAGTAGTCCTTTTTCTCAAGTGGTGAACCTGTTTCCTAATTGATTGTGCCAAATCCAGGAGCAAAGTAGCAATTATATTAAAGTAATACCTACCATTTATGGTTGCCCGCTAGCGAGGAAAGAAAACAAACAATCCTAGTAAAATCCAAAATCAAATGCATGGTAACACTTTTCCTGAACTCAGAATTCAGGGCTTGAAGATGTTTGAACTTTCCACCCTTAGTGGAGGAGGAGGAAAGAAGGGACATATTTCCACAGGAATTCCTAGTCCTTTTAGTTCATGAAACATAAATACATGTTTTTCAAAATCCATTTAGTGTAGTATCTTTACAAAATGAAATAAAAGAGCAAACAATTGAATAGAAGCATTCAAGATTTCCGTGTCTCTTTGTCAGAAAAGTTGGCATAAATTTTTTAAAAAGCATGGTGGAATCAACCTGTAGGGAAGGAAAGAGGGGACATTAACAATTCTTAAGTCACAGTGTGCCATCCCATGCAACATGTCCTGTCTAAAAGTACTACTCCCATAATTGCTTTATTCTCACTAGTATTTCTTCCACACAGGCAGTGGCGTAGCGTGGGTTTCAGCTGCATAGGCCAAATTCACTGCCCCCTGAACAGGGCCCAGGACGCCGGCGGTGGTGGAGGGTCCTGGCACCTGTCCCCACAGCAGCCTCTTCATCCTGGCTGCTAGGAAGTCTGGGAGCGGGGGTGAAGTCCTGCCACCGTAGTGGCTTTTTGTGCCCTGCCCTGGGCTGGGGTGGGGCCCAGGACGCCGGTGGTGATGGAGGGTCCTGGCACCTGTCCTCACAGCAGCCTCTTCATCCTGGCTGCTAGGAAGTCCAGGGCAGTGGTGAACTCCTATTTATTGTGAAATTTTGCTGCCCCAAAAAAGTGCCACCCGGGGTGGACTCTCCCCCCCCCCACGCTACGCCACTTCACACAGGCAGGCGGAACTGATGAAGGCATCTGACTGGAAACAAGTAGAGTGGAGAAACAAGGAATTTTGGAAGGCTGTAGACCAGAGTCAAGTTACCATCTGGAGTCCCACATCACAGAGTGAGAGTAAGAACTGCAGTCTCCAGAATGCATTAAAACAAAACAAACTGAACAGCCTTGGGAGGAGCAACAGTCCAAAGGGCATTTGCTACTCATATATAATTAATATGCTGCCATCATGTCTGGTTATAGATACAAATCAAGCAGCCAAAACAGGCCTAACTCAACACATTTTGCTGTCTGGGGCAAGGATGGTGTGCTCTCCCATTCCAGGTGAGTGGGCAGCTCATTAATTTTTAGCTTTGGCTCTCCGTCACTTACTATGTAGTTAAGGGCTGTACCGGATGTGATTTCCAGGGAAACAGTGGCAAGTGTTGCTGCTACTAGGCTTATCTCACAATCTCCCTCATATCAACAAAAGTTGGTTTTTATCCCTGGGTTGGCCCTTATTACCTAGTTAGCTGGGTTTGACCCGGACGTCCTCCCCCACATATCCATTTCCTTAATTGCTTAGTAGTCCAAAGGCAGTTTCAAGGACTCTCCCAATATATGCCTTCCCCACTTCCCGTGACATCACAAGATCCACCCTCATCCTCAGCATTTTGACGTCTGAAGGATCTTGTATGTGTGTCAATCTTTTTCTTTGCAGGGCTTCATCACAGCTGTGAAACTTCCCTCATTCCTCCTGATCTTTTCTGTATTGTATTTTGAAGTTGATGTTTTCTTATCTGTAATGGGTGGGTTTTTCTTTTCTTTTCTACAGCTTTGTGTTGTTTCTTTTATAATATATATTACTTTTGGAAGGCATCATCCAGAGGTAGCAGAAAAAACTTTATTAAATAATTGTGAAAAGATGAATTATAGAGGATGTGTTGGGACAGAGGCTGGGATCTCCCTGTTCCCAGCTTTGCCTGATAATTATTACCCTCCTTTTACACTAACCCCAAGTGATCTAGCTAACACATTTGTTTGGAAAGCAGGGAACACCACAGACACTGGCACATTTACTGTCTGGACTGCAGATATCTGGAACGTTAAATCAGCACGTCACCAGTCACCTGCAAAAACACCACATTCCCTGGGAATGGCCAGCATCTGTAAGTGCCTAGCCCAGCGATAGATTGCTTCTACGGAGAAAGCTGCAGCCAGCTTAGTTTGGGCCCCTGCCTTCTTAGCTATGGTGAGGGGGTGGGGTGGAATACGCTACTCCTGGGATGCATGGTAGAGATTCCGAAAGCATCCGAAGCCACCCACAGACACTGGCAGATGTGACGACAGGCACTGAGCTCATTGCTGGGTGTGATCCTCAGAGGAACCTGGCTAGGCAGGCATCCAGAAGCCTGGTTTCTTTCTTTTTCTTTAATGAGACCTAAGCCGTGGGCCAGATGGCTAATTGATATTTGTATCCTACAACAGAGAATTATAGAAGATCTTACCCTGCTATGTTGGTCAGATGCAAGAGAAGACACAATAAAAGCACAGGAGCCTGCAATTCTCTTACATCAGGCAGCATACTCTGACACATCTGGAAAGTTATTGTAAGAGGAAATAAATGTCTGGCCAGGTTACCCTGCTATGTTAATGGAGTAGGCCATAGCACCAGCGACTCAACGCCAATTGTCAGCCAGCAGTTAACCAACCTGACAACCCTGAGAACCAATGGGCTTGGGTGCCAAAGTCCACAGGGAAGGGTGATGGTCCGCAAGTGGATTAAATCCCACTTGAATCCATCTTGATGGAGGGCAGCAGATTCATCAATACTGGCCTGGGGCTGATGAAGGCTTTGTGTACCAAAAGGGCTCAGGACCAGAAAGTGACTCAAGGAACTGGATCAGTGGTATGGGTGTCACGATGCAATGTGGAAGGCAAATGGAAGACCACTGCATTATATTGTTCCCAGGACAATCTTCATGGCTGATTGCCATGATGATCGCCAATATATGGAACTGGATATGGAAGAAGAAGAAGAAGAAGAAGAAGAAGAAGAAGAAGAAGAAGAAGAAGAAGAAGAAGAAGAAGAAGAAGAAGAAGAAGAAGAAGAAGAAGAAACTATTAAATCTCGATAATTTGACAGGATTAATGGTGGCAGCTGTGCCCCTTTAATGTTTTTGACCTAAAATCCCCTTTTGCCCTTTTTTTAGTATAGACAATGGTGAAGGATGGCGGGGTGGGGAGGCTTACATCCCAAAACATCTGGAGAACCACAGTAGCTCAGCAGCGCTACTGAGCTGGGGGGGGGGGAGAGCTGGGGGGGGGGGAGAAGGACCAGGCTCTTTTTCAACTACCATCAGGTCAAACATATTTAGTCTGAAGTGAAGCTCATTAAGTCCAAACTGAACGCACTCAGGGAAGATTTTTATTACTGGGAAAATCTAGTGAGTATTTTTCCCCTACCTCTGCTGTATAAGCAACTCCAATGAAAACCTCCTTTTTCTCTAAAGCAATTAAACTTTCCTGGGGCCCAGGTAGCTACATGTGGTTGCAGTTTGTTCACCCTTTTATTAAAAGAAAAGGAGCTTGACTCTCTTTTGCATCTGATCCTTTTGCACTGTGGAATAATGTTGCTAATCCAGTCAGGTATGAAGATACAACACTTTGAAATCCAATGGGTTGATGATTCACACATGCATGCATGAGCATTTTAAAGAACTCCCAGGTTAATGTGTGGCGGTATTTTGCCTGTGTAGAAACATATTATGTATACATCAGCAACAGAGCTAGGAAAATTGTTTCTTTGAACGTGGTCATGCTGACGGGAAATTTCTAGAAATTTCTCCAAAGAAAGGTAACTTTTTAAAAGCTGGTCAGGAGAACTGTGGTTCAGAGACAGAGCAATTATTTTCTCCCTCACACGTAAGGTCCCAGTTTCTGCTTCTGACACATGAAAGTAAACATTGTAAAACTAGCAAAGATTTTTTTCCTTAGACCCTAGATCAGGAATGTTGACTTGGGCTTCTGGTAATTGAAGTCCAAGAGTACCTGGAGTGCCAAGGTTTGCCAACACTACCAGAGAGAGATAGTGTGAACATTGCCCTAGAGAGGTAATGTGAACATTAAGGGACACCGGGGTCTCGAGGCAGCTGAAGACGCCATCAAGGTCGTTGAGCCCGGACTCTGTTGAGGATGTTGAGTCCTGGGCTCCATCAAGGACATTGAGCCCTGAGCTCTGACCCCTGGGCCTCACTGATGTCCAGCTATGGTGTCGGCAGAGGACAATGTGTTTTATTGTTTGAATTTATATTTTGTGATGTTTTGCTATACTTTGTCAGCTGCCCTGTGTCGCTCTGCGAATAGGGTGGCATACAAGTGGAAACAAATAAAATAAATAAATAAATAAATAAATAAATAAATAAATAAATAAATAAATAAATAAATAGTCTAATCATCTCAGTCGATGGCTGCATGATGAATCCATGATACTTGATCTGCAAGGGCTGTTAGTTATCACGTTGTAATGTAGTACAATAGCAAACTTACAACTGTCCATTTAAACAAAAATGATAAACAAAAATAGGGAAGACTATCAGCTGAACGGCTTTTTAGAGATGACCCGCTGTTGTGGATCAGGCTGTTCTTCGCCAACAACCTTTATGAGCCCAGGACAGCACAGTCGATACTGAAGGATTATAGAAGCTGCAGTCTAAAAACATCTTGAAGGGGGCACGCATTGGCCAGCTGTGATTAAAAAGAACTGAGAGTTCACAATGGTTAAAATACAGATTACATGTGAGATAGGACTGTCAAATGTTTACAGACCCCTCTTCCTGTATAACTAAACCTGCAGACTCTTTATGGTGACAATATTTGCCACAAGCAAAACAGGAGCAAAGGTTGTGATTTCTTTGATTTAGTGGTACAGAAGGAGCTTTGGCAGCTACAGTTAGCACATCAAGCAACACATGCTGGACTTCTGATTACCACACAAGTCAGTAAACCATAGGTGCCCTACTTTGCACCTGGCTATGCTAGATAAATCACCTGCTTGTTTCTGCAGATCACTATGCTGTTATGGCACAAGAGAAAAGATGTTACTACATAGTGAAGCAGGGAAATATGGATGGATCCACCATGAAGTTGCATCCAGGACATTGGGTTTCCCCAGGTGATTTGGCTTCAATTGACCACACAGGAGTCAGCAGAGAGAGAAGGACATTGGCAATTAGCCTAATCTGCAGATTGTTAAGGTCGCTCTGCTGTATCTATACAGAGATGCAGGTGGCATGGTTGCAGCAAAACTACCTTAACAACTTCTTTTTATCTTTCTCCTCACTTGGTCTTCTAGAAGCCATGGTGCTCTAACATTTGCACCAAAACTTTAAAACAATGGTTTAGAGACAAGAGGTGATTGGAAGAAGGGAACCTACTAGCAGTAGCGTAGCATGGGGGGCAGGGGGCAGCCCGCCCCAGGTGCCCCTTTTTGGACGTATGGGTGTTCTTGGACTACAATTCCCAGAAGCCCTAGCGGGAACGGGCAAGAGCGGGCGCCATCATCCTAGGCCCCCACTAGGGGTCAGCAAATTTGGCTTACACCCCAGGCAGCTGAATCTCACACTACGCTACTGCCTACTAGTGCCTCTCCCCCCCACCCATTCCCTACCTTGTGCAGTACAAGGGAACTAGGAGAGGAAGCTTATAGTTGCCCATTCAGCCTTGAAGATGCATTGAATCAAGAGAGTGTATTGCTGGAAGTGATGTGAATTAATGTGATCTGAATAAGAGTAGAAGATTGACTAGATGTGGACAAAATTATGATTCATATCAGCTTGTATGTCATGTACTTAATGAAAATTAATATGATTAGACTTTCCAAAAATACAAGAAGAACTCTGCTGCACTACATTAAAGGCCTATTCAGTGTACCATTCCTTCCCCTGACAATGGCCAACCAGATGTCCCTGGAATTTGGACCATTCAATGACTTTAATGGAGTTCCATTTGGTTACTACTACATATACAGTATAGTATAGTAAAACCTCGCATAAAGGGTGCCTCGCTTAGAGACTAACTTGCTTAAAGAGCAGAATTTTCTCTGAATGATCGCCTCGCTTAACAACTAAAACCAACTAAAAACTCGCTTAACAACTAAATTGGGGTTCTCAATTCCCTCCCTTCCCGCCAGAAGTCACAATTGGTCACTTACAATAGTGTTTCGCTTAAAGAGCAAACTCGCTTAAAGAGCAATCCTATGGAACGCATTATGCTCTTTAAGCAAGATAACACTGTAGTTGCAAATCCTTCGCAGTATTATTTAACCCAATTTTTCTCAGCTTGACACTTTCCAAATATCATGGATTCATAACTCACAACCACTGATTAGGGAGATGAGACTTGGAGAAATTATACATCTGGAGGGTACAAGCCTGGGAATGTTGGTGAAATGTTGGTGGAAGCTGTTGCCTGCCTTCATATAATGCAGTCAAATAGGGTCAAAAATGCCCTTTTCGTCTGCAATAGAAAAGTTCAGAACTAAGTGGATGCTTTATAATCTCTTCATTAAAGAAACAGATGTCTGAAGATGCTTCATTCTTATGTTTGTGGGCATTATAAAACAATGTCAACTATTATAGAGTGATACAGGTAGGTCAACAGAACAGAAGCACATAATGAAACTGAAGCTACTGTAACTTATTTAAGATCGCTACTTTGATTTTTAAAAATAGGATTCAAACAAAGGTGTTCCTCAACAAAAAAGAAAGGTGACCTCATATAGCCCTCCCAATGCCACATCACCATCACCATCACCATCACCATCACCACTCCTGTAAAAGGAACAGTATGTTGTTGTGGTGGAGGGGCTCTAATAATGCTAAGAGCTATGCTGAACAGGTGCAACCATATCAGACAGGTCTTATCTGAAGAGCCAGACTAAATCTGTTTCACAACCCATTTAACATGGTGAGAACACATAATCTAGTTCCATGCCATCTTGATTTTTGTCCAGATTAACAAGGATTGTGTTGGATGCTACGGCTCCTGGCTCTCCATTGAAAAATATCTCAGCCCGTGGGGACCCTAGCAATGCAGTGGAAGTCCTTTCCAGGTGCATGGAGGCTGTTAGGGTCTGGATGGGGGACAACTGGCTACAACTGAATCCTGGCAAGACTGAGTGGTTGCTACCATCTTTGGTTTTGGATGGGGCAGTTTTTCCCCAAACAGACCCAGTGCGTAATCTGGGGATCCTCCTGGACTCATGACTACTGCTTGAAGAGCAGGTGGCAGTCATGGATGGGAGGGCTTTTGCACAATTTCGTGTTGTGCGCCAGTTACGGCGACTCCTGGATCAGGACTCCTTGCTCATGATCACACATGCCTTGGTCACCTCCAGACTCGATTATTGTAATGTGCTCTACATGGGGCTGCCCTTGGCGACCATTCAGAGGCTTCAGCTGGTCCAGAATGCAGCTGCTCGAGTTGTGATGGGGTGCGGACGTTATGCTCATGCCTCACCACTTCTCCAGGAGCTGCACTGGCTCCCAGAGTGCCTCCGGGTGCAATTGAAGGTGCTGGTTATTACCTTTAAAGCCCTACATGGTAGTGGGCCAGGATAATTAAGAGACCACATCATCCTGAGAACATCTGTCCATCCCACTAGAGTGGACCGGAGAGGCTCTCTGGTCGTACCTTCAGCTAGAGAGGCTCATCTCTCTAGCATGAGAAGGGGGGCCTTTTCTGTGTCCGCTCCAGCCCTATGGAACCTCCTGCCAACGGAGTTACATCTCCAGATGGAGTTGCTGCCCTTTAGGAAAGGAGTGAAGATCTGTCTGGCAAGGCATGTGTGGGGAGTGGGCCAGATGGCCGACTCGGTCGCCTGGCTCTTTTAAATATTCCACCTCTCTCCTCAGTGTTTTTAACTGAATTTTAATTTTTATATATGTGTTTTAATTGTTTTTAGTTGTTAAGCTGCCCTGGGTCTCCGGAGGAGGGCGGGGTACAAATGAAATGAAAATAAATAAAATGGGCTCCACAGCTCTACTTCTTTTGCTAGGCAACCAGGGCATGTGGAGTTGATGATCAACTGGAAGACAATTTTTAAAACCCTCAAAAATCTGGACAACAGAAGAAAACTACTGTACTGTATTTGATTTTTAATATTGGCTAGCCCTAAGTCACCCTCTTTCTGTGTTTTATACCATAAACTTTTTGATAGGTATTCTCGCTCTTTTCCCATCATTACAATAATTATTCAATAATTATTACAGGGCATTCAAACGTAAAGGTATGGTAAAATTATTCACAACAAACAATCTTATTTGGAAAGATATAGAATTGAAGGACAGCAATGTGTATGGAAATGGAGATTTTTTTGGAAAAGGGAGTGTCAAATTTGAAATAAAAAAATTATGTGTTGAAAGCAATGATAAAGTGTCTGGGCAAGAATAAA
Organism: Furcifer pardalis; assembly: GCA_030440675.1. Lineage (NCBI taxonomy): Eukaryota > Metazoa > Chordata > Lepidosauria > Squamata > Chamaeleonidae > Furcifer > Furcifer pardalis. The sequence goes on from CP126893.1 coordinate 20,412,598, forward strand.
AGGTAGATTGGTACTAAACATCTCACCAATCATAGAACTACAAGACATAAAGACATTTCCAATTAAAAGTCTAGATTTGTTAAAAGGAATAGGAAAAGAAGTAAGACAAGGCTGCATTTTGTCACCCTGCTTATTCAACTTATACACAGAGCACATAATGCGCAATGCAGGGATGGAGGAATCACAATTTGGGATCAAAATTGCTGGGAGAAACATCAACAGTTTGAGATATGCAGATGATACCACCCTAATGGCAGAAAGTGAGGAGAACCTTAAAAAGTTCCTGATTAGGTTGAAAGAAAAAAGTGCAAAAGCTGGCTTGAGACGCAATATAAAGAAAACAAAGATCATGGCAACAGGCCCTATCAGTCCCTGGAAAATAGATGGGGAAGAAGTAGAAGCAGTGACAGATTTTACTTTCTTAGGACCAAAGCTCACTGCAGATGGTGATTGCAGCCATGAAATAAAAAGGCGACTGATTCTTGGGAGGCAAGCGATGAGAAACCTGGGGAGCATAGTGAAAAGTAGAGACATCACATTGCAAACAAAAATTCTTGTAGTGAAAGCAATGGTATTCCCGGTGGCAATGTATGGTTGTGAGAGCTGGACCATTAGGAAAGCTGAGCACAGAAGAATAGATGCCTTTGAGATGTGGTGTTGTAGGAGAGTTTTGAGAGTCCCCTGGACAGTGAGGAGAACAAATAGGTCAATCTTAGAAGAAATCAATCCTGACTGCTCTTTAGAAGGTCAAATAGTAAAGATGAAGCTAAAGTACTTTGGACATCAAATGAGAAGAGAAGATTCACTTGAGAAAGCCTTGATGCTGGGAAAGGTGGAGGGCAAAAGAAAAAGGGGCGGCCAAAAATGAGATGGCTAGATGGTATTGTAGACACAATGGGCACAGAGCTGAATGAGTTGAGGAGGATGGTGGAGCACAGAAGTGCCTGGTGGACAGTGGTGAAGCAAGAGAAATAGGGACCTATAAACATATGTGGTGGGATTGTGAAATTGTTTCTGATTTTTGGCAGAAAATTGAGTATGAAACAGCTAGATTTTTGGATGTTGAATTAAAATTGAACAGGAAAATTGCATTGTTGACTGATTTAGAGGATTTGAACTTGGACAAAAACAAACAGGATTTATTAGCTATTTTATTAATGTTAGCAAGGCAACAGATTGCCAAAAATTGGAAAGGTGGGTTGAATCTAGATTTGAGTAATTGATACACTGATATTTGGGATATGGCACTCGATGAAAAACTCACATGGGATCTAAATATTAAAAAGGGATTTTAAAATAAAATAGATCCTGGGATATTGGAAGCCATTTCTATAACACACATTGGGGAAAAAATGAAAGAGACAAACCTGTACCGGAGGTAATGAGTTTTTGGCAAAATAAATAAGTTTATAGGAGACAGCTGGTAAATTCAAGGACTTAGTCTTATTGCACTAGAGGGTGTTTAATGTATTTGTGGTATAAGAAAAATAGAAATACCATCTTAATGAGAATAAATTGAAAAGAGTTAAGATATAAATATATATAAGTAAAATTGTTAAGAGAAATGATGTATTGAAATAATTAATTTGTATATGTATTTTTGTTTTTCTGTTTTATGTCTATGTAATTTTCTTTTTTTTTCTTTTTTTAAAAACTTAATAAAAATTTATTTTAAAACAACAACAAGGATGATCAGGGGACTGGAAACCAAGTCATATGAGGAAAGACTGAAAAAAATGATAAGGAAAAGGTGAAATATTTATACAATTTGAAGAGAAACCAGAGAAACCAGAACTGGCCATGTTTAGTCTTGAGAAAATGAGACTGAGATATGATAACACTTTTCAATATCTGAAAGATAATCATAAAGAGAAAGTCCTGGATCTGTTCTAGATCATTCTAGAGAACAGAACACATAATAATGGGCTGAAACGACAAGAGGTCATATATAGGCTGAATATCAGGAATAATGACTTAATGGTTAGAGCAGTATGATAGTGGAACAAACTATCTTGCTCCAACACTGAAAGAATTCAAGAGACAGTTGGGCAACCATCTGTCAGATCTGCTTTGATTTGGATTCCTGCATTGAGTAGCAGGTTGGACTCCATGGTCTAAAACTCACCTTCCAACTCAGTTATTCTATGAGTCTATGATTAGATTAATTCCTGTTGGACATATCTGTCAATTGCATTCTGCACACAAAAGGGCCTCAACATTTCCAGGCAATGTACCTCTGTTTGCGAGATGCCATAGGAGAAACAGAGAGTGAGGTTTATCTCATTCACAGCCAGCTTGTGAGCTTTCCAAAGCATAAGCATCGGTCACACTGTAATGTCTCCCAGCATTTTAATAGATTCTGTAACTTAAATTCAAGTTCTACACCAGGGGTTCCCAACCTTTTTGCGCCATGGGCTGGACCATGCCCCTAGACATCTGAGCAGGCTGGTCACGTGATTCCTCCTGCCATAAACACTGCCATAAAATGCATCTGCGGCTGTCATAAATGTATTTATGGCAGGAGTGGGCACATTTACATATGTGTGGTGCATTTTATGGCTGTTGTAAGCATGTCTGCTTCTGCTTCCAGTAGCGATGAGGGCAGCAGTGGGACACACGAAATGGTGCCATGGGCCAGGTCTGGCCCATGGGCCGTAGGTTGGCCACCCTTGTTCTACGCCATATATTTTTTTTATTTCAGGAATTTTTGAACTCAAGGCATTCCTAACTTGATCTTAAATCCTCTGGCAAAATCTGTATTTAGTAGAGGTAGGCTGTAGCATGATGCAATATGATGCATGTTTAGCTGGAAATTAAAGCCCATTGTGTTTATGTTACATTGAAAATGTGAAATATACCTAGAATGTCGTGAGAACTGCACCCAATACAGTCCACATGCTTATTTAGGGTTTATTTATTCATTGGATTTTGAACCTACTCTGTCAGGCACATGTTTTTCAGAGCAAAGCAGTTTCAAGACATTTTGCTTCCTAAGGAAAATGACAAGATAGCACCTGCTTTCAGCTCATGCACGTATACAGGAGTCAGTATGATGTACATATATAGGAGTCAGCAGGATTGGCGGCTGCCCAAAGGGTAGATTCTTCCACCAAACCAAAGGTCAGAAGGTTAATTAATGGGGAGTTAACTAGCCTTTGTAGCATATACAGCTCCATTCAGCAAGAGAAGGAAATGGCCAGGAACATCAGAAAGAGCAGCTACAAAGTTGTTACTGCCTCTCTTCAGCATCTGCAACTTGAAGTAGCTGCTTCATTACCTAATGGTAGGGCTGGCCTTGATATAAAAGGTGTGTTGGTTTAAAAAACAACAACCACAGCAATAAACATTTAAAAACCTGAAGAAAAGCACAGCAGCAAATAAATTGGTAAATGATAGATGTTTAAAGCAGGGGTGCCCAAACTTTTTGGGCCGTGGGCCGGTCATGTGGTTCAGGGGGCAGGTCACTATGGGCCAAGGGCCGGATTGGGCCCCTGACATCAATTCATCCTGCCCCCGAAGCTCTCGTTGCTCCCAGAAGCGGAAGTAAAATGCCCTTATTGCTCCTGGAAGCAGAAGTACAGGCGCGTTTTACTTCCGTTTCCTGGAGTAACGAGGGCTTCACAGGCAGGATGAATTGGCGTTGGGGGCCGGCCATAGTTTGGGCACCCCTGATTTAAAGACTGCTTAAAATGTAACAGTTCAAAGATCAGGGGAAATAAAATGGTTCTAACTGAAAGCTAAGAGATGAGCTTGTGATTTCCAGAATTGGGATGCTATGACGAAAATGACTTTTTACACTTCCCCACCCATTTGCAATTTGAAAGTGGTGGATGTTTTAGTGAAAATCTTAATAACTGGGTAGGCTTCTAGAGGGAGGGGTGGTTATAGAGGAGTCTAATTGCCAGCAGCTGAGAATTTTAAAGGATAGATATTGGAACTGAGCTCCGACAAATATATTACATCAACTGCATCAGCCAACAAAGAGTCCCCCATCCTACCTTTGCTAGACCTACATGCACATTGTTACTCTTAGACTTATTTGAAGCTACTGTACTTCCTTTTCTTTCCTGATTCTCCTAATAGGGTATGTGACTAGACTGATAAATAATATAGGAATTGCTCCAGAACTGGGACATTTAGATTTATATTATTTTCCATTGACTAGAAGACCCTCACATCAATGCAAATTAGCCCAGATTTTCCCCCAATCTGATTTTTTTTCTCGGTCATTGGTACTTCTGCTTTTTTGTTGTTGTTGAAGCAAATGTCACCTGCCTGAATAGGTGACCTGGTCCAGACTTTAGATGGGGTGACCCTTACCCCTGGAGACCAGGTACACAACTTGGAGGGTCATTTTAGATCCAGCCCTAAATTTAAATGTACAAATAATGGCAGTCTGTAAGGCTGGCTTTTTCCAGCTTTATCAGATTGTTCAGCTGTTGTCCCTATTTGGACAGCCATTCCCTGACAACCTTGGTCCATTCATTGGTAGTCTCACAAATTGACTACTATAATGCTCTCTACATGGAATTGCAACAGGTCCAGGATGCAGCGGCCAGGGTGATAATGGGAACAAAGAAATATAAACATATTTCTCAAGCCTTGGCAAACCCACACTGGTTCCCCATTCCCTATCATATCAGGCACGAGGTGTTGATATTAACATATAACACCCAGTGGTGGGGTGACAAAATCTTCGCTACCCCACCGTGACATCATGGATGTTGTGGGTGTAACCAACATCATGATGTCATGGGCGGAGCAAAATAATAATAATAAAATTTTTAAAAAATGTCTGTGCATGCGTCAAACCTCCGTTTGATGCATGCACAGTTTTTTGTGTGCATGTATCAAACCTCTATTTGATGCATGTGCACTAAAAAATAGAACTGTGCATGCATCAAATGGAGGTTTGACACATGCACAGTTCTGGGTAGCCATTTTGGGGCCCCAGAAATACATTTCTGGAGGGGGGCGGAGAGGTGACCGAACCAGTCACCTGGGGGTTCACCACCACCCCTGGCAACCCCTCCTGATGGGGCGCTACCGTTTTGGCCGAACCTGTCTGAACCTGTAACATCCCATCACTGAAAACACCCTGTATGATTTAGGATTGCAATGGCTTACTGGTTAAGACGCTGAACTTGACAACCAGAAGGTCGGCAGGTCAGCTGTTCGAGAGCTGAGTGCTACATGACGAAGTGAGCTCCTGTTGTCTGTCCCAGCTCCTGCCAACCTAGCAGTTTGAAAGCAAGACACTGCAAGTAGATAAAACACCACTTTGGTGGGAAAGATAACAGTGTTCTGTGTCCGTAGGAGTCTAGTCCTGACCACCACATGACCACAGAAATGTTTGCAGATGCAGAAAGTGCTGGCTCTTTGGCTGTAAACAGAGAGGAGCACCACAACCTAGAGTCAATAAGAGAGACCTTTACCTTTACCTGTGGCTTAGGACCTTCCTATCTTTTGGGTGGCTCTCTCACAAAACATCTACCTGCTCACTGGTGTATCTCAAACTGGTGCAATCAGTCAGTCAGTCAATAGTTGTTGCTCTGTGTTGCCAAGTCACCTCCAACCTATTGTGCCCCTATGCAGAAGAGACCTCCAAAATGTCCTGTCCTCAACAACCTTGCTCAGCCATTGCAAACTCAAGCCCATGCTTTCCCTCACTGAGTCAATCCACCTTATGTTTGGTTCTCCTCCTTTCCTGCTGCCTTTTGCCTTTCCCACCCTTATTGTCTTTGGACACCTCAACAGACTGTGCAACATACAGCATTATATAACAACGTAGCCTTAGACTGAGCATATGTGGGAAATAGAGAAGATTTTTTAAGGGTGCAATCGAATATATAAATTGTTTATATGTTTATTTATAAATTAATGTTTAGTTTTATATAGTTTATATATATATTCTTTCTTGTTATGTGTTGACTCAATGTGTACAAATGCTATACACTAAATAAATAAATGAATAAATAAATGTCTTTTCCAGAGAATCCTGTCTTCTCACAAAGTAACCCAAAGTAGGAGAGTCTCAGCTTCCTCCCTGTTGCCTCCAGAGACACTTCCAGCTCTATTTTCCCATAAGACCCACTTGCTCATCTTTATCGCTGCAGTGGCTCAGTGGTTAAGAAGCTCGCCTTGCTAGCGGGAAGGCCAGTAAGTCGGCAGATTGAGATCCAGGCACTGCACGGTGGATTGAGTGTCCATCTCTGTCCCAAGCAACTCCTGCCAAACTAGCCGTTCAAAAGAAAGAAATTGGAAGTAGATCATTAGGGACCACTTTGGTGGGAGAAAGATCTTGGGGGCATGAAAGGAGCTCCATGTGGGTGTTCCCTGAGCGGAGTTTCTCCAGCAAAAAATCATTTCAACCCAGAATAATTTCTATCATCATCACCATCACCATCACCATCATCATAAACCATCTGGTTCACAGTCGAGGACTGGGTTAAAATTAACAGTTCAAGCCTTAACCAAGGACCTAAGATTAACATTTGAGTATATGTGCAGTTCCCAGTAGAGTTGTTTTTTGGAGAGTTAGGATGTTCAAATCAGGTAAGTCCAAAATTTCAAACTGTCTAGGAAGTTTATTATGGTTGTTGCTGCTGCTTTTGCTGCTGCAGTCCAGGCAGGGTATCCCCAACCCCACCCTCTGAAACGCCCACTGCCCATGGCAACGAGCATCTCTGAAGGGTTGCCCCCGTGAGGTACAGCCGTTCCTCGCCTGTTGGCCGCTTGCAGCCTGGGCCGGACCTTGGGAAGGAAGAGGACCAAACCTCTCTCTCTCTCTCCCCCCACCCACCCATCCCCCCGCTCTCCCGCGCGTGGACCGAGGGCACGCGTGGTGCCTCCCGGGAGCCGCCTGACTCCACGCCGGGTTTTCCCGCCCGCTGCGGGCTGTGAGGACTGAGGCTGAGCAAGGGGCGCTTTCTTCGTCTTCTCCCGGGCCTCTCCCTCTCTCAGTCACCCAAGGAGGGCTCTCAGTTTACCCTCCCCTCCTGCTCCAGAGCCCACCGCCCACAACAAGGACCCCCAAAAAGTTTCCTGAGGGGGGGGGGAACACACACACACTCCCCCCCCTTCTCCCTCATAAGCTTCAAAAGTAACGGGGGGGGGGAGTGTATACGTGTGTATCTGTGAGGAAAGAAAGAGAGAGAGGGGGGTCCCACCAGTGGGACCCCCCCCCCTTCTGACAGTCCTGCGCGCAAGAAAGCCTCCCTCCCTCCCGAGGCAGCAGCCCCCACCGCGCGCGCGCGGGGAGGCGGAGCGGCTGATTGGCTCCATGTGCCGCGAGCGCTCCAGAAAAGCATCGGGAGGAAAAGTTTTGCGCCGAGCAATCCAAACTTCCTGCTTCAAGGTGGTCCCGGGGCTGGCTGGCTGGCCGGCGGGCGGCGCGCATTGCCCCCCCCCCCCCGACGCCTGCTGGTGGAGGCGGCGCGCGGGTGGGCGGACGGAGGGAGGGACGGCGGGGGCATCAGCAGCAGCCGCCCCCTCTCGATCCCCTCCACCACCCCAGCCCCCCAACTCGGAGGAAAATAGTGTCGGCGGCGCGTTTGGATCTTTATATGCCGCGGCGTGGGCTTTTTCCGCTTTCTTCTCCTTTTGGAAATAAAAAAAAAAGAGTGGGAGGGAGGGAGTGAACTCGAGATGTGGAAAATTTGGGGAATTTGGTGAAAGGCTGGACTAGAGGGAGCTCTGTTTACTGCTGCGTACAGAGATGAGCACTGAACCCTAGAGTCGGATACGACTGGCTTTCGAGCAAGGAAAACCTATTCTTTTTAATTTTTTTATGTTAAATCTTTTTCATTATTATTATTATTGGGAGGCGGGGGAAAGGATCGAGGGATCTCTCCCCCCCCCCCCTTTTACCTCTTGGATGTGGCTCTTTTGGAAGAAAGTCAGAAAGTTGGAATTTCGGGACCAGGACTATTCTTAGGACGGACCCCACACATACACACCCCGCCCGCCCCCAGCCTTGAGAAGACGAGGATTTCTGGCCACCGAGATGACTTTTCGACCGTTCCGCCTCAGGCTTTGAAAGGTAGGCTCGGTCGCTGTCTTTTGTGTTTCAGCCGGGAATGTGGGTTTTGTTACAAATCTCTTTTATCCACTGAGTTATCAGCGGAGACGCCACAGCCTTGCAGCTTTTTACCTTTCGGATGGTTTTCGACTGGGGGCGGGTTAGTGTGGTGGTGGTGGTGGTGGGGAAAGAGAGGTGGTTTTTATCTTTTTTCTGAGATGTCAAAAAAAGAAAAAAAAATCCCAAAATCTTCCCTCAAAAGGATTTTAGGAGGTGTATCTGTAGGGAAGAAGGTTGCCTCTTTACATGTCTCTAAACTGCCTTCAAGAGCAATGCAGGGAACTCTGCTAACTTGCAGCAACTATTTTCCAACAGTTTGTAAAAGTCGTGGAGCTGGAGAATTCTTCTCGTTTCTCACAGATCAAAACACAACAAAAGGTCAGAGCGTTCTCCCACCCACCCTGCATCTTTTCCGTCATAGTTTGGCCAAACAACCCCAAAGGAATCTCCCCTACGTAGCTTCTACATCGGAGATCCTAGAATCATCTCAGGTCTAATTAAAACTTGGGGTGGGAGCAGCAGGAAAACTCAAACTGCCAATTGCTTTAAAAAAATTTTGACAGATTGTTAGAGATTATGCCAATGGAGCCCCCATCCTTTAAGTTTCCACAATTTAATAATGTCTGCTTCCACACCTCAGTGGAAATAGCAGAACCAGGCCGTTGGAGAATATGGAGTTGAGTTTGGCATTTGTACTTCAAGGATGGATGTTACAGATGTTTATCTGAAACTATGAACATCGGTACAAATTTCTTCAGCCGGAACAAAATCAACAAAAGGTCTCTTCATGTGCAACAGTTGTTGCCTTTAGTTTCCTAATGGGTACATGGTTCTGTACCAAAATTTGGAGAAGGGACAATCCACCCATTTTCACATACAGACAAAAGAACTGAAGAATCAGCCCCTGAAGCCGTATCTAGATGATGCCTTAGGTCCTTATTTATGCATCCTAAGGTTGATGGTTTGAATATGGTCTGGGATGTTGGCTGTGGTTTTTAAAATCACATTTTACTCTTTCTGTTTAGTGTTAACAGCATCCAAAAGAGGTGCAGAGGATTTGCCAGCAATAGCCGTATGGCAGTGTTAAACTGGCTGAAAACTTATTTAGCTTTCATAATTTCTATGAAAGAGCTGAGAATTGCCATCAGAACAGTTCTCAAATCCCTTGAGAATTTACAGTGTTCATAGCACTTTTGATGGGTGCTGTGATGCCAAAACTGATTTTAATATGTAGTGCAGATGTGACATTAATAACTGAGGAAAGCCTAGGTCATCTCCAGTTTTGAGGATCTAGACCAGTGGTTCCCAACCTTTTTTTTTTTTGGCCATGCCCCACCTAAGCATCTCTAAAATCCTGACCTCCTCCCTAACCCCCCTCATGACATATAATTCTTATTATTCAAAAAGTTAACTCCTATCCATGTGGGAGAAGCCTAAAAGGCCATTAACTTGATCTAAACAAGATTCCAAACAATAATACCTCATTCTCGAATTGCCCTCCCATAAAACCAACCCCCCCCCCGTGGGACATATGCCCCACATTGGGAACCATGGATCTAGACTCATCTTAGAATAGCTGTGTGCAGGAATCCAGCCCTCCTTTTCACACATCTCCTTTCCCAAGAAAATAAAGAGTGGAAATGGGGGGGGGGGAGAGAGAAAAGGCAAAAAGGAATCCCCAAGCGTGACTCATCTCTAACATTCAGTGACATGGCAGAGAAAAGAAGAGAGACAAAGCCCTCCGTGACAGACTTGGATAAATAATTAAGAATCCATTTCCCTTGTCTGCTGAAATCGGCAGCTGGAATGACCTGTGTGGACTTGTTGAACTGCTAAAGGAGATTTGGTTGCTGGGGTTGCCTCTTGACTTTGTAGCTCAGATTGCGAACAATCTGCTGTGGGTGATGGATGAGCGAGGAGAAATGTAAAAGGGATGGATGGGGTGAGGTTCTCTGAATATTTTTAAAAAAGTATTATGGAAGTTGCTTTCCTGTTGGAAAAATCCACCCTGTATCCATTCAGGGTTTTGTAACAAAGTTTGCTGGCTTCGAGGTTTGGACACACAAGGAGAGAAAGCTGAGATCAGAGAAAATTTGCTGCTTGCAAATTGTTTTGGTGAAGGCTGTGGGCGAACATCTGGCTGAAAAGGAGGAGGAGGAGGTCTTATGTTGCTGTTTCATGCTTTCAGGATCTAATTGTACTCCTAGGGAAAAATCTCTTCTCCAAATGCTCGTGGTGTGGTCAAGCCAGCAAACCCACTGGCCAGATCCGATGGTGTGAACTAGCTTTGCTTGAACTTTTTTTTAGTTCTCTCAAATTTTAATCACAGTGAGATAAAGAGTCTAACTCCGTGACCCACTTGTATAGGAAATAAGCAATAGGACTGATTATTTGGTATGTGTTGTACTGTATTGCTCTTCTGGGTTGCTCTTCTGATTCCAATTTGTTTCTTCTGATAAATCTTTCAGAAGCCTCCCCTACCGCACCTCCACAATAGCAATGTCCTCTAAGTGCCTACCTTTCAGCTAAGCCGTACAAAACTTATGGGGTACCAAAAAAAATCTGTATTCCAAGAAAACAACATAAACTTCCTCATGGAAAGTCAGATCTCTAGAATAAGAGATCTGACTTTCCATGAGGAAGTTTATGCTGTTTTCTTTCTTGGAATGCAGAATAGATTTTTTTTCTTGTAAAGTTGGTCATCCCTGAGGTAGAGAAAAAGTCCATGTTATTCTCTGGCAACTCAGAATTAGAGTTTATTTAAATCGGACATCAAATCTTTGTGGACAGTACCTGCAACTTGTTTGATGGAGGAACCTTCTACCTTTCCTCCTGCTCAGAGATTTATTTTGGGAATAGAAACTGGGAATAGATTGGGCAGCTGTCACTATACCTGCGCAATTACAGTGAAGGCTGTTCTTTGTTACTGAGGGAAATTGTCACTAAAAGAGTTTGAATTGAACCTTTTACTTGGTTTTATTCCCTAAGCCTACAATAAAAAGTAAGACGGCGCGAGTGAGATGTAGGGATCGTATCCTGCCTTTCCATTTGTAATTATCTTCACTGTTGCACATTTTTTTAATTGTCAGGAAAGAGTTCTGAGGAATGGATAAAACTAATACTGTATGTTGTATACCTTTTTTCTCTGTTTCTTTTACTAGAACTAATTACTAAAGGCCATCTGATCACATGACAGGGCTGCTCAATCTCTCAAAACCATTGGGAAAGCCACAATTTAATTGTTGAAACATGGTGTCATAGCTGTGTTTGTAATGTCCAAATTACAGGGCTTCAGCTATACATGCACTTGTACATAATTGGCAAAAAATGTTTAAAAGCATAGACATCACTCCCGTTTGCTACATTTTTAATGTATAAAGGAGCTAGCATCAGTCTAGTTTATGAAGGAATTATTACAAGATGTTCAACTTTGGGCCATACAGTGGTCTGTAAAATTCTGACTGTTACCGCTGATTTCTGAGTTTGCAGCAGTCAGCACTTCAAGTCTTCCTTCTTTCATTTTGTTTATTTATTTGTATTATCTTGTCTCTTCTACTGTTCACATTTAGATTATAAAAGGTATTTTCAATGCCTGGATTTTTTGCTTTATTTTGTTTGGTAAAGCTTCTTGGTTTACCCTGATGGTGCTATATTAAAAAAGAGACATTCATCTCATCTGGTGAAAGATGTCCATTTCTCTCTCTGGGTATCTGTCTTCTTTTTCTCTACTCTGAGGGCCTGAGCTCAGCTAGAGTTCCATAGTAGTATTTGAGTCCTTTTTACCCACCTAGACACTTTATTTCCTAGTCCCTCATCCTTTCCTGCTTGCCCTACAGCTGCAGGCTTTTTAGCCACATGGCCTTTGAAGAGGTAGCCATGTCCATCTGTCCTTTGGGAAGTGGATTGTGTCATAAACCCACATCTTGGGTGTGTATGTGTGTGTAGAGGTTGGCACACCCAGCCACAACTCCCTGGGCTGCGGAAGGAGTTCACAAGAGAGCAATGGGGCACTTTGGGTGTTTTCTGGGAACAGCCAACCTTAGTTGGCTGTAGCGTCATGGAGGCCGCTTCTTTTGGGGCGAGGTGCAGAGTTTCACAGGCCCGAGGCGGATTCTCAGATTCGAGGAGGAATTGATTATTCCGTGGGACCAAGGCACGGGCGATGCATCCATTGTAGGAAACCTCACTACACCTGCCCAACCCATGAGCTGACCCTTAAATATCCTCTCTCCTCAGCTTCCCAGGTGAGAAATGGGGTGGGTGGGGGTAAAAGGAAAATGCATTTTATCCAAAGGGACTTAATTGGCTAAAAGAATGATTCATAGGCCTTCAAAGTTTATGAAGAGCCAATGATTCTCCAGCATTTGCCAAAGAGATTTGCTGGTTTGTCTAAAGTTGTATTTTAAACATTCCTCTTCTTTCTCCCAGAATGAATTTTTAGTCTTCTAATCCATACTTGTAGCTTTCTGCATATTATTCAGGATTTTACTGATACAAACAGAGGTACAGTCAGTTACTGTATATACTCGAGTATAAATCTAGTTTTTTAGCTCCCAAAATGAGATGGAAAAAAAGGACTCGACTTATACTCGGGTCAACAACCCTGAGGATTCCAAAACCACAGTGGTGCAAATTCAAACATACTTTTTAAAAAATCACTAGTACTACCATAAAAACTCAAAAACATACCCACACAAATGTCTGAATAAATTACTTTTACCGTATTTTCATGTATTTTAATTACTGAAACTCACTAGCAGCTGCTGCATTTTCCACTGCTGACTTATCCTTGGGTCAATCTATTTTCCTAGTTTTAGAGGTCCAAATTAGGTGCCTCGACTTATATTCGGGACGACTTATAGTTGAGTATATACGGTAGGTTTCCTCCATATGGTGTCCTCCATCCCAATATCCCAGACATCTCTTCAGGATACTGAAGTTGCAATCCAAAACATCTGAAGGACCCTCTTCTGGAGGAAGGAGGCTATATCAGACTATATCAGACAGTATGGGCTATATCAGACAGACAGACAGACAGAAGATCAAATCACTGTGGTATGTTAAAGATTAATTGTTATAGTTTAACATGAGCTTTTGTAGTTCAAATTTCATTAAAGTACTGTATAGCAGTTTGTCTTTAAGGTACCACAATTATCTGTTTCTGGTTCCTTGTTTTATTTTTGTTTTGCCTTGTCTTGATCTGATATGTTTGCAGAAACTAACATGGCTACTTCTTCAAAAATTGCTGTGGTACTACAATCCCGTACACATTTACTCGGGGGTGATCTCTTGGAATTCAAGGAGACTGACTCCTGAATAGGCATGGGTTTCTTACAATATAAATATTCTCACATAAATGATCTCTGTTACTGTGCCCTGACTGTAGGTTTTCATTCTGCAATATTCTGTCCTGCACTGGCTTCGTTAGCAAGTTTTTTCATGTTAAGAAGCTGACCATAACTGTCTCCTTCAAAAAAAAAAAAAAAAAAAAAAAAAAAAAAACCACAAAACCCCATAAATATACTACACAACATACTACATATTATTTAAATGCACCTAACTTTACTTCATTCTGAGTTGCGGCAATCCAGAAATGTTTACTACTACTGTATATGCTATTTGGATAGGCAGTGACTGAAGGATAGTGATCTTGATGGGAAAGACACGAGGTCTGTCTTTCCACATGCAGATGTATAGTATGAGATTTATTTTAATAACATCTCCAAAGGGCTAAATAAGGACAGATATTAAAAATTAAGATTGTTTCTGTCTCTGATAACCGACTTCTTCTGTGCATATTGGACTGACATATCAGTTATTCACTGGACTTTTCATTTCTCTCTCTCTCTCTCTCTCTGTATTTGAATATGTGGCATAGGACGATTATAAACTAACAGAATAGTGAGAATTAAATAGAACAGAATTGTGTTTATGAGTGTTGTGGACTCGAAACAGATTTATTTGCTTCTACCAACTGTACTTTCATTACTTATAATGTGTAAGACTGTTTAAAATAAGCATCTTATTTTATACTATTTATATAGAAGAGTATGGAAGGGAGTGGAGAAGTTTTAAAAAGGCGTTATGCTTTCACTGCTATTTTCTGAACCAGTTACACCAGGAGTTCTCAACCTTTTAAAGCTGGGGGCCAGGTCATGCTCCCTCAGACAACTTTGGGGGGCCAGATGGCCATTTTGCCCTTTCTCCACCACATAGCACTTCCTGGTGTGGTGGTGGCAGTGGGCCCCCCACATGAAATGGTGCCATGGGCTGCATCTGGCTGATGGGCCGCAGGCTGAGAATCCCTGAGTTACACAGGCTATCTCTTTTTTTCCTGCAATCTGTTATTTTCTCCCCCCACCCTGCTTTTATCCAGGCTTGTCGTCTGTTAGTTTCTTTAAGAAACTGGCTTGCATGCTCCACTAGTGCTCTATTGACACTTCACTAAGGAAGCAGAAAAAGGGAATTGCACGGTGGTTCATATCTGCTTGTATCTGTCTAAATCCTGTGCCAGGACAATTTCATTGCTGTGCTTTTTACAAATTTTTAAAAGTAAAGCAAAGGTTCACAGCCTTTTATGCTTGTTAACATCAGAATCCTCCTCTTAAGTGCTGAGCCATAGGTAGCCAAAGAGATACCATCAGGGTGTTTGGATTTATGAAAGTACAAAAATACTTGATAGGCCTTTTAAAAAAAAGGTAAAGATGGGAAGATCCTTGTTGTACAAAGTCTGAAAATGCTGACTTATAGACTTATAGAATGCTGAGAGACATAGAAGAGGCCATGGGACAGTGGTGGCAAACCTTGACACTCCAGGTGTTCTTGAACTTCAATTTCCAGAAGCCCTGATCAACACGAGTGCTAAATTGGGCTTCTGTTAATTGAAGTCCAAGAACACCTGGAGTGCCAATGTTCACCATCCCTGCCATAGGACATGGATTGGAGTAGTCAGGGGGAAAGGCATGGCATATGACTAAAACCCTGAACACCACAAAGTAACATGTTGTTCAAGGCCCTACTTATATCCCAAGTAGTTTTTATCTGACTCCTGTTATCCAGAGAGGTTAGTGTCTTGCATATTTTGATTACTTCCCCCCTCCCCAAACTTTAAGCTACCATTTGGTCATGTGGGGTTGATTCTTGGTATTGTGTTTCTACAAGCCGAGGTTACCACAACCTCACTTAAGCTAAAGATGTCCCAGTTTGGTTAGTCTTTGAGTGGGATACAGCTGAGAGCCATACAAATGCTGTCGGGTTCTATCATGGAAAAAAGAGAGGCAGCTTTCAAATATACAGTATAGTAAATGAGGTAAACTGACATTTTTCTATCTTGAAAGAGACATCCTGGACAAAAGGTACAATGGAGATTGTAGGTTGCAAATTGTTTTGGTGAAAGCTGTGGGCGAACATCTGGCTGAAAAGGAGTAGGAGTAGGAGGTCTTATGTTTCTCTTCTTCTGACCCTCTTCCCTTAAGTAAAAAAGAAAAAACAAGACAAGAAGACCTTCGTTGCCCTCTCTTCTCTCCTCCTCATTTTGGGAGGAAGTTTTTAATTTTTTAACATTTTTTCCTAAGTGGAATTAGCACTGTCTCAATAGACCTAATCCTTTGCTTCCTGCCTCTGCCCCTTCATGGAGGAACAAATTTCCCAATTTTGTGAAGTGGTTAAGCTGTCTTCATAAGCCACTTAACAATATTGGGAAATTGAAAGGGTAAGGGTAGTTTAAAGCCATAAACTCCACTTTGGTTTAAACCCAATAATCTCATATGGTAGAAACAAAACAACAACAATAGGTCCAATAGGGACCTAGAAGTTGCAATAGGAATGCTCTGGGAATAGACTGGTTTGCTCTAGCAGTTGTCAACAGGAGTGAACAACCCTGACCCCACAGTGTACAAACAGTAGGACAAATGGCTATCTGCTCAGATCCTCAGACTCTGCCAGATTAATTATGGTGAACAAGCAGTTTGAGATTTAGAATAGATTAATCACCTCTGGGTAATAAAGACTTTCTCTGAGAAAACTATTACAGTACAATCTCAGTTAACAAATGAATCGGTTAACATAAAAATCTCATAACAAAAAGAAATCCATTGAAAATAGTGGCTCAGTTTATGGAATTTTCCCCAGGAACAGATTAATTAATTTATCGCTTCAGTTAAACTATTTTGTTTTTCAATGCACTCCTATGGGAAATTGCATTCAGTGCATTCCTATGGGAAATTTGGTTAAAGTAATTTTCACTGTAAGAAATGTCCCAGAGATTGCATTAATTACATTAACCGAGGTTCTACTGTACAGTACTTGATTTTTCCTAAAAAGCTAGCTATTTTTGTAATTTTATTTTACCAACATGGCAGAGGGAATAAATATTACATTTTATTGTTTTTTTAAATTTCATGGGGGGAAACTGTTTTGATACATGTCTGCCCAAATTGCCTTCAAATTTCAACTACCGTAGTTTTATTATTATTTTCATATGTTACCCAAAAGAAAAATGTTTTGGGCATAGTTTACAAGCATGAACAAATAACAAATAAATGCATGACCAAAATAAAATCAGTGCTAGCAATAATATTAACCATCTTGGATTACGCCGGTTCAGAATATAAAATATCATGACTGGCTCTTCCATTATTTAAAATGTTGCTTGTTTTGTGAACTGTCTCTGGCTTTGCTTCCTTAAAAATGTCTTAGTTCATTGTCTATATTTTATACGACTGGTTTTCGACCAAGGGTGACCTTTACCTTTACCTATATTTTATTGGGAGTAATGTCAGGATCCGTTTATATCAAAACCTGGTATGCAGATCTCAAAAGGCGACATGTGCCTGTAGAAACAGACTGATTTTAGAACTCAAAAAAGGGTTGTTCAGATAATTCATGAAAGCAAACAGGTAGCTTCGTGAACACCTACGTGGAAGCAAAGTTAGATGGTTTGGTTTGGCTGGTGATATTCACCCACATTCCAAGTCCAGACTAAAATGGCTGGCAGACATCGTGCAAAGGGAGGGAGCAGGTTTATACAGGCCTGCTATGTACTCTTTTTTTTTTTTTTTACGAGCCACATGGTTAAGAAAACCAGGCAAGTGAAAAACCCCCAAATAATAATAGGGATTCTGCGTCTTGGCAGTGCTGATCGAGGTAACAAGAGGATTGCACGTGAGATTTCAGTGCTAATATGGGGTGGATTTTGGGATCAGACTTAGACAAACTAAAAGTAGCTATATGGCCATGCGTCTGTGTGAGGATATTATTATTTGGTCTCTGACCCCAGGCTTTTCACCTTCCTTGCTAGGGTAAAAGTCTGTGGGATGTTTTAAGAGTTACATTATAGGAGGGACCTTCTGCCTTCCCAAGGTGGAATGAATAGAAGAACTCTTTGTTGCAGTTGTGTTTTTGTTTCTAAGATGGTGGTTACAACCAGAGGCTCCACACCTCCTTTCGCTTATTCAACTTAAAGTAGATACTGTATCTTAAAGAAATGGTTTCTGTCTTCAGTAGAGCTCTAGAAAGTTCCTTTGTTAACACACCTGCCACAACCCACATCTTGAACTGTGTGGAGACCACGTTAAGAGGTTTTCATATAATAACTATATTCTATCATATGTCTCCTGAGAGGCTTAAGGTATGCTGTTGAAATTTCGGGACACTGTAAACCCAAGTGACCAAAGGCAGAATGGAGAAATCACACAGCTGACATTGTTACTGTAACCCAGGGATTCTCAACCTGCAGACCGCAGACCGGATGCAGCCCACAGCACAATTTCATGTGGCCACCACCTCAGCCACCTCAATGTGGTGGAGGAAGAGCAAAATGGCCATCCAGCCTCCAAAGCTGTCTGAGGGAGTGTGACCCGGCCCCCAAATTAAAAAGGTTGCCTACTCCTGCTGTAAGCAAGAGGTGTCAGACTAAAACACAGGCAGTAACTCTTGGTTACCTGCAGAAGAGTAGAGTGCCTTGGTGGGGCCCCATATAAAAATTTGTTTGGGGGCCCTTAGGAAGGGTAAATATTTGTTTTGCTTACGCACGTTGGGGGCCCCCATGGCCCGGGCCCCCGTATAATTGATACGGCAGATACGGCGGTAGCTACGCCTCTGGTTACCTGTCTTAACACTGTGAGAATTTGTTTTACTTAAAAAAATTTTTTTTTTAATTTTTCCATTATTCAAACACCAACTGGAGAATATTAGACTAAAGCTTGACTCCAAATGAAAAAATAAAATAAAAATAAAAACTGAAATACCAAACGGTCCCAAACTGTTTCTTTTGGGGGATCTTGGATAAAGAACTAAGGGAAAAAATGGGGAAGTAATACTGTATTTGAATAATACCGAGATTTGGAAGGGCAGTTGTGACAGAAGTATAATTGACCCCTAAGTGTAAGGATGAATCACTAGAGACCAAGGACAAGATCATCCACATTGGTATTACTATGTATGGATGTGAAAGCTAGACAGTGAAGAAATCTGGCAAGAAATACTAGTGGCTTGAAACGTGGTGCTTGAGAACTGCTGTACATAAATCATTGACTGCCAATAAGACATATAATAAAGCTGTAGCAAATGAAGTCTGAATCCCTTCTAGAAACTGAAATGACCCAATGGTTTCCAACACCCCACAGGTTTCAGTTCCCAGAAACCTAAGTCAGTACATTGACTGATCAGTGCTTTGGGGAATTAACTTAGGCTTTTGGGAATTGAAGTCCAAAACCAAAGTTTGGGAAACACTGGACTACACTGAGACTATTGTACTTTGACCATTTCATTAGTAAGTAAGGGTCAGAGGAAAATGCTAAGAAGAGTGGAAAGCCACAGAAAAAGAGGACGACATAACATGAGATGGATTGACTAAAAGAACCCACAGCTTGACAGGGACTGTTAAATAATAGGTTCTTTTGATAGTCATTAGTTCATAGGGTCATCATAAGTCAGAAACAGCAGATCATAACCGTATGAGTGATGAAGTATAGCTCTTCAGGTGCTATTAGATTTCAGTTTTCATCAAGCATAGCCAATGATGAAGAAAGTTCGATGCCGCAATCCAAAGATGTCTGGAGCACCATGTTTTAGCCATCTCTTAATCTGAGATTTCTACAGTGTGGGAGCAGACACCTGTATTTGGTTTATAAATAATATTTCAGCTTCAGAAAGGACAGTGGAAAGGCAGTTTTTGATGTGTATATTTAGATGAACATGTGCAGTAAAAAAATGACACTTGCTTTGGTAAAGTAGGAGAAATTACACTTAATGGGATGTTATTTTAAGGAGAACTTACTGTGTTATTTATTTTTGAGAAGCCAAATAGTCGTTATTGCTGTTGATCGGCCAATTGTGCAGGAGATGCAGCGACATCTTGGATTCTATCTAGCAGTCAAGTTCTGATATTGCCCCTCACAAATATATTATTAAATACAAAAGAAAAAAACCTTTCCCTAACCCCTTGAGACTAGCAAGAGGATGCCATAAAACTTGAAAAAGTCTTGTCAAAATGCTTCTAAAAATGGCTTCAATAGCCCTTAAAAGCAACTTCTGAAAATAACTAGAAAAAGTCATTCCTTATTCCTAGTAGTGATTTTGTAGCTATGGAACTCATTCCTTCTGGTGTAACTTTGTTACTCATTGCTTTACTCACTTGCCTCCACTTGCTGCTTATTACTGGTAGGCTGTTTGATCTTCAAATTAGGGAATGTATTGTACAGTACCTGTACTCTGATTTATTAGGAGTGCTTGGAGATATATAAAGGGTTGATACTCATCTCTGTTTACAGCCAAAGAACCAGCACTGTCTTTGTTTACGGATGTTTCCATGGTATGTGCCAGGCATGACTAGACACCAGAGCACATGGAACGATTACCTTTCCCGTTGAAGCAGTGCCTATTTATCTACTTGCAATTTCTTGCTTTTAAACTGCTAGGTTGGCAGGAGCTGTGACAGAGACAGGACCTCACTCCGATGTGCAGCGCTCAGGTCACAAACTGCTGATCTGCCAAACTTCTGGTTGTCAAGGTCAGCATCTTAACCACTAAAGCCATCAATGGCCCTGTACTTGGAGATAAACAGCTCCTAAGACTCGCTGTAAAAAAAACAATAGCCTCAAAAACCACATTCTAAGAAACTATGCAGTTATTCAGTCTTTTTGTCCTTAGTGGGAATTCTGTAGAAAGAAAAAATAGAAGAAGTGGTGGGAAAACAGAAAAAGGGTTACATGTGGAAGATAGCTTTTTCTCCTCCCTCTGCACTGTATAGTTTTGTTAATGAGAAGGAGTGATTACCTGATCAAAGCCTCATCTGCAGGCACCTTAGGATGAGAATCTGGAGGGTGTGATGGGAAAAACTAGCTAGTGAAGGGACCTGGCTATGTTTATCCATTCAGTGTTCACATACTGCTTTACAGTCTTGATACTGGAGATGCCAAGACTTTTGGGAAGAGTGGAAAATGTTGTCCTTTTTTAAAAAAAAGGATTTTCTTGGCTTTTTCAGAATGGTTCTCCCTTTCTGGCCTGGGTCTGCCTTCTCCGTTCCCCTTCCTCTAGCACAGGGGCTCCCAGTCTCAGGCCTGCAGTCCAGATCTGGCATGTGGTGCCATTTCATGAGGCCTCCCACCCGTCCAAGGGCATTCAAGAAACAAAAGGGCCACCCATTTGAAGCTGTTGGGACAAAATGGCCACCTCCCCCGTCATGCTGGCAGGTCAAAATGGCCATCTGGCCCTCAAAGCAGACTAAGAGAGCATGACCTGGGGGCCCCTGGCTTAAAAAGTTTGGGAACCCCCTGCTCTAGCAGATTCCAAACAGTGGCATCCTTCTTGTTCTGAAGCTCCAGGGAGGGATGTTAAACTCACCTGTTTCACCCTCCTGTTAGTCTGGACAATTTCATACGAAGCCAACCACCACCACCACCACCACCACCACCACGACCCTGGCCTGGTGTGTCTCACCCAGCTCAGTCTGTACTCAGGGTCTGTTTGTTTATTTGTGTCTATTGGAGTGCACTGACAGGTCGGTAGCATCCCCTTTTTTCAGATCTTTGGTCCAAAACATGGCTAAGGATTGGCAAGGGGCAGGACCCTCGCAGAAATGTGGACAGAGGCAAAAGGTGAATTTGGAGCAAACATACTTGGAATAGTTGCAGCAAATTACACCTGGGGCATAAACAGTGTTGAGTCATGTTGTCACCATAAGCCCACGGCCTTTCAGGGACTCCATTACACATGGCTTTACTTACTATGACACAAGTGAGGTTCGTCCTGGCCTTGTGCTGCTCTTGGGGCTTCTGAAAAGCTCACCAGAGGCCTGTGAAGATTTTGTGCTGAGATCACACACAGCTACTTGCATAGTGGGAAGATCCAGAAGTTACTGGAATGGACCTCTGCTCCCTGGCCAATGGCGTACTGGAAGAATGTGTATGTATGTACTGTATGTATGTATACATGCCAAAGCCATCCCCTCCCAATTGCAGCATGTGCATAAACCCATAATTGGCCAACTGGGAATGAATGAAAACCACTGGCCACCTCTCACACAGGAGACAGAGTTTATTCCCCCAAAGCATTGCTTGTTCTGGAGATTTTGTCTCCCAACTGAACCTGAGGAAGCCCAGAAATGCCCTGAGACCTGGCAAAACTTGGAAGGGACTACACATCCTTTCCAATTTTAGAGACCCAGCCAGTGGTGAAGGATGATGTGAGCTATAGTCCAGCAATGTCTGAAAGGCCACATATTCAGGATGCCTCGGAATGTTCTTCATCTCTTCCCCCAATTATGTATTGCAAATAAACATAAGCAAAGCTGTCTTTTCCTCCATGTCATTTTAATTAGCTTCTCAGCCAGAAATCAACAATGTTCTCTTGTTTTATTTTATTTTTAAAGTTTTATTTTAAAAAGGCACTAAAATACATACCGTATATACTCGACTATAAGTCATCCCAAATATGTCGAGGTACCTCATTTGGACCTCTAAAACTAGGAAAATATAATTCAGGGGTGGAAAATGCAACAGCTGCTAGTGAGTTTCAGTGATTAAAATACATGAAAATACGGTAAAATTAATTTATTCAGACATTTGTGTGGGAATGTTTTTGAGTTTTTACAGCAATGTTAGTGCTTTTTAAAAAATGTATGTTTGAATTTGCACCACTGCAGTTTTGGGACCCTCAGGGTTGTTGACCCGAGTATAAGTTGAGTCCCTTTTTTGCATCTCATTTTGTCGGCTAAAAAACGAGACTTATACTCGAGTATATACAGTAGTTAAATGCATATTTTCTTAGAACTAATACTTTAACTCCTAAGAAACTTCAAAGAAGTGTAAAATCCAGAAGATAGATAAGCTCAATTCAGAGTTTGGAAATGTTATGTGAGTTATTACCCCTCAAGTCTGCCCCCCCCCCAACATTACAAGTCGATTCTGCACATTGGAGTCCAGCAAAGTACAGTACTTTTGCAAGTCTACAGATTCCCAGTCACCTGTTAAGCAAAGAGATACTGAATAGGTCTTTTTGAACAGGAAATTACAAATACTGTACTGAATTCCTCAATCGTACCAAAAGTTAGATATAGTGTACCTAAACTAATTTTCACCTTTTCTTTTCTTCAAGAAGCCTAAAGTGGTTAAAGATATAAGTTAAGATAGCAATTTAATAACTAATACTCTGCCAATAGTCAGTTAAAGCTGCAATCCTGATTTACCTTCATTGAACTCATACCCAGAGTAATCTCTGACATGAAATTATTAATTATTATTGAACTCAGTGAGCTACTTCTTGTTCTATAAAGTAATGGACTTTAACACAGCCTTGCTCAAATGTTTTTGGATGGGATGAAAAACTTCCCCCACCCTATTTTTCTTTAATTCTCCCAGAAGAAGGGAAAAGTAAACCACTTGGAAAAATTGACCATAAGTCTGAACTGACTTGACAACATGCAATTATTATTCTTCTCATGTTTAATACCTGTTTGGTAGACAAGTGCAACCCAGTCAACTCCATACTAGGAAAAACTGTATCTGTTGAATTTGGCCAGTACTGTTGGAGAATTTTATTTTCAGTCCATCTTTGTAAAACTTAACAACCTTTTCAAATGTCTTCATGTCTGTAATGGAAATAACTTGAGATTTTTTTAAAATGGATCTGTGGGTGGGAAAGCTGATAGATCTGCCTGTTATTGGTATGGAGGATATAATAGAGGAGCCTTGGTTTACATCTTCCCTCTCCTTGATCTGCTTTTAAAAGTGCATAGTCAAAACATCTGCACAACATTTAATTCTATTTATACATCATGCAGATGTTTTGACCATGTACTTTTAGAATGCTTCACTTCCAAAAGCTATTGGATCCAGAGTGCCTTTGGGGTTTTTTCCAGGTGATCTGATGGTGCTCCTGTCAAAGCCCGACCTGATATCCAAAAGTGGTAGACATGATTGCACCTAAATGTCCTCTTTGCTGCAGAGCCCAATCCTCACCATGGTTCATAGACAAACTGAGGGTGATAAAGTAAATTGTGACAACATCTAGAGAGCAGTTGGAGAAAAGTTCCCTTCCCTTGGAATGTAATGGGCTGCAATCAGGGAACTATCCAGAAAATACTATAATGGATTAAAGCAGGCATTTGCAACCTACAGCCCGCAGGCCAGACCCGGCCCCCAACACCAATTCATCCGCCCCCTGAGACCTTTGCCACTCTCAGAAGAGGAAGTAAATCACATTCTGTGCAGGTGCAGAACATTCTGTCCATGCGTGGCACATGTTTTACTTCCACTTCCAGGTGGGAGGAACCATGTGACCAGCCCAATCAGCTGCCTAGGAGACGTGGTCAGGCCCACTCGCAGCCTGAAAACGTTGAGAATCGCTGGATTAAAGACTGGGAAAGAAACGTATAACATCAATTTGATTAACAAAGCATCTAAGCAACAGGCAGAATTCTTTTAAATTGTCCACAGCCTCATTAATGCCGTACAGAAGCAGATATTATAACCAGACCAGAAAACTACAGCTGGCTTGCAGCCCACTTTAGGTCTTAGATAGAGGACATCTAGCAGACCTCTATTCCTTTAGCAGTTCAGTACAGTGGTACCTTGCTTAAACAGCATAATGCGTTCCACAGGACTGCTCTTTAAGCGAGTTTGCTCTTTAAGCGAAACACCATTGTAAGTGACCAATTGTGACTTCTGGCTGGGAGGGGGATTGTAAACCCCAATTTAGTTGTTAAGCGAGTTTTTGGTTGGTTTTATTTGTTAAGCAAAGGGAGCATTCAGAGAAAATTCTACTCTTTAATCGAGTTAGTGTCTAAGAGAGGCACTCTTTATGCTAGGTTTTACTGTACTATATATCAAATTGATATGCCCAATGTACTCTCTAGTCAGGGTTATTTGAATGAGTTTCAGTTGGTAAGGCCTAAGGTGACTAGCAAGGCGCATGCACACTGTGAAGCTACCACTTCTCTAGTAGATCCATGCCTATTGTGGGTGTTAAAATCTGCTAAGAATTACAAGGATAGAATGGGCCATTTGTATTATTAATGTACTGCTTCAGGAAGGACAAATGCCTTTCTAAAAGAAACCTTAATAAGACCCATCCTTAAGAAATCCAATTTGGTGATGGATGATCTAAACTACTACAGGCTGTTGCAAACATTCTGGGTTTGAGCAGGTTAATAGAAAGAGTGGTGTCTGATCAGTTGCCTGCATTCTAGCAGGAAACTGATAGTCTATATCAGGGGTGCCCAAACTACAGCCCGTGGGCCAGATCTGCCCCCTAATGCCATTCCATCCAGCCCGCATCCATTCTGGGTGTGAGCAAGTTAATAGAAAGAGTGGTGTCTGATCAGTTGCCACCATTCTAGCAGGAAACTGATAGTCTAGATAAGGGGTGCCCAAACTACAGCCCATGGGCCAGATCTGGGGGTGCCTAATGCCATTCCATCCAGCCTGCATCACCTTCACCACTCCTGGAAGTGGATGGGGGATGCACCCACCAATGTGCATGTGCATATGGAACCACTTCTAGGAATGGTCCAGACACATTTGCGCATGCGTGTGGATGTCCGGAGCCACTTCCAGGAGTGGCACCGATGCATTTGTGCATGCATGGTGATCTCCAGAAGTACATGCAGGAGTGGCACGGATGTGTTTGCGCATGTGCAGGGACATCTAGAACCACTTCCAGGAGCGGCGTAGGTGCGTTAGCTGTTCCAGGGGCATGGTCAGGTCCCCAGCACAAAACGTTTGGGCACTCCTGATCTAGATCAGTGGATCCCAACATGGGGCCCATGCCCCACATGGGGACTTCAATTCCCAGTAGCCTCTTTAGGGAATTGACTTAGGCTTCTGGAAATTGATGTCCAAAAACCAAAGGTTGGGAAACTGGTCTAGATCAATTTTGATTGAGGTTCAGGCCATGTCATGACAGAGAAATAGCATTGGTTGCTCTGCAAGGTAACCTCCTAAGGGAAGCTGACAGGGGGAGTGCAACTTTCTTAGTACTGTGGGAGCTTTTTGCAGCCTTTGATAACCATGGTGTCCTTCTGGGAAGACTGTTGAGTTTGGGGATTGAGGACATGGTGCTTCATGGTTCCAATCCTTCCTTGATAGCTGATCCCACATGGTATGTCTTTGGGATGATGTCTGGACCCCTCATGACCTCAGGTATGGGGTTGATTGTCTTTGTTCTCTTACATAAGAACAGGTTGGGGATCAAACCTATATCTGAGCTGAGGCCATTAGGATGCTGCTGACAGAGTAAACCTGCTTGATACAATACAATACTGTATACAGAAGTGTAGTAAAAGCCATGCCTCCTGGGAGAAGAACCAGCCTGTGTGGTCCAAGAGCAGCCCTGGAAGAAGGAAATGGGAAACCACTTCTATATGTTCTTTACCTAGAAAATCCTGGGAAAAGTTGCTGTAAGCTGATATTGACTTGACAGCATGCAATTGTTATTGTTTAGTAACAGGTCGTGCTACAAACATTCTCCTTGATCTCCTTATGTTACATCTGTTTTATTTGTTATACAGATTTGTTTGTTTGCTTGCTTGCTTGGAGCATGGGAAAGAATGTGGTCCCTGGTCTTTAGCCTGCAATGGTCCAGGCCAGACATAGGATTCCTCCTCCATCAACTGTTTGAGACCTAAACCTAAGAAGAAGGCTGAATCCTAGAAAGAAATAAAAAGAGCTGGGTCTTGTCATCAACAATAGAAGCTTAAAATTCCCTAGTCATAATCAAAGGTGGTCCACTGTGGACTTCCGAAGATGCTTTTTGTATTTCAACTCCTACTTTCTTCCTTGTGGTGGTGGTGCTGGCTGAGGTGGCTGGAAGCAACATCTGAAGATCCACAGCTGCTCATCTTCATCCAAATATTACTTGGGAGAGAGCATTTTGTGGTGGGTAAATAGAATAGTTGAGAAGGGATGCTAAGCCCTTTTTTTCACCAGTGGTTTCCCTCTATAATGTTTTCTCTTTATATAATAATTTTAGTCCATTCTGTTAAACCCATTCTCCCCTCATAAATGTTACTATGCAGGCTAGAAAGATGGTGCTAAAAGGGAAAAATGATAGAAAAAGTAAAGATGTAATATCTCTTCTCCAGTGCCTTTTATATAGGAGTCTACGGAGTGTATAAAGCTACAGGTCATACACATACCCCATATCCACAGTTTCAGTATCCATGGCTTCAGTTATCCTTGGGCCTAAAAATATTCAATAAAAATCCCAAAATACATATTCATTTTTAGGGTGTATTACCAGAACTGGGAACTAGAGGCCACTGTCTGCAATGCAATGCATAGAGTTCACGGCTATCTGTGGTTTCAGGTATCTGCAGAAGGTGTTGGAATATATCCCCTGCAGCCCATGGATCGGATGTGACCTATGGTGTCATTTCATGTGGTCCCCCACCGCATCCACCACACCAGGAAGTGCCATGTGGTGTAGGAGGGCAAAATGGCCGACCAGCTCCCAAAGCTGTCTGAGGGAATATGATCTGGTTTTAAAAGGTTGAGAACTCCAGCTATAGTGTAATGTTTAGATTGCCCCCAGAATGGTAAAGATTAAATTAACTCTTTTTGACTGCAGTTCTCAGAACACTACAACTGTCAGCTAACCAAAAGGCACTAATTTCCCAACATTAATACATTTTCTTTATGTTTGAGGTGAAAAGATCATGAGATTTAAAAAAACTGAAAATGAGAGAATCCCTGACTGACAGATGTCCAATCAGGCAAAGGTCTGTGAGTCCTTAAGCTGAGCGTAGAAAAATAGATGCCTTTGAAATGTGGTACTGGAGGAGAATGTTAAGAGTACCCTGGACAGCAAGTCTGTGTTTGAATTATTCTGTATTAAACCATGTTAGCTCTAAATTACATCTTTGAAAAAAAAGTTGCAGGTAGAGTCTAAGGACACTGCTGTCAGGAATTTAGTGCGTGAATTTGAAGTGTTGAATTATGCTCATTAGTTCATTTATTTCTTTTATTTCATTCATTAGTTAAGGGTGATGTTTCAAATGGGGGAAAATAAAGACATTATGTTCATAAAATTAAGGTTTTCATAAAATGTTCATAAAATCTAAGATTTTCTGAGCTAAGATAAAGGTCACCCTTGGTCGAAAGCCAGTCATATCTGACTCTAGGTTTCAGAGCTCATCTCTGTTTATAGCCAAAGAACCAGCGCTGTCTGTGTCTGCAGACATTTCTGTGGACATGTGGCAGGCATGGAACGCTGTTTACCTTCCCACCAAATGGTCCCTATTTATCTTCTTGTAATTTCTTGCTTTTGAACTGCTACGTTGTTTTAACCCAAAACCAGAAATCCCAATTTCATTTGTGTTTATTTTTTTTATTTTTTATTTTTCAATAAAGATGCTTTTAACCTTTATTTTCAATTCTCCCCAACTCTACCCACTATGCACACGTGTCCATAAACCAGCCCACTGTACAAACAACAATTCACTACAGGTGCATAACTGCAAAGGATCTATTTTTAATAAATATTTCAATAGTCAAACCCAAAGTAAAAGAGTTTTTCCTTCACGATTCCTTGAAAGCAGTTTTTCAATAAGAGGGAAAGCCAAAAGAGAAAGTGGTTATGATTTCAAAGGAAAAACTTGCTACAGTGTATCCATTCTCACACCAATTTATCCATTCTGGTGTGGAGATATACTTTTTTTGAAGGAAAGAATGTTAGAAAGAGTGTTTTTTGTTTTAAACCTTCATAGAAAATGTTTCTGAAGTCTGATCCAAATTGTATACGTGTCAGAAGAAAGGTTATTCTGTCTTCTTTCAAGCACACTTTAGATCACTTTGATCAGTCAATTTTTTTGTTGGATCACCGCCAAACACCCCCCTCCCCCGCCACGGAAATGTCATTTCAACAAGTCACGTTTTTCCTCAATATCTTTTTTGTGGATTCCTGCTTTGACATCATTTTTCTCCACATGTTGTATGTGAACTGTATTCACCTCAGGAACTTGTCATATTCACTTTTAAAATTGGTTTTCCCTCCATTTATTGCATTTTTGTGACCTCGTTTGAGTGGTTTTTTGTAAAATGCTTCATAGATTATTTTTCTGAAGTCCAATTCCAAATCTGAAAGTGTCCCCACAAAGGTTAATCTTTCCTCTTTCAAACGCACTTTGGACCATCTGAATTGGTTGGGTAGATATTTTGCTGCCCCCCTGACAACCCCCCCCCCAGCAAAACTCACTTTTCTGATGCTACTTCTGAAAGCGATGATGTCATCATTTTGAATTTTCGGCTTTTGTGTTCTACCAACTCTTAAAGTCATCGAGACAATCTTTCAAATTACATAACCCTTATTTTAGTGGGTGCCTTAGTTTTGGTGTTGCAGCTTCTCAAAAGTACATGATTTTTGTTACACTGCAAAAGCTGCCAGACCACCCAACCAAAACATAAGACGTTCATAGAATTCACGTCAAAAATCTAAAAGTCCTTTCTTGTTTTACAGGCAAGTACAATGTAATTCTCTCCTCATAGGGAACAGCTATAAAATTCACAGACTTCTTCATGTTCGGGAGGAAAAGAACTTGAGGTTTAAAAAATTCAAAGTCTGAAGAAAGCAAAACTGACACATGTTCCCATCGTTAGTTAATATCAAGAGTGGTTATTAGCTTGGAATTCTCAGATTCACCTCACAACATGGCTCTAAACTCAATGGGTGGTGTGAAGCAAGCCGCTATGGCCTCACCCTGCCACCTGCAATTAATATTGCTGGTTCTCAGAGATTGACCTAAAGCTTCTGAGATGGAGCCTCCCTCACTTCTTTGCCAGGAAAAGGGGGTGAAATCTCAAGAGACAGGCTCTCACTCTTGCTCTATTCTTTCCTCCTCCTCATCCATGCTCTCCTTCCTAAAATTGTAAACATGGATTTGCTGTAAATTATATAAATTAACATGCGTGACCAACAATTATTATTAGTTTAAGATTTTTTTTTTGGCTATGATTCTGCCTATACCCTGCCATACTAATTGATATTTTAAAAATACTGTATGCCATTTTTATATATATATAATTTTTATTAATTTAAAAAAATAAAATGCATAATAAAATATAAGTAAAACATAAATAACAAATACAATTTTAATTTTTTTAATACACAATGTAATTACACTACTACGTAATAAAATAATTTCATTCTTAGACCACCAGTACCGTAAGTAATTCTTATTTTATAAATGTGTTCTCATTATCTAAAAGTTTATCTAAATCTCAATTGGTTACTTATTTTTAATATATGCATATTTTCATTCTTTACTTATTTTCTTTCACAATACCATAAGACAAAAGAAAATACCAAATTAAAAAAAAAGTCATCATACACACCCCTGTGATATATACATTGCCCATGAGATTGCAGTGTACCACAGCTACCTCTCACTTTTTCCAAAAACTCAACTGATCAGGTACTGGCTTATCATCTTTACCTTTCATTAATGTATGTTCCACAAATGGTTGCCATATATCCCAAAATTTGTTTTTGGCAATAATACCTTTCTTTTTATGGCTAGTAACACTTCTAAAATGTGTAAAACTTTTAAAAAAGTATTACAGTATTTGAAAAGGCAAAATCACGGATAAAATCGAAATGAGCAGATAAGCCCCAGCCTGAGAGAAAAATAATGGACATTTAAAAGAGCCTTCGACATCTCCTGGCATTTTCTGGTAAAATATATTTAGTGTCTGAAGTTACTCTGGGTTGAAAGGATTTTTGCTGGAGAAACTCTGCTCAAGGGATGCCTGAATGAGGCTCCTTTCACACCACTAAGATCCATCTTTTTGCTACCATTTTCTGGTAACAAATATAGAACAAGGATTGTTGGTTAGCCACTTTTTGATTTGCATTCCATGTTCTTGCCATTCCATGTGAGTCTTTATAGTAGGTCAGCAAAGGCAGGGGTTTGAGGAAACAAAAACAGCTCCAAATTTTCCTAATTCTTTTCACTGCAGTCTCCTGGCTGTGGAGCCAGGGGTAAAGAGTTCAGTTCCCTGCCATACCTTGTAAGAAAAGAACGAGACTATACACAGCCCAATCCAAACCCCCAGAAGAAGGGAATGGTAAACCACTTGTGAGTACTTAGAAAATCCTGGAAATTATTACCATAAATCGAAATCAACTTGATGACACCCGGTTATTAATATTATTAAAGATACTGTACTGGCTTTTCTTGTTTGCTGTATCTTTGTGTTTCTCTCTGTATTAGAAGGACGAGAGCTGTCTGAGTTTCTATGAGGCAGTGGTAAGTTGTAACTTAAGTAGGCCCATTGAATCAGTAGAGACATGCTGAATCAACAGTTCCTTAAGTTCCATTATTCCATGGGTCTACTCTAGTTACAACAAAATACTGGAATTCACCCTCCATTAATGTGTATAATATTAGCCCTTTTTAACACATCAGACATTCATCTAGTAGTCATTTGTGGTGAGTAAATGTTGCCTTTTGATCACTAAACCAGCAAGTTTCAGTACATTAGGAAACAGCTTATCATTTTTGCCACCAAGAATGACTAATATAAATATACGTGTGGGCTAGCAAAAGCGGTTGTTTACTAGGAACATCTGTGGACGTTTAGGAATTGTGTTATCTGTTTACTCATTTCTTGGTTCTTTTCGTACATCTGTTGCAGGAGGTTGTTTCTTAACAAAGATCACGTAATAAATATGCATGTGCTCATCCCACACAATTGTTCATGCGCTGTATACAGGCTGCCCCCCAACCCCAACTGGTAAGACTGTTGTAGGAACATTGCAAGTAAGTGACCCCTCAGGATTTAAACATCCATGCTGTTCAATGTTGATGCCTCTGCAGTTCTAGATGCCTCCCCCCACTTCCCCTTACTATTGGTTTGTGGGCCTGATCACACACAAGTGCGTCCTAGGTTGGCAAAAACATCTGTGTACTGGCTCTTTGACTTTGAAACAGAGATGAGCACTGAACCCTAGAGTCGGATATGACTGGCTTTGAAGCAAGGGAAACCTTTACCTCTTCTTGGCATTCATGTTCCTGTTGCCATTCGTGCAGAAATGTTTAGTTATGCCATTATCACCACCCTCTTGCCCATCGTTTTGTTAGCATTTAACTCTCCTCTCTTTTTTGTAACATTTAGCAGATTAAATTGCACTGAACCAACAAGACATGGTAAACATTTGATTAGTGTTGTATCAGTTTAGCACTAGTGTATCAGTTTACCTAAACTATAGTGCTAAAATAGGAGGGGGGAAATATATTTAAAGCTGCAGTTTACAAATTGCAGTGCAGCTGTAGTCTTTACTATGAGCAGAAGACAGGCTAAAAGAATAGGGTTCATTCCCACACTATCTCTTGGTCTGTCCATCATTCATAATTTCATTTGGACATTAACCAGAGGACTGATATTGACAATCACACATTCACGCAAGTCAAAAGCAAGCCAAACAGACAAACCAACAAAAAACAACCGAAAACACTATAAAAATTATTCATCTTTTTTATTATTTTAATAATAAATAATAAATAATGATAAATTATTATTTATCATGTCAGAAATTATTGTGGGTTTAAAAGATTTTTTGCTAGAGAAACTCCGCTCAGGGGACACCTGAATGAGGCTCCCGAGGTGGGGGAAAATGGGGGGGGGAGTGCCTTACTATAGGAGGAGGTCCTATTTTCGGGGAAACAGGGTAAGTACTTGCTAAGGCTGCCATTTTTCTATAATATTTTTCAGTGGCAGCAGAGACATTTTGCCTCTGAGGTATCTCTCTCAAGAGCCAGACCTTCCTGACAAATTCTTCTTCAAGTGATTTTCCTTTGGACAAACTAGGTTCTGTTCCCTGATCTGGAATGGAAACTGGATCAAGTAATTAGAAAAAATGCTGATGTGGTACAGTGAATTGGGTGCAATATTTCTCATCACTGGGAGCACAGGTACACTTTGATACTCTGTCATGAAACATTTTAGGTGATTCTGACACTCTTTGGTATGAACAGTTAGTTTCATGCATGTTGTGAGGATAAAAGGACAGGGAAAATAGCTTTGAATTAAACAACTTCCCTGAAAACACTTGTGTCAAAGAATGTGATAACAATTGATGAAATAATAGCAAGGGCTCTATGCCATGTGACTGATTTTCATCCCTTTCCCCCTCCCCAAAAAAGTACAGTACCGTATATACTCGAGTATAAGCCTAGTTTTTCAGTCCTAAAAATGAGGTCAAAAAAGTGGACTCAGCTTATACTCGGGTCACTGAGTGCAATGGAAAAAGGCGGTGGCAGCTAATAGCCTTCACCACCCACTTCTCCTGTCCTGTCATCGGTGCATCTCAATCGACATAGAGAAAACTCCTTTCTGCTGCATCTTATTTTCATGTACCGTATTTTGATTATTGAAACTCACTAGCAGCTGCTGCATTTGCCACCCTCAGCTAATATTCGAGTCAATTTATTTTCCTGGCTTGTCAGGTCAAAATTAGGTACCTTGGCTTATATTCAGGTCAGTTTATACTCAAGTATATATGGGTACTTAGGGAGTTCTATTATGGTTTCTCTCTTCTCTCTGCCCTTCTTCTTTCTGCATTTATTGCTTTTGCCAATGCTTGGCCTATTAAGTAAAAGTTCTCCATTTGTTGCATCTGATAAGAGATGTTAGGAAGAGGATTGGTAACTGGCAAGAATTGGGGTGCTAAAGCTGACAGTATGCTGTGACCAGAACCTTTCCATTCTCAGCAGTATAGTTAAAAGAGTTCATAAGTAGATACTATCCATTCTCAAAATCAGAATGCCAAAACACTATGCCGAGTGATGGGGTGTAACAGGTTCGCACCAGTTCGCCAGAACCGGTAGTAACTTTTCCCAGTGTCCCGGAGAACCGGTAGCAGCTTTTTTTTTGGGGGGGGGGACCACCTTCGGGGCGTACCTTTTCACTGGTTCCCCCACTGCGCATGCGCACCAAGCACTTGGTGTGCATGCATGCCTACTGTGCTTGGCGCATATGCACAACTTCCTTGCTGTCCTCCCAGGCAGGGAGGAGGAAGAGAAGCTGCTAGCCTGAAGCTCCCTATAGCCTGCTCCCCAGGGTAAGTGACTCACCTTTGGATGTGGTGTGTCTGTGTGTATTTTAATGTATATTTAATACCTTCACCTATATTGACGTACTACCACAGTTCCTAAAAAGGCCTGGTGGCTGGCAGGCCTAGTGGCCTGGCTTGGGGTTTTTAAGCAAAGTCTTGGAGTTACCTCATCAATAAGCTACACCTGTGCTGTTCCAATTGCTGTTACAATTGGAGAACCCTTAAGGAGGTACAGCTGTTTTAAATTTGCATTAAGGCATATTATCCTAGAGAACTGGTAGGTCAAAGACTTAGTACCTAACTTCTTTAACTGTTGAAAAGTTGAAAAGTTCCAAAATGAAGCCATCTTGTGGTGAGTTCATTCTGTAGTTCCTTCCATCTGACCTAGTGTGAGAAAGATTAGCCAGAATAAGCTTTAAGCTCTGGTTTAAAAGCTCTGGTTGATTAATGTATTTTTATTTTATTTATGTAATTTATTTATTTATTTTATCTACGGGTTTGTGTTGTGGATGGGTGGGTGGGTTGAGGGGTGTGTGTGTGTGCTTATTTTTATTTTATTTTTTTCTTTGGCTCTGCCCACAACATCATGACTTCATGATGTTAGCTCCACCCACACTGTGATGATGTCATGGTGGGGTAGTAAAATGTTTGACATATCACCACTGACTATGCCACATTATTCCACCCAAATCATAGCTAATATTTGAGTACACTATGTGTCGTCATCTTCTACTCATATCCAAGCATACATTTTTCCTGGAAGTCTTTTTCTCAGTTGATGGATGTGTCTCTGGTGACTCAGTAAACCAATCCTGACATGAAACATGCAACCACACACAGTACACTGAATAGATGGTGGAGGGCATAGTCAAAGCTTTTGTGTTTGTCGCTTAGCCTCTTCATGTCTGGGGTGTTCTCTTTTGAAGTGATTGGTAGCAGCAGAGATGTTTTGGTGCCAAAGTGGGCAATCTATGGCCACTGCTTTCCAAGTTTTTTGGGTTTATATCTGACACCTTCATGGTTTGTTTCAGCTGATCCTTAAAACGGTTCTAAGGAACTCCATGAGATCTTGTACGGGAACTAAGTTCCCCATAAAGAATTTGACAAGGAAGCCTGGAACCATCCATATGGCAGACATGCCCTATCCATCTAAGATGATGGCCTATGCAGCACACACGTAATGCCTATCAAACATCTGGTGTTGTGCAATTAGTTTACATCCTGTTTACTTCCAATCTCTGGCTGGGACTATTGTCACACTACTGTTTTTTTTACCCAGCAGGTTAGCAGGAAGCAGGTACAACTTATTTCCAGTAGCTTCCTAAAATAACCAGACTTTAGAATGGCATATGAGTATTAGGGTGGATTGCAGATAAAATAGAGACAGGGAAATAGTCACAGTTATGGAGTGGGAAGTAATAGCAAGCTAGACCATGTTGGCTCAGTAATGGACTCCTTGGAGGTGGAGAATTCAGAGATCACTATTGCCACCCCATGTGCCACTGTTGGTAGCCATTAAATTCTCACTCATGTTCCAAGTGTACATGGAATTTGGAGGAGTGGTGTGTGTGAACAATGGTCGAATGGGAATGAGATTGGGAGATAGTTATCAAGGTTAGAAAGGCATCCTCGGCTAACCCTTCAGCTTGAGACACTTTCCTCAAGCTGAAAGGCAACAACATTCTTCTTCTCTTCTTCTTGTACCTCTAAGCCATTCCATTCTCTTGGCGGACAAAGCCAAGTTTAACCCATGGATTGTCCTCCATCCTTTTAACAGGCTTGTTTCCCACTTGTGCAGTACCCCAGTTTGAGAATGTTAAGTTAAGCTCTGACTGGAAGCTTCATCACCATATCTGTAGAGGAAGGAACTGGGAAAGTACTGTAGTCTTGTCCTTTAGCTCTAGTAACGTGTGTTGGGCTAGCAAACAGAAGAAAAAACAGCCCTCCAATCAAAGAGTAATGTGGGTTCCTGGCATCTTTTAAGTGGGACAAGCAGTGATGGGATGACAAAAATTCTATTACCACGCCATGACGTCACGGACGTCATGGGCGTGGCCAATGTCATGACGTCATGGCCGAAGCCGACGTCATGACGTCATGACGTTGTGGGCGGGGCCAAAAATAAAAATAAATAAAAAATAAACATAAACATACACACACACACCCCTCCCTCTCAGCCCACCCACCCAGACACAAATAAATAAATAAATAAATAAAATAAAAACAACCACCCACCCAAAACACAAATAAATTACCCCTCGCTTACCTTTCTTGGGACCCGGCACCCCGACTGCGTCCACAGCCGCCGCCGCCGCCGGAGCTGCCTGCACCCCTGTGGCCTCCTCCTCGGGCCGGTACCTTTTTAGCCCGGCTCCGGCCATGGCCAGGGGCGGCGGGCAACAGTGGCTCCAGCCGCGGCTCCAGCCGCGGCTGCTGAGCCTCACCGGGGCATCCCCATGCCGCACCACCATTGCCTGCATTCCTCCTCCGCCAGGCGCCGCAGCCGGGCTAAAAAGGGACCGGCCCAAGGAGGAGGCCACAGGAATGCAGCCAACGGCAGCTCCGGCTGCGGCAGGCGGCGGTTGCAGGCACCCAGCCCACAGGCCGGCGCCCGGCGGAGGAGGAGGCGTCAGCGGTGCGCCGCGCCGGGCGTCCCCAGGGCATGGGGCTTGTCGGCAGCGGACGGCCCAGGCAGCCCTCAACGTGCCGCGGGGGAGGTGCCCTTCTCAGAGGGCTGGTGCTGCCTCCGCCGCCGCCGTCCTGAAAGCTTTAAACATTTTTTTTTTAAAATCGGAGCTAAAATGGCTCCAATTGACTGCGCATGTGCAGAAACTCAATCTGACGCATGCGCAATGTGTCAGATTGAGTTTCTGCGCATGCGCAGTCAATTGGAGCCATTTTAGCTCCGATTTAAAAAAAAAAATTCTTTCGGTGAGGCGTCCGGAACCGGACGCCCCAAAAGTGGACTCCCCTCCCGGAGAACCCTCCGGAATTGGTCCTACCGGTTCCAGGGAACCGTCTGGAACCGGGGACATCCCATCACTGGGGACAAGGTGTATGTACCATGTGACTGAGGAGGGTATGTGTGTCAGAAAAAGAAAAAGTAAGGGAGAGGCTCTCCTCAGTCTTCTCATCTCATTACATGTAGTCTTCCTGCCCTCGTTAATTTAGTTCATTATTAAACCCAAAACCTAAATAAAACAACCTTAGAAGGTCATTAGGGATGCAGTGGTTTCCCATAGATTTCCTCCACACTAGATCTTTCCCCCAGGAGTTTAGGATGATTTAGAGCAGAGGGAAAAGATGTTTCTTCTCACCAGGGGATGAGGGAGATTAGATTGTTCCCTATTTTTGGTGAAAGATAGAGATGAAGGGACCGAGGGTGAATGGTGTTATTATTGGCAGTGCATTCAAGGCTAACAAATGCAAGATTCTTCTTCCAGTGCAGTTTTCTGTAAAACGCTCTTACTGAATATTGATCCACAGGACATTTTTAACCACTGTCTTTAAGTCTGAGTCATTATCGTGCATGCTGCTTTTGGGTGTAGTGGGTATTCCAGTGCACTACGTGCAAGAAACAAGCAACATAATGTATCAATAGGCTACATATAGGCAGAGTTAGAAGAACCTGGTTCAATACTGGTTGTTTAGGGTTTTTTCTTCCACTGTGCATACAGGCAAGGCTCATTGTGACAAGAGACACACTCCCACCACCACTACCTTCTATGCTTGTTTGTTACTTGTGGGAGGATGGTCTTATTCAGCACAGAGCTTTGTCGAAGGGGCAGAATGCATCATTAGCGTGATTCCTAGGGATAGCTTGTTTCCATATCCAAGGTTCACTATCAGAAGTCTTACTTAACTGTGAAAAGACTTTTAAGAATGGTGGCAGGGGTGAATCTAGAAGCAATGTTGCAGTGGATTTATGTTGATTTCTTTTCTAATGAGGATTTTGTTTCCTGTGGAGCCTTGAACTATTTTTTCTCAAACATCTGGCTTTTCAATATTAGTAAACCCCACTCCCCTGAAAAAGGAACCGTGACAAGCAATACTCATTTATTATGGTGCTTCTGCCTGCCAGGACTAGCCCTTGCTTGTATTTAGGAGGGATGTGTTGAAACCACATGTTTCATGTTTAGGTCTGATTACATTTGTGTAAGAAGTCAGTTCAGTTCTCCTGCTGGACAGATAATGGGAGCCAGGAGTAAATAATAAATTGTGTGTTAGAAATTACTCTGGCTTGAAAGAATTTTTGCTGGAGAAACTCTGCTCAGGGGATGCCCAGATGAGGCTCCTTTCATGTCCCCAAGATCCACCATGCAGCACTTGAGTATCAAAACCTGACCTTCCAGTCTTCAAGCTCAGTGTCTTAACCACTAAGTCATCCCAGTGCTGTGGAGCCAGGAGTATGCTCTTGCCACTCTTGCCACATTAGCTCACTAGTTTTTTCCATGAGCAACATCTATCTGATTTACTTGTGAGTAACTTTACTAGATTTAATTGTGAGTAATGGAGGTAGCAGCAGTAGCCATCATTCAGCAGGGTGAGATGACATTATTATTATTATTATTATTATTATTATTATTATTATTATTATTATTATTATTATTATTATTATTATTATTATTATTATTATTATTATTATTATTATTATTATTATTATTATTATTCCTGTACTGTACTTCAATTTCTATACTGCGTTACTCGGTTGGACTGACTCAGGGCAGTTCACAACATGTATAAAGGGACTGCAGTGGCTCAAGTCACTAAGACGCTGACTGGGAGGCGGAAGGTCAGCAGTTCGATTCCCGAGTACTGCAGGACGGAATGAGCTCCCGTCTCTGTCCCAGCTTCTGCCAACGTAGCAGTTCGAAAGCAAGGAATTGCAAGCAGATAAATAGAGACCACTTCGGTGGGAAGGTAACAGCATTCCATGCACTCCGGTGTCTAGTCATGCCTGCCACATGACCATGGAAATGTCTGCAGAAGCGGACACGCTGGCTCTTCAGCTTAGAAACAGAGATGAGCACTGACCCCTAGAGTCAGATACGACTGGCTTTCGAGCAAGGGAAACCTTTATAAAGTTACAGATTCGTAAACACAGCATATATATCACAAATAATCAGCATATACAGTACAGGGGGTTGTTAAATAAAACATAGCAAAACAGTGGTGTATCTGCCTAGCATGGTTCATCTAGAATTATACTGTTCCAGCTAAAGAATCAATTTAAAAAATGGATTGGACAAACAACAGTAACGGAAGAATTCGTTTTTAGACTTTGGGGTGCACAGAACTTGCACACAGTGAAACGAAGTTGCATGGGTGTGAAAATAAAAAGTGGAGCACAGTTTGATCATTCTGTTTGTGTGGTTGCAGCCCTGCAATAGGATACTAGCCATGGAGATGATACTTCTGAGCGACTTTGGAGAATCATTGTAAAGATTACCAAAAATTGGCTGAAATCCTGTTGCTCTTTCTGTAGCATAAAGCTACCCCTACAAAAGTTCACAGGGAGTTATGCCCAGAAGTTCCCCGTGTCTGTTTGTACAATCTACTGTGCAAATAATAGTGTAGTTGACTACACAACTAAGTGTGGAACTGACTTCAAAACTGCTTATGGAACTGCTTTCTGAATAAAGCTTCTATCTTGGTGCAAATTTCACAACAGCTTCTGCACCTTCAAGTTACACAAGCACAGCAGTGTAACAGGACTTTGGTCATTATGTCTGATGTGCTTTTAGTTGGTAATTATAAAATTTTCTTATCTACTCTTCAATTAAGACTTTTTTTAAAAAAATGTATGGATAATTTCCTACAATATCAATTGCGAATTTACATAAATTTATGTGCTATGAGAACTCAAATACAACTGTCCTTTAGTTATGTTGTGTCAAATAACTTTCACTTTAACAAATAAAAAATGCCTAACATTTAAAAGGGCTGTAAAATTGCCAGTGGTTTTTTCCCCCTGAGGCTTGGCTGTTTTAAACACCTTTTTAATTATACTGGAGTGATACGGGTAGAGCATTGTTAAATTTTCACAGTGCAAACATTTGCTTTGGATTTAGCTGGGCGGATGAAACAAGAGATGGGACATGATAATATCTTAATTTTCAGCCTAAGTATTTTTGTTTCAGTTTTGTTATCTGGCATGTAGAGTGCTAAAAGTTTAGAACAAGGCATTAAATTCAACTTGAGCTATTAGAAAAGTCTGCATTTAATTAATGGGAACTTTCTTTAGTTTGTAGGTGTGGTAGAAATGAGTTTATCTACTGACAGCCTTTTAAAATTACAGAAGTATATCCATGATTATTTTGTTAAGTCCAGCAGATAAACTGGCAGGCCAAAATACAAGTTTACCACATTAATTAAAGTACTTCGAATCAACTCAAAACAGTTCTGACCACAAGGGTGGTATATAAACGTAATAAATAAATAAAAATAAGTAAAACCTTGTACATGCTTTTGGACTAGAATGATAGGGTGGTTAAAAATCACTGGGTGATACTGAGTCAATTATTTGTATGTGCCCTACTTTTCTGGGGTTTGGTTGAGAAGATAACATGGGAAAGTCATGAGATCACTTCAGGAAAAATAAAATATAAATTTAACTTACTATAACCTGCTTTGTACTAGGATATACCAGAAATAGCTTGCATAGTCCATATCATCATGATATGTCTTTATGTTAAGTACAGTTGAGTTGGAACTGACTTATAGTGACTAAGTTAAGTTTTTCAAGGTAAAAGAGATATTCCAAAATTAGTTTCACCCATTCCAAACACTGCTCGAAAGTTTCCATGCCCAAGCAGGGATTTAAAACCAGGGTTCCACATCCTTCTGTGTCACTGTATTTACTACACCCCACTGTGTACCTTTCCATCACACTGCCTATCCTAATTAGTACGTATTTCACTTCTGGTTTCTTTAAAGTTAGTAATTTAACCCTTATATCTGGTAGAGGGAGATGGGAATAGTCCTTGAAACCTGCTCTCTGTCACAGCTAATGCTTCTAGGCTAGGTGAAGCAATTACCTGAGTCAATGATAGGCAGTGTTATGTGTTTCAGAAGGTAAAGATACCTGTACAGTATATGCTAAATTGCAGTATCTCACATCAAAAATACATTAAAGGGGAACCACCACCACACCATATTATATCCATGTATAAGATACTCCATGCTTCGACCTTGTCCCTACAGAATGCCTTCCACAGAAAACCTCTGTACTGTATTGCTAATTTTGTTGCAAAGTGATTCCTTTTTTGTACTTGCCCATGTTTATATTTTGGCATATTTTATAACTGATCTTAATTTCATGTTTAGGTCTTGTGGATTTTATTGCTTTTACAGGTCCTGTTCTAACGTTTTCCTCTTTAGGTTACTTTTTTTGTTTTAGTATTTTAATTGAAGTTTTATGGATCACCAGCTGCCCCAGGGAATTTTCTGAGGAGAGGCAGCCTAGAAAAAACACAAACCAAACAAATAAACATGGTACATATTTTAAGCAAGAAAACTCTCCTATCTCACAAATCCCAAGAAGCTTAATCCTACCCACATTCTTTTGCATGTGTATACATGGTGTAGAACTAATACAGATATGGATATGGGCTTATTTTTGCCTTGTGCATATTTAGCATTTAACACCCCCCCCCCCCAAAAAAAAAAAGTGGCCCATACCCTGAAGAGGAGGTGAATATGCCGACAGCAGTGTATATTTATTTATTGGATTTATTGGATTTCTATACCGCCCTACTTGGTGTGACTAACTCAGGGCGGTGTACAACATAATTAATATAACAGTCGATCAATAGAGTTCACAATAAAGCAGAAACATACAATATAAAAAAAATGTAACAATATAATAACAAGATAACATTCCATCCAGCATTACAAATGTAAATTCAGTGTCATAAATACAAATATCAAATCACAAATACAAATATCGTCAACTTTCGCAAGTATAACGTACGCCCGCCAATAGCTGTTCTTAATCAGCTGTCATCTCGTCGCTACCGCCGCCCGTCTTTTATCGGCCTCCGGGCCGAGATGGAAAGAGGTCCCGGAGGGAGGGCGGGGGGGGGACGCCTCACCGGTCACAGCTGTGCCTGCTTGTCCATCCCCGGGCGAGATGGAGAGACCCGGGGAGAAGCGGGAGAAGATGAAAGGGGAGAGAGGGATGTGAAACCCAAGCTGTTCTGACAGAAGGACCATCATCTGTGAATATACTGTAACTTCAATAAAAACTGACAAATAAACTTACCAGACAGGGCATATAGTCTCCCACTGCCCCCACCCACACCAGTTCATCCCAAAGAGTTGTTTGTTTGTTTGTTTGTTTGTTTGTTTGTTTGTTTGTTTGTTTGTTTGTTTGTTTGTTTGTTTGGTTGGTTGGTTGGTTGGTTGGTTGGTTGGTTGGTTGGTTGGTTGGTTGGTTGGTTGGTTGGTTGGTTGTACTCTGCCTTTCTCTTCAAGAGGACCCAAGGTAGTCTATAATATTAAAGAAGACAATATTAAAAGCTAAAAAATAATGAGTTATTGCAACCTTTAAAAAAAGAATCAAGCAGATATCAAAAGCTAGTGGATTAAAACAAATTCTAAAAGTATTTTGAAGAAGAAGAAACGTTAGACCCAGTTTTTAAGAACCCTTTCTTAGGCAGCCCTTTAGTGGGGAAAGCCTAAGTAAAGAGAAAGGTCTTTGCCTTCCTGTGGAAGGACAGCAGTGAAGGGGAGAGGTGGTTCCACAGCTTTGATATGGAATTCTGTCTGTCACTAGGAAATTAAGTTGAATGTGATAGTATCAATGGCTTGAGTGTCATCCCCAGGAACAGTTCTGTCTTGCTTGCTCACATAATTCTCGGCATGGAAGATCCGAGTGCTAAACAATTTGTACTGGGCTTTGCACTTCCCTTTTGATTTCCTTATCCGTTGCCCATCCATAGACAAATAGGGTGAGAACTGGATTCTCCTGTATAGCAATAACAATTACACTTATATACTGCCCCATAGCACTTAGTGCGCTCGCTGGATGCTTCACAAGGTAATTAGCATTTTTCTGGGTACTCATTTTACCAACCGAACAATGGAAGGCTGAGTCAACCTGATCCTCTTCAGGGTCGAACTCACAACATCAGCAGTTTTGGCTGCAGTACAACAGTTTATCCACCATGCCACGAAGGCTCTTATGTTAATCATACTGCAGAAGAGTCAATCTGCTAGCCTCCAGATGTTATGGAATGCAACTCCCACCAACCCCAGAAATGATGGGAGTGGTAGTGCAACATTTCTGTTGGGTACCAGGTCAGAGAAAGCTGCTGGCCAAATGTGGTATGTTAGGAGCCCGGATTCTTCATGCTCCTAAACACATTCTGAGTTCCTTACATTCCAAAATACAGTGATTGGTTCCACATGGTATGATAAGGGATGTTGGTATTGCTTCCATATTTCCAGAAGAAGGGATCAGATTGGTACACAATGGTGATTCTATGCCAGGTAAAAGTAAGGAATTAGATGTCCATATAATAGAAAGAGTACATTGCTCATCAACAGGAGTGGTCTGGATAAAGATCTTCCAG
This sequence comes from Furcifer pardalis, assembly GCA_030440675.1. Classification (NCBI taxonomy): domain Eukaryota; kingdom Metazoa; phylum Chordata; class Lepidosauria; order Squamata; family Chamaeleonidae; genus Furcifer; species Furcifer pardalis. The sequence goes on from CP126893.1 coordinate 20,455,801, forward strand.
GAGTAGGTTGGGTTTAATTAACCTGACCCATTCCAGGGAATGTAAGTGAAAGGATGGGGTAGATTGCCATTCTGCGATCCCTTCTGGGCTAAAAACAAAACTTTGAATTAAATCAAGTGTGCAATGGATTTTTTAAAAAAACTTTATTTCTTTTGACAGATTCACATTATGCAAAATTCATTAACAAGATTTGCAAAGGGATGGGCCGGATGGTTGAGGGGAGGAATTTTAACTGCTGTAATTATTATTATTTTTTTGGTGTGTTCCTAACTCACCACCCCTTACTTTGCTGATTTGGCATCTTTGTAATTTGCAGTCCTTTTGTTTTTGTTGTTATGCCGTGACATAGGTACAGGTCATAAACTTTTACATTAATAGAGGGAGTTGTAGGGAATCTCAGGCTGTAACTGAATACCCAACTGAACAGCTGGATACAGCAAATAAATGCTGATGTGCAATGAATCCTTAGTCAACAGTCTGTTAAAAATACTTAGCAGTGTGCATTAGCCAACACCTAATAATTAGGGTGTGGTGTAAATAAGGGTGCATTGTAGCTGGATGCATATTATTGCAAAAGCAATATATACTTTATTAGCCAGCCCACAGGTAAAATTGGTGGGAGCCAATTGGGACTCTTCTTGCTTCTTGTACAATGGATTTGGCTGCCTAGAAAATGGTCTCAATTCTCATGATTCAGTGTCTTCTTGGTTGGCCTAGCCCTGAAATCTGACTGGATAAGACAGTAAAGTCAGTCCCAGCTGCTCAGAAGAATGACTATGGCATAATAGTAATGAATCATGTGGACAAGTTCATTAGCTTCATATTGATACAGGACGGACACCTCATTTGACCCAGAGTACCTCATTAGTAATTCACCATAAGCCAAAAGACTAGAAACAGGTTATTAGCTTCCCTGTAAATTTTAGCAGCATCTTATTAACATTATTAGTAATAGTGGTTTTAAAGGTAATGCAAAACAGATGCTAGGAAATGATTAGCTGACATGATATTGTACTTAATGGCTGAAATCCAGTGGTAAGTCATAACTAGAGTAGGCCCATTGAATCAATGAAGCTTATAGAAGAGTTGACTTCCCAAATCGCCACTGAGTCAGTCAATGGCTGAAAACCTATTGCTTAGCATAGTACAGTAAAACCTCACATAAAGAGTGCCTCGCTTAGAGAGTAACTGGCGTAAAGAGCAGAATTTTCTCTGAATGGTCGCTTTGCTTAATAAATAAAACCAACCAAAAACTCACTTAACAAATAAATCGGAGTTCGCAATCCTCCCCGCCAGAAGTCATAATTGGTCAGTTACAATGGTGTTTCTCTTAAAGAGTAAACTCGCTTAAAGAGTGAGGGGTCAGACAGTTGTGTCGGCTTAGTGGCTCACCTGACCCCTCCTTCTCTCGATGTATGAATTTTTAATCTTTTAACTTTGCTTAGTTTTAATCTCTTTTAATATTAATTTTAGACAGGATTTTATATTGTGTTTTATGTCTCTTTGGAAGCTTTGTTAGCCGCCCTGGGTCTCTTTGAGGAGGGTGGCATATAAGTTTGATTAAATAAATAAATAAATATATTCTGTGGTACGCATTATGCTCTTTAAGCGAGGTACAACTGTACATCATGCTAGATTAGCCCTGTTGAATCAGTGAGGATTTTGAGGAGTTAACTACTCCATATGTTCCATTGAATCAATGGGCCTACTGTAGTTATAACTAATGTTGAACTAATGAAATTTACAGAAGAATTGACTCAACTAATCTCCACTGATTTAGCAGGCTTATTCTAGCCTGACTTACCATGCTAGGCAGCAGGATCTTTGCCAAGGTGTTGTAGCTTTATTCTGACATTCAAATATTAAAAAACTTGAGTTAGTGCTTTAATATTCCAATTATGTCAAGGTGTTTTGGAGTTGATGGTAGAAAATCTTCTGAGACATCCGACTGAGAGGAGTCTTGGTAGATGAAGTAGTAAAACAGCTACTATGTCAAAAGACTTGGGTTTTTCGACAAGTAGGAAGGTGGCAAAATATTCCCAGCAGTTGCTCCTGTTTCTGTAGAGGTGTATCTCCTACATAATCTTACATTTAGCACACATTACAGCTTCAGAGTTCTTCCAAGGCCTACACTGCTGCTAGAGCTCACATAACAAAATGGCTGCCATGTTGTAATGCTGATGATCCATTTACTGCCTTGCTTCAAAGAATGAGATGGTTCTAAGTGCATGCACCCAATTGTTCTCCCCATTGCCCAAATTTTTGTGTGAACTGACATTGCACAAACAAAGCATATAAGCAGGCATGTTTGTACTGAGACTGTGAGTTCCAGTGCCAGTTGGGAATAGTGAACATGGAACCGTAGTAATTAAAAATCAAACTACCACCTCTCTTAATCTTGTTCACCCTGAGAGTTGTCTCTTTATGTGAAGAATCTCCTTTTGTGGAGATTCTCTTGAGATCTCGGCCAGGACCAAAAGACCTGGCAATGCTATCTAGTATTTTGTTGTTGTTCAGTTGCACAGTTGATTCCAGCACTTTGCGACCCCATGGACCATTGCCCGCCAGGCACCTCTGTCCTCTACTATCTTTGTTAACACACCCAGCTCTGTGCCCATTGTCTCTACAATACCATCTAGCCATCTCATTTTTGGCCACCCCCTTCTTCTTTTGCCCTCCACCTTTCCCAGCATCAAGGCTTTCTCAAGTGAATCCTCTCTTCTCATTTGATGACCAAAGTACTTTAGCTTCATCTTTACTATTTGACCTTCTAAGGAGTAGTCAGGGTTGATTTCTTCTAAGATTGACTTATTTGTTCTCCACGCTGTCCAAGGTACTCTCCAAACTCTCCTCCAACACCACATTTCAAAGACATCTATTCTTCTGTGCTCAGCTGTCCTTATGGTCCACCTCTCACAACCATACATTACCACTGGGAATACTATTGACTATGTGAATGTTTGTTTGCAAGGTGATGTCTCTACTTTTCACTATGTTCCTCAGATTTCTCATAGCTTGTATCCCAAGAATCATTCTCCCTTTTATTTCATGGCTGGAATCACCATCTACAGTGATCTTTGAGCCTAGGAAAATAAAGTCTACTTCTACTTCTCCCCGCTGTATGTTCCAGGGACTGATAGGGCCTGTTGCCATTATCTTGGTTTTCTTGATGTTGAGTCTCAAGCCAGCTTTTGCACTCTCTTCTTTCAACTTTCTTTCAATCAGGAGCTTCTTTAGGTCTTCTTCACTTTCTGCCATTAGGGTAGTATCTGCACATCTCAAATTGTTGATGTTTCTCCCAGCAATTTTGATCCCAACCTGTGATTCGTCCATCCCTGCATTTCACATTATGTGCTCTATAGATGTGTTGAATAGACAGGGTGACAAAATGCAGCCTTTGTCTTACTCCTTTTCCTATTCCAAACCACTCCGTCATTCTGTATCCTGCATTAACTGTTGCTTCTTGACTCATGTACAGATTTCTCACAAGGCATATAAGGTGTTCTGGTATTCCCATCTCTTTGATTACTTGCCACATTTTGTTGTGGTCCACACAGTCAAAGGCCTTGGTGTAGTCAATGAAACAGAAGTAGACTTGTTTCTGATATTTCTTTGTTTTCTCCATGATCCAACGTATGTTGGCAATGTGGTCTCTAGTTCCCCTGCCTGTTCAGAAACCAGCCTGCACTTCTGGTAATTCTCTCTCCACGTGCTGCTGAAGTCTATCCTGTATTATCTTGAGCATCACCTTGCTAGCGTGTGGGATGAGTGCAATTGTTCAATAATTTGAACATTCTTTGGCATTGACCTTTTTTGGGGATTGGAACGTATACAGTACTGATCTTTTCCAATCCTATGACCATTGTTTTGTTTTCCAAATCTGCTGGCATATAGAATGTAATAATTTGATTCCATCATCTTTTAGGGCTTTGAAAAATTCAGCTGGGATACCATCATCTCCACTGGCTTTGTTGTTTGCAGTACAGATACATGAAAACAGTAGTTGAGCTGCTGTTGCATTCTTCAATATGTTCTGGCAACCATCACTAACATTCCACCACACACTATGACCTCTGCTGCTACTGCTCCTTCTCAGGTCTAGCCAAAGATATTTTATTCTTCAAGCAAATAATATGGTCATGTCTTTCCATCTCATGTGGAAAAGATTCCAGAATGGCAGTTGAATCTTATTTGGACACTAGTAATAGAACAAGATCACCCACTAAGTTTGAGGGCAGTAACGATTCATTTAGAAGGCACAAAGACAAGGAGTGTGGCACACAAACCTCCTCAGCATCTACCACCTGTGCTATCTCAGAATCTCCTTTTGCTGTTCAACTATTGTAGGGACAGAAAATGCTAGATTAGCTAAATAGGCCTTTAGGCTGATCCAACATAGCTCATCTTATACTCTGAAGGGGAAAAGGAACCCATAGTCACAACCTCATGTTTCAAGCACACATGTGTAGATATTTCATCCCTAATGAGCATGAGGGGCAGCAACAAGGCAGACACACAAATAGCTGCAGCCTGATAGTTTTTGATTTGCCACTATTCTATTGTCATACATACATTTAAAAAGTGAGATTAAGACATTCATGGTGTTTTGGCTCTCTGTTTGATATACATCTGTTGCAGTCTTTTTTTTTACACATACTGTATAAGATCTCTTTTTTGTTACATTGCATTGACAGATCTTGAATTCCTACTACTACCGTATGCAGTTCTTGTTCACAGTTGGTAATATGGAGAGGTGCCGAGTTGTGATCTGGAGATTAATGTTAGATCTTTAAAATTCCCTGATGAAATGAGAGATGTAGCAGCTGTTTTGACCACCATTCATTTCCCCATTTGTGTAGCTCTGAAGTGCAACAACTTTGTAGGACTTCAGAAAGATATGTGGAATAGCAGAACTATTCAAAGCAAGAAAAGTATTAGCCTTAATATTTTCAACTACAGTAAAACCTCGCATAAAGAGTGCCTTGCTTAGAGAGTAACTCACTTAAAGAGCAGGATTTTCTCTGAATGGTCACCTCACTTAACAAGTAAAACCAACCAAAAACTCACTTAACAAATAAATTGGGGTTTGCAATCCTCCCCGCCAGAAGTCATAATTGGCCACTTACAGTGGTGTTTCACTTAAAGAGCAAACTCGCTTAAAGAGAAATCTCGTTGAATGCGATATGCTCTTTAAGCAAGGTACCACTGTATTTTAACCCTCCTTATTAATTTTGATCTGGCAGTAGTTGCTTGAATTCTGTTTGTATTTTTGAAGGAGAGAATCAAAAGGTAAGAGAATTAGACCCTCTGAAACCCATCTGGAATTGAAGAAAATTGCTGTGGACAATATTCTGTAAACCTGCCTCCAAAATGAGAAATATCTTTCTAGATTGCTAATTAACTTGTGAACCACCCAGAGAGTGAACTAAGTGCTATGGGATGGTACTGTATAAACTCGAGTATAAGTCTAGGTTTTTAGCCTCCAAAATGAGGTCCAAAAAAGGGACTCGACTTATACTTGGGTCAATGACCCCGAGGGTCCCAAAACCTAGGTGGTGCAAATTCAAACTTACAGTTTTTAAAAAACCATTAACACTATCATAAAAACTCAAAAACATACCCATACAAATGTCTAAATTAACTAATTTTACTGTATTTTCATATATTTTAATTATTGACTTTCACTAGCAGCTGCTACATTTGCCACTCCTAACTTATACTTGGGTCCTGGATGAAGCGGATTATCTGGATCCTTTTCAGTCAGGATTCAGGCCCGGATATGGGACAGAAACTGCATTTGTCACGCTGGTGGGTGATCTCTGGAGGAAGCGGGATGGCGGACATCCAACTGACCTAGCTCTTCTAGACCTCTCAGCGGCGTTCGATACCGTCGACCACGGTATCCTTCTGGGAAGGCTCCAAGGATTGGGGATCCAAGGCACAGTGTTGGCTTGGTTTTCCTCATTTCTGAGGGGCCGGACCCAGTCGGTGTGGTTGGAGGGTGAGATGTCCAGTCCTAGGCGGCTCCAATACGGGGTGCCTGTGCAGTTACAATGTATCACTATGGAGCTTTAACGTTATCCGATGCATCCCATAGGATTTTAACATGCATCGGATAACACTAAAAATCAGATAACACCAAGACTTGTGGAACCAAGTCTTAGCATTATCCGAGGTATTACTGTATGTTGACATATTCCCTTTACAAAGCACTGTATGCAATTAGAATAAGGTTGTAACATGAGCAGAACCATCTTGGAATTATGAAACCCTCTCTAGTTAAAGAGTTGTTTACAGCTAGCTTTCTGAGGAACACACACCAAAAGGGTCCTATCTGAAGTAAGCAGACATGTTTACCACTGAACATGTTAGAATGTATGTAACATTGAGATAAAGTGTGAAACACCTACCGCCCATGGGGGCCCCTCTGGACTGAAGAACATGTGTGCGAAGCTTCGTGAAGAGTATAAAAGGCTGGCTAAATCATTTATGGAGGTCCTTGGATCTAAATATGGATCCGAGACCATGCATGCATGCATTATGATATACCATGACCATGACCATGTGTTATTGAGTTATATTATGCTGTGATTGAAAAACTTAGATAAAATTATCTTTTTCCATTTCAAAACCCCTCTGGCTGATTTAGTTACCTAAAAGCTGTTCATTTTTTTGAGAGTTTAAGTAACACTACGAAGGCCATCCTCATTTAGAGACAGTAAAGGTGGAATCCAAGTATTTTTTCAGTCAGGACCTGCCAAGATTTGTTCTGCTAATCTTAGCATCACTGTGTGAAAAGCTCCTGAGCTCCAGACTCCAGGCTCTTTACTTAGGGAGTAAAGCACCCTGTATTGATTCTACCCATACAGACAGCCCATTAGATCTTTCTGGGCAGGCAAAAATAAACTAGAGCTTCCCATTCCAGCAGTGCCCTTACCAAGAGCAACAAGATCATGGAGGTTGACTGTGTTTCAGATTTCCTCTATCCCCCAGTTGCTCTTCAGTCATAACTTTTGGCTTTATTTCTCTCAGCTCTGATCTCATGGTGCAACTCCTGGCTCCCATCTTATCTTGGACTGCTGCCTGGCCTCACAAGCTGAAAAACCACAAAATTACTAATTCCTACCTCTGGATCTTATCAGTGCCCAACTTTGTATTGTGGACTAATACCACTTTGCAAACCACACCCACAAGTTATACAATAATAATTATATATTTATGTGTGAAGGGACAGGATGGTACTTGGTTTTAAAGACTTTTTGTACCAGATGTATATAATAGATTTCAGAATACAGTGGAACCTTGGTTAACAAATGGCTCGGTTAACATAAAAATTGCATAACAAAAGGAAATCCACAGAAAATAGTGGCTCAGTTCATGGAATTTTTTTCAGAACAGATTAATTGGTTTTCAATGCATTCTTATGGGAAACCATGTTTTGGTTAAAGTATTTTGGTTTTTATTTAATTCCTATGGGAAATTGCATTCACTGCATTCCTATGGGAAAAATCAGTTAAAGCAATTTTCTCTGTAAGAAACGTCCCAGAGAACGCATTAATTACATTAACTGAGGTTCCACTCTATGTTTTTTTAAAACAGTGGAAGTAAATGTAGTAGATGTTTGATTAAATTTTATTTTGGAGTGATCCTCTTATGAATAGTTCTATGACCTGTGTTTTTAATCTCACAAAGGTAAAGGATGCCCTTGCTTGAAAACCAGTCATATCCGACTCTAGGGTTTGGTGCTCATCTCTGTTTACAGTCAAAGAGCCAGCGCTCTCTGTGTTTGCAGATGTTTCCATGGACATGTGGCAGGCATGACTAAACACCGGCATGCACTCACAAAACCACTAAGCAAAATGCACAGGTAATTTCCTGAGGTAATTGCATCCACAGGGCATTTTAAAAGTTGTTATAAGTGGAATAAAAGCAGTGCTCATGTTATGGGAGGAAATATTTGCTGGGACATTACACTCAAATGTCTCACCCTGCAAGTTTTCAGCTATTTCATAACCTAGTCTGTAATCTTCTATAAACACTGTGTCACAGAAAGTACAGTTGTACCTCGCTTAAAGAGCATAATGTGTTCCATGCCATTGCTCTTTAAGTGAGTTTGCCCTTTAAGCGAAACACCATTGCAAGTGACCAATTGTGGGAGGGATTGCAAACCCCGATTTATTTGTTAAGCGAGTTTTTGGTTGGTTTTATTTGTTAAGCAAAGCGAACATTCAGAGAAAATTCTGCTCTTTACGCCAGTTACTCTTTAAGCGAGGCACTCTTTATGCGAGGTTTGACTGTATTGGAAATGGGAAGAGAGACCTAATCTATCATCCTCCTAATTTGAGCATTGTTTAAAGGATTATACTGGGGTGCCCAAATCTCCTGGGATAAAGAGCTGCATTGGAGCCCCTAAAACCTATTTGGAGCTGTGCTGCTTTCCATTTTGCGGTTGTTGTTGTAATTTGACTTGTATACCTGCTGTTGAAGTATGGCTTCCATTGTTAATTTTTTTTTTTACTCCACATCCCATCTTTTGCTCTACAGTTTGACTCACCAAGAGTAACAATGGGCAAATTGTGGTCCTCCAGATGTGCAAATCCTGCTACCCCTAGCCAGCACAGTGAAAGATGAAGAAGACTAGGGATGACAGTCTGAAAACATCCAGAAGGCTATACTAGAGTAAAGCTGATGAACATATGCTGGCCAAACCTAATTCTTATATGACTGAAGTAGGCCCTAGACTTGGTCAACCTCCATCTGCCTGTACATTTGAGCCAGTTGGATCCCCATATGTTCTAATAGATGTTGCAATTCATTGGGTTCTCAGATTAAACTCATGCTGGCAGCTGACATACCAACAAAGAAAATAGGCCTGATTTCTGTTCAACAGGATATAAAATAGAAGATAGAATGTTTAGGACTTCTAAACAATTAAAGTAGGACAGGAGGGGAAAACTTGAGTCTTACAGGATTGATTTAGGTGGGGTTTGGTTTTTTTTTGGCAAAAATGTAGAAGTTTCCAACTGGTGTCTGATGCAAAATAATAGCTCATAAAATCAGACACAAAATTGCAGAACACGATGACTCTAATCACTTTTTTGTCCAAAATATTTGTTCTGAATACCAGAATTGGACCCGGTACACTGGTCTTTCTCATATAAATTTGTTCCTATTCCCTTAATCTTTCCTGATTTCAGTTCCTAATCTATCAGGGAGAGGGCTTTGGTTGTTGCATTTACAAAACCTTTGGGAAACATAAAGCTTTTTGTTCTGCTGCTCAACCTAGGGACCTGTCAGTAGATCTGACCGAAATTCTTGCTTGGCCCTCAGTTAAGAAAACATTGAATTTACAGATAATTTGCCACTAAGCCAATTAAGGGGATTTAAATAAGCTGTTATACTACCAAAACCGAAATATCTTTGTCCATTAATTTTATTGAAAGTGTAAAATAATGTATACCTTAATGTCCGCTTCCGGGGCTGCCACCATGGGCCGGATGATTTGCTGCCATGGGCTGGGTCTGGCCCATGGGCTATAGGTTGTGAACCCCTGACCTAGTATGTAATTTTATTTAATTCATTTATCATGTAAGTACAGTCAAACCTTGCATAAAGAGCGCCTCGCTTAAAGAGTAACTCAATTAAAGAGCAGAATTTTCTCTGAATGTTCGCTTCGCTTAACAAATAAAACCAACCAAAAACTCGCCTAACAAATAAATCGGGGTTCGCAATCCCCCCCCCTTGGTCATTTACAATGGTGTTTCGCTTAAAGAGCAAACTCGCTTAAAGAGCGATCCTGTGGAACACGTTATGCTCTTTAAGCGAGGTACCACTGTACATTCAAAAAGACCATAAGGAAGGTGAAAGGTAATAAAGACCATTTTAGATGACAAAATTACAGTAAAGCCTCCTTTGTCGTCACCCTAGTACAGTGATGGCGAACCTTGGCACTCCAACTCTTCTTGGACTTCAATTCCCAGAAGCCCAAGGCTCTGCAAATCCACATGAATGGGTTCACTGTGTGTCCCAGAAGACTTGGGCTTCTGGGATTTGAAGTCCAAGGACACCTGGGGTGCCGAAGTTCACCATCACTGCCCTAGCATGATGTGTCATTTTGGAAATCCTTGGGGTTGTAAAGGGAAATGTACTATGAACATATTCCTGTCATTTTAGAATAGGATTATATTATTATAATAATTTTTGATTGGTAGTAGCAAGAGAGAAAGGCTTTGCACCTGGAAACACACTCACTTATTAATTCCATATGCATTCATACACACACAAACGTACAAGCACACACACTTTCCATACTGCGTTTGGATTTCTTCAGTCATTTTACAGGGAAAATGTGTACGGTTTTGTGGCAAGTGCCAAAACAAACATACTTGACTGTCCATGCCAATCTCCACCCGAACTCTGGTCTCAGGACCACCTATCAAGGCAATGGCTGCCCTGCCGCGTTCCAGGAAATGCTTGGCTTGATGGTTAGAAAGAAGGCTCTGGATTCCTATAATAGAATTGTGGCTAGAAAAGAGCCCAGAATAGAGTAGGCAGGTGGTACGTTTTCTATGTTATGCCCCCTCTATCTTGCACCTTCCGATTGGAAATGTGGAATTATTTTTCTGTATGCTCCCAAACAGTGGATTACTTACTTCATTCAATCCTGCTCCAACCCTATCCATTTTCTTTGATTATAATCTCTTTCCTAGTATGCTTCAGGGGGAGATGCCTACAGGTTGCTTTGCATTCGTTCTTTCTGAAATTAATTTTACACAAACACTTCAGTTCTTATTCATTAGTACAGTAGGATACAAGGTCTTTAAAACGGCAGAGCTTGTAAAGGTATTTATAAAAACTAATTAGTTACAGCTATAGTTCCAAGACCCCCAACGTAGCAGTTAATAAGTACTTAACACTTTTAAAAAAACAAACTCAAATATATTCAGGAGTAACAGAAACAGGCATTTTAAATCTTTGTTAAAATATCTGAATGCTATAAACTGCTGCTCTTTCTTCCCACAAACCTCAGCGCTACCTCAAAACCCACAACAGAACTCAAAAGGCTTCAGCATGAGGTACAGAACAGGCAAATACTTGAACTTAGGGATATGTCTCCTCTGCATTTAGTAAGGGCCACGTACCGCCAAATAAAAAAGCAAGTCAAATTATCCTTACATGGAGTGAGGTTATCCCTTGTTAATTGCAAGCATGCTGGCAAGAATATTGTTGTGTTTGTAACGTGCTACAAAGTGTAACTTGTACAAAGTGATGTGGCATCCTTTGGTCAAATGCTAAATCATATGTCCAGGTGTGCAGCCAAGATGCAACTGAACAGGTTGTCAGTTACCTGTTGCCGGATGTAGCTGATTATACAACTGTGACATGAAGACCAGTAGTATTATAACTAAAGTAACTTAAGCATACCTTAGGGTTTTTTAAGGAAAAGTAGATACAAATAGTTTATTGCAAATTATTACTTCCAAGCTCTGGTGAAAATGGACAAAAAGGAACAGGGGAACAAGACAGACATCTATAATTCCCTCAATCCAGTTTTGGAATTGGTTTGGCTTATCCCATATTTACTCCATAATCTACATATCCTGTCAATGATCCTAACTAGTTTAAGTATTATGAGGATTGCCATACTCAACAAGTGGTTGTTTTATAGTCCTTCTGCATATGTATCAATTTATACAGAAGTAGTTTTCCAAAGCATAGACATGTGTTATATTTAGATTAAGACTTCAGGAGACCAGGGTTCAAATCTTTCTTGGCCATAAAAACTCAATGGAGATGTCACTCTTAAAAGCATTCCTTAAACATCTCACATTCCTGGAAAATCCTGTTAGAATAGCCATAGGTCAGAAGTGACTTGTTGACACATAACAAAAACAGTCATTTCCCACTGTGTGCTTGAACAGGTTTCTTAGGAGCTTTTGTCAGCTTCAGATGAATTCATCAAATGATAGATGCACAATATGTAGGAGCAGTAATTTTTCCTGACAACACAGACAGACAAACACCAAAAAACATGGTATAGTTCAATGAGTGTTGAAAAATGTTTTTTGTGATCCACAGTGCAATCCCATGAATGCTGACTCAGAGGTAATTCTCACAGCACTCCATAGGGCTTATAGTTTAATAAGTAGGTTTTGGATTGCACGTGTGCGACTCCGGTCACCAAATAAAGTGGCCCTGCATTATGTAAGCCAAATATGGAATTGCTTGAATGAAAGCATCAATATTAAGTACAACTGGAATCTGTGTGCAGTGTAAGGAAAAGGGGATTGAGGGGTGACTTTTATAAGCTGTGGCAATAAAACAGTTGAGAAAGATTAGTAACAAAAATGTTTGCTCTTAAATTTGGAGGTAAATATCCCATTGGTGGAATATAAATTTGGTTGGTTGGTTGGTTAAGTGGGTGGGTAGGTAGGTACATAGATAGATAGATATGCATATTTTGGGCAGACTGAGTTATAAATAAATGGTTTCTGGTTTCACCCTTACACACCATTCTTGGCTAACTCTTCTTTGCTCTCACAGTTTCTTTGCTTTGATCTAATGCTCTGTATGCCAGCAAGTTTTGCAACAACTTTATTAGGTGCAGCAAAAAACAAAAACAAACCTTGCTATCAGCAAAACCCGAGCAATAACTTTAGCTCATTACGGATGAATGGAGTAGATTTCTGGCTTCTGTAGCCCTTCACATTTTACAGGTAAAATAAGGATGTGCTTGTACCACATTCAGGACTGCAATGGCTCAAGTAGTTAAGATGCTGAACTTGATGGCTGGAAGGTCAGAGTTTGATTCCCGAGTACTGTATGATGGAGTGAGCTCTAGTCTCTGTCCTAGTTCCTGCCAACCTAGCAGTTAGAAAGCAAAAAATTGCAAGTAGATAAATAGGGACCACTTCAGTGAGAAAGTAAACAGTGTTCTGTGCACTCCGGCATGGAGGCATGCCTGCCATGTGTCCATGGAAATGCCTGCAGACTCAGACAGCACTGGCTCCTTGGCTATAAGCAGAGATGAGCACTGAACCCTAGAGTCAGAGACGACTGGCTTTCAAAGAAGGGTGACCTTGACCGTTACCTTTACTGTTGTATCACACCAAGGATCACTCTCTTCTCTAATTATGCATTGCTGAATGCTCTCCTCTGCTTACAGTGAGCTATATCCATACCTTAATAATGCCTGTCCTCCACTGATTTAAAAGTGAAGAAGTTTGCTGCTTAGAGTTAGACTCTGTGTTTCCCAAGCTTTGGTTTTTGGACTTCAGTTCCGAGAAGCCTAAGTCAGTACATTAGCTGATCAGTGCTTTGGGGAATTGACTTAGGCTTCTGGGAATTGAAGTCCAAAAACCAAAGGTTGGGAAACATTGAGTTAGAGTTATGTTAAAGAAAAACCACAAGTGTCATACAGTACTTGGTTTTTAAATGAATAGCTTGGAACAGTATGTCAGCAGACCGATGCAGGGGATCTTGCTTCCTGAGGCAGAGGACATGATTGTCCCTTATGTATTTCCCACATTGAAGCCAGTCGACCTGGCGATTACTTTTACTTGAACACTGACAATGAGCTAATGTCCTCCATCACACTTGCCATAACAGGTTTGGGGGATATAGAGCAGGTATTCCAGCATATACACCTCTGTCCTTGAATGCAAGGAAACAGTAAGATATTTCACAACAAATGCCTGGGAGCTGCTACTGCTGTCCACCAGCACCTGCTCTTTGAGGTGGTTGATTTGCTATGCCTAATTTCTTAGGATCAAAGCTCACTGCAGATGGTGATTGCAGCCATGAAATAAAAAGGCGACTGATTCTTGGGAGGCAAGCAATGAGAAACCTGGGGAACATAGTGAAAAGTAGAGACATCACCTTGCAAACAAAAATTTGTATAGTCAAAGCAATGGTATTCCTGGTGGCAATATATGGTTGTGAGAGCTGAGCGCAGAAGAATAGATGCCTTTGAGATGAGGTGCTGGAGGAGAGTTTTGAGAGTCCCCTGGACAGCGAGGAGAACAAATAGGTCAATCTTAGAAGAAATCACCCCTGACTGCTCCTTAGAAGGTCAAATAGTAAAGATGAAGCTAAAGTACTTTGGACATCAAATGAGAAGAGAAGATTCACTTGAGAAAGCCTTGATGCTGGGAAATGTGGAGGGCAAAAGAAGAAGGGGTGGCCAAAAATGAGATGGCTAGATGGTATTGTAGAGACAATGGGCACAGAACTGAGCGAGTTGAGGAGGATGGTGGAGGACAGAAGTGCCTGGAGGACAGTGGTCTATTGGGTCGCAGAGGGTCGGAATCGACTGTGCGACTGAACAACAACAAAATGGCAGAGCTGGCCCTATATGCTAGCAGCAGCAATATATGAAAGGTCAACAGAGCACAAGATGGTGTCTTAGGATTCATGCTTATATATTTTCATGGATGGACACTAGCGAGTTAAGGCATTCATCCCCGCTGTGGCACAAAACTAGCAGAGAGCCTGGAGAAGAAATCAAAATCATGAACGACAGTCGTAGAAACTCTAGAAACACTAGCCAAACCCCAAAGTGTTCCTCAAAGTGTTCATCAGAGACCACATAAGTGGCAAAATTGAGATAGTATATTTTTTTCTTAAACTAAGGACCACTATGGGTAAAAAAAGGAATAGTCAGTTTTACTCAAGAAAGGAAGAAGTATAGTAAGCTGAGATATGTAGTTAGTTGTACAACAAGAGTAGGGCAATTATTAAGGTTTGAAATGTTTGCGAGTTCCCCTCACATGCAAGATGTTTCCCAGCCAAAAATAATTACTCAGATCAAAAATTTGAGGAAAAGAGGAAAAAGTTATTTTATGCTCAGAATTCTATGGTTGGATTCATGTTCATTAGAAGAGGATGAAAAGGTAGATTAGTAAGAAAGGGAGGAAAATAAAAGGATGTGGCTGAAAAAATAGAGAGAGAGTTCAAAATGGCTGCATTTCCTTCAAGAACAAACAGCCAACTGATCCCACAAAAATGAGACAGGGGATTTGGGTTTGGCAGTCACATTTCAGATAAAGGAAGGAGCTTTTTCTGATTGGTTAGTTAACAAAACATGAAAGCAAGTTAGACCCAGTAACAGAAGCTCCCTCCTCACGAAGATTATACATTAACCCTTTACCTGATGAATTGCCCTATTCCAACATATACCATGTACAGTGGTACCTTGCTTAAAGAGCATAATGTGTTCCATGGGATTGCTCTTTAAGTGATTTTGCTCTTTAAGCAAAACACCATTGTAAGTGACCAGTTGTGACATCTTGGGGGGGTGTGTGTGAACCCTGATTTAGTTGTTAAGTGAGGTTTTGGTTGGTTTTAGTTGTTAAGCAAGGTGACCATTCAGAGAAAATTCTGCTCTTTAAGCAAGTTACTCTCTAAGTGAGGCACTTTTTATGTGAGGTTTTACTGTATTCAGACCATTGATCTACCTCAGTGGTGGTGAATCTATGGCACACTGCCAGACATGACACTCCCATTCCTTTCTGTTGGCACACACGCAATCGCTTCTTCCTTTCCCCCCCAGCAGGGTTCACCCTGCCCCTTTGCCCAGCAGCCCAATGGGAGCACTTCACCTGTTTCCACAGCAAAGGATTCACCTCTGCACAATAGCCCAATGGGAGTGCTTCCTCCTTCCCCCCAGAATAGAGTTCACCCCACCCCTCTGTTTGGGCACTCTGTCTCTAAAAGGTTCACCATCACTGATTTATCTACTCCATTATAGTCTACTGTGTTGACAGTGGTAAATCAAAGTTTCACACAGAAATCTTGTTCATCTCTGCCCAGAATGCCAAAGGTTAAGTGTGGGACCTTTTACGAATAAATTACAAATTGCAAACACAAAGGGGGTGTGTCATCTGGAAAGATAGAGAAATGCCATGGTTCATGCCTGTTTATCCATCTAGTCAATGTTGTCTACTGCAACTGGCATTGGTTTGCCAGGATTTTAGCCAAAAAATTTTTTTCATCATCCACTACCTGAGGGTATGACTGCACTAGCTAGTGGGCTGGTGTGGTCTAAATAGAGTCACTTGAGATCAGGGGGAGGAAAGATATGCTATTTTGTGTGATACAGATTATCCAAATGGCATATCACCCTGTTTCCATTGCAGTATTTTGAAGTGGCTTTTTAAAAAGAAGCAAATTGAACATTTCCCTACTCTTCTTGATAAATTCTCCCATATATCTGCAAACAAATCTCTTATGCTACATGTGAGTTTATCATTAATTAATATATCCCATATCCAAGAGTAAACAAAACAAAACTGCAAAAAAATTTTTTTCAGAAAATGTTGTGAGCACATTAAAGCAGAGGTTCCCAACCTAAGACCCATGGGCCGGATCTGGCCCATGATGCCATTTCATGTGTCCCCACCCCACCAAGAGCATTCAAGAAACAAAATAGCTGCCCCTTTGAAGTTGTTGGGACAAAATGGCCACCCCCATTGTGCAGGCAGGGCAAAATGGCCATCCAACCCTCGAAGCTGACTGAGAAAGTGTGACCCGGTCCCCAGCTTGAAAAGGTTGGGAACCCCTGCCTTAAAGACTAACTGCTGTATTTAAATGTGAGCTTTCATGGATCAAATCCACTTCATCATACATTTGATTTGCTCCACAAAAGCTCACATTTAAATCCAGGAGTTTGTCTTCAAGGTGTTACAACATTTTTGTCTTTTTTTTTTTTTGCTGTTTTCTTTTGTTTACTCTCTGATATGCTTGCACAGACTAACACGGCTACCACTTTAAACAGGATATATCCCAGACTTCACTATATTATTCACTTAATGGAATATTGTAAACTATTTTTTCAATTCCTAACAATAGTCTCACTGCTATTAGTAACTTTGAAACTAATACCCCAGTTGCCCAATTACCTACCTCCTTTTCAAATATTGATAAAAGTGCAATTTTAGGACATAGAGTCAAATTTAAATTGCTTACTCCATTTATCTATTTAAAAATAGATTCCCAGAATTTACATATACAGTACACACATACAGTATTGCCATCACATTTGAAAATAAGTGCCTATTTCCTGGCACCTTCTGTGGGACATCTTACAATAAAAAATCTACTTGATCAAGTTTCACTGGAGTTAAACATCATCTTCACACTAACTCTAAGAGTATTAAATGTAATAAGTGGATTAAAAAAAAAAAGATCATGACAGGTATAATTTCATTCAACACTTTGACATTAGATTCAATGGAATGGCCAACATTAAAAATAATGATTAGCTTTAGGAAAGTGCTTTCAGACAATAATAAAACAGCTGTATTCAGATAATACTGCAGCAGTGTTAGTAAATAATGAGACAGATGCCTCTAGACTGAGGAACTAGACAAGAATATCCCCTTTCCTTTGTACTATTCATTTTAGTTACAGAATTGTTAGAAGAAGATAGATTTTATGTATCTGCATTAAGGAAAGAGTCAATATTAATTTTAGATTTTATGTATCTGCATTAAGGAAAGAGTCGATATTAATTTATTTGCTTAGGATGCCTTATTCATAAGAGAAATTCCTTAAAAATCTGCGGAAAGGGTTAAATTATATTTAATAGAGTTTGGAGAGGTAGCTCGGCTACAGATCAATTTGTAAAAAACCAAAAGAACAAAACAGAAATGGGGGGGGGGGGATTAGAAAATAAATTAGTGTTAGTATTTGAAAACTACTAATTATTTAGATAGTAAATATCCCAAATAATGGACGCTCACTTTTAAGCAGCGCTGCCTGAATACCAAGGCTAAAGTCAGTATGAAGAACAATATCATCAGGAAGTTGACAAACTATAAGTGGGGTGATCAACCATCCACATTGTGTATATCAGCTTTGGCTTTGATTAGGACATGAAAAGGAAAAAAACCCCAAATAATTTGGATTTTAAAATTTAAAAGTTGAGAATGTTAAAATATTGAAACAGCAATGACAAATAAGCTGATTTAAGCAAAATTGGATTTACATCATTTGGTAGAATTGCAGCATGTAAAATAAAGCTATTACCCAAGATTAATTTTCTATCCATGATGTTATCAATAAATATTAGTGAACAAGAGTTAAAGGATTGGTAAAAGATAATTAATACATTTTTATAGTGGTGATAAGAAGTCAAGAATTAAGAAGAGAAGGTGGTATATATTGTTTAAAGATGATGGTTTAGAATTTCCTTATCTAATGCTATACACGTACTGTATAATGTTGCCAGTCAATGAAGACATATACAGTATCAGATGTTATATTTAAGTCCAATAAACTAATTTGGTTAAATATGGAAATGTAAGAATTACATTTGAATTTGGTAGGTATTCTGTTTTTGCAAGATAATAAAAATAGAAATTATCTTCCTTAAAATTATGTTAACAATGTGGAATAGATATAGAAAATTAGTTATTCTGCCATTTCCCCCATGATTCACAGTGACACAGTTGGAATAAGCCCCAGAAATTTTTAAAAAGACTGACTGAGAAGTTACTAATAAAGAAACAGGTTTTTTGAACAAAAGACAATTTTTAGACTAAATAAAGAATAAAGAACCAATGAATTGCTAGGTAAAGATGAAGTACAGTTGTACCTCGCTTAAAGAGCATAATGTGTTCCACAGGATTGCTCTTTAAGCGAGTTTGTTCTTTAAGTGAAACACCATTGTAAGTGACCAATTTTTTTTTGGGAGGGGGGATTGCGAACTCCAATTTATTTGTTAAGTGAGCTTTTGGTTGGTTTTATTTGTTAAGCGAAGCAAACATTCAGAGAAAATTCTGCTCTTTAAGCGAGTTACTCTTTAAGCGAGGTGCTCTTTATGTGAGGTTTGACGGTATAATGCTCTTCAATTAGAACAATGGACAAAGAACTAACTAAAAAGAAAAGGTAAATGTAGGTGACTTACAAAATAAGAAGAAATTATATTACAGAAGGAAAGTTTAGATGATAATAAGATAGGGAAGTGGTCAGTAATTAAAACTTCTAATTTATTATTGGAAGCAGAAGAAACAGATGACTTACTTAAAATGATATGAAAATTTTATTTGGAAGAGAAAATAAACTGTAAAGCTTGAGACAGTCACTTCCCTACACTTCCCAGAGGAACAGGACAAGTGTTCAATTTGCCAATACTGTATCCTGATGTGACTCACTTATTAAACCACTCAACAATACCAGAAATTGACAGCAGAAGGAGTCTTGGACAACTGCGAGGCTTGATTTTGTCCATTCCCAGCGATTGCACATACTGGCAATGGACTGAACTAGAGCACCAAAACTACTGGCACCAAAAAGAGGGCTCAAACTGGTGTGAGAAAGGGCTCTCTGGGTGTGGATTGGTCTGCTATTGCAATTATGTGGTTGTGATGGCTGGGGCTGGGGTGAGGGAGGAGCGGACAAACCTGTTCTTGCAGTACAGGACAGCCGCCGAGTCTTTTTAAACCGAAGCTGTCCGTGACTGAATCTGGAGCCTGCTTTGTCCAAAGCAATTGCCCTGCTCTTAAATAATCGGCCTTTCCCATTACCTATAGATTATGTTGCCTATAGGCAGAGACTTTTGTTGGACCTTGAACTTCATAGGCTTGATAGAAGAATCTGTCTAAATGGCATAAATTATAAGGCTTGTCCACACAGAGCACTTGTGCAACTTTCAATGCAACAACCTCCTTTCCCCCAGTGTCCATATGATGCTAGTTGCCAGTGTCAAAGCAAGACAGAAACCCTTACCATTTATACTCGGCTATAAGTTGTCCCGAATATAAGTTGAGGTACCTAATTTGGACTTCTAAAACTAGGAAAATAGATTGACCGTAGTATAAGATGCAGGTGGAAAATGCATCCGCTGTTAGTGAGTTTCAATATTTAAAATACATGAAAATATGGTAAAATTAATTAATTTAAACATTTGTATGGGTATATTTTGAGTGTTTACATTGACCCGAGTATAAGTTGAGTCCCATTTTTGGACCTCATTTTGAGAGCTAAAAAACTCGACTTATACTTGAGTGCTGCATATACGTTACTTTCAGTTTGCCCTTGTTCTCTTCAGCAACTCCCCCATACCATATTGATCAGCACTGTTTAAAGGGTGATAAATCCTTGAGGATATATTTCCAAAAGTTACCTCTTCCCCTTCTGTGTTTTTGTCTCTCTCTCTCCTGTTTCTCAGTTCTCTTTCTGTTTGTGGGATCACTTCTCCATTTGTAAGAGTACTGTATTTGGGATGTTAGCTGTTGCTTCATTACTATCTCTTTTTTCTTTTTGAAAAAGGTTTTGCTTTCAGGACCATAGGTGCCTTGTAACATCAGAGCCGATGTTTAAAAATACAGTATCAAAATGCTGCATTTTCATTTCTCAATTTTGGGCAAAGAATCAGCACTTTGCAAACTACCATGGGTGTGTGTTTTCTGAGAATGCAGGGCTGGTAACTCAATCAAAGGGGGATCCATCATTGTAATGGTGGTGGGGATCCAATACAAATATACGACCCCTGGGAAAAGTTCACCAAATTTCTTCCACAGGAATAATGAACAAACAATAACAGAAATGAACACACACTTTCTATATGGTGCAAAGCAAACTCCTAAAATGCTTGCAGAATATACCAAGTGATCAATGAGTACATGTGTGTTTATATGTACTGATTCAAAGTGCTAAGAAAAAAATTCCTGTTTAACAAATTGATTTAAATTGGGCCTCCCTTTGAATCGAAATAGTTATTTAACAAAGTTATATACAATCTATTCCCTGCTTAATCTGAGTGTCAGTACTTCCACATTCCAGGCTCCAAAGTAATGGTACCAGCCAAATAGCTGCACAGTTTCTCTCCTTAATAAATTTTTTTGTGATAAGAAAAAAGGACCAGTGATGAAAAGTGGAAGGGTTACAAATGAAGGGCAGAACATATGCCTCCCCCCATATAATCCTGTTACAGAGGGAGCTTGTTTACAAAAGAAAACCATCCTCAAGAGACATGATCTAAAAGACATATCAGAAAACAAAACAGTATAGCAATTAGTCTTTAAAGTGCTACAGTGTTTTTATTTTTGGTTTATTACTTTTTTGTTTTTGGTTTTTGATATGCCTGGGCTGAACCAAAGACTAACACGGCTACTATTCCAAAAAAAAATTAATGATCTAAAAGAGTCCATTTTGGGATGCAGTTCATTTCTCAAAACTGTTTCCTATTCTGACATAAGCTATATACTGTACATATTATAAGCTATACATATGTCTGGCCAGACATCCTGCTACAGTAATGGAGTAGCATGCCAATATGGTAGTGGAGCAGACTGTACAGCCAGCAACTCAATGCTGAGTGTTGGGCAGTGATAAATAGCCTGACTCCCTAAAGGGGCCAATGGCTATGGGCTGATGAGCCCCTTTGGTGGGGTGATGGTCCCCCTCAGTGGAGGAAATGCCACTGGAAACCATCCTATTGGGCCCAATGGCAAAAAGAGTGGAGGAGGAACTCTGGTTACCTACCATCATGGAGGCAGAAGAGGCCATTACAGATGGACTGGCTGTGAAGGTGCACCTTGATAATATCCTCAAGGCTGCAGCAGTCCATTGCAGTCCCGATGTTAAATCTTGCATGTCTCATTTCATATGTGCCACAGGAAATGGCTCCGAGAACATAGTTTGTGGGTCACTTCATGGCAAGCTGGGATCTACCTTGAACAAATTCACGCCAATGGCATTTTTCCTGCTTCAGGAAAAGAATGCATTCTCGGATACGAGTTGCAGCCAACGACAAGATAAGCTATAGTTTGTTTCTAGTCTTATGTCTGGGGATTTCTTAGTTTAATTCTGAAAGTGTACCTGGCATTCTGTCATTCAAATATTGTATATACTTGAGTATAAGTCTAGTTTTTTAGCCCCCAAAATGAGGTCCAAAAAAGGGATTCTACTTATACTCGGGTCAACATCCCTGAGCGTCCCAAAATGAGGTTGTGTAAGTTCAAACATACATTTTTTAAAAAGCATGAACACTACTGTAAAAACTCAAAAACAAACCCACACAAATGTCTAAATTAATTATTTTTCCATACAGTATTTCCATATTCTTTTAATTACTGAAACTCACTAGCAGCTGCTGCATTTTCCATCCCCAACTTATACTCGGGTCAATCTACTTCCCTAGTTTTAGAGGTCCAAATTAGGTAGCTCGACTTATATTTGGGATGATTTATAGTCAAGTATATAGGGTAGATAGATTTAGTCAACAGGTTTTCAATATTGTAACAATAAAATTGAGCCCTGTTATTAAATATGGCCCGGGTGCGGCAAATGAGGTGTGTGCTTGTGTACGTAAAGGACCTTGCATAGCCTTGATGCATGCCAGCCCTTTCCCCATTTTCCATATTCCTTGGAAGTTTGGCTGGACCACCTTGAATCGAGGGCCACCGAATGTAACAGCTCACAGCATCCTGGCCTTTTCAGAGCCTATGAACCTGAAACAATGGGCTTTGAGGCAGCTGTCTGGGATGGAGGATTAGCAACATCAGGGGAGCAGGGAGTGAATGAAGGCAGTGGGCCAGACAGAAGGGAGTGCACAGTGGAGGTGAGCAAAGGGGATTCTTTCCTGTCATGGGGAGGGGGTGGGACATACACACACACACACACACACACACACACACACACACACACACACACACACACACACACACACACACACAAATCACATTCGGGTCAGAGGGAGACCTAGCTTGGGTCACACATGGAGCCTGGAATCCAGCCTCAATTAAGAGGCACCCGGGGAAACTTTACACATTTGTGCATGCACAGGCAAACCCACCTGTCTTCCGATCTTGGCTTTCACGGGGAAAAAGTTCTTTTCTGCAAATCGAAGAGGATGGGTGGGTAGTTTAGATATCTGGGAATAGCATTACGAGGCCTCTGCCCCCTTCACAGTCTTAAGAATAGTAAATGTAAAGGGGACCAAAGTGCCTCTTTTCTCAAATACTCCCTGTCAGAGTAAAAAAAAAAGATTCTATTCACTATAGAAAGTAGTAATATGTTTAGGGGGATCTGGAAGTCAGAAGTGGGAAGTTTAAACAATAATCAAGTGATACTGCTTTTTTGTTTTGTTTTATGCAACTACCTCTCTGGAAAGGAAATTTACATACAATTGGATCACAATTTTAAGAAACTTGCTTTTTAAGATTTCTTGTGGAATGTGGCAACCATTGTCATTGACTAATTTGGGAAACTGAAGCTGGGAGATAACATATGAGGTGCATGAATCTTGCTATTGGGGAGAGCACTTCTGTGTTACCTCCTCCTAGCCCCCCCCCCCCGTTTAAGAAGCAATGCATATTCCTTTTAAGTAAAGAGATACAGTCTCAGGTTTATTTGGTCAAGATTGTTGTGGTAGTATGAGGGTTGTGGTGGCGGCTTAAACTCCCCCAACCTACTGTATATACTCGAATATAAATCTAGTTTTTTAGCCCCCCAAAATAAGGACCAAAAAGGACTTGACTTATACTCGAGTCAATGACCCCGAGGGTGCCAAAATAAGGTGGTGCAAATTCAAACATACATTTTTAAAAAGCACTAACACAACCATAAAAACTCAAAAACATATCCACACAAAAGTCTAAATTAATTAAATTTACCGTATTTTCATGTATTTTAATTATTGAAACCCACTAACAGCTGCTGCATTTTCTACCCCCGACTTATACTCGGGTCAATCTATTTTGCTAGTTTTAGAGGTCCAAATTAGGTACCTTGACTTATATTCGGGACGACTTATAATCAAGTATATATGTAACCACAGAAGGTTCCTCTTAAGGCTGGCTTTAACAGACTTTGATATTAACGTACTTAATCAGGTCTGACTGTCCATTACCATTTAGGAGG
The DNA here is from genome assembly GCA_030440675.1 of Furcifer pardalis. NCBI lineage: Eukaryota > Metazoa > Chordata > Lepidosauria > Squamata > Chamaeleonidae > Furcifer > Furcifer pardalis. Next base: position 20,479,666 of record CP126893.1, read on the forward strand.
CTTGCTTAAAGGGCTATGCCTGAGAGCTTTTTCTTCCATGTCTAGGCCAGACTTGAAACTGCCAAAATGAAGCCACCTTTTGGTTAGTTCATTCTGCAGTTCCTTTGCCTGGCCTAGTGTGAGAATGATTATCCAGCACAAGGTGGCTATTGCCCAGGGTACCCCCAATTGTGGTTCAAAAATACCACAATCTTCTAGGAGCCTCTTTCTGTCTACCCCACCTGAGAATGTAAATTTTAAATCCTCAAGCTGTCAAATTGCCTCTTCAGGGTCACCTGAATCCAGGGGTGCCCTCCTGATATTCCGTAGACCCCAGAGGTCCCCACTGATAATAAGATATCTATGCACATGACTCCACCACAGACCTTCTTGCTACTAATTTGACACATGCTGATTAGAATCCCTCAGCCCCTTATTTGATTCCCAAAGTGGATTTTTCCCCCTCCCATTTGTGGGCTTCAACGTTTTTCTGGCCGGAAGGATACAAAATGGTTTTTCCTCTTATGGAAATGTAAAGTTTGTGGGGAGGGTGCCTGTAGAAGAGACAGGGAGAGAGCAGAAGAAGAATTGCTTACCCCAAAGAAAGAAAGGGTGCAAAGAGCAAAGGACCCACCATAGCATCAAATCGCAGCAGAGTCAAACTGCTCCAGATCAGTTTTCCAGCGCAGTTGCACCTGCATCACAATTTATCATACTAAAAGTTATCACTAACCCAATGGACCAAGGTTTTACAACTGCTGATGTGTTCTGTAGTTGCAAACCCTGGGGTGGTCAGGACATCCTCCAAGGAGCACATTAAGCCCCCCCCCACACACACACAACACACACTCATCTACCCCTACTGTCACTTCAACCCCCATCCCAGTGCTGACGCAGCATGTACCAGTGTGGCCATCGTTTCCAGGAAGCTTCTGCAAGAGAAATGGTCCCAAGACACACACACAGACCGCAAGAGGTTGGCTGCTGTTCATAGGAACTACATCACCCGGACTTCAATGAGACAAACTTTTAATTAATTATCTGTTGCACCATTATGCTTTCATCAAACACACTTTACAGATATATCAGTTGCTTATGGCAAGAAACCACCTGGCACGATTCAAGCCTAGATAAGAAAGCTGGGGCTATACGAGGTTCACCAAACACCTCCCATGGAGTGTTGTAGGGTTTATATGATGAAGGAAGGCCATCTGGCATATCAGGTGGAAGCTGGCATTGTGCCTGTACTTTGGGCCATGCACTGGGAGTGCCGTCCATGCAGAAGTAGGCTTGTCTCATGCCCTAAAGCTACTTTTGTACTGGGAGAGACCAGGTAACACACTTTACTTGTAAGGGTTCCCTACAGGGTTTTTGGCAACATTAGATGCTCTGTTCCAGAATACCAGCTGCTCTCTTATTCTGATTTGAGAGCAAAGAGAGGCTGTGTCTCTGTTTGTTCTACCACTAGATGGCTGCAAAAAGGCAGGAGGCCAATATCTCAAAAGAAATGTACATCCTAATTCCTAATCACTGCTTAGACCAAAAATACTTGGCACCAGCATCACGTTCTAAGCAGGTAGGGGGTGATCGGATCTCCACATATCCTTTCTAAGGCAGCATATTCCCTTGTTTTAAGGCAGGGGTTCTCAACCTATGGCCCCTGGGCCAGATCCAGCTGTGGCACCATTCAATCCAGCCCACACCCTTGCTCCCACTGCTGCCATCACCGTCCTTTTCCCATTCCGCTTGTCTTGGCATGTTCCTAACGTGCTGCATAGCAGGGTGGATGTTGTAAGAGTGCTTACAACATCCGCCCTGCTACAGACTGGCGTAGGGACATGCCGAGCCAGAAGGAAGAAGAAAGGGCAGAAACAGAAATGGCAGATGCCTGTGGCCGTCCGTGTCTTTCCTGGGTGCCACTCTGGCTGAGCACAGGCAAGGACAGTCAGGACCCATCCTTCACCCATGGTAGGTTGATAAGCAGGGAAGTGTCAGCGGTGTGTGTGTGGGGAGTTGGTCGGAGCTCAGGACGGTCCTGCTGGCACTGGCAGGGTGGGCAGCAGTACAGCCCACAAAGAGTCTCAGGGGCATGATCTGATCTGGCCCCCAGCTTTAAAAGGTTGAGAACCCCTCTTTGACCTCTATTTGGAAAGCTGTCCAGTCAAGTCTGACCTAAAAAAAACCCTGCATGGACATAGATTAAGGGCCCTGACCTTATCCATGACACTTAGCAGCTGGACAGCAGGCTTAGCTTTACCCAATCCTTCCATTCTTTATTGAAGTGGGATGCAGGAATTCCATTTAAGATACAGAAATCAGTTCTGATTTTGCATTTATACATATAAATTAGCTTACACAACTTTTTGCAGATCAGCATTATTTCTTGTCCTGCTTTTTGGTGATGTGTGTTTTCATTATACAGTAAAACCTCATATAACACTAAAACCTGGTTCCACAAGTCTTGGTGTTATATGATTTTTAGTGTTATCTGATGCATGTTAAAATCCTATGGGATCCATAGAGATACATTGTAACCACACAGGCTTTAGCGGTTGTTATCTGAAGCATCCCATAGGATCTTAATGTTATCTGATGCAATTCTTCCCCCCAATTCCTTAATGTTATGCGATTTTAGTGTTATTCGATACTAATGTTATATGAGGTATTACTGTATATTGCTTAAGCTACTTAGGATCCAAGATCACTGCAGATGTTGATTGCAGCCAGCTTGGGAGATGGGCGATGAGAAACCTGAGGAACATAGTAAAAAGTAGAGACATCACATTGCAAACAAAAATTTGTCTAGTCAAAGCAATGATATTTCTGGTGGCAATGTATGGTTGTGAGAGCTGGACCATAAGGAAAGCTGAGCGCAGAAGACTAGATGCCTTTGGAATGTGGTGTTGGGGGAGAGTTTTGAGAGTCCCCTGGACAGCAAGGAGAACAAATAGGTCAATCTTAGAAGAAATCAACCCTGATTGCTTCTTAGAAGGTCAAATAGTAAAGATGAAGCTAAAGTACTTTGGACACCAAATGAGAAGAGAGGATTCGCTTGAGAAGGCCTTGATGCTGGGAAAGGTGGAGGGCAAAAGAAGAAGGGGGCGGCCAAAAATGAGATGGCTAGATGGTATTGTAGACACAATGGGCACAGAGCTAGGCAGGGTGAGGAAGATGGTGGAGGATAGGGGTGCCTGGCGGGCAATGGGCCATAAGGTCATAAAGGGTCAGAATTGACTTTGTGACTGAACAACAAAAAACTGCGTTGTTGGTTGTGGAAGTTGCTCTGATCTAGCACCTAAATAACAAAGCAAAACCAAAATATGGGGAGGAAATTTAATGAGTGAACAGCCATCCCATTATCAAGGGCGAGGGAGTAGCTAGAGCTAAATCCAATGTTAACCTCAATGAGAGTTAGACCACGGGTGCCCAAACTACAGCCCGGTAGATGGATCTGGCCCCCAATGCCAATTCATCCAGCCTGTGACACCTTTGTCACTCCCAGAAGTGGAAGTAAAATGTGCCCGTAGGTTGGGCACCCTGGAACATTGTGACTGGCCTGCAGCCCAAAAATTTTGGGCACCTTTGAGTTAGACTCATTGACATCCATGTCTAGATCTGTGATGGCTACCAAGTCCCATTCATTTCACTAGGTGAGACTTAACATTATATATAACACCAAGTATGGAAGTGCCCCCTAACCTGCATTTATAGCCTTTCATCTTTCTTGCCTCTATGATAGTTAGAAAGTTTGTATTTAAGTCCACAGTGAAATCATTTCACTCTTTTGTGGCTATCAGTCCGCCTCCTTCCACAAATTGCCTTTTCTCCATAATTTTGTCATGGTGTGAGGAAGTTTTCAGGATGCTTTGACGGTCACTTTCTGAGGTGGACAATTTTTATTTGCTTTTTCTGAATCATTTTTCAGATTATAGTGAACCCTGTACTCGTCTAAGGCCATTTTTCAGACCCGTGGAAAGAGTAGCACCAAAATAGTGGGAGCCTCCATTCAAGGCAAGCCATGCCCAGAAAATAAAATGGCAGGAGTCTCTAAGGTCTTTGTAAAATATAGTTGCTACTGAAACCGCTCATTCCAGGAATGCATCCCCTTGTTTGTATCTGGCCTGGATTTGCAAGTCCAGGATTGATAAGGAAGAAGCCTGGAAACCTGGCATGAAGCATATGATGAGATACCAGCATAGTTGTGAGATTAAATGGATGCAAATAAACTAACTTTTATATCAAAGCAACTTATTTTTTTTTACCATTCACTAATTACTGCAGTTCAAAGTCCAGAAAAATAAATGACATTCCAAGCAACACCACCCAAGTTGTATTCTACTGTTAATATTAAAGAATGTAATTATACTGTACATTCATATACCATGGTTAAAATGCCTCTTCCTTCATTTGGTTTGTACCGTACTATGAATGCAAAACCTTCTTTTGGTCAGAATGCACTTCAGTATTACAAATGCATCTCTTCCTCTTTTATGAAGCATTAACAGTAGCCAACTGTTAACAAGAAAAAGGAGACAAAATCAATTTAAGGGTCTTTTCTGAAAGTGATCTTGGGATGTAGTCGCTACAAAGTGCCTTTGGCAGTCAATCTCTTATCTCAGGGAATTTAGCTTTGTAAACAGGAGAGAGATCTTAATAGTGCATTCTTAGTGCATTCTTATCTCCTCACTAAGCTACCATTCTCAGGGTTGCTTGGAGGAAGCCATAACCCTTCAATTGATTTGAAACCAATCACAACGGTGTAGTGGAGCCAGGACCCTGGGAATTTTTCAGAAACAAGCAATATGGTAACACGTGTTGTCCCCATTTGGCTTCTTTCTGTTTTTAGCTGCGGTCCCAATACCTGGAGGAGAAGACAGTTCCCCCCCTGGAACACTATAGTGTTGCAAGCTACCATCGTTATGATGGAAGTTATTTCACAATGCTTTGGTCTTGAATGAACAATTAAGAGCTGTTAGTTTTAGAAAACATTTGTTCATAGGACTGATCCAACCAGGTGAATTTTTGGACTTCTTTTATTGGTGCAGTGCCTGTGTATGCCGTCACTTCCATACCTAGGTGACCGTGGGCCAGTTGCTCTGCCTTTCAGCCTGACTCACCTGACAGGGTTACCTTCAGAATAAAACGAGAAGGAAACCAAGGCCAAGAGAGATTTTTTCCAGAAGCCCCAAAACAAAACCAGCACTGTCTGAACAAGAGTCATCTGAACATTTTATGGCCTTTTAAAAAAAATGTGCTGTAATATAGGGATTTCAAGATAAGTGAGATATTCAAGAAATTATTTATCAGTGCCAGCAACCCCCCACCCCGGGACATAATTTTCAGTGGCTGAGCAGGGATTTGAAACTAACCTTTTCAAGCCAGGCCCAGGTCATGCTCTCTCCGTCAGCTTCTAGGGCTGTACGGCCTTTTTTTTTTTTTGCCCTGCCTGCATAATGGGGTGGTGGTGGTGGTGCCCATTTTGTCCCAACAGCTTCAAAGGTGTGGCCATTTTGTTTCTCAAATGTCCTTGGAGGGGTGGGGACCACATGAAATGTCACTGTGGGCTGGATCCAGCCCACAGGCCTTAGGTTAGGAACCCCTGCCCTAGACCTTTATCGACTACATCAGACTGGGTATTCTAGATTTTGACCTTTTTTCAAAACAACAACAAACCCTTCTTAGTCCCATGTTAGGGTTTCTTGTCTTTTGGTTCTCTGGTTCTCTTTCTTTCCCCTACACCAGTGTCCTCTCCTTGCACCTTGTAACTCGCTGTGCTAGGTTGCATGTTCTTTCAAGCCCTTTCCTTTCCCTGCCATCTGATTCCATCCCAAGCCTGTAAGGGATAATAAGAAATTAATTTGGTTCATTTTTTTAATATAATAAATTCACAAGTTTCTTCAAAAAGTGTGTTGACAGAGCTTCTAATTTAAAAAAAGTGGGAGAAAGTCCAAGTGACTCTCCTGTGAGTTCAAGTAGAGGCCTCGAAGTACTTCGCTGTTTAACATTTTTGAATTCCTGTGTAGCCACCCTATTTCGATTCCTACTTCTTTTTATATTGAAAAGCTTTCTCATCATGGCAGACAGATACAACATGAGCCTTTCTGTATTGATGGAAGGATTGTGCTTTTTGAATGTTAGGGTTGCAACGTGCCTGCATGAAACAACAACAAAAACCATGAAGCTTCTCTCTCTCCTCCACCCCTTAATTATTTTAACACTTTATGTACACAGAAATTCAAACTATGGCCATAGTATTGATCTTGAGCATTGATGGTTGAAAGTTGTGTTTCGGTCAGCAAACAGAAAGAATTTGATATTTTAAAAACAAATGCAAGTAGAAGAAAGTGCAGCAAGGAGACCTGACTATTCATAAAGACCATAACTTTGCTTTTCAATATGGTATCCCTTTGTCCTTATATTGATGCCTGTCTGGCCAGACATCCTGCTACAGTAATGGAGTAGACCATACAGCCAGCGACTCAATGCTGAGTGTCAGGTAACAGTTAACTAACCTGACTCCATGAAGGGGTCAACGGCTACGGGCAGATGAGCCCCTTTAGGTGTGATGATATTCACCCTCAGTGGAGCAAATGACACTGGAAACCATCCTATTGGGCCCAACGGCAAAATGAGCAGAGGAGAAACTATGATCCCTAACAGTCATGGAGGCAGAAGAGGTCATACCAGATAGACTGGCTGTGAAGGTGCACCTTGTCCATATCCTCAAGGCTGTGGTGGTCCCTTGTAGTCCCGGTGATAGTTAGGAAGACTTGCTCTTAAATCAGTTGTCTTCTCCTGCTGCCCCCTTCCCTTGTTCCTTGCTTCTATGCAGACTTTCTCTAGCACTCACTTCTACTGTAGACAACCTTCATTGTGCCAGTTTCCACTCTTATGGGGGCTGGCACTAGCAATAGGCAGAGAAGGGCCTTGTTAGTTTTGTTCTACTGTGAAAAAGCAGCAAACAGGTGGTTCCTGGTTGAATTTGTGTTATGTTTTTGTACTGCCAGAGATGAAGAGAGGCATTTTAAGTGTTTCCAATCTCATGTGTCAAAATAACCTTGGGTCACGTGAATTTCAGTTCAAGGGTAGGGTGGGCATTGCCACTTGTTGGCCTGCCTCAGGCAGCCAGATGTCTTGAGCCAGCCCTTTCCAAGTTGACATAAGATTGGACTGATGCTTGAAGTTAAACCTATAGGCTGCCAACTCTCTTTCCCCCTAATCTATAAATCAATGTACCCATCTGATCATCCTAGTTGTCCTCTAGGTTGATATCTTGTAATGCAATATCTATCCAAGTTTCTGTATACACACAGCCTGGGTCTGACTACTAAGCATTGGGTTCGTGTCTTCACACAGAGACAAGGTGGGTGGGTGGGTTTCCTGCTGTTATTGGTGATGGATTTTCCCACACACATATCTGAACTGCTTTTTAAAAAGTCCAGTACTCCAGCAATGCTCACTAATCCAGCCATGACATCTCATTCCTTCACTCTGTGTGTGAAAGAGTGAGTGGGTAGGTAGGTAGGTGGGCACACTCATGTAGTTAACCCTTCAAAGGCTGTTGTGGCCTCAAACAGGGGCAATGGCAGCGATCCTTCTGAAACAGGGTACAGAAATCTCCCATCCAACCCTTTTATTGTTGTCATTGCTTATTGTTAGGTAGTTCTTAATATTCTGCTAGTTTTGTTTGCTTTAGTATTACCTGTCTCACTGTTTTATCTTCAGAAGCAATTTAATAAGATAGTTTGACTTAAGCAAATGAGCAACCGCCCCCCACCCGTCATTAGTCCCAATAAAACAAATATGATCTTAAATGTTAGATGCAGAGGAGGTCTTACTTGTGTCCTACATGATAAAATAGCTAGATAGTTTGTAACTGTATAGTTAGATGCACAGGAAACAAATAAGAAGGATTCAATAGCTGTGATGAAGCTTCACAACAAGTTTAATGTATTAATCTATATACAGTCAAACCTCGCATAAAGAGTGCCTCGCTTAAAGAGTAACTCGCTTAAAGAGCAGAATTTTCTCTGAATGGTTGCCTCGCTCAAAAAATAAAACCAAACAAAAACTCGCTTAACAAATAAATCGGGTTTCACAATCCCCTCCCCCCCAATAAGTCGCAATTGGTCACTTTCAATGGTGTTTTGCTTAAAGAGCAAACTCGCTTAAAGATCAATCCTGTTGAACACATTATGCTCTGTAAGTGAGGTACAACTGTACTGTACTCTGGGCTAACTTAATGACTATAAAAACATACATTAAGCACCCATATGTATTATTTTATTTCATTAGTTGTACCCCATACCTCTGAGGGACTGCAGTGGCTTAGTAGTTAAGATGCTGAACTTGACAACTGGAAGGTTGGCAGGTCAGCAATTCGAGACCCGAGCACTGCATGACAGAGTGAGCTCCCATCTCTGTTCCCAGCTCCTGCCAACCTAGCAGTTCAAAAGCAAGAAATTGCAAGTAGATAAATAGGTACCACTTTGTTGGGAAGGTAACAGTGTTCTGTGCTTAGTCATACCTACCACATGTCCATGGAAACATCTGCAGACCCAGACAGTGCTGGCTCTTTGGCTGTAAATGGAAATGAGCACCGCACCCTAGAGTCGGATAAGAATGGCTTTTTTTGAGCAAGGAAGACATTTGCCTTTACCTTAACTCATATTTTAGCATTCCACTCCCACCATAGCTTGCTTTACTATAACAACAGTCAGTATAGTAATAAAGTCAACAAACAATTCAAAATGTAGTTTATAACCCACTATAGTGCCGGTTAAAGGAACAGAGCAATGAAACTTTTTAGCCAAGTTTAGATTAGGTTAATCATGATTTTAAGAGCTTGGAGGAACAGAATGGCATTTGCCTGACACTAAAAAGATAACAGGTTAGGTAGATAATAAAGCATTCTACAAGGAGGAGGATGCCCCCTCTCTTTGATTACCATCTGCCTGTCTTGCAAAAGTCAGGGTGGCTGGAGAAATATCTTGGAAGCCACCATGTGTGTGTGAGTTTATGTATCTAATTATCATACCAGTACCTAGATTCCAAGCGTGTCAGGCTTCAGCTATTCACACTAGAGCTTTCTTCTGGTTTTGGGAAAAGGCAGCCAGCCAGTAAAGGTGCTTAAAAACTGGCAAGACAACTAGATGCTCTTGGAAGTTACTCCTAGTTATGGCATCCTTGCTTTGCAGACACTGGCGTGCCTCAACCTCCTTTGTGCACCTGGACCTTCAGACTAGGTAGTGACACTGTCATCTGAAGAATTGTAAAATAATGTCCCTAAGCTTTCAGACATTTGCTTGCCTGGAGGCTGTGACTGCCTATCCTGAAAGAAGACCAGAAGGTTTCAACTAGGAATCAGGGGTGGGTTTTTTTTTTGTGGTATCTTTGCCACTCTGGAATTCCTTCCATTACACATTTGTCAAGCCTCCACCTTCTAGGTCAGGGGTTCTCAACCTATGGTCTGTGGGCCAAATCTAGCCCACAACACCAACTAATCTGCCCTCGCTCCAGCTGCTGCCACTGCCAGAACTGGCCACAGACTCATTTACAGCAGCCATAAACAGCAGGGGGACAACCAGTCTGGCACACCTCAACTGTTTGAGAGAGTGTAACCTGGCCCCCAAGTTAAAAAGGCCGAGAACTCTTGTTCTAGGCATTTCATTAGTTGGTTAAGGCAGATCTATATAAGCAGCTGTTTGGAAAATCTTGCCTTTGTGTTAAACTGTTTGATTTGGTTTATATATATATTTGCCCTCTGCTGAGTGTCCTTCCTTTGTTACCATCATTGAGTTTAGATTCACGTTTTACTTTTTTGGGGCATTTTATATCATGGGTTAGGTGGTTGGTCATGTACCTAGTTAAAACCACAATAGGATAAACTTGATAAAGCATATAAAAAGGCAACAATCAATACAATACCTACAAAATAGCGTTAAGACACAAGTGAAAAGATAAAATGTGGCAAACTGGTAAACATCATGGTTGCTGAGTAAGAGGAAGTAGAATATCCTTAAAAGCCTCTCTATAAAGTTCAGCTTCCATGGCTCTACAGAATTACTAGAGTGTACTAGGTGGATGTTCATTGGGAGGGCATTGAAAAATATTTGGACCTCCACCATGAAGACCCAGTTCCTGGTACCTGCCTTCTAGCTCTCTCTCAGGGTGGGAACCAGTCGGCTATAAATGCTGCCTCTGCTGCCGTCTCTCTTACTGCGACCGGACTTCTCCCTGGGAGTAATTGACCCCCGCCATCTAGTTGGCCTTAGGCCCCTGCCCTCCTGTGCTTGATGTGGAAAAACCGTAGATGTTGCCTGGGCTGTAGGACTTCTTTACAGCCGTATTTGGAATGTATAGGGTTTACTTGTTGTTTGCTCTTTCTTTTATTGTATATTGTACACTGTTGAATTTTTTATTATATACTGAAGATTGTGCTGTGATAATATTTATTTATTGTATTTTGATTACATTATAATATTGAATGTGTATTGATCTGTATAGTATTTACTGTATTTAATTGTTTTGTTATATTATATGCTAGTGTATTTTGGTTTGCATTGTAATATTGTTATTTGTGAATACTGTGAGCCGCTCTGAGTCAGTTTTTACTGAGTAGAGCAGCATACAAGTCTAAATAATAATAATAATAATAATAATAATAATAATAATAATAATAATAATAATAATAATAATAATAATAATAATAATAATAATAATAATAATAATAATAATAACCTGAAGCCCTCATCAGAAGAGACAGGTCACAAGGGCATTATATGTTGGTACCAAAACCTTTAATCAGGTATAGAAGTGAAGAAACAACCAATGCAAGTGAGCTAAGATCGGTGAGATAAGGTTGATCATCTGACCACCTACCACCAATGTGGCCACTACAGTCTATACCAGCTGTAGCAACCACACTGTCATCAAGAAAAGCCCCTTGCAGACAGCATTGTAGTAGTTAATTCTCTTGATTACCAAGATGAAGACCAATACTGTCAGAGACCTTTGTTGTTGTTCAGTTGCACAGTCGATTCCAATCCTTTGTGACCCCATGGACCATTGCCCACCAGGCACCTCTGTCCTCCACCATCTTCATTAACCCGCCCAGCTCTGCCCATTGTATCTACAATACCATCTAGCCATCTCATTTTCTTCCACCCCCTTCTTATTTTGCCCTCCACCTTTCCCAGCATCAAAGTTTTCTCAAGTGAATCCTCTCTTCTCATTTTATGTCCAAAATACTTTAGCTTCATCTTTAATATTTTACCTTCTAGGGAGCAGTCAGGGTTGATTTCTTCTAAGATTGACCGATTTGTTCTCCACACTGTCCATGGGACTTTCAAAACTCTCCTCCAACCCCACATTTCAAAGGCATCTATTCTTCTGCGCTCAGCTGTCCTAATGGTCCAGCTCTCACAACCATACATTGCCACAGGAATACCATTGTTTTGACTAGATGAATTTTTGTTTGCAATGTGATGTCTCTACTTTTCAATATGTTCCCCAGGTTTCTCATCACTTGCCCCCCAAGAATCAGTCGCCCTTTTATTTCATGGCTGCAATCACCATCTGCAGTGAGCTTTGATCCTAAGAAAGTAAAATCTGTCACTGCTTCTACTTCTTTCCCATCTATTTTCCAGGGACTGATAGGGCCTGTTGCCATGATCTTGGTTTTCTTGATACTGAGTCTCAAGCCAGCTTTTGCACTCTCTTCTTTCAACCTAATCAGGAACTTCTTTAAGTCTTTAGGTCAGAGACCTAGCACCAAGGAATGGATACAGCCAGGCAATCTTCCTAAGGTGAAAAAGGCAGAATTGGCCATGGAAGCTATTTTCTTCTCATGCAAAAGAGCCTGGTCCAAGATAACACACAGATCCTGACCCTGTTCCTTTTTTTTTTTTTTTTTTGGGGGGGGGGGGAGGTTTGGCCCTTTCAAAACTAGGACAGTTTGCACCCAACCGGTCAGCACGGCCATCCACCTTGTCTGGATTTAGCCTCAGTCACACCCAGTCCATTACACTGCATCACAATATTAATAATAATATTGCCTGCTACTTGGTCAGCGAGGAGAACAAATAGGTCAATCTTAGAAGAAATCGACTCTATCTGCTCCTTAGAAGGTCAAATAGTAAAGATGAAGCTAAAATACTTTGGACATCAAATGAGAAGAGAGGATTCACTTGAGAAAGCCTTGATGCTGGGAAAGGTAGAGGACAAAAGAAGAAGGGGTTAGCAGAAAATGAGATGGCTAGATGGTATTTTGGATGTAATGGGCACAGAGCTGGGCGGGTTGAGGAGGATGGTGGAGGAAAGGGGTGCCTGGAGGACAATGGTCTATAGGGTTGCAAAGGGTCGGAATCGACTGTGCGATTGAACAACAAAAAAAACTTGGTCTAATCCATGCATCCTATTCTAAATTAAGTGTGCTGAATCCAAATCTGAAGTCCAAATTTGCCTAGGAGATCAGAATCTTAAATTAGCAAATCTCACCCTCTTGGTTAGGTTCTTGCGTTGATCACGTGGGGTATATTTGCCACAAATGTAGCAAAAATTGTCCGGTTGAGTAACACAGCTACACCTACTCATCTTTAGCTCAAATCAGACTCGCTATGACCTAGCTGTACTATCCAATAAGATGGTTTCACCCTAGAGACAAGCCCTTGGTCCATCTCGCCTTATATACCTATTTCTGATGTTAGCCCACTGACATGCCCAGCCGCTACTTGAACATGCATGCCACCAGGGGACATGATTAAGCCAAGGAGGCGACAGGCATACTGTTAGGTACAACTGTTATAATGTTCCCATGTAAAAATACATTACCCAGTTACCGACCATATGAACAGCTATAGCAGGCCTTAAAATCTGTACATGATAGGCAAGTTCCAATATAATGTAAATCACATGTGTTATTCTCATAGAAAAATCATTGTTGTGCAGTGCATGGCCAGACAACAGTCTAAGGTCATGATAGGCTCCTTTACTGAGGATGTAAAGGAGAGAATAGAGTTGTGTATCATTAGCACACTTCCCCATATAACAACTCCATTAGAGTTATGTATCCTTAGCGCACTGCCCCCTACTCTGTCACCATTCTGCCATGCTGTACTGCTTTGGAAATGATGGCATCTCTGTGCCTTTGCCCAAACTTAGATAAACAGGTACAGAAGGAGGTCAGGGAGGAGGCTACCAACAGAAGAAAGGAAGGACGAAGTGCCCGAACACAACCCTCCAGAGCCCTTGCTCTAGGCTTTCCAGAGACCTAGTGTTGTGAAATTTTAATCTGACACATTCTGGACTGTTTGTTTATTGTGGAATCACTGGGTGGGGGTACAATTAAGAAGACCGCAAAAGCTATGCAACCACAAATTCATCATGAGCACTAACTAGTCTTACTTTTTTAGTGATTTACATATTAAATGCGGAGCTGTTGATAAGCTAGATGCTGCCTGATCAGGAGTATTGTTTAATTTGGGAAGCTGAGGGAAGACTGCCACAATTTGGGATTAAGAGGATGCTCTGTATTCCTTTGTATTGCTTTAAATGTTTTTGAGCTGTGTTTTGCTTTTGTAATGTATTTTGCTTTTGAGCTGTAATATTGATATTTGTTGATTCTGTGAGCCGCTCTGAGTTGGTTGTCACTGAGTAGAGCGGCTTACAAATAACAACAACAACAACAACAACAGCAGCAGCAGCAGCAGCAGCAGCAGCAGCAGCAGCAGCAGCAATAATAACAATAATAATAAGCTATTTTTCTATAAGATCTCCAGAAGCCCTTTTTCTTGAAACAGCTGTATGTGAAACGGATCCTTGGACTGGCTAAAACTGATTCCCAGATTAGTGAAAATATAGAAAAATACAATATGTACTCTTGAAATACAAGGAGAATGGTCACTTAATAATAGGTTGTTTTGGGTTTTTTTTTTTTTAAAAAGAGGGAATTGCGTCACCATAGCAGGGGAGATTGAGGCAAACAAATGCTGTGTGTGTCTTCACAGCCTGTCTCCAGGCATTAATGAACAGCTTTGGGGATCCCTCTGTGGCCTCTCTTTTCGTGGTTCTAGCCAGGGACTAGGTAGCCCTTAAGACTGAGGAGACTTTCAAATAAAGGAATGCCCTATGACAAGTCCTCAAGCAGAGGAATGTGTAGGATTGGCTTAGCATATTTTTCTTGCCTGAGGCAAAGCAGTAAATCTCCCTCCTCCCTGTTCATAGAACTCAAACCCAGCCAAATTATTTTGACGCAAGAGGCAGGAAATCCCATCAACACCTTTTCCCATCACTGGCAATAAACTATACCAAAAAATGCAAATTTAAAAACTAACTACTTTTTCAATACATCTCAGTCATCGGCCTGAAACAGCCATCTCTCTCTCTTGTCTAATGTTTGGGGTGATGCTGGAGGTATCTTCCAAGTTAGGAAACATGACCTTACTAAATATGAAAATTATTAAGAATCCTGGACAGTGGCCCTCAGATCAGCCTGCCATCCTGATTTAGGAAAGCCGGGGATCGGGTCACGTTCTCACAGTCAGTTTTGAGGGCTAGATGGCCATTTTCCCCTGCCTGCATGAGTGTGGGGAGGGGGCATTTTGTCCCAACAGCTTCAAAGAGGCAGCCATTTTGTTTCTTGAATGCCCTTGGAGGGGGGCACATGAAATGGTGCTGGGGTCAGAATCCGGCCCATGGGCTTTAGATTGGGAACTCTTGGTCTAAACATTGAGTGAGGTTGCCCCTGTCATGTTGTTGTTGTTGTTTGGCAAGCAACCATTCAATTAGATACATATTTCACTTGTTCAGTTGGAAAATGACACACACACACACCCTTTAGAGGGGCAAGACCCCTGAATATGTCGCTAAGTGGAGGATTAATTTTGGAACCACCATGTTATTCTACCTGGTGATAGGTTTAACTTTTAGGGCTCTGTAGGCCCATTGCTTCTGTGCCTCAGGAATAAGGTTCCAACAAGCCCTGGATCAATAAGGTTGTTCTCTGAGACTATAGACAGGAACGCGAGATGCTTTGCTCCTCTTGCCTTCTCTCTCTTACTCTTACTGTTTCCAGATTTTACTATGTGTAGACACCTGGATAGTTGAAATTTTCTGTAAAATGAGAGTTCAGGGAGACATTTCTGCTTTTTTCTGGGCAGCAACAGAGAGACTTTAAACTTCCAGCTTTACCACAATTGACTCCAAGCCTCCAGCTCTTAGTTGAATGGGATATTTATACATATAGCGTCCTGTATATATTTATACATATAGTGTCCATGTTATCAGGGACTGCAGTGGCTCAAGTGGCTAAGGCACTGACTGGAAGGCAGGAGGTCAGCAGTTTGATTCCCGAGTACTGCAGGACGGAATGAGCTCCCGTCTTTGTCCCAGCTCCTGCCAGCCTAGCAGTTTGAAAGAAAGACATTGCAAGTAGATAAATAGGGACCACTTCAGTGGGAAGGTAAACAGTGTTCCGTGTGCTCCGGTGTCTAGTCATGCCTGCCAGATGACCACGAAAATGTCTGCAGAAGCAGACAATGCTGGCTTTTCGGCTTTGGAACAGAGATGAGCACTGAACCCTAGAGTTGGATACAACTGGGTTTTGAGCAAGAAAAACCTTTACCTTTATATATGTTATCTAGCAAAGGCCTGTAAGAGTCTAAACTCAAAGGACTGGAGATGGTGGAAGGGGTGGGGGGAGAAGTTTGGTTCTTTCTCCAGGAGCCAGCTGTGTGTATTTGGTGGGTATAAGTGATCCAGAATGAAGCATTAAGATTCCACTGTGCATTGGAAATAGAGGCGAGAAGGGGGACAGTAGCATTGCTGCTAAATAACATACACACACAGCAGTAGCGTTTACGTGGAGC
Organism: Furcifer pardalis; assembly: GCA_030440675.1. Classification (NCBI taxonomy): domain Eukaryota; kingdom Metazoa; phylum Chordata; class Lepidosauria; order Squamata; family Chamaeleonidae; genus Furcifer; species Furcifer pardalis. Next base: position 20,495,511 of record CP126893.1, read on the forward strand.
AGCCTCAGTGCTGCTGGCTCAGCGCCGTGATTTCTTGGCAGGCGAGCCAGGAGGGAATGCGTTTCGGTTTGAGTTTCTTGGCAGGCACAGAGGCTGAGAGGGGAACGTTCCCTTCAATCCAGTCCTGGTTCTCGGTTCTCAAATTTATGCCCATCGGCTGCTACTTGGGTGGGCCAGAGGTGGCTGTGCAGAGGGAGGGGAGGAGGAGGCTGACTCCGAGTAGAAACAGGCGTTCCTTCCCCAATTGGTTGCCTGCATCTCCTGTGTGCGTCAAGGCGGGCTTTCTTTCTTTCTTTCTTTCTTTCTTTCTTTCTTTCTTTCTTTCTTTCTTTCTTTCTTTCTTTCTTTCTTTCTTTCTTTCTTTCTTTCTTTCTTTCTTTCTTTCTCTCCCCCTCTCTCTCTTCTTCTTCTTCTTCTACTTCTTCTTCCTTTTGCTTCCCTCCAAAGGGACTGTTCATACCATCAGCAGGAGATGCTTGACCTGGAGAGAGAGAGAGAGAGAGAGAGAGAGAGAGGCTACGAGGCCCAGTTATTGCTCATGCTCACAGGCAATTCTTCTGATGCTTTAAGCCACTTGGAAATGGTGTGGTTGCATAGCAGTCCCTGTGTGCTTGCACAGAAGAGGTGTTGACATAGGATTTTATTTTGAAAGCTGCGGCCTTGTGCCAGTCACACTGCAGCAGGTATGTCGGTTCTCCCGCGGCTGGCACTCTGAGAGAGTGGGCACAAAAAGTACTGAGGAATAAGAGGAGGAGGTGGTGTCAGACGCGCTGGGCGTGAAGATGTGGCAATGCCTACGAAACAGTGGTTTGACTGCCTGGTCTTTCTTATGTTGGCCCTTGAAGATGTTCCGATGCCAGTTTAAGAGAAACAGACTACAGTAAAATCTCAGGTTACAACGGAGGTCCGTTCCAACAGCTTCTGTCGTAATGCAAAAGAAATCGTATCCCGAAGAACGTTTTCCCATAGGAATGTATTGGAATTTTTAAAAAGTCCTGACTAGACCAAAAATAATACAAAAAATACAAAAATCACCACCACCACCCCAAAAAGCCAGACACACTCGTCCCCATCCCCACAAAAGCAACAAAGCAATCTCCCTATCTTTTCCATGCTGTTTGGGGACCTTATCCACTCCATTCCAACCTGGGGGAGGTGCACGTTGAGCCCATTTTCTGCCCCTGCTAGCACAGGGAGATTATGGGGACCTTCTCCGCTCAATTCCCACCTTCCTCTGAACTCCCTGGGCAGCGCTACAGCCGAAAACACACACCTCCCGCAGTCCCATATAAAAGAGTGAAGAGGGTTTAACCTGGAGTCAAAAGCATTGTAACATCGATGCCAGGAAATCCTTTGGTCATTGAACGGAGAGTGTGCCAGTATTTAAAGAGCCTCTTTCTTAAGGTCATCCATCTCACCTCCTTCAACATTTCTCAATGGACAGTCTGGATTTGGCCATGAATATGGGCTTTGTAAAAATAACTTTTCACTGCCAACCAGTATCAACAAGGAGAAAATATTGCCAGAACTAAGAGAGCGCATTTCTCCACAATGGGCATGCAGAATGAGTGTTTGTTTACATGTAACCAGACATTTCAAGGACTTTTGTGTCAACACATTTACAGTACATTCATATAAGTTGTAGTCTTCTTTGCCAAGGCCTGTAGAGAAACCTCAGCATTAGACATATACATGTGTATGTAAATGTGTCATATGAAGTTGTACATCTTTGGGTTTTGTTCTTATTCTGAAGAGCCATTGGAGCATCAGTGGAATCAGGAATGTTATGCTGCGGAGAAGAGGAGATTGCATGTGCCACTTGTCTTCCAGAGTGGCTTACAAACACCAACAGAAATAGAAATACAACAGGAGGTAGATCCCAGATCCCAGCAGGCATCGAAGAATCGAGCATTTTTTAAACAAGAGACAAAACTGAGTGCTCCAAAGTTAGGAGCACTGCCAAAATTAAAGGGATTTTACTTGAGAACATGAAGAAGGCACCAGGCAAATTTCTCTAAGAAGGTAGCTCAAAAGACTGGGTGCTGCTATTGAGAAGGCCTGCCATGTTTCAGACAGAGCAGGGAAGCTCCTGAGCTTATGGAGAAGCAGACCATTCTTCACCCCTGCCTACTTCCATTTCTCATTACTACTAAGTAGGCACAACTAACACCTCAATATTTCCAAAGGAGGTCTTTTGGGTCAAAGGGCATTGCCTTTAAGAAAAGCTTCAACCTTAACACTGATAGGAATTTAGGGTGCTACCGGCTACCCTGATAGGTCCTATCCCTGTTCATGTATTTAGGTGTCTGCATTATGTGTGGCTGTCAAATACGTGAAAGAGCTGTTGAGGTGTGTGAGTTGAGACCCATCTCCCGTAGCTGCAGAACTGTATGCTGCCCTGGAGCCACATATCGTCTCTGTTTACCCCCTGAGTGGCCCTTGGAACAGGGTTTGGTAGGGATGAGGAATTCTGCAAATCTTTGACTTCCAAGATGATTATTTTCTCACTGGTAAGGTGGAGAAACAACATTCTTGATGGGGGGGGGGGAGAACATCTTTCAGCAGAAATGCCTGATAATCATGTTGCCAAGATGGCTGTTTTTCCACTACTATTTGAGGCAGAGAAACAGGAATTTTAGGAATTTCAGTGACTACTGAAGCTAGGAGAGGCTATCACTTCCAAATGCTCATGGAGACCCTTGGATTTCAGGCTTCTATGGAAGATAAGCTTAACTGGAGGTGAAGGGAGTAGGCAGGCGTCTACATGGAGTCAAAGATACCTAGTGTGGAGTAGTGGATAGAGTAATGGACTAAGATTCGGGATGCCTGGTTCAAACTTACTGGTGCATGGAACAGGTAAAACCACAACATAAATATATCATTTACCTCAAAAGCCCTGTTAGTGTTGCTATAATTAAATTCCAGCTTAATGGTACACAACAACAAACACAACATGGGGTTGAGTTTGCATCTATAATAATCACCCCAGCTCTGCTCATTGTTCTATTTCACCGAGTAATCTGTCTCTGAGTGGATGTCAGCATTGGGCACAAGTGCTGCTTGTAGCTGGTGTAGCAGAACTGGCACAACAGCTCATTTTGTGCAGAAACAGAGATAAAAATTGATATTCATATGGACACAGTCTCTCTTGTTTACACACAGGCAGTCAAGAAAGCATACAGACAGACAGACACAGAGAGGTCCTCTGCCCCTGGGAAGGAAACGGGCAGGTGTAGGCTGACATGGAGTAGCTGAACATAGGGCAGTGTGTCCCACGTGGCCTGATGGACAGACCACCACTGAATGTGAGAGATGAATGGGTGTGTATATACATACATGTCATCCCACATCAGTTGACCCTAGATGCATCCCTTGCTCTAAATGTTTCAGCCTGAGCCAGCCATACTACATTGGCAACGCATCAATGGTGTCCATCTGTACTGGGTTTATCTACTAAGTGAAATGGAATAAATATCTGAGTGTATGTACATCCTGAATGATCTGAGAGGAGATAAAAAGCAAAGCACACAAAACTTAATTATCTGGGAAGGTGGAGAAACAAAGCAAAACACCAGTTCATCAAAGTAATTTGAGGTGTTCTTTCTGGCAAGGAAGACCAAATTGAGCTGATGACATCTGTTCTTTCTAAGGAGTTGTGTGTTTCTTTCTTTCTTTCTTTCTTTCTTTTGGGGGGGAAAGAAAAATAATAATAATCAATTTTCCCCAGTGGTGGGCATCAGCAGGTTCGCACCAGTTCGCTAGAAATGGTAGCGTAAATTCTGGCTGGCCCCCCCCATCCAAGTTTTGAAATAAAGTAGTCCTAATTCAGGTGCAAATCAGGGCTTCCCCCCTGGCCACACCCACCATACCATGCCCACTGTGTGGTAGTAATTTTTTTTTTTGAGCCTACCACTGGTTTCCCCCCTTTGTCATGATGTTCTGGGAGGCATGGGGGTGGGTTTACAATCTCCTCGGGGGCTTTGATTCCTTGTCTGAAGGATGAGGCCAAAACCTATTCCCCTTTAGTTGTGAAATCCCAGGGAAATATTGATTTGAAACATGTCTCTTGGCAGTGAATTCCACAGAACCAACGACTTTGACAGGTTTAAGTTGGTTACGAATACATTTAGGAGAGAGGGTGCAAGCAACACCAGCTAAGAGTAGCTGCTTCATATCCAGAGGGCCGTAAATTACCCGAAGCTGGGGCTTGACCTTTGCCATCATGCTCTTTTCTGTGGGCTTTTCAAGAGGGACCCTGGGTGATGGCAGTGGAAGATGAGTGCAGTGGCAGAACTTTGAAGTCTTGTTTCAACAAGGCCCTCCATACAGAATTCATGAACTCATCACCGGTAGATTTCATTTTCCCCGGTGAGTTCGAGCCCAGGTCAACCCATTCCGGGCAATGCTGCAGGTCTCATGGTTATCAAACAAATGTAATTAAAACAAACTCTTAATATCTTGCTTTTGGGGAGCAGAAAAGGATGATTCATGTGTTTGTTTGCCTTTGAACTTTTTTTATTTAGCAGCCTTTCCTTGTTTAAGTACAGTATCTCAGTCCAAATGTATCTTGGTTTCCCATCTGTATAAGCAGACCGATTATATATGTAGCACCCTTCCCTGTCTTGCAGGATAGGCTGGGATAATGAATGTGATAAGCATTGCAAGAGAGGCTACAGAAAGGCCAAGCTGAGGATGCATATGTATTTTGGAAGAGGGGGGGGACTCAAAATAATTAAACTGGGAGCAGCAGCTACCTGAGGGCAGGAGTTTGCTCCTCTCCTGGATCTGTTGCTACTGTCAGCAATGAAATTCTGCCACCGGAGTTGACAGGGAATCCAGAACAACTTCAACAGTTCTCAGGGGTGTGGGAGATGGCTCCATCACCCTCTTACACCATATCATCTTATGAGGCTGCAGGATAGGACCTTCTTTCTCTTTTTAAAACAGGGTTCTTAACCTATGGCCTGGGTCCCAGATGCGACCCATGACACCATTTCAAGTGGCTCACCTCCATCCATACCTGGAAGTGCCATGTGTGGCAGACAGGGCAAAATGACCTTCCAGCCCCTGAAGCTGTCTGAGAGAGCATAGCCTGGCCCTCAGCTTGAAAGGATTGAGAACCCCTGTTTTAGAAGGACAGGAAGCAGAGAAGAAGAAATAAGCTGCTATGGTTTCAGAAACGTACGTGTTTGGCAGGGGCAGGGTGTCCGGGCTGTGCAATAAAAAATACAGAAGCCTCTCATGACCAACTCCTGAGTTAGACAGTTCATGCAAACTTTGAAACATTAAAGAAACAATACAGTAAAACCTCACATAGAGCGCCTCGCTTAGAGACTAACTCGCTTGAAGAGCAGAATTTTCTCTGAATGATCGCCTTGCTTAACAACTAAAACCAACCAAAAACTTGCTTAACAACTAAATCGCGGCTTGCAAAAAAATAAAAAATAAATCGCCAGAAGTCACAATTGGTCACTTTCAATGGTGTTTCGCTTAAAGAGCAATCCCGTGGAACACATTATGCTCTTTAAGCGAGGTACCACTGTACTGATAGTGAAGTGTGAACCTAGATGGGTTGTGCAAAATCAGTATAAAACTGAATGAATGTTTCTTGCAACAATTGTATAAAAGGAGATGCTAAGGCATGACCCTCCTCAAGCAACTGGTCTTCTCCCTACATCATTGGAGGTTTCCTTCCACAAGAACTCACATACCCAAGATCGTGCTACCATTGTTTAACTGGTCAGGCCTACGTTTGTTTTCATGGAAGTAAATTTCAAGAAATTCAGTTGGACAAATTCCTAAGAAAATGGGCACAACGGCTGCAACCTAACAATCTTCTGTGCACAATTTCAATTGAATATAGCAAGGTTGTGCAGTGCAATCTTAAGAATAGCAGTGGGCAAAACATTGGACCATAATTGCCAATAATCCCTTGCTGTTGGCTGTGCTGGCTAAGGCTGATGGAAGTTGTAGTCCAGCAGTCCTTGGAGACTGTTTTCCAACAGCATCATGAAGCTCTCTAACTCTTGTTCTTGGATGTAGTCACCCACTGGCTGCTCTGCTGTGGCACACAAATGTTTTCTATGCATATGCATGACATCTGATATCAGCAAGATAAAAAGTAGTGCTGTGTTTTTTTTATAGCAAGGACTAATAAAACTGCTTGGCAGAGAAGTGAGATAGTAAGTCTTGTTTAGTGCTCTGTTGAAGCCCTGTAGGAAGTGTGGTTACAAGGGAGCTGCCTAGTAAGCTGTAAACAAGGCTTTCCTGCTCTTATTTCCTCAGTTTGTTAGCAGATTTTTTTTAAAAAAGTATTTGTTGATGGGCTTTGTTCACTGTAACCTGAACATCTACTGGCACAGTGACATTTCTATATCAGTTCAAGCGATCACACATCTGAACTGGTATAAACATTGTTGTTGTTTAGTAGAAGCCACTGTGCTGGAAACAAAATTCATAATTTTGGCCTTGGAAGCTCCAGGGTGATTTGTGTTTGCATCATGTTGTCAACCCATAAGATTCCCCACGTTTTTCCTAATGAAGTCATACCCTTAGTGCAGAATTCACATTGCTTACATGGTTTTCTTACTTTTGTTTAACTGCTTTTAAAGATAACCAAAAAGTGGAGCAACATACTTTTATTGAACTGAAGAACTGACACTCCCAAATGAGATATTTTGGAAAAATGTACTTTATACTGTGCATTATTCCCCTTAACTCTGAGAAAATCCTTTTTATGTATATTTGCCTGCAACTAGTGTCAATTTTCTGTCTTTCAGGCAACCTTTGCTCCCTAACCCTAGGGTTTTACAGCAGGAGTTGGCATTCTGCTAGCTAGATGGACAGACATGAAAGACACAAGTTCAATGTGCATTAGCCAGTTGGGAGAGACGTGCTGTGTGAGCAGATAAGCATTATACCTGACCCATCTTGCTGCATTAGGACATACTGATTGCTTCATGTGTGTGCAAACATGGGGTTTGTGTACTTTCATGTGTTTAGGCATTGCGCTAGTAAACAGCCTCACCTCCTCTGTTTATTCCAGGAGTGAATTAAAACCAGCCGTACACAACTAATGAAATGCTGATGTACTCTGCAGTGACTCTCCCTTGACCCTGCCCCACCTAGAGCCTCTGGCCAGTTATGTGGGTGGAAGAAGGAAAGCATGAATTCTCTTCATATAAGAACCATGGGAAAAATTATCCTTCTCATATACCTGACTTGGAGTTAGAATTCATTACTACTACTCTTAGCATTGCCACCTCATGGTCAGGTGAGGAATTTATTGTTCTTTACAGCTTAGAATGCATGCGCTGTTTGTTTGCACGTACGGTGGAATCCGAGCAAAACAAATTAAAGGAATCATGTTTTAGAATTGTTGAGTGGGAAGGAACTCCAAAGATCGTTGAGTGTTGACCCTCTGCCAAAGTAGAACATCCACAGCTCAAGTTTCCCTGATAGGTGGTTATCCAACTCCTTTGAAAACTTCTAGGGAAGAAGAACCCACCAGTTTCTGATGCAGTAAGTTCCATCGTCAGACAGATCTTACCATTCCTACTATTTAGTTGGAATCTACTTTCATACATATCACAGCAAATCATGTTGTATGAACTGGCTTTTGACTACCATATATACGCGAGTATAAGCCGACCCAAATATGCTGAGGTACCTAATTTTGACCTGAAAACCCAGGAAAATAGATTGAACCAAGTATAAGCTGAGGATAGGAAATGCAGCAGCTGCTAGTGAGTTTTGATAATCAAAATACATTAAAATATGGTAAAATTAATTACATTTTTGGCAGTCTTGGGACCCTCGTGGTCATTGACCCGAGTATAAGCCGTTTCTCCCTTTTTTGGGGGCTCATTTTTGGGACTAGGCTTATACTCGAATAGATACAGTAACTGTCTTCTGCTATTCAGTTACTGTTTCTCATCTGCTGTTCTCAAACCAGAAATCCCAGCATGACTCTCTTAAATCCTTCTCTTCCCAACCCCTGTATATGTAAAAAAGAAACATTTCTCTCTCAAATGAATTCTTCTGCTCTTTTTAAACAATCTTGATTTAAAACTGAACTTTGCCACCATGAGCTCAAGAAACTTGAATGTGTATTTCCCCCTCCCTCCCATATAAGCTATACATTCTTGTTACAGAATTGTGCAGCAGATACAAAAATTACGTGTTATATGAAAATGAGATTGTAACATCACAAACACACTCGACTCCAGGTTGCAGGCTTTTTCTGAGGCATTTTAGCTAGATGTAAAGAGGGAAATGATGGTGCTTGGCTTTAGGGTCCTGTCACTAAATAGGGGGTCTTATCCATAGGGTTTGTTGCATTCCAGCTGCTGCTGTCTATGGCAGAGAAACCCTGCTGTTCTCTTTCCCAGACAAAGTGTGTGTTCCTGGCAACACCTGTCCTACTGATGGATTATGAAAGCATGCAAGCAGGTGCCTCCTTCTATCAACTGCCTCACAAGTGACTCTGACAGCTCCAGTCATCCAGGGCTCAAGTCAAGACAGGGAATGAATCTTTACAGAGTGTTTGGAGAAATCACCCTCCTACCCATTTTGATGTACTAGTGGCAACTTTGCTGGGTGGAATTTATACTGATGCTGTGGGTGTTCAATGCAAAGTAAACCAGTGTCCATACTGAGTAGGGAACAGAATGCCATGAGCATGGGATGCCAGTGTCGTGTAATTGTTTGTTTGTTTGTTTGTTTGATTGCTTGCTTGCTTGATTGATTGATTGATTGATTGATTGATTGATTGATTGAATTTATATACTGTCCATCTAGGACAGGAGTTCTCAACCTTTTAAAGCTGGGGCCCAGGTCACACTCCCTCAGACAGCTTCGGGGGCTGGATGGCCATTTTGCCCTTCCTCCACCACATGGCACTTCCTAGTGTGGTGGAGGTGGTGGGAGCCACATGAAATGGTGCAGCGAGCCTCATCCAGTCAATGGGCTGCAAATTGAGAACCCCAGATCTAGGATTTTATCTTACTCCTGGGTGGCTTACATCTTTGAAAAACAAGGACAATCATACAGTAAAATTTCATGATTTCAGCGGCAATATCATAATGCAGCCACATAAAATAAAAAGAGAACCATTAAATTAAGAAAAACCGCATGGGCAAAAAAAACTGAATAAACAAAACTTAAATTCTAATAAGTGAAACTAAACCTTGTATTCATTGGCGGGGGGGGGAGGAAAACTTTCTTGAAGTCCTCCTTAAAAATCACTAAGTGAAGATGTTTCTTCAGTATGTTCAGGGATGTGGCCTGGTATTCCACATTTGTGGTGATATGACTGAATACAAGGCAGAAATGTATGCCACCCTGCCAGTTCTCTTCTGTGAATCTGAATGTTAACTTTTGATTTTAATAGCAGTGAGGTAAAGGAGCAAGGACTTGTAGTATTGGAACAGTGGGATAATTTGATTAGCAGGATCACTCCATTACTACGAGGTTTCCTTCTTTCTTTTTATGTTAGCTGTCATCTTCACAATATCTCGCAGGAATTGCACTGCAGAATACTGTACAGTAAAACTTCAGATAACACTAAAACCTGGTTCCACAAGTCTTGGTGTTATACGATTTTTAGTGTTATCCGATGCATGTAAAAATCCTATGGGATCAATAGAGATACATTGTAACCACACAGGCTTTAGCGGTTGCATCCCATAGGATCTTAATGTTATCCGATGCAATTCTTCCCCCCAGATTGCTTAATGTTATGCGATTTTAGTGTTATTCGATACTAATGTTATCTGAGGTATTACTGTATTTGGATGGTGGTGGTAAGTGAAACTCCTTAGTTTTATGTGGCCTGTTCAGCAATGGAGGAAAAACGTTGTACCAAAACCAGCTACCTGCATTTTGGGGCTGTCTCTGTATACATGGCTATGAGTAGTTGTCATGATAACTACCTTCACTTCCAAGATCAGTATCATGGTGCCACTGATAGATGTGTACATATTCAGTATCAGTAGGTTGACAATTAAATATTTTGCAAATCAGTCATTAGTTAAGGTGCTTTATATGTAGCACTGTTACATTGTGGTATTCCATACATGATAATAAACTAGACATTTAAGCAATCACAGAGGGAAACCAGATGAGGCTGTTATTATGTTCTTGGCTGCCATATTGAGATTGGACACATTGCTTGTTGTTTTGTTATTTAAACTAGGCACACCTTATCTTGATATAACAGGCATGGTTGTCCATGCCACAAGAAACCTAGCAAGCAGCATTAGAAGAAATTAATGCAGGTTGTTTAGCAACATTTATGCACTACATGGCTATTGGCCACGGAAGGCCGTAGGACAACAAGGAGAGTGTTTTATTTTGTGAAACACCCAGACAAGTGACGGGTACAGCCTTTCATCTTATGGTGACCTGATTTCCTTTGCGTTTGTACTTCTGGTCCCTATTGCAGCTCAATTGCTAATTTGATTGTCATCACAGTGTTTCATAACCTTTGGTTTTTGGACTTCAATTCCCAGAAGCTTAAGTCACTTCCCCAAAGCACTGATCAGCCAATGTACTGACTTTATTTATTTATTTATTTTTCAAATTTATACCCCGCCTCGCTCAGGCGAACCTGACTCTAGGCGGCTTCCATACTAAACAAAACAATATAATACAATATAACAATATCCCACCAAACCCCCCCCCCATTAAGTCCTCTATTGCCGCCCAAGACCCCCAAGTTCTCTCCCTTCGAGGCCGGATGGCCGAGGGAGAGTCCAACAAAGTCCAACAAAGGGGAGCGGCGGCGGTGTCTGGCGTGGCGGCGGCGTTTCTTCGGGCCTCCCCCGGCCCAGGGAGGCTCCTCTTATCTTCCTCCCGGCCGGTGACGGGGGCCGGGGGGGCACGGTGGCGGCGGCGGCGTCTTGCGTGGCGGCGGCGTTTCTTCGGGCCTCCCCCGGTCCAGGGAGGCTCCTTTTATCTTCCTCCCGGCCGGTGACGGGGGCGGGGGGCGCGGCGTCGGCGGCGTCGGCGTCTTGCGCGGCGACGGCGTCGTCGTTGGCGGTTCTTCGGGCCTCCCCCGGCCCAGGGAGGCTCCTTTTATCTTCCTCCCGGCCGGTGACGGGGGCTTCTGGGAATTGAAGTCCACCAGTGTTACGTGGAACATAGTTTCAGAAACGCTGGAAGGCTGAGAATGATGAAGGGAGATGCAAGGTGCTTTGTTGGAACTAAAATGTTATGGTCATTTCTTACTGAGCTGTTGGACAATTAAAGGTGTGGCCAGATACAGAGCAAGCCTGCCTACAGAGCCACGGACAGGAAATGACTATAGCATAGGGCAGTGGTGGAAAACCTATGGCACATGTGCCAGACATGGCACTCCCTGCCCTTTCTGTCGTCACACACACTTCCTCCCTCCCCAGAAGAGAATTCACCCCACCCCTCTGCCCAGCAGCCCAATAGGAGTGCTTCCTCCTTCCTCCCAGCACAGAGTTCACTGTTTGGGTTTGGGCACTCAGTCTCTAAAAGGTTCGTCATTACTGGCATAGGGCAACACATGGAGGAGTGCTGTGGGCATGGAATCCCTTCCACAAAGTTATTTCCAGGTTCATTTCTATGGTGAATGCAGTTGCAGAGAGAGAAATGTGTGCTGGTTTAGACTGGGTCGTCTGACAATGTATTGAAAGCAATGAGAGACAAGAAGAGGGAATGAGTTTGGAAGTAAAATGTGAGAAGGTACCATGTAAAACACAATGATAATGTTGCAACTCTTTAGGGTCAAGCTTCACAGCAAGTTTGAATAACAAGCAGGGATGTTCAATTATTCCCAGTTGTAAAAAAACACACTTACTTTTCTGTTAGGCCTGCCAGTCCTTGTGTGTCTCTGCGCCTAATGAGGTCTCACTCTTATGTCTGACGAAGTGGATTTGATCCATGAAAGCTAACATTAAAATACAGCAGTTAGTCTTTAAGTTGCCACAACATTTTTTTGGCCTTTTTGTTTTGTTTACTTTCTGAAATGATAAGGAAAAGAACTACAGCCAAACCTTGCATAAAGAGTGCTTTGCTTAAAGAGTAATTCGCTTAAAGAGCAGAATTTTCTCTGAATTTTTGCTTCACTTAACAAATAAAACCAACCAAAAACTCGCTTAACAAATAAATTGGGGTTCGCAATTACTCCCAAAATTGGTCACTTACAATGGTGTTTCAATTAAAGAGCAAACTCGCTTAAAGAGCAATCATATGGAACGCATTATGCTCTTTAAGCGAGGTACAGCTGTACAATGAAATACAACAAAATAAAGAACGCCATTTGGATCCTTCTGTTATTAGACTACAGGTAATGTATTTGCTTTCAATACCTGCTGTTGTAAGACGGCCGACAGGGAAAAGAAGTCAAAATATCACATAATTTAACTGGTTTGCTAATCAAAGCCAGGCAGAGTTCTTTATTATCGTATCCTATTCATGTAATGAAACAGTCGCGTTATAAGCCTTTAGGGCAAATTTTGATTCTGCAATTTTGTTCTCAAATTGCAAGGTCAGTTTTTAAAATGTTTGTAAAGTTTCAGCTTTACGCTGATTCCACAGGTAACTGAATGTCTTCCCACAGCATAGTGCCTATAATGGTGCTGTCACAGGCAGTTGCAAACATAAAATAAGAAGAATGAATGAAAATGTAATCGCTTTCAAGTGGCAGGCCTTTCCTGAATGCTGGCAGATCTGATTGTAGGCGGAGGTCAGTTGGCAGGAGGTTCCAAAGGACCAGAACTGCCACCAAAAAGGCCCTCCATCTGGTGCTAGAGAAATGAGCCTCTCTAGCAGTTGGTACCCTTAGAGAGCCCCTCCGGTCCTCTCTAGTGGGATGGGCTGATATCCTTGGGGTGATGCGGTCTCTTAAGTAATTAGGCTCAACTGTGCTTGGCCAGCCACCCAGTTTTACTTCTTGATACACAATCACAAGTGTTAAAAACACACACATAGAGCATCCAGTAATGCATAATTGTAGATTATGCTCTAAACATGCATGCTGAATGGAACTCATTTAGATGCTGTCTGTGGTATAAGACTTTTTTCATACAAAAAGTCATGGAGATGTGACATGCCCACTCACGTGCCTGTTGTTTCATTTGTAAATGATACCAAATTTCGTCCTTCTATTCTGATATCTAGGCGTAGCTTCTCTTCTGATGCAATGACAAGTCAGACCTGGCCAGTCAGCATTTCTTCATCATGGCTCAGAAAAGCACATTGCCTGTAGCAATACTCCAAAAGCCTGTGTTTAAAACAATCATAATATGCAAAATAATTTCGTTTTCAACACAACTGGAATTGCTGTGAGATAATGAAAACTGGTCCTCTTCTGAGCAAGCATTGGGATATGGTTCAGGCAGGCACTACTCCAACCTCTCACTTTTAGGACCAATAATTTGATAATAAGGTACACGAGTGAAACACAGTATATGTTGACGGGTGTTCTCTCAGATGGCACTGTGAGGAATCAAACTCCCAGGCACTGACTCCACAGATATCTAATACACGGAGCTATCCAGGTATTAATTCTGTCATGAGGCATAAAGCCGAAATCTGTACCCAGTGATAAGTCAATAGCAGTACCACTTAGGGCAGTCTCTGGGAGATTCACAAGGTAATTAGCATTTTGTCCCCAACATTTTATAGACTTCAGAAGGATGGAAGGATGAGTGAACGTTGGTTCTGTCAGGATCAAACTCAGATTGTGAACAGAGTTTTGGCTAAAATATTGCAATTTAACCACTGTGCCCCAGAGGCTCTTGGAACACAAAGTCTGGTAAAGTAACTTTAAAAAAAATACAACTCCCAGGGTGTTCCAGCCAATATGTGAAATATTGTTAGAGAGCCACAACAATTTCTATTGTACTGAAATAGAACAATCAGTCCTGACATTATGAATGGTGGATAGCTAGTTACAGGAGCCAACTACCTACAATCGCTTAGTAAATATTTTAATAGCATTAGGTAAAGGTTAAGGTTGCCCTTGCTCAAAAGCCAGTTGTATCCAATTCTAGGGTTCAGTGCTCATCTCCGTTTATAGTCAAAGAGCCAGCGCTGTCTGTGTTTGCAGATGTTTCCATAGACATGTAGCAGGCATGACTAGACACCGGAGTGCACGGAATTCTGTTTACCTTCTTACCTTGCTTTCAAAATACTAGATTGGCAGGAGCTGAGACAGAGATGGGAGCTCACTCCATCATGCAGTACTTGGGTCTCAAACTACTGACCTGTCGACCTTCCAGTCATCATGTCCAGCATCTTAACCACTAAGCCAGTGCCTTTAATAACATTGTTGTTTAGTGAGACAATTTATTCCAACCCTCTGCGACCCCATGGACCATTGCACGCCAGGCACCCCATCCTCTACCATCCTTCTCAACCTGCCCAACTCTGTGCCCATTGCATCTACAATGCCATCTAGCCATCTCATTTTCTGCCGCCCCCTTCTTTTTTTGCCCTCAACCTTTCCCAGCATCAAGGCCTTCTCTAGTGAATCCATTAGAAGCTGTTTATACAGGCATTTAGCCTGCAGTTAGGGGCTGATTGGGAGCCAGTTGATTTGATCATATGCACACATCAATCAGGCCAGTCCACCCCAACCTTGTCCCAACCTGCCCCATTTTGAGACCCCATCATGGAGCTAAACCAAATTGTCCCTCTGTATTTTAAGCCATCCCTTGCATATGTACACACTGGGAATAGAGAGAGTGGGACAGCTTTCCAGCTGGTGAGGGATCAGCTATAACATAATAATAACATGCCTTTTGCACACACTCTACACCTGCTTCTGGTGAGACTCAGTGGTGAATGCAGAAGAGAAAGCTGTGTTACAGCTGCTTTACATCTGATGGGAGAAACCCTTTCCCTGTCAACTACAAAGAGGCTGTTCCACACATAGAAGCAGAAAGAGTGTCTCTTTGCAGCTGCTGTGGGGCGTTTAGGGCTTCTGCAGCCCCATCAGAGAAGCAAAATGCTGTCTGGATTTGGGGATTGTGCCAAACAGCATTTTGCTCCTCCTCCTTACTTCAAGTGGCTTAAAAAAACTTTGCACAAGCTCGGAAGGGCCAGTGTAGACAAGAGCTTGGTTTCCTTAAGTAAGTGCTTATTTCCATGGTCACTTGAATGACTAAAGCTGGGATGGGGTTTTGTTTTCGTTTTGCCACCCAGCAAAATTTTTAACCTGATGTAAAAGACGTGTTCCCTTTACTTCCTCATAGGTGATATACAGGGAATCTGTATTTCCAGAATGGGTCTCTCTCAACCAGATTAATCAAACAGCACGGCCTTTTCCATGTGGCTTCAAGAGGTTAACACGTTGGGCTCTGTTTAATTTCCTTTATTCAACCCACATTCCTGTGCAATAGCAACTTACTCTTCTGCCCCTACTATGAACTGAAAGTAGGAGTAATTCTCTGCTGTGGAAGCAAGCAGAGGCATTTCCATGTTCTTAGGGTTTGAAGGCTGGAGGAATCGGCCTTTTTGGTCCCTTCATCACGATTTAATGCCCGCTGCACACGTGCGCACACCCTCACGCACACCCTCACGCACAGGATCAGGCAGGCGGCGAGACTTGTCAACATGGCACTTCAAACCACTTGTGGGTCGTGTTGCCGGTAAAAGAGGGGCATGTGGCAGGCGGGTGTGTGAAGGTAAATAGTGGAGTTTGCTCAGGAATTATCTGGCATTTGTTGAATAGGGGAGGGAGCAGGCAAGTGGAGTGAAGGAACGGAGGAGTGTTTGTGTGTCAAACAAGAGGAGTGAGAAGAACATCAATTGGTCTGAGCACTAGCGGGAGTTTGCTGTGGCTGTGGCTCAGTTAGCAATGGCACACTGGCCTCTTCATTGCATCTCATCACCTGCTCCTCGGTCAGCCTTAAATTAGGACTTGTGACCACCAGACAATTTGTGCACCCTTTGAAATAGTAGTGTGTGGAAGAAGATTGTGCCATTTGCAGCTGTCTTGTCCTGGTCTGTGCTCCCTTTCTGAGGGTACCGGCTGATTCACTGACAAAATTAATAACTCTTTAAATTAATCAGAGAGTAAACAAAACAAAAAGACAAAAAAAAATTGTGGCACCTTAAAGTCTAACTTTTGTATTTTATTGTTAGCTTTTGTGGATCAAGTCTGACGAAGTGGACTTGATCCACGAAAGCTAACATTAAAATACAGCAGTTAGTCTTTAAAGTGCCACAGCATTTTTTTGGCTTTTTCTTTTGTTTTGTTTACTCTCTAATATATTTGAAACACAGACTAACCCCACTCGTGGTTCAAAAACTTTAAATTAATGCAACTCTTAATGTTCTGCCCCTGTTCGCTGCCATCTTTGTCTTGCTGTTTGTTTGAATTTAAAATAAATTAAGTGTTTAATCTTGTTTATCATTTGAATTGTTCTAAAGTCCCTTTATTGAGCAGCTTCAGCTCTTTTTTATTTCACAAAGACATTGTTTGGTTTCCCAACCACCCAGATGGTTTACATTCTGCATTAAAAACTAATCAGCAGAGTCTGATTGCATATCGATGGCAGTGTAAACTTGGTCAGTGTAAATTTCAGAGTAAATTGCCACAAGTTAAGAACTCAGGCTGGGCATTTCCTATTGTACACTGACTCATTCAGCTGGTTGTGACAGGATACACATACAGTACAGTATGTCAACTTCTTTACCTGTGAAAATTCACTTATGAATTTAGTGTTTCTCTGATTGGTGTAACTCACATGATTTCAGCTAATACCAAAATTCTACAAGAAAAGTTGTACACAACACACAAGAGTAATAATCACTGTCCATAATAAAAGGCCATGAAATACAGTAAGTCCATCTTGACATCTTGCAATATTTCTATGCAAAGCTCAGATTAAAACACAATAAACACAGTCACCATATACAACCGCAGTAACTCTCTAAACACAATCTCCTTTGCTTTGCTAACTTAACATCTGTAGTAAGGACCACAAAAGCCTGTTTCCAACTGAACCCTACAGAGGTAAAATTAAACTTGCTGATAAAGACTAGTTTAAGAATTTCTGATTAAAGTTTCTTTTTAAAGCCTTTTTTGCTGAGTAATTGTGACTTTCAGATGAGCAGCAGAATGTTATCCAAAGCAAACATACACCCGTTGTTTTTTTCAGTGTTGTCTTCTTTTATGTCATAGTTCTATGGGTGTTAATATAATGTGAACCACAGTACAACACAGATGAAAGGGATTAGGCTTACATTGCTGAACAATGCATAATTATTTTGGTCCTCTTAAAAATTGTTGGTAAATACAATTCACTTTAATAATATAAGAGAGCAGTTTAAAAAATAGCTTGGCTTTCCTAGGAATCCAGCCTTAATTTGACAAGCCTGTTTGTAAACAATATAATCATATTCATCAGGGCATGTTCAGAACTAAAAAAAGGAATAGCTATAGTAATTACATTTATATACCGCCCTGCAGTGCTTAGAGCAGGGATTCTCAACTTGTGGCTTGTGGGCTGGATGCGGCCCACAGTACCTTTTCATGTGCCCCCCCACTGCCTCCACCACACTAGGAAGTGCCATGTAGTGGAAGAAGGGCAAAATGGCCATCCGGCCCTCGAAGCTGTCTGAGAGAGTGTGACCCAGCCCCTGGCTTAAAAAGGTTGAGAACTCCTGCCTTAGAGCATGTGCTGCGTTGCTGTTATTATTATGGTTGCTATATACACTATGAAGTTGCTTCTGAATTCTGACGATGCAATAAATTAGCGACTGCTAAATTACAGACCTTCAAATTAGGGTGTGGTTAAATGGCTTCAAAAGTGCTTGCCTGGTTGCACTGGAAAGTGTCTCCCTTAAAGGAACCATTTAGTCTGCTGGGGAATCTCCCAGCTCCCAAAAGTAAAAGCCCTGTAGTTGGACCAAAGAGAAAACAGTTTGAGATCGGGTTGAGCACATTTTCCCATGCAGCATGTGATCACTGGAAATACCGTGGACCCTCGGTTAATTGAATTAATGCATTTTCTGGGATTTTTCGTACAACAAAAATTACTTAAACTGAATTTCCCATAGGAATGCATTGAAAACCAAAATACATTAACCACAATGTGGTTTCCCCTAGGAAAAAAACTCTGTAAACTGAGCCACTGTTTTCTATGGGTTTCCTTTTATTATGAGATGTTTCCAATAACCAAGCCATTCATCAACCGAAGTTCCACTGTAGATCCCACCAGACCGATCCACAAGTAGTTCTCTATTTTATCAATGTTTTGTTTTTTAATTATATAAGCATATACCTGTGGACATGTTAGTCGGTTCCGCAAAGCTATCCAATAGGCTTTGGCTAGTAGCAATAGTAATTACACTTATATACCTGCTTCATAGTGCTTAGTGCACTCTCTAGGCAGTTTATAGGTAATTAGCATTTTGCCCCAAACATGCTAGGTGCTCATTTTGCCATCCTCAGAAGGATGGAAGGCTGAGTCAACTTTGATCCCCATCACGATCGAACTCACAGCGTTTTGCATGCAGTACAGCAGTTTAACCACTGTGCCACCTGGGCTCCTTCTTAGAGGGATTATCCATTAGTACATAATCAAAAAGAAAAAAACTATGAAAAACCAACAGATTTATTTTAGTATACATATTCATGTGATACAGTCTACTTCAGGTACAGTACATTGTAAATTCACAAATGCTCATCCTGAAATAAATCAATTTGTCTTAAAGATGCCATGATACTTTTGTTTCTGTTAGACATGCTGGAACAGATTAACATGGGTGACTCATTGAAATCCTCTGAGTAAAGGTTTGAACGGGCTCCTTGCATATCCAAGTCTAGTAAACCAGCCATAAAGGTTTAACCCTTGCTCAAAAGCCAGTCGTATCCGACTCTAGGCCATAGCATCATGTTTGTATGTTCTTAGCCGTTTCTGGCACATGAAAAATATGAAGACAAAAGAAATAGTGCTAAAACATATCAATATTTTTATCTTACCTGAAGTTTTTACGTTCATCTTTCATTGACTCAATTATTATTTTTCTTCTAAAATTCACAGATAGGCTTTCAACAGAAGATTAAAGGTCTTTCTCATTCCAGCTGTCATAGGTGCAGGGAATGCTCAAACACAGTTGGACCAGAACTTCCATGGTCTTTGACCATGTTGGTAAGAGCCAGAGTCCAGCAAGAACTTGGAAGGCCATAGACTCCCTAATCCCTACTGTTTCGCTTTGCAACTCTTTCATGATTATCACCTAACTACTGAAGAACTCTAGTTACAAGAGAGAAAAAGAAAGATAATTTCTGTAATTTCCAGCAGCATTGTGATTAAGTCAGGGTATTGAGCCCAGCTTTTCTGGATTCTATTATTCTCCTCATGGTGCTCCTCTGGCTTTTGGCAAGAAATCAGTTGTAGAATCTTAAAAGCTTAAATCCTGTTGCTAGTCCAAACTAGAACAGACTCAATGAATCAATTGCTAAATGGTAAGTAAATACTTTATGAACATTCCATGGATTGAGTGGGCCTGCTTTAGGCAGGATTAGCATTGGAATTCAGTTCATGATCTAAGCCAGGGGTTCCCAACCTAAGGCCTGTGGGCTTGATCTGGCCCACAGCACCATTTAAGGTGGGCCCCCACCCCTCCAAGGGTATTCGAGAAACAAAATGGCCACCCCTTTGAAGCTGTTGGGACAAAATGGCCACCCCATCATGCAGGCAGGGCAAAATGGCCATCTGACCCTCAAAGCTGACTGAGAGAGCGTGACCCGGGCCCCGGCTTGAAAAGGTTGAGACCCCTGATTTAAGCCAAACGCCTGATCCTGGCAAAAAGCATTCCATCTCATGGTCTTTGTTCAATGAACATAACTAGCATCTTCACTACCATGTTATCTTTTTCATTCATACTACATGATTGAAGATCATTCCCTTGCTTGTGAGGCTTCAGTGCTTAGGCTGTGCTTCCTTGGGATGTGCCTGAACCCTTAGGACATGCCAGAGCTAAATATGAGGAATAAAGCATCATAGCTGAGAGTACAACCTGACATTGCCTACAGGGCAATGGCAACAGGGAACAAGCTTTCACCTTTGCAATATCATTATGAAATTAATCACCAGGGAGACAAAATTGTTTTGCAGTTGTCAAAATATGTTAGCTGGCAGCTAAAGGTGTCCAGGTTCTCTTACCAGTTCTGGTTTTGCTGTAGCAGATTAAAGTGCCAACCCTTTTTGAAACAGTTTGGGAGAGAAGGAGCAGTTTGGTATTGCATCTTGCAACAGGTATGCAAATCACAGTTTTGTGCAAAACCAGTTCATTTCTGGATTCAGAGCCGGCTTTCGTACTAATGCAGCCAGAAGAGGTAAGGCAGATTCTTCTCGCAGCAATTAGAGTTCAATTGGCAAAGCTTCCAGAATTGCCTGTGTCAGGATGGCGCTGCTGCCAAGGAGAACTGGAAGGGGCTTGAAGAGAATCTCCTAATGTAGTGATGAATGGTGCATAACAGAATGGCAGATAAGGTTTAATGTAAGTCAGTGTAAAGTGGTGCCTCTTGCAAGACATACAGTTTTTAATTGTATGTGCTAATGGGCCCTGAATGTTTTGCTTCACTTCAGGACTGGCCCATGACATTTTGCTCCTTGGGGGGGGGGGAATAAGCTCACACTTTATTCTTTCTGTATATTGTAGGCGATCAGGCTGACAACTGAACTTCTCTATAGTATTGGGTAAATGACACAAGGTAATGGGCAAAGGACCACATGCCTCAGGAGACACGAAAGCAGTTGAGGTACTTTAAAGCAAGGATGGCCAACCTTTTTGCACTGTGGATCTGACCACACACCCAGACACCTGAGCAGGCTGGACCACGCCCCTCAGAAGTGGAAGTGGGCTCATTTACAGCTGTCATAAATACACCAACTTCCAGGTTTACACCAGCCATGGGTACATGTACACAAGCACAAGCGCATTTTACGGCTGACGTAAATGCACCCACATCCACTTCCAGGTGCGGGAGAGATGGCAATGGGATGAATTGAATGGCTTTGGGCCCAGGGCCAGCCCATGGGCCTTAGGTTGGGAACCCCTGCTTTTGAGAGCAGAGGGTAGGATGTGTCGTGTGTACACAGTTCTGTCCTCTACCTCTTTGTCATAGCATCCCTGGATCTGGTCCTGGTGCTGGCTTTCTTACTGTACCTCATACGTAGTCCCAGACGTAGTGAACTGTTTGCAAACGAATCACCTTCTTGATGGAAAGCACATAATATGTGGCAGCATATAGGACCTGCTGGGACATTGGAAATGAAAGAGAAATATTGTGATATATAATGATACTAATCTTGAATATAGGAACATTTTGCTGCCCAAGACAAATGGACAGATGCCTCCTGCCAGGCCTATGGTGGCTAGCACTCAAATCCAACCCATTTTTTGTTGACACTTAAGACAGAAAAATGCCAAAGATATATAAGTCAGAAATCACCACAAATAAATAACAAAAGAATGAGCTGCCTTTTTTGCGTCACCCAGAATCCACTCCTGGAAGCACTTCCTCTTCCTCTCTAATGATAAAGCCAGCCTTGGTAGTTTCCTCCCTTTTGGGAGGGGGGGTAGGGTGGCATCATTAACTTAAATGCAGTACTATTAAAAAATTACAATGGGAGAGTTGTATGCTTGTGAGATTCCTCCCTTTAAAAACGGAGAGATGGGGCAACAGCAGCAATACTTTATATGGAAAGTATGGCCAAGGGATGGACACTCCTCTCCGCCAATGAAGTTGCCCAACACTTCTTTGCTTCTGACAATTGCCCCTCTGCTGACCTAACTCCCAAATTTGTCCACAGTGCCATGCTTGTGACCCTTCTCCCCCCTCCCCAAGCCTGCCCACCCCATTTTCAACATCCACCCTGGGCCACCTCTTGCCTCCT
The DNA here is from genome assembly GCA_030440675.1 of Furcifer pardalis. Classification (NCBI taxonomy): domain Eukaryota; kingdom Metazoa; phylum Chordata; class Lepidosauria; order Squamata; family Chamaeleonidae; genus Furcifer; species Furcifer pardalis. The sequence continues at coordinate 20,517,398 of CP126893.1, forward strand.
TTGCCCTTCCCTCTCCCCTCCTCTCTCTAAGCGTATTCTTCCACGGTGACATCCCAACAATGGGCAGAGATGAGCCCTGAAAGGGAGAACTGAAGCGGAAGCTGCTGCCCTCTGTACCAGCAATGAAACCCTTTTCTCCCAGCGGGTTGAAGGGCTTGGTCTCATTACCCCCCTCTCCCTTTTTTTAAGGGGGGGGGGAGAGTAGCTTTCTGTCTCATTCCCTTTAGAAGGAAAGACTAAAAAGAAGGAGGGGGATACCCCCAAATGCCACACACAGGCAAGCTCTCTCTCTCTCTCTCTCTCTCTCTCTCTCTCTCTCTAACACACACACACACACACACACACACACACACACACACACACACACACACACACACACACACACACACACACACACACAGCATCCTTGTTAGTCAGCTTGTTCTCATTTCCCAACCTCACCTTTCTCTTCCTTCAAGTTACATTTTACCCCCTTCCCCCCTCCCTCAAAAAGGGACCGAAGCTGCTCTGATTGCAGCTAGGGTCCCTGCAGAATTTCCTCCTCCACTTCAACTGGACCTCACGCAAAAAAACACACAACTGACTCTCTTGAGTTCAACGTCAGTTTTACGCACAAGCTGAGCACAGCGCTCAGGCCTCAGATGACAATAATAATAATAATAATTTTGTGTCTGAAATTATTCTGGGTTGAAAGGATTTTTGCTGGAGGAACTCTGCTCAGGGGATGCCCGAATGAGGCTCCTTTCATGTTTCCCAAGATCTTTTCCCACTGAAGTGGCCCCTCTTTATCTACTTGCAATTTCTTGCTTTTGATCTGCTAGGTTGGCAGGAGCTGGGACAGGGGACTGGGGCATCTAAGTTCAGCTTTGTTAGAAAGTGGAGTTTATGATGAGGAGAAAACATGCTTTGTGAAAATAACGCTGAAAGGTTTCCTGGGCCCCTTGGACCTGCCCATCCTAGCACTATTGGGAGATACCTGAGCCTACAGATATACACATTCTCTTGCTCAGAGATCTCACAAAGCAGCACCTTCTTCCTTCTGACAGCAGGAAAGAGCAGTCTTTGAAATGTACACAGAGAACAGCATTTTGGATTTCGTTTCCACTTTGGAATACACATCACCATTGCTTTGTTTGCCTGTATTTTTCTCAGACATTTTCCTTTAGGAAACCCTACTAACTGAACAATGGGAATGGGTATGGTTCTCTATTTGCACTTTCATTTGATACTTTGCACACACAACCACCAATGCTGTGCTGCAAAGAGTTTGTGCTGTGCTTTGCCAACTAATATACAAGGGAGAAATCTGAATCAAATCATCTCGAGGAGGAGGAGGTTGTTTGTTTGTTTGTTTGTTTTCTTTTACTCTTGAGTAAAAATCAACAGTGCTGTTCATTTGTTCCCTGAGTGAGGAGAATATTACGACAGTTACCAAGAGAGGCAGAGGCAAGAATCCACTGATCTAAATTAGAGGGATGACTTTTGAACACGTTTCTGCACTGTGTTTGTGGGACATTCTTAGTTTGGTTTCTCTCTTTGGATGATCTGAGATTCCTAAGTACAGTGGTACCCTACATAATTAATGCTTCGTATCACGAAAAATCTGTACATTAGGCAATTATAATACCCCACATAATGGAAAAAAATTCATTATACAAGGTTTTCATTAACTGGGGTAAACTTTGTATACTGAACATTTTTTTTATGTGGGGTATCGCCAATTTGATCTGCATAACGAAAAAACCATATACATTAGTACAGTGTCTGTGTTCATCTGAGATTGGTTGTTGTTTTGGAGTATATCCACTGTAAATTGGCAAAACTACAGGCATCATATACCAGTTTTTCACAGTAGTGTGTACATGTGAAATCACCAGCTCATGCATCACAGACAAACATCCCCTGCAATATTGTCCCCATGTGTGTGCTTCATCCTAACCCCACCACTAAAACAGAAGTAGATAGAACCGTACATTATATAAGAGACGGCTAAAGGTGTATTTATGAGACCTCCAGACTGGGAATAAATGTCTTGTCGCCTATTCTCATTTCAAACCCTGGTAAGAGAGACAGGTTTTGAGCCCATTCAAATATCCCATCTTGCCAGGAATTTTGCAACTTAGAAATTTTTGCAAGAATTAGTTGGTGCAAATGCCCATCTCCAGGCCTTCTTCCATCATATCATCACATAAAAAAACATTTTGCTAAACACACAATTTGTTGATGTATTAATGCTTCTAACAACACAACATACACTCCTAGTCTGGACTGAATTCCTGCCACTCAGCCTATTGATCCACCACCCCTGTGTCCATCTTGGTCAACTGCCCTGATTCATGCCACTGAGTGGTCAGTCTCTTTCACCTTCTTCTCAAGAGAGGGTGATAGGCTTGTGGCAATGAGAACAACCAACAGAGGCAGATCCGAAAACCTTGGTTACTTTCTAGGATGTTCGATGCCAGGCCTGAGTATGATGCTGCCCACACCATTCTACATCTCCCCTCAATATGGTGACTTGGGGGATGGTTTCTGTTTCTGGAGCTTCCACCGCTGGGACTAAGGACTGCACGATGACCACTGACCATGGGTATTTTTATATAGATGTATTCCCAATCACCTAGAGCAGTGATGGTGAACTTTGGCATTCCAGGTATTCTTGGACTTCAATTACCAGAAGGCCAAGTCAGCACTCTTGCTGATTGGGGCTTCTGGGAATTGAAGTTCAAGAACAGCTGGAGTGCCAAGGTTGGCCATCTCTGGCCTACAGGGAGTGGCTCCTCAAGTACCTTGACTTCCACACAGCATATTTCCTCTGGGCTTTCCTGGTGTCCTTGCACTTTTCCTCAACCAGAACTCCAGAGGGAGGAAACCCTTGTTTGTATGTCCTCCTCTATAGGGGCTTCCCCAGCTCCACCTCTGCACCCTCTATCACCCATTTGGGTTCTGGGTCTTCCCATTGAGTCTCTCTCTACAAACTACCGTCTCTGTCAGAATATGTTTTAAATGGTTTTAAATTGTTTTTAGAGTTTTTAACTGTGTTTTGTATGCTTATTGATTGGTTGTAATTCGCCCTAAGTCGTTTGTGCGAGTAGGGTGGAATATATATTCAATTAAATAAATAAATATGCTCCCAAGGTCCATCAGGGAACTAGAGCTATGGACATCTGGAGCCTTTTGGTTCCGGGATGATTGGCCCATCAACTGGAACCTCCTCACCACTGGTCTCCATCTCACAGTTGGATATTGTTTTCATCTATATGCCATTCCTTTCTCTGACAGTGCACAACACAAAACCAATACCTATAACAACAAACGACTACAAATAAATGATAAAATACAGTAAGCCTAGCAACAGGTTTAACATTAACATTCATTCATTCATTCATTCATTTATAATGCATATGTACCACCTGACTTAGTGCAAATTCTACTCAAGGTGGTTTCCAACACAAATATATATACTGTATATAGATATACGTAAAATCATATAAAATTTAAACGCAATTAAGTGATCATACAAACCTAGTCAAAAAGAAGCAACAGGTAATCAAAAGAAGAAAGTAAATGTAAAGGTTTCCCTTGCTTGAAAGCCAATCGTATCCGACTGTAGGGTTCAGTGCTCATCTCTGTTTCAAAGTCGAAGAGCCAGGGCTGTCTGCTTCTGCAGACGTTTCCATGGTCATGTGGCAGGCATGACTAGACACGGAACGCTGTTTACCTTCCCACCGAAGAGGTCCCTATTTATTTTCTTGCAATTTCTTGCTTTTGAACTGCTAGGTTGGCAGGAGCTGGGACAAAACAGGAGCTCATTCTGTCTTGCCATACTCAGGAATCGAACTGCTGACCTTCCGCCTTCCAGTCAGCGTCTTAGCCACTTGAAGCACTGCAGTCCCTCAAAAGGTAAAAATACCCCAAATAAGAATTTAGAATAGTTCTCAACCTTTTAAAGCCAGGGGTCGGGTCACATTCCCTCAGACAGCTTCGGGGGCCAGATGACCATTTTGCCCTTCCTCCACCACATGGTACTTCCTAGTGCGGTGGAGGTGGTGGGGAGCCACATGAAATGGAGTCATGGCCCACATCCGGCCCATGGACCACAGGTTGAAAATCCCTGATTGAGAAGGTGATACATCAAAAGAAAAACAATTCTAACTTAAAATCTCTTTACTGGGCCAGATATCTGCAAAGGCCTCTCTGAAAAGAAAGCTTTTCAGAAGTTTTTGGAAAACCAAGAAAGATAGGAGACCTGGCAGATCTCAGTGTGGGGCTTGTTTCAGAGTGAAATGGCTTCCTTTGAGAAAGCACTTTTCCTGGCCTTAGTCTTCTTTGCCTCCCTAGGGTAGCCACCCATAGTAGGGAAGCTTAGGAGGATCTCATAGTATAGGTAACACTCCTATTAGAGAGTCATTCCACTAGGTAACAAGGTCCTAATCCATGTAGGGGTTTGTATGTAAGTACTAAAACCTTGAATCTGGCATTGAATTCAATGGGTAACCAAAGCAGGTGGGCCAGAAGGGGAGAAGTATGGTGATTGTTGTTGTTCAGTCGCACAGTCGATTCCAAACCTCTGCGACCCCATAGACCACTGTCCGCCAGGCACTTCTGTCCTCCACCATCCTCCTCAACTCGCTCAGCTTTGTGCCCATTGTCTCTACAATACCATCTAGCCATCTCATTTTTAGCCGCCCCCTTCTTCTTTCGCCCTCCACGCTTCCCACCATCAAGGCTTTCTCAAGCAAATCCTCTCTTCTCATTTGATGTCCAAAGTACTACACTGTAAATACTTTCAAGATCCAATAATAAGCCAGGCTGCCACATTTTGGACCCCTTGGAGTTTCCGTACCAAAGTCAAGGGATGTCATATAAATGGCATGCCACATAAATGGTAGAATAGCAATTCTTAGCCTCCAAAGACCAGGTGAAACAATTAAGCCTTACATCCCCTCTTGAATCCCTGCAGGGATGTCATATTCACAGGAACTCAGGAGGAGAATACTAGAATATGGGTGCAACAACATGGAATAATCTTATTCAAATACATTCAAGCCAAAGTGCTTTTGTAGTTGGATGAGTAGCTTGGGATATTATTTTAGTTGGCAAGGGGTACTCATATAGGTAGAGGCGATCGGATAAGCATGTGGATCCCCTCGTAGTTTCAGGCTACAGCAGTCAGTCCTTCTTCATGGTCTCTGTGAGTTGCACATAAAGATGACTCACAAACTCAGTGATTTCCTCAGTATTGGGATGTCCTGCCAATATATAGGAGATCACCGCTCTGCCAAACTCAGCATAGAGTTTAACCCTGGTGTCCCATCTGTAATGTTAGATGAATGTTGAAGGTTCAGGACACATTGCTGTCTCACAGATATCTCTTAGCTGGATTCCTCTCAGGATGGCTGCCAAAGTGGAGTGACCTTTTTAAAGATGTTGGGAGTGGTTTCTTTACTAGCTGGTAAGACAGCTTGATGGTATTAACAATCAACTTTGACCAATATTGGAGAGTTACCTGGGTTCCCATCCTTGTACTTTGATAACCGATGAATAGTCTATTAATCTTTTGAATATGTTTAGTCCTCAAGGTGCAAAATACCAGTGTTCTACAAATGTTCAATATGTGTAGTGCTCCCTTTAGGTTTGTAGAGTGGGGGGCAGGGAAAATGTTGGAATAACATGGAACTAATTGAGGTGGAAGTTAGAAACCACCTTTGGCATAAAGGTTAGATCCAGATAAATAGTAACCTTGTCCCTGTAGGACTGTAGGGAAGGTGGGTCATGTCAAAAAGCACACTATTTGCTTGCATGACATGCTGATGTAACAGCAAATAGGAAAACAGTTTTGTATATGAGCAACCTCAAGTCATTTGTGGCCAATGGTGCAAAAGATGATTTCATCTGGTTAAGAACCAGATAAAGAATCCATTATGGGAGAGGTTGTGCCGGCTTTTGAAGGACATTGTTAAACTTGGGTTCTTAAAATATTAGGATGCTATGGAACCAGGAAGCTGCCTTGTACCAATTACAGACAGATAAGGCTTTTTATGGAAGAAAGAGACACCCTTGTCTCCTAGAGGTGTAATAGGAAGTGATGCTTTGTGCGTAGGGATGGTGGAAGGTCAGATTTTCCTATTGAAGCTGCAAAGAAAGAGAATCTGTGCTGATTGTATTCATAATTTCTCCTACTGGAAGGCTTCCTAGATTCATTCATTATCCTAAATAGTGTTGGGAAATTCTCCCTGCTGGCAATCTCACTCTGGCTAAATCTGGGTGATGAATTGAGCCTTTGTTCTGAAATAGTAAGTGAGGAATCAATGGCAGGCAGAGAGTATCTTGAGCCATCCGCACTTTTGAAGTCTCAGATCAAGATTGGCTTGGAGCTATTGACAATTCATGCAATGAGTACCCCAACCTGTAGGACTTTGGTTTGTTATCATCTGGGTTTGAGAGGTTTGAAAGACCTTCTCATAGCCAAATTTGGAATTATGTGCCACCATTGAAACTGTAGCCCTAATTCAGAAGTCACACTCCAGATTTTGGTGGGGTTCTTTGAGAGAATATCAAAATTGGACAGCTATCAGACCCAAAAGGGCTTCATATTCAGTCAGACATGTAGGATAACAGTGTTGTCAAGGCAATTAGACCAAGAAGCCTTGACTCATATATATGGCTTGAATTCTTTTAGTAAGGGAATTAGGTGCTGTTCTCTGATCTGAGGTAGGTAACACCTCACAGTTTTGGAGTTCATAGCATAATGATTTAACATACAGTTTGACATGGTTTAAAAATTTATTTTTATAGGTTTACACACAGACTGAGTTCTTCCAGAAGAAATAACATGAACACAATATCTCCTTTCGCCTTGACCCAAGAGTTGGCTACAAACAACCAATCATCTGTATAAGGAAACATTGTCATATCGTGAAGTGTCAGGTAAGCAGCAACTGGAGCCATGCACTTTGGAAAGACACTGGTTGCTGTAGAGAGACTGAAATGGAGTACAGTACCTTGAATTGGTAGGTATCGTTGCTGAATGCAAAGTGGAGGAAATATCAATAATCAAGATAGATTAATAATATGGAAATGAATTTCCTTCAGATCTGTAACAGAAAACCAGTCTCCCTTTCTGAACAGTGACATTACCATTTCTAGGGCTTCCATCCTCAATTTTCTTGTGTCTAGATAGGAATTTATGTAGGAGCCCCCCATGACACAGTGTTTAAACTATAGGACTGCATTCAAACCTCTGCTCACAATCTGAGTTTGATCCTAATGAGCTCAAGGATGATTCAGTCTTACCATCCTTCCAAGGTCAGTAAAATGAATACACAATTTGTTGAGGGTAAAATGTGAATTACTTTGTGAACCACCTAAAACAAGGGTGGCTAATCTTGGTGCTCCAGCTGTTCTTGGACTTCAGTTCCCAGAGGCCCGGATCAGCAGGTGTGCTGACTTGGGCTTATGGGAATTGGAGTCCAAGAACAGCTGGAGCACTACGGTTGACCACACCTGATCTAGAGTGTGCAGTAAGAGCAGTGGGGTGGTATATAAGCTTAATTGCTGTTGCTAATTTACATCTCAGAAGTCCAAAATGGGTCTGAGACTCCCATCTTTCTTTGGGACTGTAAAATAATGAGAATAGAACTCAATGGGGATCATATAGGAAGATGTTGGATAGCATTCCTGCCCCCAATAATGATACAAAATTATTCCTGCAACGATGAGACCATAGTTTTAAAGACACCGCAGGAGGGAGAGATGTAAATTCTATGGCAGTGATAGCAAACCTTAGCACTCCAGTTGTTCTTGGGCTTAAATTCCCAGAAGCCCAAGTTCCTGTGGATCCACATGAATGGGTTTACTGCACGCACAGTAAACCCATTCGTATGGATTCACAAAGACTTGGACTTCTGGGAATTGAAGTCCAAGAACAGCTGGAGTGCCAAGGTTTGCCATCACTGTTCTATGGCATAGCCCTTTTCAATGATGCTCAAGACCTATCTGTTATTGGTTACGGAGCGCAAGGTTGGACATTCCCTTCTAGAGGGAAAGCAGACCTTTGTCCTGTCAGTTTTTAAGGGATCTACGCAAAAGGTCCATTGGCAAACTCTTGTGACACAGAAAACATTTCAGCAGCAAATGTGGTCACAGCCAGAGGCGTAGCTACCGCCGTATCTGCCGTATCAATTATACGGGGCCCCCGGGTCACGGGGGCCCCCAACGTGCGTAAACAAAACAAATCTTTACCCTTCCTAAGGGCCCCCAAAAGATTTTTATACGGGGCCCCGCCAAGGCACGCTACTCTTCTGGTCACAGCAGAGATTTGACTACAAATTCACCACCAAAATGAGCAGTGTGGCTCACAGTACGTTGGCAAAAAAAAAATCCAGTGCAAACCCCACCCCCTCCTATGCCAGGAAGTTGCACGCCCCTGCTGTGTAACAACTCTTTAAAATGTAAGATGCTTCCTGCTCATGATGTCCTGCGTCCATCTGCGCAAGTATTCCACTTAATGCATTTCACAGATGGGTAACTGGGGATAATGGAAGGGGGATAGGCAAGGGTGCCAAGGCTTTTGTCCTGGCAGAGCTCCTGTGTCTTTTAGCGGCTGTGTGACAAGCAAAACAAACAAACAAAAGAAGCACCTCTTGTCATGCGACTAAAGGCATGGGAATCCTTCCAGGAAAGAAAGTTGGCAACCATCACGGGTTTGTCCGAGGCCACCCAGTGAGTTTATGAAATGAGATTTGAAGGAAATGAGATCATCATTAGGTCTTGGTTTGCTCTGAGTACAGTCTGTTGCTGAAGAGGGAAGTTTGAATGCAAGTCCAAATTGCTGTATTCAGTCCCCTAGAGTGCCCTGCCATGAGCATGAGAAAGGACAGGATTCCCAGGCTTTACATTCAACCTCCTAGACCATTGTGTCTATTATCATTTTTTTAACCTGGAGATCAAAGTCACTCTGCGAGCAGGGAGGCATATAAATGTGAATATTAAATTAAATTAAATTAGTGGGTTTAGTCTAGCTGCCACTGACAACTGGCTTTACCTATCAAACATTATATCCAGATGAGAATGACACATGATTTGTATCTATGATTTATTATAACCCCCAGTACTGGTATAATTGTATGATGTTGCACAAATACTACAGTTATAAAGTGATCCTTTTCCCATTGCCATCTCCACAACAAGAGAGGCAAGAGCAGATACAGAAAGTCCTGGTACTAGCGCGTCTAATACTGTGGTTGTTGCTCCATCACACAATCCCATGGACCACACCACGCCAGGCTCTTCTGTCATGCACGATTCTCTGGAATCCACCAGATCAACGCCAACTATGTCAGTGATACTGTCTAACGACCTCAGCCTCTGCTGCCCCCTTCTCTGTTTGCCTTCAATTTTCCTAGCATCAGAGCCTTCTCCAGTGAGTCCTTTCTTCTCATTTGATGGCAAAGGGCTGTACTTGAACTTCAGCTTCAGTATTTGTCCTTCCCATGAAGTATCGGGGTTGATTTCCTTCAGGATTGACTGGTTTGATCTCTTTGCAGGCCAGAGGACTCTCAAAAGTCTTCTCCAGCACAACAAACTGCCCTTTCCAGTTTGAGGGTGTCTGTTCTTCTGTGCTCAGCCTTCTTTATGGTCCAGCTCTCACAGCTCTCACTACTGGGAAGGCCATCACTTTAACTATGTGGACTTTTGTCAGCAGGATGATGTCTCTAAGATGCCTATGTTTGTCATAGCTTGCCTCCCAAGGAGTAAGTGTCTTTTATTTCATGGCTGCTATCACTGTGTGCAGTAATCTTGAAAGTAAAAAAAAATCACTTTATAAGAAAGTAAAGTCTGTCACTACTTCAATTTCTTCCCCTTCTATTTGCCAAGGAGTAATGGAGCCAGATGCATTTTTTAAAAATCTTAGGGGTTTTGACATGAATTTGATGAACGTCTTATGTTTTGGTAGGATGGTCTGACTGCATTTGGCATGTAACAAAAATTGTGTACTTTTGACGAGTTCCCACAACAAAACTACAGCACTGACAAAAATAAGGATTATGCCGTATGAAAGATCGTCTCAGCAACTTTCAGGAATGCTAGGACCCAAATGATGATGTCATTAAACTCGAAAGGTGCCTCAGAAAAACAACACTTTTGCTGGGAGCATCCTGTGTTGGTGAGCCAGCGACCAAACCACGCAACCGATCGAGGTGATCCAAAGTGCGTTAGATAGAGAATAACCTTTGTTATGACACTATTAGAATTTTGGTTGGACTTCAGAAACAGTGTTTATGACGTTTACAAAAAAATCCTCAAACAACATCACAAAAACACTCAAATGAAAGGGACAAATTGGTTGGGAACCGAGCAAAACCATCCAACGTCCTCATCAGCAACCTCTATCAACCACGGAAAGTGGTTTTGGTCAATTTCAGACAGATTTGTCCCTTTTAGCTGAATCTTTTCAGGACTTTTGAATAAACATCACAAAAACTTTTTGGAAAGCCCAAGCAACATTCTAATAGTGTCAGAACATAGGTTATTTTATCCTCTATCTAACACACTTTGGATCACTATGATCGGTTGAGTGGTTTGGTCGCTGGCTCACCAACAACTAGATGCCCCTAGCAAAAATGTCATTTTTACAGGGCAACTTCCAAGTGTAATGACGTCATCAGTTTGCATTTCCGGCCATTAAGTCCTAGCATTCCTGAAAATCGCTGAGACAATCTTTCATACAGCAATATCCTTATTTTCCTCAGTGCTGTAGTTTCATTGTGGCAACTCGTCAAAAGTACACAATCGAATTCATGAACTAAATCCCTGACGGTAGTGTCTTTAGACTCCACCTGCCACACTTGTTTTTTAATGTTGAGTTTCAAGCCAGCTTTTGCACTTTCCTCTTTCACTTTCATCAAGAGCCTCTTTAAATTTTCTTTACTTTCTGCCATTTGGGTGGTGTCATCTGTATATCTCAGGTTGTTGTTATTTCTCCCGGCAATCTTAAATCCGGCTTGTGATTCATTCAGCCTTGCATTACGCACGATGTACTCTTCATATAAATTAATCCTTTTCCTATTCTAAACCAATTAGTTGTTCCATATCCGGTCCTAACTGCCACTTCTTTGCCTTCATACAGGTTTCTCAGAAGTCAGGTGAGGTGGTCTGATACTCCCATCTCTTTAAGGAATAGTCACCGTTTGTTGTGATCCACACAATCAAAGGTTTTAGCGTAGTCAATAAAGCAGAAGTAGACATTTTTCTGGTACTCCCTTTCTCCATAATCCAGTGAAAGTTGGCAATTTGGTCTCTAGTTCCCCAGTCTCTTTGGTACCCAGCTTGTACTTCTGGCAATTCTCAATCCATTTTCTGCTGAAGCCTAGCTTGTAGGATCTTGAGCGTGACATTGGTTGTGTGTGAAATTAGCGCAATTGTACAATGGATTGAACATTCTTTGGCACTGACCTTCCTTGGAATTGGAATGTATTTAGTTGGGTGAATCTTTCTCTTTCACCTTTGCTTTTTGCTTTCCTTCTTTCCACGGCTGTTTGTAAAGCCTCATCAGACAGCCCCTTCACTTTCTTTCATTTATTATTTTTTGAGATGGTTCTAATTGCTGCCTTCTGCACAATGTTATGGACATCTGTCCATGGTTCTTCAGGCACTCTTTCTTATAGAGTCTAATCCCTTAAATCTATTCTTCACCTCCACTGTATATCCATAAAGAATGTGATCTGGGTCATACCTGAATGGCCTAGTGGTTTTCCCTCCTTTCTTCATTCTAAGCCTGAATTTTGCAACCAGTAGTTCATGATCTGAGCCACAGTCCACTCTAGGTCTCATTTTTACTGACTGTGCCTGCAAAGTACATATCTGATTTTGGTGTTGGCCATATGATGATGTGCATGTGTAGTGTCACCTCTTAGGTTGTTGGAGAATTTATTTATTTATTTAAATTTGTTCATCACCCTCCTCCCCGAAGGGACCCAGGCGATTCACAACATATCGACATATCGACAACAATTTAAAACCAGTTCTAAAATTAAAAGTTTTTAAAGAAGCTTAAACACTTAAATTAAAAACTAGATGTTCTAGCTGGGAGGCACTGGGGGTCAAATCATCCAGCTGGCTGGGGAAATTGATCCATCCATTCCCCAGACCTGACTTGCCAGCCAGGTTTTCACTCCTTTCCTGAAGGACAGCAGCTCCGTCTGCAGGCATAGTCTATTGGGAGGAGGTTCCATAGGGCTGGAGCGGACACCGAGAAGGCCTTCCTTCTAGTGCCAGCTGCATTCTGGACCAGCTGTAGCCTCCGGATGGTCACCAAGGGCAGCCCCATGTAGAGCGCATTACAATAGTCAAGTCTGGAGGTGACTAAGGCATGTGTGACCATGAGGCATGTGTGACCTGTTCCATCATGGTGCAGTGGTTAAACTGCTGTACTGCAGCCAAAACTGTGCTCATGATCTGAGTTTGATCCTGATGTGGATCAAGGTTAACTCAGCTTTTCATCCTCCCGAGGTCAGTAAAATAAGTACCCAGCATCTTTGAGGCTGAATACCTTGTGACCTGCCAGAGAGTGCACTAAGCACTATGGGGTGGTAAATAAGTGTATGTGCTATTCCACCTCCAGCCAGCCAACCTTAATATTCTGAGGCAGGGATCAGCAAACCAGGCTCTCTAGGTGTTCTTGGACTTCCATTACCAGAAGCCCAAGTCAGAACTTCTGCTGCTCAGGGCTTCTGGGAATTGAAGTCCAAGAACATCTGGAGAACCAAGTTTGTTAACCCCTATTCTGAGCAAAGGAAAGTCTTATTGCATAGCTATTGTTGTTCCTCCTAATGTTTAACCAAAATCTGGTTCTTTGCCATATCTCTCCACTTAAGGTCTAGTCCTATGCTTTGAAGCAATAGAGACTATGATAAATCTTCAAATACTGGAAGGCCCACTACCCTGTCTTCTTATTTCTTCTTCAGGCTAATGTGCCTAAATCTCACTTATTGTTTACATCTCTTGCCACATTCATCCAACACTTCCAGAGGTGGCCTGGTGGGGGAGGGGAAATACTCATATTAAAGACTAATAAAGATACATGTTCTTCTTTTCCGTTTAAAATGTCCTGTCATTTGGAACCCAGGATATGGCAGGTGATACTAGTTGTCCTGCCCTTGGTTGCTTGGGAATTGAACCTATGAAAAATGCATGCCCAAATGCCATTGGTTTTTGGACAGCTAAATGTGTGGGTATGAAGTACTGTACTGTATGTATATTAGCCATCTTGGATTTGATTTGTAGTCATGTCTTTCCCTTCTTTGGATAAGCAAACCCAAATGCTTTATGACGTTTTGTATGATACAATAGAAAATCACTACTTCAATCAACGTCTTCCCAAACTCCATGTTTTGACCACTTCTGGAACCCACAATGTATCATTTATATTTCTGCCTTTGGCTCAAAGTTAGCTAGTCACAGCTCTGCCCCTGAAAATGGTGCTCACTCTTCCTAAAGACATGACTCTAGTATGGTCCTTTGGTTACTGAATCCCGCTCACCTCCATGTTGTGTCCATATCACAGGATCAAGAAGTAGCTTCCAAAGGTACAGTAATACCTCATATAACATTAGTATCGAATAACACTAAAATCGCATAACATCAAGGAATCTGGGGGGAAGAATTGCATCAGATAACATTAAGATCCTATGGGATGCTTCAGATAACAACCGCGAAAGCCTGTGTGGTTACAATGTATCTCTATGGATCCCATAGAGGATCAGATAACACTAAAAATCATATAACACGAAGACTTGTGGAACCAGGTTTTAGTGTTATATGAGGTTTTACTGTATATCTGATTGTCCAAACAGTGCAAAATCCTCAGTGCTTTGAAGGCCAACTGATCAATGGTGGCATACGTTCTCATGAATCTTACTGCATCAAATTAGATTGGTATTTTCTTCAGTTGGACTCTATATGCATGAAGAGATGGAGAAAGGAAACAGAAGAGCCTAGTGCCCAATAAAGGATATTCACCACTGACACATTCTGAACTAAGTGTGGTTCTTTCTTGCCCAGTAGGCACCCTTCCTCTGCCTCACTTTCCTTCTACCACTCTGTGAGATCTTTGCTTTACTTTATGCTCCTCACTCCTCGGACGGAGCTTTCTGGTCCCCTTTGAATGTATGCTGACTAGACCATTGCTCAACAGTGCAAACCAGTAATCATGTAAGAGTGACTTATCACAATTGCACAGCTACAGCTCTTTTGCCTTGGACCTGGGTGCAGGGCTACCCAAAGTGCTCCAAAATCCTCCAGTGATGAAGATTTTATAACATCATTTCACCATCATTTGAATGTTTTCCTTCAGGGTTCCCCCGCCCTTTTTTTTTTTTTTTTTTTGCTTATGATGAAAGTCATTATGTCTTGAATCTATGAGACATGGGGAAATACTAATCCATGCATCCACCTTCTTGATATTGTATAAGCATGAGGCCATGTGTCTCATCACATCTTTTGGAAATGATTATGGATAAGAGAAAGCCATCTGGAGGCATTTCTTATTCGGTGACATCCTGGTTTTAAATCCAGTAGTTAGTCCCAAAGAGAATAAACCCATTGAACCAAAGGGACTTCCATAAGCATTGGCTTACTGGGTTTTCATTTATTTAAAGCAGGGGTTCGCAACCTATGGCCTGCAGGCCTGACCCGGCCCATGGCACCATTTCATGTGGCCCACCCCCCTCATGCCCACTGCTGATGCAAGCAGTGAAAACAGTAATAAATGCCCTCACTCCTGACTACAGTGGAATAGATGAAAACAGCTGAAAAACATACATGTATCTGTGGCTGTTATAAACACACTTACAATAGCCACGGACGTGTTTTATGGCAATGTTTTTGTCAGGGGGAACCATGTGTCCAGCCATCTGAGAGGGCATGGTCCGGCCCACGGCTGGAAAAGCTTGAGAACCCCTGATTGAAAGGATCTATTCAAGTTACAACAACTGGACTTAGGCCAAGGGCAATTTATTGGGCTACAATGGGGTTTCCTTCTGGCCGGCCATCAACATTTTGCCTGGCCTAGCACTGTTTCTACCTTTGACTGCCTGCCCCTAAAGTGGAAAGGTTACCAAAAGGAGCAAAGAAGGAGAATGTTCACACTTCAGCACTTGTGAGGGCAAAATTAGAACCAGAGGAAGGAACGACCTACCTCTTTTGCACCTTGTCTTGGTGTATACACTTCTGAAGGCCCTTACATCACTGGAGAAATTATGACTCTCTGTGTGTGTGGGAAACAGACATTATTATTATTATTGAAAAAACACCTTCCAAAACCCCCCAAGCTGGAAGAGAGAGGAATTATTTAGCTATGTAGCAAGCTGACCAGTTGATTTAATGAGATTTCTTAAATAAAACAGTGATTTCCCCCAAATGATTGATTCTCATTGGGTACAACCTGTACTTATAAATGATGCATCATTATCACATTACCGTTCTGGAGATATGATTTCAGAATCAGTCACAAAAGAAAGCCAGCTAAGGGAGCAAAACTGTGCTGGCAAATAATACAGGAATTGCTCTGGATTGGAATACAGTAAAACCTCAAGATACAAAATTAATTTGTTCCTCAAAGTTTTTTGTATCTTGAAAATTTTGTTTCTCAAATTGTGGTTTCCCATAGGAATGCATTGAAAAGCAAAAAAAAAAAATTCATCCCAGAGCTCAGAAAAAAGCAAAAAAATGTATTTTTTTTTTCTGTTCAAAACTCTTCATAAAGTGCACTTTGGAATTTTTCACTGCATTTTGGCCACTTTATAAAGAGATTTGAACAGATAAAAGATGTTTATTTGGCTTTTTTTTTCCTGAGCTCTGGAACTTAATATTTTGGTTTTCAATGCATATTCAACACATTTCCAATGTGGCCAGCTCTGGTAATTGTCAGCTCAGTACCTGACTATCAGCTGTTGAGCGGATGGGGGAATTTCTAGCACTTCCTGGTTGCGGGAAAAGCTTCTGGTGGTGCCAAAACACGACAAAAAATTCCAAAAACAGTTGAAATGTTCCAAACACCCACCACCGTGGAAAGTGTCAGATAACAACAACAAAAATTCGTATTTCAAAAAAATTCATATCTCAAAGCAGATTTTTTTTCTTGCCATGATTTCCTTTCATAGATTGAGCCATTCGTAACTTGAGGTTTTACTGTAATTAGATTAATATTATTGTCCATTGACTACTAAACCCCAGTGCAAATCAGTCTGTAGTTTTTATCCTCAATTGAGTGTTTTCCCCTCCGCCATTGGGGTTTTTACTTTCTTTGTGTGTGCAGTGAAAGCATTTGCATTGGTTCAGTGATGTGATCATTTGTGTCAGTGGAAAAATTATCTACTGGATACTGGTGGTTAGTGGGTTGGGTAGAGAGGAATTAAATGTGCACTCTCAGATCTCCTTAAACAAGCATCGCCTTAAGGAATTGAATTTATTTATTCACATTTATACCCCACCCTTTTGGTGCAAGCACCACTCAGGGTGGCTTACGGTGCGTGCGTGCATGCATGCATGTGTGCTTGTATGTGTGAAGTCATCCCAATAAAAACACAAGAAGAAACACAGGAAACAAAGCCAGATGGCATAAAAAATTGCATTGGGGGGTCTGACACAGACTCTCTCTCTCTCCGATGCCTGTGTCAGGGACACAGGATCAGAGAGGGGAGTTATGCAAAGCCACACACCCGTCCAGTCAAGAGTTAAGCACTTTGCTGGATATTGACTTTTTTAAAGGGCAAATGCTAGCAATCTGTCATTTTCCCCCTTGGTCTTTCTTTCCAGCCCTTCTGGATACAGAACTTACTGAAAAGGTTTACTTCCAACATGCATTGCTGCAGTTCTATACATGCTTCCCTAATGAGTAAGTCTCACTGAATTCCAAGGGGCTGAGTTTTGAGTTGACATGAACAAGATCGTGCTGTGAATGTCTTAAGAGACCAAGGAGATCTTTAATAATAATGCAAATAATGCAGTGTAGGCTTTTTTTTAACCCAAGGCTTGATGCCAGGGCTATAGCAAAGTTACACAAGATCACCTTCTTCTTCCGTGTCTAGGCCAGACATGAAACTGCCAAAATGAAGGCACCTTTTGGTGAGTTCATTCTGCAGTTCCTAAAAGCTACAGTAGAAGCAGTTGTAATAAACTTCAATTTTTTGATCGCCTTCTTTCTGTGCTGACTTCTGTCAGGCCAGCTAAAGCACCTGGGCAAACCTGACTTCCCAGCTGCAAATTCACAGTAGATCATTTTGTATCTCTACTGCTCCTGCTGTAACCATCACACAACTTCTAATGCTTAGAGGAATTCCTTTTTCCACAGGCAGTTGTAATTAATGCTTAGTCCAGGGATTCTTAACCTGCGGCCCATGGCACCATTTCATGTAGCGCACACACACACACACACACACACACACACACACACAGTGATGGGATGTAACAGGTTCTCACCAGTTCACCAGAACTGGCAGTAACTTTTCCCAGCATCCTGGAGAACTGGTAGCAGCTTTTGGGGGGAACACCTTCGGGGCTTACCTTTTCACTGGTTCCCCCACTGCGCATGCTCACCAAGCACTTGGTGTGCATGCATGCCTACAGTGCTTGACATGTATGCACGGCCTCCTTGCTGTCCTCCCAAGTGGGGAGGAGGAAGAGAAGCTGCTAGCCTGAAGCTCCCTATAGTCTGTTCCCCAGGGTAAGTGACTCACCTTTGGATGTGGTGTGTCTGTGTGTATTTTAATGTGTATTTAATACCTTTACCTATATTGACGTACTACCACAGTTCCTAAAAAGGCCTGGTGGCTGGCAAGCCTGGCGGCATGGCTTGGGGTTTTTAAGCAAAGTCTTGGAGTTACCTCATCAATAAGCTACACCTGTGCTGTTCCAATTGCTATTCCAATTGAGAACCTTTAAAGAGGTACAGCTGTTTTACATTTACATTAAGGCATATTATCCTAGAGAACTGGTTAGGAAAAGACATAGTACCTAACTTCATTAACTGTTGAAAAGTTGAAAAGTGCCAAAATGAAGCCATCTTGTGGTGAGTTCATTCTGTAGTTCCTTCCTTCCAAGATTAGCCAGAATAAGCTTTAAACTCTGGTTTAAAAGCTCTGGTTGATTTGTGTTTGGGGTGGGTGGCTGTATTTTAATGTATTTTTATTTATTTATTTATTTATTTATTTACGGGTTTGTGTTGTAGGTGGGTGAGTGGATTGAGGGGTGTGTGTGTGTGCTTATTTTTATTTTATTGTTAATTTTTTCTTTGACATCATGACGTTAGCTCTGCCCCCACTGTGATGATGTCACGGTGGGGGAGTAAAAATTTTGACATCCCACCACTGCACACACCACCTCCACCGCCTCAGGAAGTGCCATGTGGTGGAGGAAGGGCAAAATGGCCATCCAGCCCCCGAAGCTGTCTGAGGGAGTGTGACCCCGGCCCCTGGCTTTGAAAGGTTGAGAACTCCTGGCTTAGTCTGTCCAGGTCACTTTGTCTTCCAAGTCTGGAAGTGTGCCAAAAAAGAACCCTATCATTTCTGCTTGGCCAGTTTTTTTAAGAAATGGATCTCTCTGTTGAGCAACATTTAAAGAAACTGATCTCTGACCATCTCTTTGGCATCATACAGTTCACCCACGCTTGATGGATGAAGGGGTGGAAGAATAGAAATTGTATAAGCGTCAATTATTCCCTAAATAATTTCCTTTCATAAGTCGAGCCATTCATAACTCAAGGTTTTACTGTAATTAGATTCATATTATTGTCCATTGACTACTAAACCCCAGTGCAAATCAGTCTGTAGTTTTTATCATCAATTCAATGTTTTCCCCTCTGCCATTGGGACTTCTACTTTCTTTGTGTGTGCAGTAATGGTCCATTGGGGTCGCAAAGTGTTGGAATTGGCTGAGCGACTGAACAACAACATTCCCCAAAACCCTGATAGGTTGGTCCTACTTGATCAGTTTCACCACTGACCTGAACGACTGGGTCCCTGTTACCTTTCAATGGCTCCAGGGAATACCCCTCGTATTACATATAGGGACATGCTGATTTAGGGAGAGATGAAGAAAGGAAGCTGGCTTTTACTCACTAAAGCTACTCTTGTGTCTAGCCCAGAATTATCTATGTCAGTCTGTCCCACCTCTTCTTCTTTTTAATCACAGTCCCTTTATAATAGCCAAGGAGCCTGTGTTCACTTGTGACATTTGCATAAAAATATGTTTTTAGTGAAGTACAGAAAACACATGGGGCTACAGTGGCTTAGTGGTTAGGATGCTGAGTTTCTTGATTGAAAGGCTAGCAGATCAGCAGTTCGAGACCCAAGTGCTGTGTGATGGAGTGAGTTCCTGTTGTCTGTCCGAACATCTGCCAGTTTAGCAGCCCAAAAGCAAAAAATTGCTAGTAGATAAATAGGTACTACTTTGATGGGAAAAGCTTTAGTGCACTCTGGTGTCTAGCCATGCTGCTACATAACCATAGCAACATCTGCAGACGCAGACAGCGCTGGCACTTTGGCTGTAAATAGAGATGAGCACTGCACTAGACATGACTGGCTTTTTGAGCAAGGGAGACCTTTACCTGTAGACCTAAAGAAAACACATTAAAATAGATTTTACAGAATATGATTCCAACATAATACTAGCATGTTGGCATATATGTTTTATCAAACAGTGGTCATACTAACAACCTTTGGTATGTTATAGCTTCTCACCACCTTCTATGAAAATTCTCAAACAGAATGCGTACAGTACTTTGAAATCACAACCTGCAAAGTTGGGAACCTAGAAACTAGATATAGTGTCCTCTTCCTTTGCTGATGCATCAACAGCTGTTCTTCCCCTGAACTGTAGCAAATCTTAACTGCAAGCATCCGAATGTGTTTATATTTACCCATATGAACTGCATGTTCTTCCTACTTAATTTGTTGTGCCTATTTGAAATAATTTAAGCAGTTACGCTGCCAGTTTCTTATTCATTTGCTTCCTTAATTGATTTGTTTTTTACATTTTTATTTATTTATATATTATTATTTGACCTGTATGCTGCCCCACTTGCAAAGCAACTCTAGGCGGCTAATAAAGAACAAAATAATTACAATCACAACTACAAAGCATCAAATCACAAAAACATTTTTTTTAAAAAGTGTATACATCCTAACCACAGTCACAAGAAACATCCGCTGGCGGTGGTGGTTTTATGGCTGGGCCCACCGCTCAGCTACTGTTCCTCACCACTCCTTCCTCCAGGTCGGGGCCAGCTGAGGGCATCCAGTGGCGGTGGGATGTCCAGTGGCAGCAGGGCATCCAGTGGTGGTGGCAGTTTTATGGCCAGACCCGCTGCACAGCTGCTGCTCCTTGCTGCTCCTCCCTCCAGGCTGAGGTCAGCCGGTGGTGGCCAACAATACCCATCTAATACAATAATTAAAAAGTCGTTCATCTAAAAGAATTCAAAGTTGACCACAGAGGAGTCCAAGGCCTTCTTGTATTTTTGCCTTGCATTTTATTACCCTTGGCTTTCCTGAGGACTGTTTGTATTGTAAAAGCAGTGCATTAATTTTACCTGCCAACTTATACCAACCCCGGCCCCCACCCACGCCCGGTAGGTTGTTTGGCACTGGGGACTTGGCCATTGAGGCAGGCGACATTGTCCCCTGGCCAGACTAGGCCTTGGACTCCTCTGTGGTCAGTTTTGAATTCTTTTTGATGAATGACTTTTCAATTATTGTATTAGATGGGTATTGTTGTGAACCACCCTGAATTGCATTGTCGAGTAGGAGGCATATAATAATAATAATAATAATAATAATAATAATAATAATAATAATAATAATAATAATAATAATAATAATAATAATAATAATAATAATAATAATAATAATAATAGGATTTTCAAAGTATGTGAGATTGCCACCACACTGGCCCTTTTGGTACAGGCTGATGCTGTCTCAATAGGGTTGTTTGAGGCCAGGGGAAGGAGCAATATGCCGTTTGATATGATCCTCACATTCCACCTCAATTGACCCTTTGGGTCCTTCTGCTGTTAGTTGAACACTTCCTCTTCCCCCTCTGAGGAAGACCTGGGGGGGGGGGATGAAGTGATTATTTATGCCTGTGTTAGACCAATGCTGATGCATTGCATCACTTTTTAAAAAATCCTCTGCCTTGTATACAGTGCTTCACATGTAGGCATAGCGCACTAAACAAGGCAAATGCCCATCTGATCATGCTCTGAGATATTTAACGAGTGGTTATATCAGTTCCACACTCCCTGTGAGTTTCCATGGCTGAGCAGGGATTCAAATCCAGACTTCCTGAGTCCTAGTCTGTCACTTTTATCCACTGTCTCACAATGGGTATCTCTCGTTATTTATTATAGTGTTTATCCATTTTCTCGTTCCTCTAGGGAACTCAAGCTGGCTTACATAGCTGTCTTTCCATCCTCTGGGTCAGCCCGTTCAAGATCACCCAGTGAGTTTTATGGGTCACTGAAGACTTAAAGCTGGGTCTCTCTTTCCCAACCGGGCACCATGTCTACCAAAGATCATTGGCTGGAGGCAAAGAGCCTTCCGTCTGCAATATGGGAATAATTAAACTGGACCTCCCTTTCAGGTTTTCATTATACATAGGATGCCCAAACCCTCAGAAGCACTGTAAAAACTGTTCTAGTGTCATTTAGTGTGGTGATCATTTGTGACCGTACTGTGTACCGTGGGATCCACTACCCATGCTTTCTTTTCTGACAAACTGTTCAGTCCCATTTCCAGGTGTCCCATGAGTGCTGCCTCTTGCTTAATTGCTGAAACAGAGGCACTCTGCACATGTTCCAAAGTTAAGGCACTACACTCTTTTGTACAGATATCAGTTTTGAGACCTGGTTTTAAAAAAAGAACATGCACCAACAAGTTTTGAGGCCCTAACGGGTCCTCAACATTTAGGTCAGGGGTTCTCAACCTCTTTAAGCGGAGGGCCGGGCCACGTTCCCTCAGACAGCTTCAGGGCCCAGATGGCCATTTTGCCCTGCTTGCCACAAATGGCACTTCCAGGTATGGCGGAGGTGGTAGGGGGCCACATGAAATGATGTTGCAGGCCACATCCAGCCCTCAGGCCGCAGTTTGAGAACCCCTGATTTAGGTGGATTGTCTCTCCTTCCTGCATTATTTAGGTACACTATTCTCTCCCCCTCCCCCCTTTAAACTCCAGAGCAGTAAGTCAAGGAGTTGGCAATCAAAAATGGGGGGGGGGGGAATGAATGGCTTTGTATGCAACCTCCCTCTGATCGGGTGCTCGAAACAGGCATATCTCTCTCTCTCTGTGTGTGTGTGTGTGTGTGTGTGTGTGTGTGTGTGTGTGTGTGTGTGTGTGTAAAACCGCCCTCTCTGATCCTGTGCTGCTCCTGACACAGGCGTGAGAGAGAGAGAGAGAACGAATGGGTGTGTGGCTTTGCACAACTTCCCTCTCTGATCCTGTGCCCCTGATGCAGGCGTCAGAAAGAGAGTCCGTGTGTCCGACCCCCAAGTTGCCTTTGATGTGTCTGAGTTGACATCCTGCGTTCACACGTGCTATCCAGGCGCCCACTTTTCTCCTCGTTAGCCGTCTGTGCCAAGTAATTTATTTATTTTTCCACCCACGAAGTGTGAGAGGCTGCAAAAGCACGGAATCCTCCCCCCGGTCTAGTAGTCTCCTATAAGGATCGGCTGCCGGGGCTTCTTCTTCCTCCTCCTCCTCCTCTCTCTCTCTCTCTCTCTCTCTCTCTCTCTCTCTCGGCGCGGCGGGAGGACCGGCGCTGTCTATCCAGTCTCCCATTATCGGCTTCCAAGTCATAACAAACGCGCCAAGAACACCCACCTCGCCGGCGAGGGCCGCGGCGGGCGGGAAAACCCGGACCTCGGGAGAGAGGGAAGGAGTCTTCAGTCGAGAGAAAACCGCCCGCAGCTCTTCCTCCTCGGGAGGTAGTGAAGTTATGAGGAGACAAGACGGACGAGGGTCTCCTCGACCCATTTCGTTCCTAGCATGGTTACACTCAAAATATTGCCCTCTCCCTTAAAGCTTGCTTTTAGCCACACAAGGAGAAAGCCAGAGAGAAAAAGATGGGAACTTTTTGCTTCCTTTCCTCATCAAAAGAAGGGGGGAGAGTAGTTAGAGAGTCGTTCGGAGCAAAATATAATTAAACTCCCTCCTTCCCATCCCATGAGGCTTCTTGGTTCTTTAGATTTCTGCTGCTATTAGGAGTGGGCGCATGTGAATTTGGAGACTATCTTCATTATAATTTCCCTGGGTGTACATCTGACTTGAGTTTTATCTGTGTCTCTGTTCATATGTGCCAAGGCTCCTGCTCAACCAAGAAAGAAATTGCAAGTAGATAAATAGGTACCGCTTCAGCAGGGAAGGTAACAGTGGTCCCATGCACTCTGGTGTCTAGTCATCCCTGCCATGTGGCCACAGAAACATCTGCAGACATAGACAGCACTGGCTCTTCAGCTATAAACAGAGATGTGCACTGGCCCCTAGAGTCGCACACAACTGGCATTCAAGCAAGGGAGAACTTTACCAAGTCCTGTTGGAAGATAAGGCCAGCTTCTGAATAAATATGGTCAAACTCAATGTGAATCTGCTCTAGCTCCAGTCTTTAATCTGATCCTATTTCAAAAGGGGTAAAAGTGGGGGTCTGCTTCCTCATGCTAAGCACCGGAAGCTATGAAGAAGCCCTTTGGTCCATGATGGCTAACCATGGCACTCCAGATGTTCTTGGATTTCAATTCCCAGAAGCCCAATCCCCCTGTGGAAAATAATGGAAAAGGAAGGAAAGAATTTCCCAAGTATATTCCAGGACCACTTTGTGAGTTAGGACCACCCATTGATTCTTTGCTTCTCTGAAATGCTAGTGCTGAGAGCGAGAGGGGAGAAATGGGTTGCATCTAAGTATGCTTTGAGGGGAAGGGGAAGGACATTTGGCCACTTCTGGCCACACACACCCCTCCATCAAGTGGGTTCTTCATTCATACTTTCCCTTTTTAACTTGCTCCTGATCCTGCATTTTGAAGTCTTTCTCCCTGTACACAAGGCTGATGGTGGGTTAAGCGTCATGCAAGTTTGTTAGACAATAGTAGTGGGGGGGGGGGGTTTGAGGGGGGAGGCAGTCCAGTTCAGAGATTTAAAACAAACCCTAGACGAGAGAATGAGGTCCATCCTCACTTAGCATGGACAACATAAGCAGAAAGACATACATCTACTGACAGCAAAGCCCTTCCTCTTTAGACAGGCTTTTAGTTGACTTGCCCACAGCAGCGTTATTAAATGCTGTATTTCCTGATTTTACAAGAATGTTTTAAATGTTTTTAAATAATGTTTTGATAACATTATTTGTTTTAAGATGAGCACTGACCCCTAGAGTCAGATACGACTGGCTTTTGAGCAAGGGAAACCTTTACCTTTACCTTTTATACTTTATGACATTTTTAATTGTGCTTACCATGTTGTTTTAGGGGAGGCATGCTACCTATTTAACTAAATAAATGAGTGACTTTCGTCACCCTGATAAAGGGAACTTTTGCTTGCTTAAATTGTGGCAATAATTTCCAAATTAGCATTTGTACCTACTAATAAACATACACAAATGGTATGGACATTGGTACCCCCTTTATTTGTTGTTTTGTTTTTGTTTGTTTGATGAGGCATAATTCACCAGCATGTGTATGCATATGTTCATGTATGTTCATGTTTTTGTTTATTTATTTATTTATATCCGGCCCATCTCTGGACAGCTTATATTTAAAAAAACACCTCTTTACAACAGAAAATTAGACATAAATAATAAAAACACTAAATAAATTATAAATAGCAACAAAACAAAAAACAAAAATGATGTGTCCCCCCAAATTAAAAAAGTCCAACAACAGAGAACATATCTTGGCAACAGAACAAGTTAATCAAAACCTATTGCTTGGCTGTTGGCAGTACATCTTTAAAAGACCTCTTTAAAGAGGAACAATTTTAGTTGCTTTTAAAAAATAGATAGAGATGGAATCTGGCACAACACAACCGGTAGAGTTCCCCAAAGTTGTCTCTGTCAGTGAGGCTATCTGGCCTGAGGTCACCCCATTTCATGGGTTCCCAACCTTTCAAGGCGGGGGCCAGGTCACGCTCTCTCAGTCAGCTTCAGAGGGGTCAGATGGCCATTTTGCCCTGGCTGCATGATTGGGGTGGCCATTTTGTCCCAACAGCTTCAAAGGGGGTGGCCATTTTGTTTCTTGAATCCCCTTAGAAGGGTGAGGGTACATGAAATTGTCCCGGGGCTAGATCCAGCCCATGGGCCATAGGTTAGAAACCCTTGCCCTATTTGGTACCTTTGACAGCAGTAGGGACTAAATTTGTGGTTCTGGCACACAAGAGGAAGGAAAATTATCTCCAAAAGTCCCTCCCCCCCCCCCAAAAAAAAAAAAAAAAAGGTTCTTCCTAATAGTCAAATCTGGAAGTGCCCAGGTATCCACTCCAGTGGTTGATTTACAGTTGGGGGATTGAGCCCCCTTTACCTGTTCAGTGTGAAAAGTAATGCTCTTGGAAGCCTGTGGAAGCAAGAAAGTATGCAAAAAAACTTTATTTTAAAAAATATTGTCTCAACAGTGTTGGGGTGGAAAATGTTATTGGAGAGATGTCTATGTCCACACCTGCTCTTTGTGAACAACAGACTTCCACCTGCATGTACACTTTTTTAAAAAACTTTTTTTTGTTTTATATGTTTTAACTTTGAGTTATTTTATAATATATTGTTTTTAGCTCTTTTGAGTATTAATTCTAATTGCAAATCGCCAATTTTTTATTTCTTTGCTTGCTTGCTTGCTTATTGGATCATGCCTTTCCACCAAGGACCTGAAGGCACCATACATGACTTTCCCCACTTCCTTGCTCTCCTCTTTTATCTTTGCGGGAAAAACCTGTGAGGTAAATCAGTCTGAGAGAGAACATTTGGCCTGTAGTCCGATTGTTCATGGCTGATTAGGGGGCAGAACCTGGCTGTCCCAGGTCACTGTTCTAACCACTACATGAAGATGATTTTTATGAATGTATTACAAGGAAAGTGTCTTTAATATTAATAATAATTTCGTGTCAGAAATTATTCTTAGTTGAAAGGATTTTTGTTGGGAAACTCCACTCAGGGGGTGCCGGAATGAGGTTCTTTTCATGTCTCCAAAATCCTTTCCACCAGAGTGGTCCCTATTTATCTACTTGCAATTTCTTGCTTTCAATCTGCTAGGATGGCAGGAGCTGGGGCAAAGACGAGGGCCCATTCTGTCCTGCAGTATTTGGGTATCGAACTGCTGACCTGCCGCCTTCCAGTCAGCCTCTTAGCCACTTGTGCCACTGCAGTCGCAAAGATGTGCGTTACTGTTACCCAAACCTTGTCTACTGTAGGATTTATTTTCTTTAGAAAGACATTATGAATCTACTCTGTCACATAATTGTAACTTGGCATATCCCAGAGACTTTGCATCCCAAACACCATCATTTCCAACCACTGGCTGTGCTAGGTAGAGTTAATGGAAGTTGTAGTCTAAAATACTCAAAAGCATTGGGATGGGGGGGATCCTATAATTCATAGGATTAAAAGAGTTAATTCACTCAGGGCATGTCTACACTGGCCCTTTTAATGTGGGCTGGTGCAGTCTATAGAGGGTTTGCTTGAAGTCTTGGGGATGGAGAGTATAGCTTGGCCTTGTGCTCATAACCAGTTACAGTTGTACCTCACTTAAAGAGTATAATGTGTTCCACAGGATAGCTATTTAAGCAAGTTTGCTCTTTAAGCGAAACACCATTGTAAGTGACCAATTGTGACTTGGGGTGGTGGTTGCGAACCCCAATTTATTTGTTAAGTGAGTTTTTGGTTGGTTTTACTTGTTAAGCAAAGCGAACATTCAGATAAAATTTTGCTCTTTAAGCGAGTTACTCGTTAAGCGAGACACTCTTTATGCGAGTTTTGACTGTACTATATTAATCTCAAACAAACTTCTGGCTCATCCCTCTATCAATTGAACATTTCCTCCACTCCTCTGCAGAGGGGCAGTGGGAGTGAAATCACTACTTTTGCATATACTAGGCCATCGCTTATGCGCCTAATCTTTTAAATTGATTTTTTAAAAATTGCCTTGTATATAGTGCTGATCAAGAAACTATGCAGCTGTGGTTTTGGTTGGCATTTCACACAAAGGCAAAGGGGGGAAATACTCTAAGTTAAATCTACAATGATCTAGCAGGCTATTGTTGTTGTAGTCAATTTGCCAATACAAGTAATACCTCATATAACATTAGTATCGAATAACACTAAAATCGCATAACATTAAGGAATCTGGGGGGAAGAATTGCATCAGATAACATTAAGATCCTATGGGATGCTTCAGATAACAACCGCTAAAGCCTGTGTGGTTACAATGTATCTCTATGGATCCCATAGAGGATCAGATAACACTAAAAATCATATAACACCAAGACTTGTGGAACCAGGTTTTAGTGTTATATGAGGTTTTACTGTATCCTGAATTGGCTTGCAAGGCTCAGTTTTGGTCCATTCCTAATGATCACATGTGCTGGGAATGGACTTAGTTATTGTTGGTGTGTAGCAGAGTGGCCAGGAGGACACACAGCAGAAGGGGTGAGTTTTCCAGTCAACTTGACAAACAGAAGCTTTGTGCAAAAAGGTTACTTTACTTAAGGTGCAAACAGAAGGCTTCAAAAATATACAAGATAACAGTGACATACACAAGGTAACTTCTCAATGTAGCACACAATTCAATTCATTGTGGCATTCAGTAAAACAAACCAAAGGTGTAACTCACAAGTTACATTGCTCAGTTAAAAAGGCAATCTTTGGCTGAGCAGTTGCCAAGTCTGTTGGTATGCTGGTCAAGTGATACATACATAGTTACAAAGCAGCTTCAAAGTCTTAGCAGATAAAGTAGATAGCTTTGCTCTCTCCTTTGGCAAGAGGAGTTTGCAGTCCCTTCTTCTAGTTGAAGTTCTTACCACACAAGCAGTTCCTTGTGGAGAAGTCACAGAAGGCAGCAAAGTAGCATTCAGAGCATAGCCCTCAGCAGGCACACAGACAGCAAGCAAGCACGCAGGCACCGACAAACACACAGGCAGCATGAGCACACAGGCTCTGGTGAGCACATTGGCTGAAGGTGTGTGAGCAAATGCCTAACTTTATACACAGGACCTTGGGTTGCAAAGTGAGTGGGCAACATTTGTATTACCCAGTCAAAAACCTTTAACGCAACAGTATAGTATTTCAGTGGAGTACAATATGCTATACAACTTAGTTAGGGCAAATACTTACTCCCTAACAATTATAGCTCACGTACCCACACCAAAGACATAGGGACTAAAAAGGTGTGGACTGGGGTACCTTAGATCAAATTGGGGCAAAATGATATTCTCTAGCAATTACATAGTGTGGTTGCCATGGGGAGGGGGGGAGTGAACAAAGTTGTCCCTGCAATGCACCAATCATTAGGACAAATACCTGTCTAATCAAGCCCTGAATGTTGTTGCTAGCAGAAATATTCTTATGTGTTACACTTAATAGGCCTGTTCTGCCTCTTGTAACCTGCCTTCTGAGTAATGCCCAGGCCTCTTCAAAGAAACAGATAGTTTAACTCCAATATAATATAATTTATTGCCTAATTTCTACCCCACCTTTCAACCTGGAACAGTCTTTAAGGTGGTTTACATAAAAGACAATTAAACTGTCTAAACTACTAAAATGTGCTATTAAAACAACCACCTACATACTTCCTCCTTTAGGAAACACCAGGCTGGTCCCTTCTCTGCCTTGCAACTGCTCACTCTCAAACTCCCTTGATGGATTGGGAGTCTCATCATCCTCTTCCACAAACAAACTGAGTGGAGAAAGTGCATTAAAACCTGGTAATCATACATGGTCACCAAAGAGAGTAGGAAACATGGCAGGTTGTGAGACTGAACAGGGGACTTTGTTTGCTTTCTGTGAAGTCTTGGCACAAGGCCTTCTGTTGCCCATGGACTGACCTTGCCTGTAACCAAGCTTTGATTCCTTTTAAGCCAGCCTTCCACAACCCAGCTCCCTTGAGAGATGTGTATGCTCATCATTATCCCCAGTCAGTGAAGCACCGGGCTATTGGCTCCCTTTCACTGCTGGTTTCATTTCAACCTAAATCCAGACTTCAGCTTCTAGATCGGGGTGGACAAACTTTTCAGGCTGTGGGCCAGTCATGTGGTCCCTCCTATTGGAAGCAGAAGCAAAGTGTGCATTGCAATCTGTTTTGCAACAAGATGATATAGATTTTAGGCTGCCATTTTCTCTGCTTAAACCAGAGGTCCCCAGTCTATGGCTCGTGGGCTGGATCCGGCCGCTGACAGCAATTCATCCAGCCCACACTGCCCTCGTCACTCCTAGGAGCAGGAGCAAAGCACACCTGTATGGGCGCATTTTACTGCCACTTCTGGGAGCGACAAGGGCAGTGTGGGCCAGATGAATTGGTGTCAGGGGACTGATCCTTCCCACAGGTCATAGTTTGGGGACCCCTGTTCTAGCTATTTTGTAAGCAGTGTTGCCCATGGTGAATCTGCAGGATAAAGGAAGGTTGGGTCAAGATTGAGCCAAAACCTAGATCTATTATGAAGTGGTGCATGAAAATTCTCTGAAGCCATGGTTCTTCTATGATCCTGTGCTCTTTAGCTAATTTCCAATTTCTTTCACTGTTGCTGATTAAAGAGACAGTCAAGAGGGGATTGTCATTGATTGCTTCTCTGCACTGTGTCTTCTCTCCCTGACCTTAGAAGTAGTAAAAGGAGCAAAGCCATTCAGCTTCAAGGGAAGACTTGGTTGGGCATCAGCCAAGGCCCACCCTTCCACTAGGGCTGCATTGATGAGAACCCCCTTGAATATTTCCTCTCCATCACACGCTACCAAGGGTGACTCATCCACCCAGGCCAAGGGAATGTTTCAACACTCAGAGATCTTGTTACTGCCTATTCCTTTAAACAGAGGCAGAAGGTTTGTGTATGCAAGCATGTACTTGTATTTGTATACAGTAAAACCTCACATAAAGAGTGCCTCACTTAGAGAGTAACACGCTTAAAGAGCAGAATTTTCTCTGAATGGTCGCTTCGCTTAGCAACTAAAACCAACCAAAACCTTGCTTAACAACTAAATCAGAGTTCGCAATTCCCCCCTGCCAGAAGTCACAATTGGTCACTTACAGTGGTGTTTCACTTAAAGAGCAATCCCATGGGATACATTATGCTCTTTAAGCAAGGTACCACTTATTTATCTTTCCCCAGCCTATGAAGATGCTGTTTGACACACTGGGGGAAAAGACAGAAACATATATGGACCTTGTTATTTTATGTTGGAACAAAATAAGGTCAAAATGAAGTGGATTGTATGTGAATTAAATGTGCACACACTCGCGTGCACACTTGGACATACACGCACATGTGCACACACTTGCACGCGCGCATGCATGCACGCACGCACGCACACACACACATGCATGTATGCATAGACAAATACATTTACAAGTAAAACCTCATATAACACTAAAACCTGGTTCCACAAGTCTTCGTGTTATATGATTTTTAGTGTTATCTGATCCTCTATGGGATCCATAGAGATACATTGTAACCACACAGGCTTTCACGGTTGTTATCTGAAGCATCCCATAGGATCTTAATGTTATCTGATGCAATTCTTCCCCCCAGATTCCTTGATGTTATGCGATTTTCGTGTTATTCGATACTAATGTTATATGAGGTATTACTGTAAATCCAGACGTAAAGCCAAAATAGACAAATGGCAAGCTTTGCTATTTGATGTAGGGCTGATTTTAGCAACAAAGGATAATTAAGTATTTTTTTAATCTCAAAAAGAGGCAACAGTTGCAAGATTGGATTGTTTAACAACAAAATTGCCAGTTTTTCAGAAGAAGTAAGCTTTTCCCCCTCCAGCCATTTCCAAGTTCATTTTTTTATTATTATTATATTTTTTAAAAAAACATTTGGCAGTCTTTGTTCTCCCCAGAAGATATCTGGTCAAAAATTGACTCCTGGACTTGCCAAAGTTGCCTCCCCTCACTTTAGCAGTATGAAATGTTTGAAGTGGAAGCCATGTCTGTCTGTGCAAGCATATCAGAGAGAAAACAAACTAGAACAGCTCAAAAAGACAAAAAAATGTTGTGGGACCTTGAAGACTAACTCCTGTATTCAAATGTGAGCTTTTGTGGACCAAGTCCACTTCATCAGATGTAAGAGTAAGGCCTCAAGGCATCAATTTATACACACCAGGTACACAAGCACACAATGAATGGCCAGTCGAATAGAAAAGCCTGTCCCCCTATTACAAATGGTTGCAAAAGAAACTTCTTTTGCAAGCTGATGCATCACATTCAAAGGGTGGATGCAACAAACATTGTGAAATGTCTGGCCAGACATCCCGATACGGTAATAGAGTAGACTGTACAGGCAGCGACTCAACTCCAAGTGTTGGGTGGTGGTAAATAGCCTGACTCCCTAAAGGAGCCAATGGCTACGGGTGGATGAGCCCCTTTAGGGTGATGGTCCCCCTCAGTGGAGGAAATGCCACTGGGAACCATCATATTGGGCCAAATGGCAAAATGAGCGGAGGAGGAACCACTTCACTATTCTGATTCCTAATGGTCATGGAGGTGGAAGAGGCCATGCCAGATGGCCTGGCTGTGAAAGTACACCTTGATAATATCCTCAAGGCTGCAGCAGGCCATTGCAGTCCTGGTGTCAAATCCTGCGTGTTTCATTTCATACGTGCCACAAGAGATGGCTCCCTGATCATAGTGTGTGGGGTAAATTCATGGCAAGCTGGGATCCACCTTAAACAAATTCACACAAGTGGCATTTTTCCTGATACATCCATCAGGGGGGAAAAATGTATACTTGGCCACAAGTAGCTGCTGCCACCCTCAACACATTTGCCAATGAGTTAGCATCTAATGATAATGGTTTGAGTGATCCAGGCAGAATTGCAGCATATAACAACCTGTTAGATGTGGTGCATCACATTTGATAATGCGCCAGAAACTCCTGGCTGATAGTCATACCCCTGAGATGCGTGTCCAGCGTATGCATGTACAGCACTTAATCTCTGCTGTCTCTCTCTGGATTCTAGTCTTTTAATTCTTCTGTTATAGAATAGCAACCTTGAAATCTGTGGCCGAGTATCCAGGTAGATTAAAGTGGTTTGAAACGGGTTTCTGTGTATTGCCACTCTTAATGTCTGATTTATGTCCATTAACTCTTTTTTTGCAGAGATTGTCCTGTTTGTCCTATGTAGAACGCAGAGGGGCTATTATTATTATTATTATTATTATTATTATTATTATTATTATTATTATTATTATTATTATTATTATTATTATTATTATTATTATTATTATTATTATTATTATTATTATTATTATTATTATTATTATTATTATTGCAAACGATGGCATAAATCATATTAGCAGAGGAACAAGTAAAATTGGGTCCAGTAATGCTGCTACCAAAGTAAATATAGGGGCCCAGTTGGCTTCTGGGTTGGATGTTGCTCAGTCGCACAGTCGATTCCAACCCTTCGTGACCCCATAGCAGGGTTTAGTTCCCATCTCTGCTTCACTGTTGTGTAGTCTGTTGAGTGTCAATAGTTGCTTGAGATGGGGAGTTGTCTATAGACAAGTAGGCCAGTATGAAAACTCTTCTTGTTATAAATGCAAATATTTGTAAAAGGGAGAAATTTCCCACCTAAAAGACTGTTCCAAAATACATGTGTCTTTCTTGATCACCATATCCCGTTTCAGTGTGACTGTCCGCATATCAAGGTGGAAGAGGACATACAGTATGTGTGTTTCTTTCAGTCGCACAATCAAGTCTGACCCTTTGCAGCCCCATGGACCACAGCACACCAGGCTTCTCTGTCGTGCATCACCCTCCGCGATCTGCCTAGATGCATGCCCGCTGCATCAACAATGCTGTCTAACCATCTCATCTTCTGCTGCCCCCTTCTCCTTTTGGGAATCCACTTGGGGAAGGGCATGTCATTCCCTTTAAACCAGGGGTTCCCAACCTTTTTCAAGCCAGGGGCCAGGTCATGCTCTCTCAGTCAGCTTCAAGGGCTGGATGGCCATTTTACACTGCCTACACAATGGGGGTGGCCATTTTGTCCCAAAAGCTTCCAAGGGATGGCCATTTTGTTTCTCGAATGCGCTGGGGGGATTGACATGAAATGGTGCCATGGGCCTGATCCAGCCTGCAGGTCTTAGGTTGGGAACCCCTGCTTTAAATTCTCAATCTTCAAATCTGCTGGCATCAGATCTCTGCTTCAATTCGCTGATGCAGCAAAACATTGAGGGGAAAAGATAAATCTGCAGCACACTCCCAAAAAATATTTTCAGTTAAATATAAGGGCAGTCTTGATGTGACTTTAATTGTGCAATTCCCATCCCAGAACATCTAGCTTTAATAAAGCAGTAAACACAGAAGGATCAGGCTTGGAGTCATGGTGTGGTGTAGATGAGAGGGTAACCTTTTCCTCTGTGACAGATTTCGGTGACTATTCCTCTCGGCACAACTCCACACTGGTCATTTCCCCCAGGGAAGGAAACTCTCATAAGCATTGAGCCAGCCAGGAGAACTTCACTATTGTTAACATGTGCCTGGTTTCTACATGTACTGCTAAAGGACTTTGCCACTTTTGGGGAAACAATTGGAAGGAGCGAGAAAGAGGTGGCAAATGTGCTTTTGTTTCCTTGCTTGGCAACTCTCAGAATACTCCAGTCAGCATGGCTATTGGTCAAGCTGGTTAGTCTGTTTTGAGAAGTATAGTCAACTCCATGCTGTGTTATGTGCCACCAGGTCACATGAGACGTATAGTGACCCTAATAAGGTGTTCAAGGTAAGGGAGGTACTTATGGGGTGCCATCCTCTGCCTCGTGAGTTTCCATGCTTAAAATGGAGATTCAAGGACAGGCCTCTTGAGTTCAGTCTCTCAGTCTGCCCACTGCATGTTGGATACCTGTAATCAACTCTTATCCCTCTCTCTGGTGAGAGGTATTTCATTTACCTGTTGCAATGATTCAGAAGTTATTTCCCCTAGATTTTGGATTTCTTACTACTGCTGCTGCTGCTGCTGCTGCTGCTGCTGCTGCTGCAGCTGCAGGACAGAATGAGCTCCAGTCTTTGTCCCAGCTCCTGCCAACCTAGCAGTTTGAAAGCAAGAAATTGCAAGTAGATAAATAGGGACCACTTCAGTGGGAAGGTAACAGCATTCTGTGTGCTCCAGTGTCTAGTCATGCCTGCCACATGACCACAGAAACGTCTGCAGAAGCAGACAGTGCTGGCTCTTCGGCTTTGAAACTGAGATGAGCACTGAATCCTAGAGTCAGATACAACTGGCTTTCAAGCAAGGGAAACCTTTACCTTTACTGTCAGAAATTATTCTGGGTTGAAAGGATTTTTGCGGAAGAAACCCCACTCAGGGAATGCCCAAATGAGGCTCCTTTCATGTCCCCAAGAGCTGGGACAGAGACAGGCTCTCAATCCATCATGCAGTACCTAGGTCTCGAACTGCCGACTTTGCCAGCCTTCCAGCTAACAAGGTGAGCTTCTTAACCAGAAGAGCTAGGAGGTGGAACAGACCAAAGCAAGGGAAGCCAGTCCATTAGGAAGAATCAGCCATTGCCCTAACTGAGATTCAGGTCTCTCCAGCCAGCCTTCTCATATCTGCCTCCATACCAGAGTATTGCTTTAGGGCCCGCCTGGCTTCCAATATGGCATGTATATATGTGAGTGCTAGATGAAGGCATACATGCATGTACGTATGTATGTGTATGCTGTCAAATCAAAAAAGTAAGTTCTATTGACAACAGTAAGTAAAAGTGACTTAGATTAACATTCATTTCCTAGATAAGTTATAGTGTCATCCTTTCAGAGGTGTAGCTGTGCTGCCTAGAGTTTTCTGGAAGATATAGTCCAAAAATACAAATCTACACTTCTGTAATGTAAACCATTGCTAAGTCTGTAAGAAAAAGAAATCATATAACTGTGCTGTTGTGGCCTAATATGGTTGTACATTTGTTAATCATTCTGTGGATTTGTGTAGCAGTCACTTTTCACTACTTGGCAAAACTTGACAAAAAAGCTTTGGGAATAAGAATAGGAGAGGGAGACATCAGAGATGGAACAGTGTCGTGTTAGCGGTAAGAGTCTTGGATTAAAGACCAGAGAAACCTTGCTTTGAGTGAGGAATTTCTTTTTGGATTAGTTGCTAACTTTATAGTCTAATCTACCTTTGCAGGGTTGCTGTTACAATAAATTGGGGGGGGGGGATGAAACCTGTTTATGTCCCTCTGAATTCCTTGGAGAAGGAGTGGGGTTAAAATAATAACACCTAAGCACATCCATTCAGCACTCAGATGTGTTCTGGATTATAAGAACCAAATGGCATGTTAACAGAGGGGGCATTTGAGAAGATTTGCTGATTTTTAAATGAACTGCATTGAGGAATGGCAGTCACTTATGTTTAGAACAGTAGCTGAAGAAACATCAGTCAAATTCAACACTTCGGTTGTTGCTTCCTCTGTGGGGTGGAAGAGGAGTCAAGAGGTGTGTTTGTCATGGCCTTTGGCCAGTGGTGGGCTAAAAAAAAATTACTGCCACACTGTGGGTGTGGCCTACTTTGTGGGCACAGCCTACTCTGTGGGTGTGTCCATGTGTTTGGGTGGGCGATCTAGTCATGCCTGCCCAGTGGTGGAATTCAATTTTTTTACTACCTGCTCTGTGGGAGCGGTGTGGTGGGTGTGGCCAGGGGGTAATCCTGTGTTGCTCCCGAATTAGGACTACTTTATTTCAAAACTTGGTTGGGCAGGGCCAGCCATAATTTCTGCTACCGGTTCTGGCAAACCGGGGCAAACCTGCTGAAGCCCACCACTGCCTTTGGCTAGCTAGAACAGTAAGCTAGCTCCAAACTTGTACTCACCAGATGAGTTGGACT
The DNA here is from genome assembly GCA_030440675.1 of Furcifer pardalis. NCBI lineage: Eukaryota > Metazoa > Chordata > Lepidosauria > Squamata > Chamaeleonidae > Furcifer > Furcifer pardalis. The sequence continues at coordinate 20,553,453 of CP126893.1, forward strand.
ACAACTCCCATCACCCCAAGTCAGCATGCCCCTGGGAGAGTATCTGGTCAGGGAGCTCAGAGATTGTTAGTTTAGAGATTGTTAGCTTAGAGATTGTTAAATCTGTTTTCCTGGCTCCCTCTACTGGAAACCCAAAGGCATTGTTGACTATGGAGAAAAACAAGGGGAATCCAAATTGACTGATTCGGTGATGCTGGCCGGTTGGTTTTCATATCCACCCTTTTTCCTAGTGCAGTTGGCTCACGGCATTAATTAAAGCAGGCATGGCCAAAATCAATTATAATACTACAATACAATTAACTAAGATGTCATATGGAGTCCTGGTGGCACAGCAGTTAGTGAGTACTCAGCACGTTGGGGGCAAAAATCCACCGAGAGAGTGCTCTAAGCACTATGGGGTAGTATATAAGTGTAATTGCTATTGCTAAAAGCAAGCACTGATTTTGACAAGAATTTAAAAGCACAACATTTTGCTTTGGAAGGGTGACATTCACTATTAAAAGCTCCCTTCTACACATCCAGTTAATAACTGAAAAAATTATCTCAATGGAGGGGAGCTAGAAGGCCCTTTCATGCGTCCTTAACTAAATGTGATGGTGAAAGGAGTGAGAAAATTTTTTCCCCTTGAATGTTAAGCCCATTGTAGGCTCTTATAGGAAGATGCAGCCCATCAGATAAGCCCAACCCAAGTTGTGTAAGGCTTTATGGGCTGAGGCCGGTGCTCTGCTATTGGTGGCTTCCACCTGTGACCGCTTGAACACTGCTGAGTCTGGCCTTTCAGCAGACTTGAAACAGCAGGTTCCACGCAGAACTTAATCTAACAAAATATGAACATATGAAAATTGGGTTTTATAATTAGAGAGAGAGAGAAGAATGGGTAACTGGCTGGTCTAGAAGTATGATAAATGCTTTGATGAAAGCATCTGTGTGCTTTTCCTCTTGCAGGTCTGGATCCTTCGGCAAGAACAGTGCCACGCTCTGCTCCACCTGCCAAATGTACCCCTGACAGCATCCATCCCTCTGATGAGCCATGTTCAACCCAATGAACCCGCCAGTAAGCGGTTATGTGGATCACTGCTACCTTCGGCCCCTCCATGGGCAAGGACAGCCCAACGCCATGGTGGAAGGTCAGTCTTGGCATTACAGCATCTAGGACCACTTGCCTGTCCACCCACCCGTCCCCATTCAGTTCATCTGTTTGTCTTCCCATCCCAACCTATACAAGAGTGGCTAACGTCCAAGGAATCTTTTTCTGTGCTCCGTGTTGACTGATTTTGCTAAGCATCTCTTACATTTCTGACAACTCCCATTATCCTTAGCCAATATAGCCAGTGGTGAAGGATTATAAGAGTTGAAGTCCCAAGAACAACTGATGGGTCACAATTGCAAATGGCCATGGAGATATTTGAAGACAGGACATTTAAGAGTTAGTTTTAGGCACCTGAAATGTACCCTAAATCATGACTCTGAAAGAAAACAAGTAGTGGCAGGCAAGCAAGATTTGGGGTTTGTTTTGTTTTTTAACAGAAGCATGTAGTAGATCAATGTTTTCCAACCTTTGTTTTTTTTTTTTTTTTTTTTTTGGACTTCAATTCCCAGAAGCCTATGTCAATTCCTCAAAGCACTGATCAGCCAGTGTACTGACTTAGACTTCTGTGAATTGAAGTCCTCATATGGGGTGTGGGCCCCACATTGGGAACCACTGATGTAGATCTTTATTAACCGAAGAACCTCTGAAAAGCTTTCAGAAATGCAGTTTCCTTCAATGCAGTCTGAAAACTGGTGCCTTCTGAGTAGGGTTGCCATATGTCCCGGAAAACCGGGATTGTCCCAATTTCAAGGTCAGAAAAATTCTCCTGGCTGGTTCAAGGAAAAACATGTAAAAGTCCCGGATTTTTAGCAGCTAAGGTCAAGCTCATTTCCATTTACAGCTAAAGTGGACTTGATCCACAAATATTCACATTAAAACACAGCAGTCAGTCTTTAAGGTGTCATGGGGGGGGTGTGTGTTGTCTTTTTATTTTGTTTACTCTCCGATATCCCTCATTTCTTTCCTATGATGGGATCATCGCCTCTATGCCCTCTTGGCCAGGCATTTGTTGTTGGCATGAAGTGGGCAGAAAGGCCAGTGGGGTGAATGGGATCGGCCTTGAGGGATCTGCCACCAGCAGCATAAAGTCACCATGGAGACCTTCCCACTTCGGCACTGGCAATATGCTTTGGAGGAGGGCTCAGGGAGCTGCGCCTTATTTCACCTCCCATGAGCAAAATAAATCCATGCAGGGATTGTGGTTGAGACACATGACAGGGGTCGGTAGGTGGAAAAATGCATGGATGGTGCCCGCAGAACAGTCTTTCCATGTCATTCTGTGGGCTTCATGCTTCCCCTCCCTCTATTAAGAAAAGGTTTAATTTGCTTTCCCCCCTCCCCCCGGTATATAACCCACCCATTTTTGTCAAGTATACTTCTGTCCCAGTTTTGTAGGAGAGAATTACAGTATGGCAACCCTACTTCTGGGTGTTTTTGGATTAGGCACTCCAACCAGAAGGACCAGCCTTGCCATAAGGCAATGTGAAGTAGCAATCTAAGGCATCAGACTTTGGTTGCCATAAAAATACAGCACATTAGTTACCAAATGTTTATTATTTTACTTTCTATCGGAGTTTGGAGGGAAATCTTGGATTGCACTTCCAAGATTCCCTCCAGGCAGCATGGCTATTGCAGTTGTCAGTTGCTGAAAGCTCTGATTCCCAACTACAGTTTGATGGAAAGAGGTGCTTATTGGATTTTTTTTTTGCATCAGGTGTCAACATTTTATTTTTATTTACTTGTTTGTTGGATTTATATAACCGCCTTTTTTGCCTAAGTATCCAAAGGCAGCTCACAACATCAGCTAAAACCCATACCCAATACTAATTAAAACCAAATACTATAAAACTATCTAAAAATGTCCATAAAACCTCCCCAATCCCCTTAAAAAAGGACACCCAAGCAGGAGTAAATAAGAACCCCGGGCAGGGCTAAATAAGCCAGCAGGGCTGGGTTGTGGTACCAGTTGTACCCACACCTGCTGGCATAGCTGTATTTTTAAGGCCTTCCTGAAGGGGAGCAACTCTGCCTGGAGGCACAATTCAAGTGGCAGGAGGTTCTATAGGGCCAGAGCAGATACCAAGAAGGCTCTTCTCCTGGACCCAGTGAGATGTGCCTCCCTGACTGATGGGACCACTAGGGAGCCCCTTAAATATCCTGGCCCACTACCATGAAGGGCTTTAAAGGTCAAAACCAGCACCTTGAATTGCACCCAGAGGCATACTAGCAACCAATGCAGCTTCCGTAGCAATGGCGAGACATGGGCATAACGCCCACACTCCAGCACCACCTGGGCAGCTGCATTCTGAACCAGTTGAAGCTTCCGGATGGTCATTAAGGGCAGCCCCATGTAGAACGCATTACAATAATCCAGTCTGGAGGTGACCAGAGCATGGGTGACCAAAAGTAAGGAATCCCGGTCCAGGAGCGGGCATAATTGGCGGATGACACAAAGTTGCACGAAAGCCCTCCTGGCCACAACTGCCACCTGCTCTTTGAGCAGGAGTTGTGAGTCCAGGAGGACCCCCAAATTACGCACCGGGTCTGTCTGGGGCAAAGAAGCCCCATCCAACTCCAAAGATGGTAGCTCCCGGGATAACATGGGCCACTGAACCCAGAGCTACTCAGTCTTGCCAGGATTCAGCTGAACCCATTGTCCCCCATCCAAACCCTTACAGCCTCCAGGCATCTGGATAGGACTTCAGCTGCATCACTCAGGTTCCCACAGGCCAAGATATACAGTTGGGTGTCATCAGAGTATTGATGATACTTCACCCCGTGGGAATGGATGATCTCACCCAGCGGCTTCATGTAGATGTTAAATAGGAGAGGCGAGAGCACCGAGCCCTGAGGCACCCCGTACTGAAGAGGCCTAGGGCTGGACCACTCATCCTCCAATGACACCGACTGGGTCCGGCCCCTCAGAAATGAGGAAAACCAGGACCACACAGTGCCCTGGGCCCCCAATCCTCGGAGCTTGGCTGGCTCTATGTAGAATGAAGGATAGGCACAATTTACTAATCATCCTCTTGCAGCAAAATATCTTGCGTTGCTGCTGCCATCTAAAATGACAAGCTGGCACTTGTACTAGTACTTTATATTGCTGCCGCCCCCCCTACATTGTTTCTCCTGTTCCTAGAAACCAGTTGTCCCCATCTTCCACCATATCTCTAGCTCTGCCTATGCACATTTACACCTATCCATCCGATCAGCAATCCATCCATCCTCAGTCACAAAATCCTCTTGACCTTAGGAAAGCAGGTCTGCTCTTCTGAAAGCTTCAGCCCCCTCTGCAACAGAGAAATAGCAGTTATTCTTGCCTCTTAGAGAGGATAGCGATCTATCACCGTCTTTGGGGTTTGTATATTTTTGTGTGTGTGGTTGTTTATTTTATTCATGGTTGCTTTTGCTTTTAATCATGTTTGTACACCACCCAGAATATCCTGTAAGTGGGCAGTATATAAATTAAGGAAAGTAAGAAAGAACGCTACGATACACTAGACGTTAGGTTCAAAATAAAATGAAAAGGGCTTAGTTCTGTGCCTTGTTTTCAAATGTTCAGGAACTTTTTTGCTTTACTGGTGGAAATGGGTTTTGTTTCTTACCAGCATGTATCTTCTTACATTCCAGTGTCAACGTACAGCCCCTATGTTTCTATTTGCTGCCTCCCCCCAACTTCCTCTCCATTTTTGATACAAGGGCATCTGAAACCTGAGTCAGAGTATCATAGGATACTCTTGATCCAGTCCTCTTTCATGGCTAATGGTTTGCTCTGTGCTTTTCTAGGGATCAGCGATTTGTCCTATTACCACCAGACTAACTTAGTGGGGAACCATCACGCCTATGGAACAGTGCCAGGAGGAGAACACCCTTCTGATGCCGATGGTGAGGCTGTAGAAGACAAACCAGACTTAATGGGGCTTAATGTGAGCTGCAATGAGTCAGAGTATGGGGAGACGGGATGTACAGGAGGCAAATTGAATCAATTTAGGTTGCAAATCTGAAAGATATAGAGATGTAGACAAAAACTACATGCAGCTACAATCTAGCCATACAGTCTTCCCTGTTAAAAAAAAAAATCAGTTGTCTAGAAAAATCTGGAAACTAGAATCTAGAAACTAGACTCTAGAAATCTAGAAACTTGATATGATATGTGGCTGACCCATCCCATTCTGCAAAGGTTATAGATTGAAAGTGAAGCATTGCAAGCACAGTCAAACTTCGCTTAAAGAGCGCCTTCATTAAAGAGCAGAATTTTATCTGAATGGTCGCTTCGCTTAACAAATAAAACCAACCCAAAATATATCGGGGTTTGCAATCCCCCCCCACACACACACACAATTGGTCACTTACAATGGTGTTTCGCTTAAAGAGCAAACTCGCTTAAAGAGCAATCCTGTGAAACGCATTATGCTCTTTAAGTGAGGTGCAACTGTAATAAAGTTACATTTAACATATTACTTTTGGGATAGCAAGCAGAAGGTGGTGTCCCCTTTGCAGAAAATTCAACAGCTGCTAATATACCGTATATGCCAGCGTATAAGACGACTGGGCGTATAAGACGACCCCCCAACATTTCCACTCAAAATATAGAGTTTGTTATATACTCGCCGTATAAGACTACCTCCTCTTCCGCACACCTTCCACACACCAAATAAAACATAAAAGAACATCAGATTTGATTTCAACATCTCCCTGTGGCCAGCACTGGCGCGCAAGTGCACATGTGTGAGCTCTGCATAGACAAGGGGCGGGGCGGAGCACTGCTGCTTCCCGCCGAGCAGAACAGGCCAGTCACGCCGAAAAGGCTAGCACCCCTGTCTCACGGCTGATGCTCGCCGCAGCCACAATGGATACCACGTGATACTGGATGGTATGTAGAATGAGGTGGGGGGCATCGAGAGGCCACTATGGGCACCGGGCGAGCATTGGGAGGCCACTATGGGCAGCTATATCTATCCCAACTTAAGTGCAACCAGCGTATAAGACGACACCGCCCCCCACTTGGAGGCATGTTTTTCAGGGGGGAAAAGTAGTCTTATACGCCAGCATATACAGTCGTTACTTGATTCTGTGAAGTGTGATTGTTACTTTTCTCCTTATCTGGGGAGTGTTGGACATGCATGTTTAAAAATTTTAAATCTGCAAAATATCTGAGCAACCCTCTAATTAAATAATTTAATAATTTAATTAGAACCAGAATTGCAAAATATTGTTTTTTAATTGTGTTGTAATTCTGGATGCAAAGCCCCAGTATCCCTGAAAAACAAAGATGTTTAAAACATCACTAGATTTATTTTAATGTTTCAATGATCAAAACGTGGTTGAGGTCTAAAATTTAGAGGGCTCATGGCTGAGCTGTACTTTTATTCATCCATACCCTAATCCTAGAGTACCAAAGTGTCAAATCATTTGTATATGGAGTAATTTGACATCACATGTTCTCCCCTTGATCAACATACTGCACAGTTTACAACCAGATTATAGTTCTTCCCATTAGGAATGCAAGGGACTGCACTTGCTTAAGTGGTTATAACACAGAACTCACTGACTTGGAAGGTCAGAGTTAAATTCCCGGGTACTGCATGACAGAGTGAGCTCCCGTCTCTGTCCCAGTTCCTGCCAACCTAACAGTTTGAAAGCAAGAAATTGCAAGTAGATAAATAGCAACCACTTTGGTGGGAAGGTAAACAGCGTTCTGTGCAGTCTGGTGTTGAGGCATGCCTGCCACATGTCCACGGAAATATCTACAGATGCAGATGGTACTGGCTCTTTGGCTATAGACAGAGATGAGCACTGAGCCCTAGAGTTGGATGCAACCGGCTTTTGAGCAAGTGTGACCTTTACCTTTACTTATTAGGAATGCGCGCACTGACATAAAGACCACCTGACAATAAACCGAGTTCTAAGAAAGCATGCCCATTGCCAATTTATTTATGTTGTGTAGACAAACTCTGAGTTAGTCTAAGCCTAAGCTATTTCCTCTCAGGCAGTCGCTTTTCTACTCCTCGAAGCACCACGAAGCTGACCAAGAAGAGGGCATTGTCCATCTCCCCACTCTCAGATGCCAGCATTGACCTCCAAACAGTCATCCGAACCTCTCCCAATTCCTTGGTGGCTTATATCAATTCACGTTGTGCCTCAAGCGGGGGCTCCTATGGACACCTCTCCATCAGTACTGTCAAGTAAGTGGTGAGCCTCCTCCTATCTGGTCATCTCCAGACATGCTGGCCCACAAAATCCATCATGCCCAGCCAACATGGGCGGTTACTGCATGTTGTGAGGACTGTACCCTAGAGCAGGGCTTTCTCAACCTTGGCCCTCCAAGTTTTCTTGGACTTCAGTTCCCAGAAGCCCAAGTCAGCACATCTACTGATCAGACCTACTAGGACTTGAAGTCCAAGAACATCTGGGGGCCCAGGGTTGAGAAAGCCTGATCTAGAGGAATCTTAGTGGGGAAATCTAGTTTGGGCAAAGGGAAGTCTTGTCACACCTTTAAAGCAGTGGTGGGGACATATATTAGGAAGCAGCCAGATGCCTTCTGTAGAGCAGTTGATGTTCAGAAGCATCCTGACATTGCTGCCCTGAGGCTCTTGGGTGTGCATAAGTTTCATGCAGTCTGAGAGGTGCCATCTGCATGGAGGTTAGCTTCAAAAACTGACCAGTGGCTGCCAGAATACTCCAGCATCTGGTGGCTGTTCCTGAGAAGCTTTGCCTGTCGTGTCTTACCTCTTTTTAGGAAGCAGGAATCTCCCTGATGTGATTCTGATAAGCGACAGACATAGATGAGTTCGATTCCCCACTGTTCCTTCCGATCCAAGAGTCTCCTACACACTACTAGTCTTCCCAGTCGAGAGGGTGAATTGGGGTGGGTAGGAGTGTCTCTCTTCTCTGACTGTAGGATGGTAGGGGGATTTCCTTCTCTCTGCTTATGTTCACATTTGGGAGAGTGACTACAGTGGAGTTTTGAAAGGGACATCCCCTTCCTCCAGGCTCTTTACAAGCTAGAGATTTCTCCCCTCCCTCTCTGCAGATAATTAGTGTCAAAACTAGAAAAGTTCCCAAAGAATAAATCCTGGCCTTTTGCACTTTGAAGCAGAGGAATTGGAAGATAAAAAGCTTTGTCTGGGGTTACTTTCATGAAAACAAGATGGCTGAACACATTTGAAATCGTAGCCCAGTGGTTGCAAACCTGTGGCACGAGTGCCAGAGGTGGCACTCGGAGCCCTCTCTGTGGGCACCCATGCAGTCACCCGAGCAAAGAGTTCACCCTGCCCCTCTGCCCACCAGCCCAATGGGAGGATGTCTTCCCTCCTCCCAGCACAGAGTTCACCCAGCCCCTCTACCCAACAACCCAATGGGAGCCTTTCCTCCCTCCCCTGTTGCTATGTTGGCACTTTGAGATAAATAAGTGGGTTTGAAGTTGCATTTTGGGCCCTCGGTCTCTGAAAGGTTTGCCATAATTGTCGCAGCGTAGCCTGTAGAAATAACAAGTCTGATAAATGTGACTTTATTGTTTGTCTCTGGTTTATTTATAACCTTAGTACAGTCATACCTCGCATAACGAATTTAATTCGTTCTGTGAGGCTGCTCACTATGCGAGTTTTTTGCTATGCAAGTCAGTCTCGCATAACGAATTTTTCACTATGTGAGTCGGACTTTCCAAATGGAAAAACTCGCATAACGAGCGTTTAAAGGGGGAAAACTCGCATAGTGAAAAAAAAAATGCTATGTGAGTTTTCCCCATAGAAATGCTCGTTGTGCAAGTTTTTCCATAGGGAAAAGTCCGACTCGCATAGCAAAAAATTCATTATGTGAGTCGGACCGCTTAGCAAAAAACTAGCTCATTATGTGAGTTTTTCACTAAGCGAAACGCTCGTTATACGAGGTTTGACTGTACTCAGTAACGTCACGTGGATTCCAGCCACCTAGAGCTGAAGCCAAATTTGCCACCCCCTGGTGGACGCTGGCGCCTGCTCCCACTAGGACTTCTTGGAATTGTAGACCAAGAACACACATAGCCCAAAAAGCACCGCCTGGGGCCGCCCGCCCCCCTAGTCCCCCATATGCGATGCCACTGTTTGTACTCCAGCTGTCCCTTAGTCAGTTTGAATGGTCGGTCGGTCGGTCGGTTGATTGAATCAAACTGAACTGAAACTGAACACATTTCCAAAAATAAAAAAATATATATCAGCGGGCTTAACAAAATTTAAAGTTCAGTCAAAGTACAAGATAAGCATTTGTGATAGCTGATTTCCCAGATATAGACATGTGAAACAAATAAACTTTGAATAAAAACTCATGGTACAAAATTAATTTCCAAGCATAGTAGCTATTATTCTTCCACTTCTAATTGTGCCATCTGCCCGCTGTTGGATGTGTTGTCATTCCTATAATTACACACACACACACACACACACACACACACACACACACACACACACACACACACACACACACACACACACACACAAACTTGCTTTATGCCCTCTTGTGTCATCTCCTGCAGTCCTTCCCTCGGGTTCCAGAGCCCCATGGGCCACCAGAAAGCTCAGGGGATGCCATTTGGCCACCACACACCCATGGCCTCGTGTGGGTCTCACGAACACATGCCTGGTCGGCCGGGAATGATGCACCACATGGCCTCTGCCCGTGGGATGCTGAAGCATTGCCAGGTATGTGGGTGACAAATCTACTCTTCCTTAATGGATGTCAGTTCTAATAGAGGTCAGTACTCCCCACAACAGACTGTGACTACAGGATGATACCATCTCCTTCACCACCAGCCCCAATGATAAATTCAGAGCTGCTTTAGCCATCCGGGCAGGCAGCATGATTTGTCCATTAATTTGGGGGACAAGGATTAGTGGGTTGGTGGGAGTATGGAGGGAAGAAGGAGAAGGACTTCTTGTTGGATGGGAGTAGGGTTGGGGTAAGCACAATCACCTGGAGCTCTTGCTTTCTTTTGGCTATAGCTGAAGTCTGAGCCCAACCTGGGTGGCCATCTGGATGCCCTGAGTATCAAATGCCTGGAGGAATGCTCAGAGGGTGACATTTCCAGCCCAGCCTCTACAGGGACGCAGGTAATGCCAGGGCAAAGCAACACTTGTGGGCACATACCAAGCAAGGCACCATCCCTTCTGTTCTTCACTAGCATCTGGGATCAGAGCAAATCAGCAAGAAAAAAAAGGCTCACCTACTCAGCATTGCATATAACAATCATGATGCTCTGATTTTGTTTCCTCTTCCTCCTCTGGTCATTCAGATCTGATAGTTGAATTGCAATGTAAATCCAGTCCTTTATATCCTCATCTCTTAAATTGTTATTTCCTGATATAAGATCCAGAGCTTTAAAAACCACTATTGGGGTTCAGTCTTCCAAGTTCTGGACAAAGGAAGAGAGATTGGGGGGGGGGGGGAGGCTTTCTCAACATCTTGCTGGTTGCCTGTATGTAGACAGGGTCTTATCTGTGAGAGATGAGCATTCAGATATGTGATTTATCATATCTGTAATATTGATGGTTTAACACAGGGGTTCCCAACCAAAGGCCCATGGGCCGGATCTGGCCTGTGGCACCATTTCATGTGCCCCCCTCCAAGGGCATTCAAGAAACAAAATGGCTGCCCCTTTGAGGCTGTTGGGACAAAATGGCCACCCCCATCATGCAGGCAGGTTCATTGATAGTAAAGTCCATAAAAAAACGCAGATTAGAGGGTCATAACAAGGAATCAGTCCAATAAGAATAGTCCAAGTATCTTTAGGTAATCATAGTGAAAAGGAGAGAAAATCCCATAAGCCAAACTGAGGTCTTAGTCCATTGAGAAACAGAGACGAACTAACTAACTGTTCTCCAAAATGGAGAATTCCTGGTCAGGTGATTTAACCTTGGCCAATCAGGTAACAGAGAATAACTTTCTCAAAACAATGGATTGTTTTTACACGTGTGTAATCAGTGTTCTGGCATGTAGACAAAACATGGATCTCAGCTAGCTAGAAAGATAAGAAATACTGGAAAACAGGCAATCTTGTGACATGAGTCTATGAGGCATACAGAGAGCAAAATGGATTTTTATGAGGCCTAGCTGAAAAATAGCAATTTCAAGCCTTGGGAAGCATTAGGAAATAGGTCTTTTCCTGACAGTGGTCTACCTGCTGGTTGAGATTTTTATGTTTTATATTATGTTATAGTGCACTTTTGATGTGAAGAGCAGAACATGTGAACCCTCATAAGTTCCTCTATTCCTTGGGGTTGGGAGGAAGTGCTCCCATTAGCCTTACCGGGCATAATCCATGGCATTGATGAACAACATCACCCCACCCTTCTGCCCAGCAGCCCAATGGGAGCATTTATTTCCTCCCCTGTTGCTGTGTTGGCACTTTGCGATAAATAAGTGGGTTTTGGGTTGCGGTTTAGGCATTCAGACTCTAAAAGGTTCTCCATCACTGCTCTAAAGAGATCTGAACTAATGCAGACTAGCTGTTGGGTTCCTGGGATCTGTGCTTGATCAGAAGATCACGCTTTGCCCACCTCAGACTATGAGAAGGAAGTTGTGTCCCAACAAAGACCATGCATACACACCCCATCTGTAGCCTATTGAACTCTCGTTCAGTAGAGAGGTACACAAGAGTGGCCCCCTCCCTTCTTCTGGTGAATTGTAGTGGAGGACTGTGGGCCAGATTATTGGCCAGTTTACTTCAAGAGCATTTAAAACCTGTGTCACATCTTTTCCTCCATCACAGGATCCCTTACTTGGCTTGCTTGATCCCCGGGAAGAGCTGGAGAAGGAAGATGGAAAGGTTGAGGCTGAGGCACTATATGAAACCAATTGCCACTGGGAAGGGTGCTCCAAGGAGTTTGATACCCAAGAACAGCTGGTACATGTGAGTGATGGGCCACCAGGATGTGTCTGGGAGGCTGGGGTTGATTAGAACTTGAAGTGTTGTTTTGTTTATCCCCAGCACCAAGAATGTCCCACAAAGATACATGTTTAGCTTGTGTGATGAAAAAGAAGGCAAGGTGAGAGCCAGAACAATGAGTTAAGAGGAACTGCTTAGGTTCCCCATAAAAAAAAATATAGTACCAATACATTTGGTAGTATTTCATCACACAAAAGAAAGATCAAGTTGTCTTTTCCTGGATCTGCTATAAAAAGATAAGTACTTTCACTGATGCACATAACAAACAACTGCTAATGGATTACCGTATGTACTCGGGTATAAGTCAATCCGAATATAAGTTGAGGTACCTAATTTGGACCTCCAAAACTAGGAAAATAGATTGACCCGAGTATAAGTCAGGGGTGAAAAATGCAGCAGCTGCTAGTGAATGTCAGTAATTAAAAGAATATGAAAACACAGTTAAATTAATTAATTTAAACATTTGTGTGGGCATGTTTTTGAGTGTTTATGGTAGTTACTTCTTTTTTAAAAACTGTATTTGCACCACCAACCAGTGGTGCTGCTGCAGGGGAAATGGATGGGCAGGCCAATTGCACAGAGGCAGGAAGTGATGCTCTAGCCTAGCATCTTGCTCTCCCTGCAACCAGGAAGCATTGCTTCCCCTCCATTTTGACCACATGGAGCAGTGACAAATGCCAGAAAGGTAAGTGAAACCCTTTCTAATTATGCACAGGTTTGGTTTCTGACTGAAATGCATTGGCAACATACAAACAGAAAAGCTTTAGAATACAAGAAATTGATTTCCAATGCATTTAAATGGGAAATCGTGATTTGCGCCCTCTTGTGGCCACCTGTGGTAATGGCCCACCAAACATATGTTTTTCTTTCCCCTCTCCTTAAGCCGAACTGCACCAAATCCAGCGCAGTTTTGGACTCTTGTGGTTGTTGACCAGTGTATAAGTCGAGTCACCTTTTTGGACCTAATTTGGGGGGGGGCTAAAAAAACTCGACTTATACTCAAGTATATACGGTAATTTGCCTTCTACCTTTCTTTGAGCAAGAAAGATCTAACACAGGTTTTTATTATGTATTGTCTTCATGGTAATGTAAGTTAACAACTTGGTAAGTCCCAACTCTACCTTCCTAGCTGTTAAGACTTTATCTCCTAGAAGTGTCTACTGTCATGACCAATGGAGAGAAACTCAGAGAGCTATAAGTCAACCAACATAGGAGGACCAACAGATTGGGAATTCACGAAACTCCATAGAGGAATCTAGGTGGAATCTAACACTAGCAGCTGAGATACATAACCTTTAATTTAATTTAATTATAATTGATCAATTAATAATTAAAAATACAAATTATTCATTCCTTGATTCAATTGGCTTATATTTATTAGTCAACTACTAATTTATTCTTCTAAGGAGAATACATTTAACATGTAGTTTAAGCCCTTCTCTCAGAGGGTAAGATAGGCTCCCCATCTTTGTTGTCGAAGTCTCTGTGGAATAAATTCCCCAAATGGTCACTTCCACTGACTTCTGCTTTCTCTTCTGCTTCCCTTGCCTGACGCTGCAGCACATTAACAATGAACACATCCATGGGGAGAAGAAAGAGTTTGTGTGCCACTGGCATGACTGCTCACGCGAGCAACGGCCCTTCAAAGCTCAGTACATGCTGGTTGTCCACATGAGACGCCACACGGGAGAAAAGCCCCACAAGTGCACAGTAAGTAAGATGGACACAGTAGGTGGGTTGGTTTCTGGAGCTGTCTAGGAGGATGTCTAAACACAGCTTGGCTGGCGGCAGAATTTTGGAAGCCTTGACATAGAATTTGGGAGACAATTGCAGGCATTTCGGACCACGGAAACTGTTCTGATTATAACAAGAAAAGGGTGTGCTTTCTGAAATCCTCTTTGCATGTTAGTGTGAGATCAGACAGCAGGAAGAGATTGTGCCTAATTGGACTGGAAAGTGTCATGTTGGGTGCAATCTCCCTTAAAACACCCCTTTTACCTGTGCAGGAATTTCACCCCACCAAAGAAAGAAAGAGTAGCCATGTTTCCAGACCAAAATGGTACAACTTGGGCATGGATCAGGGTTGGGCTGGTTTGTGATCTCCTGGGTGTTGTGTGATCTCCAGGGAGTAGTTCACAGTTGGTCCAAAATGAGACTGTCTCCCCAGCTAGGGTTGCCATACATCCCGGAAAACCGGGATTGTCCCAGATTCAAGGTCAGAAAAATTGTCCCGGCCAGTTCAATAAAAATCATGTTAAAGTCCCAGATTTTTAAAAGTTACTGGTTGTGTGTTATAACACACCATTAAAATAAATTTGAACACTCGCCATCAAACAAACGATTTCCTGCCACATTGGAGTTGGAGTATACCTGGAGACAAATCTTAATGTCCTTGCCTCACACCACCACCTGATCAGTGTGACCAGTGTGTTTCCTGGAACTGAGGGCGTTAAGAGTTGACCACGACACAACTTCTCAGAAGTATAACAGATCATCTTACAGTAAGAATTAATTGTTGTAAATAAATCCATTTATGTACTGATATAGTTAATGTGACCCTATGATATACAGTGACCAGATGCAAATTGTGGGAAGTAGCGGGGTCAGGCAATTGTAACATTTAAAATTAATTTGTATAGAAGCATGTATTATTAGCATAGCTCAGATGTACAGAGATAAATGCATTTCTTATAATTGTCTCTGCCACAGTATCATCTTCTAATTCCATTTCTGACATCTGCCCATGTAAATTGAATTGTTAATTCTGCTCTCTCTTTCCTGCCTTACAGTTTGAAGGCTGTAATAAGGCCTACTCCCGGTTAGAGAACCTCAAAACACATTTGCGCTCGCACACGGGAGAGAAGCCGTATGTCTGCGAGCATGAAGGTTGTAATAAGGCCTTCTCCAATGCCTCGGACCGGGCCAAGCACCAAAACCGGACACATTCCAATGAGGTAGGGACAACTATCTGTGGTACATACTGATTATGGGGGCCTAGGGAAGCCTCCCTTGGGAACCATAGCATGATATAAGCAGGGGGGTTGTCAGAGCAGAAGTGGGGAATAGGTAAATGTTTGACTAGTTTTTAGCACTCCTTAAGTGTCCCTGCGGGGACTGCGGGGACTTAGTGGTTAAGACACTGAACTCGACGACTGGAAGGTCAGTAGATCAGCAGTTCAAGACCTGAATGTTGCACGACAGAGTGAGCAGCCATCTCTGTCCCAGCTCCTGCCAACCTAGCAGTTCAAAAACAAGAAATTGAAAGTAGATAAACAGGTTGGGTGGGAAAGGTAACAGTGTTCCATGCGCTCTGGCATCTAGTCATGCCTGCCACATGACCATGGAAATGTCTTCAGATGTAGAACTGGGTCTTCGACCATAAATGGAGATGAGCACCACACCCTAGAGTTGGATACAACTGGCTTTCGAGCAAGGGCAACTTTTACCTTTACTAAAGTGTCCCTGAACTGCCTTACTGAATGTTGCTAGCAAATTGTGCTGCCAAAAAAACTGGGAGAATATCCATTTTTGCATCTTGCTTGAGTTAAGTAGCTTTTCTTGGTTTTAAAATCTGAAAGGCTTGAGAAATGTTGCCGAATTTTAGCCGCACTTTTTTTTTAAAAAAGCATCTGAAGCAAGCATTTGCCTATTTGAAATGGCATTTAAGGAGTTGGCTACATCCGTTAGTCATCCAACTATTAAAATGCATTGACAGCTTCAAATGTTGTTACTGAATGTAAGCAGTGCTCAATATGTTATACACTTTCCATCTAATCCATGGTATGTTTGGGGAGCACAAAATTGGCTCCTGGGCCAAGCAATTTTGTCTACTTCTGAGCTCAAGGCAACATTCCCACAGTGGCAAAGTCACTCCTAATTCCTATAAGTAATGCAGCCAAAATGTTGTGAGTTCAGTCCTGACGGATCATGTTTGACTCAGCCTTCCAGCCTTCCAAGGTTGGTAAAATGAAGACCCAGCATGTTGGGGCAAAATGCTAATTAACTTGTGAACTGCCCAGAGAGTGCACTAAGCGCTATGGGACAGGTATATAAGTGTAATTGCTTTGCTTTGCTTTGCTTTGCTTTGCTTTGCTTTGCTTTGCTTTGCTTTGCTTTGCTTTGCTAAGGGGGACAGGACAGTAGTCTTTGCCATGAAGTGACAGCCACTCGCCCAACTAGGGAATAATGACCCTTCTTTGTGCTTTCTCAGAAACCCTACGTCTGTAAGATCCCAGGCTGCACCAAGCGCTATACCGATCCCAGCTCACTGCGCAAGCATGTTAAGACTGTTCATGGACCAGATGCCCATGTGACCAAGAAGCATCGTGGAGACACCCTGCCTACTAGCCGGACCCTGACCTTCCATGGTGACCTGAAACAAGAAAGAGATAATGAGAGCAAGAAAGAGGAGAGTAAACTCATGGTGCCTGACTGTAGTTTGGTAAGCAGCCCAGGATGGAGAGAGAAGAGGGAACACTGGCAAGTGGAGAATAAACCCCACCCCAAAAGTTGGTTTTAGTGAGATGATTGAGGGCTGGAATTACCCAGAAAGAGACTCCCAGAAGATTGTGGTATTTTGGAACCTCAATTGGGCATACCAGTAATGGCAATCTTGTTTTGCCGGCTAATCTTTCTCACACTAGGCTGGGCGAAAGGAACTGTGGAATGAACTCACCAAAAGGTGCCTTCATTTTGGCAGTTTCTTGTCTTGGCTAGACACAGAAGAAAAATTGAGGGCAGGGAGGAGAAGAATAGGCTTTGTATGATTGACATCACATTTCTTAAAAGCAATGTAGCAAAAATGAAGGCTAGTCCTCACCAGTGGCATAGCGATGGGGGGCAGCCCGCTCTGGGTGGCACTTTTTTGGGGCAGCAAAATTTCACTATAGATAGGCCACTACAGCGGTAGAACTTCATTGCTTTCTCCCCCCCCCCCCGGACTTACTAGCGGCCAGGGCGAAGAGGCCACTGCAGGGACAGGCACCAATGCCCTGGGCTCTGCCCAGGGGGCAGCAAATTTGGCTTACGCCCCTGGCAGCTGAAACCCATGCTACGCCACTGGTCCTCACAGAAGACTTTTCTTAGCCTGGGCTTTAGAGGGAGGGAAAACAGAGTCAACACAAGCAAGAAAGTCATTTGTGGCTCAGCCAGTAGCTTCCTGTGCTTGCTGCCCATTCTTTAACACAACACCACACATCTGGAAAGCAGGCCTGGAGATGAGAGGGTGAAGTCAAAGCATTTCGTATTCTACAGCTATGCTGTGTGTGTTCAAACTGTGATACGGAAGGGAACTTGTGGCCCCGAGGGAATCTCAAGAAGTCAGGGAAGCCGGAATAATATTTCTTGTAAATAGATAGCATGGTTTCAGTGCCACACACAGCAATCCATCCCTCCCTCCTGCATGTGGCTAGCAAAGGCAAAACAAAATGTGGAAATATGTACAGATTTTTGTTAAGAGTGCAGAGTGTACCAGATCACAGAATATGACTTTTCTTAAAACTTGATACTTTTTTAAAAATCACCATTCTTGTTTAGTATAGAATAGGGGTTCCCAGCTTTTTCAAGCCGGGGGCCGGGTCACAGTCTCTCAGTCAGCTTCAAAGCCCAGACAGCCATTTTGCCCCACCTGCACAATAGGGGTGGCCATTTTGTCCCAACAGTTTCAAAGGAGCAACCATTCTGTTTCTCAAATGCCATTGGAGAGGGTAGAGGGCCACATGAAATGGTGTCGTGGGCCTGATCCGGCCTACGGGGATTAGGTTGGGGACTCCTGGTATAGAATATACATAGTTCTGGACTCAGGACTTTTTACACCAACAGCGTTGCTTTCTCACGTGTTTATTGAAAACCTGATGCTTAAGTAAAGGAGAAAACAGGATGGTCTCAAACTATGGGCCAGAGTTGTAGCCAGGGCTGGTTTGAAGGCAACACTCCATGCAGTATTCGACGTGTGGCTGCATTTAATGAATCTACTGCCTGTCTAGTTGTTTGCTAAAGAGCAGCTGCCAAGAGCCTGATCAACATCAGGACTGCAGCGTTTAGCTCTTCCTCTCCTGCTATGATCCTGAATGAAAACCTCCCTTCCTTCAATTGATCCTTGATGTGGGAAGAGAGCTGCTATTGCCTTTGTACTCATCTGCCTTGTCTGGGCTCCCCCCCCCCATCAAGGGGGCAGACCTCGCGGAGCACATTGAGGGCAGAAGGCTGCCATTGGGGCTCCCAGCACCACCCACCCCCACAGCCCAGTTCGGGACAGCCCATGATCCAGTACCGGCCCACCAGCCCGGTGGTTGGGGACCCCTACTCTATGGAACACCAGTGTTCTGTGGAACATAGTTTGGGAAACATTACACATGCCCTGACGAATTAAAACTATGATTCATTAACAAAATCTTAAGCCAACTTGTCTACTACTTAAAGTTAACATACCATATATACTCGACTATAAGTCGTCCAGAATATAAGTCGAAGTACCTAATTTGGACCACTAAAACTAGGAAAATAGATTGACCCAAGTATACGTTGGGGGTAGAAAATGCAGCAGCTGCTAGTGAGTTTCAATAATTGAAATACTGTACATGAAAATACTGTAAAATTAATTAATTTAGGCATGTGTGGGTATGTTTTTGAGTTTTTATGGTAGAGTTAGTGCATTTTTTTGAAACTATATGTTTGAATTTGTACCACCGCAGTTTTGGGACCCTCAGGGTCATTGATCCAAGTATAAGTCATGTCCCCTTTTTTGACCTCATTTTGGGGGCTAAAAAGCTAGACTTATACATACTCGAGTATATAAAATATCTACTTTTTAAAAAATACTTAGATGTGATGAGTGTTTTAGTTTTTAAAATATCACTCTGGGATGTATTGCTAGAAGAAAAATCCCAGTCCTTTCCCATATCTAAAAATGCCTTTCCATTTTCATTCCTGCTTGGCTTCTTTCCCAAAGTTCATCTCAAGAAGCCACTTCAGGTAATTAACATGGCAAACGACTCTTGAGTTACCATTGTCCAGTGCTACAGTGATGTGTCTGTGCTTCTTCTCCCACCCCAGAAACCTCAGCCTAGTCCTGGGGGTCAGTCGTCCTGCAGCAGCGAGCGCTCCCCCTTGGGCAGCGCAAACAACAACGACAGCGGCGTAGAGATGAACGCCAATGCAGGTGGCAGTTTGGAGGACCTGTCGGCACTGGAGGAACCCTCGGAACCCATGGGCAACTCTGGGCTCTCAGCGCTGCACAAGTTGGAGAACCTGCGCATTGACAAGCTAAAGCAGCTGCGTAAGCCCTTGTCAATGAAAGGGGTCAAGCTGCCTTCCATCTCTGGAGCAGGTGGGTGGATGAGTCGCATAGTCGAGTGGGTGGCATATAAATGTGAACATAGTAATAATGGGGATGATTTGGTGAAGGCACTGTCTCCGAGTGAGAGTTCTTGTGGGCAGAAGGCAGAGAGATTAACAAAGCTATTGCCATGGCCAAAAATGGCTTCCAACAGAGTCCTTAGTTCAGGGGTGTCCAAACTACAGCCTGTGGGCCAGATCTGGCCCCCAACCCCCCTCCCAGAAGCAAAATGTGCATGTGCAGGCACATAACACATCTGCACATGCGCAGAACGCTGCCGTACATGACCCGTGGCTGACATAAACGTGTTTATGACAGCCAAGGGTCATTTACGGCAGCATTCTGCACATGTGTGGGTGTGTTATGTGCCTGCACATGTGCGTTTTACTTCCATTTCTGGTGGGAGGAACCACCGGAACAGCCCAATCAGCTGTCTGAGGGGCGTGGTCAGGCCCATGGCCTGAAAAGTTTTGGCACCCCTGGCTTAGATGCTGTGAACAATGGCAACATTTTGCAGATGCCATCCTGGTGTAGTAGACTCCCTTTTCTTTAGCAGTGGGTCCAACCCTTCTTTAAAGTATCTGGGCTCACTGAATGATCTGGAACCACCTGAATGCCTTCTACTTCAGCAGCTTAACCTCCAAGGCAGGAGGGACTGTGGACTCCTGCTTGGGCCCTGATCCACAGAGACCCTTAGGAGGCCATCAGTGATTGGCCTATGGCTGAGTCCCTTGGAAGAAGGACCCTTTCCCCCGTTCTGTCAAACAGCAGTGGAGATTGAGAGAGAGTGTGTGTGTGTGTGTCCAGATGTTGCCAAACTGAAGCTTTGATCCTTTACTGTTGGCTATGCTGGAATGGTCTTATGAGCATTGAGGGCCAGGGATTTCTGGAGGGCTTCACATTTCTCACCTGCTCCATTCAGCCCAGCAAGTGGTCTGTGGTGGGTTGGCTCAGTGCCAAGTGCTTAGATCAGGTCTAGCTGCTTATTTCCACCGTCGTTTTAGCAAGCTCCTCTGCTTCTTTGCAGGCTCCAAGAGAGACGGGCCAGGAGTGTGTGGACCACCCCCCTCGGTCTCACACCGGCGGATAGTGGAGCTGTCCTCCAGCGATTTGCCTGCCTTGCCCCTCTCCGTGGAACGGCGTGGGAGTACCACAAGCACCATCAGTTCAGCCTACACTGTCAGCCGTCGGTCCTCCGTAGTGTCTCCACACCTGCCAGGAGGGGGAGCGCCTAACGGGTTAGGCCTACCTGATGCCTATGACCCCATCTCCCCTGACGCTTCCAGGCGCTCCAGTGAGGCCAGCCACAGCGGAGGTCTCCCAGGGTTGGGTTACCTCACACCTGCCCAACAATACCGCCTCAAAGCCAAGTATGCTGCAGCTACAGGGGGGCCACCTCCAACCCCGCTCCCGAGCATGGAGAGGGCTGCCCAGTCCAGCCTTGTGGGGGATTATGCAGATGCAGGCCTGTCTCCTTACATGCGTAGGCACAGTGCCAATGAGTACCACAGCTACAGCACCCTCCACCCTCACGTGGCGCTGAGCCATACTGTCCGGCGAGCCAGCGACCCCTCCCAGGTAGTGGGCGAGGCCCATCCTGCTGCCCGAGTGCAGAGGTTCAAAAGTCTTAGCAACGTGACCGCAGCAGGCATGGGTAGAGCCAATGGGCAAGCTATGGTGGGCCCTGATGCCGCCTTACAGCGCCACCTCTTCTCACCACGGCCTCCAAGCATCACTGAGAATGTCTTCCTGGAGACGGCGGCCATGGAGAGCAGCGGCCCAGCCACAGAGCAGGAGCTGCTGGAGATGGAGTCTTATCTTGGCTACCAGGAACAAAACTACTCATGCCAAACCATGGGCATGGAACACCAGGGCCACGTGGCCCCACGAGGCCCGCTCAGGCCAATGGGTGACATGCAGATGAGCCCAGTGAGTCATGAGCAGCTTGAAGTAGGGTTTGATCAGCCTACCTACCCCCCGTCCCAGTGCCAGATGAGCATGGCCTTCCACGCCGCACGGCCATGGGGCAGAAGCAGCTCTGGAATGAATCCTACACCTGCCACTGGCATGGGCCAGTGCCATCCTGCCCAGTACCCAGCCTCCAATACCAAGCAGATGGAAGTGGAGGCTAGCAGGGAAGGCCAGCAGGGAACATCCCAGTTTGGCCAGCCACACATCAAAGCCGAACACCAGTTCCAAGCAGCGGCTCCAGCTCTTGCTTCTTGCCAAGGTATGAAACAATTGTCCTACAGCCAAGGCCAACCTGTCTGTGGAGGTGGTGGTGGTGGGGAGTATCCACCTGAGAGTCAACATGGCCCTTGCTTTGGCATGGGGCAGCCCCCTGGCCGGAGATCCCAAACCCCAATGCTGCAAGTCAAGGAGATGATGGTGCGGAGTTACGTGGAGTCGCAGCAAGCCCTGATGTGGGGGGAGCAGCAGGACAGCACTGCGGCCGTGGGCATGGATGGCATGGAGGGTGGGCAATGCCAGCAGCAGCCCCAACCCTACCCTGCCCCCAAGTACCCAACCTATCCAGCTAGGCCCCTGCAACCAATGGAGAACAAAGCACTTTCCAGCCCTGGCATCCAGTGTTACAACCCAGGGTTGGTCCCACATCCACCTGGTGGACCTAAGCCACTGTGTCGACAAAGCAGCTTGAGCTATCAAGCTCCTGCCTCTTATGGAGCCCCCAGTGACAGTGCCCCCCACCAGGTGATGCGCTTACCCCCTCTTCACAGCTCAGAGGAAACCAGTTTCTCTAGCCCAATGCACCTGCCACTAGGCAAGGTTACAGGGTCCAAGTTGATGAACACCCACCAGAGGCACCACCAGGTCCCCAGTTGTGTAGCCGAGGACCCAGGCGGGCCCTTCGCCCCAGGGCTGGAGGTCCTCAAATCAGACTCCTTCTCTTACCTGCCTGAGGAGCAAGTGTCCAACAGCCTGGACACGTTGGACTTGGAGAACACCCACTTGGACTTCACGGCCATCCTGGAAGACACAGAGGCCCTCAGCCCCAGCTCTCCACCCACCAGCAATCAAGCCAATATGGCAGTGGGAGACATGAACTCCATGCTGAACTCACTAGCAGGGGAGAACCAGTTCCTTAATACCCTTTCCTAAGACTGTGAACCCAATGGCCATAAGAAGAGGCGCAAAAGCCTCTTGTTGGGCTGGACGCCAACCGGTAGGGTTTGAAGGAGTTCTGTGGAGGGGGGAGAACCTAGCTAGACATTTCCAGGGTTGCCCTGGGTACCCTACTGCCTCAGACCTCTTGTTGGGGACCATGCTGATAACTGGTACGAGAGGAAGGATGGGTACCTGTGAGAAAGGAAAGCGGTGGAACAAAACTCAGGCACTCCTAATTCCTTTATGTCCACCCTCACTCCCACCTGCTTTCCCAAATGAAATCAGTATTCTGGAATGGTCCGCATTCCACTATTTAAGTGCCTCTCCACGGTCTTCCAAACAGTAAGAAACCAAGATGCCAGCCAGAATCCTGTTGTAACCTTATGGGAAAGCATGTAGATTTCCCCTCACACTCGCCAATCTCTGCCACAGGACTACACATGCAACTGGTTGCACAACCAATCTAGCAGTATGCATGAAATGGGGACCAGCTTTCCACAGTCACATAATGCAGCAGGATACTGCCCCTTGTCTGTACCCCTCCTGTACTACAGAGTTTATTGTATCTTTCGGGTTCATCCAATTATAGCCACCTTCCTCCATAGCAGAAGGCTTGTGAAAGTGAGGGTGGCAGATCACACACTCCACACCTGGATTTTGCAGGAAAGATCAGCCGGGTTTTAAGAACAAATGTTGCCAACAGATCTTTCCTGCAGAATAATCTGGGGAGATACCGCTCCGTGAAGGGTGGGAGAGTATTTTGAAAATTAGCCCTGGCTGTCTTACCCCATAGTCGATTCTGACGGGTGATAGTGTGGAAAGCAGCTGGTCATGCTAAATCCATGCACATGCAGTGGTACCTCAGTTAATGTAATTAATGCGTTCTCTGGGACGTTTCTTACAGCAAAAATTACCTTAACCGAATTTCCCATAGGAATACATTGAATGCAATTTCCCATAGGAATGCATTGAAAACCAAAATACATTAACCGAAAGGTGGTTTCCCATAGGAATGCATTGAAAACCAATTAACCCATTTCAAAAAAAGTTCTGTAAATTGAGCCACTATTTTCTATGGATTTCCTTTTGCTACGTGATTTTTATGTTAACCGAGCTGTTTGTTAACTGAGGTCCCACTGTAGCAGATTTACTTCAGGTCCTTACGGACCTTTGACATCCCACCCTTTAAGGCATGATTGACACAATTAAAGCCACACTCTTTAGCGACACTTTAATGTGGACTTTTGGCTATTTCCATTAACTTCCAGTAATACTATTGCAAAGGAAACTAGACAGGCAGTTAAATCTCACTTCAGTACTAGGGAAGGGCTAGTGGCAATCCAATAATATCTGTAGGTCTGCACTTGTTTCCTTTGCTTAAAGGTAGACATTTCCAGGTTGTAGCCTAGTAGCTCTCCATGACCACAAAGGCATCCATTCTTAGCCCTGATTAGTCACCTTACAGAACCTGGTCTTGAAGACCAAAAAGCATGAGATGGATGTAGACAGCTCCTAACATCACAAAGGCACATTGACTGGAGAAATGGTGCCCCCAATAGCTAACCAGATACAGTAAAACCCCTACTTACGTAAAAAGTCCATTCTGTAGACTTTTGCTTAAATTGGTTTTTTACATAACTCGCAGCAAACCCATAGGAAAAATGACATTTTTATGTAACTCGAAGAAAACCCATAGGAAATCATGTTATGTAAATTGGGACATGGTTTTAGCACAAAAATCATTATGTAAGTCAAATTTTATGTAACTCGGGGCATATGTAAGTCGGGTTTTACTGTATACTGTTTTTTTTAATGTGCTGTGGGTTGACAGCCCTACATCTATGGCACTTTATTATTCCATTGAATCCAGATTTAGGTATATGCAGCTGGGCTGGCTAAATCTGCCTTTCATTAGGGAAGACTTTTGGTCTGTATCTCACATTCTGGCTTACCCCGGCTGGCAGCGGCTATCCAGGTTCTTATTCGGAATCTTGCCCAAAACTATGCTATTCTGCTAATCAGAGAAGTAAATGAGGTGGTTGTGGGTCTTTTCAAGTCAAAGTACCAGTCAAGGGGTGAATCTTACAGCTGTTGTGCAAGAGAATTCCCTGCAGGGTTAACAGTAAATACTACCTGGGTTTCAGAAACTTCTCTGGCCAAACCAAAAGGGTAGGCAATACCTTTATTAGACCACAAAAAGAAATCACCAGCAAACACAAGCTAGTTGGGCACGACAGTGCTGTGGATGATGTAGGAAAGAAAAAGTTCCAAAACCCATGGCCAGATGTGGAGTCCAGGTTAAGATAGCAGTGAGACAATAAGGAAACCTATGCCTTGCTCAGTTTTGCTTCTGTCAAGTCACTGCAGCTCTCCCAAGTATTTTGTCTGCCTCCAAACTCTCATTTCTGGGCCTTTGTCTTCAAGGTGACAATAGGGTCCCCTGCTTTGGAGTAGAACAGTCTCTCCCATAGTAAATCTGAACTTTAGTAGCTCTAGTTCAGTATTTTGGCTGTAATGAGTAGCAGCAGCTACAGGAAACATACCCGATCCTTGAGCTGCTGGAAATGGATCCTGGGACCTTATGAAGCCCAAATAGATACTACAGGGTTAGCACTTTCTCCCCACCCTGTTTCCTTCAGGTACCTTCCTCAATGCCCTACATCTAAGCAACTAAAACTAAATCTAAGAAACCAAAGAATATACCTTTCACCCATTCTCGCTTTTGTTGGTACCTTTCCTTTATATGTTAGCCTGGAACCCAAACCAAGTCCTTTCTCTTCCTCATGATTTCCATTGTGAGAAAGGGAAAGAAAGTATTAAAGCAAAGGGGGAAAATGTATTGTGGTTGTTGTTATTTTTTCTAGGCTTATCATGATGACATAATTTGATGGTTTGTATATAGTATATATGTGTGCGAGTATTTTTTACCTGTAAACTTCCTGTCTTTTTTTAGAGAAAACACACCAATAAAATAATAAAAAATATTTCCTTAAGAAAACAAGAAATAAAACTATTCCTCAAATAGCTATCACAGGAGATTGAGGCTTTCTATTTAGGCAAAAGGTCACCCTTGCTCAAAAGCCAGTCGTATCCGACTCTAGGGATCAGTGTTCATTTCTGTTTATAGCCAAAGAGCCAGCACTGTCTGCATTTGCAGATGTTTCCATGGACATCTGGGAAGCATGATTAAACACTGGAGTGCATGGAACACTGTTTACCTTCCCAAAGAAGTGGTATCTATTTATCAACTTGTGATTTCTTGCTTTCGAACTGCTAGGTTGGCAGGAGCTGGGACAGACAGAAGCTCACTCCGTCATGCAGCTCTCGAGTATCAAACTGCTGACCTGATGACCTTCCAGTCATCATATTCAGTGTCTTAACCACTAAGCCACCCCAATCTAGGACTTAGGACGTATTTGGGTGGTCACATTTTCTCGTCAGCTGCAACTTGTATCAGAGAATGCATTTTTTTCCTGAAGCAAAAATTCGTATAGTCAAAGCAATGGTGTTCCCTGTGGCAATGTATGGTTGTGAGAGCTGGACCATTAGGAAAGCTGAGCGTAGAAGAATAGATGCCTTTGAAATGTGGTGTTGGAGGAGAGTTTTGAGAGTTCCCTGGACAGTGAGGAGAACAAATAGGTCAATCTTGGAAGAAATCAACCCTGACTGCTCCTTAGAAGGTCAACTAGTAAAGATGAAGCTAAAGTACTTTGGACATCAAATGAGAAGAGAGGATTCACTTGAAAAAGCCTTGGTCCTGGGAAATGTGGAGGGCAAAAGAAGAAGGGGGCGGCCAAAAAATGAGATGGCTAGATGGTATTGTAGATGCAATGGGCACAGAGCTGAGCGAGTTGAGGAGGATGGTGGAGGACAGAGGTGCCTAGAGGGCAATGGTCCATGGGGTCGCAAAGGATCGGAATCAACTGTGCGACTGAACAACAACAACAGCTTGCCATGAAGTGATCCATACAGTATGATCACGGAGCCATCTCCTGTGGCACATATGAAATGAGACATGCAGGATTTAACACCAGGACTGCAATGGACTGCCACAGCCTTGAGGATATTATCAAGATGCGCCTTCACAACCAATCCATCTGTCACGGTCTCTTCTGCCTCCATGACCGTTGGGAATCAGAGTTCTTCTTCCACTCATGTTGCCGTTTGGCCCAATCTGATGGCTTCCAGTGGATTTCCTCCACTGAGGAGACCATCACCCTACCTAAAAGGGCTCATCCACCCATAGCCATTGGCCCCTTTAGGGAATCGGCATTGAGTCGCTAGCTGTATAGTCTACTCCATTACCGTAGCAGGATGTATGACCAGGCATATTCAGATGTGGATGGCATATTCAGATGTGGATGGCATATCCACATATTCAGATGTGGATGCTTTTTCATTCCAGATGTTCTAATGAAAAAGCAATATGAGGCGTTGCCACCCACATCTGAAAGGCCAAGGGTGTCCCATCCAAAACTAGTCTTATCTGTTCAAAAGAAGAATTCCTCCCACTTGTAATGAAAGTTAACTGATTTGCACCTTTTGTCTATTTTCAAGAGAAAAAGAGCAGGGAGGAAAAAGCCAAAATGAATGAAGAAATCAAGAGGGTGGAGGTGGAGAGTCACCTGCAAGTTTTCCACCTGTGACATAGATGACACCTGAAAAGCCCATAGGTGCTTTCCCCCCCTCACCTGTGGAAACATCTGTTATCCAAAGCTACAACCTGGTTTTTATTACAAGGCTTTTTGTGATGGATTGTTCTGTTGCTAACAAGAGAAATGTTCATGTCTTTGGGGAACAGAAGGTAGGAAGCACAGGAGAATTTGAGGAAGACAGGAGATGGAAGAACACACTGCATTGATCATTAACAGGCCAACCTGACCACCCAGGGTGCAAGCTTTACTTTCTTCATGGATGACATAAAGTTATTTTTGTACATGTATGGAAAGGAACATCATAGATTAAAACTGTGACTCTGGCGTAGTTGTTAAAAGCACAGAAGTCCTGTCAGAGAACAAAAATATCAACTGTTTTTAAAACTAAAAATCAAAAAAGCATGTAAAATAATACAACACATGAAACAAAAAATAACTGGAACAACATCTGGCAACCTTACATCGATGTTTGAAACCATCCAGTGGCAATTGCTTCTTTTAAAAAAACCCCAAACCCTACCTCCTTACTAAAGCTCATGGACTAACAGGAATGGTCTCTGTTCTATTTCAAAACTGAAGATTCTTCGTTGAATTTTAAGAGAGACACAATCACTGGAGGGATCAAAGGAAAAACTTCCTACAGGGCAGTGCCCTGGCACCATTATTTTTTTAACATTTACACAAATGGTCAATTGATATTCCCATGTGCTAGGAGTTTCATCTATGCCAATCTTCTTGCCTTGACAATCTAGGGCAGTGGTTCCTAACCTATTTTTGGCCATGTGCCACCTAAGCATCTCTATAATCCTGATACCCCTCTCCTATTAACATGGATGAAGCCAAAAAGACCATTAACTTGGTCTAAGCAACTTTCAAAAAAAAAAAACAACCTAAAAATCAAATTCCCCCCTGTGGGGCATCTGCCCCACATTGGGAACTATGGGTCTAGGGGAAAACCTTTGAGTGCATCAAGGACTAGCTAGCTATCTTCTGCCTTAGAACAGTGGTGGCGAACCTATGGCACGTGTGCCAGAGGTGGCATTCAGAGCCCTGTCTGTGGACACCCACGCAGTCACCACAGCACAGTTTGCCCCATCCTTCTGGCCAGCAGCTCAATGGGAGCACTTCCTCCCCCAGCACAGAGTTCACCCCACCCGCTCCTCTGCCCAGCAGCCCAATGGGAGTGTGGACTTCCTCCCCTGTTGCTGTGTTGGCACTTTGCGATAAATAAGTGGGTTCTGGGTTGCAGTTTGGGCACTCGGTCTTTAAAAGATTCGCCATCACTGCCTTAGAAGATATTTCCTTATACAGTATTATTAGACCAACCAGCTGAAACTGGTTAAAAATTCAGTCCTGTGTCTTCCACTTAAAGAACAGATGCAGAGAGGAAGCTCCAAGTTAGCTGAGAAGGCAAGATTTTGGAACCTTGCCTTACCCATCCCTACCCCTGCAAAGTATTTGATCATTCCTCTGGATCATACCCTGAGCTACCAAAAAAAAAATCCCACTTCCTAAACACCAAATGGAAAATTGCCACCAAAAATAACATACTGTACTTAGGAAATTGGTTGCGATCAACCTGGGATGTAAACCCACAAACAATTAGAACAGGCTTTGCCCCAGTGCTACTCCACAGAGGAGAAAAAAAATTAAGACCATCTGGAAGTCACTTAATGGACTTCCACAGGTGAGTAACAAAATGGGAAAAATAAAGAATCATCAAGTAAAATGGCTCTTCTTGGATGCAGGACACATTTTCTGTGAATGTGTAGAAATTCAATCAGTGCAGCATTTATGTGCATGCAATTTATGTCCCTCCATATGTACAAAAGAAAATATAGGCAGTTGCCGAGATAATGCTATCAAAATAGTCCACTTTAGGTCAAAACCAGTCTACTTTAGCATTTTAATTTGCTTTGAATTTTTCCTACAACTCACATACATCTGTAATTTTTAATTGTTTAACAAGAAGGAAGGGCATTACATAAATCTTACGTCTCTTCTTAAACAGTTTTTTTTCTTCTGGTAAGGCAGAAGAAGGAATTGGGAAAACATGGGGGGTAGGGCAGCCAGTGGGAAGTGAGATTGTCTACTCTTCCACCCTGACAAAACAACATAGTGAACAAAGCAGGGCGATGTCACAAGAAAGGCTTTGATTAAAAGCACTGTCTGTGTGTATAGAAGCAAGTTGAAAGCAAGTGATCCCGGGGTTGCTTTCTGGAGCAGGGGAAGGGCATCATCGGTAGGCATAGGTTAGAAAGAAGAGAAGGGTCACCTAGAACCTTAGATGGGTCATACATGCACCCTCCTATTGAAACCTCATGTGACCAGCAATGGCAGTGGCAAATGTTATTAATCCATGTCTAAAACAAGGTCCAAAGAATCTGCATACAGTATTTTGCTTTAAAGAAGAATCCATTTCTTTGAGGCACTTTTGGGAGCAAAAAGCTCCTCATAGTAAGTAAGAAATAAGATTCGTTTTGACGATGGACCTCTCCTTAGATCAAAATGGATAGGGGTTACCTAATTCCTGTCCTGTTTGCTTTATGGGAGGTTTTCATGGCCACGGTGATGGGCAGGTACCTTGCTACACAAGCAGGTGGAGACCCATCAAAGGGTGCAAGGGTTTCAGCAGCAAGGCCATCGGAAAGAACAGAAAGTCAGCCCAAAAGAATGTATGAGAGGATGCAGCACCTCTACTGGTTCATTGCTGCCACTGGAAGAAGACTAAAGAGTAATCCCATGTTCTCCACAAGTTTCTCTTTCCTTGAATCCACACCCTTTCATCAACAGTCAGGTGCTGGCAGCTCTGTTCTAGCTTCATTTTGCTTCAGTCATACTCAAGGGGGCTCAAACAGACTTTGTGTCACTTGCGTGCACGGCAAAGCTTCAAACAGGGCGGCATTAAGGTGGACCAGCGTTGAGACACAATGTGTGTTGAAGACCCTGAGGGGGTGATCCTGCCAAGGCCTAATCGACCTCCCAAAGCACAGCCCAAACTACATTGGTCCAAATGCTACAGTGAGGAGTGTGGGGGAGGGAGAGAGCGGCACAGAATCAGTGCTCACTCCTGGTCTGGATTATCTGCGGGCCAGTCGGTCATCAGGACCGAACCATGAGCATCTGAGAGGGATGCCAACAAAATCACTCTGTGTCGGTGCCCGTAAAGATGCTAGAATATTCAGTGAGGAGGAGTTCCACCACTTGGTTCTGGTACATCATGCCCTCCACCAAGCTGGGTGCATCTCGCTCGTGTCGCAGCAAGGTCGGTCCGAAGACAATGCCAATGTTCTGCGTCGTCATCCGGTTGGTATCTGAATGCTCCATCACCCTATACAGGGGTGAGAACGGTAGGAGTCAAGACAGCCACGTGGGTTATTATTTAGCACACATCAGATGCTGCAAAAAGCACACAACTGCACAAATCCAGGGCTTGGTTTTCGGGAGGGAGAGAATTGCTGGAAGTTGTAGTGACTGTTCTACCACTTCTATTCCCTACAATCTAGGGTGGGAACAGGCATCTCCAGAGGTTCATAGCCCCCCCCCCCATGCATCTCACTGGTCTTTTTGAAGAGGTACTCCCCCCAAATTTTCATTTCTTGTACTGTATCTTTTTTAATTGTGCAAATAAAAGAGAGCTAATGGTGATGGGAGGACACATTTCTGAGAAATGCTTAAAAACTTTTCTATAGGGGAGGCTGAGCTGCTGGGATGCCACACTTAGCCCAAAGGCCACCCTTTTCCCACCCCTGATCTAGGGTTGAAAACTCTTAGTTTGGCTACTCATCTGCTCAGGCAAAACCACACATGGTTTTTTAGTCTCTAACCATAGCAATAGCAATTATACTTATATATCACCGTACACAGTGGAACCTCAGTTAACATAATTAATACGTTCTCCAGGACGTTTCTTACAGCGAAAATTACTTTAACTGAATTTCCCACAGGAATGCAATGAGAACCAAAACACTTTAACCGAAACGTGGTTTCCCATAGGAATGCATTGAAAACCAATTAATCCATTCTGGGAAAAATTCCATAAACTGAGTCACTATATTCTATGGATTTCCCTTTACTATGCAATTTTTATGATAACCAAGCCATTTGTCAACCGAGGCTCCATTGTACAGTACTTAGTGGACTCTATGGGTGGTTCACAAAGTAATCAGTATTTTCCTGGGTATTCATTTTACCAACCTCAGAAAGATGGCTGGCTGAGTCGACCTGGCTCCCCATCAGGATCCAACTCACAATGTTTTGGTTGCAGTACAGCAATTTAACTATCAAACTATGGAATTTTTAAAACCAGAGCTACAAAATTCTTTGAGGATTGGTCTGGTTTAAGCAGTAGCTGGAAACATTTCTTTTTTT
Source organism: Furcifer pardalis (assembly GCA_030440675.1). NCBI lineage: Eukaryota > Metazoa > Chordata > Lepidosauria > Squamata > Chamaeleonidae > Furcifer > Furcifer pardalis. Next base: position 20,584,949 of record CP126893.1, read on the forward strand.
GGACTTTTGTGTGTGTGTGTGTGTGTGTGTGTGTGTGAGAGAGAGAGAGAGAGAGAGAGAGAGAAGTGCCATCAAGCTGCATCTCTCTTACATCGACCCAAAGGGTTTTTAAATGTCAGTGAGATATTTAATGAGTGGTTTTACCAATTCCCCAACAGCTCAAGTGAGTTTCCATAACTGAGCAGGAATCTGAACCCAGGTTACCGATTCACTACAGGAAATCTCTTTCCATCATCCTATTCACTACAGGCAGTGGTGGGCACCAAAAAACTTTACTACCACACTGTGGGCGTGGTATGGTAGGCGTGGGCAGGGGAAAAGCCCTGTGTTGCACCCAAATTAGGACTACTTTATTTCAAAACTTGGATGGGCGGGGCCAGCCAGAATTTCTGCTACCAGTTCTGGTGAGCCGGTGCGAACCTGCTGATGCCCACCACTGACTACAGGGCGTCTCTTTCTTCAGACTACAGTTCCAATAATTACTTAGTCATCATAGTCATGGCAACCAGTTACTTTTTCTCACACTAGGTCAGGCAAAAGGAACTGCAGAATGAACTCACCAAAAGGTGCCTTCATTTTGGCAGTTTCACATCTGGCCTAGACACGGAAGACAAAGAAGAAGAATCTAACAATCACCAGTTGCTAAGGCAAATCACCAGTATTACATATATTCAAAATTTGATTTCTACAATGAGAGTAGCATAAGGTCACATCTACTAGTATTGAATCTCTTTCTCATGCAGCCCATATGTAGTCACCTACACTACAAGGGTGGAATGGGAGTTGTGGAGTGGTTTATACATGCATTTTGCTTTTATCTTTACACATTGCTCTAAGTAATATTTAAAGCTCCACACTCCAAAAACTTCTTGGAGAATGGGCCTGATTTTGGTGTAGCTTGGAGATACTAAATTGTAGTCCCCTTCCAAAAAACAAACAAAAAACAAACCAGCTTTCACTGTGTAATAAACAAACTCCACATTCCAGCTACACATAATAGAGTAAGAAAACAGGTTGGCAGAATTCAATTCTCTTACTTGCGGAGATGTTCTAGTAAGTAACGCAGTGTATCCCGATTTGGCTGGGGAAGACTCTGGATCAGACTTGCCAGCTTGGACACTCTATCCTTATGGTCAGGGAACTCTGCAAGGAAAAGGAACAGGTGACTCTTCAATTGTGGGCTGATGCTTCTAAGGACATAGTTAGCTTCAAGAGACTGAAAACTGGCTGAAGGTTCCTGTTCCATCTTCCGAGAAGTGAGCAGCACCGTCAATCTGTTGCAGCCAAAACAACAAAGCCTTTGTGACACCTTAAAGGTTAATACATTTTATTTGGCATAAACATGCACTGTAGCTGATAAAATGGGTTATACTCCATGAAAACCTGCACCAAATAGACTTGCTAACACTGGGGAACAAAAAAAAATATTTTTTTTCTTGGTGCCTAAATTTTTTCAACTGATTTTGGGTATTTTGGGGCGGCTGATTCCGAAAATGCCATCCATTTTGTTCTAGCAGCTCTAGTTCATGAGATATCGATGATGTCATTATACATTGCTCTTATGACTACACTTGTATTTGCCTCACCATTCGTAAATTGATTGTTTTAATCTTTGAGGCGTCACAAAATTCTTCATTGTTTCTGTTTCAATCTGAAGTCATAGAACAAGCAAAAACAGTAATACACTGAAGAAAGCAATGGTCTCTAAGGAAACAGAGCTTTTGGTACAGTAACAATACCAATAACACATACCACCCCATAATGCTTAGTGTGCTCTCTGGGTGGTTTAAAAGTTAATGAACATTTTTGCCCCCAACATACTGGGTCCTCATTTTACCAATATCAGAAGGATGGAAGGCTGAGTCAACTTTGACTCACTATCAGGATCAAACTCACAATGTTTTGGCTGCAGCACAGCAATTTAACCACCGCACCACCAGGGAACTAACCTCCCAACCTCAATGTCCAGGAGGAAAAGAGATAATGTAGGAAACCAGGGCCAATGAATTCAATGGGTACTGCCCATTTTTCCCCTAGAGCTGAGCCTGACCTCAGAAGGATGAGAGGCTGAGTCGACCTTGATCCCTGGCCAGGATCAAACTCACAGTGATTTGGCTGCAGTACAGAGGTTTTGGTACCGACCTCAGAAGGATGGGAAGCTGAGTCAACCTGTAAACCTGATTTGAGATTAGATTCTGCACTGCACAAAGATGGAGATTAGATTCAGAGCTCAGGGGCAAAATTTAGGAGAGGCACTTACTGACGGAGGCTATAAAGTCATCAAACAGGCTGTACGGCACAAGCGGTTCGGGCAGTTCCCGGAAGAAAAGCTTGAGGGCGCCGGTGAGCACATGGACATCATCCCACTGTGGATCGCTTAAGTGCAGCTTGTCCTCTAGGAAGGGAGCAACAGATGAGAGAGGGGTGTGTGTGTGTCAGTGGCCAAGGAAGGGTCACTTGAACAGCCTCTTGTGCCCAAACACTAAGTGACATTGCGTTCAACCTGCTCTTTTTTGCAGACGATGCCTCAACAGTGTTGAGTCACAATGGAATTGCACATTGCAGGGTGTAGCAATACCTTGACAACGTTGCTCGGGGAAGACGTAACGCCCATCAGATGTCACTGGCCGCTCTGTAAGGCAACATTATAGGTTACTGAAAGCCCCCAGACAAGCGCAGAACATCATTTTAAAGCAAGGGTGGCAGGATATGTCTCTGAGGTTGCATCTAGCCCTCACTTGTACCAAAAGTCTGTGTTTGCACACGTGTGCGAAACAACGAGAACTACAATCCTGGAAACCTCTAAGAAACCGAGGTCTTCTATTAAGCAGGATAAATAGCCTGTGACTTTCTTTCTTCTGTTTTATAACAACTATGGTTTGTTTGTTTTTAAAGTACCGTATATACTCGAGTATAAGTCGGGTTTTTAGCCCCCAAAATGAAGTCCAAAAATGTAATATAAATACTCCTCCTGCTGCTGCCATTGCAAATCCCTGCCTCACATACAACTGGTCCGTACTCACCACGGTCAACTATGAACCTCAGCTTCTGAATAATGGCCAAGTTTCCACTGACTCTGTAGATCCCATCTACGTCCAGGCCTGAAGGAGAGAAGAGACAGGCCACAGTGAATCCCTTTAAACTGGGGTGGGCCGTATGTAGCCCAGGGGTCACACACAGCCCAATTAGTGGTTCCACAAAACCCTGTTGCTGAAAAATCCAGGATGAGCAGAAGCAATAGCAATTACGCTTCTCTACTGCCCCACAGAGCTTAGTGCACTCGTGCGGAGGTTCACAAAGTAATTAGCCTTTTGCACCCCACCCCCAACATGCTGGGTCCTTATTTTAGTGACTTTGAAAGGATGGAAGGCTGAGTCCACCTTGA